>OV049875.1:10353091-11690360 GCA_920104075.1 Melanargia galathea
AATTTCAGGTAATCATAGCATGCAAATTGAGACAAGTCGTCCGTTGATATAGTAAGTAGGTAGGTACTAAAATATCTATATGCGTATATTATACGAATATAACATTGAAAACATAAGAGAAAACTAATATTAAGAAGGAAACATAAGGAAATAACCGAGTTATATAACATATTGTAACCTATGATTTGAGCCACAAATTCGCCAACATAAAATAATTTTGAATTTGAACGATTTTTATTTGTGACTAATAGGTATATTATTATATTAATATATTATTAAGCGTAAGTTAATTATTATTATTACATTATTTCCGATCAGGGATATATACTTTCACGACGATGACGCTAATCAATAAACCGGTCAAGTGCGAGTCAGACTCGCGCACCGAGGGTTCCGTGCTCCAGAAGTATAAGTACAATCTGTTTTTCATTCGTTTGTCTTAAAAGGTAAGGTGCTAATTAAGCTAGGCCTCTAAATTGTATGAGCGCTCATACAACTCAGAGGTCTATCTTAATTGGCTCAACTATGTATGTATGGGGACACCCTTTAATTTTCAACGTTTTTTAGTTTTTGGAATTTTTCTTTTATTTGTGCTGTAAGATCTGGCTTTTTGCCAAATTTCGTAATTCTAGGTCAACTGGAACTATCATTTAGGTTTTCGACCCAAAACCTATAGTGTAGGTACTTCCGGTTGACCTAGATTTGTCAATTTTGGTTAAAAGCAAGGTCTTACAGATCAAGTAAAGGATAAATTCCGAAAAATAAAAAAGTTGAAAATTAAGGTAAGTTTTCGTGAAAATCTAAATTTGCCCATATCTTTTTATTGTGTGGACTCGGACCTTAATTTTTATACACCCAATAGGGACCATAGACCTTAGTATCTGGTATAAATTTTAACTTGCTAGGTCCACCCGTCCCTGAGAAAATCGTTGGTGACACACGGACAGACGGACAGACGGACAAGAAAGTGATCATTTAAGGGTTCCTTTTTTTTACCTTTTGAGGTACGGAACCCTAAAAATCGAAAATTAGCGGACGACGCGATGTCCACTCGTTGACTACGTGACGTTCACTCGTTAACCACGCGGCCACTAGATCCTGACGCACGACGAGGTGGTGCTGACCACGCATAGGTCAAGCATAGTATCTTGACTCGTGAGAGACATGTGTTCTTGTAAATGTGTGTGTGCAATATAGTTTTCTTGCTTAGTAAATAAGTATAAACATCGGCACGTACATCGAACGCTGCAGGAAAGTGGCGGGGTTAGCTAGGACGCCCCGCGCACGTCCAGTGTACAGTCGCGTTCTTAATTGTATTGTTATTGCGGTTAATTTTTGTTGTTATATTTTGTTAAGATTGAGTTTGTTAATTTGTTTTTTATTAAGTCGGTTTGTGACTTTGTACAGTGAATATGCCTAGAAAAAATACTATTTTGAGAAGACAGGCACAATTGATAGGTAAATTAAATAGTTACTATTAAATCATCACAGTAAATCATTAAAGCAATGATTGTATTACGTGCGCGACAGTACGCATGCGCAGCTAACCCCTCCACCACACGAGTAGATAAGTACAGAGGGAAAGCTTCATACAAACGGCCCGCTGTAGGTACACTCACACAAACACACTCACCAACGGTTCACGGACGCCCGCTCGGTCCCCCAACCGGTCCCCCAACCGGTTCAGTTGGGTGATAAACGTGCGCATATGTGTGAGTGTACCTATAGCGGGCCGCTTGTAGAAGCTTCCCCTCTGTACTTATCTACTCGTGTGCCTCCACGTTACGTTCTACGTTCGATGTTCGTACGTACGATGTATGTAAGCGCTTACGTTGCAGGGTTCGAGCAGCGCCATGGGGCGGTGCTGGTCGGTGGGCGAGTACTGCGGCGGCGGCTCGGCCTCCTGCTTCACGCGCCTCAGCAGCGGCTCCCCGTTCACGGCGACATCAGCTAGTGTTTACATGAAGCGCTTACGTTGCAGGGTTCGAGCAGCGCCATGGGGCGGTGCTGGTCGGTGGGCGAGTACTGCGGCGGCGGCTCGGCCTCCTGCTTCACGCGCCTCAGCAGCGGCTCCCCGTTCACGGCCGACATCAGCTAGTGTTTACATGAAGCGCTTACGTTGCAGGGTTCGAGCAGCGCCATGGGGCGGTGCTGGTCGGTGGGCGAGTACTGCGGCGGCGGCTCGGCCTCCTGCTTCACGCGCCTCAGCAGCGGCTCCCCGTTCACGGCGACATCAGCTAGTGTTTACATGAAGCGCTTACGTTGCAGGGTTCGAGCAGCGCCATGGGGCGGTGCTGGTCGGTGGGCGAGTACTGCGGCGGCGGCTCGGCCTCCTGCTTCACGCGCCTCAGCAGCGGCTCCCCGTTCACGGCCGACATCAGCTAGTGTTTACATGAAGCGCTTACGTTGCAGGGTTCGAGCAGCGCCATGGGGCGGTGCTGGTCGGTGGGCGAGTACTGCGGCGGCGGCTCGGCCTCCTGCTTCACGCGCCTCAGCAGCGGCTCCCCGTTCACGGCCGACATCAGCTAGTGTTTACATGAAGCGCTTACGTTGCAGGGTTCGAGCAGCGCCATGGGGCGGTGCTGGTCGGTGGGCGAGTACTGCGGCGGCGGCTCGGCCTCCTGCTTCACGCGCCTCAGCAGCGGCTCCCCGTTCACGGCCGACATCAGCTAGTGTTTACATGAAGCGCTTACGTTGCAGGGTTCGAGCAGCGCCATGGGGCGGTGCTGGTCGGTGGGCGAGTACTGCGGCGGCGGCTCGGCCTCCTGCTTCACGCGCCTCAGCAGCGGCTCCCCGTTCACGGCCGACATCAGCTAGTGTTTACATGAAGCGCTTACGTTGCAGGGTTCGAGCAGCGCCATGGGGCGGTGCTGGTCGGTGGGCGAGTACTGCGGCGGCGGCTCGGCCTCCTGCTTCACGCGCCTCAGCAGCGGCTCCCCGTTCACGGCCGACATCAGCTAGTGTTTACATGAAGCGCTTACGTTGCAGGGTTCGAGCAGCGCCATGGGGCGGTGCTGGTCGGTGGGCGAGTACTGCGGCGGCGGCTCGGCCTCCTGCTTCACGCGCCTCAGCAGCGGCTCCCCGTTCACGGCCGACATCAGCTAGTGTTTACATGAAGCGCTTACGTTGCAGGGTTCGAGCAGCGCCATGGGGCGGTGCTGGTCGGTGGGCGAGTACTGCGGCGGCGGCTCGGCCTCCTGCTTCACGCGCCTCAGCAGCGGCTCCCCGTTCACGGCCGACATCAGCTAGTGTTTACATGAAGCGCTTACGTTGCAGGGTTCGAGCAGCGCCATGGGGCGGTGCTGGTCGGTGGGCGAGTACTGCGGCGGCGGCTCGGCCTCCTGCTTCACGCGCCTCAGCAGCGGCTCCCCGTTCACGGCCGACATCAGCTAGTGTTTACATGAAGCGCTTACGTTGCAGGGTTCGAGCAGCGCCATGGGGCGGTGCTGGTCGGTGGGCGAGTACTGCGGCGGCGGCTCGGCCTCCTGCTTCACGCGCCTCAGCAGCGGCTCCCCGTTCACGGCCGACATCAGCTAGTGTTTACATGAAGCGCTTACGTTGCAGGGTTCGAGCAGCGCCATGGGGCGGTGCTGGTCGGTGGGCGAGTACTGCGGCGGCGGCTCGGCCTCCTGCTTCACGCGCCTCAGCAGCGGCTCCCCGTTCACGGCGACATCAGCTAGTGTTTACATGAAGCGCTTACGTTGCAGGGTTCGAGCAGCGCCATGGGGCGGTGCTGGTCGGTGGGCGAGTACTGCGGCGGCGGCTCGGCCTCCTGCTTCACGCGCCTCAGCAGCGGCTCCCCGTTCACGGCCGACATCAGCTAGTGTTTACATGAAGCGCTTACGTTGCAGGGTTCGAGCAGCGCCATGGGGCGGTGCTGGTCGGTGGGCGAGTACTGCGGCGGCGGCTCGGCCTCCTGCTTCACGCGCCTCAGCAGCGGCTCCCCGTTCACGGCCGACATCAGCTAGTGTTTACATGAAGCGCTTACGTTGCAGGGTTCGAGCAGCGCCATGGGGCGGTGCTGGTCGGTGGGCGAGTACTGCGGCGGCGGCTCGGCCTCCTGCTTCACGCGCCTCAGCAGCGGCTCCCCGTTCACGGCCGACATCAGCTAGTGTTTACATGAAGCGCTTACGTTGCAGGGTTCGAGCAGCGCCATGGGGCGGTGCTGGTCGGTGGGCGAGTACTGCGGCGGCGGCTCGGCCTCCTGCTTCACGCGCCTCAGCAGCGGCTCCCCGTTCACGGCCGACATCAGCTAGTGTTTACATGAAGCGCTTACGTTGCAGGGTTCGAGCAGCGCCATGGGGCGGTGCTGGTCGGTGGGCGAGTACTGCGGCGGCGGCTCGGCCTCCTGCTTCACGCGCCTCAGCAGCGGCTCCCCGTTCACGGCGACATCAGCTAGTGTTTACATGAAGCGCTTACGTTGCAGGGTTCGAGCAGCGCCATGGGGCGGTGCTGGTCGGTGGGCGAGTACTGCGGCGGCGGCTCGGCCTCCTGCTTCACGCGCCTCAGCAGCGGCTCCCCGTTCACGGCGACATCAGCTAGTGTTTACATGAAGCGCTTACGTTGCAGGGTTCGAGCAGCGCCATGGGGCGGTGCTGGTCGGTGGGCGAGTACTGCGGCGGCGGCTCGGCCTCCTGCTTCACGCGCCTCAGCAGCGGCTCCCCGTTCACGGCCGACATCAGCTAGTGTTTACATGAAGCGCTTACGTTGCAGGGTTCGAGCAGCGCCATGGGGCGGTGCTGGTCGGTGGGCGAGTACTGCGGCGGCGGCTCGGCCTCCTGCTTCACGCGCCTCAGCAGCGGCTCCCCGTTCACGGCGACATCAGCTAGTGTTTACATGAAGCGCTTACGTTGCAGGGTTCGAGCAGCGCCATGGGGCGGTGCTGGTCGGTGGGCGAGTACTGCGGCGGCGGCTCGGCCTCCTGCTTCACGCGCCTCAGCAGCGGCTCCCCGTTCACGGCCGACATCAGCTAGTGTTTACATGAAGCGCTTACGTTGCAGGGTTCGAGCAGCGCCATGGGGCGGTGCTGGTCGGTGGGCGAGTACTGCGGCGGCGGCTCGGCCTCCTGCTTCACGCGCCTCAGCAGCGGCTCCCCGTTCACGGCCGACATCAGCTAGTGTTTACATGAAGCGCTTACGTTGCAGGGTTCGAGCAGCGCCATGGGGCGGTGCTGGTCGGTGGGCGAGTACTGCGGCGGCGGCTCGGCCTCCTGCTTCACGCGCCTCAGCAGCGGCTCCCCGTTCACGGCCGACATCAGCTAGTGTTTACATGAAGCGCTTACGTTGCAGGGTTCGAGCAGCGCCATGGGGCGGTGCTGGTCGGTGGGCGAGTACTGCGGCGGCGGCTCGGCCTCCTGCTTCACGCGCCTCAGCAGCGGCTCCCCGTTCACGGCCGACATCAGCTAGTGTTTACATGAAGCGCTTACGTTGCAGGGTTCGAGCAGCGCCATGGGGCGGTGCTGGTCGGTGGGCGAGTACTGCGGCGGCGGCTCGGCCTCCTGCTTCACGCGCCTCAGCAGCGGCTCCCCGTTCACGGCCGACATCAGCTAGTGTTTACATGAAGCGCTTACGTTGCAGGGTTCGAGCAGCGCCATGGGGCGGTGCTGGTCGGTGGGCGAGTACTGCGGCGGCGGCTCGGCCTCCTGCTTCACGCGCCTCAGCAGCGGCTCCCCGTTCACGGCCGACATCAGCTAGTGTTTACATGAAGCGCTTACGTTGCAGGGTTCGAGCAGCGCCATGGGGCGGTGCTGGTCGGTGGGCGAGTACTGCGGCGGCGGCTCGGCCTCCTGCTTCACGCGCCTCAGCAGCGGCTCCCCGTTCACGGCCGACATCAGCTAGTGTTTACATGAAGCGCTTACGTTGCAGGGTTCGAGCAGCGCCATGGGGCGGTGCTGGTCGGTGGGCGAGTACTGCGGCGGCGGCTCGGCCTCCTGCTTCACGCGCCTCAGCAGCGGCTCCCCGTTCACGGCCGACATCAGCTAGTGTTTACATGAAGCGCTTACGTTGCAGGGTTCGAGCAGCGCCATGGGGCGGTGCTGGTCGGTGGGCGAGTACTGCGGCGGCGGCTCGGCCTCCTGCTTCACGCGCCTCAGCAGCGGCTCCCCGTTCACGGCCGACATCAGCTAGTGTTTACATGAAGCGCTTACGTTGCAGGGTTCGAGCAGCGCCATGGGGCGGTGCTGGTCGGTGGGCGAGTACTGCGGCGGCGGCTCGGCCTCCTGCTTCACGCGCCTCAGCAGCGGCTCCCCGTTCACGGCCGACATCAGCTAGTGTTTACATGAAGCGCTTACGTTGCAGGGTTCGAGCAGCGCCATGGGGCGGTGCTGGTCGGTGGGCGAGTACTGCGGCGGCGGCTCGGCCTCCTGCTTCACGCGCCTCAGCAGCGGCTCCCCGTTCACGGCCGACATCAGCTAGTGTTTACATGAAGCGCTTACGTTGCAGGGTTCGAGCAGCGCCATGGGGCGGTGCTGGTCGGTGGGCGAGTACTGCGGCGGCGGCTCGGCCTCCTGCTTCACGCGCCTCAGCAGCGGCTCCCCGTTCACGGCCGACATCATCTGCACCTGCAACCAACCGACAAATAGGTACATCGAACACGCTTCGGACGGTCAAAGTAGGTATCTACCTATTGACAAATTGTAACATCCCTAACTTCGCTACTTCGTGTCTAAGCCCTCATACGCATTAGCGGTTGCGGTAGCGGTGCGGCTAGCCGCTTTTTATATTTTTATATGCAACCGCTCATTTTGTACGCACTAAGCGCTCGTACGCATTAGCGGTTGCGGTAGCGGTTGCATATAAAAATATAAAAGCGGCTAGCCGCACCGCTACCGCAACCGCTAATGCGTATGAGGGCTTACCCCATTTTACCTACTCTTGTGTTACTCAATCAATCGTTATACATGTTTTATATCCTGGTCGCGGCACACCAAATTCCGATATATTAAAATTTATATAATTAAGTGCCTGTTTCACCACCTTCTGATATGTATTAGATAGCTATCTACAACTTTTGTCTTTGTCAGTTGACATAAAGTAAGAAACTGACAAAACTTACGTTTAGGCTATCCAACACTTATCAGAAGGTGGTGAAACATGCCGTAAGGGTTGATTAGAATAATTATTAGGACACTTTATTAATAGTCAAAATCAAACACTCAAAAATTAAAATTTAAAGCAGCGGACATCACCTACTTAAAACAATATGATTTATGAGTACCTATAGTTAATTTTTAAGTATAGTTTGGCAGCCATGAGAGAACCGATGAACCGACAAACATACCTACATCTATCTATAGGTTTATAATTCTTCCTTTAATCCGATAAAAATCGCCACGCTCGGCCAGTCTATGAGATAAGAGGACATCGATAAGTAAAGAAAACTTTAGAACCTCCCTGGTGCAGCGGTGAACGCTGTGGGATAAGTAGGAGGTCGCTGGTTCGATTCCCGGCAGGGGCAATAAAAAAATTATGATTTCTAAATTGTTTCTGGTCTGGTCGGAGGCTTCAGCCGCACAGTGGGTCGAAACTGCTATATGAGGGACATAGGATTTTTTGTTACAAATTCCATTTAAAAAAAATTCCTATCGAAAGATCTTGTCATTCTGATGAATAATTTGTTATTAAAAGTTTTTCTCTAAAACTGATAGTTTGCCCGAAAAAAAATATTTTTAAATTTTGTTGTATGGAATGAAACATAAACTGCTAAAAGGCCAAGGCTTGACCGATACATACAAATAATGAAAATATTTTTTTTCGGGCAAAGTATCAATTTTAGATCAAAACTTTTAATAACAATTATTATTCATCAGAATGACAAGATCTTTCGATAGGTATTTTTTTTAATGGAATTTGTAACAAAAATCCTATGTCCCTCATATAGCAGTTTCGACCCACTGTGAGCCGTGGCTGCACTACCGTGCACTAACCACACTATCGTGCAAAGCCGTGCCGCTATACGATTTAGTGTTCCGGTACGATACCGCGCATACACCTCTTCCAGGTTATCCCGCTTCCATCTTAGTCTGCATCGTTACCGACCGTCAGGTGAGATCAAAGTCAAGGGCTAACTTGTAGATGAATAAAAAAGAAAGAATTGCCTATGATCAAGTGATCAAGATGACAAACAAAACTCGGTCAAGCTTGGCCTCAAAATAAATCATATTTTTTGCCATCATTAGAACATATTAGGACTCATGTAGGTTCAGGATAAAAAGTTACGCCTCCGTTTTTTAACATGATTATATAGGAGTACATCTTCCAAAAATAAATTCTCCGAAACCTTAAATACTATGCACTTCAATAATAGTATAGTTAGTCAGCAACATAAAATTTATTTTATCCTTTTATATATGATTTATAAAACTCATTAAAATCTTCTTGCATGGCTAATTCTAACGCGGATGCACTTATAAAACAGACAATTTATAATACACTAGATGATGCCCACGGCTTCGCCCGTGTGGATTTAGGTTTTTAAAAATACCGTAGGGTCTTTTGATTTTCCAGAACAAAAAGTAGCTTATCTGTAGAAACCCGTCCCCAAAACGGAAAAATCCCGTGGGATCCCCACGATTTGGGAATACAATTCCTTACAGCATCAGGGTTGAGGAGTTGGATATGTACTTACTCGAGTTCATTCAACGATAAAGTCTTTAATTGGTACCCCCAATATCAATTTAAATAATCGAAAGTTTCTAAAACCCATTAGTTTTGGGGATTAGGTCCCCTGCAGCATCAGGATTGAGGAGTTGGAATCCAAATTTTTTATAAAACAGGGTCGCAATGTTTCTCTATCGATTAAAAAAAAAATTACGCAAATCGGTTCAGAAATCTCCGAGATATCGGTGTACATAGGTAGAAAAACACAACTCCTCCTTTTTTGAAAGTCGGTTAAAAAAGTATCCTATGTTACTCCCTGGATAATTCTCTACTTGTATGTGAAGGTCCCGTCAAAATCGGTTCAGCGGTTCCGAAGATTAGCCCGTTCAAACAGACAGACAGACAGACAGACAGACAGACAAAAATTTTAAAAACGTGTGATTCGGTTATGGTAGCGTTCAAATAACCATATGAGCTTAATATGAGGTAGTTATTTCGATATTACAGACAGACACTTCAATTTTATTTATTAGTATAGATATAGATATAGGTACCTACATTGACACTTTGTACGTAAAATTCACAAACATGCTTTTGATAAATTATGCAGAAATAAAATACGAGAGCGATAGGAGACTTAAGATAATACCTACGTAGGTAGCTACTCGGATAGCGAAAATAAAAATTATCTATTTATGACAAAGTTTCAAGGATGCAACTGCAGGTTCAACGCACTTTTGACATTGACTGCTTTCCGATAAAAAGTATGCCGTGACGCAACCGCGGCGTGACTTTTTAAACAAAGTAGGTACTGCTTATCAGTTATCACACAAGACCTACTTATATTATATCTACTTATACGCTGTTTCATAATAATAATAATAAGTTCCAGCGCGAACTGATTCAATCAACTACATCACTACATAGTATAAAACAAAGTCGCTTTCTCTGTCCCTATATCCCTATGTCCCTATGTATGCTTAAGTCTTTAAAACTACGCAACGGATTTTGATGCGGTTTTTTTTAATAGATAGAGTGATTCATGAGGAAGGTTTATAAGTAGAATTGGATCCGGTAGGTGGCGCTAATAGCGGGCAGGACGACGTCTGCCGGGTCCGCTAGTTAATAATAATGTAGTGGAAAGTCAACCCGTCTATCTATTTAAAGCGCTAGGCTATAAAATATTTCTGAAGAGATTTTAATAATATTTTTATCAGTAGATAGAGTGTCTTTAGGGAAAAGGCTTTTGAAAAGTGAAATTAATTTATCACTATTTCGGAAAAACCCTTCCAGCAGACAAGTGCCAGCAAGAAACTCGGCATGTGCTGCTCTTTTTTTATAGAAATATTAATATTAACAGGCAGGGAATGAATCAGCTAGTGACCTAGTTTATTTCTGTGCTATCTCAACGTAGACATACATACCTATAAAATTACCTGAAAATCTATCAAGACTTGTAGGTAAATGGAAGACTTATTTTTTTGAGATTTTCAAAATTATTCATAAACTAGCGGACCCCGGCAGACGTCGCACGTGCACGGTGACATACCGACATCAGCGCCACCTACCGAGACCCAGTGGTTACCTGAACCTACCCGGTAGTTGTGTTTTCAAACCATCCAGGAACCCATTGAAATATACACACAAAATTTCGCCCAAATCGGTCCAGCCGTTTAGGAGGAGATAGGTGACAAATACATGTACAGAAGAATCATATGTCTCCATAGGTACGGGTGAGAGAGTTTACTGTATCGACGGGATGAACGTTAAATGTATGACAGTTACGAAACCCATGAACATTTTGTATATGAACATGTTTTTCTTTTATTTTTTCGTCAATTTCCCAATGTTTTTAATAGTTATTCTGCTATTCGGAATGGATACAAATACAACAAATCAAAAACCATGAAAATCGGTCCAGGCGTTCTCGAGTTATAAGTGTTCGAACAAACCCGACTTTGTTTTATATATTAAGTCTAGGACGGTACTAATGAGAAATGACGCTTCAATGTACGTTAAAACGACCCATATAAATATTATAATTTCAGTATAGTACACTAGTCACTACTTCTAAAGGATGAGGGATATTCAATTTAGATAATAGTTCAACCATAACTCCTAAAAAAAATATTCACATGTAAAAATCGTCGGACATGAACACCGGCTAACATATTAAATGGGCAGGTAAGTACATACACATAACATGGGTATATAAATGTAAACATCAAAATTATGAACTTGTACATACAACACAATGTCCGGAAACTAGTGTCACACTAGACACAGAGCCTATCTCAATAGCGTCGTGGTTGGCGAGTCGAGGCGGCCGGGCCACGGCGCCACATTTGTCCAAATTGCCATTTATCTACGAGCAGCTAAGCTCGGAGGTGAGTCCACGGGCGCGCGGTCGATGAACCACTCCGCTTGTTATTATGAATATCTATTTTGCGCCACAACACGCCGAAATTCTCATGCTTACGCGATTTATATCGATTTCAAGGTCTCCGTTCTACCAATTTTTTGCTCCCCAGCCAAATAAAATTACTGAGCGATCGAGAACATAATAAAAGTAAAAGTGGCATGGCTTGGGAGTTGGGGTATAAAATTACGAAACGGACACTACATTCATGTTAACCTAGGTCTTAGTAGTTAATTATTATCACATCGTTGAATTTGTTATTTCGAAATTCTGAGACGGCAGCTACGTTTTTATTAACCTAGGTCTTAGGAGGTAATTATTATCACATCGTTGAATTTTTTATATCGAAATCCCGAGACGGCAACTATATTTTTGTAAACTTATACGAGTAGATAGATCTAAAGAAGTAATTAAATTATCACATCGTTGAATTAGTTATTTCGATATTCCGACACAGAAACTACATTTTTGTTAACCTAGGTCTTAGGAGATAATTATAATCACATCGTTGAATTTGTCATTTCGGAATTGAGATGGCAACTACATTTTTGTTAACCTAAGTCTTAGGAGGTCATTATTATCACATCGTTGAATTTTTTATATCGAAATTCCGAGACGGCAACTACATTTTTGTAAACTTACAAGTAGATCTAAGGAAGTAATAAAATTATCACATCGTTGAATTAGTTATTTCAATATTACGAGACAGCGACTACCTTTTTCTTAACCTAGGTCTTAGGAGGTAATTAGTATCACATCGTTGAATTTGTTATTTCGAAATTCCGAGACGACAACTACATTTTTGGTAACCTAGGTCTAACGAGGGATTTAATTTTATTACCTGCCACACTGTTGAATTTGCGAATTTGAAATTTTTGTTAACCTAGGTTTTTAGGTTAATTTCAGTTTCAAATTCAAGAAAGGGACTAAAGAAATGACTAAAGGAAAGGAAGGAACAGACTGAATTGATCCTGATCACAAATGTAGACTCCAAACATTATTATCACACTAATATTATAAAGGCGAAAGTTTGTGTGTGTGTGTGTGTGTGTATGTGTGTACGTTTGTTACTAAGTTAACGTAAATTATGCGTGAATTTGTCAATTGTTAATGGATATGTCGTGACCACTTCATGATGTATCCGATCGTAATAAATAGGCTTGTCTGAGCACTCCTTATCAAATTATAGATTTATGCACAGTTAACTTTAACTGAACGATTTCAGTACAGCCTCTGATTAATACATAAAGTCATAAACCACTTGATGAGTTGACTATGAAAACTATGGTCTCTCATACTTAGATTAATGCTATTCTTTTGACTTGATTTTTTTCAACGTCTTGTTTGGCCATGACATTATGGCTTAAGACCAACCTGAATCTTGTATTGTTTTTACAAAATGTGCATACAATATGTTATATAGGATTAATTATTACCATGACGAATCATATTTACTACCGACACGCTACACATTTTCACAGCATCACAAAACACGTGTTTTAAAACGGAATTTTCTTTTCACCTATTTTTATGCTAATTAACTACTTCTGTTTGAACCGACAAAGTTCAATGTATTGTAAAAATTAATTGCGAATAAAATTAATGAACGTTTCGCTTGTTTAAGTGAAGATCCGGAAAAGACTACATCAGAGATATTTGAGAAACTAGACACTAGATAGAAAATAAATCATATTTATGTTAACATCAACGATGTTGGAAATTGAAATAGAAAAGTCCAAATAAAAATTATCTCCACAAAGAGAGGCGTAGTGCAACAACCTAACAAACGACAAACGTCTAAGCGTAAATTCGGATGACATGACAGCACGCATTACTCGCAAGATTACTAGTATCAAAAATGCCTCGCTTGTACGACCAGTATGAAATTGAAAAGCAACAAGCATTGAAGATCATACCAATGCTTGTTAGACAAGCGCAGAGTTTCATTCTACAAACCTAACCATGATCATAGTACCTATCATGAATTCACACATAACCTACTTTAAGAAATTATCGTAATACTAACAATATAATAATATAATCTTGCGTAGCAACGATAAGAATAGACTCACCTGAGTTTGACTGTCTAATCAGATTTGACGTAAGCATAACACAAGAATAGGAAACTACATAGGAAATAAAAAATAGTGTCGCGACGCTGTATTGTTTATAAAAACGAGACCTACCTCAACACAAAGTTTAGTTAGATCTATCTGTATGCTGTATTTTTCCATGCGTTATCTTTATTGTTTTTTTTTTTTTGATAAAGACATTACCAACAATTCCGCATATCCATTGGACGCCTTATTTGTTGCCACGCCGACAAGACAATATCTGCATTTTACAAACACAGGTGTAGATAATTTATTCCAAGTTTAAGTTAATTGCATTAATATGTTAACTTTTGTATCCTTAATTTACCTACTTCTAACGATGCGAAAGCGTAGGAGGAACTGAAAATCTATTTCCAGGTAAAAAATTGACTCAGGATATAGATGTTGTATGCATATTATTATAAAGAAGATTTATCCAACGTCCGAAGAAGTAAAAAATTTACCTCGAACAGTTTTTGCTTGAAATTTTTTACTGCGGTGTAATTTTAAGTTTTAACAACTTGATTTATACCGACTTCCATTAGGTCCCAATTTATAAAAGTATTTATTTAATGAATTCATACATAAAGAGCCAGGTAATTCCTTTTTTTACATGGCAGACAAACTTGGTATTGCCTGTCAAATCAAATTTTTTCAAGCCCCTGCACAAGACTATTTCTCTCGGGCCACTTAATGGCCGAGGTAGAAATTAAACAGTTACATATAATATGCAATATTTGCGTGTGGTCTGTGGCTCAAGGTCGACATTAGCTATTCGCCGACGCCGGTCGCCCAGCGCGCAGCGCCACCGATGACTTCACTGCCACATTTTTATCAAAGCGCAATGTTTGAGCCAGTCGAACAATAGACGCTCTTTGTTTGATAAATTTGATAGTATATAAATACCTAATGAAAATAAGTCTAATTGGAATCCAGACGATTTCAGTGTAAAAACGATAAAAACTAAAACGGACGACACCAAACGGAAAGTTGATATCGGCTAAAACTGAGATTAATTAAAAAATCGAGTCCAATGTTCCGCATTACCAAAACTTTTAATGCTAGTGAGTCATGAAACATATCGATATAATATTTTACGACCTTAAAACTTAATTTGAATTGTACTTATTAGAGTATAATTAAATGTTTAAATAATTATTTACTCCTTCAATAATTTATCAAAGTTCAGCCGGAGGCTGTCCTGGAAGAACGGCATGATTAATGAAAGAAACATCATTATAGAACACACGATGGCAGCCTTTGTAACGCGCTGGCTAGACGTTCGACATACATAGCTCTAGGTATGGGTAGGTCAGGTTCGCACGCCTACGAAAAGCTTTAGCCCAGGCAAATTCGGCAGCGGCTGTGAGGCAAAAATAAATAGGGGGGGATACGAGCTGGTTTAGAAGTGGGGGTGAGGTGGGGGTGCGCGGAGGGGAGGCGCGTCTAGACTGTGGCCTTGACCGCGCCTGTTTCCGCGCGATCGAGGTCGAGTCGACCCACAGCCTACAATTTACTCATGTGCTACAGACCGAGTGCGGAGTGGTGCGGAGTGGTGCGGAGCTCAAAAACGGTACACGCCAATTTAAACGTACCGTGGGCTACGTCAGTACCAACCATAGGTATTTGATGGTTAAGCATATAGATCGACCAGAATCTCATGAAAAATAGGGAAATTAAGTTTTGTAGTAAGCAACACTAAGTTAACTCGGCTGCCCTAGTGATAAACAAAGTAATTACATTCAGAACATCTTACCTGGGATCGTTTCAAGAAACGAAAAATCAAGCAACTGCATTTTAAATACAAAAACAAAGTAATCAACATCCAATTACTTTGTTTTTGTGTTGTGCTTGTTGTTTACTTGGTTTTTGCATTTATATTCCGGGTTAGTGTGTGCAATTACTTTGTTTGGGCAATTCAAATTTCAGTAAACGGTTCAAGTTATTTGAAATATTAAACTGTGGTAAAAACTACTCGACATAAAACTTTTGTTAATGCAAAAAAGTCAATTTCACAAAAAAAATTACAGTTACTTTGTTTATCGCTAGGGCAGCCGTAGTGTTGCTAACTTTGGAATTTCATTTCCCTATTTTTCATGAGATTCTGGTCGATCTATACGTGTTTCGTTGCAATCATAAACACGTAGGTCCGCAAGTCCAATTGATGACATATGTTATTCATGAAACTTGTAACGTTGTCTCAATATGGATAGGGAGAGTTCCGGTTGGATCTCTATAGCCTTTAATTTATGTGAGTTTGTGTGACCTAAGAAACGCTAATAATTCCGAAGGCTTTCCAAGATAATAATCTAATGAATCAATCACGATCAGAATTTAAGGCAGCGAGGGGCGATAAAAATTAGCTAGAACAAGGCGGCCGGTACGGCGCGCGGCGCGGCGTGAGGCGTCGCGCTCGGTCTGTGAACTCTAGCGATTCGACATTGCGTCGACATTGAGCCGAACTAAATAATGCAGATAGCGGAGGGTTAACGACCGACAGCACCCAATATCACAACGCGGACGATCGCAACATTCAAAAGAACCTGCCGATGTAGCGTGACGCGCGTTATATAACGCTGGGGCGACCTACCCTAACGCCGACCGAGCGTCTTCAGCTCCACTTGCTCGTTGCCGCAATTAACATACTTCAGACGTGCGTGACACACGAATTTCTGGGCCATTTCTACGGATAACATTTATGAAAGACTAGCTGACCCCCGCGACTTCGTTCGCGTGTTTTTGCTATAAACCTCACGGAGCCCGAGACCTTTCCAACGAATGCAAAACCGTGGAAATCGGTTCGTGCGTTCTGGAGTTATAGCGTCAGGAAGGAAAACCCGACTTATTTTTATATAGTAGATTAATATCAAATCGTTCCCTTCTCGATATAACGCGTAACAGTACCTAACTTTTGACATTTGACTACTAAATTAAAGCCTCTCTAATCGGTTTAAAATCACCCTGTTTGCTTAACGGGACGATATTAAAAACTAAACCCGACTGCTACCTATTCGTCTGTCATGCTTGATCGGGTTCTTAACCCATACGTTGGCAATGTGAAAAACAAGGCATTAACTTCGACCAAACTCTAACTAAGAAAGATGTTTGATGCAATGGCCGCATTCAAAAACTATATGTAATGTTCTTCCCATTTTTACAAAGTGTCATTCCTTCTACCGATATTTGACTACGCGAACCTACA
Source organism: Melanargia galathea (assembly GCA_920104075.1). Lineage (NCBI taxonomy): Eukaryota > Metazoa > Arthropoda > Insecta > Lepidoptera > Nymphalidae > Melanargia > Melanargia galathea. Next base: position 10,369,403 of record OV049875.1, read on the forward strand.
TATACCTACCAACCTATGCTACCTAGCAACATAATAAAAAGCAATTACAAAACTGGAGCGATTTCAAAATTTTTGCGTAAGGTTTCGAAAGTATGACCACGTCTCATTATGCAAGCGGCTCCCAATTCGCCTTCGCAGGAATTCTTCTAATATCTCTTTTCTATGTAGGTACAAAAAGTATACTTACTTTACTGTTACTTTACCTAAATAGGTACTTCTCTTAATCATACCATCCATAGAGGAGTGTTATATTTTGAAAATATGCACAATGGACATGACATAATATCTGCCCTAATCCAATATGGATTCGATATGACGTCACGTTGTCTAAACACGCGGAACGCTACTACTAGTAGCTATAAACTAAACTAGCGTCCTTTAATGAATTCTAATGAGTAGATACCTACCTACCTATATCTACCTAGTTTGACAATTCTTTGGAAATTGAATTCGGGTAAGAATGACGGAGAATCAAAGACGCCGCACAATCGCTAATCGGATGTGATTCGATGGCGGTTGATTCACGCAGACAAGGCTAGGTGGGGGTGGAGGGGGGGAGCGGGCGGGCGGCAGCTCACCGGGTGACATTGGGCGGTCGTCGACACCGCGCCCGACCTACGCCACGACTCGCGACGCGTGTGCCTGTAATCTACGTCGCACTCCCCAGATCCTAGATCCTAGATAGTAGATCATTAATTAATTGATTTATTGTTTTCAAACACAACCGCGTCGAGTTCATCGAGGCATCGTGCATCGGCCGCCAGCTACCCTCTTATACGCAAAATCACTACATAGTATAAATCAAAGTCGCTTTCTCTGTCCCTATGTCCCTATGTATCCTTAAATCTTTAAAACTACGCAACGGATTTTGATGCGGTTTTTTTTAATAGATAGAGTAACATTATACATTAATAATAATAATTGTTATAATGTTATTTTTAAAAAAAGAGCAACCGCCGAGTTTCTTACAGGTTCTTCTCGGCTGGAACTGCATTCCGAACCTGTGGTAGACTCAATCGACGATTCAAAAGCACTTGTAAAAGTTTATTTGAATAAAAAACTTTTCTATTCTATTCTATTCTATTCTATAAGTAGAAAAATTGGACCCGGTAGGTGGCGCTAATAGCGGGCAGGACGACGTCTGCCGGGTCCTCTAGTATATTATATATGTATAATATACTAGCGATTCGCGATATTCGTGACCACGAATAAAAATCAGCCAAGTGCGAGTCGGGCCTCGCTCTTTCAGGGTTCCGTACATAATTATGAACAATATAATATTTTGGGTCTAAGAAATATTTAATTTCCGAGCTAGACATCGCAACAAACCGTGAAAGAAAAACCCAAAAAAATGTTCTTTTATTTTGGTCACAGCTTATAAACTATTTAATAAATCGTTGTTTTCAGTATTTGTTGTTTAAATAGAGCATATAGTACATAATATACTGAAATATCATATTCCCAACTAGTTTAGTTTTTGAGATAGCCCCCGTCACAAAAATGGTCTAAAACTGACAACTTTGATGGCCTCCCATTCCCTTATTTTTTGAGATAAAAATTAAAAAAATATATATTTGTACTCTACTTAATGAGCTCTAAACAATGATACACAAGCTAAGGTAAAGAAATTTTTTTTTCCGGCTCGTTTTTCATGGGCTCCTTTTTCATGTATGGGAGGCCCCCCTGAAAAATAATTTAATTCAATTTCTAATTCAATATTTGATTTTGGGTTAACGTTTTACACTAAATACCAAAATTTCAGGTTTGTAACTCATTTCGTCTGCGAGCTAGAGACCTGTGACCGGCGGACAGACGGACAGACAGACAGCCGAGTGACATGAATAGGGCTCCGTTTTTACCCTTCGGGTACGGAACCCTAAAAACGCAAGAAGAGCAAGAGGAGAATAGCACTCATTATGCTTTTTAGGTGTGCTTAAGTAACGACTATTCTAAGTTTCTAAATAAAACCGAGGGTTATAATTGTGGTCCAGCTATTTGAGTGTTAAAAGAGAAAATAGACATCATTATTTTCGGTAATCGCTTCGGAATCTTTCTCGCTTGAGATTTTGATACTTTCCAATGCGTTTTTGTATGTTTAGATTTACAAGTGTAAATTGAAAATTTAAAAACCCCCGACATTCGCCATTTAGTGGCGGCGGCCATCTTGAATTTGCAATAGTGCTATTCTACTAGTCAAGCCCTTTCATTTGATACCCATATCAAGGGAGTTGTGAAAAAATATATCATCCGCCATTTTGTAGCGGCGGCCATCTTGGACCGATTTTCATCAAACATAGCTAAGAACACTCTCGACTAATTCACCTTTCAAACAAAAAAAACCGCATTCAAATCGGTCCATCCGTTTGAGCGCCACAGGGGAACAGACAGACACACACACACACACACACACAGACACGTCAAACTTATAACACCCCGTCGTTTTTGCGTCGAGGGTTAAAAAGGAAGAATTATAAAACGATAACTTGTGGCTCGCTCAAATAGTTTGAAAGAAAATTGTGAGAAAAAAAAAACAACCATTTTGGATTAGAGAAGTCAGGGTGTTTTAATTTTTTTGCCTAAATTTGACATTAGAGTAGGTACCATAGAGGTATAAATACTGACTTATTTCACTTGCTGTAGGAGGTTTTCCTAAAGGTTTTCAATTGATTTCGATCACTGATTAAGTAGATAATAGTTTCTTGTTTAAGTACTTAATACTTTAGAAACGGAACCCTGGTTACGGTTACCGAAATCCAATTTTTATCTATCTATCTATAATAATATAAAGTAGCTTGTCTTGACTGACTGACTGATCATCAACGCACAGCCTAAACCACTGAAGCTAGAAACTTGAAATTTTCACAGTAGCTTTCTTTTATGACGTAGGCGCACACTAAGAACGGATTATTGCGAATTCTACCCCTAAGGGTGTTAAATAGTGGATGAAAGTTTGTATGAAAGTCTGTCATTTTTCAAGTTATATCCATGAAAATTGGTATTTGTAGGTACCTGCTGAAACTACGTTAAAAATAAATATTACGTGTTTAAGGAATTTCGGAAAAACTACTACTAAATTATGTGTTTCAAATTAAAGAATTACGTGTTTCAGGATTTTTCGAAATTCTACCCCCAAATAGGACATAAAAGTTTTATGAGATTTGCATGAATCCACGCGGGCGAAGTCGCGAGCATCAGTTAGAATTATGATAAAATACTTAAGCGATAATATTAATAAAAGGTTAATAAATTTTAATTAACGATATGAAAAAATCCCACAATTCACAAATTGCAGAAAGATAAAGTCCTACAGTTCGTTGCCACCAGGCGCCAATTAGAAGTGGTTTTGTGCCCTTTTTTTGTTTGGAATATAGATGGCCAAACCTGTTGATTTTCATAAAATACAATGGCGATAGAATCTTTTTCATATTCAGATAAAATATTATATAAATTAAATAATTAAGACAGAATTTTCCTGCAAATAGATAGGCAGCTATTATATTGTATTGCGATTTGAAAACAATTTATGATCTATGACATATTAGTGTTGGATTTCGAAAAAACATTTTTAGAAGAAGCATTAACATTTACAAGCCTAGAACTCTTAGGCCAGCCTGTCTGTCATTCAATTTTGGCTGTATTGTACCTGGGATTTATCAGTCAGTTTCTATACAATCGTTTAGTTATGTAATACTACAAACTCTAAACTAAATTGACAAGTATAAATATGTCATCCCTTCCACAATATTTTCTGCGGTAAAGCATTACATTGTTTAATTTGGAAGTCGTGTATAACAATACGGGCACCAGTCCATTAAGACGGTATTTAACTATTAATAACACAAAATCCATTGACAGCAAACTTTGAATAACGAAAATACATAATATACCAATCTCGTTCAGGTAATAAAATAGAAAAGTTCTCCGTGAAATAGAACTTCTAGGTGTCAATTGCAGTTGAAAGTGAAGTGAAGTGCGATTTGAAAGTCATAGCGAATAGGGTCCTTGAAATAAACATAATATATCTATTGAATTTAAGACTTAGAATAATGAAAACTTGAATACCCATCAACAATTCTACTTACATATTTCGCTGCAATGAAATCCATTTTAATTCGACAGTTTGAAAATTTCCATGCAGTTTCTACCGTACACATTTCAAAAGTTAACTTTTCACTCTGACCCAATTATGTGCTACAGTGCGACGTACATACTTCTACGAAGGAAATTATACCGGTACAACTTTCATTAAGCCTATTTGGATTTAAAAAATTCGTGTTCTGGCATTAATCTACGTACGGACCTCGTAAATCCACCTCGTTTTAAAAATTCGTGTTCTGGCATTAATCTACGTACGGAAAGCGAAGGGAAACCGCGTGTAACCGAGGCGACAGTTACGCACTGTGCGTACGATGCGCACGCTCGCCCCACCAGCGCACGCGCCGCCCCGTGCAGTACCACGTGCTTTCCTCCATTCAGATTGGTCCCTTCAACTGCGTATGATCACGCTTGTAGCGAACGAACGCCCTACGACCACTGTACCTTTACAAGTGGCAACGAATAACCGCGGCACAATCAATTTTCCCGATGCCCCGCCAAGTCTTTTACTCCGCGCTGGTTGGTTGAACGTTTATCGAAGTCACGGTTCTAAATAAACTAGAGATATTACGTTATTGTAGTTTAATGGTTTAAGGATTTGCTTGTATATATTTTAAGGACAATTTGATTGATTAAGGCGCTGTGCAGACACAGCAACTTTGCTATCCGAGTTGCGGCGACTGGCATGGGCAGCTCGCAACTAGCTGTTTATGACGGTTTCATATTTCATAAGCAACTGCGCAGACATAGCAACTCTAGTTTAGTTGCTGTAATTAGCAACCGTGAAGACAAGTGTAAATTAAAAATTTAAAAAACCCCCGACATTCAACATTTTGTGGCGGCGGCCATCTTGGATTTGCGTATTGCTATTCTACTACTTAGTCAAGCCCTTTCATTTGATACCCATATTAAGGGAGTTGTGAAAAAATATGTAATCCGCCATTTTGTAGCGGCGGCCATCTTGGATCGATTTTCATCAAACATAGCTAACAACACTCTCGACTAATTCACCTTTCAAACAAAAAAAAAGCATTCAAATCGGTTCACCCGTTTGAGCGTTACAGGGGAACAGACAGACAGACACACACACACACAGACACGTCAAACTTATAACACCCCGTCGTTTTTGCGTCGGGGGTTAAAAAATAAAAACAGGTAAAAAGTTAACAGTTCCTTCAACTAAAGTTGTTGCCTGCGCAGCACCTAGAAGTCTTATTGTTAGTTTGTTTTCCCTGCACCGCTTATCGTTCGGTAGGAATAATAAATTAAAGGATAACATGATCAAACTTAAACTTGAACTACACATTAAATATTCAGAGCCTCCCTCTAACAGAGGATCGATTTAAGGTTTAATAGCCCATAGCGTTTTATTCACCGAAGGCTAACCTGCATTTAACGACAACCGAGCAAACATTAGCTTTATACCTGGTACTAGAGTATATATACTTATTACTTAGATCTACCGCATAATAATATGCCAATTTACAATCTATGGTATCATGATTAATGTAATCTATAGACTATACCTAAAATAAAAATATGTATATCTTACCACCAGTGCCACCAGGCTATAGATAATTATTATTAAATTAAGATTTATTTAGGTTTTATGAAAAAAATTGGAGTTTTTAATGCAAGTTTATATAAATTCACAATCGACAAGTCCTGAATTCCCACGGCTTAGGACTATCCTACAACATCAGAATTGAGGAGTTAGAATCTGGAATTCAATGAAGAAGTCTATGTTTGGTACTTAGGTAGGTACCTACAGAATGAAATCACAACCAAAATTCCTAAATTCTCAAGGCTTAGGAGTAGGCTCAGTAGGTATCCTGCAGCATCAGGATTGAGGAGTTACAATGAATTTACGATTCTAAGGGCCTGTTTCACCACCTTCTGATAAGTGTCGGATGCTTATTCACAACTTTTGTCTTTGTCACTTGACACAAAGAAAGTGACAAAACTTAAGTGTCGGAGAGCCTCTCCGACACTTATCAGAAGATGGTGAAACAGCCCGTAAATCCTCCTGGCTTAGGAGTGCAGGTGTACATAGGTATAAAGCAAAAAAAAATTAAAGAGTAAGGCCCTTCATAACGTTCATTTGAAAAACTATTCCATGTAGGCACCTATAATAAGTAAAAAATTAAAACATGCACAGGCATAAACCGGTATTGTATTAGAGACTAAGGTAAGGAGAGGGGGTGGTTACTGGTTAGTAACGCGAAGGACCCCATTTTTTCGTCGCGAGGTTCCTGATCAATAGAAGGTAGAACCACTGATGTATACGTTGTGTTAGGGCAGGCACGCGGCGGCGTCGCGTCGGCCCGCCACTCGTCTCGCTACGCTTTTTTGGCCAAATAGGGTTGCCGATTAGGTCCCCACTAACATACTTATAAAACAACAATTATTATTATGAAGTAAATTTTATCGTTCGCTTCGAAAAATATGAGGATTTAATGCTCTAGGAATCTAGCGACTCCATTTCTAATTGGAAAAATTGATTCGATCTTAAGATATTAATTAAGTCGAGCATAGACACTTTTTTTGAAAAATTTAAGTAGTTTAGTTGAAGGTTGCTTTTACAAATTTTGGTATTTTTTATTAACGCAAAGCGCTAGATTTGGATAATTATAATCATTATTGTTTGAAAAAACATTACTTAAATTGTGTTTTAGAACATTAATAATATAATCGAGATGTCTTTAAATAACCCAACCCTAAGTCAAAATAATTGTGTGGGAGAGGCCATTCGTGGAATAGCTCTATTTGAAATGTGTGCGTGATGAGGTGTGTGTACACAAGACGTATAGTAGTGTGCGCCGCCGGTTCACTGTCAAGGCCAACTGCCAAATCTCCCGCTGGAGCCCCTTCCCCCCACACTTCCACTCCCTCTTGTCAATTATACGATTTCAACGAAGCCAGAGAATTGTCGACTACATATTCCTCGGGCAGTGAAGCTTTCTTTGAAACTGGCCGAGAGCAAAGCGGCAATACATGTAACGTGCTACAGAATTAGTTTGCATTTTTGCAATCGCTGTATGATATTTGGTGCTAGGCACTAGTAGCCTAGTAGGCAGTGGTGGCTGTCGACGCGATAATGGCGTATTTTTCACATTACTTATCGCATTCCAGTTGCCTTTATGCACTTGGCCTGTTTTTTTTTGGACGGTTCGTAACATTTTATGCAAAATAATTATCTAGTCATATTTATTGTACAAAAAGTAGACGGAATAATGGTAGCTGCAAGATTAATACTTAACTCTGAATTAGGGTAAAAAATACGGTCTGACATAGGGATATATAAAGTATACATATCGTAAGTAGGTATATCTAACAGTAATTTTACATAGTAGATAGATACATATTGCACAAATGATCCAATAAAGATAATGCAATAAACACAATAAATAGATAATTAATAAATAAAATCAACAATGTTGAACATAAAGTAAGTACCTACATAACAGATGATATAAGAGATCAAATGTCACATTTCAAACAAAATTGTAATGGAATTACAGCGAAAGAATTAATTTTGTATGCCAATTCCATCCATGGCAGATTTTCACCTACTGAATCTGGACAAGCAAATAAACAAACATACAATGTGCTTAGTCTAAATCGGAGCACTCGAAAACGAACTCGAAAACTATTGATCGATTTCAGAGTAAAATAGACCTAAAATGGCTTGTATTAAGGTTTGAGTTCGCCAATACATTCAGCATTCGAACACAACGAGCGCCCCAAGCAGAAATGTTGTAAAATACATATTCGAACTATGGAATTACGACTTTAAAATACGAGTATTTGAGTTCATTTTGCTCTGAATTCACTTGTGATTCGATCAATAGTTTTCGAGTTCGTTTTCGAGTGCTCCGATCTTAGACTAAGCACACTGTACTTACTCTGTAGAGCTAAACCTGTCCTTTTCTCTAAGGAAAGTGAGATTTACCACCTTTAGGCTTATTACTTTTATTGAAGAGATTTCTTACAACTAAATTAGCACCATTTTGGTGTAAATTTAAATATGTATGAATGTAATGTATGTATTTTTAAATATGTTTTATGGTCACAGATACTTCCTTTTCGATTTTGCACATTACTCATCCAGGATTCCTTTTATTTAAATTAATGATAATGATAAGTTATTTGAATAATTGCTTAGTCACAATTTTAATCTAAATCTTAGTTCAGGATTGTTATTGAATTCAGCATGCGCTGCGCTCAGATAATACATTTGTATCAGATAGGTCACAAGGCCACAAATCTATGGTCACGGACAGTTCATAATAATGTTGATATCCATTGAATAAATAACTGAATGTAATGACTATGTACAATGTACATACTTCCGCGATTAACTATGTTTAATAATATGCATAAGAACACCCATCAATCCTCACACTCATAAAACAGACAGATCAGTGTGCTTAGTCTAAATCGGAGCACTCGAAAACGAACTCGAAAACTATTGATCGATTTCAGAGTAAAATAGACCTAAAATGGCTTGTATTAAGGTTTGAATTCGCCAATACATTCAGCATTGTTCGAATGCTGAATGTATTGGCGAACTCAAACCTTAATACAAGCCATTTTAAGTCTATTTTACTCTGAAATCGATCAATAGTTTTCGAGTTCGTTTTCGAGTGCTCCGATCTTAGACTAAGCACTCTGTTGAGTTACCAATCATACCTACTTAACACTACGAAGTTCGTAGACGTAGGGCTACGAATGTTTACGTAACTACGAGTATATCAAACGCTACAACCTCGTTTATACATATTTGCCGCAAACAAAGCAATAGATACTTACTGTAAATAAGTTGAAAGTAATTTTTTTAGGGTTCCGTACCAAAAGGGTAAAAACGGAGCCCTATTAATGTCACTAGGCTGTCTGTCCGTCCCTCTGCCTGTCTGTCCGTCCGGCCGGTCACAGGTCTCTAGCTCGTAGAGTAACTGAGTTAAGTACAAACCTAAAATTTTGGTTGGTAACCCAAAACTAAATATTGAATTAGAAATTGAAATAAATTATTTTTCAGGGGGCTCTCCCATACATGAAAAATGAGCCGAAAAAAAATTTTTTTCCCTAGCTTGTGGGGTATCATTGTTTAGAACTTGTTGAGTAGACCACGAATATAATATTTTTTAATTTTTTGCTTACAAATAAGGAAATGGGGGGCTATCCAAGTTGTTAGTTTTAGACTATTTTTGTGACGGGGTAGCGCTATTTCAAAAACTAAACCAGTTAGGAATATGAAGCTTCAGTATATTATGAACCATAGGTATACTGTATTTAAACAACAAATACTGAAAACAACGATTCATAAAGTAGTTTGTAAGCTGTGACCAAAACAAACGAAAATCTTTTGGGTTTTTCTTTCACGATTTGTTGTGATGTCTAGCTCGGAAATGAAATATTTCTTACAGCCAAAATATTATGCACTCGGTCAGTCGGTCGGTGCTCGCACTTGGCCAGTTTTTTTAAATGTTAGACATATTAAGTCAATTATACAACTTACTAAAATTAAAATATCACAAAAGTTATAAAATAATAATAATAATAATAATAATAATCTTTATTTGTTCTAAAATAAAAGTTACATTATGCTTAAAATTTACAGCCCCAAGATTTTTGAGAGGCTTATAGATTTTAGAAAGTTAATTCATTTTTATCTTAATTTAAGAGATATCCAAAAACTTGTACTGAAACTACATCGCCAGATGAATGTAATGACATATATCACGGTTATTTGTAGCAGTTTTTAAGCATTTTACTTATTTTTTTCGTCATGTTTTAGTCTCAGTTTTAGGGCGTTTGTGCACTTACTCGTTTTCGATTCGTTTTCGATTCATGTTCGTTTTTTTAATGAACATCATAAAAACGGATACGAAATTCACGAATGACATTTGTGCACTTAATCGTGATTTCACTATACGTTTTAAGCATTTCTTAGATAAAACCGTGTTCATAATGTGTGCTGCATTTAATCGTCGTCAGCTTTTCGCACTTCTCTTATACATTCGTAGGCGATCATCACTTAATGACATGACATGACATCATGAAAAAACTTTTTTTAATTACTATCGAAAGAATGTTGCTACTTTCGATTTCATATTGTGTCATATAAAAAAAGATTCCTCGGCAAGACACACGTTTTAGAGAATGCATAACTCCAGAAAAAATGCTGGCAGTAACACTAAGGTAAGTGATTATGAATATTTCACACGGTACGGTTAGTATCAAAATTATCTAAGCATACGTCATATATTTTGTGAACATCCCAAGTGGACATTACGCTCTTGTAAGAAAACAGTAACAACTAAGTATCAGAAATGATATTTTTTATGAAATGTTCATATTTTGCTGATAGTTTTTGACTACCAACCACAGGTATGGAAATTTTGATTATACTACAATATTTAGGTATTTTACTCGAAGTAAAACTAATTTGAATGAAACAAACGATTTATTTTAATGCCAAACTAAGTAGGTATTAACTTTTAATAATAATCAACTGCTTTGAATCATGTTTTGTTGGAATTCAAGAAATGCAAATACCTATGTTTTCCAAATACCTCACAACATCAGGACTCATCTCTGCCCTCTTTCCACACACCATTCCACTCGCGTCCTTATTTTAAAACGATTCGATGTGAAGAATTCACGAATATATAAACACGAAAACGAATCGAAAACGAGTAAGTGCACAAACGCCCATACAGTTATAAGGAAGGCTATGTCGAATCGTGTTTTCACGAAACACGAAAACGAATCGAAAACGAATAAGTGCACAAACGCCCTTAATATCTCTAGATACAAGTCGAAAATCTATACATACATATAATAAAATCGTAGAATTGCCGTATCTGAAGATTTTTGCAAAATAATAACTGGGGGATGTTAGGGATAAGTAATAGAACGTAAAAAAGGTATTTTTGAAATTTTTGTCTGTTTATCTGTTTGTCTGTTTATCTGTTTGTCTGTATGTTTGTGCGCGCATCACGTAAAAGCTACTGAATGGATTGAAATGAAACTCGGCATGATTTAAGTTCATACTATGGAGTAACATATAGGATACTTTTTATCCCGAAATTGAGCACGGTTCCCTTGGGAGAGGGGATGAAAGGCAAAATGTGTACATAGCTGTAATTCGTTAACGGGTGGTCCGATTTCATTCATTCTTTTTTTGTTAGAAAGTAGATACTTTAAAGACTACTGGCTAATCTCTGAAAGGCTGGACCGATTTTGATGGGACTTTCACTGGCGGATATTTACATTTTGATGTACCTAAACATCCGCCAGTGAACTTTTTACAGTTTTTAGCAAGGTATAAGCTCAAAGGAGCTTAGGAAAAACAAAATGATTCACACGGGATTATTAAAATCAATATCCACGCGAACGAAGTCGCGGGTATCCGCTCGTAAGAAAATAAGCGCATGTGAAACTTTTGTCATTTGTATGAAATTGAGAGCAGTGCATGTACATAAAACTCTATCTTCTTAACTTTTCGGTTTAGGTCGTAACGAAATAAATTATGTAACTCAAATCTTGGTTCAAGTAAAGTAGCACAAAGGGTAAAATTATATTACTTTGAACCATAGAAGAATTAACTTGAACTGTCTAGTAGGTTTGTCTAGGCCCTAGTATTAAGTATTTAAGCTAAATAATCACTTCCCTAGACTATAGGGAAGTGATTATGTAGGTAGTTTAAATACATATATACTCTGATTTTTAATTCCGTGGAATTCTGACGTTTCTTAATGTTACCAGAGATAAAACAATTCCCACAAAAAAGATAAAAATTCAAAACTTATGTAAATAAAAATCAACTGCCGCATGTAGATATGACAAATGCCTGACAGACACTTCATGGTGATAATGTCATTCGACTTCCATTTTTGAATAAATTTTTTCAATGTGCTTCTTTTGTTTTCTATTGCTGTAAGTGTGCACTTTCTAGTTTCCACTCTTGGTGTTTTCTATTTTAAGGCGAAACGAATAATATTATTACGCGGCATATGGCTTTTTATGATGACAGGGAAAGATTTACACTGTTCGGTAATCATTTTTTTAAGTGCAATAAATAGAAACGTCTATTCATCCATGTACTTAATATATTTTATTTGTGAACATAAATTTTTCAAGCGAAGCAGATGCGTGATGGGATATGCGCTTGTCTCTGTGCAGAGAGAACGCTCTACGCCAGTCGAGCCACCGCGCGTGGTGTTTGCCTCGTGACGTTTAGTGTGGACTCTGCCACGTTTAGTGTGGACTCTGCCACATCGAAGTTTTTCTAGACAGTGACGGTAACTGCAAGTATTTATGGAATACGTATATGCATAGTATACATATTATTAATGCAGTTTTTCGAACGAAAGATAAAGATGCAGTCAAGGCCGATTCATTATCGTGTGAATTGTGTATACGAGATTAGATAGATAAACAAACTGTACCTAATAAATTATAGCAACATTGATCTTTTATCTATGCATAGCAACTTTATATCAATAACTGAGCTGGTCTATGACCAGATCTGAACCTGGTTAACCAGTCAAAGATGGAAAGCGCAAGTCTTGAAGTAGGTAGGGTAGTACAACCGTAATTGCATTCTGCACGTCATCGGCCACTAACCAGTGCCTTAAATACCATGCATGCCCTTATTTAAAAAAATTGATTCCGCCTTACGCCTTTAAGCCGTCTTGAACTAGATTTCAGAGGAATCTAGTCCGAGTCGTCTTGATTTCGATGAGCGAATATTGGCATTTGCTTAACGACCTCATACCTACTGACACATAATGACCAGTAGTGATTATGTGATTAATCTTGATAGATGGATCATGGCTGTAAGATGAAATACAAATCACATTCTTCGAAACGTTTGTGAAGAATCACAAAATTGTAAACTTGTAAGCAATTCGATTAAACATGTTTCTAGCGTTTTATGGATAGGCATCAAAAACTTAATAGTCGTTGACGTTCGACAAAAATCGAACGCTCATAATAATGTGGCCTTGAATGCATAAACATGCATGCTCGGCAATTTATAATTCGTGAACAAGTTGAACGACTGTTAGAACAAAGAAAATATATGACTGGGAATTATACCAAGCTATAACTAATAATTAAGAATACATCCTTGAGAAGTCTGAACTGAAATAGGTGCGGCAAAAAAACCGTTATAATATAGGCTTAGCGCTAGACACAGACATCAGACATGGCTGACAGACGATCGATCACGGCGCGTTGGGGCAGGTCCGGTCCGCGGCTTTGCGTTTCGCACGTGTAGCACCGGCGTTTGGGAATAGCCGTTATACGTATACTTATATTCCGCGATGCCTGCACCAATCGTGCCATTGTTGAGAAATCATATCGTTCAAAAACTTCAGGCAAGATTAATTATTAAATTATACACTCATTTGCCGCAGTATAAAAAAGGAAGCTTAGTAAAAAATACTGAACAGGTCCAGAGAATAGATCTTTTCAAAGCACTTCCGCGCCAACGTTGCGAGGCAGAATAGCGATCAGGGTCTGAAGGTAATTTTTGGACAAATGAATCGGCCGATTGTTAACCACTTGCGAATACTTATTCATTGCAATACGCAACTCCAGATTAGGGTTTATTAGTGTTCCTATTAAGAAATATGCTATTCAATCACACACAAAAATTAAATTTACTGTATAAAATAAATTAATTAGTATGCGATATAGGTACTTATATTAAATAGTAATATTTTTAGACTACGGAAATTAATTTAATTTTTTTTTCATATCTCTTAGGAATGAATATTTATAGGGATCTGGATTAAATAACGACTGCAATGTGAAATATGAATACATAACGAATTTGCTGAATGTTAGTTGATAAGGTGTTAGGATAGGTCATGGTCATGCAAACAATTGACTGATGAGTAGCATATTTATATGCTTAGTGTCAAAATTAAATTGAAAGTTTACGCACCATTTCCATATCCATCTCCATCGTCCAGTCCATGTCGGCTCAGTGTATCAAGTTAGCTGATATTTGGGTGGTCTCACGTCAGAGTACTGCGCGTCGCGACGTTCGACACACGAGTGCAGCGTCCGGCGTCGGCTATAGTGTCGTATGTTGCACCGAAAATTCGTTCCCGCGAGCCCCCCTCCCTCCCCCCTCGCACCCGTCACGTCTTCTCGCAAATTTTTCGAATCGCACAACGCCATCTATGGGCGATCGGAAGCCCCCTCCCCCTTAGCGTGGCCTTGAACTTGACAACATATCGCGAGCGACCCAGTTTTGCGGCGAGTCCCCGCCCCCGCCCCCGCGCGCACTCGCGCACTGTCACGGCCGCGTCAGCTGAATGGGACCGAGTGCAACATAAAGAATATTTTCGCGCAACTCCCGCTGCAACTCTCGTTTTCATTGTATAATATTACATCACGCACATGCGCGAGAATTTACAACGCCTGATTAACATTCCGAGGCTCACCAGCGATACATTCAAATGTTTGCATTGATGCTGACAGAGACTCACTCAGAATATAAGAGACTCAGAATTTTTGCACTAAGACTTAAAGCTGAACATGTCTCGAAATAATACACAAATCACATCATTATCATAGTGATGATGGGACAACAATTTTGTAATGATATCTAGAAAACCTAATAAAAATCTCTATTTTTATAAAATTGGTGTCAAATCATTAATGTCTATTTCATTGTTGCTGCTGATCCATTGAAATGTTACAATTTAAGGACCGAATATTGCATTTATTAGAGGACGCAATTTTATTTTTGGGACATTGGTCTGAGGTATTTTTTTTGTAAAATGTATAAAAAAAAGTTATAGAGCAAAAAAGATTTTATAAAAAATTTCTCACTTTTTTGCTTATAACTTCTTTAATTTTTAATTTAGGGCAAAAAGTTATATAAACATATTTGTAGGCAAAAAAATTTGCTACAAATTATCTCTTTACGAATTTTTTGTAAGACGCATAGTTTCCGAGATATCGCGAAAAAAGTGTTTTCCAAGATGGCGGCCGGGGGACAAGGGTGGCAACCCCACAAACTTGAGGTTAAGCTTCTATTGACCCCCCACACATGTCCCAAAAATAAAATTGCGTCCTCTAATAAATGCAAAGCTCATGTAACATTTCAATGGACTAAAAGGGTTAAGGGCATACATAATTTTTCTACAATAAAATAAAATCCTCCACACATATTATAACCATATTTCCAATAGATGATATTATAATAAATGCAGGACGAAAAACAACTAATACGAAACACCAACTAGAATTCTTATAAGAATTTAGTTGGTACCTAAATACTCGATTAGATACTAGGTACATAGATACCTGAAGACGAAAGTCTTCGAACAGTCTGTGTTGTCAGTGATGACTTATAGGGATCCAAATAGAGAGAAAGTATACTCAGAGTATCCCTGCTGTATTGAATCTGAAATTAGGAGACCGTCCGATCCGTGAGAGAACCAGAATTACGGACAGCTCATCGAGTCGAGAAATTAAAGTGGTAATGGGCGGGACACAGAGCATGAATAACCGATAGACGTTGAGGTCCCGACCTCCCGAGGTGCTCGAATGACTACCTCGAACCGGGAAACGCAGCTTGAAAGTCCTCCCACTAAGTAGGTGCCTAGGTGGACGGCCAATCGAGTCGTTGATAGCCGCTGGATACAGGGCGGCACAAAATCGCGTTTTGAGGCGAGGCAAAAGATCTATGTCCAGCAGTGTCATGGTACCTTACGTCTAATTAAAAGTCCAGATCAGGAATATAGGACACTGGTGAAATCATAGTAAGGGTTGAAAGACAAACGATAAGTCGAGAGCTGCCTCATATGATTAATCAGGTTTCTGATGATGTTTTCGAAGGGTTGTCTAAGTTTGACGTCAAAGTAGTCGTAAGGATTAAAGATGTGAATGACAATGCACCCAGATTTCTCAACGGTGGGCGACGCGTGGTTAGGGTTACAGCCTACCTTAGGGGTGCTAGCCAGGTAACCTCCAAGTGTGCCTGGGTGCTGCTGGTCCTCTTGGATACGTCCGAGGGGAAGAGCAGTATTCGGGCCGGTGCGCCCCGGTAACTTGGTTAATAATTTTCCTACGGGGATATTGTTAGCCATGGCCAATGACCTGGCGGAGGGAGGTTTCTCCGCGTGTCCCTCTGATTAGCAGAGGGCACTGCGGATGAAACTGGGGGTGAGACACCCCGGGGCGGGGAGCAGCGATGCCCATCGCGGGAAGAAGAAAACCTCGTTAAAAAATTACGGGAGGGCGCGAGCCTCTGGAGGGACAGCCCAGAGGCGAGCGGGAGCCCCAGCTGGGGCGGCTGCCGGACACCTGGGATGCATACTTTGGGTTCCCCAGGCGTCCAACACAGACAGCATGAGGGTCATGCCGTGGTGGTTTTAGTGGGTATACCTGGTTGGAGTCCCACATAACCTTCGTTCTGCCGCATTCGGCCGCAGAACGGGGGTACCTATAAAAGGTTTCCACCACGTCAAAAAAAAAAAAGGTTACAGCCTACCTACCTACCTACCACTGCGTCTTTCGGCTATGAAGTTATTCAATTGCAGACGTTTATCAGTTGAGACGATGACCTAAATACTCATCATCCATGTACTAGTCCTGAGCCATAGATTTGTCGAGTTTTCAAAATCTGACAGCTTGCTTTATTCTAATTCCTTTGTTGCTTTCTATTTTATTAACCCCCGACGCAAAAACGACGGGGTGTTATAAGTTTGACGTGTCTATGTGTGTGTGTGTGTGTGTCTGTTCCCCTGTAGCGCTCAAACGGGTGGACCGCTTTGAATGCGGTTTTTTTGGTTTGAAAGGTGAATTAGTCGAGTGTTGTTAGCTGTTTGATGAAAATCGATCCAAGATGGCCGCCGTTACAAAATGACAGATTATAGTTTTTTCACAATTCCCTTAACCCTTTACCGCATAGGAATCCAAATATGGATTCAAAATTTTTAAATTAGTTTTTTAGTTAACAGAAATATTAATTTTTAATAACCAAATTTAAAATCTTATTAAGCAAGGCTTCGTGTAACAAAACGTATTTTTTGCTGTTTATGGTAGAAGTCAACTGTCAATCTATTTGAGATTATGTGCAGACTGTTTGACCCATGTGGTGTGATTAAACTTTGTACAAATTTCATCGCTTGAAAAAATATTTAAAACGGTAAGTGAAAAATCTGATATTTTTTATATTTACTCTCTGAATGTCTAAGAATGTGGGTTTGTTGCCTTTGTTGTGATTTTTCTTGTTTTTCTTCATTTTTGAGCCTAGTTTTTTATTTGCCATATTTGGCTTCGTATGCATTCCCGTCAAAGTACTGTCGGTCAAATATGGCTTCGTATGCATTCACGCTTGCTTTGCTTTGTTTGCAGAAATGGATCCTGCTGCTTTTATGGTGCATATAAGCATGTCAATCCTATTCCCGGTGATGGCTCTTTGAGTGACGAAGACATCGTGTCACACTCAGACAGGTTTTGACTATAGCTAGAAACCGTGGTCGTCCAGCTAGTATTCTTGGAACATCGTCCACAAGTCGAGCCGATACACCATCAATCCAATTCGATACTCCACCAGAAGTTACTGCCAGAAAACGTGGCCGTCAACGTAGCATTATGGGAACACCAATGGAATGGATGGAATATCGCCTGTTCGTTGTAATAACTTGGCTCATTTTCCTAAGTGGGCAAAAAATCGTCAAATATGCCAGAATTATACGAAATTTCGTTCATTACCAAAGTGTGAAAACTGTCAAGTTTATTTATGCTACAATGATAAAAGAAACTGCTTCACAGATTTTCATAAAGCATAATTTTGTTTTTCACTAAATGCATACGAAGCCAAATATGGATCTTATATGATTTTACTAGAATGCATATGAAGCCATATATGGCTTCGTATAGCAATTTCTAAAATAAATAACTTTTTTTTATTTTGCTGATTAAGACTGCTTAGTAAGGCCAAATAAAAGATGTTTTCACTATTCAAAAAATTTTATTTCATCTCCTTCATAATTCATGCAATAGAGGGTTAATATGGGTATCAAATGAAAGGGCTTGACTAGTAGTATAGCACTATGCAAATCCAAGATGGCCGCTACCACAAAATAGCGAATGTCGGGGGTTTTTAAATTTTCAATTTATACTTGTATCTAAATCGAGTTCTACATAATCCGCCTGAATTCGTGTCTATATTTCCATCAAAAATGGCCTTCAGCCCCAGGCAGGTACGTGTTTTACAGCGTTCTACAAAGTTGCTTCGTGATCGTGGGCTGTCGTGGATACATATTTACTATCGACAAGTGCAGTTTTAATATTATATTTTACTGACTTTTTCATCGTTGTCTTAAGGCCAAATTAGACGGTTCATTTTTCGAGATTTTTGCTTTCATTTTCGAGGCTTCATCGGTGAATCATCGAAAATGAACTGTCTAAACACCGACCGTTCATCGTTCACAGGCACTTTGCCGTAGTAAATATCGCATCGTGCAACGTTCACCGCAAAAATGAACGATGAACGGGGCACCATCTAATTTGGCCTTTAGCTATTGCTTTTTTATAATGGACTTTTGTAGATTACATAAAGTAAAAGTACAATCTAAACAAACAAAATCAGTAAACAAAGTCAGTAAATATTAGAATATATTATATTAATTAGGTATATTCGTGATATCAATAAAATACACCTTTACAGTACTAGTAATGGTTTTTTTTTGCAAAAAGAGTCTTTTTGGTCGAAAGCACTCACACATACCTATACTGGGACAATTTTTCGCTAACTATGCCAAAGTTTAAAATAAAATCTTGTAAGTATCATAAGTTCTATTTAATCCATGGGACGCCACTTTATGATGTTACGGTTGTTAAAGTTAGCTTTAGTTACATAATAAAGTTAAATAATATATTTCTATTGGCCAAAAATGGGCCAACAACTTTTACCTCTTTATCAATTTAATTTATACTTTTATTTTTGTTGAAACTCCCAGTTAATACAGTAAAAATATGTATTTATTGAGTTAGGTTTTTGGATATAAATTTTTTTATTTTTTTTATTTTAATGATTTGCCAACAGGCGTTCCCACATAAATTACAAAAAGTCAAACTAAGTCTGATGAAACATTTCAGGTATGCACCCAATTACAGGCAAATCAACATTCATACTATAAACAAACGTGCAAATGCGGGTTTGCTAGTTAAACAGCTACTTACAAAAAGTCTAAAAATATCTACACTAATAAATTATAATAATATCTACAATAGAATAATATCTACAGGTTATGGTTTGATTTAGTACAAAATTTTGATAAGGTTGAAAGGAGCATAAGAGGCTATGATACAGTTTTAATATATTTACGTAATAATCTTTTATACTGTTGCATATAATGATGCTAATTCTGTTGTACATAATCACAAAACTTAATTGAGACTTGATAGTTATGTTTCTACAGGAAGCCTAAGTAACGCATCATACCTGCATGCAATTCAGTTGGCGTTTTTCCGTTAGATTTCTTTCCAATATTATGGAAGCAGGTTTTGTAAGCATTAATATTATTTAAATTGATATTCAAAGGACAAAGGTAGAGCATGCAAAAATAATGCTAGCAACTTTATCTGCGTTGATTTAAGTTAAATTTCATATTTCCGGTTGTTTTTTCTTTTTAGGGTAATAAACTGATTTGTGTGGTGGCTAATTCTAATCACATACTGGTGATTAGTTACACCATTTCTTAGAACCAACAAGTAAATTTAATATTTTAATGTATTTTTGATAAATGTTACAATGTGGAAAGGATGACCGTGGCTTAACTGTCACAAAGTCAAAGTCAAAGTTTTGTTCAAAATTGGTACACTGTATACCTAGTGGTACGTACATTGAACGCTGAAGGAAAGTGGAGAGGGTAAGCTTTTGTATTACGTGTGTGACAGTTCCCATACGCAGCTATCCCCTCCACGTTTCTTTCAGTGTTCGATGTACGTGCCGCAGGTTATACACTTTCTGAACATCAATTTAAGAAGTACATAAAAGTGGGGTAATGGTGACAAAACTTAAAACTAAAACTATGAGGGTTACAAACACGCCCCGATCTGAGAAAGGCACACACACACACACACAAACAATACACACACACACACATACAATACACACTACCCGGTAAATTTTCAACTCTGACTCATACATTGCACATACATTAATAGTGGCACTAAAATGGAACAACTTATCGAAAAATAGTTTTCAGCAGCAATACAACAAGGAACATGTTATGACCCGTCTCTTGGCCTAATTAGTTGGATGAACAAGCTTAAAGTATTCTTGTATCTACTTACCTTATCCCAATGTCATGAAATAATTTTATTTATCACTTGGAATTGATGTACAAATGATGTTGGCATTTTCTTCCTTCCAAAGATTATCCAAAATTTTCATAGTTAGCAGAATGGTATATATAGCACACAATCAAAATGCACCTGAAATATAAAATTTTCTACTTAATATTATGACTGATTAAAACTGTGTAAAAAATAAAAAATAATGAGTAATTAAATTTAAAAAAAAGGTTTAATTATAAAGAATGTTAAATATGTAGTAATAAAAAATATACATCTATTAAATAAAATATTCATTTGATCTAGAATCAAATTACGAATGAAGATTAAATGTGAATGGAATAAATGGGCATTCTTTCTTTTGAAATGATCCAAAAGATGGCATTAACCACATTGAAATACAGAAGTTTAAAATTTTAAGCAACAAACATGAATTGCATCATTCGTCACAAACAGAGCCAAATACCCTTTCCCATTTATACAGTAAAAAAGTGGCAGTCTATGATTTTGAAATAACTGCTTCTAATTAAGCTCTTATTTATTTGAAGAGGCTAGTCGCATATTATCTAACAGAAACTTTGTTTTGTGTATCCGGCAAGTGTCACTAAGGTAATCTGGCAAAAGTTAAATAGTTTGCAGTTATAGTACAAAATGTACATAAAATTTCTGATAATCTACTGATAACAATAAGCAGCAGGTGCTCTATTTGGACTAATCATTTAACTACCTTAACTGGAGGGATAATGTTATGTTCTTTACTAATATTTAAAAAAATTGGTAGCTACACATAAATAAAAAACTTAAATCATATACTTATATCTAACTATAATTGCAAGACAGGTAGTTGATACAAAACAAAGTGAATATAATGAGATGGTGGACACTTAACTCTTTTTTTTTTGATAAATCATATAACTTTTGTCTGAAGAATAATATTAAAAATGCAACATGATCTTAACTAAATCTTTTCTCTGATTGCAATCTAATATCATAGATATTATATGACATGATTTCTATTTACTCAAATTCATTTTTATTCTGGCCCATGCTGTACAAGACAAAACTGTAGTTTGTTGGGTTATTTAACTTGTTATGTAAACACGATTGTAGGAATAAAACTTATATAAAAAACAACTCACTGTGACGATCTTGGTCGTTGTAAGTTAATAAATTGAAAATAACAGAAATATTCCAGCTTTTTCAATGAATTCTTAGGAAAAAATATATTTTATTATCTGTCAAATTCACAGAAATTATTCGAGAATTTACTTAATTTCATAAAACTTCTGAATAATTCAATAACATAAACAATTTATATAGGCAAATACTTATCACAAAAATGAAAAAAGCGAAATAACTTAAAGAAATTATGAAAAACTTAGTTTGAAAACTTGTTTTTCATAACAAACAAGGTTAGTAAATTGACGTTTATTTTTTTTTTTACCACAGAATACTTATAAGAATACAGAATACTCTCAAAATCTATTAATAACAACCACAGATATTTATACTTATCTGTGCATAGCCACAGACTATATACAGAGTACCTTCAAAAAGAATAAAAAGCGAAGCGAACATGAACAATGACGTTTCTCTTTTACTGGCCAACCATAGAGATAATAATAATAAGCCAACTCATCGGTCTTTTTGACACAAAATTATGTTTGTTTTCTCATTGAAAAAGTTATGAATTGTGAACTATTTATTGAACATTATTAGACAATAATATTTTCGAAATGGAGGTGCACTATCTCGTTTTATTCTTGAGTATTTTACGGCACGGATGCGACGCTCTAACGTGGAGCCTCGCGCCGAATACACAGAAGTGTTTGAAAGAAGAATTGCACGCTAATGTGCTCGTCGCGGGAGAATATACAGTAACAGAAGTCGGAGGACAAAGAATCGACTATATTGTAAGTTTTGTATCCGACGTAATTCCAAAATATTCATGTTATTTTCTCTTATAAAAAATCTTAGGTGATGTTCCCATTTCAATGGAAATTAGTTGTAAGTGGGAACATTCATCGGTAAGCGTATGCATGATGGACCTATGTATTAATCGTAAAATCTCAGTTATTAAAGCATGTCATGCATTAAAGCAAGCATCTTTTTAAAATGTTGTAGCTTGGTAAAATGATAGTAGTTAAACTGCAGTTACATAGCGAGGATTTCGTACACTGACAGACAGTCACCTGATATAATTTGCCTGAAAAGTGAATATTATGGTAATCTATAACAGCTAATATTATAATTACAGGGTGTGTCTCTCTGTTTTCTTTCACAATAGATATCTTACATACTAGAGGACCTAGAAAACATTTATCCTGGAGACCCAAACATTTCTTATGGGATTTTTATAAAGCCTTACTCCACAGAGACAAAGTCGCCAGCATCAGCTTGTATAATTTTTAGAACGAAAACACTACTATATTTCAAGTAATACATAGTGGCTAATTCTGTTGTACACCATCTCTAAACTAAACTAAATTGACGGGTTTAAAAATAGTGCTATCCCCTTCAGCAGGGAGGATTGTGAAAGAGACAGGAATATATTTAGACCTGTCATTTTAGTTTAGTTTAGAGATTGTGTACAACATAATCGGCCACAATATGTATTTTTATCACAACTGACAAAATTTGACAATATTTATTAGGTAATTTTATTGTTAACAGGTGCGTGATTCCAAGGGGCACATTTTGGCCACAAAAGATCACATCAATAAAGGAAAGTTCACATTCGTCACTGAGACGTATGACACATTTGAAGTTTGTTTCATATCAAAAGTACCTCCAGGTAAGTCAAAAAATAATATATAACTGGAACAAACTTTTTCATAGCATAAATCTTCCTATGATCTAAGCATTATTTGTAGACATTAATGAAGAATGTTCACATTTTGATTTTTAGCCTCCATATTCTCAATTCAAAAAAAATTCTTTTAAAAAAAATATTTTTTTTTCCAAAATGTGGAATTTTGCTCGCTGCCTATGATATAATAGAGCAAAGCTCACTCACACTAGATAATTTTGGAATTCTTTTTTAATGTCCATTCCAAATACTATAGATAATCATATTGTGTTGTGCCTAAATATGCAATCACAACCTCCAATGCATCAGAAAAGTTGTTTTTTCTTGCACAAAATAACATCATAACTACTTGGTATCTATAAACAAAACAAAAACAAGGGTATTTATATACTTTACTGACAAAATTTCAAGCAATACTGCATACCTAGTTACATTCTCCATTGATCTTGATTGGTTTATTTGTATTTTTAACATTACATATTACACATTGTGATGAGTGTTGTTAATTGGTTGCTTTATTGATAGATCTAAAAATACTGCTATCTTTTTCTTCAGGGAACAATGTGAAAAGGATAGCAGTATATCTGTCAATTAGTTTAGTTGTGTACAACAAAGAGTGGTCCCTTGAAATCCTTAATATTATAAACGCAAAAGTTTGTATACATGGATGTATGCATGTATGTTTGTTACCCTTTCACGCAACAACTACTGAACCTATTTGGCTGAAATTTAAAACATACATAGCTTATAATCTGGAATAACATTTGGCTACTGTTTATCCTAAAAAAATCCATAGTTCCTGCAGGATTTTAGAAAACCGGCTATAGCAATCTACAGCTTCAGCTATAAGTAAGTTACAATAGCATGCTTACTTGAAAGTAGATATAAAGGTTGGAAAAGGGAGCGGGAACGGAAATGGGAAATCCATGATTCCCTCGGGATTTGAAAAACCGAAATTCACATGGGTGAAGCCGGGGGCAAACCTGGATCATTATAAAGATATTGTGTATTTAATGTTAAACCTGTATTTCCAGAACACAGAGGTGTAGCACAAGATGTTACTTTAGACATCAAAGTAGGCATTGAAGCAAAGAACTACGAGGGAGTAAGTGTATTCTTTTTAGTATCATATTCTATTTTATAGCTTTTAAGACTTAATCCCATCTTTTAAATTTATTAAAGATATCTATTTAATAATGATTTAAATATTACTTAATAAATAATAAAGATTGTAAAATAAAATACAAATTGAATAAGGCCACAAATATATTATAACACCCCTGACCAGAAGCACCCTAGTCTACTTCATAATGACAGTATATACTTTAGGTATAAAAAAAATTTGATTATTTATAAAAAAAATTGCTATAGTTTAGTTCAGGACTTGTTGGTACAAGTATGTCATATGTTTCCGGCTAAAAGGTGTTTGTCCATATTTTATATGAAAATTTAGGTGGTATCATTCACTATAACCGCCTCTCAAATGGACAGATGCAACCGACCTGTCTGTGATCAGTGTGCAAAGCAGTAGTATGTTACCGTTCCGCTTATGTATCTATAACTTCTTAAGATATATATATATATTTATTATGCAATTAGATTTCTTTACTCATACATTTTTATATTTTATCGGTGAATCTTCTATGACAATCTGCATCTTCTAGAAATGGGTAATTTGTGTGGCATTCGATAGTTTTCCCTAAGCTTACTAAAAATGTAACTTGAAAAGTGCTTGCAATTAACATTATGACTTATGACATATTTGAATTTTATTTTAAACATACATTAACATATTATTGTAGTAACAAGACTTGATTTCGCATGATGTGATATATTATGTATAAATTATAATATAAAAAAATATGTATTTGTTTTTATTTCTGCTATGTATTCATTTCATAACTGTCTAAACCAAAGTGTAACAATATTTGTCATTATATTAATAAACATGTTAATCCTATACATTTATAAAAACGAATCTTTGATGATCCTGTGAGAGTTCATGTATTGTTCGTCTGCTTGAGCTAAAACTTGGCACAGATCCTGAGATATACCACTCTTGATTGTCACACACACACAAAAGCTAACTACTAAATTATTATTATTCTAATTTTCTCATACAGATTGCTGAAGCTGCCAAATTAAAGCCCATGGAGATGGAGCTTAAGAGATTAGAAGATTTATCAGAGGCTATTGTGCAGGATTTCACATCCATGAGGAAGAGAGAAGAAGAGATGAGAGACACTAATGGTAAGTCTTACATTGTTAGGGTGAAATCGTTTTC
Organism: Melanargia galathea; assembly: GCA_920104075.1. Taxonomy (NCBI): domain Eukaryota; kingdom Metazoa; phylum Arthropoda; class Insecta; order Lepidoptera; family Nymphalidae; genus Melanargia; species Melanargia galathea. The sequence goes on from OV049875.1 coordinate 10,394,926, forward strand.
AGCATAAATTAGTATTTTTAATCCCCGACGCAAAAACGACGGGGTGTTATAAGTTTGACGTGTCTGTGGGATCGTAGCTCTCAATCAAATGAACCGATTTTGATTTTTTTTTGTTTGTAATTTGAATTAGTCGGTAGTGTTCTTAGCTATGTTTGATGAAAATCGGTCTAAGATGGCCGCCGCCACAAAATGGCGGATTACATATTTTTTCACAACTCCCTCAGTATGGGTATCTTATGTGTATGTGTATGAGTCCATGTACTTATTAACTACGAGTACGTAATAGTTATTTATGCAACTGTTGTGTAATAAGGGGTATTAAAACACGAATGGGGGTTTATCACATGAGGCGAAGCCGAATGTGATAATAGTATCACATGAGTGTTTTAATACCTAATTATCAACAGTTGCATACAAGACTTTATCTACACCCATAATATGAATCCTCTATAAGATTCTAAAACAGTTAGCTTACTGCGAAACCCCCGACATTCGCCATTTTGTATTGCAGCCATCTTGAATTTGCATTGTGCTATTCTACTAGTCAAGCCCTTTCATTTGATACCCATATTGAGGGAGTTGTGAAAAAATATGTAATCCGCCATTTTGTGGCGGTCCAATTTTCATGAAACATAGCTAAGAACACTCCCGACTAATTCACCTTTCAAACAAAAAAAAAACGCATTCAAATCGGTTCACCCGTTTGAGCACTACGGTGGAACAGACAAACATACACACACACACACACACCCACACCCCCATCGCCATTCCCGCATTCAAACCGGTTTGAGCGCTACGGGGGAACAGACATACACACACACACCCACACCCCCATCCCCTCTCCGCATTTAAACCGGTTTGAGCGCTACGGGGGAACAGACACACACACACACACACACACACACACACACACACACACACACACACCCCTCACATCCACACTCCATCCTCACCCCCGCATTCAAACCGGTTCACCCGTTTGAGCGCTACGGGGGAACAAACAGACACACACAACACACACACACACAAACAACACACACGCACACGCACACACACCCACAACCACATCCACACCCAACTTACGCCCAACCCACGCCCACGCCCACGCCCACACCCCCATTCCCACCTCCGCATTCAAACCGGTTCACCTGTTTAAGCGCTACGGGGGAATAGACACACACACACACACACACAGACACGTCAAACTTAACACCCCGTCGTATTTGCGTCGGGGTTAAAAACGGATGATGTAATATTGTACCGAATTTCATTACATCACTCGTTTGGATGATGTAATGGTTGTTACAACATTGGGTGTTCTAAAGTTGGCAATAAGCTAACTGTTTCAGAATCTTTAATAGAGGATTTAAAGCATGGGTGTAGATAAAACAATAAACAATCTAATATTACGTGGGCGTGGGCGTATAAAGTATACCAGATTGGCCAGTGGCAGTATTGCGACTGCATCGCTATTTTTTTGGGACTATCGCTTCTGAAATGCTGCAAAAAGTCGCCGTGGGCGATCTTCCTAAGGCATTGGCCTTCGATTTAATAAGTAAACTCAAAATTTAATAAACAGAACTCCAAATAATGCGCGGGGCATTCAATTGAAATATGCGTTAGATTAGAAAGAAAAGTGACGTCAAAGAAATCGCATATTGCTTATTGGCCTTACAGTTTACAAGTCTTCTATTGGTCAAGCGTTTTCCGTCCAAGCCTTAAGATATTTCCTTTTAAAATTTGTCTTTTTGTTGTTACAGAATCAACGAACAACAGAGTGCTATTCTTCAGTGTGTTCTCCATGATCTGCCTCCTAGGTCTGGCCACGTGGCAGGTGTTATACCTGCGCAGATACTTCAAAGCCAAAAAACTCATTGAATAACATATTTTTATTGGTGATATGGTCACACTGGGCTAGAGGTATTTCTTCAGATTTCAATAAAATGCCTCCGAAATATTGATAAATATAATTTATTGTACAAAAGACTTTATTCTGAGCACAACAGGATCATACAATTCTGAAAGTTAGTGTATAATATATTCTGTGAGTGTCATGTCATGTACAATCGTCTGTTCAATTATGTTTACTGACGTACTTACTTATTTATATAATGAAATGCGAATGACGTCATCAATCATTTATTATGAACCATGCCATTTATGTTTATTTATTCCATGCAAACATTTTTCTACATCACAAATTACCCTAGTGTGATTATATCATGTTTTTCTATATATTTCGTGCAATGCCACGTTACTAAATAAAACACATTTACTTATCAGAATTTTTTATTTAATTATTTTTGTTGTATATGTATAAGATGATCGATTTCTTGTCGCTAAGGATGTAAAGAAATGATTTATTGAAAAAAAAAAAAAGTCTTGTTTAATTTCTCATTAATAATTATTCCTCGTTATTACTTATCAAAAATTGAAAATTTAAGAAAACCCCGACATTCGCCATTTTGTGGCGGCAACCATCTTGGATTTGCAATAGTGCTATTCTACTAGTCAAGCCCGTTCATTTGATACCCATATTAAGGGATTTGTGAAAAAATATGTAATCCGCCATTTTGTAGCTTTGTAGCGGCGGCCATCTTGGATCAATTTTCATCAAACATAGCTAAGAACACTCTCGACTAAATCACCTTTCGAACAAAAAAAACCGCATTCAAATCGGTTCACCCGTTTGAGCGCCACAGGGGAACAGACAGACAGACAGACAGACACACACACACACACACACACACAGACACGTCAAACTTATAACACCCCGTCGTTTTTGCGTCGGGGGTTAAAAATACAAAAGACCACATAATAATACCTAGGTAATGTGGCTAATTCTGCTGTACACAATCTCTAAACTAAACTAAATTGACAGGTTTAAAAATAGTGCTATCCTTTTCCGCAGGTATCATTGTGAAAGAGATAGGAATAAATTTAGCCCTGTCATTTTAGTTTAGCTTTAGGGACCTTTCAGACAGACCGGCGCGGAGAGCGTCGGAGAGCATTTTTTTTTTCACACAGACCGGCCGTTCAAATTTGCTCTGCTCTCCGCGCCGGTCTGTGTGAACGGACACGCGGATGCGCTCGGAGCCGAGCGTACGCTCTTGGGCCGGACGGCAGAGCATATTCGGCCTACGGTCGGCTGTGCGAGCATGAAAGAGCACGCGAACGGAGCCGGTCGGATGCTCGAGCGCGAAAGGGCACGGGCATGGAGCAGCCGACCGGCTCGACGAGTAGCCGACCGGCTGCTCTCATATATTTCACACAGAGCGTATTGGGAGCATGCTCGAGCATCCTCTTATCATAAAAGAGTTAACATGTAAAAATAAAGCCTATTTCAATGTCTTAAGATTCTATTTTAAATGCGATTAAAATTTGCTCTGCTCTCCGCGCCGGTCTGTCTGAAAGGTCCCTTAGAGATGTGTACAACAGAATTGGCTACAATTACTACTCTTTCCAAAAAGGAATCAAGCAACTCTCTTGAATGAAATAAAATGTTAATTTTGTTTTCTAGAAACTAGAGACAATTCTACTGTCCCTGATGAAGCATAATCACAATCAATTTAAAAAAGTTATAATAAATAATTAATAGCTCTTAATTACTTATTAAACTTAATAAAAAGTTTATTCCATAATACATTATAAATCAATACTGTGCTAAAAACGGAATGTTGTTTAAGTATAAATTATTTTTGACATCATAAAATTCAAAATAGATACACAGGTATGTATTTTAAATAAAAACATAATAGATTGAACACATAAAATAGATAAAACTTAAGAATAATATTTATAAAAAGCATTTATCTATGGTAAATAATAATTTCAAAATCATTGCACAGTTAAGTATACTAGGTACTTAAATCATCATACATACGCATATCCTTTTATAAAAAACACCAAACAATAAAAAGACCACACAAACTATTATATAAATATAAATAGGATAGCTGTTGTGACAGTGATCACTTTATGTGGGTATTTCTATTTTATCAATAATTAAAATTGAAGTCTGTTTGTGGTTTCAACTGCCTCATGATTATTTGAATGGACAGCATAACACAAACATACCTACGTTTCTAAAATAATTGTCTGTTTGTACAGGCTAAAAAAATATATATTATGGATACAATACTATTATACATATAGATTTATACATTTTAATACCTTAATTGCTGAACTGATATTCACAAAATTTGGCTCAGAAATAGTCTTGCATCCCGGAAACAGCTACTTTTGATACCAGGAAACCAAAGTGATTTTTTGGGATTTTTGATATACTAAATCCATCCGAAGTGTGATAAATGCTGAAATAAAATATGACGCGTATCTGGTAAATAATATGTTCAAGAGAATATATTGAACAAGGTATACATATATTATAATCTATTCTTTAATGATGCATTAAATTAATTATTTTTATACACCGAAACAAGTTTTGGTTCCTATTAGATATCCTATACAGCTATAATGACACCAGTCATTCACAGCATCTAAGCACCCTGCATATTATGCATACTTTCTCCTTTAAGTTGCGCGTCCACTTGGTCGGTACGGAACATCTGCATTTACGAATTGCCGATGGGTCCGTCAACTATGGTAGGGGAGCCGAGGATGCTAAATGTGGATTTAAGCGAGCGTCGTCGGGACCTATTACATTTTGTTGATAGGAAGAATAAAAGGTTATTTAAGATTTTCCATTTCAGTGGTGGGGAAAGCTATCTTCACGCTCTCATCTTCAATAGACAATTTTTATAACATCGGCTTGTGGAAATCGGCTGATTATTTTATTGTTTGTTATTTTTGAATAATTTCCTTCAAAATAGAAATAAAAAATAGAAAAGGACGAATTATGAGCATGACTATTGGTGAAAATATTGCAGATACTTATCTTCAAATACACAAATTAGATTTCACTATAAAACTATCGTTTTATTAAAAAAAGAAGATTATCATGGCACTCAAAAATTATCGTATTATTGCATGTTTGGCAACACGGTGTCACCGGCAGATCTTGTTCAATGACAACGTCCGGCGTAGATTTGTCGATTTGATGAACACAGTTATAAATCCTATCAAGTGGACGCACAACTTTAATTACAGTTTCGATTTTTGAGACGAGTTATTCTAATGTAATCATTCAAACATGTCTAAAATTGAAATCTATTGCCAATTCATGTACGAAGCTCATTATTTAAATGTGAATCGGAGGATTTTGATATTTTGCGCTCACAAAATTAAATTACTTTACTTATATACAATAAAATGCGCCACTCTGTGGTAATATGTACATTTGTGATACATTATTTTTTTCCTAATCAAAGCGGTGAATAATCTAATTGGATCGTAAGGTGTTTGACACCCACCTCGCGGAATATTCTCGCGGCTTGTTCGGTGATGTACCGCGGGTCCACCTCTCTGGCCACCTCGAGCTTGATGGCTCCAATGTGGATATCACTGCACAGAGTCCAAAAGTGGGGGTCTTGGACGGAATGCACACCCGCCAAGCCCACCACGCGGGTGTACAAGTTAGGGAGGGCGCGCTCCAGAGACGTCGGAGTCCGTTGCATCAGAACACCACCAGAGTCCATCACTAGAGGGAACACACTACCGGCTATGAGGAGAGCTATGGCCATCGAGCAGATCGGATCTGCTCGCATCCAGCCGAACGTCTGCATCAATATGGCGGATATGATCACACCGACGGAGCCGAGGGTGTCCGCCAGCACGTGGAGGAATACCCCGCGCATGATCGCGGAGCCGGCGCCCGTGGGGGCTTCCATGTCGTCGTGCGAGTGTCCGTGGGAGTTGTGGTTGTGCGAGTGGCCGTGCCCGCCGTGCGAGTGCCCGTGCCCGCCGTGCCCGTGCCCGTGCCCGTGGTGGAACGCGTATATTCCTACTAGGTTTACTAGGAAACCGAGGATTGAAACGACTAGAAGGCGTTCGTGTTTTACCTGAAAAAAAAAACTACTTGTTTGCAAATTGATATTTTATATTAACGAAAGATAAGATTGTAAGTATGGCGATTGCAGATGAGTCGCACGAGCGGAACGCAAGGTACGCGAACGCGACACCAACCTTTTGTACAACTAAGCAGTTCGTACGATAGGAGGCCTGTGCCCAGCAGTGGGATGTTAAAAGGCTGTAGTGGTGATGGTGGTGATTCCATACTTTAAGACAAACCTCAAAGTCGAGCTTTACCCAAAAATGCGTCAATGCTCGCAGCTTTTTTGGTATATGTATGATCAGACAATGTTAGCTGTTGGTTTTTTATAGGCGATTATGATTGACGAGGTTGCCTATTATTACATTATACAGCTGTACAATTATACAAGACAGGAAACAATAACGCCGGGAGGACGTTAAACACATACAGCGGTTCGTGTCAGAAGCGAAACGTGAACGACATTGCTTGGATAGCCTTGTGTAGTAGCGGTTGATGAGAATTGCTTTTTAACCGACTTCAAAAAAGGAGGTGGTTTTATGTTCCACTGTAGGAATATAGGAATCTTAAAGGTATAGTAATAAGGTTCATGAATCAGTTCGTAATGAATTACGAACTTTGAAACAAAAATTCACTAAGTATCAAGGTATAAAGCGTCAAAGAATAATTAAACTCAGAACGAAACTTCTAGTTATACAACAATTTCGAAAGATCAAATAAGATACAACACAATCGGAAAATACGTGCTCGGCACACAATTACGAGAGAGATTGGGAAACTAATTTTGAAATCTCTATAGAATAGAAAGTTTCGTTGTAATTTATCTAATGATTCGATTTTAAAGTATATGGGAATGTGTTATTTAATATAATTTATTGTTTATGTATAAATACGTAAGTTAAATATACATCAACTTATCAGGAAAATAAAGAACCAGTTTCAACTTCACTTTCACTTATTTTATGTATTATAAGATCGCTTTTTATATATCCACCCACCATGTAAAACTGACAGTGAGGTTCTTAACCTCTGTCCCACAGCTGGGCACAGGCCTTCTCTCTCATAGGAGAGAGGAACTTTCAAGAGCTTAGACGCCACGCTGCGGGTTGGCGGGCGTTACGACTATAGTCACATGATAGTGATAATGACCGGGGGCGACGGCTTAACGTGCTCTCCAATGTATGTGGAACACTACCAACTCCAGGTTGGCACTGCAAATTTCTTGAAAGAAAAAACCCAATACCCCATTTGCCCAACCCGGGAATTGAACCCAGGACCTCGTGATCCCCAGTTGAACATGCTAAACACTAGTCCTACGACGCATTCTTATCAATAATAAGTAGTAATCTCAATTGTTTTGTATAACAAATCACTTTCCTTTTCATAGAAGTCAATTCATAGCTTCAAATAAATCTTGAGACACCTTTATTATTTTTAATTATCTTATCGGATTTCAAAACGTGTGGTTTATATTATTAGAAGAAGTCTTATCAAAATATGCATTAAAATGTTTAATCACACTAATATTATTATAAAGGCGAAAGTTTGTGTGTGTGTGTATGTTTGTAATTCTTTAACGCCGCAACTACTGAGCCAAAATGGCTGAAATTTTGAATAGAGATAGATTATGCGGGCCATCACAGGCTACTTTTTATCCTGGAAAAATACACAGTTCCCACAGGATTTTGAAAAAACTGAAATCTATAGCTACAGCTATAGTTAGATTACTATAGCAAACTTCTTTGAAAGTAGGTATAAAAGTTGTAAAAGGGAGCAGGAATGGGAACCAGAAATCCACTATTCCCTCAGGATTTGTGAAAACCGAAATTCAGGCGGGCGAAGCCGCTGACAGCAGCTAGTATGCTATATTTAAATATTTAGCAGCAAGGTATTATTTTAACAAGTCTTTTTATATGTGCAGATGAGGGGGATGTTCAAATTAGAGTTGTTAAGATTACCATCATTTAGATAAGCAATTATAGGAAAACTTTTAATATGTGGATGTATAGGTTCGATACCTTTATTTTTTGAACATTCAAATAATTTTCACTCTATTCTTTTTGGTATGGTAATCATACTCTTAACTCAAAAATGGAACATGGGCTTGGTCACATCAGCTGAATGCTGACATTATAGGTAAATGTTTGCTCGCAGATTCTAAGCTGTAAATCATTTAAGTGTGACCAGCTGACTAAACAATATTTTAACAGCTGCTTTAAAATTACCAGCAAAAAATGTATGGTGAACCCAGTATGGTGTATGATAAATGCCTCCTCAAACTGGTGACCAAATAACATCAGTTTTGACTCTGATATGACCAATCGCATTGGCACATAATTTCAACAGAGCAACTCACACAACTAAGACTGAGCAACTTGTCAGAAACTAGTGTTCAATAGCAACGCAACCAGAAATGTTGAGCCATTGTGTTAAACCTCAGTGTTGAAAACTGATCTTTCTGTGTCAGATTAGGCTAAGTCTGGTAACATTGGCAATTTCTAAAGCAAACCATCATTTAATTGTAAGCCTTACAACACTGTACCCTAGAACCAAGAACTTTACCATAAAAATGTATATTTCAATTTTTATTTCATGAGCAAGCTTTATTTACCTCAGGTGGTTCAATAGCCCGTTCAACAGCCTCTTTCATAATGAAGAAGGATATAAAAAGCAGGAAGAGTCCATTTACAAATCCCGCCAGCACCTCTGCTCTGGCGTAGCCATATGAGAAGCGTTCATTTGCCCTCCACTTGGACACCAGCGATGCAGCAAGCCCTGCCACCAGGCCCGTGCAGTCAAAGAACATATGGAATGCATCAGATATTAAACCTGGAACCAAACAGCCTCTAATTAAAATTATATTATTATTTGAATGCTGATTGCTGTTGCTGTTGAATATTAATGCTATTGCATTTGCTAAACATATACATATTTTTAAAATAGTTGGTGCCTGTTTTTCTGGGCTAATCAGGAGCTGAACTGATTTTGAGGGAACTTTCATGGAAACATGCACATTTACAAGAACCAATTTAGGCTACTATTATCCTGTATGTTTATGAGTTCCTGCATAAAAAAAATAAAAACTGTTGATATTAGGGAAAAAATGTATAATATATATATTTTGTACGCACTGTAGATACTAATTTTTATTCTTTGCGCACTGTCTCGCAGTCAGGTTCTGACACCACTTAAGGTTATGCCTGAAAACCAGCGCTGCAGTATATTAATACTGCAGCATCATGCTGAGGCAGTAACCCTTTCAGCCTAAATATTAGCTTTATACTTATATTTTATGTTATTTATGTTACTTAATGCTCTTTGTATTGTAAAATATGTTTAAGCTGAATAAATGTTTATTTATTTATTTATATTATATACATTAAAGTTAAATACAATACATTAAACATTTCAAGGAGCCTAACCACTAAACCAACCTACAAAAGGTTTGACACAGTGATAGCAGTTGTATATAGAGTTGAACAGCTTGTTTCAGGTGTACAAGCAATAAATTAATTCATTTGCACTATCACTCACCTAAACTATTGGTCCATACTCCGTAAAACAACTCAACAAATGCAAAGGACAAATTTAAAATAAGGAAAAGAAACAAATTCTTGGAATTTCTGTCTGAAAATATCAATCTGAGCCAATTTTGGAACTTTTCACGAATGCCTCCGATCGGACCCCGCGACACTCGCGTATCCTTTTGTATAAGAGGCAGCATTATGACTAAATATTTTAATGCTTATTTCACGTCATTTCAGGCTTGAAATCACAGAAAATACAATTTTACACCAGCACCACTGCATACGTGTAAATACGGCACTTGCGGTTTATAACCTTAAATAATTATAAATTTTAAAAATTATTGGTGCTTCATCAAATACGACACATAATTTGTACCGTAAAATTCATTATTTACAAATTAGATGCATCTTTTAGTGATGATTTTTTGAAAAAATTACACTAAAACTAGCACAACCCAATTAGTTATTAGATGCAATGACACTTGACTTGACTTGCCTTCGTCAATCTGTCAATGTCAGCAATTTTTGACTTAATCTGGCAGTGCTGCATAGAATGGCATAGAGTTAAAAGTGGTAAAGAGTGGAGAGTGCTAGCTAAGGATAGGTACCTTGCTAAATTAAATCTCAGATCAAATGAGTATAGTAGATAGGTAATTAGATATTGTGACTGTTCCTTTCTAACCACATTTTTGAAGTGAAATTTCTATAGGATCGTGCTGCATTTGAAAATTCGATGAAACGAAAAAGCGACACCGTTTTAGCCTGCAAAATCAAGCTAAAGTTTAAATTAAGGTTAAAGTTATACCAAAACCAAAGCCAAAGCCAGACCCAAAGCGGAAGCCAAAGTCAAAATAATTGATACACTGAATACTTTTTGAACGTTAATTTAAGAAGTACATGAAAGTGAGGTGATAATTACTTACGAAAATTTAAAACTAAAACTACGGGGTTCCAATCGTGCCCATGTTTGAGAAGAGCTCACATCAAACTCAGTCAGAATTTTTTTATTACTTGTATGTTTAGTCTAAAGGCGCCTCTACACGTTGGCCAACATGATGGCGGATATGTTGGAAGGTGTTGGGCGAGGAGTTTGTATTCGCATCCACACGTTGGAAGGTCGTTCAGTATGCTCCGGTTAGGGCCAATGTGCGGACGTGTTTACTAAATTGAATATTGAGACGTTAACAGCTGCTGCGGTTTAATTATTCACAGCATACCGCAACTACGTGAATGTGTATACGAAAATTGTATTTTTTTATTTTTGTGATTTTATTTCTTGGGTTCCACAAACAATTTTCGGCTTACAACACAAAAGAATTAATACACAAGACAAAAGCTACCTTTTGTCTTGCCCGATAGCTCCGAGCTTTGTCTGTATGGTCCTTGACTGTGCCCGTACGTTTTTTATGACTTTCGGCCGGCGCCCACCCGCGGCGGGCCTCATAAAAGCGTTTATTATGACTTCACTTGATATTGTAAGGCTGTCAAGTGTTGTTTTTTACGTTTACTATGAATGAGGCTATAGAATACAGTCTTTTGTTTTTCAATATGCGACTCTGGTATCGTATTACGACGCGATAAATATTGAAATAGCGCGTTTCGGAGCGCCACTTGTGTTTAAAAATAAATCCTTGAAGATTAAAGCGGTAACCTAGGGAGTTTAACTTCAAATTACGTTAATAAGATATTAGGCAATAGGAAAATACATAAAAATATACACTCGTCTATACAAAAATATTTACTTACATCACTTTGATTCTGCAAAGTAGCCTGGCGCCAGCAGGCGTAATTTTTTTTGAAAATTCGCGATCCTTGCTTGATTAACTGTATTTTGCTAATTTTATTTCTAATTCCGGTCAATTATTAGTTATTTAACTTATTAATTTCGAATAATAAGATAATACGAAAAAAAAATATTAAAACTGAAGACAAACATTCGATTTTTAACTGCCAAAATATTTGAAACGAATATTTTGGTCTCCGTAAACAAAAAAATGTTGTGTTCTATGGTGAAATATTGTTAAAAACACATTAATTGTTTACTTATTTCGTTAAATATATGAAAACACAGCGAAAATACTCATAAATCACTTTAAAACACGCGAAATTATAAAACAAAAACTGTACGCCCGACCGCGCAACGGCGTCCGCGACACAAACTGCCACTTGAAACTTTTTTTCTTTTTTAATCGTTCCTATAAACCTATGTTTTTTTCCTCTCTAACTACTAGGAAATTTAACGTAGAAGCGAGATAATATAAATAAATACGCCTGAGTGTAAGAGGAATAGGTATATTTCTATTATGCCCGCCGCCCGACGCACCCAAAGGCCATGTCAACTACTAGTTGACACGGGCAATTCGGAAGGTAGGGCTCTATGAAGCAAAAAGTTTCTTCATTGGTCATTTTCACTGCCATTTTGTGGACATTATACTAGTTACGACGCGTGAATATAAAATTTACAAGACAAGTGCATGCGTGCGATCACTCGTAGCAAACTGAACTTGCCTCCAACGTGTGGATGGTGCGGCCAAACTCTGTCCCAAACCCTTTGATGTACCGACACGAAATGGATCTCGCGCCAACTTGCAGGCCATCGTTCCAATACCTTCCAACTCCCGCTCTACACGTTGGGCCAACATATTGGGCCATAAAATGGGCCAGCATGTTGGCGAACGTGTGGATGAGCAGTAAAAAAAAATCTTGTCCGCGAGAGAATGAGATAGAATACAAGTATAAGTACAGTGTTTCTATAATCTTCGTCTCCTCTTTGTTCGGGTTTTTGTAGTCATCCCACACAACATATTTTATGAAATAATTTTTGAGCTTGGTAAAAATAATAAATCGCAAAATTATTTACATAATAACACTCCCGCACGTTGTTATTGCGCTAGAACCTTGTCACATTAACTTCAGCGTGACGTCAGAAGAAACGAAAATATACCGTCGGCAACAATTTTTTTTTATAAATTTAAACCGAATGAACAAATAATTTTCAGCTTTTCTCCTATCCTACTATTCCTAATACATAATATATAATATTATAAATGTGAAAGTGTAGATGTTTGGATGTTTAGATGTTTGGATGTTTGTTACTCAATCACGCCGCAACTTCTGAACCGATTTGGCTGAAATTTTGAATGTAGATAGATTATGCCCTAACTTAAAACATAGGCTACTTTTAATACTTTTAATCCTGGAAAAATGCACAGCTCCCAAGGGATTTAAAAAAAACTATAACTACAGCTATAGGTATATTACTAAAGCGAACTTTCTTGATAGTAGGTATAAAGGTTGGAAAAAGGAGCGGGAACGGGAACCGGAAATCCACGATTCCTTTGGGATTTGTTTGAAACCGAAATTCACGCGGGCGAAGCCGCGGGCATTCTCTAGTAGATTTTAAATGAAGAAATTATCCTAATTCTTCAACTCCGCTGATGTAATCACATTCTTGTGGATTTTTTTTTTCAGAGTCTGTTGTGTCTGAATTATTATAATTTTCTGTGTTAATAATAATTAACTCTTCAATTAATTTGTCTTTACGCCCGTATTAAACAACAATAACAACAAAATGTGTGAATTTACAATAATTATTCAAAACTCAATACGCGTACTCTGCCAACAGCTTTTGTCAACGGTACCGACGTCTGTCTAGTGCTGACGTCATGAAAATGTCGGCCAGGCACAATAGTAATTTGCGGGGCTTATACTACTGATACTAATTATCTCATTTTCTTTTTTTCTGAAGTTTCACTTCTCTTTTTTTGTAGTCTGTGATTTCGTGATTTCAAGCAATAATTAAAATATAATGGCGGCTCCTCACTTCGCTATTCGTGTTCGCGTATTTGCCATATTTGCCGAAAACGGCGATGTGTAGATGGTATACTTGACGAAACATTCGCGCTATTTGCCTATTTGGGTAAATTTATTTGCCTATTCGGCAAATAGGACGAATAACATTAATTGCCGAAAACGGCGATGTGTGGATGGTAATTGACGAATATTCGCGTTATTTGCCTATTTGGCAACATAGATCATATACTAACCACAGATTAATAATTATAATCTAGATTATGACGAATAACAAACACGCTTATCCGCACAGCTGTCGGTTTTTCAACGCGCATCAAAGGAGCCGAATAGACAAATACACAAATACTGTGACTACATATTCGTCCTATTCACATCAAGGAACATACTCTTCAGGATAAACGCATAGCTAATAATATACTAATATAGCGCTCGCGTGCCGCTTACTAATACGAGCGTCACTTGTATTTGTTTTTGTGCCGTTATTAACACGTTTTATTACCATGAATTACTGGGACATTGCGACCATTTTACTGCCTCATTGGTTTAGTGGTTAATATATTCGACTGCAGATCACGAGGTCCCGGCTTTGATTCCTGGGTCGGGCAAATCATTTGGTTTTTTCTGTCAAGAAATTCTCAGTGCCATCTCGGAGTTGGTAGATGGCGGTGTTTCACCCCCGTACCTCGGAGAGCACGTTAAAACATTCGGTCCCGGTTATTATCACTATAATGCGACAATAGTCGTTACAGCCCGTATTGGAGCAGCGTGGCGGGTCTAAGCTCTAAATCCCTCTCTTCTATGAGAGAGGGAGGTCTGTGCCCAGCAGTGGGACGTTAGAAAGACTGTAGTAGTGGTGGTGGTGGACCATTTTAGGGTTTTTAGAACTACCAAATTAACATAGTTCAGAGAACCGATAGACGTTGTGTCCCGTGACGTCCCAAGGTGCTAGAATGGCGACCTCGCACCGGAAAACGCAGTGATGGTAGACCCCCCACTAGGTAGACCGACGGTATCAGAAGAGTCACAGGGAGCCACTAGATACAAGCGGCACAAGACCTTGGCGTGTGGAAGTCCCTTCAAGAGACCTATATCTAACAGTGGATATCTATCAGTTGATAACGGCGACGACGACCACCAAATTAATTTTTGTATCTGGGACCCTAAAAAAATAATCACATAAAATTTATCTATATTTAATATAGTAACAAGAATTAAAAATCCCGCTGCAAGTGCTATCTCGTCCGACGGTCCGACATATCCACAGAACCACAGAACATATACATTTTATAGTTAGGTACCTACTCCTAGCGGAGTACAGAACACAGACTACTAGCGAGTACCTATCTATCTACCATAGAGTAACTACCTATGTGCGATCGTATTCGGCCAATCATAGTTGCCAACTTAGGGATTCCTCCCTAAATTTAGGGAGTAAAAAAAAATCGGTGAAATTTTTGTTGGGGCTTTATATTTTTGGGGTATTTTTAAGTATTTTGTCTTTTTAGATTTTAAATAAAAGTTGTTCAAAATTTAATTTTCAAAAAAAATGTCTCGTATTTTTTATTAGGACTATTTATCATGAAAACCGTAAACCGTACCGTAAGCTTGTATCTAGTGGCTCCCTGTGACTCTTCTGATACCGTCGGTCCACTTAGTGGGGGGTCTACCATCACTGCGTTTTCCGGTGCGAGGTCGCCATTCTAGCACCTTGGGACGTCACGGGACACAACGTCTATCGGTTCTCTGAACTATGTTAATTTGGTAGTTCTAAAAACCCTAAAATGGTCCACCACCACCACTACTACAGTCTTTCTAACGTCCCACTGCTGGGCACAGACCTCCCTCTCTCATAGAAGAGAGGGATTTAGAGCTTAGACCCGCCACGCTGCTCCAATACGGGCTGTAACGACTATTGTCGCATTATAGTGATAATAACCGGGACCGAATGTTTTAACGTGCTCTCCGAGGCACGGGGGTGAAACACCGCCATCTACCAACTCCGAGATGGCACTGAGAATTTCTTGACAGAAAAAACCAAATGATTTGCCCGACCCAGGAATCAAAGCCGGGACCTCGTGATCTGCAGTCGAATATATTAACCACTAGACCAATGAGGCAGTAAAATGGTCGCAATGTCCCAGTAATTCATGGTAATAAAACGTGTTAGTAACGGCACAAAAACAAATACAAGTGACGCTCGTATTAGTAAGCGGCACGCGAGCGCTATATTAGTATATTATTAGCTATGCGTTTATCCTGAAGAGTATGTTCCTTGATGTGAATAGGACGAATATGTAGTCACAGTATTTGTGTATTTGTCTATTCGGCTCCTTTGATGCGCGTTGAAAAACCGACAGCTGTGCGGATAAGCGTGTTTGTTATTCGTCATAATCTAGATTATAATTATTAATCTGTGGTTAGTATATGATCTATGTTGCCAAATAGGCAAATAACGCGAATATTCGTCAATTACCATCCACACACATAGAGATAATAATAATAAGTAGAGTAGGCATACCTACCTTAAAAACGTGCCAAAAATACACTCACACACGCACAATCCCCCAACCTAAAATGGCGCGTGTTCATTGTGATGTCTCAAGTTGTGCGTGTGTGAGTGTTCATGTATACATTTTAGGGAGGCCATCTTAAGGGAAGTGCAATAAAATTTCTGCCACGATCTGTTTTATTGTTATGTTTAAAAATGTAGTGTTGTCTCTTACACACTTATGAAAATTTTGATAAGCTTAAGCTATTTTCCGATCCACTATTTTCTATAGGACATTATGCCAAGTCCTCTTTTATAGGTTCATGTCCACACATCGCCATTTTCGGCAATTAATGTTATTCGTCCTATTTGCCGAATAGGCAAATAAATTTACCCAAATAGGCAAATAGCGCGAATGTTTCGTCAAGTATACCATCTACACATCGCCGTTTTCGGCAAATATGGCAAATACGCGAACACGAATAGCGAAGTGAGGAGCCGCCATTACAGTTATTAATTATTAATAACTGTAAAAAATAATGTTGAAACATCTTCATTACATTTTGCCGTTACCTAATAATGTTATATTACTGTTTTTTTCTCTCAATTATTAACGTTAATATTTTCAACATTTTTAATATATAATTGCATTTAAATTAACATTATTTATTTTATTACTAACAAGCCCGCAAAAGTACCTACTTTTATGTCCCTTTTTGGTTCTCTACTTATTGACAGTAAAATTGTGATTAATAATCGTTTTATTCGATAATGATTTAATATTTGAAATGATTAAATTCTTCGTGATTTTTACTAGCAAAACTATAGATTATCAACAAAATTCGAAAGTAATTATTTTGCAAACACTAAACGAGATCCGATTGGTCAAATATGATATTTATATGAACGAACCAATCAGAATACTGAAATAATAGTAGCAATTATTGTAAACGAAACAATGTTTTCGATGGTTTTCGATGATTCATAAGCTTTCAAAACGACACTCGTTTCCGGAAAAGATTAATATTTTGTCTATGTACGACCATTTATTTTCTTTGTGGTATAAAAAATTATTTTGTTATTGGTTATTTATTAATAATATACCAAATATTTAGAGCAATTTTTATTAATTTTCAATAAATAATATTAAAATCTACATTTATGTAATTTTTTTGGTTTTTATCCCTCAATTCTAAATTTTCCCTCCAAAATTTTAAAAATTTTCCACCGGAAATTCGTCTATAGATGCGTTTGTTTCCGAAAAGTGAACGTTTCACGAGTCAACAGCAACGTCTTTCGAGAAGTTAAAGGCGCTGTTTGCGACATTTTTCTTTCTTTTATCCGTCATCCAATGTTTAATGTGATGAAATAACACGATAATTAGCGAGTATTTTCGATATTAGTGTTCATAGTCGTAATAAAGTAAGTGCTAGATTACGTTATAATCTAATATGGGCGACGAAAGCCATCCGAAAACTCTCTACGTCGGTAATTTAGACGCGAGTGTGACAGAAGAATTCCTATGCGCGTTGTTTGGACAAATAGGCGAAGTAAAAGGCTGTAAAATAATTCGTGAGCCAGGCAACGATCCCTATGCGTTCCTGGAGTTCACGAACCACTCGGCGGCGGCGACGGCTCTGGCCGCCATGAACAAGCGAGTGTTTCTCGACAAGGAAATGAAGGTTAACTGGGCGACGAGTCCTGGCAACCAGCCGAAGACGGACACGAGCAATCACCACCACATATTCGTCGGTGACCTGTCACCGGAAATCGAGACTCACATATTGCGCGAAGCCTTCGCCCCCTTCGGCGAGATTTCGAACTGTCGAATAGTACGTGACCCACAAACGCTCAAATCCAAAGGATACGCCTTCGTGTCGTTCGTTAAAAAAGCCGATGCAGAAGCGGCGATCCAGGCCATGAACGGTCAGTGGCTGGGCTCTCGTTCTATACGTACTAACTGGTCTACGCGTAAGCCACCCACTAAAGGGCCCAACGAGGGCGCGCCGAGCAGCAAGCGAGTCAAGCAGCCGACATTCGACGAGGTGTATAACCAGAGCTCACCGACTAACACAACCGTGTACTGTGGAGGTTTCACTAGCAATATAATTACTGAAGAGTTAATGCAAAGCACATTCTCACAGTTTGGACAGATTCAGGATGTACGAGTATTCAGGGACAAGGGATACGCTTTTATTAGGTTCACAACGAAAGAGGCAGCCGCCCATGCCATTGAGGCAACACACAATACAGAAATAAGTGGGCACACAGTGAAATGTTTCTGGGGGAAAGAGAATGGAGGCTCAGAGAACCAGGTTTGTAGTTAAAGAACAAATTATTTTTGAAGGCCAGTAAGCATGTCTGCAAAAACCATCGCTGTAGAACTAAAGAGATAGCTAGAGAGATAGATAGAAGGCAAATTACTGTGATAGAACAAGCTACAGTGTTCTTACCCCAAAAAATTTAACACTCACAATTAGTCGTTGTTTATTTTTTTTTGTGGTAAGACCTTAGCCTAAATCAATATTAAAGTAGCAGATTATAAGTCTGTTGCCATGGGAGATGGTGTAAATAAAGGCAAATCCTCTTGAGATGTTTGCTTAATTTTGATTATATAGCATAGGAAACATTTCATTATTATATTGTTCAACATTTGATGAATAAGTCGGACATTTATAAGAAACAAAACTGTCCTTGGCAACTATTTAGAGAGATAATGGTGTTGATTTAGTTGTTCACAATCTCTGAACTATAGTCTGATTTTTAATTAGGTGGAATTCTGACAGTTGTCATTTTATAAATAGAATGAGTTATTTGAATGACAAACAGGGTCACCACCTGAAGTTCAACTTTACCACAAACAAAAGTACCTGAAGTATCTGTCGGGCATTCGTCTATCTACAACGCGGCAATTGATTTTTATTTATATATAGATTATAGAGATTATGGTATATTATATTATGGTGTATAATAATTAATATATGGTGACAATTATTTACGAAAACTTTAAACTAAAACTACAATGGTTTCAAACGTGCCCTGGTCTGAGAAAAGCTCACAACAAACTTAGCCGGATTTTTTTTATTATCACCATTTTACAATATGGAGTACAGAAATAAGGAGGCTACTTAACTGAGGGAAAGCGTATGTAATGTATGTGTATGTATGTGCACCAAACATGCAGATTAGTTCAATGGTAAAAAAATACCAAACAGGACACACAATAATTATTATAATAATGTAAATACTACATAGTAAAGATTGACATACCCTATTGACCGAGTTATAGGAGTTAAAGCATAATTGGGGTCAAATGGTTGTTTCCACAGAACTTTAATGTTAAAATATTTCTTTAATCTAAAACAATAGTCACATTATTATTCTTAGAAATATGTGTTTCATGCTTATAAAATAATTAGAATATAGTCCAATCTCCAACAGTTAATAATCAGATTGAAATATGAATTTTTTTATACCCAATGTTTTTAAATGATAAGTTTTATGTACATTGAAAAATAAAATATTATGTTTTCCCTGTGAATATGTTTAAAAAGATATGAATTCCTAGTAAGCTCATTGAAATTTATGTGGCTAACTATGGCTTGCTTGCGGCTTTGTCACTGTAGATATTGGGTTTTAAAAATTCTATGCAACTGATTTTTTGAGATAAAAAGTAGACTAGGTTACTCTTTTTGTTATCTTCTGTCTGCCTGTGAAAGTTCCATTTATAATAATTAATTTCAGTCATTGCAATAGACAGGATTTTAAAAACCTGTGGATAATGCTATCATTCAAATAATCATATATAAGAGGCAGTTTTTTCCAGATCATAGAAAATATGTGCAATATACATATCTGAAATAAGTATTATGCAGTTTTCTCTTAAAATTAATAGCTAGTAATTAAACCAGTGTTTCATATGATTAAACTAATTTTGCAGAGTTCAAATAACACACCTGCGCCGCCAACATCAATGGGAGGAGGAGGGGGACAAACACAGTACCCCTATGGATACCAACAAGGAGGAATGGGGTATTGGTATGCTCAGGTAAATATTTCTATGGAATCCAATAAAAAAAATTGGTGCAGCTCGCGAGCAAGCGAGAGCGGAAGGTACGTGACGGATGAGTCATGCTTTTTCAATCGATGAACGCCAGTTGTGAGTGCGTCATGCGTTCATCGATTTATAAGACGTTATCACGTCAAAAAAATCTATAAATACAGGGTATAAGGGGACTGCTATCAAAAACTATGTACAGCATGCAAAACGCGGCGACATCTTTAGGTATTTACCCTACGTTCGTTGACCTCCAGCGTCAGCTGATTGCATTACATTGTGAACTTTTAAAATACAGGATATATACAAAATACGTATAAAATACAGGAATACTTTTAATCATCACTACTATTTATTACCTGTCTTCGTTTCAAATAGCGGTCCCCTTACGCCCATTATAAATTTAAGGATAGAATAGTAAAGAGTGATAGTTCTGGTTTGTTTAAGTCAGTACAAAAAATTATAATCAATTCTTATAGTATGCAATAGGGCAGTTTCCCGCATGCGCCGATTATTCCTAGACTGGGACTAATATTTTCTGTACATTTTTACGAAACTAATGGACTGTAAGCGACATTTTGCATTGGCTTAGTAGTATTTAAACCCAGGCCATTATAACTAACATTAGTAGAATTACTTAAAAACATCCCCGCAAGTGTAGGATTTATCAATTCTACTATAGACATTGGCACGTAGATGAACACTGAAGGGGGTAAACTATTGTATTACGTGCGTGACAGTTCCCATATGCAGCTATCCCCTCCACGTTTCATTCAGTGTTCGTTCTACGTGCCAATGTTTATACATATCAACATTTTTGTTAAATGTGTTTTGTCTTAGCAAGCAGCAAATGCAATTTGTTTTCTATATTTTCTTATAAAGGTAGAGTAATGCTAAAAATAAAATACTTAACAACCTCGTCTCAAACTCGCGTCTCGTAAAATCGTCACATCTGTAACATTTATCTTATTAATTGGGTCACTTAATCAAGTTCACATGTGTCACTAGATCATTGCACTATTGAACAAGCAACAGAAGAAAAAAACCGAGACTATGTGGAAAACGCTAAAAACTTTCATTATGATGCATTTTATGCAGGCCCAAAAATCACGAGTCTATATTTAATAGTGAATGTACATTTTTCAGTGTTGAAAGCGGTAATAACCTCCTGATACTTCCGCATGCGTTCAGTAAATGCGGATTATGTAGTCTTATGTCAATCGTCATTTGTATTTAATTGATACATCTTACATGCAGTGTAAACATGTATTTTAATTGTGTTGGTATCTGTGCCGGCCAATGGCAAAAGGCCCATCTGAGTATACTTAGTCTGTTTGTTTTCTTACGGTCGCTTTTTGTGTCTCGCCGCCTCCGCCGCGCGGTGTTTTGCCAAAGACACCGCCGTGACTTCAAAGCATGCCGCGCGGGGTGTACAGGCACAAGGGGTTTTGGCGTTTTATACTTACTCATATTTTATCATTAAAATTCTCTTTCCTTTTTATATTTTTTTATATTCGTATTTTATTACAATATAACCATAAACATAAAATATAATATTCTCATGAACACGGGTCTTCTCTGAAAATGAGAAGGATTTTAACCATAGTTTACCACGCTGGCCAAGTGCGGATTGGCAGACTATTCGGAGATTCTGTTAGAATAGAAAAAAATTACAAACAAAAAAAGTAATAAAAATAAAATCAGAATACTAAGAGCACCTGCGCCTGTACCGACACTAAGTTACCGAACGGACTATATCTAAAGTTGTAATAATATTAGTTAGTGTTATGTTAGTAAACAATAAGTCAGTTTGCACGTTCAGCGCTAACACTGAATTCAGAGTCATGGCCGGATACTGCAACAATTGTGCAAACTCAGGTGTACCAAGCTGAAATTCAGTGCACCTGTTTCTTTTCTCTTACCTATGAAAGTATTTACCTACAGGAATACTCATCCTATAGTTTTATGTGATGAATATTCCTGTAAGTGATTTATACTCCTAACAAGGAGCATAATAATCAGTATAATTTGTATAGTGAATAATGTCATATTGTGAATTGACCGTCATACTCATAATAAAATCTTTAACTTAAATACATGAATATAATGTACATAAATATGTGAATAACCTTCAAAGTGTGCTTTTAAGTTACATACAATTGGGCATAGTAACAAAATTAATTATGTAAACTATGTCGCCGTTGCAAAGTAGGCTAGAGCGCGTCATGAGGAAATTTTTGCATAACTAATGTTAGTGTGAATAGTGTTCCGAAATAAGTTGTCAGCGAAAAGAAAGTTGTAACTATGAACGAACCCACAAGCGCTTTACATAGAACGCAGATCGTTTCGCGTGTAGAAAGTTTCTACTAGAAATTGAACGCTGCAGGCCTGCCGCCATAGTTTGACAGCTACTGTGTGACGACTCAATCACATCTGATTGGCTGATACTCTCTCGATATTGCAGTAAGAATACCGCGATGATCAGTAAGAATACCGCGATTGATCAGTAAGAATACCGCGATTGATCAGTAAGAATACCGCGATTGATCAGTAAGAATACCGCGATTGATCGTTTCGGGAGCCCTTAGGTCTCTTGTTAATACGCCACGTTCTTTGACGCCACGTTTTATCCACGTTTCCGGCGCGCTATCCATACACAAAACGTGAGTTTCCACGGCGTGTTAACAAAGGGCCTTAGGGCTTAGAGTAATTTACATTTTGGACTAACTCTGTTAAGAGGCCGTATTCCGAGCCGAGCTAACGAGTTTCGGCCCGAGTTTTAAATGTGTGCGTGTACCTCACAATGGCACCGTAAGCTGCACTCACACAAAGACATGGTATACTTAAAAGCGGTCGGACTAACCTATGCGTTCCAAATTCAACGCGCTAATAAAATAAAATTTTAGATCTTAGTATATTTTATATTTGCTTTTTTTTAATGTTCGATTTAGGTAAGTATATCCTACTAATATTATAAATGTGAAAGTGTGGATGTTTGGATGTTTAGATGTTTGTATGTTTGGATGTTTGTTACTCAATCACGCCGCAACTACTGAACCGATTTGGCTGAAATTTTGAATGGAGATAGCTTATGCCCTGACTTAAAACATAGGCTTTTATCCCGGAAAAATCCACAGTTCCCACGGGATTTTGAAAAAAACCGAAATCTCTAGCTACAACTATAGGTAGATTACTATAGCAAACTTCCTTGAAAGTAGGTGTAAAGGTTAGAAAAGGGAGCGGGAATGGGAACCGGAAATCCACGACTCCCTCGGGATTTGTGAAAAACCAAAATTCACGCGGGCGAACCCGCGGGCATTCTCTAGTAATTATTATAAAGATGTTGTGTAATCGTTTATACTTACACATAACATCTCTAAGAATTAAATACAGCTATATCACTACCCATATTATAATGCGAAAGTGTGTTTGTTTATTAGTTTATTGGTTTGCTGGTTTCTCCTTCAATCACGCTGCAACGAAACAAAAGACTATACGATCAATGCTTATTATATTGGTCAATAGATTAATCTGGTTATTTCAAGTATACAGGTTGTTTTGATAAAGAAGTTCTCTCAGGTGTGCAATTATCTACTATGCAGTTGTTAATCTTAGGTCATAAATAAAATTTGCACGTGCTCAATTCTTGCAGGAACACTTGTTGTATTCGTATTTGCTTCTTGTAACCGAATTTTTATTTATTGTCAAGAATGGCCCGAATACCCATAATATTTTATTACCAAAGACTTGATGAGTAGGTGCTAAACTAATATTTGTTCGTGTTCAAACCGTGATGTTTTTATTATATTCTTTTTTCTTGTACTAGTTGACTCGCCCAGGATTTACACATTTTCGTTTAGCCAATTTTGATGCAATTTAGTACACATATGGCTTACATCCCGAAGGTGGACAAAGGCTATTTTTTATCCTGGAAAATAATTTATTTTTCATAGAACACTATTTTATGTGTTTATTATTAAAGACATTACTATCTAAAATTTAGGTATGTAAGGGCCTGTTTCATCACCTTCTGATAAGTGTCGAATAGAGCTCCCTGGGATCACAAAAGAGGAAACTGTTACCAAAATTTAAAAAAGTCGACGCCATTTTGAAATTCTTTGTTAATTGACCGATTTCATTCAAAATCGATATTTAGAGCTCCCTGGGATCACAAAACAGGAAACCGTTACCAAAATTTTAAAAAGTCGACGCCATTTTTAAATTCTTTGTTAATTGACCGATTTCGTTCAAAATCGATATTTAGAGCTCCACTGGGATCACAAAATAGGTAACTGTTACCAAAATTTAAAAAAGTCGGCGCCATTTAAAAAATTCTTTGTTATTGTACCGATTTCGTTCATAATCGATACACGCTTTTTATCATATTAGAAAATCGTACTAAGCATTGTTTTTTTGAGACAAATAATTT
Source organism: Melanargia galathea (assembly GCA_920104075.1). NCBI lineage: Eukaryota > Metazoa > Arthropoda > Insecta > Lepidoptera > Nymphalidae > Melanargia > Melanargia galathea. The sequence continues at coordinate 10,419,190 of OV049875.1, forward strand.
CTAAATGGCGCTGACTGTTTAAAATTTTGTTAACAGTTTCCTGTTTTGTGATCCCAGGCAGCCTCAAACATTGATTTTGAACGAAATCGGTCAACTAATAAAGAATTTCAAAATGGCGCTGAATTTTTTAAGTTTTGGTAACAGTTTCCTGTTTTGTGATCCTAGGGATCCTCAGATATTGATTTTGAACGAAATCGGTACAATCACAGAATTTCAAAATGGCGCCGACTTTTTTAAGTTTTGGTAACAGTTTCCTGTTTTGTGATCCCAGGGAGCTCTAAATATCGATTTTGAATGAAATTGGTCAATTAACAAAGAATTTCAAAATGGCGTCGACTTTTTTAAGTTTTGGTAACAGTTTCCTGTTTTGTGATCCCAGGGAGCTCTAAATATCGATTTTGAATGAAATTGGTCAATTAACAAAGAATTTCAAAATGGCGTCGACTTTTTTAAGTTTTGGTAACAGTTTCCTGTTTTGTGATCCCAGGGAGCTCTAAATATCGATTTTGAATTAAATCGGTCAATTAACAAAGAATTTCAAAATGGCGTCGACTTTTTTAAGTTTTGGTAACAGTTTCCTGTTTTGTGATCCCAGAGAGCTCTAAATATCGATTTTGAATGAAATCGGTAAATTAACAAAGAATTTCAAAATGGCGTTGACTTTTTTAAGTTTTGGTAACAGTTTCCTGTTTTGTGATCCTAGGGATCCTCAGATATTGATTTTGAACGAAATCGGTCAATTAACAAAGAATTTCAAAATGGCGCCGACTTTTTTAAATTTTGGTAACAGTTTCCTGTTTTGTGATCCCAGGGAGCTCTAAATATCGATTTTGAATTAAATCGGTCAATTAACAAAGAATTTCAAAATGGCGTTGACTTTTTTAAGTTTTGGTAACAGTTTCCTGTTTTGTGATCCTAGGGATCCTCAGATATTGATTTTGAACGAAATCGGTCAATTAACAAAGAATTTCAAAATGGCGCCGACTTTTTTAAATTTTGGTAACAGTTTCCTGTTTTGTGATCCCAGGGAGCTCTAAATATCGATTTTGAATTAAATCGGTCAATTAACAAAGAATTTCAAAATGGCGTTGACTTTTTTAAGTTTTGGTAACAGTTTCCTGTTTTGTGATCCTAGGGATCCTCAGATATTGATTTTGAACGAAATCGGTCAATTAACAAAGAATTTCAAAATGGCGCCGACTTTTTTAAATTTTGGTAACAGTTTCCTGTTTTGTGATCCCAGGGAGCTCTAAATATCGATTTTGAATGAAATCAGTCAATTAACAAAGAATTTCAAAATGGCGTCGACTTTTTTAAGTTTTGGTAACAGTTTCCTGTTTTGTGATCCCAGGGAGCTCTAAATATCGATTTTGAATTAAATCGGTCAATTAACAAAGAATTTCAAAATGGCGTCGACTTTTTTAAGTTTTGGTAACAGTTTCCTGTTTTGTGATCCCAGAGAGCTCTAAATATCGATTTTGAATGAAATTGGTCAATTAACAAAGAATTTCAAAATGGCGTCGACTTTTTAAGTTTTGGTAACAGTTTCCTGTTTTGTGATCCTAGGGATCCTCAGATATTGATTTTGAACGAAATCGGTCTATTAACAAAGAATTTCAAAATGGCGCCGACTTTTTTAAATTTTGGTAACAGTTTCCTGTTTTGTGATCCCAGGGAGCTCTAAATATCGATTTTGAATGAAATCAGTCAATTAACAAAGAATTTCAAAATGGCGTCGACTTTTTAAAGTTTTGGTAACAGTTTCCTGTTTTGTGATCCCAGGGAGCTCTAAATATCGATTTTGAATGAAATTGGTCAATTAACAAAGAATTTCAAAATGGCGTCGACTTTTTAAGTTTTGGTAACAGTTTCCTGTTTTGTGATCCTAGGGATCCTCAGATATTGATTTTGAATGAAATCGGTCTATTAACAAAGAATTTCAAAATGGCACCGACTTTTTTAAATTTTGGTAACAGTTTCCTGTTTTGTGATCCCAGGGAGCTCTAAATATCGATTTTGAATGAAATCGGTCAATTAACAAAGAATTTCAAAATGGCGTTGACTTTTTTAAGTTTTGGTAACAGTTTCCTGTTTTGTGATCCCAGGGAGCTCTAAATATCGATTTTGAATGAATTCGGTCAATTAACAAAGAATTTCAAAATGGCGTTGACTTTTTTAAGTTTTGGTAACAGTTTCCTGTTTTGTGATCCCAGGGAGCTCTAAATATCGATTTTGAATGAAATCGGTCAATTAACAAAGAATTTCAAAATGGCGTCGACTTTTTTAAGTTTTGGTAACAGTTTGTTCTAAAAAAACTGTTCCTATTCACCCATAAGTCGTTCCTATTCACCTCATTCTCATCCCTATTAACCCCTCTTTCGTCCCAAAAGAACTTCGAGTATGAGATTTTAACATTATGTCATACAAAAAATATTTCATTTCAATATATACATATATCAACACATACTTATACCAAAACATAGCATTAGCTATGTATTAGCTCAGCATTGATCAGATCGGACCACTAATGAAATAAAACGTATGCACAAATCATCAAACTGAGTCGGTTGCGCTATAACTTTTACGTAACTTTTACGACAAGTCATTACACAGCTTTGCATGTGTGCGTGAGCTGCGGCGGGCAACAACACGTCCTCCCTCGAAGAGCGCTAAGCTCGGTATGGCATTCGTACTGTCTGCTGTGCCATTTTATTTGTAAATTTTAGGATACTTTGACAATTTTTTGTGGTCATATAAATAGTTTCTGGATTTTTTTTTTTACAATTATAGCTAAATGAATCCTAAACTTTCGTGCTATATTTTTTTTTTATTAGTGAAATTGCGATAAATCAAAGAAATTGGGGTTAATCTAATGCTTAAATTTTCATAAATCGTACGTGCGGTTTTTATTTTTTATTTACTAATTTTGTATAAAACATAGAAAAACTAATTCCAACATTCCAATTTTGAGGGTGTGTTCATAATATTAGTATTTTTTTTCAGTCGCTTTCTACAATTTTTAGTACTTATATGTATGACGAAAGTTTCACTCAAAAGCGTAAAATCAGTAAACGTCTTCCGCAAGAATTAAGATTTGAATAATATTTTTTAATAAAATTAATATTTTATTCCCAACATTCCATTAAAAAAGGATTGATCTTTAATATTTGATATTTTTTTTTAAAGTAATCATTATATCTAAAGCACTATGGTGTTCAAAAGTTCGTAAAAAATTACGAATCCGGGTACCGGCCTCTTAACAACCTTCAGAATTTCTCTTTATTTCTTATTTACTATCCAATAAGCTAATATTTTAATTTGAAGAAGCTATAACAAACAAACTAAACAAGTACTTATAATTGCTTTCACAGCCTAATTATTCTTGTTTTTTAAACATTGGGTATGCTAATATTTTTCATAAGAAATAAAAATGAATGTAAAAAATGTTAGGATTGTAAATATACCTAATACAATCTTAACGTAAGTCTCATTTTTCAATCGTTTTTAATTTAAACAGCTTTTAAAACATTGTTATTTGTTATAAAAATACAACATTTGAATTTATTACAAAACTAATTACTCTACTAATTAAAATGAGGATAATTTTAGACTCGTCAATTTAATTAAGAGATGTATGTTAGCACCGTTTGGAAAGGATACGTAGAATTTATATATGAAAATATGAACAGTTTGTCCATGGTGCCTACTTATTTTATTGTTAAGAATTTGAACCAATTTGTCCTCCAACCAATCTGCTCATAGTCTACCGACTGATCGCATGATAAGGCACAAAACAAAAAAAAAAAAAAGAATTTGAACAGTAGTCTGGTTTGATTTGTGAAGTTGAACTTGTTTGGTTGCAGGGCTACCCCGCGCTACAGGGCTACATGGCGCCGGGCTACTACCAGCAGTACGCCGCCGCCTACAGCACGCCGCAAGCCGCGGCAGCTGGTAAGAAACACCATATTAATGTTCCCAAGCACCTAAAGCGGCGATTACACTACACTACTTCTAGTGCACTACATCATGTAGAACACTAGATGTAGCATAGCTCATGAACGGGTGCCACCGTCGGAAATGGGGCTACTTTTGTCTGCCCTTCTTCACATGTGTAGAATTGTAAGCACCATTCCGAACCTGTGGTAGATTCATTTGTCGATTCGTAAACGCTTGTGAAAGTTTATCTGAATAAAATTATGATTACTTATATAAATGATAAAAAGGCGTGGATTTGACTCGTTCCAGCAATGCGCGAGACGGCAATTCAATCATGTACTTAACATAAAATTGTTATATTGATATTGTAAATTTGGAAAAGAGCAACCGCCGAGTTTCTTGCTGGTTCTTCTCGGTTGGAATGGCATTCCGAACCAGTGGTAGATTCATCTGACTATTCAAAAGCACTTGTAAAAGTTTATTTGAATAAAAAACTTTTCTATTCTATTCTATTCTATTCTATAGTGTACATGCATATAGGGACGTAAGTCAGGAGTGTAAACAGAACGCCCTGTTTGTAGTGCCCTAACCTAGTGCACTAGAAGTAGTGTGGTGTAATAGCCGCTTAAATCGTTGTCCTAGGACCTAGGTGAACGACTAACGCGACGCGACGCGACGCGACGCGATACGACTCCATAGAAAATTACAAACTTACCTACGCGACATCGTAGATCACCTGAAGGCTCAGCCACTGTTTGATATTTTCGCGTCGCGTCGTATTATGTCGCGTTCTCACTTTTGTCAATGACGTAGTTTTTATTTTATTGTTTATTACGCTTTTGCATGTCGACAATCATGCCTGATGGATAACAATGATGAGGTCTAATTGAAGGGCGCTTGTTTAGAAAATGTCTATTTGCCTTGAATACGGCCTGTATTCATGTCGTACGAGGCAGGAAACACGGACGCCGGAGGGGCGTTCCAATCTTCTAGTGCGAGTGAGCGTTGTACTCACAGAACTCTGAATAAGAGGCACTTAGAAGTGTGTTGTACGCGTGACCTTGTCGCCGCGCTGTAGGCGAGGGCGTCGACAGTGCAAAGATGTGCGAGGTAAGCGAAAGATGCGACGCATTTGCAACCTTAACACGCTAATCCGACGACTTAATTCGGTCTGCACAGCATTATTGAGCGTAAATGTGTTTGCGTGATTTCGTAGAACGATGTCTGTCTATGTAGTAAGGCGGCGACATGCGTTCTGAATAGTTTGAAGTGGTACACTGCAGCACTCCCGTGGTTGTACTATTTCATCACGCGCAACGAGCGAATTATTCCAATTCTCAGAACAAAAAAACCCCCGACGCAAAAACGACGGGGTGTTATAAGTTTGACATGTCTGTGTGTGTGTGTGTGTCTGTCTGTTCCCCTGTGGCGCTCAAACGGGTGGACACACAACACAACAAAAGTTGAATTAGTCGAGAGTGTTGTTAGCTATGTTTGATAGAAATCGGACCAAGATGGCCGCCGCTACAAAATGGCGGTTTACATATTTTATCACAACACCCTCAATATGGGTATCAAATGAAAGGGCTTGACTAGTAGAATAGCACTATGCAAATCCAAGATGGCCGCCACCACAAAATGGCGAATGTCGGAGGTTTTTTAAATTTTTTATATATACTTGTTACATAATATATTTTCTTATTTTCAATGGAGAATGCGCAGAACTAAAAATCAAAACTAGTGAGCATGCTCCATTTTCCCTATTTTTAAATATAGGATCGTAATGTATAAATGCATACCCGTTTATTTTGTTATGTTCTGTGTCAAAATGCATTACAAGCACTAGAATGACCAGGACAAAGAACTTTAACATTTGGTATTGTTTGAAGATAAGATTATATCAATGACGTCGTACGTCGAATATCTCGTTGGGTGCACTGTTGTGATTTGGACAACAGATCACTAAATAGCTATCGAATTCGTTCACCAAAGCAAATCGCTTTTACATACAAGTGTTTATTTTTATGGTATAAGTATAATATAAACGCCTATTTCATAGCGCCAGATTCGCAAAAAAGCGGTCATCCTTTGCCTCACGTACCGTTTTCATCAAGACTCTTGCTTTATTTTACACAAACTAGTCGTAACTCGTAATATCGCAACAGTAGGGCTATTCTCTAAAATACCATCTCGATATCGAAGCTCACTCATGTGAATTAGCTCGCATTAGCTCACTTCGAAAGCAAACTCACTTCACCTTGGTTTGATATTCTGTAAACATCTGCTACGCACTTGCGAAGTGAAGTGAGTATGAGTGAGAAGACCTGTACTATCGAGTTTTACAAAATACAAATTAGCAAACTCATCTCGAATTCACTCGCTATAATTCGAAAATGGCTTTACAGAATAGCCCTGCAGGTCTTTTGCATAGTAAAATAACTCGCATCTGACTGACATAATACCAATCCATGGTTACGACCTTCAAGTTCCTTCTTAATTTTTATAGCACTTGTCTTAAGCATAGCAAGACACGGCAAATGATGTTATTTGGATGTTATTATAATTGTACGGTAATGATCAATCATTTATTTATAGTATAGTTTTGGAAAACCTTTTTAAAATACACAAAAATTATCCTCAACAATCGTGCTAATGAGGAAGCTTTTAGGTGAAAAACAGTTGTTATTTCAGTCAAAAATTACGATTATTATTATTTTTAATTTTTTTGCATTCCAGGATAAATAGCAATAATATTTTGCAAATCATATATAATTCATTTCTTATAAATTGCGAATTAAGGCGAATTGTTCGACTATAGAGAATCGACTATAGAAGTCGATCGAATACAATACGACATCAATATTAATCGATTTTAATAGTTTCATGGATTCATATGGATGTCATAAAATGTAATTAAAAAGACTTTTCGAAACTAAAAAAGATAAGCGATACTACGAACCATTGCATGCTTATAATAGTTCTTTTATCATTGACTTATCATTCGTTATCTCATTCTTATCAAAATGTGAGTGCATAAACGGCAGCCATTATCTTTTTTTCTTCTACATTTGTTGCAAATGAATAGTTTAATAAATTGTATGTCGGATTAATAGAAGTCATAGTTGTTTTTGTTTCAAATGTGACCATGATTAGAACCAAGCAATAATAACATTGTCATCGACCACGGGTACAAATCCACTGCTGGACATTAAGGTCGCCATTCCAGCGCCTTAGGATCCCAACGCCTATCGGTTCGGAACTATTTGTGAGGGTGACGGTTGGTATGCAGCCAGAGTACAGTAGGTATAACCCCCGGCACATAAGTCGAGCGCTGACCTTCAAGTGCGCGCAGCGTCGTACGAGTGAGCGGGACACAGTATGATTGGAGAGCCAATCAGCGCTTACGAGGGATCCGCGAGAGCTAATCAGTGCTTACGAACGATCTTCACGCCCTCCCCGCGACTCCCTCACCACCCGAGATACCTCATTTTCGACTTCTGCGCATTGAAGGTCAACGCTAGACTTATTTGCCGTGACTTGTATTATTATGTTGGTTTTACTACTCTTCTCTACTTCTTTAAATAGTATATAAGCGGCACGAACCTTGAGGCATGAGCGAAAGTAGCGCATGCGTAACTCGCCCATGTCCGCCCTACAGAGCATTCTTGTGTGTGCGGCAGACTACAAAGTCGGTGTTAACCAATGCGGGAGGCAGATTATGACGTGGTATAACAGCGAACCAATCACGGACGCCTGCGCCCGTCGCGCCCCGCTAAACAGATCCAATAAATGACTCCTGCGCATTCAAGGTCATGCCTCTAGATCCGTGCCGATAACAGCATGCTTTACCCAAGCAAGCTCTCCTCTCAACAATGGTTGCCTGGTAGAGATTGCTTTGTTAGCAATAAGGACGCCTTTGCATGCATAATTTTAAGCAATTTCTATACATGTATTATTATCTTTCTCGTGTGCAATAAAGTATATATCTATCTATCACTCTTTTCTGCCTTTATAAAGCCACTGCGTGATTTAATAACTTGTTACCGAATGAACTTTATGGTCGATTTTTTTTAGTACAATTAAATACTGTGGTCCAATGTAGTGTATGTGGTTGTTCCAGCGGGCTACCGCATGAGCATGCCGGGCGGCGGCGCGGCGGCGGGCGGGTCGTGGGGCGGCGGGCCGCAGCCGCTCATGTACGCGTCCGTGCCCTCGGCGCAGTACCCCTCCCAGTAGCGCGCGCCGACCCCGCGCCCGCGCGACGCGACCCCGCACCGGACCACGCGACCCCCCACACGACACAACTGTACACCGCTGCAGGCCTAGCGCGAGTTCGCACACGGTAGACATCGAGTATCGAAACACTTGCGTCGTCGGCGTCGTGCGCTTAAAACTGTCTCGTTCAAGCTTCGAGTTCGACCATATCAAACAAATCCACGGGTACTCTAAGCCGGGTCTCGTGCGATCATATTTCGTTTCGACTTATGAGCACGCCCATACGTAATAGCCAGCGGAAACATTGTGAAATAAAAATGTTTGTTACTGAATGTACAACCTTAACGTATCCATTTCACGCTGAATTTAATGTTTCGATGCTCGAAATCTACCGACGCTGTCGAGGTGTGCCGACTCGTCCTAAGGGTACTGGACCGTATGACGCAAACAGGGCCCGGAGTGAACGTTCTCAGCAGAGGCGCTAGTGTAACATTAAACGTTAGTTAACGTGACAAGTTCGTGAGAACGCACGCGCGTAGTATTGTATGTGTGTGAAGAGCCTTTTGAAGGCTCTGTTGTACATAACCTTTCAAATATACATTAACTGTGTAGAAATCTTCTTCTCTATAATCTGTCTTCACTCCCGCATACAACAATACGAAAGAAAATTATTTTATCGATTAGGTAATTAAAATTCACAAGAACCCTGTTGACTGTTGTCGTTACTTTAGTGTCTAGGAATTATGATTTAAAATCTGTAGGTAAGTGTGGAAGTAATAAATATAGAATATAATTATTAAGAACGCTAGAATATTATATAAAATTTAAAAAAAAAAAAACGGTTAAAAAATTGATAGAATTGGTAGGTGTATGATTTATTATGCAATAAAAACACAACCCGAGTCGCGTGGTATCGGGTCGGTGTATAAAGTTATATCACATTTGTTAATTAAATAATAATTACCGGATTCCTGTCGAAAATTTCGTCACAATGTTTTCCTGCTAGATTCCCCGTCCATACGAAACGCCAGATTTAGGCACATCATCATGATCAACCCATTACCAGCCCACTACAGGGCACGGATCTCTCAGAATGAGAAGGGCCATAGTCCACCACGCTGACTAAGTATGGATTAGAAGACTTCGCGCGCCCTAGAGAACATCATGGTGACCTCTCAGGCGTGCAGGTTTTCTCACGATGTTTTCCTTCACCGTTAAATCGAGTGATATTTAATTGCTTACAACGCAACATAACTCTTGAAAAGTTTCGGTGCCTGCCGGGAATCGAACTCTGGCGCCCCGAAAGGGAGGCCGCAGTCGTAACCTGTTAACGTAAAGATTAGGCCCAGTGTCAAAAAGTCCACTGTAGCCATCACACAATACCACGTGCGTTCTCACGATGTTAGCACACGAGTAGTAAATCTACAGAGAGGAAGCTTCCACAAGCGGCCCGCTGTAGGTATACTCACACAAACACACTCACCAACAGTTCACGGACGCCCGCTCGTTCCACTAACCGGTACAGTTGGTGACAAACGTGCGCATATGTGTGAGTGTACCTACAGCGGGCCGCTTGTAGAAGCTTCCCCTCTGTAGGTACTCTGTGATGTTAGTTTGCGAAATTGCAGTCTGGAACGAACGTGAAGAACCGGGTTCGATATTATCAGTCGACGGCTGCGTATTTACGACTATTGTGGGTTTTTCAGTTAACGTTCTGTCATTCTGTACGAAACGCGAAAGAGACGAATGTTTTGCCATCTCTTTTCCCTGTTTACATAGGACCGGTTGTTTCAAAAATTTTTGACGAACACGTAACTGTTGATTATGGCGCTTACGAACGATAGACAAAGACGGCGTTGACTGACCATGTGTAACAGATGGTGAGTCAACGCCATCTTTGTTTACGTTCCTTAGCGCCATATTTAACGGTTACGAGTCCGTCAAAAATTTTTTGAAACAACTGGCCCTAAAGGACACTGACGCGCAGTTAACGTTAACTTGTAAACATACACTATACCCGTATTACTAATTCCCTGGAATTCTGACGTTTCGTAATGTTACCAGAGATAAAACAATTCCCACAAAAAAGATAAAAAATTCAAAACTTATGCAATTACAAATCAACTGCCGCATGTACCTAGATATGACAAATGCCTGACAGACACTTCATGGTGATAATGTCATTCGACATCCATCTATAATATAATAAGACTGTAACAGATCCAATTCTGTACATTGAAGATATTTTGAAAATTTTTATTGGAGTGCACTATATAATCGATACTGAAGCCAAAACTGCAATTTTTTTCATTTTTGTCTGTCTGTCTGTCTGTCTGTCTGTCTATCTGTCTGTATCTTGGCCGCGCATCACGCCGAAACTACTGAACGGATTCGAATGAAACTTGGTACGATTTGAGTTTATACTCCGAGGTAGGACATAGAATACTTTTTATCCCGAAATTCAGCACGGTTCCCTTGGGAGAGGGGAAGAAAGTTAAAATGTGTATTTAGCTATAATTCATTAACGCGTTATTCGATTTAACTCATTCTTTTTTTGTTAGAAAGGTAGTACTGTAAGTATTGTCCTGTAAATATTTCAAGGTCATAGGTTTTGTAGGTCAGAAATGACAGACATTACAACCCTCAGTATTGGGTTCAAATAACTTGGGACCCGGATCTTTGAACGTACGGCTTATTTTAAACTGGTGTGCGTTTAAATTTATGTTTGTCGGTTTGTCTATTTGTTCCAGCTAATCTCCAAAACGGCTGGATCGATTTTAATGGAACTTTCAATGTTATAAGGAGTAACTTAGACTACATTTAGTTTATGTACATAAAAGAATCATGGGATCCGATCCGATCCTATATAAAAACATTATATCTACGCGAACGAAGTTGCGGGGATCAGCTAGTTTTTGAATAAATTTTTTCAATGTGCTTCTTCCATAAATAAAAGAAGAAGAAGAAGAAGAATGTGCTTCTTTTGTTTTCTGTTGCTGTCAGTGTGCACTTTCTAGTTTCCACTCTTGGTGTTTTCTATTTTAAGGCGAAACGAGTAATATTATTACGCGGCATATGGCTTTTTATGATGACAGGGAATTAAAGTAGTTTGGGGTAAAATCGTACTTCGTAGATGTTCTCCCTGTTCTCCATACAAATAACTCATCTGTAAATGACAATGACAGCTGTCAGAATTCCGGGGAATTAGTAATACGGGTATAGACCCTCCGATTTAACAAGTGTAGCAATGTTTCAACGTAAAACAACACGACACTCCCAAAATTATTCTTTACGGAAAATAAACGGGTTGCGCAATTTTATTTTGAAATATCTCTTCACGTAATCGCAATACATCTTAATACTTTACAATCTGCACAGATACAAGTCAAAACATAATATATTTAATTTATAAAACAGTTGGTGTAAACTGTGTTGAAATTTTCTCACTTCATATAATTATGCATGACGATCATATTTTAATGGTGCTATAATCTGTTAACGTTAAATGTAATAAAATAGACATTGGATCCATTAGGATCTATATTTTTATTGAACATAACTTTAAGTAACCATTGTCGAAATGTGCGATTAAAGTTTTGTACATTTTTACCACTATGTTAACAGTACTAAAAAAAATGCACTTTTTGGTGCTAATTCTCCAGTGTACAATCTCTAGAATAAACTGAACTGTCAGGTCTAAAAATAGTAGGTATTTTTAGCACTACTTTTGGGCATTGCAATTTATTTTACGAGATTGTTTATGATCGAATTAGAACCATTTTAGGCCAGAAATATTTCAATGCAGTTTATGTTATTTATTTATCTTTATACATTTATTTAAATTCCACCAAATATTTCGGTATGACAAGACGTTATTGAACTGTAAAGCACAAATTGCCGCGTCGTTTGTGAATCAAGCCTTATAAGAACTGCCTTCGTTAACCATGGTACAAGATCTTGATTTATACAGCGAATAATATGTTTGTTTATACACTGAAATGTTATAGCGCATGTTAGAAATAAGAGCTAAGAAGTATGCAACAGAATACGTCCAGTACACATTAGCCGTTGCTAGCGCAGTGACCCCGGGCTTACCCGGTACGATTGACTCGGCAGAGTTGCCGAGAACGCTTTCCTATAACGTGCAGTTGGTTCATGCTGCGGCGGAGTGACCAGTCCGTTGAAGCTTTGTCGGGTGTCTCGCATGTTCGTCGTCTGCCATCGTAATGGCTCCTCTTCACGTTGGCCACTATAAATGTGCCAATAGTGTGGCACTCTGGGAGCTCGTTACAAACTAAACGCGTGGTGTGGACGCGGCGGCCATCATTCCGCCAGTACCCCGTCGATGCCCTTCCATCTGGATTGAAAGACCAATGTCAAACGGATCTCGCGCCAACGTGTGGGCCAACGCTCCAATACCTACGGACTACGGAGTCATATTATGGTGGCCACGAACTTTGGCACACATAATATTATGACCAACGTGAAGAGGAGCCTCGGGACTCGGCAGTGAACGCGGCTCGCAGCTCGCTCGGTCGCGCCCTGCGGCGATTCGCGCCGTCGATAGTCTACATAGATAGGACATAACGAAATAAATTATAAATTTTTAAAAAGAAGTTATAACGATATAGAGGGGAGTAGTCGCGAACGGCCTCGTGTACATACGTTGTATTTATTGGCGCCCCGCGCTAGCAGACTGAGCTGTCCCGAACACTCCTTGCGACGCGCCAGCCGTCTTGACGTATATTTATATAATTATTAAGTTCGGCACATATTGTTTTGTTTGACCTTGAATTGTTATGATTTATTGTATGGAAAGCCGCTGGTAAGTCAATAAATTGGAAAATGGGACATCGGGTGTTTGATTTGCCGTCGATTTGTAGAATATAATTATTATTACATATATAACAGCTATACTTATACTTTATCGTGTTTATTTCTGGGTCCAAACCGGAGGTCGGCAGTTCTACTGTGATCGAACACTACCTGTATACACACAACTCGGTTATTGAAAAAAAAAAAATTGTAAAAATTCTTGACGTCATTTTGTAAAAGGCAAAAATAAATAGTTTAAGTTTATTAATACTTTGGACTATTATTGTTCATGTATCATGAATTATTCCGATAATTGTGGCTATACCCCTTACTGATAACTAATTTTAAAACTTGGATAACAAATAAACACGAACTGTAAATAAATCTTACTTTCATAAAATTAAGTTACAAATTTTTTATGGCTGTTTCCATTTCCACATGATATCAGGACTCAGAACTCACGGCAGTCGGTCAAAGGAGAACAGCAGTTGTAATATTATATCAGCTGATAGTGGTATACCAGGCGCCAATCTTGAACGATCTGAGCATAGCCGCGTTATAATGCGTAGAACGGGAATCAACATGTATCAACGGGAAGCCACACCATGTGCAGAGAAATTCGAATTTAATGTCATATACATTAAATTCGAATACTACCTACCTACCGTTTAGCTGGAACGGTTCCTGAGGTAGTTGCTGGGCGTTGAGGGGGAGGGGGGGGGGGGGTTTGGTGTTTAGAAGAAATTATTAAAACGGGCCATAAATCTGCCCCCTTGTAATTCTGACTTGAGTAGATCGGATAGATAGATCTCAGCTAAAGTCTGTCCGCAGCCGACCAATGGACCTACGTTTCTTCGTGGAAGTCTTGAAGATGTATCCTTCCTCTATTACACGCTGTATTTATAGAAATAAAAATAAAAAATATAAGTAGGTATACTTAGCTTTTAGGTTATAGCTTCTAGCTAGCGCCACTCTTGTTAAGAGTTGTACAAGAGATGTCTGGTTCGAATCCTGGGAAGGCATTCAAGAATAATTGTATTTATCTAGAGATATAAAAATGTATATTTAGGTACATACTTACCTACTCTTTAGAGTTTAGACCTTATTAACTTGATTTAGGAGTTCGTATGCTAAGTCCATGTAGTAGTGGTAAGCTGTACTCGTGCCAGCTAGGCATACATAATATCAATTCAAGATTGTAAAGTAGTAAATACTAACTCTCCGCACGTTTATTTCCAACCAACGCGAACGCGATGCCCGTCTTGTTTGTACCTACTGATGATTCAGCGGAATAAACTAGTTAGGTACTACTAATTTATTTTCATCTCACCCTTGATATTCCATAGCATTCTATTGAAATTATGACGGTATCCTTAACCCATTTTGTGACATCACGTTTAACTCCCCAAAGCTTACTTTGAATTTAAAGCATCTATGTAGAGGAATGACGTGAAAATTGCAATGACAGTGATCTAAAAATAAGGTCGCCGCCGTAACGCAGCCGCCACCGCCACCGCCACCACAGGCGGCGCGCTCTCGGCAGTCGAGGACCGACCGTCGCGAGTTTTGGACGAACGATCACACGAGTAGCAACAATGGTTTACGAGAGTGACTTCTACACGACGCGCCGTCCGTACCGGCCCTACTCCAGCTACAGCGTGACGGTGAGTGCGCCGCATTCTAACCCCGAGCGTGCACCTCGCTCCGATCTAACCCCGGGAGCCGGACGCCCTCGCACCGAGTCGACCCTCGTCACTTTCATGTCCCTCGCTAAATCGAGTGTCGTAGTGTAGCGGTCGTACAGTTTCAGTTATTGTCCCTAGATCGAAAGAACCGTCGCGACATCGCTTCTAAACTAAATTGCTTGTTAAGTACGAAAGTCCAGCCGCACCGGTCGTCGTATATTAGCGTAGGATTCGCTAGGACGTCGCGGCAGCGCTTCGCAAGTGGGTCAGAACAAAACGAAAAACGAGTAGGTATCGGAAAGCGGAGCCACCGAGCGCGCCAAATATAGCCGCGGCTGGAATCGGCGGCCGCCCGTCTAACGGCGACTTGTCCGCTTGCAGCGGGTGGGCGACTGGGAGCTGGTGCCGTTCGTGCCGCGGCCGAGCCTGGTGCCGGACCCGGTGACGGCGTACGGCCGCCGCACCCGGCCCGGCGTGCGCGGCTCCGTGCTCGAGCCCGTGTTCAAGCAGAACATTCCGCCGCTGCCGGAGTCGAAGCTGCGGCCGCTCGCGCCGTACGTGTCGCCGCGCGACCGCACCCGCGAGCGCGCCCTCGCGGCGGTGGGGCAGCGCGAGCGCGCCTTCGAGGCCGACCCGCTGGGCACGCCGCGCGACCACATGGACCTGGTGCTGGCGCAGGCGCACGGCCGGCCGCAGCGGACGCCGCACCGCCACGTGTACTACAGCAACTACGCGTCGTATTGAGTCGGTCGCGGCCGGTGTTCGTGTGTCGCTTCGCTAGTCGGGTCGGTCGGGTCGGTGCAAGGGTCGCAGGGCGCGGCACTAAGCGCGCGGTTGTTGCAGACGCCGCGCCACTACGTGGTGGTGGACCGGGAGCCGGCGCCGCGGCGCGCGGAGCAGCAGTACTCGTACTCGTACTCGAGCACGTCGCAGCGGTCGGCGGGCAGCGCGCTGCCGGAGCGCAGCTCCTACAGCAACACGGTGGAGCGCCGCTCGGGCGGCGGGCCCGGCGGCTACTCGTACTCCAGCGAGCGCTCGAGCAGCCTGGGCGGGCCCGGCGGTTACTCCTACTCGTCCACGACCAGCGGCCGCCTGCCCTACGGCACCAACTACCGCCACTACTCTTACCGCGTGTAGCGCCCCGGCTCCCGACCCCCGACCCCTTCATCCTCTCTTCCTTGCCCTCTCTCTCGACCTAATCAGTATTCGCTAACGCAATGTGATCGCACTACTTTACTTTTTGTTTTAAGTGGACGTAGATCCTAATCTAAAAGCTTTTAATGTTTTAGAATAAAAAATTTAATAAAAATGTGATCTAGACTGATTTTTTTAATAAAGCTTACATTTTAATATACCGTTAAGTTTCCTTTTATCTTGCAAATCTACCAACCAACAAAAATATCGATGATGAGCTCGATATTTTTATATGTATTATAATAACATACTAACGACTGTTTTTACTTAGTCTTTTTTAAATTAAAATACAAGTGAGCCCTGACTGTCTCACCTGATGGAAAGGCACTTTCCATCAGGTGAGACAGTCAGATGCAGTCTAAGATGGAAGCGGGCTAACCTGGAAGAGATATATCAGTTTTTATTAAACTCATACCCCTGATCAGTTTCTACTAAAATATGGAGTCTATAATACGGAACTATTTTCTTGTAAGACTACTTATCGCATAGAGAAGGATGGAAGGGTTATATGGGTTATACCTACCTACCTAAACAAAACTCAAACTTTATACACTGTTGTTGGCGTTACATCTATACTAATAAATAAAATTGAAGTGTCTGTCTGTAATATCGAAATAACTACCTCATATTAAGCTCATATGGTTATTTGAACGATACTATAACCGAATTACACGTTTTTAAAATTTTTGTCTGTCTGTCTGTCTGTCTGTCTGTCTGTTTGAACGGGCTAATCTTTGGAACGGCTGAACCGATTTTGACGGGACTTTCACATACAAGTAGAGAATTAACCAGGGAGTGACATAGGCTACTTTTTTAACCGACTTTCAAAAAAGGAGGAGTTGTGTTTTTCTACCTATGTACACCGATATCTCCGAGATTTCTGAACCGATTTGCGTATTTTTTTTTTTAATCGATAGAAAAACATTGCGACACTGTCCTACAAAAAATTTGGATTCCAACTCCTCAATCCTGATGCTGTAGGGGATCTGATCCCCAAAACTAATGGGATTTAGGCACTGTCGGTTATTTAAATTGATATTGGGGATACCAATTAAAGACTTTATTATTGAATGACCTCGAGTAGGTACATGTCCAACTCCTCCACCCTGATGCTGTAAGGAATTGCATTCCGAAATCGTAAGGATCCCACGGAATTTTTCCGTTTTGTGGACGGGCTACTACTTACTATAGATAGGCTACTTTTTGTTCTGGAAAATCAAAGTTCCCACGAGATTTTTACAAACCTAAATACACACGGGCGAAGCCGTGGGCATCATCTAGTTTAGAATATTACGCATAATATTCCAGATGCGTCCGGCCGTCTCGGCTTCAATTTGTTTACAAGCAATGTTTAGTGTTTACTTTCCAACCTACTCAAGCGACATACCTACTACTAGGTACTTACGTTCCATGTTAACTTAAAATACTTAAGTGAGCACCTAGTTCTATCAGTCTAGTACAATTTCAGACATTTCACTTACCCTATATTAGCAGATATACCTAGCCTAGGTACTACTGAGTTATAGCTAACACTGAACAGATTTTTATAAATTCAGTAGCATTAGATATACTTACCTAGGTTCTTTTAGTGAAGGCAAATTGCAAAATGCATTCAGTGCCTGTTTCACCACCTTCTGATATGTAGGTATTAGATAGCTATCTACCTACAACTTTTGTCTTTGTCACTTGACATAAAGTAAGAAAGTGACAAAACTTATGTTTAGGCTATCCAACACTTATCAGAAGGTGGTGAAACAGGCCGTAAATGTATTTAAGTAGGTACCTATCCAACATTTTTATAAAATAAGTAGATACCTAAGTATGAAATATTTTAAAAACATTCGTTTTCCTTTCGATGCCGCGCCGCCGACAGCCGCTGAGTTCAGCCTACTACTACTCGTACCTCTCGTCCTATCTACCGTATTATCATATCCCGTATGTGTCGTACATACCCAGGCTGTCGCAGGTAAGTTGAGTATGGTATTGCCAATATTGCGTTATGCGTACTCGATATAAATACCATGAGCAAGCTTATCGCAGAGCACATTTTTCTTTCATAATTTCATGGCAAAAGTACACTGCAAACACGAAATAACCAGACGAGCTTCATTCATTTTGTACCAGGTTCATTCAAAATATTGAAAAAATTATGTGGAAAAATGTAAATAATTATAAGTACACCTAGAGGATGCCAGGCGACTTTGTTCGCGTGGATTTAGGTTTTTAAAAATCGCGCGGGAACTCTGTTTTTCCTAAGCTCCTTTTGAGCTCATACCCTGCTAAAAACTGTTAATAGTTCACTGGCGGATATTTAGGTAGATCAAAATGTAAACATCCACCCGTGAAAGTCCCATCAAAATCGATCCAGCCTTTCAGAGATTAGCCCGTAATCTTTAAAGTATCTCCTTTCTAGCAAAAAAAGAATGAATGAAATCGGACCACGCGTTAATGAATTACAGCTAAGTAGGTACACATTTTAACTTTTATCCCCTCTCCCAAGGGAACCGTGCTGAATTTCGGGATAAAAATTAAAAAGTATTATATATTACTCCGTAGTATGAACATAAATCACGCCAAACATTCCATTCAGTAGTTTTTGCGTGATGCGCGCACAAACAAGCAAAATCTTTGATGTACAGATGTGGCAAGTCTACGACTTTATTATATGTATAGAAGAACAAGGGCGTCGCCAGGTAGAGGCAGGGGGGGGGGGGGTAGCTGCCCCCCCCTAGAGATTTGAAAAAATGTAAATATGCTACATAAATAGT
Source organism: Melanargia galathea (assembly GCA_920104075.1). Lineage (NCBI taxonomy): Eukaryota > Metazoa > Arthropoda > Insecta > Lepidoptera > Nymphalidae > Melanargia > Melanargia galathea. Next base: position 10,437,803 of record OV049875.1, read on the forward strand.
TTAAATATCTAAATTAAACCTGGCGCAAATGATGTCAGTGGAAAATTCTGAGTTTTTTACCCGACTGGGTATATGTGTTTCACCTGTGTGTATGTATGTCCATTCCTATGTCCGCTTGTAACTAATCAACGGCTCAATGGATTTTGATAAATGATACGTCATTAGATTTGTCTCAATGACGCGAGTGTTATAGGGTACCTAAATTTAAAAAAAAATCAAAATGGCGGACTTTATGCGCTTTAATGTGCGAGCTGAAAAAAAATTTTTTCTTCAAGACCCTCGAGTGGGGTATCAAAATAAAGGGATTCAAAAGGCAAATACGAAAATGTATAAATTTATATATTTGGAAACAATTTGGAGTGATAAATCGTAGAAAATGACCGTTTCCTATGTCAGTTCGTAACTACTTAACGGCTCAACCTATTTTGATAAATTATACGTCATTAGATTTGTCTTGATGGCGCAAATGTTACTGGGTACATAAAATTCATAAAAAATCAAAATGGCGAATGTTATGCACTTTAATGTGCGGGCTGAAAAAAATTTTTTTCTTCAAGACCCTCGAGTGGGGTATCAAAATAAAGAGCTTTAAAAGGCGAGTACGAAAATGTATACAATCTATATGTTTTAAATCAATTTGGAGTGACAAATCATGAAAAACAAAATAAATAACAACTACACTGTAAGTGGTACGGTGGAAGTTTATTAATTTTTTAGCATGGCAGTCGGGTTTTTTTAATTTTTAAATTATAGCTTGTTAATATATTGTTAGGACCACTACCAGTAATCCAAATCTAATTTTGCAGCTTCGAAATACGTATGCAGCACTCGAAAAACCACGAAATATTTTTACTTTTTTACGATACGATCTGGTGGCAGCACTGGCCACGAGACCTTGTGACAGCGGCAACCTTAACTCATGATTTAAATTCATAAGGAGTAACATAATACTTTTTATCCCGAAATTCAGCACGGTTCCCCTGGGAGAGGGGATGAAAGTCAAAATGTGTAGGTACTTAGCTGTAATTCATTAACGCGTGGTCCGATTTCATTCATTCTTTTTTGTTAGAAAGGAGATACTTTAAAGATTACCGGCTAATCTCTGAAAGGCTGGATCGATTTTGATGGGACTTTCACTGGCGGATGTTTACATTTTGATCTACCTAAACATCCGCCAGTGAACTTTTAACCGTTTTTAGCAAGGTATGAACTCAAAAGAACTTAGGAAAAACAAAATGATTCCCACGGGATTTTTAAAAACCAATATCCACGTGAACGAAGTCGCGGGTATCCGCTTGTAAGTAATAAGTGGACCTAATTACTAGGTTAGGTACTTCGATCAAAAAATAAGGGTTAGGTAGGAACTACTTTCAATTCCGTTAGGCACCTACTGCGATATTTCATATGCCTTACCTACTCAATTATAAAAGTCTAGGTAGGTACAATCGAAATACCATCACCTGATGGTTCCACAACACCAACTGCTGCGCACGTCAGTATTGTGGCAATGAGCCAAATACATAAACGGAGTTTCCAAATATACATATCCTTGCGAAAATTAATTGCACTAGTACGTAATTTGCATTATTTAAAAGTTAATTTGTAGGTAGATATACTTACTTATAGGTATATTATTGTATCTTAAAATGTAGGTATTTTCTTTTGTCAATCCTGCTACATGGCAATCTGTAATACCAACCTACAGACTACTTAATCTAAAAATTGAGAAAAGTAGTCGAAAATTGATTATATGGGTAGGTATAGATCGACCAGAATCTCATGAAAAATAGGGAAATTAAATTTTGTAGTAAGAAACACTAGGTTAACTCGGCTGCCCTAGTGATAAACAAAGTAATTACATTCAGAACACCTTACCTGGGATCGTTTCACGAAACAAAAAATCAAGCAACTGCATTTTAAATACAAAAACAAAGTAATCAACAGCCAATTACTTTGTTTTTGTGTTGTGCTTGTTGTTTACTTGGTTTTGCATTTATATTCCGGGTTAGTGTGTGCAGTTACTTCGTTTGGGCAATTCAAATTTCAGTAAACGGTTCAAGTTATTTGAAATATTAAACTGTGGTAAAAAACTACTCGACATAAAACTTTTGTTAATGCAAAAAGGTAAATTTCACAAAAAATGACAGTTAACTAGGTACTTTGTTTATCGCTAGGGCAGCCGTAGTGTTGCTAACTTTGGAATTTCATTTCCGTATTTTTCATGAGATTCTGGTCAACCTATACCTATATATCTAATCTACCTAATACAACTGCCTAATACAACGGAAGTGCTAAAAGAAATTAAGCAAGCCCTAAAAGACTTGCAGTCAACGCAACTTACGGAGAGCGCTCACGGAGCGGTTTGGAATCGCGCCCGCCGCGGCTGCGGGAGAGAGGTTAGAGAGAGCGCGCTCACGAGCCCGCTTGTTTTTGCGGGACCGCAGCCGCCGCGGCTGCGGGCGTCGCCCGCCGAGTTGGCGGGCGACGCCTTTTTGTATTTTGTAGTCCAATTTGTGGGGAAGGTTATAGGCTATTTAGTATCCCTAAAATCTTCCCCTAAGGGGGTAAAATGGGGGTAGAAAGTTTGTATGAAAGTCCTATGTTTTTAAAGTTACAGACCTGAAAATCGGCATTTAGATTATTAGTTTTAAATAATAAAAATTTGTATATTTTATTTTGAAAAATCTTCCCTTAAGGGTGGTAAAATAGGGGATGAAAGTTTTAATGGGAAGTTTTAATTATATTATTGTTTTTATCAACTACAAATTTGGAATGTGGGTTCATTCTAGGGCATAGATATCAGCCGAGAAAAGATTTCACTAAAATCCTCCCCTAAGGGGGTAAAATGGGGGTAGGACGGTTACATGAAAGTTCTGTGTTTTTGAAGTTACAGATACGAAAATCGGCATGTAAGTTATTAGTTTTAAATAATAAAAACCTATTTAAATTATTTTGGTAAGTCTCTTCTTAAGGGTGGTAAAATAGGGGATGGAAGTTTGTACAGGAAAGTTTAGGGGGTGGTCAAAAATGTAAAAAGGGGGTAATTTTTTTTTATTGAATGATAGGCTTACGCTTGACGACAATCATGCCTGAAAAGCCATGACGAGGTCTAAGTTGGAGCGCGCTTGCCTAGAAAATGCCTATTCACTCTTGCCTTGAAGGTACTCAAGTCGTACGAGGAGGGAAATACGGAAGCCGGAAGGTCGTTCCACACCCTAGCGGTTCGTATCAGAAACGTAGACCGAAAGCGTTTCGTGCGAGCTGACTGAACGTCTACCACATAGGGATGCCATCGCTCACGACTTCTCGCTGTTCTGTGGTGAAATGGCGAAGGAGGAACTAGGTTAAAAAGTTCCTGAGCACACTCTCCAAAGTATATCTGATAATGGTTTACTTATATTACGACATCAGTTTATGAACTTCAATATAATAAAACAGGGATCCTGTACTAATTAATTAATATCGGACATAACTACAGATTGATGTGATTTTTTGCAGTTGTATTTTTTTAGTTGAGGACCTGAAGAGTGACAGGATTTTGTCCCGGGAAAACAAAGGGTTCCCGTGGGACTTTAAAAAAATGTAAGTAATACCGCGGACGAAGTCGCGGGCAACAGCTAGTAAGATAATACAAGTGGCGCAAGATCGAGAACCGCATTCAAACGCGTGAACCGATTTGAATGCGGTTTATTTGTTTGAAATGTGAATTAGTCAGGAGTGTTTCAAACATAGCTAATGTTTGATGAAAATCGGTCTAAGATGACCGCTGCCACAAAATGGCGGATTAAATATTTTTTCACAACTGCCTCAATAGAAATGGGTATCAAATGAAAGGGCTTGACTAGTAGATAGCACTATGCAAATCCAAAATGGCTAATTTCGGGGTTTTTTTTTAAATTTTTATTTTATACTTGTATGAGATCTACATTTATGTCCAGCAGTGGATGTCTGTCGGTTGAGATGACGATGACGACGCCAATAGAAAACCAAAGCTTATAGGCTACAGCTAATTGTATTATAATTACAGGATACAGAGTAGGTATTCAAAACTGTAGAGCTTAAACCAATTATAGACATTTAAACCTTGTAACCTAAAATAAATAAATAGCTGCACTAGAAAAAGGTACAGATAGTCGCTGAAATGAATACCAGTAAAGTGAATCCTGATAAGTGAGAAATGTAGTGGTATGAAGTTGAATTCGTTAATAGATAAGAAGACTGACTGTCGATAAACAAATATTGCTTACAAGTGGAAACCCGCGACTTCGTTCGCGTGGATATTGATTTTTAAAACTCCCGTGAGAATCATTTTGTCTTTCCTAAGCTCTTTTGAGCTCATATCTTGCTAAAAACTGTTAAAAGTTCACTGGCGGATGTTAGGTAGATCAAAATGTAAACATCCACCAGTGAAAGTCCCATCAAAATCGGTCCAGCCTTTCAGAGATTAGCCAGTAATCTTTGAAGTATTTCCTTTCTAACAAAAAAAGAATGAATGAAATCGGACCACCCGTTAACGAATTACAGCTAAGTACACATTTTGACTTTCATCCCCTCTCCCAAGGGAACCGTGCTGAATTTCGGGATAAAAAGTATCCTTTAAGTTACTCCGTAGTATGAACTTAAAGTACCTATGCCGAGTTTCATTTCAATCCATTCAGTAGTTTTTGCGTGATGCGCGCACAAACATACAGACAAACAGATAAACAGACAAACAGACAAACAGACAAACCGACAAACAGACAAACAGACAAAAATTTCAAAAATAGCTTTTTTATGTTCCATTACTTATCCCTAACACCCCCCAGTTATTATTTTGCAAAAATCTTTAATGTACAGATACGGCAATTCTACGATTTTATTATATGTATATAGATTAGCCTACCTAACTACCTACTTGATCTGCCTAATGATAATAAAATTCAGAACACGATGGCATCAAACTCCGGTCCCACATGGATAGGTAGTAGTTATTGTTGGGACATTACAAACGTGCGAACCAAGTCATAAATCATTTTATCGGACTTCTTGCTCGCACTTACAGGCCTCATGGAACTGGAACTTGTGGTGTAGTGTGTAACAATAAAAAAGGATTAGTCGATACTCGATAACAGGTTATAAAGAGCGAGGGAGAGTCCACACAACACTATGAGCGTAATGCTTTATGACTCAGTTCGCACGTTTGTAATGTCCCAACTATACGTCATTTTACTAACAATAAGAGCAGTACGAGCCATAGGTACCTTACCGCTCTTCGGAAGAGTATATTATTTTAGTTATAATAATCAAACTATTAACCAGATAACCCTGTGGTGTGTAACCCTGAGAAAAACAATGACTAGGTACGCTGGAAAATCAAGGGAATACGATTTTGGCAAAATACCAAAGGCCAAGTGAAAACATCTGCGTGGCTATTGCGAAAACTACACTGGAATACTTATTTTTAATTTTACGTGCTCATTGAAAGTGAGGCTGAACTGAGAACCGCGATTGTTCATGGTGTAGAAATTAGAATATGAGCACTTATGCGTAGATAACGAAGCAACGGGTGGCGGTTCGACTCCTCGATAAATTCCTGGCCAAAGACTTTTGCGAAATAATATTTTACGTAAAAACAAAAATCTTACAAAGATTATTAAATCTCGCAATTTGAATACCACAACAGCCTTTTTAACGTCTCACTGCTGGGCACAGGCCTCCTCTCATAGGAGACGGATTTAGAGCTTAGACCCGCCACGCTGCTCCAATGCGGGTTGGTGGGCTGGCAATTTGAATAAATATAATAAATTAGATTTTATAGAATACAGCTACTTAAATTAAATAATATTCGAGCACTAGGTAATAGGTAGGTAAGTAGGTAGCTACTGACTATTGAAATTGAATCGCCATTCGCCACTCGTACCTTCTTTGCATCGCAACCATACTAAGATTTGTGTTGCGCTTTCTTCTAAATTTATATCTCGTCGTATATTTAAGCTCTGACTCACGTATATTGGGTATCGTCATGTAGTCGACGGTTCGACCATAATTTATATTGAAGTCAGTTCAGCAGATAAACATAACTGAAAATAGCTCAGTTAAATCTATAACATATTCAATATCAAAAACAAATCTGAAACAGAAAACGAACAGAAGTTGTCCAAAGATACCTAAGGGATACATAATTTTTTCCGAAATAGTCAAACGATGCATCTTATTTCGCTTCGAATTCCTAAGCAGAATTTAGCAGAAACCCTGAGTAGGTATAGTAGGTACCACGAATATTTAACACCTATATACATAAGATATACATATATAAATGATACTTAGCACAGGCATAAATTTCAATCACAGCCATGACTTCCAATCACTTCATTTCACATTATATATTTCTTTTGAATTCTGAAGCTGAACGTTTACGTAAGTACCTACTATATTATGTTAGTAAGCATGTACCTAAATATAGCTTAATATGAAAATTTGTGCATGATTGAACCAATCCAAAACTAATACCAAATCATCAATCATCGATGCACAATGCGATGTTTGCTATGGCACAGTGCCTGTACACGAATAACGATGAACGGTCGATCGGCCGGTGTTTAGACAGTTCATTTTCGATGATTCATCGATGAAGCCTCGAAAATGAAAGCAAAAATCCCGAAAAATTAACCGTCTAATTTGGGCTTTATTAATTGATCAATCACTTTGAAAACAAAAGCCGGCGATTGCGCAAGGACGAATATTTAGGTTTTTAGATGTGTTTTTTTTACAAAAATCAGAGTTCTTTGATTTTCCGCGATTAAAATCCTATGTCCTTCTCCAGGATAAAAGCTATTTCTGTGGTCATATCGACAAGATCGGTTCAACGGCAGCGGTTGACCTGTGATTTTGTAGATAGAAAAACGAAATTAGGTACCTGCCTAATTATACATATTATAATTTATAACAGTTTGTAATTAGTGTTATCAAATATAATGTGGCTAATTCTGTTGTACAGAATCTCTAAACCTAAACTAAATTGAATCGGCCACAATCTATCTATTTACTCTATCAACGGCTGTACATAGCGCTACAATTAATTTTAGTATTGCGGGGCCCTACACAATTTCAAGTCAACTCTTCAATAAGCGTAAGCAATTTACAGGTTATGCGTAGGTCAAGGGCGTCGCCAGGTAGGGGCAGGGGGGGGGGCAGCTGCCCCCCCCTAGAGATTTGAAAAATATAAACATGCTATAGTTTGCATTAAGAACCTATCTGTCTAGATGTACTAGATGTCGTTTTATGTTTAAAATTGACCAAATTTTAAAACACTTTTTGGAAATAATTGTCAATTTTTGGAGAGCTATATCAGTAAATATTGAATTTACAGAGCTGATTCTAGTCTTAAATAGTAGCAATTTTTGTTTTTTTTTTTTTTAAATGTACAAAAATATTTTTCTTCAAAACGCATAGTTTAGGACTCGTAGAAAAAGCAAAAAAGAAAAACATGAAAAAATTACGTACTTTTTCGAGTGCTGCAAAGTTAGCACAGGTCTTTCGAAGTTGCAAAATTGGACTACTGTTAGTGGTCCTAACAACATATTAAAAAAATCAGAACTAGCCATTTGATTGCGATTTTAGAGATTTTTTGTATCAAATATGACTGGCTGTTATAGTACCTATGCGAAAAGTATAAATAACTTTTCGCATAGGTACTATAACATCATCAACTTGCCCCCCCCCTTGGCCAGCGGCTGGCGACGCCCTTGGCGTAGGTATCTACTCTTAAAGACACGACTTATTCTTGACCCACGCCACACGAGTAGTAAATCTACAGAGAGGAAGCTTCCACAAGCGGCCCGCTGTAGGTATACTCACACAAACACACTCACCAACGGTTCACGGACGCTCGCTCGTTCCACTAACCGGTACAGTTGGTGACAAACGTGCGCATATATGTGTGAGTGTATCTACAGCGGGCCGCTTGTAGAAGCTTCCCCTCTGTAGGTACTCTGTGCCCACGCTACCGAGTGTGAACTATCATGCAGCTTGGATGATTGACTTGTACATAGGGAGTGTCCATACATTTGCGTACAGCGTTCTTTTTTCCAGGCGGAACTGATATACCGTCCAAAGTCTCGCACGATCACCCGACTCGCCACGTACCCTGAGGTGCCCCACCACGTCGTGCGCGTGCGCGTGCGTCCCTCCGTCATACTGAGGGAACTCGACCGCATCGCGTATCGCCGCCGTCCAGACTACGCTATCTCCGCCTTGGACGATTACTACAGATCTGAATCAACAAAGGTAAATTGGCTCTACTTTGGATATCACCAACTTTTGGATTCGTTAACCATTCGAGGAACACGTTGTCAAATGACATCGCATCGGTGGTAAGTGCGGTGTGTCATGGAACAAGCTCAAAGTTTTAAATCTCAGGCTGTTGTATCTACATAAGTAGTTCTGTAAGCAGTGGTCTGAATAGATTTACTTATCTCTAATTGACCCGGCATCGTGATTCGTACGTAATGAAAGATTGACAAGGTAGCCGTAGTCGTTAATATTATTCTGAAACAAGATAGGTACGATATGAAACATGACTGGCAAAATTCATAGGTAGAACTGAGTTTATTTTTACGATGTTTGTACGTCTGTTTCATGGTGAGTACCTAAATATTTTCAAGATAATAATTAAGTATATGGATCATAGAACCTACTTATATCTCAGACGATGGAAAATTTTATTTCAGATTGAAATATTAGGTATAGCAAAAGATATAAAAACACTGTAGGTGAAATCCATTAAATACCTAATGATTTTGGTAAATTGCCCAAACTCCAATGTGTAAAATATTATCCTGCATTCTTTTGTTATATTTTTGGACGAGCTTGTCCGCGATGCCTTTCGTTTCTTTATTTTTAAAAGTCTCACTGGTATAAGAACTCACAATATTGTTATCGTATTAGTCAGAGGTACAGAAGTGGATATTCTTTGATCGTTACAAATTACAACAAAATTGGTCTGAGAGAAAATAATCCAATCTTTCTAAAAAAAATAAAGAAGTTAAAAACTGATTCCCGCCATTTTTCTGTTATTTTCTGTCCAAGAAATTGAGTTTATTAAGAAAGAAATTCGATACATTTTAAAGTGTCAAGTCGAAAAAAAATTGTGCCATTTAAGGACCTAAAGCAGTAGATATCAATAAAAGTGGCATTAAGTTGCTTGAAGTGTTTTCATCTAGGAAAGTTTGCTCTGGTCGCCCTGTTGCCATTGCCATACTCAGTAAAAAAAATTGAAAGGTTGGGAAGTATTGCATCCACCGTATAGCCCTGCCCTTGCACCCTCCGAGTTCCACTTGTTTCAGTGTTTTCTACTTTTACCCCACTTTATATTTTTTTTCAAAATTGTACAATTTACCTATGTGTAATAAATACTAGAGTAAGTAGGTAAATACTGCTCAAAAACCCATTATCGATACGGAAAATATGTTTTCCAGTGGGTATATTCTAATGTAGCAAAATAATATTTGCAGGCTTTCGAGGATGAAACTCGTCGCATCCGGGCCGATACTGCCTCGCTTCTTCAACGTGCTCGTTCGGTTGTACCGCGAGCTAAATCCGTAGCACCTTTGGATACAATTTACTCGTAAGTACCTATTTACTCCGATTTAGTAAAACCTAATTATTTTGACTGAGCACAGATAGGTACCTATATGGAAAATATAAATTATTGTAAGGTATATAAACAGTAGCATTTAGTGCCCGGAATGGAGGCCCACGGTTTCTTCCAAAGATCTGACGCTGTGATCGGTCGAGTTTTTTTGGCATCAGCAATGTAATGGTACAAAAATAGTGAACCTATTCATTGATGAATCTATCAGACGTGGCGACACTGACATTGCGTCAGCATCACACACCACTTTGGCAATGTACAACTGTGTTGTAAACATTAGGCATAACTACTATGCAAAATGATCCATTGAATTATGAATTCGATACGTGTAAATAGTTCTGTGAAAGCTGGCATGTATTTCCAGAGTGGGTGTTAGTTTCTCAGCCAAAATTATACACGAGTAACGGCGCACAACTTGTATTAGGTACATTATACTGACTGAAAGTTTAATTATAGCATCTTTAAATGCCAACTATCTACCGTTTGCCGATTTACAAGTCCAATAAAGTTTTGTTGATTTATTCGTGATCCAGTGTGGATGATGTCTCATCTCGTTCTTGGAATTATAAAAAAGTACAAAAATAAAAACCAACACCAATTTACATACTTATGATGAAACAACCTTGAAACGTTATTGATGATAGTACCTATCATCAATAACGTTTCAAGGTTGTTTCATGACCGAGGTTAGATTCGACATTTTTACAATATCCGTTCCATATTCCACATGTACCTTCGTACTTATACAGAGAGGTTTGATTACAATAACAACAGGAAACGTTGTCCATCATTTGCAGATATTCCTACGGAGAGCCAATTCCTTACCGCTTCACCAATGATGCATACATCGCTAAGCTCTTGCTACCTCTGCGTAGTGTTACCGACCACATACATAACATTTCTTTCTACTCAGAGCCAGCCAAAAGGTTCACAGGTAGGTAACAAAATTTTAATATATATGATAATATGATAATTTTAAAATTAACTGAAAGTTATTTTTCCCACTTATTTGTGCAGTGCTATTTATAATTACTTAGGTAGTACCTATTTATTTATTGAAAACGTTTCCTTATTGATCCTCTCGGTATTATTAACTTTTGCAAACCTGAACCTATTGGACCTACTTGGAAATGTCTAACAATAATTTATCCAATCCAGTACCTAATTAAGTACCTGTGTCATGTTTTTGTGATAACCTGAGGTGTTGCTCGCCAGGACGCGGCCACCTTGCGTGCGTGCACTATTCCGGTAAAAAAGCGTTCCCCAACCGCTGGCAACTCTACCCATTCTACAAGGAACTTAGCATCAGGGACGACGTGAACCTTCTTTCTTTTTACGCGAAGAATAGGCTAGCGGCCGCGGGTTTGGCCGACGAGAAGGTCACAGGTACTACGTTACAGACGCCTCGCTAGCGCTCGCTTATCCACTGCATAATTTTTAAAAATATATATTAAAGATGGCGCAGTGAGCGACCTCGTAGCTCTTAGATGTGCATAATGGTTTATAAAATGTAAATTCATCCAACACTAAACACTGAATATGTACATGTGGGATCATTAGGAATTTCCTAATGTTGTTGCATCACCATGTTTGTTATTTTCGTTAATAATATATATATAAAGTCATCTTTAATTTAAACGGTAGGTACTTACTAAGCAGTAACTTCAAAATTACATTTAGAAGCAGACATCCATTTATTTTAGCTATTATCTGCTACAAAATTACAGAAAATATTTTATAGAAAACTATTTCTGATAAAAATATTTTTACACGACTGCGCAACGCAATAAAATATATATTAAAAAATATATAAAGTAAAAATAATAATTGTATATACATCGGGTTACGAGGCCTCATTAGCGCATGTTTCTAAATTACGCTTTCCAGCTTTGACAGTGTAGTTGTATCAGGGGCGTAGCTACCGCCGTATATGCCGTATCAATTATACGGGGCCCCCAAGCCACGGGGCCCCGATGTCCGTAAGCAAAAATTAACAAAAACTTCCCAAGTTTTTGTTTATTTCAGAAATGACAAAAGTCAAAAAATGTTGTCCATTTCAAAGTCCAAGTCAAAAAATTTTAGAAAAAGTGACAGATAAATAATTATGATGAATAAATATTGCTTTTAATTTTATGCAAACATTTTTTTTTCTTTTGTGAGAAATCCTTACCCTTCATAAGGGCCCCCAAACAAATTTTTATACGGGGCCCCGCCAAGGTACGCTACGCCACTGAGTTGTATTAAAAGAGCTAAATTAAAAACGAGAAAATAAAATCAGTGTCTAACACTGGGTGTGGTGTCTCTTGCAGCGGATGCGCCGGAACAGGTGACAGCGGCGCAGTGCGCGTAGCTCCGCCCACTCCCCACTCCCGCCGCTCGACGCGACGCGGCGCGGGCGCATGGTGAAACTACCAGCGCCCGCGTCGCGTACGCCCTTCGTGTCCTTGATCTCGGTATAACACGACCCGACTAATCGATTTTAATATATTTTTTATCCATTTATACACAACTTATTTTGTTAATAATTTACACTCTAAAATTGTAAACTTCTAGTCACAATTGTGGTAGCGCGGCCCGCCGCGATTCGGTGATCGAAACGTTTCGTATTCACTAATTAACAGAACTGATTTTGTTTAGCAATAAATAATTTCCAGACTCATAGTTGTTTTAATTAGTCTGCATGCCAGTAATCTAACGTTCATGCTTCATACCCAGGCTTATGCTAACGCTTCGCTATCTTAGCTTATAAGTACCTAATTTTTGTAATTTTTTATACGCACCTTTTGTTTGCGGATAGGTACATCATAATTTGAGCACCGCAGATGGTAGAACAATTGATTTGAGACGCCTAAGTGTAAATTGAAATGTAAATAAGATCACAATCTTAAAAACTGCACATACATATCTACATTTCATGCCAGACATTATGATGATTGTTAATATAATTATGCACACAGCCCGAACACGCTTTCACACGAATCATAGCATGGAGCAAGTCAAAAGATTAAAACATCCAAGCAATTTACTTGTTCGGCTTCGCATATCGAGCTTGAAAGCCGAAAAAAATATAACTTTTATCATTCATAATGAGAGCGTTACGAGCTGTGCGGCTGCACTCACCTTTCCATTTCTGACCGTTGTTATCAAATGACAAGCTTCTGCAGTCAGCTGCTAAAGCAACTCATTGCTCCAATGGTCACAATGGCCACGTGACTGTTTACTGCGATGCAGTGCAACTCGTTCCCTGGAGACCGAGCCGCAAGTTCCAGACACCCTCGATGATGGAAGACCCTGAACTCGAGTTGAAAGCTGCGAAAGCAGACCGCGAGGCTAGGTTCCGTGCAACCACCGCTGAGCCAGTTCTCACATCATCTACGGATTTGGCCGAAATAAAGAGGAAACGACAAGCAGAAGCGCGACTTGCTGAAGAGAAGTAAGTGAAGAATAAATTCATTTTAAAAAAGAAATCACATATGAAACATTTAAACTATTACTTACCAACAAGATATTTAAAAACTTTGTTTTGTGCAACAGATTAAAATCAAGCAATTCAAAAGCAATTATTATAAAAGTAATTATTTTAAATTGCTTGTTGTTAATAATTACAAAAAAATCACAAGCAAAAATTTAAAAGCTATTGATTTTACTAAAAATTTACTTGAATTGCAGAGCTTTGAAAGAAGAAGCAAAACGAGAAGCCGAACGCAAAGCTCAGGTATTAAAGATTAAACATAGCTTTATGAATTAACAAAAAAAGAATAAACTAGAAATACTTACTTTTTCTTAGGTTGAACGCGAGGCAGCAGAAAAGAAGAGACAAGAAGAAGAAGCGCGTAAAGCTGAAGATTTAAAGCGCCAAGCGGAAGAAGAAGCAAGGAGAGCTGAACAAGAGGCTAAAAAGGTAGAAGAAGAGGCAAAGAGAGCAGCCGAAGAGGCCGCCAGGAAAGCTGAAGAAGAACGTATTGCGGAGGAAGCTAGGCAAGCCGAAGAAGAAAGGCTCGCCGAAGAAGCTCGTTTGGCCGAAGAAGCAAGGTTAGCCGAGGAAGCCAGATTAGCTGAAGAAGAAAGATTAGCTGAAGAAGCACGATTAGCCGAAGAAGCTAGATTAGCAGAGGAGGCTAGATTAGAGGAAGAGAGATTGGCTGAACAAATGAGACAAGAGGAACTAGCCAAATTAGAGGAGTTAGAACGTCAGGCGCAAGAGGAACGAGAAGCTGAACTTGCAAGACAGGTAATGTTTTATTAAAATCTTTAGATAGATAATATTATATAGTTTATCTACAGACTAAATACAAAAACATTGGTATAAAATAGTACCTACTATATTTTAATACAAGCGGACACCCGCGACTTCGTTCGCGTGAATATCGGTTTTTAAAAATCCCGCGGGGACTTTTTGTTTTTCTTAAGCTCTTTTGAGCTCATACCTTGCTAAAAACTGTTAAAAGTTCACTGGTGGATGTTTAGGTAGATAAAACATCCACCACTTAAAGTTCCATCAAAATCGATCCAGCCTTTCAGAGATTACCCTGTAGTTTTTAAACTATCTCCTTTCTAACAAAAAAAGAATGAATGAAATCGGACCACGGGTTAATGAATTACAGCTAAGTACACATTTTGACTTTCATTCCCTCTCCCAAGGGAACCATGCTGAATTTCGGGATAAAAAGTATCCTATATGTTACTCCGTAGTATGAACTTAAATCATGTCAAGTTTCATTTCAATCCGTTCAGTAGTTTTTGCGTGATGCGCGCACAGACATACAGACAAACAGATAAACAGACAAAAAATTCAAAAATAGCTTTTTTACGTTCTATTACTTATCCCTAACATCCCCCAGTTATTATTTTGCAAAAATATTTAATGTACAGATACGGCAAGTCTACGATTTTATTATATGTATAGATAACATTAACTTGAGTAAATTACTTACACAGGCAGCTGAATTAGCAGAGATCGCAAGACAAGAGTCTGAACTTGCCGCTGCACGTTTGGAGGAACTTTCCCATAGTGGTTCTGCTGGTGACAACACCACTGAAGTCGAATCAAGGTATTTTAAAAGATATAGAATTCTAAACATTTATATTTCAATAAAGCTAAAGTGCGGAGCACATCACGATCATCTTTTTCGCAGTTGACGCGCGGTAGACGCAAAATGAGCAGCGAAAGTGAATTTACAAATTCACTTGCGCAGCCCTGATGATGCGCGACAGTGCGTGACATTGTTGTAACTAAGAATTCGACATTTTCGAAATTTAATGCCGATTATAAATTACAGTGAGCAACCTGCTGATGAACCCATTGTAGAGGAACCCGAAAGTCCTGTGGCTGTTCAAGAAACACCCGCAGAATCACAAGACGCTGTAGAAGTCAGCGAAGATGAAATGGCAGAACCAGATGTAACAGATGAAGAATAAAATCTTTTTAAGAGTGATCTTGATTTATAATCTAACAATAAAATATTTTTTTTAAAAGATTTACGTACTGATTTTTGTATAGTCAGAAGAAAAATTGCATAAA
The DNA here is from genome assembly GCA_920104075.1 of Melanargia galathea. Taxonomy (NCBI): domain Eukaryota; kingdom Metazoa; phylum Arthropoda; class Insecta; order Lepidoptera; family Nymphalidae; genus Melanargia; species Melanargia galathea. The sequence goes on from OV049875.1 coordinate 10,452,955, forward strand.
CTGCCATAGCTCTTTCAATACAAGTTCATACAAATATTTGATAGACTGGAACATTTCTAGTAATGCATTTAGATATACAATTTATTTATTTTAATAGCTTTATATTAAAATATAAAAACTATTCACCATTCATGGTCATACATAATATCCAAAAAAAATAAAATACATGAATGTTGCAATGGTAAAAGGGTGGTACTAAACTTCAATTTCTTTTTTATTATCCTTACTTAACTTTCCTTTGCGTAATAAGATTACGTAACAACGAGAGAATTGGTAAATTTTATTTTTATTCAGTTTTGTAGTAAATGTGGATACTACCATTGTTAACAATGTTATGTTTTCAAAGTTTATGCTAAGTGTTTTATTATGTTACCTTGTTAAATTTAACAATAAAAGACAAATTAACAAAAATAATAATTATTTATTTTCCTTAAATGTATATTCATGTGAGTATTGATAAATAAAAAAATATAGATAAATAAACAAACACGTAAATAGCCATAATACAGTACTTAAGTAGTTTTCTATGAATTATTTATTTCAAATCTTTTATATACTTATTTAATTATTTATTTATCAATAATTATTTTATGTCTGAATATTTACTGAAGTACTATAAGTCAGACTTTTAATTAAATGCAGTAACCTGACATTTCATGGGTTGCTACTTTTTGACGAAAAAAAAACATAAGGATGGGGTAAAAGTAAATGATTCACATCATCAAAACATCAATTATTATATTTTATCTTTATTTACTACAGTACAAGATTTATTTTTAAGAGGATATAGCAGATAATGTTAGATAGATACCTGTAATAACTTCCTAAAAAAGTAACTTTAAAACTTTATGAAATTAACTGTCTTATGAAATTGTAGTCTCTTAAATGTTAAATATTATTAAATGAAATGAAGTGAACCTATCACACCACTATTGAAATTAGGATAATAGCATTATTTTACAAAATGACATTTTGAAACGTCAGTTTACTGCATCGAATTAAAGGTCGATTGTAGTCAATTTCGCTTGTTGTAGTTTATTTCACGTTTTAATGACAACAGAATAATTATGTAATATCCTCCTAACCGAATTTCGGCCACAACGACCAATTTCAACCGTGGCGGGGACTAGCCATCTACGCAGGAGATATTATAGTGCACAAGTGTGTAGTAGTATACACAGGTGCACTCTCTATTCCCTTACTCTCATAGTCCGATGGGACGCCAATGCGACACGACCGGAGAGAGATTAAGCGCAGGACCAACAGCTTTACATGCTCTCAGAGGCACGGGGGTGAAACACTTCCGACTCCGGGCTGGCACTGAGAACTTCTTGACAGAAAAACACACTACCTTATTTCTTTTTTGGCCCGACCCCGGGAATCAAACCCGGGACCTTGTGAGGCAGACCAACGAAGCAATTAAGTAGTCTGAATAATTATGTAGATAGGTATTAAGTATCAAGTATCAACATATTATTTTTTATTTATTTATTTTTTTATTTTATTTATTTTGGCAAGTCATTACATAATTAATTTAATGGAGTGCAAGTGGCCCAAATTCCACCTAAGTGGCCAGTCACCTGCAGGCGATGCACCATGCCAATATGCTAACAAGGCCCTGACGCTCTCAGTCCCCTCTACGGGTTGTTGTGCCTGATACCACACAACATAATCTAGATGGTATCACCTGATTTCAAGAGATTACCGCTGCCCATGAACATGAACAGCACAAAGGAACTGATTTTGCATTGCAGGCTCTTGACTCCCTCAAGATTTCCTTTTCTTTAATTGCTGTATATTAAAACCACAAAATGGGGCTATATTTTGTGGTTTTTGAGGAAATACTGGAGGTGAAAACTATAATAATAATTTGCAAACACCTTTGTGGCAAAAATGACCCGGATAACAAGAGCTAGAATGCCAGGCATCCAAGTGGTGAAGATGAAGTTTGTTCAGTCAAAAATTCAGTATATTCAGCTGGTGAATTTATAAAAAATAACTTTTCAATGAATAAGTAGTACTTATAAGAAATTATCAGCTATCTAAACCTGGTTATTTGTTATAAGTCCATTTTAATAATTTGATCTGCAGCAGAAGCAACTTCTTCTTTTGTGACTTTATTCTCGGATTTCTTCAGAGGAGCTTTTACATCAGCTTGTTTCTTTGGTTCGGGAATAAGTTTCGGTTTATTTTTTATCTCAATATACTGCTTATCTATGTCTGCTACTTTTTGTTTCATCTGCAAAGAGAAGAAAATCGAATACTTAGTTATTTTAGATACAATACGTTTCATTTTAAATAAGAATACAAAAATACATCCAAGAAAATCTTACATTTTTCAAACCTAATTTCACCGCCTTTGACTTAGTCTTCTTTAAGCTTTTAGCACCTGCGACTTTAAAAACATTGGCCTTTGCACCCTTCTTTTTGTCTTTCGCCATTTATTGATTATTGACTTGATTATTCGATAAAAATAAAGTATAAATTCAACATAACCTCAAACCTGTGCCTCGAAATTCAAAGTTCAAACCACAGAGTACCTTTATACCAGTGACCTTGTCGTAAAGCGCCATCTAACGGTATACGACAAGAAAATCGCGCTCCTGGGTACTTATTTTTAATTTTTAATTTTTATTATTAAATGTAAGTTATTTAGGTAAATAAAACACCCAGTTTAGCGATTGGATGGCTTTTATGTTCCTTTTTATTAAATAAATTCACTACAGTACGTCACAGTATTGAATCACCATCGTCTAAATCTAATCGGTCACTAAGAGTCTAAATCGTTAGGTAAAACAGTGTTGAGGGGATTACGCGTAAGTCCAATCAGAATGGCGAAGTCTTCGGAGTCCAGGGATCAAGCAAAGTCGTAGAAAAACACAAAAACACAAACGGAGCACATTCGCGGTTATCAAAAGGCAACGAAACCACAGACTAATGACCATAGCGGACGGACTTGACAGTTGCGACCACAGACTAAGAACATCTAGATTAAGAAGAAAATTTTCACAGAAGCTTCCTTGATATAGGCGCACACTAAAGGACAGGAAAGGATTATTGAAAATTTCATCCCTGAGGGGGTTAAATACAGGTGAATGTTTGTGTGAAAGTCTGTCTATGAAAAATAAAAAATATTAATTTCAACATTTTTGAAAATGCTATTTACATAGCATTTTCAAATATAGGGTTAAATAGAGAATGAAAGTTTAAATGAGACCCCACGTTTTCATGTAATTTATCAAGTTATATTCATAAAAATTGTTAATTAGATTTTCGCTAAAAAATAAAAAATTACGTATTGAAGGAATTTTGGAAAATTACTCCCAAGTTGGTACAATGGGAGATGGAAGTTTGTATGAGATTAAGAACTCACGCGAGTAAAGTCACGAGCATATACCTACAGAGCTGTTTCTGGTCTTAAATTGTAGCAATTTTATTCTACTTTAAAAACGCCTTGAAAAGTAGTGTCAAGAACTCTCTTTGGTTTATAATCGCCAAAATCAAGATTTTTGACAAAGTTGCGTTCGTCACTCTTGGTCACAAACTTGGATTATTCATAGGGTCAACATCATAAACAAGTCTGCAAAAATCAGAACTACATGATTTGACGCAAGGTTGGATTATTAAAATTACTGGACTAACCATGAAATAAAAGATAATATTATGTACTGAGCAAAATATATTACCGGGTAAACACGCAGCAACTGATAGACAGCGACTTACTGGCGATTTATGTCTGTTGTGTATACACAGTAGAAATGCCAGCGACATCGCGAGCGCCGCTATTTGGTCGTCAGCGAGTCGCCATAGACTAAACTAGCTACCGTGTGTACCGGGCTTTACGGCACAGATACTATTCTGCGGAATGTCAAAAAATTACGAAATAGCGCCATCTAACGCAATGTGGATGAACTCTCTCGAGACTCGAACTTTCTCTAAGAAAAAATTTTTGTATGGAGTGTTAGGGCCCTGGTTCAAACCTTTAGACTAGATACCTATAACCTACTATACTAATCATTAATCTGTGCGGTGTGCCTATATATAAACCACATAAACTACTTTAGAGGTTATAAAATACCTGACGTTATAGGCTATAACCTTATTATTATTATCTCTATGGCTATAACCTACCGTCAAATACTAATCATTAATCTGTGGTTATCAACACAGATCAAACCACAGACATAGAGATAATAATAATAATAAAGAGAGCTGGCATAATGTCCTATAGAAATTAGTGGATTGGAAAATAGCTCAAGCTTATCAAAATTTTCATAAGTATGAAAGAGACAACATTACATTTTTGACATAATAATAAAACAGTTTGCGGCACACTCGTGACTTAAGATGGCCTCCCTAAAATGTATACATGATCACTCACACACGCACAACTTGAGACATCACAATGAACACGCGCCATTTTATGTTACAGGATTGTGCGTGTGTGAGTGTATTTTTCATGAACCTATAGAAGAGGACTTGGCATAATGTCCTATAGAAAATAGTGGATCGGAAAATAGCTTAAGCTTATCAAAATTTTCATAAGTGTGTAAGAGACAACACTACATTTTTAAACATAACAATAAAACAGATCGTGGCAGAAATTTTATTGCAACTTCCCTTAAGATGGCCTCCCTAAAATGTATACATGAACACTCACACACGCACAACTTGAGACATCACAATGAACACGCGCCATTTTATGTTACAGGATTGTGCGTGTGTGAGTGTATTTTTGGCACGTTTTTAAGGTAGGTATGCCTACTCTACTTATTATTATTATCTCTATGGTATTTTTGGCACGTTTTTAAGGTAGTTATGCCAACTCTATTTATTATTATTATCTCTATGATGATGACAGGGAATTAAAGTAGTTTGGGGTAAAATAGTACTTCGTAGATGATAACCCTGTTCTCCATACCATAGACTTGGCAACTATTTTCAGTTAGAGAATAGTCCCACTGGTAACTGGTAAAATAAAAAGCCATATGCCGAATAATAATATTAGTCGTTTCGCCCTAAAATAGAAAATACCAAGAGTGGAAACTTGAAAGTGCACACTAACAGCAATAGAAAACAAAAGAAGCACATTGAAAAAATTTATACAAAAATGGAAGTCGAATGACATCACCATGAAGTGTCTGTCAGGCATTTGTTATATCTACATACGGCAGTTGATTTTTATTTACATGAGTTTTGAACTTTTTATCTTTTTTGTGGGAATTGTTTTATCTCTGGTAACATTACGAAACGTCAGAATTCCACGGAATTAGTAATTTGGGTATATATCTGTGGTATATATGTTATTACCATTGGTCTGTGATTTGAGGTCTGAGGAATTCTGTAATAATAATAATTATAGATGTGCCGATTCGATTATTTTGATAATCGATTAATCGATTATATTAATCGATTATAAAATAATAATCGATTATTAATCGATTAATGATCGATTATGAAATAATTCTTAGAAAGAACTGAAAAAACAATTCTACTTTCTGGAAAAAATTCTGAACCCTTGCATTTAGTAGCAACATCTATATTATAACCTTTTAGACTGTTCTGAAAAAAGAAAAACAAACACTATTTTTTAAATTTTTTGAAATTGAAATTAGAAAATTAAATAGAATAATTAAAAAATAATGTAATTGATCAAAATTAAATATACATACCTATTAGGTACCTATTTATTACACTAAGGCGAAAGTTTGTGTGTGTGTGTATGTATGTGTGTATGTTTATTACTTTTTAACGCCGCAACTACTGGACCGATTTGGCTGACATTTGGATTGGAGATAGCTGGTTATGTCCTGGAATAACACATAGGCTACTTTTTATCCCGGAAAAGTGTTCCTGAGGGACTTAAATAGATATAGACTTCCAAAAACGAGATAGGTACTTTTAAACGCTGATTGTTCTTAGGTACATCACGCTCACACTGTACTCGCTCACATAACAAATTATTGCAATAGTTTGCTGTCGTTGCATGCATTTGTATGCTTTTGCATGAATTTGCTGTCGTTCTCATTGCTAAGTTACTCTTAGATGATTTTGTTCAATAGTAGATTGTATCATAAGGGAGCAAAATAATATTTTTACGGCGAGGGCGCTTTTTTGAATCCAGAGCGAAGTGAGGGATTGTATAGTAGAATCCCGAGCGTAGCGAGGGATTCTTTAGTACAATCCTGAACGTAGCGAGGGATTCAAAGTACGTCGCCCGAGCCAAAAATATATTGCGCCCGAGTGATCCACTCTACTTTTCATCACCCTCTATGAGGAAATAAAAGGCGCCTCATATTTTTAACCCCCGCCGCAAAAACGACGGGGTGTTATAAGTTTGACGTCTGTGTGTGTGTGTGTGTGTGTGTGTATGTCTGTCTGTCTGTTCCCCCATAGCTCTCAAACGGATGGACCTATTTGAATGCGGTTTTTTTGTTTGAAAGGTGAATTAATCGGGAGTGTTTTTAGCTATGTTTGTTTGATTAAAATCGGTCCAAGATGGCCGCCGCCACAAAATGGCGGATTAATAATACAAGTATAAATTAAAAATTTAAGAAACCCCTGACATTCGCCATTTTGTGATGGCGGCCATCTTGGATTTGCATAGTGTTATTCTACTAGTCAAGACCTTTCATTTGATACCCATATTGAGGGAGTTGTGAAAAAATATGTAATCCGCCATTTTGTGGCGGCGGCCATCTTGGACCAATTTTCATCGAACATAGCTAAGAACACTCCCGACTAATTCACCTTCCAAATAAAAAAAACCGCATTCATATCGGTTCAACCGTTTGAGCGCTATGGGGGAACAGACAGACACACACACACATACACACAAACGTCAAAATGAAAGGTCTTGACGACAAGACCTTTAATTTGATACCCATATTGAGGGAGTTGTGAAAAAATATGTAATCCGCCATTTTGTGGCGGCGGCCATCTTGGACCAATTTTCATAAAACATAGCTAAGAACACTCCCGACTAATTCACATTTCAAAAAAAAAACCGCATTCAAATCGGTTCAACCGTTTGAGCGCTACGGGGGAACAGACAGACACAGACGCACATACATACACAGACGTCAAACTTGTAACAACAATAACAACAATCGATACTATCGTTCGCGCCTAGCCCGGTGGGACCACGGGCCCTTCATCTTCAATAAGTGCGCCGCAATTATCTTTTAGGCGCACTTATAAATAAGTGCGATTAAAAGATCTTTTACGCGCACTTATAAAAATGCGACGAAAACACCACCTTTGGGTGCACATAAAGGCGAACCAAGTCGTCCTTTTCGAATAGATGGGATGAAATAGTAGATTGTATCATAAGGGAGCAAAATAATATTTTTACGGCGAGGGCGCTTTTTTGAATCCAGAGCGAAGTGAGGGATTGTATAGTAGAATCCCGAGCGTAGCGAGGGATTCTTTAGTACAATCCTGAACGTAGCGAGGGATTCAAAGTACGTCGCCCGAGCCAAAAATATATTGCGCCCGACGGCCCGAGTGATACACTCTACTTTTCATCACCCTCTATGAGGAAATAAAAGGCGCCTCATATTTTTAACCCTCGACGCAAAAAAGACGGGGTGTTATAAGTTTGACGTGTCTGTGTGTGTGTATGTGTATGTCTGTCTGTTCCTCCATAGCTCTCGAACGGATAGACCGATTTGAATGCAGTTTTTTTGTTTGAAAGGTGAATTAGTTCGGGAGTGTTTTAGCTATGTTTGATGAAAATCGGTCCAAGATGGCCGCCGCCACAAAATGGCGGATTAATAATAAAAGTATAAATTAAAAATTTAAGAAACCCCCGAATTTCGCCATTTTGTGATGGCGGCCATCTTGGATTTGCATAGTGTTATTCTACTTGTCAAGACCTTTCATTTGATACCCATATTGAAGGAGTTGTGAAAAAATATGTAATCCGCCATTTTGTGGCGGCGGCCATCTCGGACCGATTTTCATCGTACACAACTAAGAATACTCCCGACTAATTCACCTTTCAAACAAAAAAACCGCATTCAAATCGGTTCAACCGTTTGAGCGCTACGGGAGAACAGACAGACACACACACATACATACACACACAGACGTCAAAATGAAAGGTCGTGACAACAAGACCTTTCATTTAATACCGATATTGAGGGAGTTGTGAAAAAATATGTAATCCGCCATTTTGTGGCGGCGGCCATCTTGAACCAATTTTCATCAAACATAGCTAAAAATACTCCCGACTAATTCACCTTTCAAACAAAAAAAACCGCATTCAAATCGGGTCAACCATTTGAGCGCTACGGGGGAACAGACAGATACAGACACACATACATACACAGACGTCAAACTTGTAACAACAATAACAACAATCGATATCATTCGCGCATAGCCTGGTGGGACCACGGGCCCTTCATCTTCAAAAAGTGCGCGGCAAAGATAATTATCAATTTATATTTATATTAATAGCAATTATCTTTTACGCGTACTTATAAATAATTACGCCGCTAACACCACCTTTGGGTGCACTTAAAGGCGAACCAAGTCGTCCTTTTCGAATAGATGGGATGAAAATATTTTTTATGTGTACAAACTTATTAATCACGGGTAACATCGCGGGGCACAGCTTGTACATATATAGATAATCATAGCGGGGGTAATTTCACTACAGGTGGTAAAGGCGTATCGTCGGTTCGGTGTGTTCGAAAAGTTGAGTATGTATGAAAAAGCTGTAAGCTGCATAACGCTCGCTCACAGTCGGCGGCTGACTAATTGACTATCCGTTTGGTGTGAACAAAGCCTAAAACTAACTTTGAGGGAATACCCTTTTTGCAATGATAGGGTTGCCAAACCATATTATTTTTAGCAAGCAAATTAATAACAGAAAGCTGGTACTTAGTAAAGTTTGGTAATTAACGTATATCTTTATAATCGATCATGATCGATTATGCAAAATCATAATCGATTGCAATCGATCATTTTAATAATCGATTAATCGATTATTGATAATCGATTACGCACATCACTAATAATAATAATAAATTCAATGGCCTGCATTTCAATTTGATATAAAATTTTGATACTTAATTCAATTTGCATTGAAGTGAATTTTTTTTATCACACTTAATTTAGCAACAACTGATTACAGCTTTTGTTGCCCTACTCTAGGCTAGGCTTTTTGCGTTAATATATATTTTTTACTATACCGTATCATAAACGCCGCCAAAATTAATTACTACTCGAAATACAACGGAAATATTCCTACTATGGCTAAGGTAAATAAGTGAATACTCGTTATTAATCAATATGTAAATTAAAAGTTTATTTGCATTCTGGTTGTACGAGATATTAAATATTTACGTACGGCTCAGTTGCTGGCCTCCTGCGACTGGTTTTGTAACGTATATAACGTAATATTTTTTAGAACATTTACTTTTTATTAACTCATTTTCTACATTTTATTACAAAATGAGTGACACTATTGAAGAAAAGGTAAGAGAATTATTTTTATTTCACAAGAATTAACCCACGACCTTCCACGACCTACCTGAATTATTGTTTTACTCGTTTTGTAATAAGCTGAGCAGATTTTAATTCTTAAATCAAATTTTATATATTTTTAAAGTGTTCATTTATTTTTATTTATGTTTACGGACATTCCAATATGTTTTTTACAGAATTATAGCCTTAAATATTTGTTATAGAATTACATATAAAAGTTTGTCATCGTCTCTATTAATCTATATTTTGTATTGTTTTTCCAGCCAGTATTATATTCATACTGGCGAAGCTCATGCTCATGGAGGGTGAGAATAGCACTCAACCTGAAGGAGATCCCATATGATATAAAAGCTGTGAGCCTCATCAAAGGTGGTGGGGAACAACACTGCAATGAATACAGGGAGGTCAATCCCATGGAGCAAGTCCCATCATTGCTTATAGGTATTAGAACCACCACAATCAAACCAACAGAGAAATCAGAAAACAATCAGATTAGTAATTTTTCCAATCAAATTATCTCATTTGGGGAGTAGTTAATGATAAATCTAAAGTTTAAGTTAAATAAGGGGGCTAGGACCATTCAATTCATTCAGTTCCAAATCAAGCCAATCAGATTGTACAGTGTGGATATTAACAATTTAGCTCTCTCTAACTTTAACAACACTTTGGTTTTTATTTTATTCAGTGTTCTCTATAAAATTTACATGCTGTTTTCAGATGGGCATACATTTATAGAGTCATTGAGTATTATGAATTATTTAGAGGAGTCGAGACCTCAAAGGCCACTTATGCCTCAAGATTGCTATAAGAGAGCTAAAGTACGCGAAATTTGTGAGGCAAGTGTTTTTGTACTACTTTTTTCTTTTATTTGACTGAACATGTATATTTCTGTACCATGGATTTTGTTATGCGAGGCCATTGAGAGCTGAAATATCTGGGCATAACATCCAACTTAAAATATTTCATAGGTGTAAAACAGAAACAGTCGAGAGGATTACTTTAACTGAGTAATGTTGTTAGTTTGTGTGGCCAGAACTCCCCAATACCAACTCCTTGTATATTGTGGAATCAACTTCTCTCGGTGGTGTTCCTACTAAATGTGGTATTCTTCAAAATAGGATCAAAAATTTCCAAAAAACCAGCATTTCATATTTAATCCTCTGGTGCTGCAAATTTTCATAATCAGTGGTAATTATTTAACATTAGATGACCCGCAGGTTTCTTTGTTTACTATTTATATGAAGAATGCTATATTCCAGATTATATCATCAGGCATCCAGCCTCTGCAGAACTTAATAGTACTTATCTATGTTGGTGAAGAGAAAAAGAAAGAATGGGCTCAACATTGGATTATGAGAGGATTCAGAGCTGTAGAAAAGCTCCTGTCATCCTCCGCTGGAAAATACTGCGTGGGGGATGAAATTACACTTGCAGACTGCTGCCTCATACCTCAGGTTTTTAATGCTAGAAGGTACAATGAAATATTTTTTATGTTATTTTTATTTTAAGCTTTAATTAAGGAAGGTATCTATATTAACCCACAGATGCCCAATTTGCTTAACTTGGTCCAGAATATTGAAACATATTTTAAAATTTAATCAAATCTAATCTTAAACTAATCTATGGGATAGCATAGCATTAGCATAGCATTGGAAACACCTCCCTAAGACTTCATCACAACTTTTTCCTCACCCAATGGTAGGTAAGTAACAATGCAGTCTTAAGATGGAACCTGGAAGAGTTAAGACAGTTTTTATTAAATTCATATATTTTTCAGATTTCACGTCGATCTGCGTCCATTCCCGATCATCTTGCGCATAGATCGTGAACTTGAGAACCACCCGGCTTTCCGTGCGGCTCACCCTTCCGCACAACCCGACTGCCCTCCAGAAGTGGCCAAATGAACCGACGCTCACGCCCACCGCTGGGCAAACCCTCGCATCCATTATTTATAAAGCTGCAAACGAACGACAGTGTCGTAGCGTGTCGTAATGCGGCATAGTCATACATTTTATACGATATATTACACTAATTTGTCGTGATACTAGCGCGTTCTGACTTCAGATTGGTCAGAAAGCGTTGCGACACTCTACTAGATTAGTTTGTTTGTATCTTAATAGTTAGGTGAAGCTGACCAAGTTATTCTTAAATGCATCCCGAAAAGTAACCATTCTCTTTTTATTTTGTGGGGGTTTAAAAGCCACCTATCTATGGAGAAATCAGTGTGCTTCAAACCAAACTAAAAATAAATGTCACCCATTACTCATGATCTAGTCTTAAAGTAGTTAAATCATTATTCAAAACAATTATACAAGGTTTTGGGATAGTGCAAGAATAAAAGAATATGAATTTGTAGTTTATTTAGTTTAAGTTGGAAATTATTATGGTGTCTTTAATTTTAATAATAAATTAAACAGTCTTTTCGAAAAGATTTCGTTCGAAATATGAATGAGAAATATATTCTAGTTTTTTATTTTTGTGAGTTTGTAATAATAGTGGGTAAGTATGTTACCATGGTGCATTCCAGTTGATTCAAATAAATGAATCTGAGCCCATTCCACTTGTTGATACTATAATAATATACATTTTTTACTCTTATTTAAAAGTGCCATGTTTGTGAAGTAGAATATTAGCTTTGATTTATAAATATAATCAAAGAATAAAATTGTAGTTAGGTACCTATAATTACGGTATTAGAGTTCAATTTTTATTGTTTACAAACTATTTTTATTCTGTTTTTATTCAGAAATAAAATATTCAATAAGTATAAATTCTTTTGTATTTCTATAATGTTGTTTTCTATCTTTTTTAAGTTCAATTTCTCACATTCCATGTTCCCTAGGTTCCTTATTGCTGGTAAACGCGAGGGTAACTATAAAACGACTAGGTAGGTAGATTGTATCAAAAGGTCAGGCAAAAAATGAAACTAGAGACGGAACCATATCTATTTAATCTATACTAATAAATAGCGCCATTTTTCTCATCTTCAGCGCCAGTGGGACAACGTTTGCTCGGAAGCCACGCTGAAACGCCTCGTAGACGAAGCAGCGGGTGCAGATTTGGCAAGGCTGAGAGCGGTATCGAAGCCGGAGTCTGGGGCGTGGTTACAGGCTTTGCCATCACCTCACCTGGGCACTCTCCTCGACTGTGACTCACTGCGTGTGGCTGTGGCTTTCCGATTGGGCTGCGATGTATGCGAACCCCATCAATGCATCTGCGGTTCCTTGGTGGAAGCTAACGGCCATCACGCATTGAGTTGCTGCCGTTGTTCAGGGAGGTTCCCTCGTCACCACGCCCTGAACGATATCGTCCGCAGGGCCCTTATTTCGGCCAACGTGCCCTGCGTTCTCGAGCCGCCAGGGCTGAGCCGCACAGACGGCAAGCGTCCAGATGGCTTGACGCTCGTCCCATGGCAAAATGGCAAATGCCTGCTGTGGGACGCGACGTGCGCTAGCACTCTTGCGCCAAGCCATCTGGACCGAGCGTCGCGGGTGGCCGGCGCCGCTGCAGAATCCGCCGCCGCGAAGAAGAGATCTAAATATGCCCCTCTCCTGGGCAAGTACCTTTTTGTCCCACTGGCGGTGGAGACAATGGGCTGCTGGGGCGAGGAAGCGAGGGTTTTCGTGCGTGGCATCGGCCGTCGCCTAAAGGAAAGAGGTTGTGATCCGCGCTCTGGGGCCTACCTGGCCAAAGGTTGTCCATCGCCATTCAGCGTGGTAATGCTGCCAGTTTGATGGGCACCTTTGGCCCAGGAGCAACCAGGGGCGGACTGTTTGAATAGGGGAAAAAAGAAACAATATCATTATACATATTATTCAATAGTTTAAGTTTCTTTGTAATTTATAATAATACTAGATGATGCCCACGGCTTCGCCCGTGTGGATTTAGGTTTTTAAAAATCCCGTGGGAACTTTTGATTTACCAGAACAAAAAGTAGCGTATCTGTAGTAACCCGTCCCCAAAACGGAAAAATTCCGTGGGATCCCTACGATTTCGGAATGCAATTCCTTACAGCATCAGGGTTGAGGAGTTGGATATGTACCTACTCGAATTCATTCAACGATAGTCTTTAATTGGTACCCCCAATATCAATTTAAATAACCGACAGTTCCTCAATCCTATTAGTTTTGGGGATCAGATCCCCTACAGCATCAGGATTGGGGACTTGGAATCCAATTTTTTTGTAGAACAGTGTCGCAATGTTTTTCTATCGATTAAAAAAAGAATTACGCAAATCGGTTCAGAAATCTCGGAGATATCGGTGTACATAGGTAGAAAAACACAACTCCTCCTTTTTTGAAAGTCGGTTAAAAAAGTAGCCTATGTTACTCCCTGGTTAATTCTCTACTTATATGTGAAAGTCCCGTCAAAATCGGTTCAGCCGTTCCAAAGATTAGCCCGTTCAAACAGACAGACAGACAGACAAAAATTTTAAAAACGTGTGATTCGGTTATAGTACCGTTCAAATAACTATATGAACTTAATATGAGGTAGTTATTTCGATATTACAGACAGACACTTCAATTTTATTTATTAGTATAGATAGCTTTCGATCTTAACCATCTTAACCAATAGATTATATTAATATGTCGAATAACAATAAAAATAGTTATTATTATTTATTTAAATAAAATAATAGCTAGCTAGGTTTTAGTAAGTTAAAATCTTAGTTATATTTAAATAATAAATACTAACTAGGTAAGTATATCTACCATTTAAATACAGAATGGAAGTCTTTGAATGTCAAGATATTAAATAACTAGATGATGCCCACGGCTTCGCCCGTGTGGATTTAGGTTTTTAAAAATCCCGTGGGAACTTTTGATTTTCCAGAACAAAAAGTAGCTTATCTGTAGAAACCCGTCCCCAAAACGGAAAAATCCCGTGGGATCCCCACGATTTCGGAATACAATTCCTCACAGCATCAGGGTTGAGGAGTTGGATATGTACCTACTTGAGTTCATTCAACGATAAAGTCTTCAATTGGTACCCCCAATATCAATTTAAATAACCGAAAGTTTCTAAAACCCATTAGTTTTGGGGATTAGGTCTCCTACAGCATCAGGATTGAGGAGTTGGAATCCAAATTTTTTATAGAACAGGGTCGCAATGTTTCTCTATCGATTAAAAAAAAAATTACGCAAATCGGTTCAGAAATCTCGGAGATATCGGTGTACATAGGTAGAAAAACACAACTCCTCCTTTTTTGAAAGTCGGTTAAAAAAGTAGCCTATGTTACTCCCTGGTTAATTCTCTACTTGTATGTGAAAGTCCCGTCAAAATAGGTTCAGCCGTTCCGAAGATTAGCCCGTTCAAACAGACAGACAGACAGACAGACAGACAGACAGACAGACAGACAGACAAAAATTTTAAAAACGTGTGATTCGGTTATGGTTGCGTTCAAATAACCATATGAGCTTAATATGAGGTAGTTATTTCGATATTACAGACAGACACTTCAATTTTATTTATTTATTTATAATAATATATAAATAAATAACTAAACAATAAAAAAAAAATTAAAAAAAAAAAAATTGAAGTGTCTGTCTGTAATTTTGAAATAACTACCTCATATTAAGCTCATACGGCTATTTGTACTGTACCATAACTGAATCACACGGTTTTAAATTTTTTGTCTGTCTGTCTGTCTGTTTGAACGGGCTAATCTTCGGAACGGCTGAACCGATTTTGACGGGACTTTCACATACAAGACGTAGAGAATTAACCAGGGAGTAACATAGGCTACTTTTTTAACCGGCTTTTAAAAAAGGAGAAGTTGTTTTCTACCTATGTACACCGATATCTCCGAGATTTCTGAACCGATTTGCGTAATTTTTTATTTAATCGATAGAGAAACATCACGACCCTGTTCTATAAAAAATTTGGATTTTAACTCTTCAATACTGATGCTGTAGGGGACCTGATCCCCAAAACTAATGGGATTTAGAAACTTCCGGTTATTTAAATTGATATTGGAGGTACCAATTAAAGACTTTATCGTTGAATGAACTCGAGTAGGTACATATCCAACTCCTCAACCGTGATGCTGTAAGGAATTGCATTCCGAAATCGAGGGGATCCCACGGGATTTTTCTGTTTTGGGGACGGATTACCTACTACCAAAGAATTTCACCTACTACAGATATGCTACTTTTTGTACCGGAAAATCAAAAGTTCCCACGAGATTTTTAAAAACCTAAATCCACACGGGCGAAGCCGTGGGCATCATCTAGTGAGAAATAAAAATCAGAAGTGATTTTATTTCGGTAATCACTAGGTACATAGTACCTATACACATAAAACAAAGTCGCTTTCTCTGTCCCTATGTCCTTATGGACATAAGGACTAGACCCTATGGGGGGTGTTACACTATCAGTATTATCACGCGATCCGCGATACGCGATCCAATTATTGATGGTTTGGCCGCTTTTTTGCGTCAATACTGATGGATTTCCGGATGGTCTTGAAATCCGCGATCCGTGGATCGTGATACGGTATTGATAGTGTGACAGGCCCCTATGTATGCTTAAATCTTTAAAACTACGCAACTGATTTTGATGCGGTTTTTGATTATAGAGAATAGTGATTCAAGAGGGAGGTTTGTAAGTAGAAAAATTGGACCAGGTAGGTGGCGCTAATAGCGGGCAGGACGACGTCTGCCGGGTCCGCTAGTCTACTTATAAATTAGTAATGTGTAACTACTTAAACGTAACAGCTTTGATTATCCACATCGTAACAGAAACCAAGCCTCAAAATATAATATAGCAAAGCTAGAATACTTATCACTGAGTACTTAAGTACTTTTTTGTAGTAATTGAGGGAAGAGAAAAACTACAAAGAATAAATAATCCAGTCAATTTAGACTTCCAAGGTTACAATAATTGCCACCTGGCTGAAAATTGGTAGGATTGTTCAAAACACTATTATAAATGAAATGTGAAAAGTCCTCATCGATCCGACATCGAAAAAAAATTACTCGGGGTCAAAGGTCGCAAAACGTGTTTTTCATGATTTTCAGCAAAACGGTAAGTTTTATCATAAAATTAGCTTAGACAAAATTGTAGATCAGATAATTATCTATAAAAAAATGTCTGAATCTTAGAATAAATAGGTAAAGAAAGGCAGTCGTCGACGCGGCGATATGCCGTTTTTAGCAAGCCTATTAAAAGGCTATCGTCGCGTCAGTGCTCAAGGTACTCATGCACTTGTGTGCGTGTCGGCAAATGTAATTACAGGCCACAGGGCACACATGGGTTGGTTTATAGCTTACGTTTCGAGCGGAAATTTGTTAGAAACTTCCATTCTAAGCGTAATAGTTCGATGGTCTGAATACTTTTTTTCCTAAGAGCCACCGTTTTTGAGATATACCTAGGTAATGATTCAAAAAGTTTCAAAATAAAAATGAGGGACTGGGTTTCTTTTTACCCGAAATTCTGATATTTATAATATTTTATATGTGTAAGTGTGTAACTTACACATATAAGTTTCATACTTATACACATAAAATATTGGATTGTACGGAACCCTTCATGCGCGAGTCCGACTCGCACTTGGCCAGTTTTTACTTTCCACAAAATCTTACCACCAAAGATATTTTTTATAAGCATTTCAAGGAATCGAAACTACACATTTTTCACATTAATTATTAATTGAATTAAAATTATTTCAATGTTTAATCACATAGATTATTTATTATTTACGTAAAACGGGGCGTAGCACTTTTAACGGTAAATGTTGCCATATCAAATACAATTACCACCAAATAAACATTTTTTTATCATCAAAGTAATTTATAAAAGTTAAAAATATTTACAATAACCATAATTCGTATTGAATCTGCACTTGTGTAAAGTTGTTTACAGAGGCATGGTCATATTTCATATCGTTCTTTATTTGTAGTTCATCACGGCGAAAGATGAACTCGTACAAATAAACAGACAAACAATTTCAAAATGTGTGGTCTATTTGGGATAAGCTTTAACCTATTCATATTGTGGTAATTATTTTAAAATCATAGACACACTGCGGTGACTGTGGCTAATTCTTTTGTAACTCTATTTTTATTTACTCGATGGTAAGTACCACGAAACTGTGTAGGTAGGTACCTATTGGTTCCTTGGTTGGTTCCTACAAAGAGTCGGACTATTTCAAGCCCCAAAAAAATGTTACTTAAGTGGTAAAAAAAATGTTGAACATAGTAACACTGCAATAGCACATGTCAAACGTATCGAACGCCGCCTTTCGTTTCGCCGTTCGCGTAGTAGACAAGCCGATAGGCATTGTAACAATACTAGCGTTTTATAAAATTGTGCCAAGTATTGTTGTTTGTGTCGAAAGCGGTTCCCTATTTCTACTATGATAAAATAAAAATGATAACAGTGTTATGTTAAGTGATTAAATGACAATGTAAGTTGAAACTCTCATTGCAGTGCTGTGAAAGTTCTACCTTGTTGTGTATAGGTGCTCATTTAAAATGACCGAGAAAAATAAATCGGAAAAGATGACTAATACATCGAAACCTGTTCCCATGAAACTTTTTGCCGCCTGGGAAGTGGATAGGACACCCTCCAATTGTATTCCAAGGTACGTAGGTAAAGTTGCGATATTGCTAGTAAGATTCTGTGTTGGTTTGGTACGATTTTAAGTTATGAATTGGTACCTATGTAGAGATTGTACTGCGTTGTTCCAGTGAGCCAAAGCTACGCTTGGTGTATCAAATTATCAATTATAAAGTAGGTACATGATTGTGTGCAATCTGTTTCAAAACATTTTATTATTACAATAAAAAAGTGATTAAAAATATGATAAACTTTTTGTACCTACAGTCCTTGCAATTCATTATTTATCGCGTCAATCTATTCACCGGTATAAATCACAATTCCTATATCTAATGTTAAATTCGTGTGTCTAATGATAATGAAGTTGTAAATAAGATTAATTTAGTCAAACGAATTGAACCCTGAAACTATAATTTAAAATTATAAATAAAGTGGCATTTTTTTTGAGATTGATGTCTTCATTATAGATCCGAGTGTGATCAATTGAAGCTATAATATTAGGTCAAGTAACTCATACTAATTCCTAAAATTGAATTATTACTGTCCTAAATTATTTTTCTATTAAAACAGCATATTACAAAAGTCTTTAACTTTTTCTACACAAATACAGTTCTCTATACAAATGTAATTTTTAATTTTGGTGCCACAGAAACTTCTCCAGGCAAAAAAGCATAAGTTCACATGTTTTGATACAAAAATAGACATATGAATAGATAAATACACCGATATGCTTAGTGAAAACAATGAACTGTGAGTGTTCATTGTTTTACTAATCCCCTAATATCCTAATAAATAAAATGAATAATTGCAAATCCATGCTGTTCATCTTGTAAACTGTGTGTCCTGTAACAAGTGTGTCCTGTACATTGTTGCAACAAGAACACCATAAATAATTCAACCTTAACCAAGCTCTAAAACAATCAACAGGGTTTTTTATGAATACATTTTGTTACAAAAAATTGGATCGATATATCTATTCAAAGATACAATTGTTAGGTGTGTACATAATATGTTCATATGAGAACAGAACAAAAGCCTAAATATTTTTATAAAATTATGGACATCTTGGCCATTAGTACATTAGCTTAATGGGAGGATTTATTGGCATAGTACTTAATTAGTTTATTTAGTAATTAAATGTCTTTTGAACTGTATTTACAAGATAGTTTTACTATATAATTATATATTATATAAACATGTGCTTAAAATGTAAACAGGTTACAATGTTATCAATAAACATTACTGATACTCAATGGATGAATTAGTACACAACATTAAAACATCATTTTATATTTTAATATTTTATCGGCCAGTTCAAAGTTCAACTAACATTAATTAGGTGCTTATATTGTTATTTACCTAACTAGAAATTAAATTAAATAGTTGTATTGTTATATGTATAGATAGTATATGAATGTAATATTATGCACTCCAGTTAAACATTGTTATTGACCAAAGTATGGAGAAAACTTTTATGAATGTAAAGAATAATATTCTGTAACAGGACAAGTTATTCCATTGTTACATTGTTTTAGCCAAATTGTGATTACATATGTGAATAGGCTACTTCCTTAGATGTACAAAGGTTACAATACAATAACAACACATTTGCATAGCTACATATGTATGTATAATATTGAAGTGACGTTCCCTCGAATATGGTTGAGCGAAGCAATGGCTGGATCATGCGTCATGCTCGTGAACGGGTGCCACCGTCGGAAATGGGGCTACTTTTGTCTGCCCTTCTTCACATGTGTAGAATTGTAAGCACCATTCTGAACCAGTGGTAGATTCATTTGTCGATTCGTAAGCACTTGTAAAAGTTTATCTGAATAAAAAATATGTCTATTCTATCCTGCTTTGCTTCAGCTGCCCACAAGACAGTTAAGCCACTTATTGTAACATTTGTTTTGAAAAGAGCAACTGCTGAGTTTTTTGCCGGCTCTTCTCAGCAGAATCAGCATTCCGAACCAGTGGTAGATTCTTGACATGTCATAAGAGCCACACGTTGGCCTATGTGAAATAAATAATCTGATTTGAGGTATTTGTAGTATGTTGGACTATTAGGGGCTATTCCTATATATCCTTCCTTTTTATGTTATGCATGGTCAAGGATGCATCCAGCTCCATATTATGTGATAGGATTGAAATTATATTTGTAAAAATCTGTGTCAAAGAAAGTTGAATAATTTTAATCACAAGTAAATTGGCCTATGTGTAAACAATGTTTAAGAATGGTGCACTTGGAATTTGTTCTCTGATGTGATGTGGACAAAAAACTGATACCATTCGACAAGTTGGTAAGTGGGCCAAACCCTGCAAAGTTGTCATTGTGACTTTTAGTTGCTGTTATCAACCCACATAGTGTATCAAGAGCTGTCTCAGTCAAGTGTTATACCTGTTCTTACTTAGGTATATCGCTTAATATGTTCATAATCATGTTTGTTATCCATTTTTAATGGTGGCCTAATTTTATTGCCTGCCAGTTTAGTTCAATAGGCCCTATTCCCTAAATCTGTTTGTGATAAAAGTCCTATCAACTTTATAATATTATACCGTCCACTTGAGATCTCCAGCTACATCTCTGGTACAGTTTGCACTTGAGATTCTGAGTCCAATGGACTTTGACGAAAATTGCTACTCAATGTAACTCTACTTAATATCTCCTTCACCCTCTTTACAATCCCCTTAAAACCTGAGAGGCATTAAGAGAATCTCTTCGGATGTAAAATTTTTCGTTTTTGTGGAATTGACGTCTGTTTTCATCATGCATAGTTGTCTGCAGCAATATAATCATATTTATATAACATACTAGCGGACCGGGCAGACGTCGTCCTGCCTGGTGATATACCCATAGCAGCGTCACCTACTGAGAACCTGGTAGGTTACCTGTACCTACCCGGTAATTGTGTTTTCAAACCATTCAGGAACCCATTGAAATATACACAAATTTCATCCAAATCGGTCCAGCCATTTAGGCTCCTCCTAAAGTCCTTAGGTGACAAACACACATACCGAAGAATTATATAGGTACGGGTGAGAAAGTTTATCGACGGGATGAACATTAAATGTGTGACAGTTACGAAACCCATGAACATTTTGTATGGGAAAAAGAAAATTACAAAAAATGTGATAAATGAAGAACCATTCAACCGATTTCGTGCAAACTTCACATAAACCATCTACTAAATAGTCCGAACAAAGCCTAAACATTTGGTTTGGATAGGTGAGCCCGTTCTTGAGTTATAAAATTACAACGAAAAGTGACATTGATTTTTATTTATATATATAGATTATTTAAATAAATTAAATAGCAGGTAACTTTTAAATGTTATGTCATGTTTGGTTAATAGGTATTGTATTGGATACTAGCGGTCCGCCCCGGCTTCGCCCGTGGTACATATTATATAGTTTATAGCACTCAAGGATCACGTACATATCCAACGGTGAAAGAATTTCTGAAATCGGTCCAGTAGTTCCTGAGATTAGCGCGTTCAAACAAACAAACCCTTCCGCTTTATTATATTAGTATAGAAGTATATTAATACTAGCTGACCCCCGCGACTTCGTTCGCGTGTTTATAGGTTTTATATAGATCGGATCGGATCCCATATTTCTTTTATGTACCTTCACTAAATGTAGCCTGAGTTACTCCTTATAACATCACCAATCTGCCATTGAAAGTTCCGTCAAAATCGATCCAGCCGTTTCGTAGATTAGCTGGAATAAATAGACAGGCCGACAAACATAAATTTAAAAGTACGCCATTTTAAAATAAGCCGTACGTACAAAGATCTGGGTCCCAAGTTATTTGAACCCAATAAATGTCTGTAATTTCTGAAGTAAAAAACCTATGACCTTGAAATATTTACTGAACAATACTTAAAGTACTACCTTTCTAACAAAAAAAGAATGAGTTAAATCAAACTACGCGTTAATGAATTACAGCTAAATACACGTTTTAACTTTCTTCCCCTCTCCCAAGGGAACCGTGCTGAATTTCGGGATAAAAAGTATCCTATGTCCTACCTCGGACTATAAACTCAAATCGTACCAAGTTTCATTTGAATCCATTCAGTGGTTTCGGCGTGATGCGCGGCCAAGATACAGACAGACAGACAGACAGACAGACATACAGACAGAAAGACAGACAGACAGACAGACTAAAATGAAACAAATTGCAGTTTTGGCTTCAGTATCGATTATAGAGTGCCCTCCTATAAAAAAATTCAAAATATCTTTAATGTACAGAATTGGATCTGTTACAGTTTTATTATAATATTACTAGCTGACCCCTGCGACTTCGTTCGCGTGTTTATAGGTTAGGATCGGATCGGATCGGATCCCATAATTCTTTTATGTAGGTACCTAAACTAAATGTAGCCTAAGTTACTCCTTATAACATTGAAAGTTCCATTAAAATCGATCCAGCCGTTTCGGAGATTAGCTGGAATAAATATACAGACCGACAAACATAAATTTAAACGCACACCAGTTTAAAATAAGCCGTACGTTCAAAGATCCGGGTCCTAATTTATTTGAACCCAATACTGAGGATTGTAATGTCTGTCATTTCTAAACTAAAAAACCTATGACCTTGAAATATTTACGGGACAATACTTAAAGTACTACCTTTCTAACAGAAAAAGAATGAGTGAAATCGAATAACGCGTTAATGAATTACAGCTAAATACACGTTTTAACTTTTATCCCCTCTCCCAAGGGAACCGTGCTGAATTTCGGGATAAAAAGTATCCTATAACCTACCTCGGAGTATAAACTCAAATCGTACCAAGTTTCATTCGAATCCATTCAGTAGTTTCGGCGTGATGCGCGGCCAAGATACAGACAGACAGACAGACAGACAGACAGACAGACAGACAGACAAAAATGAAAAAAATTGCAGTTTTGGCTTCAGTATCGATTATAGAGTGCCCTCCGATAAAAATTTTCAAAATATCTTCAATGTACAGAATTGGATCTGTTACAGTTTTATTATATTATAGAAGATAGATGTATAATATGTGCACTTGGATAATTTGCATTTATAGCATTTAGGACATGTACAGGTAATTAGATTTTGGTACTTGCAGATCTTGTTAAAGTCATTATTAAGTAGGCAGTTATGGCGTTTAAACTCAAGAAATTGCAAAGAAAGCGGGCGACGATGCACGCGCACTTATGACTCACTCACACACACAATGAGTAGGTGTATTCCTTGCACCGGTTATGCAAAAGTGATACAGCGAACTCTAAGTATTTGAAGACATTTGTGGACAACGGTTACCAATCAAGGTAGTAGATACCTTTAGAGCGGGGCCGCACTGAGAAATTTATTCGCGTGAATTTTATTCGCGCGGTTTATATTCCGCATTTTAATATATTTTTCTCGCGATTTTTAAATCGCATTTGCGTGCAGCTTCATACATTCCCATATGTCACAGAATTTTGCGAAAAAATTCGCGCGAATATATTTCGCAGTGCGGCCTAGGCCTTAGAAATCACGTCGTGCATTGTCGGCACTCATTACAGTTGCTACCCCCTGCCAGACACCCTAGAACTTTTAAACTTTAAGGCCTAGGCCGCACTGCGAAATTTTTTCGCAAAATTCTGTGACATAAGGGAATGTATGAAGCTGCACGCACATGCGATTTAAAATTCGCGAGAATCTATCTTCTATCTATCTATAATATAATAAAACTGTAACAGATCCAATTCTGTACATTGAAGATATTTTGAAAATTTTTATTGGAGGGCACTCTATAATCGATACTGAAGCCAAAACTGCAATTTTTTTCATTTTTGTCTGTCTGTCTGTCTGTCTGTCTGTCTGTCTGTCTGTCTGTCTGTCTGTCTGTCTGTCTGTCTGTCTGTATCTTGGCCGCGCATCACGCCGAAACTACTGAATGGATTCGAATGAAACTTGGTACGATTTGAGTTTATACTCCGAGGTAGGTTATAGGATACTTTTTATCCCGAAATTCAGCACGGTTCCCTTGGGAGAGGGGATGAAAGTTGAAACGTGTATTTAGCTGTAATTCATTAACGCGTTGTTTGATTTTACTCATTCTTTTTTTGTTAGAAAGATAGTACTTTATATATTATTCCATAAATATTTCAAGGTCATAGGTTTTTTAGTTCCGAAATGACAGGCATTTATTGGGTTCAAATAACTTGGGACCCGGATCTTTGAACGTACGGCTTATTTTAAACTGGTGTGCGTTTAAATTTATGTTTGTCGATCTGTCTATTTGTTCCAGCTAATTTCCGAAATGGCTGGATCGATTTTGATGGAACTTTCTGGTGATGTTATAAGGAATAACTTAGGCTACATTTAGTTTAGGTACAAAAAAGGATTATGGGATCCAATCCGATCCTATATAAAACCTATATCCAGGCGGACGAAGTCGCGGGGGTCGGCTAGTAATATATTAAAATGCGGAAAATAATTTTCGTAGTGCGGCCCCGCTCTAAGCGTCTGGCAAGGGGTAGGAACTGTAATAAGTGTCCAGATTACTGTTCCGAAGGAAATATAAAAAAACTAGCTTTTCCCCGCGGCTTCGCCCGCATGGATTTCGGTTTTTCACAAATCCCGAGGGAATCGTGGATTTCCGGTTCCCGTTCCCGCTCCCTTTTCCAATTTTTATACCTACTTTCAAGGAAGTTTGCTATAGTAATCTACCTATAGCTGTAGCTATAGATTTCAAAATCCCGTGGGAACTATGGATTTTTCCAGGTTAAAAATAAGCCTATGTTGTAACTTTTTAAGTCAGGGCATAATCTATCTCCATTCCAAATTTCAGTCAAATCCATCCAGTAGTTTTTGCTTGATTGAGTAACAAACATCCAAACATCCACACTTTCACATCTATACATATAATAAAATCGTAGAATTGCCGTATCTGTACATTGAAGATTTTTGCAAAATAATAACTGGGGGATGTTAGGGATAAGTAATAGAACGTAAAAAAGCTATTTTTGATATTTTTGTCTGTTTGTCGGTTTGTCTGTTTGTCTGTTTATCTGTTTGTCTGTTTGTCTGTATGTTTGTGCGCGCATCACGTAAAAACTACTGAATGGATTGAAATGAAACTCGGCATGGTTTAAGTTCATACTATGGAGTAACATATAGGATACTTTTTATCCCGAAATTCAGCACGGTTCCCTTGGGAGAGGGGATGAAAGTCAAAATGTGTACTTAGCTGTAATTCATTAACGCGTGGTCCGATTTCATTCATTCTTTTTTGTTAGAAAGGAAATACTTTAAAGATTACTGGCTAAACTCTGAAAGGCTGGACCGATTTTGATGGGACTTTCACTGGTGGATGTTTACATTTTGAGCTACCTAAACATCCACCAGTGAACTTTTAACAGTTTTTAGCGAGGTATGAGCTCAAAAGAGCTTAGGAAAAACAAAATTATTCTCACGGGATTTTTAAAAACCATAGTCTACGCGAACGAAGTCGCGGGTGTCCGCTTGTTTATAATATTAGTAGGATAAGACTTGGCTTCAGGTGATCTGCAACGCGCAACGCGGTCACGGTTGTATGTTGAGTGTAACGTCTAAAATACCTATTGCTCGATTGGCAAGGTCGATCGTGTTTTGATGGCGGTGCATTGCCTCGTTAGCAAACAAGAACGTACATACTACGAGTAGTTACGTTTTAATAGCACGTTGCGCAATATGTGCGGGACTCGGCTTCATAGTTCTAATTAGACTCGGGATGCTTACTGTGTGCTTACTCTAGTCAGCACACACAACCACCCATTGATAAGACTTCCAACCTAAAACCCGTAAAACTTCCTCTGGTGGTTGCCTCATACAGTACGTGATATTATATCTTCTATGCGTGTGTTTGTCACCGGGCATGACGACGTCTGCCGGATCCACTAGTAATTACTAGTCTATCTATTCTATACATATTATAAATCGTAGAATTGCCGTATCTGTACATTAAAGATTTTTGCAAAATAATAACTGGGGGATGATAAGGATAAGTAATAGAACGTAAAAAAGCTATTTTTGAAATTTTTGTCTGTTTGTCTGTTTATCTGTTTGTCTGTTTGTCTGTTTGTCTGTTTATCTGTTTGTCTGTTTGTCTGTATGTTTGTGCGCGCATCACGTAAAAACTACTGAATGGATTGAAATGAAACTCGGCATGATTTAAGTTAATACTATGGAGTAACATATAGGATACTTTTTATCCCGAAATTCAGCACGGTTCCCTTGGGAGAGGGGATGAAAGGCAAAATGTGTACTTAGCTGTAATTCGTTAACGGGTGGTCCGATTTCTTTCATTCTTTTTTTGTTAGAAAGTAGATACTTAAAAGACTACTGGCTAATCTCCGAAAGGCTGGACCGATTTTGATGGGACTTTCACTGGTGGATGTTTACATTTTGATGTACCTAAACATCCGCCAGTGAACTTTTAACAGTTTTTAGCAAGGTTTAAGCTCAAAGGAGCATAGGAAAAACAAAATGATTCCCACGGGATTATTAAAATCAATATCCACGCGAACGAAGTCGCGGGTATCCGCTCGTAATTAATATATTTAAACAGATCACACTCACTTTACCCAATTTAGTAAACGCGGTGTGTAAGCCTCTAGAGTCTAGAGTCTGGAATTCTGGATCCATTAACATCGTCCTCTTCGTCGTCACAAACGATATACAAATAATACACCCACTGTTGGACATACTTTAGGTCTCCTACACAGTGGCGTGCACTTGATAAAATCAGAAAAGCACTGCATACCCTGAGAAAAGCAATGCTTCGGTAAAACGATACGAAAAGGAGCAGTAGAAATTTTAATACTACCGATTGCATACCCTGGCTTCAAACCCTGTAGTCCTACAAAAGTCGCTACAGAACACGATCTTGTGCCGCTTGTATCCAGCGGCAGCCAGCATCTTTCTTGTGGATCGCCGTTTACCTAGTGGCGGGTGTTCCAACGCTGTGTTTTCGGGTGCGGGGTCGCCATTTGACTAGGAAGGTCGCATTCTTCTAAACATTTATGGGTTTTTCGAGTGGTGCCCCTGCCCCGCCCCGCTCTGCGCCACTTCAGTTTCGCAACTCGATCCATTAACACGCATTACTATTCTGTACGATAACGGTAATGATCAGCTTAACATTGAGGTGTGAACACTCCGCAAAGATAAGGCTCATACATGACTGTATGACTTGTTTTTTATTATGTTGATTTTAATTTGTAAATAATTATGCAGTCGATTGACGCACTAGTTAACGCGTAGAAGAGGTAGACTTTAATTTGCTATAACACTTATAATAATATATGTATATATGTATTAGAATATTTTAATTGCTTAATGCAATTGTATCGTGTTATTTTATGGAATTAAAATATTATGAAGGTGTCATTTAAAGGTTCCTAAACTAGGTACATACATAGTTACGGCCGTACTTGCGGGTCAGCTAGTTTACAAACTTAAATAGGTCAAATAGGTGACTAGCAATGTTATGAAAAATACCTGAAAAAGTTTGAAAAATGTCTATTGTACCGTTTATTTATCGTACGGCTTTCAAAGTTGGTAGTTTAAGATAGGTACATAGGCTGTATAACAATGATTCTATAGTCGAAAACTAGGTCGGATTTCGAGAAGCCCTTTGAATCACTTATTTTATTTTTTGCTTTAAAACTACCTCTACTGGGTATTCGAGTGCAAATCTATCTCGGTGGCCTTCTTTAGTCACGTATTTGATGTTTCTTATAGTCTGTCTCTATCTCTACGGTGAAAAAGTTGTTTTGGAATCAGGAATAGATTGCATCTTTGTTACTAGAAGATTTCTTTGAAAAATTATTTCGACAATTTTTCTGACAAGCAACTTTAGCATTTTTTACCATATTGAAGGGTACGTAATTATGTTTTGTATTAACTTTTATACATAATATATATTGTATCCGTGTGTATTAATTTAAACTATTTCTTTTTGGCAAGTAATGTATGAGAATGTAGTAACTAGGTATACTCCACATATTTTGCATTGTTCTCAAATCCTTATTATCCTAATGTTGCCTGGCAGAGATCGCTACTAAGTATGATATCGCTTTTTGCATTCTTCTTTCTTCTTGATTCTTTTACTTCATATGTATTTGTGTTTTCTTTACTTTGTGCTATGATTTACTTGAATACATTGGTCAGTAAAAATATTTTTTATAAAATACATAATATTATGTTGATTGAAATAGTATGCTCTCACGCACGACTTGGGGTTACTGGCTAGAGCACTCTTTAAGTAGGTACTTAAAGTCATGAGTAATAATGGACATATCATTTTCCACAATGAACATTCCGATGCAGCTATCGAGGTGGACAAAACATCGGATGCTTTGCTCGCAAATGCTCTGTGTTCATAGCAGGCCATTGTTTGTGAATGCCGGCTCTATCAGCAAACTTGTAGGTACAATAAACTGTTTGTGAAATTGTAAACGCCATAGGCAATTTTCATAAAGTGCCTCTGGATAATCACCTATCTATTGTTCTATTGTTGTACAATATTATTTAAGATAATTAGGCATGTTAGAAAACTTCCATTTTAAGTCTGCTAACAAAAGATTTGTCATATTAATTGCTTTTTTGCCTTAATCAAGTGCGCGCAAACCTAGCAACCTAGCAAACTGTGTGCTTAGTCTAAGATCGGAGCACTCGAAAACGAACTCGAAAACTATTGATCGATTTCAGAGTAAAATAGACCTAAAATGGCTTGTATTAAGGTTTGAGTTCACAAGACAGTTCCCGGAGCGCTCGCTGTGTTCGAATGCTGAATGTATTGGCTCCGATCTTAGACTAAGCACTCTGATTCCAATCCAACCGTTCATCCATAAGCTCGCATTCGTCCACTGCTGGATATTGGCCACCCCCATCTGCTACCCTCGAGGTGATTGGACTTGACGTGATTTTAGTTTAATAATCCAGCTTTAATTATTTATCTGTTACAAACTGAATTTTAAACTCGTGATATGAATCCGGAGCGGCCACGGTATATCACCGAAAGAGGAATGCTTTAGCGGAGTAGTGTTTAACGATAATGAGAATGACACTATATACCTAATCTATAGAAAATGTAGTAGGTCGTTGACCAGAGAACAAAAAGTAGTTCGATCCGTCTCTTCGTTTATTACTAACGGTATTGAGATAAGAGGCCGCGAAACTGAACGGATAATTTCACTGATCTACTTTAATACAATACATCACAAAGCGTCGTTCTTAATACAATATGCAAAAGGGTTATTTTTGCGCGATGTATTAGTTGAAAATTACACTGGGTTCACTGTACGTGGTGCAGGCAACAACCGATCGGCCTCAATTACAGTTGAAGTTATAATTAACGCTTCTTACTTTATTCTAAACTAGTTTCTTCACCTCGGGGTCGACGCAGTTATGATGTGAGCGTATTACGCGCTCGGCGCCACATCTGCATTGTTCCTATTTAATGAATTCATATTCTTGTGTGAGTGAATATTACATGGGTACTTAAATTTAAAAAAAATAAAGAGACGAGAAGTAGGTTACTTACGAGCATATTTAATTTTATAGAAAAACTTAATGCACGAAAATTAAGCACCTTGCTGACTTTATTTATAATATGTAACCTACCTATCACCTTCATGCTGAGTTTTCAGCTGATTGAGAAATGTCAGCTTGAAATTGCATTAACTTATCAACTGGTTTACAATCTCTTGAATATAAAAATCTAAGTATAAACACACTTATTTAAATGTTAGTGAACTTATCAGAAAACTTTCTCCAGCAGAGCAAATATAAAATTGAGATCGATAGAACTGTCAGCATAAAAAGTATCAGTAACTCGGCTGCATGTGAAGAGAACTCATTTTTGCTTTGCTTGGTAAGTATTCTGCATAATTCACTAATATCTTAAGCCGATTCTTCACCAAATAAATCTGACAAACTAGACATTCTAAAGCATCTCTAGAAAATTTAATTGGGTATGATTTATAGTTTATATTCAAATCAGAATCTTCGTTTGTATGGAGCGCACTAGGGAGAAAGCTCTTAAAATATGCAAAATCTTCAAGAGTACTAAAAAGGGAAGTCTTACGTAAATAAAATCGCTTGTCAGTAAAAAGTCTATTTAACTTGACAAAGATAAAGAGCGTGGGTACTTCCCGCAAACATACATGACACAACCGAGGCATTGGTGGCATTGCGATGGCATGAGTCAAGCGTGAAACGTGTCAGCCTCACGTTCATCTCGCGGAAATCGACTCTGAATCAGCGTGATTTCCTCGCCTCCAAACTAGGGCGACCATTATACGTTCCACTCTAAAGAGACTAGTTGTATTAAGTACGTATGTACTTTTAACTGTAAGAAGAAATAAAAAACTTGGATTTATAATAAACTAGCTTTTGCCCGCGGCTTCGCCCGCGTGAATTTCGGTTTTTCACAAATCCTGGGAAATCGTGGATTTCTGGTTTCCGTTCCCGCTCCCTTTTCCAATCTTTATACCTAATTTCAAGGAAGTTTGCTATAGTAATCTACCTATAGCAGCTATAGCTGTAGATTTCGTTTTTTCAATATCCCGTGGGAGCTGTGGATTTTTCCAAGCAGGAAAGTATGCCTATGTGTTAAGTCAGGGTATAATCTATCTCCATTCAAAATTTCAGTCAAATCAGTTCTGTAGTTGCGACGTTATAGAGTAACAAACGTCCAAACAGCCACACTTTCGGATTTATAATATTAGTAGGATATATAATATATAGGGCCCGGATTAATATGTAAATACATATTTTTTATTTACACGATTTTAATTCGGAAATATTTTATTTACATCAATTATCCTATTTGGTTCGTGAAAAACTAAAATTTATTTTCCATATTTTTCCATATTTCAAGGTTAAATCCATATTTTACAAAAAAATGTCACAATCATCCATATTTTCAATTTACTTCACAATAGTAGTTTATGAAACGGTTGCATAATAGAGGTTATTAAAACACGAGTGTTAGTTTAAAAAACGAGCCGCAGGCGAGTTTTTTAATAGTATTACACGAGTGTTTTAATAACTAATTATGTAGAGTTTCATACACTACTTTATCTAAACTCATATCTTAAAATCCAAACCATAAAATCTTGGTAATATTTGTCGTGAGTTTTCTTTGATTTTGCTGGCAAAAGATTGTTGGTCGGTGGTCAGGTGGAGTTAAATTCTCTTCAGTATCACTGCTAGACATTTTTCCGCACAATAAAAACCATGTCTTGTAAAGTTTTGAGTAACAAATAAAAAATTTAAATATTATAACTAGCGTATGGCGCCAAAATTCAGTTGTTACCATAGAGATTCTTCTTCTTTTTCGGTTTGTCCCTTTCGGGACAGGCCAAGATCGTTGACCATACAGCCTGGGTTACCATAGAGAAATTAATAGTAGTAGAGGAGTCCTAATGTCCTATAGAAATTAGTGGATCGAAAAATAGCTCAAGCTTATCAAAAATTTAATTTTTAATAGTTATTAATTTTTAGTAGTTATTTTTAGTAGTTACTTAATTTTAAGTAAACTTAATTTTTAGTAGTTACTCTTCTGCAATTTAACACAATTCACAATGTTTAACGCGTTTGTACAGTTACACACATCTACTGTAAGGAGGTCGCACGAATTTCCCGCCATGGCTCAAAAATACCAGAACCCAGTTCGCCTGTACTATAATGTAGAAAAAATTATTTTATAACATTACTTTGCAATAATTTCCTAACAAAGTAGTGTTATAATGAATTTTTTTAATTTTTTTTTAAATATTATAGATGTATGTGAATAAAGTAGTTCAATATATGACACATTTTGATTTCATATTCGGGATTTTAAGATATGAGAGTAGATAAAAATAGTTATAATATGCAGTGCGTTCCCGCCACCACGAGGCGACGGCCGCGCGGCGCCCTCGCATGCTTGTCGCCCGTATCATATTTTGTTTCACTCTGCATTCCCTGCCCCCGCCGCGCCGGCCGCCCGCGCTGCCTAGTATCGTCAATCGTGGCGCGCACACAGTACACACAGTAAGACGGTGAATATCATACGTACGTGTTGTGTTGAACTCATTGCGCGTCACCGTATTTTTACGTACTCACGTCATTTATACTACCGTCTACCAATTTAATTAGAAAATGCCCAAGGATAAACAACCATTGCGGTTCAAGTTGGAGAAATATCTTGAAGATTTCCCAAGCCAATCGCTGAGTACAGACGGAAAAGTACTATATGTATTGTAATGCATGTGAAAAATCTATTTCGTATGAGCAGCGATTTTTAATATCACAACATGTACCTATCTACTGCAAAACATAAGGCAAGTATTACGAGGAAGAATAAATTCAAGCAACAATTGTTTCCTAGTGTATTGGCAAGTACTTCTCAAAGTTGTACTTTCTCGAAGGAATTGTGTTATGCTATGATATGTGCAGACATACCTTTATGGAAATTAAATAATCCAACATATAAAAAATTCCTAGAAAAATATTCTGGCAAACATATTTCCGATGAATCCACGCTTAGAAAAAAATACATAAGCGGTATTTATGAAGATTGTTTGACTAAGATTCGTGAGGGTATACAAGATGGCCCCATATGGGTTGCACTAGATGAAACTACAGACACCCAAGGTCGTTGCATAGGCAATGTGATTATCGGACGTCTATTTGAAGACAGACCCAGCAAATCCTATTTATTGGCGTGTGAAGAACTTTCTAAATGTAACCACCAGACATCAGCAAAACTTTTTAATGATGCTATGAGTGTTTTGTGGCCTGATGGAGTTAAACATGAACAAGTTTTCTTGTTACTCACTGATGCTGCTCCTTATATGGTGAAAGCTGCAGATGCTCTTAAAGTTTTATATATTAAAATGATTCATGTAACGTGCTTGGCACATGGCGTAAATAGGTTAGCCGAATGTATTAGGTTCCAGTTTAAAAATGTTGATAGTTTAGTATCAAAGGTGAAGAAAATTTTTTTGAAAGCACCAAGCAGGATTTCCAAATTTAAAGAGTTGTATCCGAGAATACCTTTGCCACCAGAGCCAGTGCTGACACGCTGGGGTACATGGCTGAGAGCGGTTGAATATTACACCGAGTATTTTAATGAAATCAGAATAATTATTTCTCAATTGGATGACGATTCTGCAAGTATTTTAGCCACAAAAGAACTTCTTGAAGATGACACTCTCTGTAATGATTTGGTATACATAAAAAGCAATTATTGCTTTCTATCACACAAGTTACAAGCACTAGAAAATCCTTCAACATCATTGAATGAAAACCTGAAGATTATTGAAGAAATAGAAAAAAAGTTTCTGAAGCGGAAGGCCCTGTTGCTGAAGTGGCTAAACAAAAACTAAAGTATGTTTTGGAAAAAAATAGAGGTTTTGATACACTAAAAAAGATTAACAAAATGCTGTGCGGTAGTTTGGAGGGCGCTGTAGATGTGGCTTTCAAACTTCCCGAATTATGCTTGTTTAAGTATGCTCCAGTCACATCATGTGACGTAGAGAGATCATTCAGTCAATATAAGGCTATATTTAGACCGAATCGTCAAAGTTTTGATTTTGAAAATTTAAAGAAGCATGTTATTGTGTACTGCAACCAATTTAATGCAACGAATGTAATTGAAGTTGAATAAAACTATTAATTTTTGTTGAATTTAATCTTATTATTTGCAATAAACAATGTTTAAAATGAAAGTTATTGTTATTTTATACTCCATATTTATTGCATATTTTTCATTTTTTGGTCCATATTATATGTACATATTTTGTATTTTTTAATACATATTTTTCCGGGCCCTAAATTAATATACATATTTATAATCTACAGCACGTGCTTATGTACTTCACAGTTCACTCTACTTTTTAAATCTTAATGTTACCAGTAGATATTTTTATTAGCTTGAAAGCTAGGACAAGCTGTAACTAGGGTTTTTTTATAAACCCAAACTCACGCGGAGGAAGTCGCGGGTAACAGCAAGTTAAAGTAAGTAATTTGATATTATTACTTAAATTGAGTGTTAATTATTCTGTGATGCAAAACAGATAAAAGTTCTCACAAAATATGTGTTAGAATACAGTATAAGACAGCATCCCTACTTCAGTGGGACTCTATTGCGTATTTTCAAAGCGTATCTGACGATAACTCGACATTTCTTGGTTTTTTAATAGATTCGGAAATGACTTGTAATCTGGCAACTAGTTTAGTTTATTATAGATTCTGTTGATGACAACGTGAACATTTTTTGTCCATGACAATACTATTATAGCCAGCTATGCTAGGTACTAGTCAGAAATTAATAAATTATTTATAGTTGATAGATTTGGTTACCTTTTTAACCCCCGACGAAAAAACGACGGGGTGTTATAAGTTTGACGTGTCTGTGTGTGTATGTGTGTGTGTGTGTGTGTGTGTGTCTTGTCTGTTCCCCTGTGGCGCTCAAACGGGTGGACCGATTTGAATACGGTTTTTTTTGTTTGAAAGGTGAATTAGTCGAGACTGTTGTTAGCTATGTTTAATGAAAATCGAACCAAGATGGCCGCCGCTACAAAATGGCGGATTACATATTTTTTCACAACTCCCTTAATATGGGTATCAAATGAAAGGGCTTGACTAGTAGAATAGCACTACTGCAAATCCAAGATGGCCGCCGCCACAAAATGGCGAATGTCGGGGGTTTTTTAAATTTTTAATTTATACTTGTAATATAACTAAAAAAAGCTGTGATAGCCTAGTGGTTAGGACGACCGACTTCTAATCGGAGGTCGTGGGTTCGATCCCGGAACCTTTAACTTTTCGGAGTTGTGTGCGTTTTAAGTATTTAAAATATCACTTGCTTTAACGGTGAAGGAAAACATCGTGAGGAAACCTGCATGCCTGAGAGTTCTCCATAACGTTCTCAAAGGTGTGTGAAGTCTGCCAATCCGCCGGGCCAGCGTGGTAGACTATGGCCAAAACCCTTCTCACTTTGAGAGGAGACCCGTGCTCTGTAGTGAGCCGGTAATGGGTTGATCATGATGATGATGATGATAACTAACTGACTAATTGTACATTTTTGTTTCTCCATTGCGTGCGAAGGTTAAATTCTCCATATTTGTTTGCGTTGGATGTATCGTTGGATAATCTTCCGGAACTATTAATATGCCGAACACTTGATGTAAAACGATCCGGGAAGCCATCCACTACTGCAGGCCTTACGACTTCCGAACGTGATTAATACTGAATGGACCATTTTTTTGACGTTGTTCATGCGACCTATATCTAAGCTTTGTTGGTCAACTTTCGAAGTTTATGATAGCGTTATATATAGTTTTTTTCTTTGCGTTTCTTCATATTAAGATTGTTCTTATTTGTGTAACCAGAATACTGCGTTGAATGAATTTTTTCATAGCTATAATTATATTTTGGTTTAGATGTTTCATATGGGTATACGTTATTTTTATTATCATAAAAATTGAATTTTAATCATCAGACAGCAAGCTAGTAGACAGCAAGCTACTAGCTTGCTGTCTGTGTAGTGAGCGTAGTGAGTGATTTGGAGTAGGTAAGTACTAAGTAGCACAATAAATACTACAAAGTTTTCAAGTAATTTTGATGTAAGAAAGACTAGCGCGAGGCGCATGGCGTTACCGCGAAATTATGGAAATCAGCAACCTATCCTAGTATTACTAATAGAATAACAAATACACTAGCAGATTCATCGCTGCCTTGCATGGGTGACCTAATATACTTTATTAAGACAGATCAGCCCATAATAATTTTGAAGATAAGCGCTCTCAAACCGATATAACGCGGTGGACTGTTGTTACTCTATACTACGGATAGTATTAATGCATGTACTGTTTATATGAAACACGGGAATATACTTCGCTCATCGTATACATTGTCAGTTTTATCAGTGGCATGAATCCGTCCGGGATCGTTGACGTGATTCGCTACATTGTTTTCGACAATCTATAATATGTTTTCATATCAGTGGAATTGTACGCTCGCAGACAAAAGATTGCTCGCTTGTTGTTATAAAGCAGAATGCTTTTTGTGGGATCAATAAAAGCGAACGAACGCGGTTCGTCTTTTATATAATACTTGTTATATTCTAGTAATATCTCAACTCCAACATTGTTCACTTTGGTTTATTGCCTAATTGGCAATCGTCAATCGTCGTCAACATGTATTTATTCATAACCATAGAAAAAATAAATTAAGCACTACGTCACAGCTTTGCTATAGTGTATTATTAGCTTTTGTTATCTCAAAGTTGAACCCTGGGCAATTGGGTGAGTTATCGATCTAAGTATTTGGTAATACGAAGTGAAGGCAGGAGTGTTGGAGAGCTTTCTACGCTGTACCCATACGCAGATACATCCTCTCCACTGTCATCCAGAGCGCTTTTTACCTGACGCGTAGATTTTGTTTCTATAATACAAGAGCACATAATATAAAGTATCTACTTACTTAATTTCATAAAATAATATTTTGTTTAGTAACTAAGAAGAACTTGAGTAAAATGTAACGTGAAAAATTAATCAAAATAAGTCCAGGAAACCGATCCGGTGCATGGTTAAATATATACTCAAATTAATTAGCATGACTCATTATGTCATGTTCTTATTCTTTGCAAGTCAAGTTAAAATTATGTAACAGAGAAATTAAAGTAAGTATATTCTGTCAATAGTAATAAACGTAGCAGGCTTTGAGAACTTTCACTGCGCAAATATTACGAAATACTTTCTTCAAACGTTTTGCTTGTCATCGAATAATAACCGGAAACTTCGTTTTTTGACAATTATTATATTTATACTAGCGGCACGCTATGATGGCCGGTTTGACACATTACAATAGTGATGTGGAATGTCAATTTATTCTCGAACAAAAAACAATTAAGTTTTGTTTTTGTACCTGATTAAATAGGTTTAATAAAACAAAAATGTATATGTTTATTTAATTTATTTGAACGAACTGAATATTTGAACGAAAATGAATATACATACTTTATATGCACACAAGAAACATATGAATACAAAAGATACCAAAAAAGGTGCCACAAAAGGCCATAATTAATCAGATTCGTCCATACTACTATTTTCATTGTCGTCACTGCTATCATCACATACATTAATAATTATATGTTCGTTTTCTATAATATTATCTATTTTCACATCTCTTTCATAATCTTCCCTTATTAATTTAACAGTTCTATTCACAACCTTTTCCCAGTCTCCTTTAGTCACATGTTCACAAGCTTCTTCTAATAATTTTAGCATTTTTTTTGTGGTAAATGGGGGTTCTGTATTGTGTCTTGCAGCATATCCCTTAATTTGAGCCCACACCAACTCAATCGCATTATACTCACAATGGTAAGGCGGTAACCGTATAACTCTGTGCCCATGTTCTAATGCTATTTCGTCAATGACGTATCGGATCTTGGTTGGTTTGTTTTCTTTTAAAAGACGTACTAATTCCGCTTTTAACATATTCATGTTTGCATCTACGCCATTTTTACGAAGCCATGCGACGATATCAGCTTTCTTTTGGGATTGGGCAGGTGGCTTGTCAATTTGCATCGAGTGGTATGGGGCGTTGTCCATAATTATAATAGATGGTTCAGGGAGGCTACACAACATTGAGGTAAACCATTCAGTAAACTTTTCTCCATTCATGTCTTCATGATAGTCTCCAGTGGTTTTTGACGCAAAAGCCATGAGAGAACCTTCGACAAACCCGTTGATGGTTCCGGCGTGACAAATTATAAGTCGCGATCCTTTTCCTACAGGAACTTTGGAAGTAGATGCTGCTGTGTCATCGTTCCAAGAACGGCCTACAGTATGGTTAGCATTAAGCCATGTTTCATCCAAGAACACAACATTTTGCCAATTTTTGATTTCTTTCACTTGCCGTAAAAAAGTATACCTTGCCATCGCTATATCAAATCTTTCCATCAATATTTTGCGTTTGTTACATTTTTTGTATCGAAATCCAATGGTCTTCAAAATCTTCGTTAAAGAACTTTCCCCACCGAAGAATAATCCAGCTTCCTTCAGTGAATGCACCAACTTTTTTCTTGTTGGATACTCCTTCTGTAAATAGTAGCCGTAAACATGTCTTCGGATAGCATCGGCATCAAAGCTATCGATGCCTACGACTGGTTTTGCTCGTTTTCTCTTTTTTGGTGTGTGAAGTTTATTTTCTTCTGTGCCAGTCTCGCCATATTTTTTTTTAGTTATCCGTCTAACAGTTCGTTGTCCAATATTAAGCGCATCAGCTACGCGTTCAACCACTGACGTTATAGGTAAAATTGGCCCTCCATTTTGAGCTTCACGATCGAAATAGTTACGAAGGCGTATTACGAACTCACGTGTCTGACTATTTAGAACAGTTCTCTGCGTACGTTCGGTCATATCGACGAAATCCACAACAAAGGGCTTGAACAGAGTCCAAATTAACGAGCAAGGGTCAACAGTAATGCAGTATCAATATTTGAAATCCAAAGCCAGGTCAAAACTATATCACAATCGCATTGCACTGACAGTTTATACTTTTCGAAGCAACGTCAATTCGAAACTGCTTTGTTTTGCATTGAGCATTGACGCGAGTTTGCCGGAGGTAGTAGTTGTGCTAGCCAGCGATCCTATGTGACGATCGTATTAGATTCCATTTTTAAAAATTTATTGATATTTTTTTGCGATTTCAGAGGTTTGTCCACATAGTGAAAATTGTTCATATTCACAAGTACATTCACCCCTTAAATGGTGCAAACTGATTTTTCTACACTTGTATACATTTAAGAAATAAATTTTGAGTCCTAAACCTAAAACTACATTCGATAAAATTTATGAATCTCTGCACATCACTATCGTCAATAAAGTAATACAATTATTTCCTTCAAAGTCGTTATCAATTAATACGGAACTTCATGAGCGGACAAACGTCAAACCGGCCATCATAGCGTGCCGCTAGAGTAGTTGTCCCGCCCCGGCTTCGAACGAGTGGGCTTCTTTATAGACATAATCTAGAAGCTTAGTTTGTGATTGTACCCGCGATTTCATTTACGAAAAGGGTTTTATGAAAACATCTACAATGGTAGGCGATTAATGGCTAGTGGTCAAGACCTTCATTTACGTGCCATGTAAGCATACCTATGGATAATTATTATTAGTAGACATTGATAGATTTGTCGATTCGAAAGCATTTGTAAAAGTTTATCTGAATAAAAAATATGTCTATTCTATTCGGCTTTGCTTCAGCTGTCCACAAGATAGTTAAGCTACTTCTTGTAACAATTTTGTTTTGAAAAGAGCAACTGCTGAGTTTCTTGCCGGCTCTTCTCAGCAGAATCAGCATTCCGATAACCGGTGGTAGATTCTTGACATGTCATAAGAGCCCACACGTTGGCCTACATGAAATAAATAATTTTGAATTTTTTGAATATCATTAAGTCTTATGTGAATGACTTGTGTTATACGTGGAGGAGTTCTGTCCTTTATCTGCGATAGTAATTATTATAATATTTGTCAGGTATTCAACAAATTCGGATAAAACTAATCTAATGGTACAATTTACAATCCTTCTAATGAAAAAATAATTATCTATCTAGAGTCTAGAGTCTAGTCGATAGATGAGACAGAATCTAGATGCAATATAATCAAAATAATGATCGTCCTACGATGCTAAATAAACGTGCCCATTACGTATACACAGTACAGCTTGCTTTGTTTACCCCAAACATTATTATCTAAGGCAAACTTGCATGCAATAAACCCGGCTTCCGTGCCTCGGGTCAGTGATTAAGTAATCAACCACAGCAAATATAACTAGCTATATGCTAATAGACAATGATTATGGTAGGTAATAGATATGTAACGGTATCGAGCAATTGAAGCATACTTTTATAAAAGACCATTCAACAATTCTTATACGTGTGTCCTTTAGTGGTTGGTCTAGACTCTAGAGCCTAGATCCTATGTCCTATTATTATGCTTAGGATATATAAAGATTACAATAAACACAGATAAAAAAAGTCATCCTGAATTTAATGTTAAATTGGTTATCTGCTTCCCTTCTGCAAGAATACATTGATAAAAAAATATAAAAAATATTCTCGTACTAATGACATTGAGGACTTTTACTGCGTAATATTTTTTTAATATACTTAAGTAAGATTCATGTTTAAAATTCGCGGCATGCTCCGACACTTTCACCAACAAAATGTCTTGCGTCAACTTTGCTGAACTAACCATAAATCGGAGCTAAAACGTTGTATGGGATCCTGAGGCACAGTATAATATCGCTAGCCCAAAAAACATCGGCTCACACAGTTTGCTCGGTAACAATAATAATATTTACGTCCGAAAACACTTAACCCGTTCAGTAACGTATGTAGGTACATCGATTTTTACGGGCGTTTCTATTTTAAAGCTGGTCGTAAATTTAGTATTACTTCCTTGACACGAAACGCTTTGAATTCGTCACAGCCTTTGAACTGCATCCTGCGTTTCTCCGTCCAAGTAAACGGCACTTTCTCCGCGGCGACTGGTGTTCAATCATGCGGATACTTGCCAATTTGCGATTGAACGCTCGCGATTAACTGAAAAAAATCAGCCAAGTGCGAGTCGGGCCTCGCTCTTTCAGGGTTCCGTACATAATTATGAACAATATAATATTTTGGGTCTAAGAAATATTTAATTTCCGAGCTAGACATCGCAACAAACCGTGAAAGAAAAACCCAAAAAAATGTTCGTTTATTTTGGTCACAGCTTATAAACTATTTAATAAATCGTTGTTTTCAGTATTTGTTGTTTAAATAGAGTATATAGTACATAATATACTGAAAGATCATATTCCCAACTAGTTTAGTTTTTGAGATAGCCCCCGTCACAAAAATGGTCTAAAACTGACAACTTTGATGGCCTCCCATTCCCTTATTTTTTGAGATAAAAATAAAAAATATATATATTTGTACTCTACTTAATGAGCTCTAAACAATGATACCCCACAAGCTAGGGTAAAGAAAAATTTTTTTTTTCCGGCTCCTTTTTCATGTATGGGAGCCCCCCTGAAAAATAATTTAATTCAATTTCTAATTCAATATTTGATTTTGAGTTAACGTTTTACACTAAATACCAAAATTTCAGGTTTGTAACTCATTTCGTCTGCGAGCTAGAGACCTGTGACCGGCGGACAGACGGACAGACAGACAGACAGCCGAGTGACATTAATAGGGCTCCGTTTTTACCCTTCGGGTACGGAACCCTAAAAACTGTACTGACTGGACGTTTAGCAACTCTTGGTTCATGAACCACTTTGACGAAGCAATGCATCTGTTGAACTGAAATCTATTTGACGCGGCGTTTCTAAAGTCTGATTAACCTTAACTCATGA
Source organism: Melanargia galathea (assembly GCA_920104075.1). NCBI lineage: Eukaryota > Metazoa > Arthropoda > Insecta > Lepidoptera > Nymphalidae > Melanargia > Melanargia galathea. The sequence goes on from OV049875.1 coordinate 10,494,397, forward strand.
AATCAACACATTGCGATATTGAGGCATTTTACATGACGTTAATAATTAATTTGTGACGTCTTATTGTGGTATGGTATGCCACAAATATGAACATTGAGGTGTTAAAATAAAGCAGCGGCAGTCTATTCCGCTTCCTTAGATATCAAGCGAAATAGTACGAACGGTAATCAGTAGCGGTGATGAAAGGTGATTCAGTAATTTCGCTATTTACGATTGGCTATACATGATTTACTATGCACACTTTCCTTTGCGTTTGCTTACCATGAATACGGTTCATAAATACGTTTGCGCGGCATTTTCGCTGAAATGATTTGCATATACATATTATACTTCCAGCTATTTGAATGTTTGGCCAGAGTCTGACATTAAGTTTTATATAGATCGGTTTATGTTTCGACTAAAAAGTTTCCATGTTTAGACTTTCATTAGAAAATTACATTGTATTTACAGTAAACTTGATCTCCCTTGAAGCTTAATTTTCCTTTAAATGTACGACCACTATCGGTTTGCGGTGCATTGTAGAGCTGTCATCGTGTGTTACGGTAACTGGTCAAATGTCCAACCGTTAGCTCGTTTCCAGCTTTAGTCAAGCTCCATTTCACTCATGACCTACTTTGGATAGCTAGAACTATGTTGTTAGCTTTTACTTAAATTTTTGCGTATCATCAGTTCTAAAAGTGAAGTCTATTCAGAGGCAACTATACGTCATATTGTGAAAATCGATAAATTAACCACTTAGGACCACATTAGGCGGTAAGAGTACCCACACTCACCTTTAAAACTAAACTTGCCCACGAAAATACAAGGCAAAGTGGATGGCATAAGTTAGTTTTCGTCCTGTGTGGTAATGGTTACGGGTTATTTTTTGTAAAAAGTTAATGCACCTTGACTTGTGCAAGCCCAAATGATGGCGTTTTTTGGTGGTCAAATTAAGGTAACTTTACCGCACGATGTTAGTCATGATTTTTTAATACTGAAAAGAGCATAAAAAAGAGTAGAGAACTTATATGATGACTAATAACAAGACCGCTTTATTTGAATAATAAACAGTAAACGTTAGGTATGTCCAGTTGGACAAACGCGGTAATTTCCGTAAAAGCTGCCTAGATTTACTTAAGTCATCGATATATTATGAGCAGTCTCATATGTCGCTAAATGCAGGCTACTGTTTTGCATTCAGCTTATTACTTGAGAAAGGCGAGTTCTGCAAACCTGTAGTTCTCAATTATGTGTACTATAGCTCTCGTCTTCGTATAGAAACACATCGAATAGGTTTTTTTAATTGCTTATATTGTATTTCGCTGATAGTAATATTTATCGAATGTAACACGCAAGATATTGCATTACCGATACTACGAATAGTCCGGTGTTCTGTAACATCTTCATCCTCCAGTTATTTAGTAGATATTATTTATTGTTAATCTTCCTTGAACCCAATAAGATTTTAAAACGAGACAGTGTTAAGAATGATTCTCTGAAAAACCGAACTCTATTTTCTTAGTATTCTTAGTTTTATTTTTTGTTTTTTTAGTCAAGTGTGCTACATAATAAGTACCTAGGTATAGACCCTGCGAACCGACTTAGTTTTCTGACATCATGACTGAAAAACGTTCGAGGATATACTAGTTATACTCTTAGGTAGCTGGGGGCCGAGTCCCCCTACCTATTACACGCTTGTGACTATGAATGAACTGTAATCGTTCCGTCGATCATGCCCGAGTGACCCGCAGTTGACTCAATTAGACTTTCACACGATCACACACATCCGCAAATACACTTGGAAGCAATACCGCACCACGTGCGCTGCGTATCTTCATAGAAAACTGTGCAAACGTAGTGATTTCAAACAGATTATTATTAACAAATTAACATCAAATTGTATTAGGTAGGATTATCTTGAACTTCTTATCCAGTCTTATTTTATAGCCAGATTTGATTGCGAAACGTTTGAAAATATGTACGACAAAAGCTTCGATTTTCACACAGTTTTTTTGTCTAGGGATATCTGACGAGAAACGTGTGTAAGGGACCTTTCAGACAGACCGGCGAGGAGAGCAGAGCAAATTTTAATCGCATTTAAAATAGAATCTTTAGACATTGAAATAGGCTTTATTTTTACATGTTAACTCTTTTATGATAAGAGGATGCTCGAGCATGCTCCCAATACGCTCTGTGTGAAATATATGAGAGCAGCCGGTCGGCTACTCGTCGAGCCGGTCGGCTGCTCCATGCCCGTGCCCTTTCGCGCTCGAGCATCCGACCGGCTCCGTTCGCGTGCTCTTTCATGCTCGCACAGCCGACCGTAGGCCGAATATGCTCTGCCGTCCGCATTGATCTATTAACTAAGAGATCTGAAGCTAAAAATTAACTTGAGGTACAGTTATTGTACTCACCTAACCTAAATGACTCCTGTCTAGGTGTAAATGAAACACCGAATCGCACTTGCTTTTTATTATTTCTAACTGTGTCACTAAATTGATTGTCAAATGGACTTATTTGTTATATTTTAATAAATTTAATCCTACCAAATTAAACAGACAGACCAGGGCGCGTTTGGAACCCTCGTAGCTTTAGTTTTAAGTTTCCGTAAGTAATTATCACCATTGCCTGTTCCCAAATTGACGTTCAAAAAGTGTACAGTGTACCTACTTTGAATAAATGAATTTTGAATTTGAATTTGAATTTGAATTTAAATAGGTATGTCTCATAAATCATCATTACTATATTGTTTTTGGATGTGTCATAATTGAATTTAGTCCATATTTAGTCGCATCATAATTTTCCAAAAACATCAATCACGAGGCTGATAAATGTTTATTATTTTGGTGTTCTTCTTCCAAGAATTTATAAATGTTTGATCTTAAGTTATTTTTGATAAATTTTCCGTAGTTTTATTATAATGTCCTGTGCTGTGAAAGAATGTAATTCCTATAGGGGCCGAAAAGAAAATTTTAAGGAAATATTATCATTTCATCGGTGAGTTTTGATAGTTTTGTATGTAAATATAATCTAAAATTATGTAACGTTATTTGTAGTTTTTGGAAACCATCATCGTGTTCAATTCTACACCCATTTTTGCCTATTTTTTAAATATTTGATGTTGACTAATAAAGGTTATGTTTTTTAGCATAGTGATGTACTAAAATTGCATATCGATTACGTGCGATAAAATTTTTAACCTCCGACGCAAAAACGACGGGGTGTTATAAGTTTGATGTGTCTGTGTGTGTGTGTTGTGTGTGTGTGTGTATGTGTGTGTGTCTGTCTGTCTGTCTGTCTGTCTGTTCCTCTGTAGCGCTAAAACGGGTGAACCGATTTGAACGCGGTTTTTTTGTTTGAAAGGTGAATTAGTCGAAAGTGTTGTCAGCTATTTTGATGAAAATCGCTGCAAGATGGCCGCCGCTACAAAATGGTAGATTATTTATTATTTACAACTCCGTTAATATGGGTATCAAATGAAAGGGCTTGACTAGTAGAATAACACCATGCAAATCCAAGATGGCCGCGATAAAAAAATGGTGAATGTCGGGTTTTTTTTTTAATTTTTGAACATTAGATTCCGTAGCCACTACACACAATGAATACTTACGTGTATTTCCGCGTGCTAGATTGTTGTATCATGATCGCTAAATTTTTATTTGTTACAGATTTCCAAAGAACCCAAAAATAAGAAATGAATGGGCACAAAGAATAAGACCGCAATATTGGACATCGCAGAAACATAGTCATATTTGTTCAAAACACTTCACACTTAATTGATTTGTGCCCAAAAACAATTTAAAATGGAGGCGCTTAAAAGCAAACGCTATTATTTTTGCCGCATATAGACACATTGGTAATTATAATAATATCAAATATTTGTAATAATACCATAATTTCATGCTAGTGTTGTGTGAAGGTGCAAAATACATGCAAATACTAGGGTTGGACTTAATAGTCTTTGGCACGAATTCAGAGATAAAATAGTCATTAGTGATAGATGTTTGGTCCACGAGTATAATGCTAACACTCTTATAATAAGGTAATTCATCGTTTTCAAGAAAACAACGAAAATCAATTCTAACCTCAACACTGGATGATTTACCCTCTCCCTCCCCCCATCCCATAACCCATATCAAGGCGGCACGTTTTAAAAGTTTTACCCTAAAAGCTGTTATTGGTGTATGAAAAACGCTGAAGCGAAACGTGAAAAATGTTCTACCACGTCTGATTTTTTTAATTTAAGGCAAGAGAACCGTTACCAATGGATGTCTGTAATGCAGAAGAAAATTCCGCCAATGAAGTTTCCATTCGCACATTAACGGAGTGACGTATAAACATTAATGTTCAAAGAAATTTAGTAAGTGTATAATATTCGTTCGTTCGTTCGTTCGTTTCAAACAATGGACGTCCACTGCTGGACATAGGTCTCTTGCAAGGATCGCCACAACACACGATCTTGTGCCGCCTGATTCCAGCGGCTACCAGCGACTCGCTTGAGATCGTCTGTCCATCGAGTGGGGGGGCCTACCTACGCTTCGTTTGCTGGTGCGAGGTCGCCATTCAAGCACCTTGGGACCCCAACGTCCATCGGTTCTTCGTGCAATGTGCAACGTGTGCAATGTGCAAATTGCACGAAGTATAATATTACTACCTATTAATATAAATAGGTTTAGTATTATGTATTTCGAGACAAAACAATTCACTATTGTAATCTACATAGTACTTTCAGGAAGGTTTTAGTATATGTATAACACACCTAGTTACCATTCTTATGTGCGATGTTACACGCATAAATGTACCCACATGTCACTAATATTTTTGACTAGTGCACCGCGGTTCCTCTGAGATTGCTGGACCGAAGTCGGTTTAATTTTTCTTAAAAATAGCTTGTATGATCGTATTTTCGAAACACCGTTTATAAAGTTTCATCGACTCCAAAAAGACTCGATTTTATTTCAGTTCTAGAAGGCACAACAAAGGTTCTAGAAGGATATGTATATTTTGTGTTTTATATATATATATATATATATATATATATATATATATATGTATATTTTTCGATGTGTACACTAAAACCTTTCTGAAAGTATGTAGATTATGATAGTGAAAAAATCATCAAAATCGGTTCATTAGTTGCGGAGATAATCGCGAACATACTTATATACATACATATATACATACATACAACCTCCTTTTTTGAAGTCGGTTAAAAATATACTATAATATGAAACATATTATTCTTGTATTTCCTAACAAGATGATGCCCGAGACTTCATTCACGTGAGCTTAGGTTTTTATTTTATTAATCTTGTAGGAACGCTTTGATACTGCAAGACAAAAGTAGCCTTAGATATCGGTTCCCGGGATGCAAGCTGTCTGTGTACAAAATTTCGTCCAAATCGGATGGGCCCTGAAAAGGTAAAAGACAGAAAGACACACTTTCGCATAATGTAATATTAGAGTATGGTCCACATATTTAAACACGCATATTGTGTCCCTATAGATCCTCACAGTCAAAATATCGATAGTTACATCACTAGCACGTCACGTGTCATCGTCACGTGTCATTAAAAAACTTGTGACCACAGACAGCTGTAAACTTGACATCTATTTAGAGTATATATTACAATATCTTAGGCCGTCCGGCCCAAGAGCGTACGCTCGGCTCCGAGCGCATCCGCGTGTCCGTTCACACAGACCGGCGCGGAGAGCAGAGCAAATTTGAACGGCCGGTCTGTGTGAAAAAAAAAATGCTCTCCGACGCTCTCCGCGCCGGTCTGTCTGAAAGGTCCCTAAAATTGTAATTTCCGATAGCAAAAACTTTTCCCAAAAATATTTTGATGACAATAATTTGGTAATTATCCAATTCGAAGGATCAAAATGGATGTTAAGAAAGCAAAAACTTCTTAAGGAAAAATGTAGTTTGTTAGCTAGCGTAACTAAAAGCCATAAACTAAAATAACAGGAGAAACAAGAAAGAAAAACATGACCCGAAAGAGCAGACAGCAAAATATATTTCGTGAAAGCATATTCATTATGATTTCTTTAAAATATAGCGCTTAAGTTCTTAAATATTTAAAGTCCCAAAACATAAAATCTGATGCCAAATTATTTCTATTAAAAATTAGGTGCTTTCCTCGAACATTCATCATTTTATTGTGACAGGACTTTAATGGAAATGTTGATGTACTAGTTAATTTAAACGTAGTAATTTTTAAACTTAGTTTGGCTTGATAACAGAAATCGAAGCGCTATGAGTGACAACATCCTTAAAGGTATAGAATGTAAACAGGTTGATAATTTGATAATGTATAGAACTTAAGTGATTGGATAGAATAATTTATTTAAATTTGCTACACGTAGCGTAGCTTCAAAAACATACCAGAAATCATTAATTGTGTTAAATTTTAAAATAGACTGATAAACATCGTCGATAACATTTTATGTAGATGGTGCGATGTGAAAATAACAATTTATCCTCGTATATTTAAAACTTATTCCATTTTCTGTTTAAATTTAAACAGCTCGAAACTACGCTAATGACTATAAAATATACAGGTCGTTGTTCAATTTGAGCAAAATAAACATTTCGGTGTTTGTTTGAATATAAAATTGGTGTCATTAATTTAGGCTCAACATAATAATATGGCATGGTTTTACCTTCAATAATGACGGACTCCCATACTTTCATCCCCATATTTCAAACCCTTCAAGCCTTTTTTTGCGACAAAAGATATCCTATCTCTGTCTCCAAAGTCTAATTTTTGTCTGTACCTTTCATCAAAATCGGTTCAGCGGTTTAGCCTTGAAAACGTAACATAGTACAGACAGAAAGAGTTACTTTCGCATTTGTCCGGATGATGATTATCTTGTATTATGTATAATTAAAATTGTTATGCCATATTATGTTACTAGCTGATTCCCGCAACTTCGTTCGCGTAGATATAGGTTTTTATATAGGATCGGATCGGATCCCATAATTATATTTCTATTATAATTCTTTTATGTACCTAAACTAAATGTAACCTAAGTTATTCTTTATAAAATCACCTATCTGCCATTGAAAGTTCCATTAAAATCGATTCAGCCGTTTTGGAGATTAGCTGGAACAAATAAACAGACTGATAAACCTAAACTTAAATGCACGCCAGTTTAAAATAACCAGTATGTGCAAAGATCCGGGTCCCAAGTTATTTGAACCCAATAAATGTCTGTCATTTTTGAACTGAAAAACCTATGACCTTGAAATATTTACGGAACAATACTTAAAGTACTAACTTTCTAACAAAAAAAGAACGAGTAAAATCGAACGACGCGTTAATGAATTACAGCTAAATACACGTTTTAACTTTCTTCCCCTCTCCCAAGGGAACCGTGCTGAATTTCCGGATAAAAAGTATCCTATGTCCTACCTCGGAGTATAAACTCAAACCGTACCAAGTTTCATTCGAATCCATTCAGTAGTTTCAGCGTGATGCGCGGCCAAGATACAGACAGACAGACAGACAGACAGACAGAAAGACAGACAGACAGACAAAAATGAAAAAAATTGCAGTTTTGGCTTCAGTATCGATTATAGAGTGCCCTCCAATAAAAAATTTCAAAATATCTTCAATGTACAGAATTGGATCTGTTACAGTTTTATTATATTATAGATAGATAGATATGTATATATATTATTATTACATGATTTTAATTTGTATCTGAGCTAACCATACCATAAAGTCTTATTTAGCGGTATGAATAAATCAAAAATCTATTTTTTATAGAAAAAGATTTTATCAGATATTTAAATTAAATCCACTTTCACGTTCACGATCACGAGATTGCTTTAGATTTTTTAATTAAGAGCGTTGATGCGTTCTGCGCCATTTTAGCTCATTTTTAAGCTTTTTTGACCCTTCATATGTTGTTAATCTATGCATTTACTTAAAAACTTTTTTATAATACATTGTAGAAAATTTTATGTTCTAGGGAATTGGAAGACAACATTTTGCAATTTATTGATAGTTTTTGTCTTTTTGGCAAAATACCAAAAGCCTATTCTTGAATTTTGGGATTCGTGGAATCTTTGACGTTCACTACGTCAAAAGTTACTCGTTCAATTCACATACAAAGATATATTTATGAAAGGAAATGTCCTGAACTAAAGACATGGAAGAAAACATTTTTTAATTTGGCATTTTTTACATCATAAAAATCCAAGCAAAGGAATTATAATTTCAGTAAATTATAGACATATAAAACCGTCATTTTAGTAGCTTATTTTTCGCCATTTATAAGTAAAATTAAGTACATATAAAAGTTCAACATATTAGCAATTATATAAGTTAAAAAAATTTAACATTAATTACTATTTGTTTCCAAAATATAACTTTTAAACACATACCAAAATGCAGAAAGAGGCAATAGGAAATTGAACTAGGAAACTAGTATGAGCCGAGGCCTCTCCGCGAACGGACGTAACGCTTTTTGTCTCGGCAATTCTTATTGGATTACATGGAATATACGTAAAATTGTAGTGCGACTGTCACTATTCAATACTAGATATTTTTAATGCTCGCTATTTTTTCTTACAGATAGATTAAAACTTTTTACGTATATTTAATAATTGTATTATAGTTATAGTTGAGGATTATAGTTGTAAATCAGTAATCCATACTATATAATATTATAAATGCGAAAGTGTGTCTGTCTGTCTGCCGATTTTTATGTAATTAGGTACAGAGTTAGCTTACATCCTGGGGACGGATATAGGATACTTTTTATCTCGGAAAATTAAAGAGTTCTCACGGAATTCTTAAAGGTCCATCCGTTTAACCGATTTATACAAAATTTTGTAGGTACAGAGGTAGCTTGCGTCTCGAAAATTGACATAGTTCCCACAGGATTTTTAAAAACCTAAATCCACGCTGACCTATATCCTCCCACCCCTGTTGCCTACCACCTAGTCAATAAATAAAATTTTAATCACTCGTTCATTGTCTTTCATGGCATTAGCGCGGTATCTTATTGGTTTGATTACGACTTGGCATTTTATTGTTTGATTTGCATTGTGATTTGGATTTTGTTTACCTTCGCATCACCGACCTCCAGCTTGAATTACTGACTGATACTGCTTGCGACTGGATATCGTGTTATACCTATTATTAAATAGGTAAGTTCATTTAAATTTTTATTTTAATTTATCACATTAATATTATAAAGGTGAAAATTTGTGTTTATGTATGTATGTATGTATGTTTGTTACTCTTTAAGAGATCTCTTCAGTGCATCTGCACTGCAGATGCGCTGCATCTACTGAACCGATTTGGCTGAAATTTAGATTGGAGATAGATTATAACCTGACTTTACACATAGATACTTTTTATCCTGGAAAAATACACAGTTCCTATAAGATTTTGAAAACTCCGAAATCTATAGCTACAGCTATAGGTAGATTACTATAGCAAACTTTCTTGAAAGTAGGTATAAATGTTGGAAAAGGGAGCGAGAACGGGAACAGGAAATCCATGATTCCCTCGGGATTTGTGAAAAATCCAAAATCACGCGGGCGAAGCCGCGGGCAAAAGCTAGTAGAGTAATATTTTTTTATTTAAATAATCCATACTAATACTATAAAATTTTACTTTTAATAGTTATTATGCTATTCTGGACGGAGACAAATACAACAAATCAAAAACCATGAAAATCACTCCAGCCGTTCTCGAGTTATAAGTGTTCGACAACTTTGTTTTATATAGATAAGATTTTATTAATTCTAATATTTTAAGGTACATTGCTTTATTACAATGAATGATTTCTAATTGCATTTTTTTATTAGCGGTATATTTAATGTTCAAATTAAGTATACCTACAATCTACATACAGAAAATGTATTTATTACCTGTTTTGAATTACTTTAGTAATAATTTTATTTTGTAAATATGTAAAAAGATAAATCCACGATTCCCTCGGGATTTGTAAAAAACCGAAATTCACGCGGGCGAAGCCGCGGGCAAAATCTTGTATGTAAAAAGTAAATAAACGAGATTTTGAATGAATCTGCATTTTTCTTCACTATCTTACCCTTACACGAGCAGGTATATAAAAAAAATCAATATCAGAAGCTGTACTATATTCTCCAATTATAATTTTTATGTAATGGTCTACTCTATAAGGTATTTTACAAGCATTATACATTAATTATGCCTGCTTTATAAAATTAAAAATCTACGAACTAAAAACTTAGGTATAGGTGCCTAAGAATATTGAAAAAAATAATAGCCCGTTTGAAAATGGTAAAAAGATCAAAACGGTTTGTTACACTACACTGCACTTGGAGCGTTCCGCCCGCGCCCGTTCATTCACGTAAACAAAGAATCCCAGGTAAATGCCTAAACTTGCGAAGCGGGTCCGTGCGTCAACGCTCTTAAGATAGTGTGAAGATTTTCTATAAAATATGTGCTTGGATATATTATTATTATTAATATCTCAAGGGTCCCAGTGCCCTTGATTGCTCGCGACCCTCATAAAAGCGAAGCTCTGGTAATTACTTCAGCGAGAGGAATGTCGTTATTAAAATACTCAGCTACTTGTTAACCGCATTACAAACAATGTCGTCAACAAACAATGTGGTCGGCTTGCAATGAATTACCTACATCAGCTCTCTTCACTTAAATACGATGTTTAATAGAAAAATTAAGGATTATTATTTATTATTAACTAACTGACGCCGGTGATTTAGGTTTCTTTAAAATTCCGCGGAAACTCTTGGATTTTCCGGGATAAAAAGTGAACTGTGTCCGTCTCAGGGATGCAAGCTCCCTCTGCACCAAAGTCATAGTCTGGCTGTAAAATGTATTGATCACTTATATCAATTTTTGTTGGAAATATCCTAGGTAGCCTGAATATTTCCGGGTACAAGAATAATTCCGTGTTTGAATGATTTATGTAGACTTTTGTAAGAAGTAATCATCACTACATAGTATAAAACAAAGTCGCTTTCTCTGTCCCTATATCCCTATGTCCCTATGTATGCTTAAATCTTTAAAACAACGCAACGGATTTTGATGCGGTTTTTTTAATAGATAGAGTGATTCAAGAGGAAGGTTTTTAAGTAGAAAAATTGGACCCGGTAGGTGGCGCTAATAGCGGGCAGGACGACGTCTGCCGTGTCCGCTAGTAATTCATAAAGATTTTCGAGATATGAGCAAATATCTGAAAAAGGGATCTTCTAACCCCACCCCCCACCCGCTACACCCTCAGCACACCCCCCACACATGTTCGTCATTTTATATGTTCATCTGGACACCTTAAGGTATAACTGTACCAATTTTCAAAACTACACAGATTATTTTCCCCGAATGAGCATTTTCGGCTTAATTTAAATGGACTATAATAATTGTAGTAGCTACAGCGTTGTTTATTAAAATACTATCATATCATATTTTTGTTATAATTTAAATATTTTGATGTTAAGTATATTTATACTTAGAACATAAATATTTAAAGGCTATGCTAGTTAAAGCATAGTAGTTGGTATATTAGCATAACTATTAATGATCTACGTATTATTTTCACAAGTACCTACCTAAGTATGTATAATGTATATGTACTGAAAGTCAAATTTTATCGAACGTAGTTTAGCAAGAGGAAGTGTATAGTGAAAATTTTCAATGGTTACAAGTAAACCACTCTAGAGCTTGGGCTTATTTGATTTGTTTTAACGAATACTGGGTCTGGTGATAGAACTGGAAAGTAGAAAGAAGCACTTTACAATGGCATCTAGTAAACCTCTCGTTGGTGATGTCTGATGATGGAGCCAAGAAGCAGAACCGCGTTTTTTAGTTTTTTAAACTAGAACATATCACTTACTGGTTCTAATTAAAAGGCATACATTTGGAATCATTTAACTTTAATCGTGTTTGTGCTGCGATTATTTTTATATAAGTAAATTAATTAAAAATAACCTAAACGTTTTGTACCTACTCTATAGTATCCGGTGATCCGCACATGGTGTGGTCTGTGCTAATTGCGACCTAAATAGTGTGACACACACATGTTTACGTTAAACGGGTACTGTGGGTGGGTTGAACATTTGTTTTGATAAAATTGCCGCTATTATCTCGTGAATTTATAATTAGTTTTTTCACTTAAACTTTATTAAATACCTAATTCATTATTTATTTTAAAAAAAACATACTAATAAAATGTATAAAAATTATTTTAGAACTTACCTACTTATCGTATAGTGTTTGTTTTCATTATTACCTTGTTTTGAGCATTTTGAGATTGTTTTTATGACAAGAATAAATATCGAACATCGGTTTCCTATATAGTTTTTTGTAGAACGCGATCACCTTAGTTTAGATTCCCACACAATTATTTGTTGTATTCGATTCGGTGATTTTTTAGCCGACTACGGCAAAGCCAAAAGGAAGGGTTATGATTTTAGCAGTCTATGTATATATGTATGTATGTATGTATGTATGTGGCCGATTTTCGTATGAGATTCTGTGTGTACCACTGTAGCGCCTAAACTACTGGTTATGGTCCGGGTGACATAGGCTACACTTTATTTACGAAAAAATTGAGAAGTGACCTTCGCGCGGTTTTCTAGATTATGAAATTATAGTTTCGGATAGACATAACAGATGGCGCCACTAGCTGCTTGTCCCGTGCTTTCGCATTAAATTATTATTATATATTAAAAGCGCAGTCGGGTTTTAGTTTACGAACTTTTTCTTGATTTAAATTGAATTGGAAAATTAAGTTTATACTTTACACTCCTTCCAGACTTGTTATGACTACTTGATAATTATATTATGAGTATGAGTATTCATGGTTTTTTTTTTCATTTCCAGGTACATAATAATATATAACTGGCTGGTTGGCCGATTGTGATTCACCTCGTCGTGTTGGCGATGACAACTTTATGAAGGATTATGCAAATCAATCTATACTAATAAATAAAATTGAAGTGTCTGTCTGTAATATCGAAATAACTACCTCATATTAAGCTCATATGGTTATTTGAACGATACTATAACCGAATCACACGTTTTTAAAATTTTTGTCTGTCTGTCTGTCTGTCTGTCTGTTTGAACGGGCTAATCTTTGGAACGGCTGAACCGATTTTGACGGGACTTTCACATACAAGTAGAGAATTAACCAGGGAGTAACATAGGCTACTTTTTTAACCGACTTTCAAAAAAGGAGGAGTTGTGTTTTTCTACCTATGTACACCGATATCTCCGAGATTTCTGAACCGATTTGCGTAATTTTTTTTTTAATCGATAGAGAAACATTACGACACTGTCCTACAAAAAATATGGATTCCAACTCCTCAATCCTGATGCTGTAGGGGATCTGATCCCCAAAACTAATGGGATTTAGGCACTGTCGGTTATTTAAATTGATATTGGGGATACCAATTAAAAACTTTATTGTTGAATTTTTCCGTTTTGTGGACGGGTTACTGCTTACTACAGATAGGCTACTTTTTGTTCGGGAAAATCAAAGTTCCCACGAGATTTTTACAAACCTAAATACACACGGGCGAAGCCGTGGGCATCATCTAGTTATACATATATGTATATGTATGTATGTTTGGGTTGGCGGTATGCTAATTTCATTAAGCTGTTTAATTTTAAATGTAAGTTGCGTATATTCGCGAATTAACACCGTTACAATTCACTGCAGCGTAAAATTTATAATTTTTACGAGGAATAGGCAGTGAATATAAATTCAAAGTTAACACTTTGAATAGCGGAATAATTTATTTTACTACTAGCTGATGCCAGCGACTTCGTCCGCGTGAATCTTATAAATGTCACTTGGGGGTGGAATTTCCAAAATTCCTGAAATACGTTATTCTTTATTTTTAACCGACAGTGCAAATACCGATTTTCATTGATATAACTTTAAAAATGACGGACTTTCATACAAACTTTCATCCCCCATTTAACCCACTTGGGGGTATTTTTTACAAAATTTCTTAAACGCGTAACTCTTTATTTTTAACCGAAAACCTAAATACCAATTTTCTTAGATATAACTTGAAAAATGACATACTTTCATACAAACTTTTATCCCCTATTTAACCCCCTTAGAGATGGAATTCGCAATAATCCTTTCTTAGTGTGCGCCTACGTCATAAAAGGAAGCTACTGTGAAAATTTCAAGTTTCTAGCTTCAGTGGTTTTGGCTGTGCGTTGATTGTCAGTCAGTCAGGACAAGCTACTTTATATTATTAAAATTAATTAATTAATTAATAGAAATAGATTGTCTACTTGATAGAGCGGAAAAAAAGAGTCAACAACAGCAAAGGAGTAAATTGGTCAGGTGTACGTAATGAAAAAAAGCTAAATCTAATCGAAAAGTTTTGAATTTGTCCGGATTTATGCAAGGGGCGAATCTAAATCTAGTCCCGGAATAAGATAAGGGATATGGGTAGATAGCTTTTAAATGGATTCAGGTTTGAGAACTGTCACTAATGAGAAGGGTTTAATGCAATGTCGAATTTAGTCATTGCTGTAGGTATTTGTTGTGGTATTTTTTTCTCGATTTTAACTCAAGTTTCATGTTTAGTTCAGTAATCAAGTAGGAAAATTGGAATGTTCGTAACAACTTATACAACAAAAGGAATTCACATATTTCAAAGGAACTAATACACATATAATAGCGCTCGAAATTATAGTTTTCTGACTGGCTTGGGACAATGCTTTCCTCTGTTCTATCTTGTTCTGTTCAGTTTTCGTATAGGAATATTTTGATCGCCTGTTTCTTCTCTCCCTTTTAGTTTAAGTTATTCTATAGTTGTTGAAAAGCAATCAGTAATAAATGAATTATCAAGCAGTCGTTTTGTTCCCTCAAGAATCTTGGTTGGTTGGCCGTTGTCATCATGTAATACATTTGATTAGCTACCCGCAGCTGCAAAGCAACATTCGGTCGACTTTTGGTAATCGAGAACTATTAAGTGCTGGTGTAAATTGTTTAATGGTCGGTCGTTTTATAGCATCAGGTGACTAAGTTCACTTTCAAGTCAATCAAGTCTTCAAGGGTCAATGTTCCTTTGTTTGTTTTACCAGTTAGCCAAACAAAACTTAATAGCCTGCGAAAGCGGTATCTCAAGGTCGTAAGGTATAAAGCGTGAGTAATTTGTGGATCGCCAGTCGTTGTTCTGACTGGCTGTTAAATCGCCTACGAGAAGATACTCGTATGACAGTCAGATAAAGTAACCGTTTCATAGGGCAGCTGTATAATCTCATTTTCAACAAGCTGTAAGCTTTATTTGCATTATGTTTTGTCTGATGCTAAAATAAAACGGATGAGCGATCCTATTCTATTAATAACTTCTCAAATAGTTTGACTAATTTAAAGTTTAAATACTATCAATTTAATTGGAGCTGTTAAGTTAATTTAATTTTTTAATTCTTGTGTATTTGAATGAACTTCAAGTTTTACTCCAAAGCTTAATTAAGGAAACAATATCTACATCAGAAAAATCCGATGAACATTTTCGTTGCCCCGGATTGTATTCCTATTTCCTACCATCTATAATTCTATACTGAGAGCAATTTCTTTTTATACAATTGAAATACATATTATTCAACTGGAAACCCCATCGAGCGATGACTCAAGGTTCCTTTTTTTTTTTTTTTTTTAATCTTAAATATTTATTGAGGGTTTTTTCATTCAAGGTTCCTTTATGCTACTGTGTATTGTACGTTACCCTAAATTGGTAGGTATTTCCCTTCGCAGGATCGCGAAAGGGATTGCGGGCTTACGAAAGGGACAAATCTTTTTGTCATATTTTAATCTTTTTTTTGCATATTTTAAGCTGACATCTTATTTCATACAATATACCTAGTCAATTGAAAGTACTCTCAACTATACATCATTTAATCAATCGAGAGTTAAAAAGCTCAGTATCCAGTAGCTCTTAGCTCTTCTCCATTTATTAGAATAGAATAGAATAGAATATCGTTTATTCATTGACTAGACACATCAAATACATTATACAACAAGTTCGATCTTAGAATCTAACTTAACTAACAAACTAATGTCTAAAATGTGTCGTGCCAATGAAAAGGCCCGAACTCAGCTTAATGTTGCGGATACAGAAAGTAACCACAACGCTGTTATTCTGTTATAGCTCAAACGAGGGAAGTCCCATGAAAAATATAGTTAAAATTAAACGTAAAATTACAAAATAGAAAATTAGAAAATTGTGTTCTTTACCTAAAAGATACCTACCTAGAGATTGTTGACGAAAAATAAAAGATCATATTATATAAAAATATTAGAAAATACAAGCCGAAAATTCTTCTACTTATGTGACGTAGTATTGTCGATAACCCCAAATTTACACTTCCCCTTGTTAGGAGCACTCGGTCCCCTCGCTGCGTACACGAAATCAATAAAGCTTTTAGCGGTAATGGCCGGACGAGACGTTCAGCTGCCGTTTTGGACGTTGACTAATTCGAGCCTATCGTGGGTGGTTCACTACCTTGAATGTCCTTCGTCCAAGTCGTCCACGTGTGGTCCTTATTGAATGATTATTAAAATTCATAAGTTATCAGGCCTCTAGAATGACTGTTACTTCGTAAATAAGGCTCAGAACTCTGAATGTAATTTTTAAAATTGAATCTTTTGTTTATTATTGCTATTTAGCACTGACTGAGCTTTATTCCTAATGGCTGACCGCCCGTGACAATCAAAGGTAACAAAGGTCGATGAAAACCAACGTGCGTTTGCGTGCAATGTATTGTATTTGTTAGATATGGGTCTACGTTGATGGAATCTGATTTTATTACAGTCTGGAAAAAGGTAGGTATTTGTGGTTGACCTGGCCTTTTTTGTAACTCAATGTTTAATTGGATTGATATTAACGTCTTTGTTACTAAAATATTTATGCAATAGGCTTACTTTAGTGCTTTACAAGGTTGATTTTACTTCTTATTGTATCCAATAGTTTACGAATTTTGTTTTAGACTATCTATTATGTAGTTCTTTATCAAATGAAACATTTCCCCTGTTATAAATTATTATTTAAATGGGCTTTTAATGGCAGACTCCATATCCAAATTTCAATTTACTGGTAAAACTAAAATATTTTGGCAGATAAGTAGGTAATGCTAAGATAAGAAGTAAAGATTAACTAAAGTATCTACCGTAAAGCCTGTGAGATAAACCTAGAAATGTATATCATTATAAGCTATATTTTTCCTGCATGAAAATTTCCGTAAAAGAAAAATCACTAATTTAGAATTGGTGTACCGTTAACCTCGGTCGTTTACCGTTTGTAACAGTTCCAGGTCGTTGTTTTATAAGTGAACGTCATCGTTTGATCCTTGAACTTCAATTCGAGGTGAGTGTGTGAACGTTTCGGATATATTTTGGTTGATTGTACGGACAGCGTTGCGCCATAAATAACTATGACAAATTTTCATTAACAAGCAAATTAATCGTTAACTGACCATTACATATAACATGGTTGAAAGCGAAAAGGCCTTAAGAGCGTTGACGCACGGACCCGCTTCGCAAGTTTAGGCATTTACCTGGGATTCTTTGTTTACGTGAATGAACGGGCGCGGGCGGAACGCTCCAAGTGCAGTGTAGTGTAACAAACCGTTTTGATCTTTTTACCATTTTCAAACGGGCTATTATTTTTTTCAATATTCTTAGGCACCTATACCTAAGTTTTTAGTTCGTAGATTTTTAATTTTATAAAGCAGGCATAATTAATGTATAATGCTTGTAAAATACCTTATAGAGTAGACCATTACATAAAAATTATAATTGGAGAATATAGTACAGCTTCTGATATTGATTTTTTTTATATACCTGCTCGTGTAAGGGTAAGATAGTGAAGAAAAATGCAGATTCATTCAAAATCTCGTTTATTTACTTTTTACATACAAGATTTTGCCCGCGGCTTCGCCCGCGTGAATTTCGGTTTTTTACAAATCCCGAGGGAATCGTGGATTTATCTTTTTACATATTTACAAAATAAAATTATTACTAAAGTAATTCAAAACAGGTAATAAATACATTTTCTGTATGTAGATTGTAGGTATACTTAATTTGAACATTAAATATACCGCTAATAAAAAAATGCAATTAGAAATCATTCATTGTAATAAAGCAATGTACCTTAAAATATTAGAATTAATAAAATCTTATCTATATAAAACAAAGTTGTCGAACACTTATAACTCGAGAACGGCTGGAGTGATTTTCATGGTTTTTGATTTGTTGTATTTGTCTCCGTCCAGAATAGCATAATAACTATTAAAAGTAAAATTTTATAGTATTAGTATGGATTATTTAAATAAAAAAATATTACTCTACTAGCTTTTGCCCGCGGCTTCGCCCGCGTGATTTTGGATTTTTCACAAATCCCGAGGGAATCATGGATTTCCTGTTCCCGTTCTCGCTCCCTTTTCCAACATTTATACCTACTTTCAAGAAAGTTTGCTATAGTAATCTACCTATAGCTGTAGCTATAGATTTCGGAGTTTTCAAAATCTTATAGGAACTGTGTATTTTTCCAGGATAAAAAGTATCTATGTGTAAAGTCAGGTTATAATCTATCTCCAATCTAAATTTCAGCCAAATCGGTTCAGTAGATGCAGCGCATCTGCAGTGCAGATGCACTGAAGAGATCTCTTAAAGAGTAACAAACATACATACATACATACATAAACACAAATTTTCACCTTTATAATATTAATGTGATAAATTAAAATAAAAATTTAAATGAACTTACCTATTTAATAATAGGTATAACACGATATCCAGTCGCAAGCAGTATCAGTCAGTAATTCAAGCTGGAGGTCGGTGATGCGAAGGTAAACAAAATCCAAATCACAATGCAAATCAAACAATAAAATGCCAAGTCGTAATCAAACCAATAAGATACCGCGCTAATGCCATGAAAGACAATGAACGAGTGATTAAAATTTTATTTATTGACTAGGTGGTAGGCAACAGGGGTGGGAGGATATAGGTCAGCGTGGATTTAGGTTTTTAAAAATCCTGTGGGAACTATGTCAATTTTCGAGACGCAAGCTACCTCTGTACCTACAAAATTTTGTATAAATCGGTTAAACGGATGGACCTTTAAGAATTCCGTGAGAACTCTTTAATTTTCCGAGATAAAAAGTATCCTATATCCGTCCCCAGGATGTAAGCTAACTCTGTACCTAATTACATAAAAATCGGCAGACAGACAGACACACTTTCGCATTTATAATATTATATAGTATGGATTACTGATTTACAACTATAATCCTCAACTATAACTATAATACAATTATTAAATATACGTAAAAAGTTTTAATCTATCTGTAAGAAAAAATAGCGAGCATTAAAAATATCTAGTATTGAATAGTGACAGTCGCACTACAATTTTACGTATATTCCATGTAATCCAATAAGAATTGCCGAGACAAAAAGCGTTACGTCCGTTCGCGGAGAGGCCTCGGCTCATACTAGTTTCCTAGTTCAATTTCCTATTGCCTCTTTCTGCATTTTGGTATGTGTTTAAAAGTTATATTTTGGAAACAAATAGTAATTAATGTTAAATTTTTTTAACTTATATAATTGCTAATATGTTGAACTTTTATATGTACTTAATTTTACTTATAAATGGCGAAAAATAAGCTACTAAAATGACGGTTTTATATGTCTATAATTTACTGAAATTATAATTCCTTTGCTTGGATTTTTATGATGTAAAAAATGCCAAATTAAAAAATGTTTTCTTCCATGTCTTTAGTTCAGGACATTTCCTTTCATAAATATATCTTTGTATGTGAATTGAACGAGTAACTTTTGACGTAGTGAACGTCAAAGATTCCACGAATCCCAAAATTCAAGAATAGGCTTTTGGTATTTTGCCAAAAAGACAAAAACTATCAATAAATTGCAAAATGTTGTCTTCCAATTCCCTAGAACATAAAATTTTCTACAATGTAGTATAAAAAAGTTTTTAAGTAAATGCATAGATTAACAACATATGAAGGGTCAAAAAAGCTTAAAAATGAGCTAAAATGGCGCAGAACGCATCAACGCTCTTAAATTTTATTATCTTGTATGCATTATTTCAGCGACTTGACACGGCTCTATTTGAGTTGAATACAATAATTATCATGTAAACGTATTGTAATGTAAAGTAATTTGAAATAGTTATGACTAGTAATAGATGTATCTACCGTACTGCAAGGCTCAGTTTGTAGACCCTTACTTAATAACAGTTATGATTGACATTATTGTTCTCCAATGAATATTCAATATATTGCAAGGATTAGGTAAACTATTAAGACGTAGATAAATAATTTATATGCTAAGCAGAGACACCTTTGCGGTGCCCTTGTGGTGTCGTTGTTGTTACTCGAACCACTGGAGCGCATCTGATCCGATGTACCTACATGTATCAGCTACCACATCGTAACCTTTATTATACTAACTAGCCGACCCCTGCGACTTCGTCCGCCTGGATATAGGTTTTATATAGGATCGGATTGGATCCCATAATCCTTTTTTGAACCTAAACTAAATGTAGCCTAAGTTACTCCTTATAACATCACCTATCTGCCATTGAAAGTTCCATCAAAATTGATCCAGCCGTTTCGGTAATTAGCTGGAACAAATAGACAGGTCGACAAACATAAATTTAAACGCACACCAGTTTAAAATAAGCCGTACGTGCAAAGATCCGGGTCCCAAGTTATTTGAACCCAATAAATGTCTGTCATTTCTGAACTAATAAACCTATGACCTTGAAATATTTACGGGACAATACTTAAAGTACTACCTTTCTAACAAAAAAAGAATGAGTTAAATCGAACTACGCGTTAATGAATTACAGCTAAATACATGTTTTAACTTTCTTCCCCTCTCCCTAGGGAACCGTGCTGAATTTCGGGATAAAAAGTATCCTATAACCTACCTCGGAGTATAAACTCAAATCGTACCAAGTTTTATTCGAATCCATTCAGTAGTTTCGGCGTGATGCGCGGCCAAGATACAGACAGACAGACAGACAGACAGACAGACAGACAGACAGACAGACAGACAAAAATGAAACAAATTGCAGTTTTGGCTTCAGTATCGATTATAGAATGCCCTCCAACAAAAATTTTCAAAATATCTTCAATGTACAGAATTGGATCTGTTACAGTTTTATTATATTATAGATGGAAAATGCAACGAAAATTTAAAAAAAAAATTAAAATTATTTATTTTTATGTAGGTCAACTTGTGGCTCTTGTAGCAAACAGATTTTTTTTACTATTTGAGTTATGCACTCAAGCATCTGTAAAATAAAAGTGAAACAATATCAGAACCTTTATCAGAACTTAATTATTGATTAATGTTGATCTGGCACCAATTAAGTACCTACCCGTCTATTTGTGTGCGCGACTTGTAAATAAAAGGATAATAAGGATATTTATTAATTAATGATAAGCTGATAAATTAATTATCGTTAGTTAATTAATATCCTTTGTTGTGGGTATAATCTATACTATAATATAATATAACTAGTGTTGCGCTCGGTGCGCGAGCTGCAAGCAGCTCGCGGGCCTTGTAGTCTCTTCAATATTCGTAAAATAAAGAAATGGGAGGCCATAATAAATACCAGAATATTCTGGATTCTCTTGAAAGATAGAAAGAAATATTGGTATCACGTTTTGTATCTTTTCTGAAAGGACACTAATGAGTTCTATGCATGCGTTTAGTGGGAAAAAAAGATCTATACAAAAAGGTAATTAAAAAGAAATTTTGTATGGACACAAATTTTTTTGTTCCGTAGTTATCTTTTTTTACTGGCTCACCAAAGGGCCTAAGGTCTTGAACATTTTTAGTTTCAGGAACATGCCTCTATGATTGATAGTTTTTGAGGGCCGTTAGGGTACTCTGGTAATTTTTCCACATTCACTACGTTTTGTATTTTTTTGTGAAAAAAAAACCTTTATGTTCTATTTATACGTGTAGTGGAGGGAAAAGTTTCATACAAAAATGTCTAAGAGAGCCTCTTGAAAAGAACCCAAAAAAATTGTATGGTGAAAATTTTTTTTTGTTCGGCGGCCATCTTTTTTTTACCGGTTCACCCAATGGCCCAAGGTCTTAAACAACATTTGTTTGGGACCATGCCTGTATGACTGGTAGTTTTGGAGGACCCATGAGGTACTCTGGTAAATTTTCCACAATCATGACGTTTCAGAATTTTTCTGAAGGAAGACCCATAAGTTCGACATGTATAAATAGTTAAGGGAAAAGGTTCCATACAAAATTGTTCTGGAGAGCCTCTTGAAAAGAATCCAAAAAATTTGTATGGAGAAAATTTTTTTTTGTTGGGCGGCCATCTTTTTTTTACCGGTTCACCTAATGACCCAAGGTCTTTAATAACATTTGTTTGGGACCATGTCTGTATGACTGGTAGTTTTGGAGGACCCATGAGGTACTCTGGTAAATTTTCCACATTCATCACGTTTCATAATTTTCTGAAGGAAGACCCATAAGTTCTACGCACATAAATAGTGAAAGGAAAAAAGTTCCATACAAAATTGTTCTGGAGAGCCTCTTGAAAATTACCCAAAAAATTTGTATGAAGAGAATTTTTTTTTGTTTGGCGGCCATCTTTTTTTTACCGGTTCACCTAATGGCCCAAGGTCTTTAATAACATTTGTTTGGGACCATGTCTGTATGACTGGTAGTTTTGGAGGACCCATGAGGTACTCTGGTAAATTTTCCACATTCATGAAGTTTCATAACTTTCTGAAGGAAGACCCATAAGTTCTACGCACATAAGTAGTGAAGGGCAAAAAGTTCCATACAAAATTGTTCTGGAGAGCCTCTTGAAAATTAGGAAATTTTTTGTATGGAGACGAAATTTTTTTTGTATGGTGGCCATATTTTTTTTACCGGTTCACCCAATTGCCCAAGGTTTTGAACATTTTTTGTTTGGGGACGGTACCTCTCCGACTGATAGTTTTCGAGATCCCTTAGAGCACCCTAGTCAGTTTTCCACGTCCAGGTCTCTCTATAATTTTGTAGACCTTATATTTTTGAATTTTACACACATAAAAAGTATGGTGAAAAAGTCCCATACAAAATTGTTCAGGAGAGGTGATCAGTATGTAACTTCAAGTAGCTTTATATATATAATATAATAAAGCGGAAGAGTTTGTTTGTTTGAACGCGCTAATCTCTGGAAGTACCAGTCGGATTTGAAAAATTCTTTTTGCATTTGGTAGTACAATTTTCTGGGAAGGTTATAGGCTATTTAGTATCCCTAAAATCCTCCCCTAAGGGGGTAAAATGGGGGTAGAAAGTTTGTATGAAAGTCCTATGTTTTTAAAGTTACAGACCTGAAAATCGGCATTTAGATTATTGGTTTTAAATAATATAAACCTGTGTATTTTATTCTGAAAAAATAGGGGTTGAAAGTTTTTATGTTAAGTTTTAAATATTGTTTTTACCAACTTGAAATTTGGAAGATAGGTTCATTCTAGGGCTTAGATATCAGCCTAGAAAAGATTTCACGAAAATCCTCCCCTAAGGGGGTAAAATGGGGGTTGGAAGGTTATATGAAAGTTCTATGTTTTTGAAGTTACAGATATGAAAATAGGCATTTAGATTATAAATTTTAAATAATAAAAACCTGTATAAGTTGTTCTGGAAAATCTCTCCTTAAGGGTGGTAAAAAAGGGGATGAAACTTTTTATGTGAATAGTTATTGTATTTTTAACTTGAAATTTGGAAGTTAGGTTCTTTCTAGGGGGTAGGCATAAGCTAAAAAAAATTGACGAAAATCCACCCCAAGGGGGGTAAAATGGTTTCCTTTCGACATATTATTATCATCGGACATTTAACTACAGATTGACGTGATTTTTTGCAGTTGCATTTTTTTAGATGAGGACCTGGAAAGTGACAGGCTACTATTATATCCAGGGGAAACAAAGGGTTCCCGTTTAAAATTTTTTAACGCGGACGAAGTCGCGGGCAACAGCTAGTATCTGTGATATACGAGTACAGCAAAGCAACGTTGCGTGCGATCGAGCAATTGGAATAATCCGCTCGTTTAAACACAAAGCAGCCGATAGATCTACTAACTCCTGATTAATTGGCGGCCTGAGTTTGCTTTGATGATAACTATGTTGATGGTTTTAGTAATTAATTGTCAGTTATGATTCAATGATTAAGAACATTCGATCAATAAAATCATTGTTCGAAATTATGAACGATCTAATGTGTACTATCAAACTTCAACTTGAAACCAGCTTCAAATCAGCTTGAACTTGAAAATAATAATTTACGAATTTAAGATAGAAATAATTTAGTGGGTATATTTTTACTAAGTTTTTCCCGCGATTTCGCCCGCGTGAATTTCGATTTTTCACAAATCCTGTGGGAATTGCGGATTTCTGGTTCCCGTTCCCGCTCCCTTTTCCAACCTTTATACTTACTTTCAAGGTAGTTTGCTATAGTGATCTACCTATAGCTGTAGCTGTAGATTTGGGTTTTTCAAAATCCCGCGGGAACTGTGGATTTTTCCAGAATAAAAAGTATCCTACATTTTAAGTCAGAACATAATCTATCTCCAATTCAAATTTCAGTCAAATCGGTTCAGTAGTTGTGACGTTATCGAGTAACAAACATCCAAACATCCACACTTTCACATTTATAATATTAATAATAAGTAGGAAGTAGGATAACGTAACTTTGTGATTATATTTCTATTTCTAGTTTTTAAAGGCGAAACATATTTTCTGCTACTATTTTTTTTATAATGTTTCTGCAAAAAA
This sequence comes from Melanargia galathea, assembly GCA_920104075.1. Taxonomy (NCBI): domain Eukaryota; kingdom Metazoa; phylum Arthropoda; class Insecta; order Lepidoptera; family Nymphalidae; genus Melanargia; species Melanargia galathea. Next base: position 10,519,176 of record OV049875.1, read on the forward strand.
GATTATTTTTCAAGTTCAGGTTTATCAAGTTCTGTAATAAAAACTCTTTAAGTACTGTATCACTACTAATTTAATAACCTGTTTTTATATATCAGTTAACTCCAATGACCTCATAACTCTCTCAATAGTTAATACATCTTTAAAACGAATAGACGGGAATTCCCAGACATAAAGAAACCATTTCCAAAAATATTCAATGCGTGCTTCATTGTGTAAAACATGGTGTTTATTCGTGTCCATAAAGTCTAAAACACTCTGAACTGCGTTGTGCACGTTGTTCATATTTGATTGTGCCGTCGTATTGTCGTGCCATTGATTGATGTATGGAACAACTGCTATCGGATGGTTTATTAGATTAATTTGATTTACGATCGCATATTCAGTTTTGTCAAGCCACTATTAAATCACAGCGAGAGTTATATTCCAATTTACAACGTAATCTCTTTTAAATTAAGCACCATTTTAAACACAAATAAACAATAGTTACAGAAGACGCAAGAGCTTTATTTTCAAGATTATTTGCGCCAGCCAGAGCCCAGACTTTCAGCCACTATAAGCTTGGAGCTACTTTTTTATACTATATGCTTAGAGCTCTCATTGCTTTTCTTTGTTTTATCAAATTGTTTTTTTTTTTATTCTTTACAAACACTCATATCGACCTATTGCTCGATTGACAACACAGATTGACAAAAACATGCGAGAATCCTTCATCAACGATGTTAGAGTCTTTAGACCATTTGCGTACTTTGTTTTTATCCAAATTATGATTAGTGTCAATTTTAGTTTATGGAGTGCGTTCAGTGATCTGAAAAAATTATGAAGACTCCTTTTCTCCCTGCATTTCTTGTCATGCAGGTAATAAATTTTAATCGATTTTTGATACTTAACTTAGTTTATAGGTACATAATATTATATCAATGTTATATTAATTCGAATAGGTATGTGACATAAATTACCTAATACTATTATTTTCACGGTCAATAATTTATTGCTATCCGTATTAATGAGTGTAAATTCAATATTAAGTGTGTGAACTTAATATATAATTTTAATACCTGCTTAAAAATTCTGCGTAGTACAAATAACGTATACTATTATAGTTTTTCCACTCAAGTGCTATTTAATATTCCACATCTAACATGATCAGCCCACGTTCATTGTGATTTATTTAAATCATCTAATATGATTCACCAATCATCCAGTCTTCTGAATTGGTCACCAAAACCATATTTAATTATTATACTTAAATAAGTTCATTATTCATTTCCGACATATACGGGATTTATGTAACGATATTTTTTTAGTATTTTTTAATGACAAAAGGCCTGTTTTATTTTTATTCTGCTGCGCTTAAATATCACTCGAATTTAATAATTATTTATATTATATTTATTTACTAGATGATGCCCACGGCTTCGCCCGTGTGGATTTAGGTTTTTAAAAATCCCGTGGGAACTTTTGATTTTCCAGAACAAAAAGTAGCTTATCTGTAGAAACCCGTCCCCAAAACGGAAAAATCCTGTGGGATCCCCACGATTTCGGAATACAACTCCTTACAGCATCAGGGTTGAGGAGTTGGGTATGTACCTACTCGAGTTCATTCAACGATAAAGTCTTTAATTGGTACCCCCAATATCAATTTAAATAACTGGAAGTTTCTAAAACCCATTAGTTTTGGGGATTAGGTCCCCTACAGCATCAGGATTGAGGTGTTGGAATCCAATTTTTTTATAGAACAGGGTCGCAATGTTTCTCTATCGACTTAAAAAAAAATTACGCAAATCGGTTCAGAAATCTCGGAGATATCGGTGTACATAGGTAGAAAAACACAACTCCTCCTTTTTTGAAAGTCGGTTAAAAAAGTAGCCTATGTTACTCCCTGGTTAATTCTCTACTTGTATGTGAAAGTCCCGTCAAAATCGGTTCAGCCGTTCCGAAGATTAGCCCGTTCAAACAGACAGACAGACAGACAAAAATTTTAAAAACGTCTGTTTCGGTTATGGTAGCGTTCAAATAACCATATGAGCTTAATATGAGGTAGTTATTTCGATATTACAGACAGACACTTCAATTTTATTTATTAGTATAGATTTTCCCTGTATAAAGTGACGCCCAACAAGTATCAAGTGAATTTATGGCAATTGACGTTTATTTGGAGACAAGTTTAACGCATGCTGCATAAAATGCTAATGACCAAACATGTGCGTAGATCTAAAATAGCTCAATTGCAGTTGTGACCGGCGTCATGAATAATTCCAGAGGTATTTCATGCGTAAGATCGTCGCATTTATACATCAATTCACTATTCATTTATTTTTAACTGGGTAGGATATTTTAAGCAAATAGAATACGAGTTATTCACTCACTTAATAATTTTATCAACATAATGATGTCATCATTACCATATTTAATGAACAAAATATTTAACTATATGATTCAGAATTGTGATTTCTTTTTTCTTGAAAGTTTAACATTTGCTATGATGTACATGTGGTTGTTCTACTTTTCACAAGATTATCTAAAAACACTCGATCTTTTATCTTCTCTGAGAGAAGCCATGTCAGTATAGATTTTATCAACAAGTATCTTGTGATATAACGGTTAGTCACTCATAACCATAAAATATAAATCTATTATTTAATACCTAACTACACAAAAAAATTATAAACTACTTAATACTCTCTAAATAGAGTCTCATATATCTGTATACGGAATCGTAATAGAGCAAGTTTCGGATCGCATTTAGCCGAATTATTATAGTTTGGAATTTAAAAAAACCCGCAAAGAAGAACTAGTCGAAAGCCAGTTAAAGTTTTCCACTCTATCTTGAATAATGTATTCGCCTTGAAAATAAATAGTATATAATAATATGTTGTTTGTTTATATACTTACTGTAACGAGTATTCCCCCGGTAATCCTATATGCACACGGCCCTCCAATCTTGCATTATCATAATGGTGTAAACACATTTCACTGTGCAAATGTCGCTTGGTGTGGTGAAGGACATTTTATACCGGAGTATACCTTACATATAAAGCTCAACCGTAACTTTAACGGCATGAAAAACCGTACAAGTCTTGCATTATCGTTTATTTTATCCCTCGAAAATATTCATATTTCTGCGAGAATGAGTTTTTTTATCATACGCGGATGAGTAACGGCGAAATAAATCTCTACATCCCGTTTGTTGTTTTATGCTTTATAATTATTGTAATATTCAGATCGATGAATATTGATAGCGTTGTATTGTCTGGATTGTAAACCCAGAGGTTTTCTTACCTAAGATTTAAATCGGATTGCGAACTTTTTCTTTGTGAAATTAAAATATTCGTAAATAGGCTGTAATTGCTAATTCAATCTCCTGAATATTTATACTCCTAAGGGCGTTTGTGCACTTACTCGTTTTCGATTCGTTTTCGATTCGTGTTCGTTTTTTTAATGAACATCATAAAAACGTATACGAAATTCACGAATGACATTTGTGCACTTAATCGTGATTTCACTATACGTTTTAAGCATTTCGTAGATAAAACCGTGTTCATAATGTGTGCTGCATTTAATCGTCGTCAGCTTTTCGCACTTCTCTTATACATTCGTAGGCGATCATCACTTAATGACATGACATGACATCATGAAAAAACTTTTTTTAATTACTATCGAAAGAATGTTGCTACTTTCGATTTCATATTGTGTCATATAAAAAAAAGATTCCTCGGCAAGACACACGTTTTAGAGAATGCATAACTCCAGAAAAAATGCTGGCAGTAACACTAAGGGACCTTTCAGACAGACCGGCGCGGAGAGCGTCGGAGAGCATTTTTTTTTTCACACAGACCGGCCGTTCAAATTTGCTCTGCTCTCCGCGCCGGTCTGTGTGAACGGACACGCGGATGCGCTCGGAGCCGAGCGTACGCTCTTGGGCCGGACGGCAGAGCATATTCGGCCTACGGTCGGCTGTGCGAGCATGAAAGAGCACGCGAACGGAGCCGGTCGGATGCTCGAGCGCGAAAGGGCACGGGCATGGAGCAGCCGACCGGCTCGACGAGTAGCCGACCGGCTGCTCTCATATATTTCACACAGAGCGTATTGGGAGCATGCTCGAGCATCCTCTTATCATAAAAGAGTTAACATGTAAAAATAAAGCCTATTTCAATGTCTTAAGATTCTATTTTAAATGCGATTAAAATTTGCTCTGCTCTCCTCGCCGGTCTGTCTGAAAGGTCCCTAAGGTAAGTGATTATGGGACCTTTCAGACAGACCGGCGCGGAGAGCGTCGGAGAGCATTTTTTTTTTCACACAGACCGGCCGTTCAAATTTGCTCTGCTCTCCGCGCCGGTCTGTGTGAACGGACACGCGGATGCGCTCGGAGCCGAGCGTACGCTCTTGGGCCGGACGGCAGAGCATATTCGGCCTACGGTCGGCTGTGCGAGCATGAAAGAGCACGCGAACGGAGCCGGTCGGATGCTCGAGCGCGAAAGGGCACGGGCATGGAGCAGCCGACCGGCTCGACGAGTAGCCGACCGGCTGCTCTCATATATTTCACACAGAGCGTATTGGGAGCATGCTCGAGCATCCTCTTATCATAAAAGAGTTAACATGTAAAAATAAAGCCTATTTCAATGTCTTAAGATTCTATTTTAAATGCGATTAAAATTTGCTCTGCTCTCCGCGCCGGTCTGTCTGAAAGGTCCCTATGAATATTTCACACGGTACGGTTAGTATCAAAATTATCTAAGCACTAGATTCTGCCCGCGGCTTCGCCCGCGTGAATTTCGGTTTTTCACAAATCCCAAGGGAATCGTGGATTTCCGGCTCCCGTTCCCGCTCCCTTTTCAAAACTTTATACCTACTTTCAAGGAAGTTTGCTATAGTAATCTACCTATAGCTGTAGATATATATTTCGTTTTTATCAAAATCCCGTAGGAACTGTGAATTTTTCCAGGATAAAAAGTGCATACGCATACAGATGCATGCAACTATTGTAATAATGTGCTATGTGAGCGTGATTTACCTAAGAACAGTCAACGCCATCTATCGCGTTTTTGGAAGTCTATATCTATTTTAGTCCCACAGGAATACTTTTCCGGGATAAAAAGTACCCTATGTTTTAAGTCAGGGCATAAGCTATCTCCATTCAAAATTTCAGCCAAATCAGTTTTGTAGTTGCGACGTGATTGAGTAACAAACATCCAAACATCTAAACATCCAAACATCCACACTTTCACATTTATAACATTATAACAAATAACAATAACATTAAGTATAGTAGGATTAGTAGGATTGGTATTGTGATTATGCATGATAGCTTCTGCCCGCAGCTTCGCTCGCGTGAATTTCGGTTTTGAACAAATCCCGAGGGAATCGTTGATTCCCGGTTCCCGTTCCCGCTCCCTTTTCCAACCTTTATACTGTCTATCAAGGAAGTTCGCTATAATAATCTACCTATAGCTGTAGATATAGACTTCGGGTTTTTCAAAATCCCATGGGAACTGTGCATTTTTTCCAGGATAAAAAGTAGCCTATGTGTTGCCAATGCATGCAACATAGCAAACTATTGCAATAATGTGTTATGTGAACGTGATTTACCTAAGAACAGTCAGCGCCCTCTATGGCGTTTTTGGAAGATTATATCTATTTTAGTCCCACAGGAATACTTTTTCGGGATAAAAAGTAGCCTATGTTTTAAGTCAGGGCATAAGCTATCTCCGTTCAAAATTTCAGCCAAATCGGTTCAGTAGTTGTGGCGTGATTGAGTAACAAACATCCAAACATACAAACATCTAAACATCCAAACATCCAAACATCCAAACATCCACACTTTCACATTTATAATATTAGTAGGATACGTCATATATTTTGTGAACATCCCAAGTGGACATTACGCTCTTGTAAGAAAACAGTAACAACTAAGTATCAGAAATGATATTTTTTATGAAATGTTCATATTTTGCTGATAGTTTTTGACTACCAACCACAGGTATGGAAATTTTGATTATACTACAATATTTAGGTATTTTACTCGAAGTAAAACTAATTTGAATGAAACAAACGATTTATTTTAATGCCAAACTAAGTAGGTATTAATTTTTAATAATAATCAACTGCGTTGAATCATGTTTTGTTGGAATTCAAGAAATGCAAATACCTATGTTTTCCAAATACCTCACAACATCAGGACTCATCTCTGCCCTCTTTCCACACACCATTCCACTCGCGTCCTTATTTTAAAACGATTCGATGTGAAGAATTCACGAATATATAAACACGAAAACGAATCGAAAACGAGTAAGTGCACAAACGCCCATACAGTTATAAGGAAGGCTATGTCGAATCGTGTTTTCACGAAACACGAAAACGAATCGAAAACGAATAAGTGCACATGCACAAACGCCCTAAGTATTCGTCTCTTCGTGACATACCTGATATGTATTTGTTTTTTTTTATTTCGTGATAACATTCTTAAAAACAATTGTGAATGCAAAATGAGAAAAGACAATGGAATGTAAATCCATTTCGTTTCCGTTCCGTTATACGTTACACGGTTACAGTTTATAAAACAATGCATTCGCTCCTTATCGTGGAGAGTATTTTCTTCTACTTGCCATGGCCGCTCATATTTTATTACGAGTATATAATATGACGATATAGGTATTGTACAGAGTTGAGCTTTTTTGTTACGGAATTTGGTATATTTTGGCTCCGAAATTTTTCGTTCCATGTCAAACAATTTTTTTATTCATCAAGACACAATTTATGATCCTGTAACATTATTGAAGTATGCTTTAAAATATGTCTTGTTATAACAGAATTTTTTTTGTTACTTTTTTTCTTTCTTGTCATTGCAGTTTCGGAAATTTTCGTTTCCGTTATTTTATTTAAATTTTGTATATTGTAACGTTTTTCACAACACATTGCTGTGTTAATTTTACAAGCATTATTATGTAAATTGTTTTTATTAACAAGGACAATTGTACCGCAGAGTGCAGTTTGCAGCAGGGTTAATATGGTTGGCGCACGTACATAGCTTACTGTCAAGGTCATGAGGAAATGCAACTATCTCTAATTCGACCATGGCCTAACAGGATGTTGGGGAAATAAGTGGGTACAGTTTAATTTATACCTTCACAATCTTTTAACGCTTAAGATCTAGGTACCTCTAACATTTGGTCATCAATTCTTGACACCTAATTACCTACCTGTGTGTTGAGGATTCCGTTGTTCACAATTTAACACTTCACCATCAACACTTCATAATTTAATTCAACTCTCCTACCTCTATGTAGAAACCGATCAGGGGTATGCATACCTCTTCCAAGTTAGTCCGCTTCCATCTTAGACTGTATCATCACTTACCATCAGGTGAGATTGCAGTCAAGGGCTAATTTGTAGATGAATAAAAAAAATGTGTTGGAACTTGGAGTCACCTAGCTTCAATAGGGTTTTAATGAAAACTTTCAGGCCAAATTAATAATAAAAATGTTTCCGCATGAAACAATTTCTAGAATGAATAATGTGGCGAGAAATCCAGCTTACTGGGTCAAGTTTGAGTTTTCTCACGCTTGTTAGCATGTTAACTGCGCGGAACCGAACACGAGTTATATTTTAACGGCGTTGTTTGTTTTAATTGTTGATCAATGATCATCGATGTGTTTCCGAAGTTTTTGTGAAAACTGACGTCAGTTAAGCTTTATTTAAGGATATTGATTATTTCGTGTATCTATCTATTCGTGTATTCTATTATATCTTGCGAAATCCTGAGATCTAAAGACTTGAGGGCTTAAAAGTAATCTGCTGCACCACTGGAGGATTTTCTAACGAAGCGTTTTGAGGGACATAAGTAATGAAACCGACAGTAGGTAGGTACCTTATGCATGTGCGGTAGGACTCTTCTCTCTGATTCATGTAATCTGATCGGAACATCAGATAATCATTTGAAACGCTTTATTCTTGACCTAATGGAATTGTGCTTGCCTACATCTCTTTCAAAGATATAAATCTTCGCGTTTTAATGGTATTACTATTTTTAGTCACAATGACACAATGATTGCGAGAAATTGGAAATTGTTTCGTAGCAAAAATCCGAAGACTTAGAATCTGATGAGTGCCTACGTTTTTAACGAGTAATAGAATACGTTATAAGAAACGAGACCGCGATGAATAATTGAATTGTTGTTAGTGGCAATTCGAATTTCAAATCGAGAGGCATCTTAATGCCAAGGTTCTTCGTTTTTGATTCTTGAATGTGTTTTTTTTTGTTAGTAACGGAATATTTTTTTGTCTAAAACGTCTTTTCACAAATATCATTTTGCTTTGGCTTCGTTTTACTTGTCTGGCGTGACATTATCACCTCTAATACATTTGGCGCGAAAAGACACCAAGGTTTTTTCATTGATTGGAAGCATTGGACTAATTTTGGCGTACCGACAAAGTCTTTTAAAAAGTAAATTTGTGATTAAATATTCTACACCAAATATTCCAGGTCTGCAATTCATTTCATCTACGCCAGAGCAAGAAGAGATGCTTCACTTACGGACGGACAGACAGACAAACAGAAGACAGACTAATAGGGCTCCGTTTTACCGTTTGGGTACGGAATTCTAAAAACCTGAAACATATCTAAAATAAACAGCAATTCGTAAATTCGTTGTGCATGCAATGCGAGTTGCGATTGTCTTGACGTTCCCCGTTCCTTGGGGTTGACTTTCCGCATTTTGCGGTACGAATATATTTCACCTCGCTCTGCAGTCTGGCGTGTCGTCCGAACATTACACTCCACCACCCTTCCAAGTTCAAGAATAAATGAGTCTGGCCTCTTTTATATTCCAAGCTACATGAAATTTAGTAAAGCCTTGGCAAGATTGCCATATTAACTTCATACATATTAACTTTGCACTTTTTTTACTAAATTACAAGCAGCTGTTGTATACATAGAAGAAAGAAATCTCTCATGTTTGTTGATTGTTTCATCGTAGAGTTTGAAAGAGTTTGTAGACCGTAGTATTAGTAGTAGAGATGTGTAAAGTGCGTATATTTCACACGCAGGGCTATCAATTCGAAGTAAATCTGTCGATCATTTATATTTATGTCTGGGGCGGTTTCCATTGGTAGTTTAATTTTGGCTTGATCAGCCCTATCAGGTGACGTAATTCCATTTAAAAAGTTATATCCCGTGTTAATTATGTACAATTACTACAGAATCCTAAAAGAGACCTAAAAGCACAGAACACTGACGCTAGACGCATGTATCTGATACAACTACTAAAATTAGCATCCAAAAAAGGTAATCTTTTTTCTCCGGCTGATGTCTCAATTCCAGTTTTAATACACCATGATGATAAAGTCTGAAGTAAATAAAATAACAATTATCAATTATATGTATATCAACGAAATCTAATTATGCAGGCACTGTGACGGTAAACTCATTATCGCGGTAATTTTCGAGCGAGCCAACAGTTGAAGGTCAGAGGACGCGTTATTTAAGCTAGGTGTCAAAATGATGCCCCTGGACTAATTTAGCGGTTGGAGTGAGTAAACATTGTATTAAATTACTAGCAGCTTTTTAGAATTATTGTTTTGCCTAACTATATGCCCTTTAACAACATAAGCACTGCTCGTTAGTCGTTAGTGAACTACAACCAGGTTTAAACTGCTGATCAAGATCTTATTTTTAAAAGAAATCCTATGGTGAGACGTGGGATATGAAGCTGACATGACATGTGAAGCTGAAACTTCATTTCTACTGAATGTTCTTGAGTATTGGGAGACACACAGTATTGGGAGTACACGATCCTAAAACATATCAATTTTTTGCCGACTTAACAAAGAGGACTTAACTCGAACTCTTACATCTAAATGTAGTATCGAGGTATCATTTGATAAACGGCCAAAGATACTTCTAAATTCAGTCACGCACAATTGGAACCTTCGAAAGGGTATCTCATGCATATTACATACGAGTATCAATAACACGCTCACCCTTTTTATAAATACACCGCCTTTGTTTGCGTACAACAAATTATTGAATTCCAATTATACTTTTACTAGCTGTAAAATAACTTCTAGTGCATGCGTAAATAATGTGTGACTGTCTAAGGTGACTGATCGATCACACCTTAAATTATTACTTAGAATTTCAGGTAAATAATATTATGAATATATATATTGGTATATTCATCGTTCTGAAAATTGCTTTGCACTTCCGGTACCTTTTATGGATGAGTTTTAACTAAGTTGGAATAAGGTACAAAATTAATTTATGTCGAAATTAGAGAAAGTGGAATTAAATTCTAAATTCGAGTTAGATCGTAATTGCAAGCATTATCACATCATCGTCTAATAAAAATCTCGTATTATTCTAGTAATATCTCGTATTAAGTGTTTCTTTCCTTTTACATTCAACCTCTTTGTTGAAGCTGAACGATCCACGTAAATAATGTGCTCATTTATCGATAACAACGTAGTCTATTTAAGCAGTGATGATAACTCAAATAGTCTGCCTCTTGGAATGTGAACCCATCAAGTGTTATCGAGCTACACAACTAGACCTTTTACGCGGTTACAATGAAGAAAGAAAATTTATTTAGGTACTTATTCGTGTTAATGGACATTCCAATAGTTCAAAGTTAACGTAGCTTACGATTAAATTGTAGAGCTTTAATTCTGTAATTCACAGTCATATTCAGTGTCGGACTGTCTAAAAGTTGTTCCTAAAAGGTTGTTAAATTTTTAAGTAGTTTATCGATTTATTATTTAAGTTTGGGCTAGTTACAACGTTTATTCATCAAATCGATAAAACATTTGTGTAGAGTGAATGCCGTTTAATAGTATACTATATAGAACTTCTTCACTTCTTTTTTCCTTAGGCTTCTTCTCTTCGCGACAATTCTGGCAAAGCGATCGATGTTACCATGAAGTGCCGTTTTAATTTTAAGTTGTCTTACTCTTAGTAGATGATCATTTATCACTAATGGTCTAGGATCCCACCTTAGAAATTTCTACCCTCATCTGTTATTTAAACGAATTATATGTCAAATGAAAGATTATTTTATTCTTAATCGAACCGTATTTGGTTGCCTGGTCAAAAGTGGTGCTAAATCATGGTTGCCTGGATTTTAAGATATAAAATGTTCGGTGCGAGTGTTGAAAGTGACAGAAAAGTGTTGCGCGCGCAATTTCATTTGACAGACAAAGATGCAGTGAGGCAGGCGTGCACTCGGCAGGTGCTTAGTCTATACATAGATTAAAACCATAGACTTTCTGTGCCTGTCCATTAAAGATATTTACAAAAAAATAAGTGAGTGACGTAAGGGATAAGTAATAAAACGTAAAAAAGCTGTTTTTGAAAATTTTGTCTGTTTGTCTGTATGTTTGTGCATGTATTACGCAAAAACTACTGAATGGATTGAAATGAAACTTGGCATGATTTAAGTTCATACTACATAATAGCATATAGGATACCTTTTATCCCGAAATTCAGCAGAGTTCCCTTGGGAGAGAGGATGAAAGTCAAAATACACATTTTGACTTTCATCCCCTCTTCCAAGGGAACTGTGTTGAATTTCGGGATAAGAAGTATCCTATATGCTATTATGTAGTATGAACTTAAATCATGCCAAGTTTCATTTCAATCCATTCAGTAGTTTTTGCGTAATACATGCACAAACATACAGACAAACAGACAAAATTTTCAAAAACAGCTTTTTTACGTTTTATTACTTATCCCTTACGTCACTCACTTATTTTTTTGTAAATATCTTTAATGGACAGGCACAGAAAGTCTATGGTTTTAATCTATGTATAGACTAAGCACCTGCCGAGTGCACGCCTGCCTCACTGCATCTTTGTCTGTCAAATGAAATTGCGCGCGCAATACTTTTCTGTCACTTTCAACACTCGCACCGAACATTTTATATCTTAAAATCCAGGCAACCATGATTTAGCACCACTTTTGACCAGGCAACCAAATACGGTTCGATTAAGAATAAAATAATCTTTCATTTGACATATAATTCGTTTAAATAACAGATGAGGGTAGAAATTTCTAAGGTGGGATCTCCTACTATAACCTTACTTCTATTATACTTATAAAATTGACATTCAAAAAGGTTTAAGTATGCCAATTTCGAACAAAGTTTGATTTGATTTGTGTCAGTTGCCAACATTGGAAGGTATTCATCCATTGATCTATTAACTAAGAGATCTGAAGCTAAAAATTAACTTGAGGTACTGTTATTGTACTCACCTAACCTAAATGACTCCTGTCTAGGTGTAAATGAAACACCGAATCGCACTTGCTTTTTATTATTTCTAAGCATGTCACTAAATTGATTGTCAAATGGACTTATTTGTTAAATTTTAATAAATTTAATCCTACCAAATTAAATAGGTATGTCTCATAAACCATCATTACTTTATGGATTGTTTAGATATTGTTTTTGCATGTTTTATGTCAATTGACAATTGAATTTAGTCGTATCATAATTTTCCAAAAACATACATTACGAGGCTGATAAATTTTTATTATTTTGGTGTTCTTCTTCCAAGAATTTATAAATGTTTGATCTTAAGTTATTTTTGATAAATTTTCCGTAGTTTTATTATAATGTCCTGTGCTGTGAAAGAATGTAATTCCTATAGGGGCCGAAAAGAAAATTTTAAAGGAACATTATCATTTCATCGGTGAGTTTTGATAGTTTTGTATGTAAATATAATCTAAAATTATGTAACGTTATTTGTAGTTTTTGGAAATCATCATCGTGGTCGATTCTACACCGATTTTTGCCTATTTTTTAAATATTTTCTGTTGACTAATAAAGGTTATGTTTTTTAGCATAGTGATGTACTAAAATTGCATATCGATTACGTGCGATAAAATTTTTAACCCCCGACGTAAAAACGACGGGGTGTTATAAGTTTGATGTGTCTGTGTGTGTGTTGTGTGTGTGTGTGTGTTGTGTGTGTGTGTGTGTATGTGTGTGTGTCTGTCTGTCTGTCTGTTCCTCTGTAGCGCTAAAACGGGTGAACCGATTTGAACGCGGTTTTTTTTGTTTGAAAGGTGAATTAGTGGAAAGTGTTGTCAGCTATTTTGATGAAAATCGATGCAAGATGGCCGCCGCTACAAAATGGTAGATTATTTATTTTTCACAAATCCGTTAATATGGGTATCAAATGAAAGGGCTTGACTAGTAGAATAACACCATGCAAATCCAAGATGGCCGCGATCAAAAAATGGTGTCGGGGGTTTTTTTATTATTTTTTGAACATTAGATTCCGTAGCCACTACACACAATGAATACTTACGTGTATTTCCGCGTGCTAGATTGTTGTATCAAGATCGCTAAATTTTTATTTGTTACAGATTTCCAAAGAACCCAAAAATAAGAAAAGAATGGGCACAAAGAATAAGACCGCAATATTGGACATCGCAGAAACACAGTCATATTTGTTCAAAACACTTCACACTTAATTGATTTGTGCCCAAAAACAATTTAAAATGGAGGCGCTTAAAAGCAAACGCTATTATTTTTGCCGCATATAGACACATTGGTAATTATAATAATATCAGATATTTGTAATAATACCATAATTTCATGCTAGTGTTGTGTGAAGGTGCAAAATACATGCAAATACTAGGGTTGGACTTAATAGTCTTTGGCACGAATTCAGAGATAAAATAGTCATTAGTGATAGATGTTTGGTCCACGAGTATAATGCTAACACTCTTATAATAAGGTAATTCATCGTTTTCAAGAAAACAACGAAAATCAATTCTAACCTCAACACTGGATGATTTACCCTCTCCCTCCCCCCATCCCATAACCCATATCAAGGCGGCACGTTTTAAAAGTTTTACCCTAAAAGCTGTTATTAGTGTATGAAAAACGCTGAAGCGAAACGTGAAAAATGTTCTACTAGGTCTGATTTTTTTAATTTAAGGCAAGAGAACCGTTACCAATGGATGTCTGTAATGCAGAAGAAAATTCCGCCAATGAAGTTTCCATTCGCACATTAACGGAGTGACGTATAAACATTAATGTTCAAAGAAATTTAGTAAGTGTACAATATTCGTTCGTTCGTTCGTTCGTTTCAACCAATGGACGTCCACTGCTGGACATAGGTCTCTTGCAAGGATCGCCACAGCACACGATCTTGTGCCGCCTGATTCCAGCGGCTACCAGCGACTCGCTTGAGATCGTCTGTCCATCGAGTGGGGGGTCTACCTACGCTTCGTTTGCTGGTGCGAGGTCGCCATTCAAGCACCTTGGGACCCCAACGTCCATCGGTTCTTCGTGCAATGTGCAACGTGTGCAATGTGCAAATTGCACGAAGTATAATATTACTACCTATTAAAATTACTACCTATTAATATAAATAGGTTTAATATTTTGGGTTTCGAGACAAAACAATTCACTATTGTAATCTACATAGTACTTTCAGGAAGGTTTTAGTATATGTATAACACACCTAGTTACCATTCTTATGTGCGAAGTTACACGCATAAATGTACCCACATGTCACTAATATTTTTGACTGGTGCACCGCGGTTCCTCTGAGATTGCTGGACCGAAGTCGGTTTAATTTTTCTTAAAAATAGCTTGTATGATCGTATTTTCGAAACACCGTTTATAAAGTTTCATCGACTCCAAAAAGACTCGATTGTATTTCAGTTCTAGAAGGCACAACAAAGGTTCTAGAAGGATATGTATATTTTGTGTTTTATATGTATATACGGGTACGGCGGTCCGATAAATACTTAGCCTACAAAAGAACAACGAAAATTTTGAAAAATTTTGTATTTATTTTTCAAAAAGGTCTCCTTTTAACTCCATACACTTCTCCCAGCGATGCTCCAATTTCTTTAAACCGTCTAAAAAATAGGTTTTGTCAAGGTTTGCAAAGTAGGCCTCCGTGGCGGCAATGACCTCCTCATTCTACGCAAATTTCTGTCCGGCGAGTGACTATTTCAAGTCTGGAAATAAAAAGAAGTCGCACGGGGCCAAATCTGGAGAATACGGTGGATGGGGCAGCAGTTCGTAGCCCAATTCGACCAATTTGGCCGTGGCGAGGGCGGAGGTGTGAGCCGGTGCGTTGTCATGGTGGAAGAGCACTTTTTTCTTCGCTAAATGCGGCCGGTTTTCTGCAATTCGGCGTCGAATCGGTCCAATAATTCGGCATAGTACAGCCCTGTGATCGTTTTGCCCTTCTCCAGGTAGTCGATGTAGATCACACCTTGTGAATCCCAAAAACCAGTGGCCATCACCTTTCCAGCCGATATGACAGTCTTCGCCTTTTTCGGAGCAGGTACGCCGGGTGAAGTCCATTGTTTCGACTGTTGCTTGGTCTCTGGCGTATACCAGTGGATCCATGTTTCATCGACGGTCACAAAAAGACGCAAAAAGTCCTTCGGATTGCGCTTAAACAGCGTCAAACACTGCTCTGAAGTGGTCTCACGGTTGCGCTTGTTGTCCGGAGTTAGCAAACGCGGCAGCCATCGCGCCGGCAGCTTTCTCACACCCAAAATTTCATGCAGGATATGACCCATGCGGTCTTTTGAGATGCCTACTGTCTCAGCTATCTCGCATACCTTCAATCGGCAGTCTGCCAATACAGGATCGTGGATTTTTGTTATGTTATCCTCCGTAGTAGCCGTTTTCGGGGCACCTGGGCGTGGCTCATCAAAAACCGACGTGCGACCACGCTGAAACTCTTTATACCAATTTCTGACGGTCGCCATCGAAGGAGAAGAGTCACTGTAGACAGAATCCAAGCGCTCTTTGATTTCGCTGCGCGATTTCCCTTCTAAAAACAGGAATTGAATCACTGACCGACATTGTTCTTTTTCCATTTTTCTAAAATTCGCGGACACGTCCGTTTCCACACGCGGTCTAAACAAAACTACGAACCCGATTCGGCTGAAATTTCGACAGTAGCAGTCTACGAGAATGTTCTACACGATAGTAAATTTCTTATGCGATAGTAGCGCCATCAGGCGGTGAGGCTAAGTACTTATCGGACCGCCCGGGTATATAATATATATGTATATTTTTCGATGTGTACACTAAAACCTTTCTGAAAGTATGTAGATTATGATAGTGAAAAAATCATCAAAATCGGTTCATTAGTTGCGGAGATAATCGCGAACATACTTATATACATACATATATACATACATACAACCTCCTTTTTTGAAGTCGGTTAAAAATATACTATATGAAACATGTTATTCTTGTATTTCCTAACAAGATGATGCCCGAGACTTCATTCACGTGAGCTTAGGTTTTATTTTATTAATCTTGTGGGAACGCTTTGATACTGCAAGACAAAAGTAGCCTTAGATATCGGTTCCCGGGATGCAAGCTGTCTGTGTACAAAATTTCGTCCAAATCGGATGGGCCCTGAAAAGGTAAAAGACAGAAAGACACACTTTCGCATAATGTAATATTAGAGTATGGTGCACATATTTAAACACGCATATTGTGTCCCTATAGATCCTCACAGTCAAAATATCGATAGTTACATCACTAGCACGTCACGTGTCATCGTCACGTGTCATTAAAAAACTTGTGACCACTGACAGATGTAAACTTGACATCTATTTAGAGTATATATTACAATATCTTAGTATTCATCCATTGTGGATAAATGTCCTTTCTCCCCGTTGGCTACGTCACTCTAGATATCTGAGCGTATTGCAGAGACTAAACACGGCGCCCACTCTTCAAACAACTTTTTGAAGCGAATCTAGTCGACGTAGTTTTAGTCATTTTATTTAAGACTCTCAAGAATCGTCGACATTTTAATTATTTTCTATCAACCTATCTATGTTTAGATTAAGTAATATCTGACCAGCGTACATTTATAACTATTGCGGTCGAAATGACAAAGTAACAGATCCCGGAAGTAGTGTTTGTTGAAGCATTCGGCAGTTGTTAGCTTTTTATCAACATATTAACTTTTTGCCTAATTGTGTTTGATGAATTATGTCTAAACCTGAATATAATATGCCGTAGTTATTTATGTTTTTATTTGCCTTGTTTTTAGATAAATATATTATTTTGTCAAATTAAGATGTACCTATCTATATGTTTCTAATTTCTAACATCAACATTTTCTGGCCACATACATCTATATGTATATAAAGTCGTGTTATTTCGAACACTTATAACTCGAGAACGGCTGGACCGATATTCATTGTTTTTGATTTGTTATATTTGGGACCGTCCCGAATAGCAGAATAACTATTAAAAACATTAAAAAATAGACAAAAACATAAAATAAAAGAAAAAACATTTACCCATACAAAATGTTCACGGGTTTCGTAACTGTCAAACATCCCGTCGCGTGGATACGGTAAACTCTCTCACCCTCTCACCCGTATTTTATAGTTATAATTCTTCTGTACGTGTGTTTGTCACCTAACTCCGTGAACACCTAAACGGCTGGATCAATTTGGATGAAATTTTTTGTGTATATTTCAATGGGTTCCTATTTTTATGTGATGTGTGACATGTCACATGTTGCTATTCTGTTGAAGATAAATATCGCAAAGCTTTAATCAAAATTATGGATTTACTAGCTGATCCCCGCGACTTCGTCCGCGTGGTATATAGGTTTTTATATAGGATCGGATTGGATCCCATAACCCTTTTTGTACCTAAACTAAATGTAGCCTAAGTTACTCCTTATAACATCACCTATCTGCCATTGAAAGTTTCGTAAAAATCGATCCAGCCGTTTCAGAAATTAGCTGGAACAAATAGACAGATCGACAAATATAAATTTAAATGCACACCAGTTTAAAATAAGCCGTACGTTCAAAGATCCGGGCCCCAAGTTATTTGAACCCAATAAATGTCTGTCATTTCTGAACTAAAAAATCTATGACCTTGAAATATTTACGGGACAATACTTAAAGTACTATCTTTCTAACAAAAAAAGAATGAGTTAAATCGAACTACGCGTTAATGAATTACAGCTAAATACACGTTTTAACTTTCTTCCCCTCTCCCAACCCTGCTGAATTTCGGGATAAAAAGTATCCTGTGTCCTACCTCGGAGTATAAACTCAAATCGTACCAAGTTTCATTCGAATCCATTCAGTAGTTTCGGCGTGATGCGCGGCCAAGATACAGACAGACAGACAGACAAAAATGAAAAAAATTGCAGTTTTGGCTTCAGTATCGATTATAGAGTGCCCTCCAATAAAAATTTTCAAAATATCTTCAATGTACAGAATTGGATCTGTTACAGTTTTATTATATTATATAGAAGATAGATGTGTATTATGTAAGCTGATACGAAACGATTTATTTTTAATATCGGGAAATTAAAAAAAAATATTTTTCAATAAACAATCAAGTTCAGTGTCCATCAATGCCAAACTTTTAACAACTGCAAACGTTTTCCGGACGGCTGTCGCTTTGGCAGCGCGCCAACTCGGTCTTGACCGATGTAATAAATAATGAGAATCCTAAAGTGGTCGATCATGTAACCATAATGTAATCAATGTTGTGTACGCAGTACGCACTGAACAGGACAAAGTTTCGTAGGTAGGTATATGTAAACTCCTAAATATGACCCAGGTGAAGTCTCTAGATAAGTAGGAGAACAGTCAGTGAT
The DNA here is from genome assembly GCA_920104075.1 of Melanargia galathea. Lineage (NCBI taxonomy): Eukaryota > Metazoa > Arthropoda > Insecta > Lepidoptera > Nymphalidae > Melanargia > Melanargia galathea. The sequence goes on from OV049875.1 coordinate 10,537,794, forward strand.
GACGCACTCTCAAAAGCTATGATAATGATGATTATATTATTACGAGTACATAATACCTCTCCATCATTTAAAACATTACGTAGTTCATTCTATGGAGGATGTAGGATTTAATATCTACGTGGCATACTATTATACTATATATAGCTCAATTACCACTCACTCACTCACTCACTCATTGACATAATTGTTCTCCTAGAAAGAGACAGAAAACGATATAATCATGTATGGGAGATGTGTTCGGATGGGGGATTCGAGTAGGGAAAAATTATGACATTTCAGAAAAACAAGATGGCGGCCGACGTAATTTTTGTAACTTTTTTGTTTTTCAACCGATTTCGTTAAAACTCACAGGTTTTTAAGAAATTAGTAAATGAATATTAGAAAAAGTGGAAAAAATTGGAAAAACAAGATGGCGGCCGAGATTTAGATTTTTAAAATTTTTGATTTTTCGACCCCAAACCACGGCACCACAGCTCCGAAACGGGGTAATTGACGATAATATTTTTTTCCTGTTTCCGCCCACAATTACCCTTAATTTTGAAAGAACGGGAGTAGTTTTAAAAAATTCAAGATGGCGGCTGTCGTGGCGGCCATTTGGTTTGAGGTACGAAAAAACGCAATTTTAAAATTCAAATTTCTCACAGTTGGCAACATCGGAGCATTTCGACTTCTATGAAGCGATTGTTTGCATAAACTTGAGGTATAAATTGGTGATAAAAAAAATACCCCACTTTTGGGGAAATTTCAAGATTTACCCCAAAAATAAAAAAATCGAAATACGGACTTTTTGCAAAATCCGAGTATGAGCGACCACGTGTTTTACTTGTACAAATGACATTTGGGTATTTTTGTCGTCGGGCACTGGCAACACTGGAATTTATCAAAGAAAAAGTGATTTTCGCGACATGGTCCTTTTTCAGGGGCAATCATTTCGCCTGGGTGCGAGCGAGATAGAACATTTAAACGTCATCAGGAGCGGTATATCTTGTAGTTAATGGTAAAATTATAAAACTTTCTATAATGTATCTGTCAAACGTGTTGGCGGCCATTTTGTATTGTTGTTGGGTGTTTTTGAAAATTTTAATCCTGTTTTTGAGGCAGTTGGCAACATTTTAGAAAGTTGACATGCATGAATCGATTGTGTAACTCAACCGGCAGTATCGAAGTATGTACACAGTGTTGCCACATTTAGGGTAGTTTTTGAGATTTCCCCAAAAATTTCCTCCTGTAAAATTTTGTATGAAAAATTTTTTTTTCACTAATGGTTTCACAAAGAAGACAAAAAATTATTCCGAAAAAAATATGGAGAGAGCTGATGATTGAGGGTTTCGAAGACGAGTGAAGGGCACGCTGAAAGTATTGAAGATAGGTGGGGGGTGCTCGAGCAAATGTCATTCGAAACGTCGTCCAATTGGGAGTGAACTGAAAAAAAATTCAAAATGGCGAAAAAAAGATGGCCGCCATACAAATTTCATCGGTATCCATCTCGGAGGGTGTAAAAGATGGAAGAGTGGTTTCTTAGCAAAAGATGATCAAAATCCGAAGGTCTACTTGATGAATGGAAAAAAAATTCAAAATGGCGGAATTCATTTTTTCATAGAAAATGTATGGTGAATATTGAATTGCCTTTGATGCGGTTCTTCAGAGAATTCTCACAGAAAAATATGGGAAGACATGATGATTGAGGGTTAGTAAGATGGTTGGGGAACCCGGGAAGGGTATTGTAGATAGAAAAGGGCTGCTCAAACAAAAACAAGATGGCGGCCGACGTGATTTTTGTAACATTTTTGTTTTCCTACCGATTTCGTTAAAACTCACAATTCTAGAAGAAATTAGGAAACGATTAATAGAAAAAGTAGAAAAAACTTAAAAAACAAAATGGCGGCTTTGCTGCAGTCTTTAAAATTTTCGATTTTTCGACCCCGAACCGCGGCGCCACAGCACCAAAACGGGTTAGTTGAGGATAATATTTTTTTCCTGTTTCCGTCTACAATTATCCTGTATTTTGACAGATCGGGAGTGGTTTTTAAATATTCAAGATGGCGGCTGTCGTGGCGGCCATTCAGTTTGAGGTACGAAAAAACGCAATTTTAAAATTCAAATTACTCACAGTTGACAACATCGGAGCGTTTCTACTTCTATGAAGCTATTGTATGTACAGACTTGAAGTACAGATTGGTGAAAAAAATACCCCATTTTTGGGGAAATTTCAAGATCTACCCCAAAAATTAAAAAATCGAAATACGAAGTTTTTGCAAAATCCGAGTATGAGCAAATACGTATTTTACTTGTACAAACAAAATTTGGATATTTTCATCGCCAGGGACAGGCAACACTGAAATTTATGAAAGAAAAAGTGGTTTTCGCGATACGGTCTTTTTTCAGGGGTGATCATTTCGCCTGTATGCGAGCGAGATGAAAACTTGAAACGTCATCAAGAGCGGTATCTCCTGTACTTAATGGAAAAATTATTAAACTTTCTAAAATAAATCTGTAAAATGAGTTGACGGCCATTTTGTATTTTATTTGTTTTGGAATTGATTTTGAACATGTTTTTGAGGCAGTTGGCAACATTTTGGAAAGTTGAAATGTATGAATCGACTGTGTAACTTAACCGGCAGTATCGATAAATGTAAACAGTGTTGCCACCTTCGGGGTAGTTTACGAGATTTTCCCCAAAAATTTCCTCCTGTAAAATTTTGTATGAAAAATTTTTTTTTCACAAATGGTTTCACAAAAAAGACAAAATTTTTTTCAGAAAAAAAATATTGGATAGAGCTGATGATTGAGGAGCTCGGAGACGGGTGAAGGGCACGCTTAAGACGGTACTCGAGTCGTGAGGAATTTGAAAAATAGGTATTTGAAGAAACTATTGCCATCGCTCTGGCCCCGACACCACGAGTACCAAGCGAGCTATCAATGTGTGCACGAGTAGTGTATTTGTGTGCCCGCCGCCGCCGCCCGCCGCGCCCGCGCGCTCCGCGTGCGCGCATCTCCCTCTATGCCCGTATAATATATTCATTCATTCATATTATTTCGAAATTTATGTTATTTTACTCTTTTCAGTGTTTTTATTTGATATTGTCCTTTTTGCGTCGGGGGTTAAAAAAAACAACAAATAAAAAAGATTCCAACGAATTGAGAACCTCTTCCTTTTTGAACTCGGTTAAAACACTTCTTCACTTTATTGGATTAAAAAAGTAAGTATTGATTTAAATCAACGACTCAAAAAAAAAATTTTAATCGCGATCATCTCAACCTGCTTCAACAATAAAAAATAATAGGGTTTTGTTACCGGTTATCGTCCATTTAGTGGAGTTACTGAGTTTGAGAGGGTGAAAATATAGGTAATATATATTAAAAAAAATTTAAAATGTACTAGTCTATTTGTATTTTATATTAGTTGTTTTAAGCTTAGGTACTTTTTTAAATCCAGCTTACTCTTTTAAATCCAGTTATCATCCACCTGTATACCTGTTATTGACCACTGATTTGTATGAGAAATTTTCTTTAGAAATGTATGCAAGTATAATTGAACGTGCGACATTGACGACCTCCCTGATGGCAGTTGTGAGCACTATAATCTTATAAGTGGGAGGTCCCGGGTTTGATTCCCGGCAGTGGCAATTTGGTATATTATCACACTAATATTATAAAGGCGAAAGTGTGTGTATGTGTGTGTAACTTAACCGATTTGGCTGAAATTTTGAATGGAGATAGATTATGCCCTACCTGACTTAACAAATATGCTACTTGTTATCCTGGAATAATCCACAGTTCTCACGGGATGTTGAAAAAACTGAAATCTATAGCTATAGGTAGATTACTTTTGTTAAGTCAGTAATACTTTTGTATACATCACTTTCAGACCACATCACTTTTTATAAGGTCTACCTGTCTGTGAAAGTTCTGAATAAAATAGGTTCAACTCTTTCCAAGAGTACAGATAGTGTAAATAGACGGACAAAAGAAAACCTTTTTTTTATAAATGTTTACGTGGCTTTACGTAATAAAAGCAAGATAGAATAGAATAGAAAAGTTTTTCTATAATATAATAAAACTGTAACAGATCCAATTCTGTACATTGAAGATATTTTGAAAATTTTTATTGGAGGGCACTCTATAATCGATACTGAAGCCAAAACTGCAATTTATTTCATTTTTGTCTGTCTGTCTGTCTGTCTGTCTGTCTGTCTGTCTGTCTGTCTGTCTGTCTGTATCTTGGCCGCGCATCACGCCGAAACTACTGAATGGATTCGAATGAAACTTGGTACGATTTGAGTTTATACTCCGAGGTAGGTTATAGGATACTTTTTATCCCGAAATTCAGCATGGTTCCCTTGGGAGAAGGGATGAAAGTTAAAACGTGTATTTAGCTGTAATTCATTAACGCGTTGTTCGATTTCACTCATTCTTTTTTTGTTAAAAAGGTAGTACTTTATATATTGTCCCGTAAATATTTCAAGGTCATAGGTTTTTTAGTTCAGAAATGACGGGCATTTAGTGGGTTCCAATAACTTGGGACGCGGATGTTTGTACGTACGGCTTATTTTAAACTGGCGTGCGTTTAAATTTATGTTTGTTGGCCTGTCTATTTGTTCCAGCTAATCTCCGAAACGGCTGGATCGATTTTGATGGAACTTTCAATGGCAGATAGGTGATGTTAAGGAGTAACTTAGGATACATTTAGTTTAGGTACAAAAAAGAATTATGGGGTCCGATCTGATTCTATATAAAAACCAATATCCAGGCGAACGAAGTCGCGGGGGTCGGCTAGTATTCAAATAAACTTTTACAAGTAAGTACTTTTGAATAGTCAATTGAATCTACCACTGGTTCGGAATGTCATTCCAACCGAGAAGAACCAGCAAGAAACTCGGCGGTTGCTCTTTTCCAAATTTTGTTAATTTGGAAAAGAGCAACCGCCGAGTTTCTATATAACAATTTTATGTTAAGTACATGATATTTCGAAATGACAGACAGACAGTTTCATTTTAATTTGTAAATACATAAAATTAACACTAGTATTTTGTTTTATTAATCACATGTTAGCCCTTGACTGCAACCTCACCTGAAGATGATGTGACGATGCAGTCTAAGGTGGAAGCGGGCTAACCTGGAAGAGATGGGTATATATGGCAGTTTTTATTTAACCCATATTAGAACGCTAAATCGCTTGGCGGCATGGCTTAGCTCGGAGGGTGGTATTCAGCCACGACTGAGGCCTCCGACCAGACCAGACCAGGAATAATTTAGAAATTACTAGCTTCTGCCCGTGTCTTCGCTCGCGTGAATTTCGGTTTTTTACAAATCCCGAGAGAATCGTGGATTTTCGGTTCCCGTTCCCGCTCCCTTTTCCAACCTTTATACCTACTTTCAAGGAAGTTTGTTAGAGTAATCTACCTACAGCTGTAGCTATAGATTTCGGATTTTTCAAAATCCCGTGGGAACTTGACGGGCGAAAACTAAAATATTTATTCAGTGTAAAAGATTTCGGATTCGAATTAATAAACCTAATTTAAATTTTTTGCACACTTCATTGTATAACAGTACAGAGTACCTAAAATAAAATTTCTAAACCAGTTTTTGACCACCCGGACGATAATAGGATTTCTTAAGAAAATAGTGAACTAGTTCTTGTCTACTCCTTTTTTGTATTCTTATGTAATAAAAAGTAAAATAAACACTTTCATAGTATTTTATGAAACATAAATAAGTGCTACCAAGACTAACTGACTAAATCTTATAGTAAATTGATTAATAACTAACCGTGATAATTGCAGCATGCCACTATTTTTTTTGCTCTACACGACTCGTTTTCATTCATTAGGTGCAAGCTCAAAATTAGATCGCTTTGTTTTCAAAGAAACTTGAGCGCAATAAACTTTTTTACTGCTCATGTCCTGATAAGATATTCAAATTGGCTCAGAGATGAATTTTATTTAATTCACACCCTTTTTCACCACCTTCTGATAAGTGTAGGATAGTCGTAAGTTTTGTCACTTTCTTACTTTACGTCAAGTGACAAAGACAAAAGCTACCAGACACTTATCAGAAGGTGATGAAACAGGCCCTGAGTCTTATAATACTTTTATTTTGTAAGCATTCCTGAGTGATTCGCTAGGTGTCCGAGAACAGGTACGATATCCTACTTACAATCACACGATTTAATAAATTTTAATTCAAATTTCATTTATTCAAAGTAGGTACACTATACACTTTTTGAACGTCAATATAATATAAAGTACATGAAAATGAGGTAATGGTGATAATTACTACGAAAACTTATAATTAAAATTACGAGGATTCCAAACGCGCCCTGGTCTGAGAAGAGCCCTCAACAAACTCAGCCGGGTTATTTTTTTTTATTATAACCATCTCAAATAATGTATAATTTCTAAATAATTTGAACTGTTGACTTTTAGAGCAATCTATGTTCATGGTTTTTTGTCATTAAAAACATCTTTTACGCTATAATAGGATTTTTCAATTATTTGCGTTTTATAAGAACCTTGAACTTACCTATTGAGAAACAAATCCAAAATATCCACCGGCAACCGATTATAAGAAAGTACCTACCTATTAGAATTACCAACAAAAGATTTACTAATTTTCCGCAGCCTAGTAGCGGGCGAATAAAGTCGGTAAACAATAAATAAAAATAATAATTGTATAGTGTAAATATTGAAAATATCCACTTCCCTATTAGTGTACGTGTAAGCCTTCCCCCCTCGCCACCAACCTGCCCCCGTAAAGTATGATAGGGACAACTGCAGCTCAGGCTGATTTTACCTACAAAAACGTTGGCGAAAAGACGTTTCGTATTCTGCTATTTCCTCCTTCAAAACTGAACAGATCTCAAAAATTCTGGTATCAAAATTTAGAGGAATAGTTTATCTATGCCTCTATTATTTTCTTTTTTGTTAAAAACTTATCCAATTTGTCTGATAGTCGTCTGAACACGGCAGTAAAAACGGGTATTTTTTTCGGGTTTTTGGATTGTCATATTTCTTGTAGTGATTATGTTTTGGAAAAAAGGAAATGATAGAGGCACGCATTAATTAGACATAGATTTTTTGGGAAAAAAACATTGCTCTAGAGGTATTATCCACGAAGGAAACAGCAGAATACGTTTGTATGGAGAAAGGTCCACTCGAGTCCCCTCTTAAGTTATTGAAGATAGGTGGGAGGTGCTCGAGCAAATGTCACTCGAAACGGCTTCCAATTGGCAGTGAGCTGGAAAAATATTCAAAATGGCGGAAAAAAGATGGCCGCCATACAAATTTCATCAGTGTCCATCTCAAAGGGTATAACAGATGGAAGTGTGGTTTCTTATCAAAAGATGATCAGGACCTTCGGATCCTGATCACTAGAAAAAAAAATTCAAAATGGAGGAATTTATTTCAACAACGGACCGACTACGGACCGACTAGGGACCGACTAGGGACTGACTACGGACCGACTAGAGACCGACTAGGGACCGACTAGGGACCGACTAGAGACCGCCTTCGGAACGACTAGGGACGGACTGGTTACCGACTACGGACCGACTAGGGACGGACTGGGGACCGACTACGGACTGACTACGGACCGACTACGGACTGACTACGGACCGACTACGGACCGACTACGGACCGACTACGGACTGACACTGGACCGACTACGGACCGACTATGAACCGACTACGGACCGACTATAAACCGACTACGGACCGACTACGGACCAACAACGGATCGACTACGGACCGACTAGGGACTGACTACGGACTGACTTGAGACCGCGTAGGGACCGACTAGGGACAGACTACGGACCGACTAGACCGACTAGGGACCGACTACGGACCGACTAGGGACCGACTACGGACCGACTATGGACCGACTACGGACCGACTACGGACCGACTACGGACCGACTACGGACCAACAACGGACCGACTACGGACCGACTAGGGACCGACTAGGGACTGACTACGGACTGACTAGAGACCGAGTAGGGACCAACTAGGGACAGACTACGGACCGACTAGAGACCGACTAGGGACCGACTACGGACCGACTAGACACCGACTAGGGACCTACTACGGACCGACTAGGGAACGACTAGGGACCGACTAGGGACCGACTACGGACCGACTAGGGACCAACTAGAAACCGACTAGGGACCGACTGTGGACCGACTAGGGACCGACTACGGACCGACTATGGACCGACTACGGACCGACTACGGACCGACTACGGACCGACTACGGACCAACAACGGACCGACTACGGACCGACTAGGGACCGACTAGGGACTGACTACGGACTGACTAGAGACCGAGTAGGGACCGACTACGGACCGACTAGGGAACGACTAGGGACCGACTAGGGACCGACTACGGACCGACTAGGGACCAACTAGAAACCGACTAGGGACCGACTGTGGACCGACTAAGGACGGACTGGGGACCGACTAGGGACCGACTACGGACCGACTACGGACCGACTACGGACCGATTAGGGACCGACTAGGGACCGACTACGGACCGACTACGGACCGACTACGGACCGACTAGGGACCGACTAGGGACCGACTAGGGACCGCCTAGGGACCAACTGTGGACCGACTAGGGACCGACTACGGACCGACTATGGACCGACTACGGACCGACTACGGACCGACTAGCGACCGATTAGGGACCGACTATGGACCGACTAGGGACCGACTAGGGACCGACTAGGGACCGACTAGGGACCGACTAGGGACCAACTGTGGACCGACTAGGGACCGACTACGGACCGACTATGGACCGACTACGGACTGACTAGGGACCGACTACGGACCGAGAAGACAAATTCATTCGGAGAAAAAATATGGCGAGAGCTGATGATTGAGGATTTGGGAGACAAGTGAAGGATACAGAAGGGTAGAGTGCAGCCCAATGTTGTTGGTACTCAAACTTCTTATCTTCGTCTTTATGCTCACGTGGTCAGATTTTTAAAAGTTTATATCCGAAACTATATGGTGAAGCCCCATGTTGTTTGTATGCAAAATTCTTATTTTTGCGATGTCTGTGTGCTCACGTGATAAAATTTTTAAAAGCATATCTCCGAAACTATAGGGTGCAGCTCCATATTGTTGGTACTCAAACTTCTTATTTTCGCGATGTTTGTGTGCTTATGTGGTCAGATTTTTAAAAGCTTATATCTACGAAACTATAGGGTGTAGCCCCATTTTGTTGGTACTCAAACTTCTTATTTTCGCGATGTCTGTGTGCTTACGTGGTCAGATTTTTAAAAGCTTATATCTCCAAAACTATAGGGTCGAGCCCCATGTTGTTGGTACTCAAATTTTCGGGATATCTATATGCTCACATGGTCAGATTTTTAAAAGCTTATATCTCCGAAACTTTAAGGTGCAACCCCATGTTATTATTACTCAAACTTCTTATTTTTGCGATGTCTATGTGCTCAAATTTTTAAATGCTTATATCTTCGAAATTATAGGGTGCAGCCGCATGTTATATAATGTCGAACGTCCCCGCGAGCTGCTTTAGCAGCTCGCGCACCGAGCAACTAGTTAATATATATATAGCTGCTCGTGCTGATTGGGTCACTGACTCATTGATCACCTCTCCTGAACAATTTTGTATGAAAAATTTTTTTTTCAATAATGGTGTCGTATAGAGGACAAAAATTCATTAAGAGGAAAAATATGGAGAGAGCTGATGATTGAGGGTTTCGGAGATGGGTGAGGGGCACGCTTAAGGTATTGAAGATAGGTGGGGGGTGCTCGAGCAAATGTCACTCTAAACGTCATCCAATTGGCAGAGAGCTGAAAAAAAATTCAAAATGGCGAAAAAAAGATGGCCGCCATACAAATTTCGTCAGTCTCCATCTCGGAGGGTATAAAAGATGGAAGAGTGGTTTCTTCGCAAAAGATGATGAGGATCCAAAGGTCTACCTGATGAATTGAAAAAAAATTCAAAATGGCGGAATTTATTTTTCCATAGAAAATGTATGGCGAATATTGAAGAGACTACAAGTTGTGAACTATGCAAGGCTTTAATGCGGTTTTTTTGAGAACTCTCAAAGAACAATATGGGAAGACATGATGATTGAGGGTTTGGAAGTTGGTTGAGGAGCCCGGGCAGGGTATTGAAGATAGGTAGGAGGTGCTCAAACAAAAAATACTCGAAACATCATCCAATTGGCAGTGAGCTGAAAAAAAGTCCAAATGGTGGCCATACAAACATCGGTGTCTATCTCACCAAGTATAAAAGATGGAAGAGTGGTTTTTGCCAAAAGATGATTAAGACCTTAAGTTCTACTTGATGAGCAGAACGATTCGAAGAAAAAATATGGAGAGTGATAATGATCGAGGATTAGGAATAGGGGAGAGATAGATGGAGGCTGCTCAAACCAAAATACCCGAAAGCGAAACCTCGCGGTCCGCTTGCGGGCCGCGCACCCACGCGCCCTACTAGTTATTATACTATATACAGGAAAAATTTCTATTGAGCGCCCAAATTTTTTTCGATGGTTCAGTATCGTTAGTAGAATAAATCGCCCTTTGTTTCTGTACTTTTTGTTTAAACAATGTTTTGTCTCGTATTCGAGCATTAAAATAAACAAAACATGGACACACTAAGTGTGTGATTACATTACGAATCCTAATGTACGAATAGGTAATATTCGTTATGTAAACAAATAATAAAATCGGCGCGAGCGGTTTCTCTGTACGGTGCCGACAAAGGCACCGCGGTCGTAATTCAGTCGCGCGGCGCGGCTGAAAGATGACCTCGGCAAGCTTTGTCGCGCTGAAGTGGGCCGGAGGTCCGAAAACATAAGACGCAGGTCGCGGGCGGCGGGCCGCGGCTACTTGCCAGTTGCCAGTTAGTCGCGGACTGCTGTACGACTCACGTCGGCGTCGTACAAATCACGATGTCTAACTACTCAAATCGCGAATTTTACGAAATGGTGCGAGTGTATTTACTTAGCAATGAAAGCCTTCGAGCAGCTCAAAGAATGTACGAAAGGGAGAGTGTACCACGTCTGCGAGCCCAAGGAATCCAGAATCCCACAGTACCTAATAGGAGGACAATTTTAGCAGCCAATCAAAGGCTGCTCGATTATGGCCAGTTCACGACTCCCAGTCATGCTCGAGGGTCTGGCAGACCTCGACTGGCGGTCCATGTTGAGGATTCGATATTCGATTTTTTTGAAAGAGATCCGAGAGCCAGTACATACGACGCAGCGCGTCGCTTCGGCGTCAGCCAGTACGCAGTCTGGAAGCTGTTAAATTCAGCCGGACTACATCCGTACCACTTTCAGCCAGTCCAAAAACTCCACGACGCAGACCCAGCACCGCGTCGAGCCTTGTGCGAGTGGCTCATTAATCACGCCGATGCCAACATCTTATGGACTGATGAGGCGCTATTTACTCGTGTGGGGCTCTACAACGTCCATAACGAACATTGGTGGGCGTTTAATAATCCACATTTAGTGAGAGAAACGCACCACCAAGTGCGTTTCAGTGCAAACGTTTGGGCGGGTATTATAAAAAATAAAGTGATCGGACCCTTATTTATCGAGGGAGCTCTAACAGGACCACATTACTTAGAAATGTTACGAGATACGATTGAAAATTTGATCGAAGAAGTGCCGATTTCGTATCTTCGTAACTTTTACTATCAACACGACGGCGCTCCACCTCATTACGCAATTAGTGTAAGAAATTATTTAAATAGTACGTACGGGGAAAGATGGATAGGTCGCGGTGGACCGGTGCAGTGGCCGGCTCGGTCACCGGATCTTAACCCCTGCGACTTTTATCTCTGGGGTGAAATAAAACGGAAGGTGTATGTCGAAGAAGCCCAAAGTCTAGAAGACTTAAAGTCAAAAATAATTGACGCCTTTACTGAAGTGAAAAATGACACTAGTGTTTTAAATAAACTTAATAACAATTTGTTAAAACGTGCACGTTTATGTCTTCAGAGGAATGGACTCCATTTCGAACAATTACTAAAATACAGTGATTAGTGACACTAATGCATAATGCATTTAATTTAAATTGAACATTTTAAATCAGCAATTTTAGGAAGTAGGTAAGTGATTTTTGATTAATAATCAAATACTTACGTCTAGTGGTTAGCATGTTCAACTGCAAATCACGAGGTCTTGAGTTTGACTACCGGGTCGGTCTAATAATCGTTAAGTGCTGGGTTTTTCTGCCAAGAAATTGTCAGTCTAGCACTGACAATTTCTTGTCATGTTCTTGTCTGACCTGGAGTTGGTAGGTAGCTAGCGGTGTCTCACTCCTGTGCTTTGGAGAGCACGTTGCCGTATTCGGTCCGGTTATTATCACTATTATGTGTGAAAAGTCGTCAAAGCTCGCCAACCAGCTTTGGAGCAGCGTGGCGGGTCTACGCTCTAAATCCCTCTTTCCCATGAGACAGGAGGCTCTGTCACAGAGGAAAAATTTCCTCTGTGGCTCTGTGACCAGCAGTAGCTCTGTGACTACAGTTAAAGGGCCGTAATGGATGGTGACAAAAGTATCCACCACCACCACTACAGCCTTTTTTAACGTCCCACTGCTGGGCACAGGCTTTCTTTCTCATATGAATGAGGGATTTAGATCTTAGCCCTGCCACGCTGCTCCAATGATGGTTGGCGGGCTTGCGGGCTTTAACGACTATTGTCACATGATAGTGATAATGATCGGGACCGACTGCTTAACGTACTTTCCGAGGCACGGGGGTGAAAAACCGCCAGCTACCAACCCCGGGCTGGTACTGAGAATTTCTTGAGAGCAAACCACAATACCTAAAAATTATTTGCCCGACCCGGAAATCAAATTCGGGACCTCGTGATCTGCGTTCAAATATGCTAACCATTAGACCAACGAGGCAGCAAACAAAAGAATGCACAATTCTAATCGTAGGTTTGAATAAATAAAGAGTCATTAGCCTTTCTAGGTATTTTCTGTATTTTGAGTTAAGCCCACTAAAGGAAAATTGAAATTCGGCCTAAAAGTTTAACGCTTTTTTAATTTAAAAAGTCAGTAGATAGGTACGTACCTAACTAGTTCGCATCTCGAAAATGAAGTTAGCACTCAGAGGTCATTGGCCGCCGCGCGTGTCGTCAGGTGTGAGTAGGTATGTAAGTTGACTATTCTACCAAAACAGCTGATAGGTTAGGACTTAGGTAGGTTAGAGTGATAGGTATGCTGCTAATCCTTGTATTTAAATAAAGAAAAATCATTAATCTTTTTTTTATGCACTCACTTTAATTTATTATTATTAGGTCTATGCATTATTTTCTACATTTTGATGTTCCTAAACCTATTTTTTTTTTGAAAATTGGCTCTAAAGTTAAACGCTCTTACGTTAAAATTTATGAAATTAGGCGACACTCAGAGATTTCTGGCTGTGGCGGGTATCGTCAGCTGATGTGAGTACCTAATAATTATGGTGACTTTTTTTTAATTAATCTACAAGTTAGCCCTTGACTGCATTCTCACCTGTCGGTAGGTAAGTCTAAGGTAGAAGTCGATTAAACCCATACACCTGATTGGTTTCTACGCGACATCGTATCGGAACGCTAAATCGCTTGGCCAAACGCTTGGCGGTAGGGCTGCAGGGTAAGGCGGTAGGGCGGTAGGGCTTTGCCAGCCTCGGCTGAAGCCTCCCAAGTCCCACCAAACCAGACCAGAGATGATTTAGAAATTATAAAATCCCAAATTGCCTCTGCCCGGAATCGAACTCGGGAGCTCGGGAATTCAGACGACCGTAGCACTCACTGAGTGCTAAGGTCTTATGAGTGATGATGTGCAACTATGACGAACTCCCTAACGCAGTGGTAAGTGCTACTCACCACTGCGCTAGAGGAGGTTGTTAGAGTAGGGTGACCATAATAATCCGTTTAAAAATAAATAACTTTCGTGAACGATATTTTAGGTATTCTTTAGTAAAATAAAAAATAAAAAAATACGTGTTTATTAAATTTTGATTATTTATAACATATCAAGATTTGGGCACTCGTCACAAATTTTTCCTGTATAGCTCAATTACCACTCACTCACTCACTCATTGACATAATTGTTCTCCTAGAAAGAGACAGAAAACGATATAATCATGTATGGGAGATGTGTTCGGATGGGGGATTCGAGTAGGGAAAAATTATGACATTTCAGAAAAACAAGATGGCGGCCGATGTGATTTTTGTAACTTTTTTGTTTTCCAACCGATTTCGTTATAACTCGCAGGTTTTTAAGAAATTAGTAAATGATTATTAGAAAAAGTAGAAAAAATTGGAAAAACAAGATGGCGGTCGAGATTTAGATTTTTAAAATTTTTGATTTTTCGACTCCAAACCGCGGCACCACAGCTCCGAAACGGGGTGATTGACCATAATATTTTTTTCCTGTTTCCGCCCATAATTACCCTTAGTTTTGACAGAACGAGAATGGTTTTTAAAAATTCAAGATGGCGGCTGTCGTGGCGGCGATTCTGTTTGAGGTACGAAAAAACCTAATATTAAAATTCAAATTTCTCACAGTTGGCAACATCGGAGCGTTTCGACTTCTATGAAGCGATTGTATGTATAGACTCGTGGTATAAATTAGTGATAAAAAAAATACCCCACTTTTGGGGAAATTTCAAGATTTACTCCAAAAATAAAAAAATCGAAATACGGACTTTTTGAAAAATCCGAGTATGAGCGACCACGTGTTTTACTTGTACAAATGACATTTGGGTATTTTTGTCTTCAGAGACTGGCAACACTGGAATTTATCAAAGAAAAAGTGATTTTCGCGACATGGTCATTTTTCAGGGGCAATTATTTCGCTTGGGTGTGAGCGAGATGAAAAATTGATACATCATAACGAGCGGTATATCCTGTAGTTAATGGTAACATTATAAAACTTTCTAAAATGTATCTGTCAAATGAGTTGGCGGCCATTTTGTATTGTTGTTGGGTGTTTTTGAAAATTTTGATCATGTTTTTGAGGAAGTTGGCAACATTTTAGAAAGTTGACATGTATAAATCGATTGTGCAACTCAACCGGCAGTATCGAGGTATGTACACAGTGTTGCCACATTTAGGGTAGTTTTTGAGATTTCCCCAAAAATTTCCTCCTGTAAAATTTTGTATGAAAAATTTTTTTTTCACTTATGGTTTCACAAAGAAGACAAAAATTTATTACGAAAAAAATATGGAGAGAGCTGATGATTGAGGGTTTCGGAGACGGGTGAAGGGCACGCTGAAAGTATTGAAGATAGGTGGGGGGTGCTCGAGCAAATGTCATTCGAAACGTCGTCCAATTGGGAGTGAGTAGTGTAGAATTGGGGATTCTGGATCACTCTCGCTACGCTCGCTCGCTTCGCTCGCCGTGATCCAGAATTCCCCAATTCTACACTACTGTCCTAACATCACATTACATGAATGGAGTATGCATCAATCATCTGCATTTTAAACAAATTATTTACATGGTTTTTAGGACGAAATATTTACTGAATAAATTCAATTTAATTCATTTTATTCTATTTTTTATTTTTACACATTCGTTTAACGATTACAACATGCACCTACCTACTTACATTCTATATAGTAAAAAATTATAAGAAAAATTGGTGGAGGAAATTTTAATAAATTAAACAAGCTTATTTAATCATCAATAACTTTATTGTTTATGCACCATCTTTTTAAACAAGTTACATTTTTCAATGCACAGATAGTTGGATGATAAATACAGCTATATATATCAGAATATGAATTATATAACTTATACAATGTTAACAAACTAGGACAACCTT
Organism: Melanargia galathea; assembly: GCA_920104075.1. NCBI lineage: Eukaryota > Metazoa > Arthropoda > Insecta > Lepidoptera > Nymphalidae > Melanargia > Melanargia galathea. The sequence continues at coordinate 10,553,589 of OV049875.1, forward strand.
TATCTTCTAAATTATGTACATTATCATTTTTCAATATATCTTTTAACCACATCTGCTTTTCAAGACCTTTACAAAAAATTTCTTGATTTTTAAGAAAATGAACTATAAAACATTTAAAATTCTCATAAGGCACGACTCCTTCGCTCCAAGATATTTTTCTATTTCTTTCAATCCAATCAACCTGTTTCTTTTCCGTGTCTGTTAGCCACTCATACGGATATGGCGGTTTAATTAACAAAACTTGAATTCGATCACGATAGATTAAAGCAATCTCTTTAGGTATAAAGTAATTCTGATCATTTTTAAAACCTTGAACATCCACAATAAACTTCATGATAGTTTTCGAACAATATTGCTCAGCGGTCTATATTCCACAAGACGATCGTTGATAATTAAACAGTAAGCACTTGTATTATTCGGAATATCCTGAGATGTTTCAATTTCTAGGCGAACATCAACTGGGCCAGTTTTTAAATTTTCATTTTGCCTGGAACAGTCTATGACAAATAAAGGAGCCTTTTCTTTAAACGTATGCAGATCAAGCAATGGATCGGTAGGAAGGTTGTAAAACGACTGGCGAAACTTAGCATACATGTCGTATAATATACTGTATTTATTTTCATCAAACTTGATATTTAGAGCATCATACGGATAATAGTGAGAATTCAAGAATAGTGTAACATTAGTTAGTTTACAATGATCGAATACTGTGCCGTCTTTGATTTTAATGTTTTTTCTATTAGTCTGCAAACCAAATATAACATATCGAGGTTTTTCTAATTGAGAGGCTGTCTTTACCGCCCATGAATGTTTTGTAGTTTTTGGTAGCAACGGGTATTCATATAAATCCCAATTTCTAAATGCTATTTGTATAGGATTATCTTTCTCTAATTTTCTTAGAAGTAGCAATCTTTGTTGATCTGATACTTTAATATGAGGCACACGCCACTGAATTCTCTGTATATTGATGTCTATAATATCATCGTTATCCATTATAACGCTATTTATACTGGTACTACTTCTATTAAGTACAAGTTCGTGTTTACAATTAATTATTATTTTGTCATAATCTTCAGCGAAACCTAAAACTTTATTCAAGGGTATCAAAGCGCTAAAATTTCCATTTTCATTTTTAAATCCTTCTATATTCCAACCCCACACGGCAGCTGCTTTACTTTCCCCGCTATTCATGGAAATATAAGATTTTATTGTTGTAGTTATTCCGGCATTTCTAATGCGATCAATTTCAACACCATTGATCTCATATCGAATGTCTTGGAAAAGGAATGCAAACGCATTATTACTGAAATTAACGCTTTTCTTTTGAACCTTGCCTGCTTGATCTTTATAACTTACTGAAGCATTTCCTTCGATGTAAATATAACTGGCTGATGGCAATACATAAATATCTTGCTGGTGAATAGGTATACGGATTTCATCATTTTCATTAAAACTATTATTATATGGATTATATGTATGAATCTCGTAACTCTCGATGGAGTTATCAAATTCAGGTAAATTATTAATCTGAAGAAGACTCATACTTTAAAACCAAGTGTCTCAAGAAATTGTTTATTACTTTGGCTTATTTTTCTTTTATATACTCTAAGACGTCTAGCTCGTTTTAGGCTTTCCTTTGTAATAGGTTTTTTAACTGGCAAGTTAGGTCTTTTATAATAATTACTTTGAGTAAAGACAATCATTTTATTTTTTTTAAATGTAGGCACAAAACAATAGTTTCACCTCTAAAATTTATAAGATTGCCTTCTAAATCCAATATTTTTACAGTTATTGATGAAATTATCTTTTGTTTTACAGGAAAATAAATAACGTTGCTAGGAGATTCTATAAATCTATGACTAGGAGGAACGTTTGGGACAAACTCATAAATGATATGTGTGGGAGAACCATTAGTGTAGGATCCCTGCACGAGATTACTTTCGATCCTTATGACGGCTACTGGTAGAATGTTTACTGGAACTGATGATTCATGCCATTTATTGGCTTTTAATTTTTCTCTAGGAAAACCTAGCATAGGTCCAATACTATTTTCTGAATCAAAGTTTAAAGTTTCACTACAGTACAAAGAACATGTCATTGTGTTAATATTAGATTTTATTTGTAATTCACAATCTTCCATCCTCCATTTTAGATATTCATACAAATCTTGTAAATCATAAGCACCCGATGGAATATTGATTCTTTTTTTTTCTTCTCCATATTCAAAAACATTATTATGATAATCGACATTTGGAATTGAATTAAAAGCAGAAAAATATATTAAGCCGCACTCATATTCATCTTCTAAAATAAGAGGAGGCGTATAATTTGTTTCTAAAATAGATTTATTGCCCACAATAGTAAGTGTTACACACATAATGCTTGACTGAACTAATACTTTACTGCATGAACTATTTATACACTATTTTTATTCCAGAAATTAATAAGAAATTTGATGCAAAGGTGTCCACAGTTATATGGGTTATATCCTTGAAAATTGTCATAGTTGTAGTTAATTTCAGATCCAACATACTTTAAGAATTCTTTCGGTGGTTTTAAATTACCATAACTATCGAAGTATTCAATATAATTATTTAACTTCGCATAGGCTACCCAATGAGTTCCAGGATTTTGAGAGATGTCTAAATTAATGATGCCACACTCTTTTTTAAATGGATGCTTAGGTAATTCATCTCTCATGAATACACCTCTAAAATAAGGAATTTCCTTTGAAATCTTTAAAATATCAATATTAGTTAGAGCACGATTAGGTAGCCTTTGAATCAGTTTTTTGCCTTCGCTGTGTATATTCCCAAACCATCGCCATATGGTTTTATAAATAATCCTTTTCCAATGTGTAATGTTTCCATTTTTTCATTATGTCTTTTTAGTTCTTGAAATTTCTTTTTCAATAAATTAATTTGCTTAACTGCTTTCACAATACTAGCAGCACCACCCGCCAAGCTACCAGCAGCAGATAATCCTGCAAATATAGGAACTAATGGCAAAACACCACCTGTCTTCGGTATGGGTATTATTCGCGGTACATTTACAGATGTATTCTCAGCTAATTCCTTAGCAGCGGCAATCGCTAATTCAATTGCAGCTTTTTTGCATTTTGGTTTCAATTTATGGATATGTTTCTTTGCACGAGATACAATATCTTTAAAGCTTTTTTTCAAACCAGTAGCAGATTTATTTTTCTTCAAACAATCTGATTTTCTTCTTAAAGTCATTTTACGTGTAGACAGTTTTTGTTTTTCCATTTTAAAATATAGGAGAACTCCGTTCCTCGTCGCAGACTAATACAGAATAAAAAGTGCTGGCGTAAAATTTGTTTATAAAACATTGAGATTATCTATCCAGCTATTTTCATTAGATGGCAAACCTAACCATTTGACATACAACTGATTATCTTTTCTTTTTAAAACTTTTTCAATGAGGTATATGTTAGGATGTCGTGTTTTTTGTAATTCTTCATTATAGAATGCTCCCAATATAGGTCGCTGTCTAGCATCTTTTAAAAGATAAGTAACGGGATGCGTATTTTGTATGCGAGCTATACTAAAAATTTCAGTTGACCAGTTGGGCGTATATCCCTTTTCAAAAGTTCCTTTATATTTGCTTATTCTAACATAATCTCCTATTTTAAATTTCGAATGTTTTTTTATTGACGCTGATGTTGGAAGTGATTCATATCTTTTAAGTATTATTTTTTTATTACTTTCATTAACTTTATCCGGAGCCATGCCTATTGTTCTGTGAAATGTTGAGTTATATTTTTTCATTAAGTGATCAAGGCTTCCATCATACCATTTATAATTACCTTGCAGGCTAAATTGTTTATAAAGTTTAGATTTCAATGTTCTTATAAACCTCTCAACTATTGATGCCTTCTTAGTGGAATATGTAGAATAATGATTAATACCATATCTTTGTAAGACATTTTTAAAATGAGTATTATAAAATTCTTTTCCTAAATCAGTTTGTAAATTTTTAGGAACACGACCTTTTTTTAGTATCTTGCAAAAAGCTTCAGTCACAGAATCTTGATTTTTATATTTAAGAGGATACGCCCAAGCATATTTTGAGAAAGCGTCAATAACTGCCAAAATATATTTATATTGTAAATTTTCCTTTGAAAATGATTGCATATCAACTAGGTCTGCCTGCCATAAATCATCAATGTCTTTCAATATAACACGTCGTCGGGGGAAATTTTTTCTTACATTTTTATGGATTTCATTTACTACACTGATTTTGCTCATTTTTTAAACTTGCGACTTATACAATCTGTACTTCTTTTAAGACTGTTTATCTCTGACTGTAACTGTAGCAAGGTTTGCTCAACTGTTTTCAATCTTGCAAATATCCCATCTATGATTTGGTCTACATATCTCTTATTAGCACAATCATTTGGATCTATTGGGGCACCGATATGTTTAATGATTTTATGCTGCGCATCAAATATATTTTCTAATGCAGAACTATCCATTTTTAATTTCTTGTGCACATGATGTCCAAACTTGTTGACATTCATGTTCAATAGTATTATTTGGACTAAGCCAGATAATTCTTTATAGTTTATTTTATAATACCAGCTTCTTTCAATTCTTCGATTATTGATATGATTTCGTTATCATGACTAGTGTTGCCAGCATCTTTCGAAGCAATTAAAATTTTTAATCTATCTACCAATTCATTAGGATCATCCCAGTATATGAAATCTGTATTCTTTCTATACTTTTTCAGAGTTGGTATGAAACCACCTTGTTTTGTTATCTTATTGTTAAATTCAGTTTCACAAAATAGTGGTTTCACAATTTTAGTGTATTTGACTCCTTTATCACCTTTTATCTGGTTTAAGGGACTATAATCTCTCTTATGCACACTCGTGTTACATAAAATGTCTTTATAAACTAATTTGTCTTGCTCAGATACCACCTCTAAATCCGGTTTACTTTGAAATAATAATTCTGTTAATCCTGGCGTCATTTCATAGTAACTACTTCCTATTTTAGCTATCATATTTTTACTAGCAGCTTCAGCGCTATCTAAAAATGTAACATTTGTATTTCCTATCATAAGAGTATTGTTTTCGTGGCGCACACCGAAAGGTACATTTAAATTTTTACATGCATTTTCTGGCATTGGAGAGGGAGTACGAACTTTTTCAACCTTTCCAGAATTATCACAAGTAATTTTCAATTTGGGTGTTAGATAATTTTTATCTTTTCTTTCCTCATACTCCTCGTTAATAATATTTTCAGAAGTTGAAGAAGATAATGAATCATTTTTGCTGTGACAAGGTTTGTTTTTATTCTTTAACGATGTTGTTTTATGATTATTTCCTTCATTTTTATATAACACTAACGATTCCAATGGATCAGTTATACATCGAAAAAGTTTTCGTCTCTTAACTTCTTGATCTTCTTCTTCTTCTCGTATTTGTTTCGCCTTTTTCTTAATAGCTTCTATGGATTTGATTAACTGATTCTTTACATTGGCTTCCATACTAATATAAAAAATGACTATCTTTGCAGATGCTACAATTCGACTGAGTAAATTTGCACGTTGTAAGTGATATATAATAATTAAATTGTTAGTCAAATTTCACAAATATATCAAATGTTTTTCTATACCTGCCTTTGTTTAATTCACAATCTTTGTTGATTAACAAAAACATATATGGATCTTTCCAGATATTTGAACATAATTGCTTAAAATCGTGCCAGCTCATATCGGAGTTTACGTGTTCATTATATATATGTTTTAAGTTTATTTCATCTTGCTTGAATATAATTAAAAGGTTAACATTGTCACGTATTAATTGCTTAGGAATTTTCGAATATGTTTGTGATAAATAAAAACAGTCAACTTGCTTATGTCTGCCCATAGAAAAATAATTTCGAATATTTACTTGATTTTCACATATCACATCGTCAAAAATGAAAATAGAGTTTTTCTTAACATCACTGGGAGGGATAACATCTTCATCATTTTTAAACATAATTAGGCTTACTTCTGGAACATTTTGAAAAATATTATATAAAAAGCGATATTTTGATTGAAAAGTAGTTTTAGAGTAAATATAAACGTTCTGGAATCTTAACCCATTTTCATGTAGTAATAAATTTATCATAATATTTGTTTTGCCACAATTAGAGGGCCCGCAAATTATACAACGGATTGTATTTGGTAATAGCTTGCTATGTCTATTTAAATATACTGATGGTACTTCAGCATCTATATAATTTATATCCAAAGATTCGGCTTGTTTGATCAGCTTCATTTTTATTTATGACGTCAATTTTGAATGACTCATTATTAAATATCGGGAATCATGTTTGAACCTGCCTATCTTGTATACATCATTTTGTATTGAAGAAGTTTGATTAATTTAAAACTCTATTTATATTAATCTTAAGTAACTATTTCGCATGCTATCAATATTAAAAAGATATGAATGTGCGTGCACATGTTTATGAAATTTGATTCCTCAAAGATGATCATATTTATTTTGCGCGTGCTAAGTTAAATACAAATGAAATATTTTCATTCTCTCGGCAGCTCTCATAAGGAGTTCATGTAGTTAAACAATTTAATTTTTATTCATCACAAAATTGTTATTCATCTTTCTGGTAAGTACATAAGTGTTATGCGTTATCATCACCATTAGTTTTAATTGCAATTTTCTCAATAACATTAAATGTTATTTTTTTTTACAGAATAATGGCGAATTTTTATTGTAATAATGAAAATGAGCAAAATTTAAGCGAAAGTATGGATCCATTTTATTTCCATTGTGCTCAAGATGTGAATGCTATTCTGGACAAAGAAGAACAAGACAGATTAAAATTTGTAAACGATCAAAAAAAAATAGAATCCCATCAGAATGTGAAAAAGAAGAGTAATTTATCTTTGAAAAGAAAGGTTTTAAAACTGGATCAGCAATCATTGACAGATTCATCTTTTTTTATTCGAAAAAATACGATCAAGGGTCATCATATAATAAAAATTGAAATCTTAGAAATAAACAACGATCAGGAAAACAGTGTAAATAGTCAAATAAGTGTGCAGTATTTAGTGACAGAGAATTATGATAACATGATGAATGCAACGGAAGAATTAATAAATAAAATTATTCAAAAGTTAAGCGTGCCTGAATCGCTGTGACTGAGCAAAAAATATTTAATTTGTGTTATTGGTGTAGTTTATTGTAAATTATAAAGTAAGTCGTGATTATATAATAAATTATTTAATATCTGATATTTGTTTTCTTTTTTTGCAACTGTTACACATATTTATAAAGAGAGATACTTGCATATTTTCAAAAAGTACTTAAAGAATTTTTTATAGAAGATTATTTGAGAAAAATAAAACTAAAAGACAGGTTGAGTAATTTTGTTAAGGATTTTTAGGTTGATAAATAAAATGTCAAACTTAGATATTATGATTAAAATTTATTGCATATTAGTATCCTTACAATAGATATTTCACTTTTCTTTATTATTAAATAAATACGGATAATATTAAGGTGTTAAACAAAACCAAATTTTATATTAACTAAAGTAAAGTGCTATAATGCCCCCATGGCAAAGTTTTAAAGCCATTTTTCATTATTTGCCTTTTATTATCATTGCTATTTAATACTAATTTATTGATTTTCTGAGTAAAAACCTGATGATTTTTTGAACGTATGACAAACATGTTATCTCTTATATTTTCATTGCAAAATAAGGCTTTCTTATATTTCTCAAAGTTTAATTTTTTTGTCACAGGCTTCGTAATACCCTTTGCTTTACTGATTGTTTTTTTCTCAGAAAGTAAACAATATAATTTTGCACGTAAACCAACAAATTTTGAAATGATTTCTCCCCCCATTTCATCTTTAAAATATCCAGGTATTTTCATGTTAGCTTTGGGCATATTAAAAATATTATCCTCTTCAAAATTGCTTGTATCAAAATACTGAATGTTATTTTTCATATCTTCATAAAAATCATCAGTTTTTACAAAATATAACAAACTATCAGTATCCGTATAACATAACTCAACATTATTTCCATAGATCTTTTTTATGACTGAATAATGAAAGTGATACAAATGTGTTTTTGACAGTTCAAGAATCGTAAATCCAACATATATTGGTCGATCTAAGACAATTTTTGTTTTTTTCAATTGAATAGCAACTAAGTTTTCAGAAAAAATTGATAAGCTGTGAAAATGTGGTGCACTAATATATTTTTCCGCTCCATTCAATTTATTAGTATTATTTGTCTTATCTCTCCAAACGTTTACTAGTTTTACGTCAACCTGCTTTCTTTTGTTTTCTATCGTTTTTCCAAAAATAGAATTATTCTGCTTTTTAAAAAAGTCCTTTTCAAAATCAGACTTTGCTTTTTGTCTGAGACTTGTGTTTAAGAAAATATAAGGCTCTAAAAAGTTGTCCTGATAAAAAGATAACACTCTGTATATTTTTAAAAGCAATAGCCCATTCTTTAAGCATTCTTGCAAGTGCATATAATGAATAACAAAGCGATGTTTATTGTATAAGTTTGCCACCAATTTTTTGCTTTGATTTTGAGCAGGAGAATATTTTTCCGCAGCAAATGGTAGGTCTGAATGAGCATCATGAACATTATCCGGGTAACACAAATCTACCTCGAGAATATATCCGTGTTGACTTTTTTTAGAAATGTTCCTTACATCCAAATTTTCAATTTCATTATCATTTAAAAATTTAAAGTCACGCATGGGCATTTTTTGCATCATAGCAAAACCGTAAAGGTTGACACAATCTAAATAAATTAAGTACGTACTTGGTTCATTTTTATTGTAGGATGGTAAATATTTATTGTTAGCTTCAGCGTATCTCAATGAACATTGGGCTAAACCACCTCGAATACCTTTTTCTAACATCTGATAAATATTCACATCAGAAATCAAATCAAGCTCAACTTTAGTATATAACAACATAGCATCCCAACTTAAAGATGGAGATGATACATAATAGCAGGGGTCTAAATTATAATAGTCTAAACTCATATTTCTGAACTTTTCAAAAACATCGCATAGTAACAAGACATCGCATTGTAAGTATAAATCTGTATACTCTCCCAAGTTTTTAATACCAAAAGTTTCCCATATTTTTAAAGCGTGTTCATAATCTTCAGTGGAAATATTTTCACCTGTGAGTTTATTAAAAAAATTCGAATGTTTTGGCAACTTTGTTTCATTATATTTCTCCCATGCATCCATATAGTCATAACAATATACACCCTTTTTACAGGCTAAATTAAATAAGCGATCATCCTTAATATATGCATGCATATGCTGAAAATCATTCGGATGAAGACTTTTTGCCAATTTATCCAACCCAGAACTCAAAAAATTAAATGAATCGATAAACTTCAGTTGAGCAGCATTTGTTTTATCAATAGGTAAAAATTTTGTAAACGATATATATTTTTCTTTAGATTTTGGTATCAAGCTCGTTTTCCCAATGATCTCGGATAGTTCTTTAATAAATAAGTGACAATCATAACCACACAAGTTATGAAAAATGATCGGTATAAACGCACATTTTTTGGCATTTATGTTACAAGTGTTGTGAGCAGGGCCTCGGTATTTACCCGTAAAATGGTTATGATCCTTTACTATTTTATCATTTTTTTTAAACATTGTTTTACAGATGCAGCAAATTTTTGCTTCATTATATGAAGTTAACTCTTCGTCAGTAAGAGGAAGCATAGGATTATTTACATTTAAAATACCATGCAATCTTTTTACATCTTGCGTAATGCTTTCAACAAATTTTTTACCGCAGTTCGGGCCGCGATAGCTAACAAAGTCATTAAGTTCAGGTTTAGAATGGCAACAAATGTAATAAGCGAAACAAGATGGTTCATGTGTTTGTATATCTTCGGTATAAAGAGATTTATTTTCGTTTGAATATTTACAAAGCAAGCTCTCAAAATCGCCGTATATCACGATAGGAATTCTTTGAGTTCTCTCATAGTTTGAAAAATGCAACTTACTACCATCTTTTGGAAGTACAGTTTGTCTTTTAGCACAATCGTGATTATGTAGTGTTTCTTCATTTGCGAAATATAAAAAACATTCATCACATAAAAATATTTTAGACTTGTGTTTTGTTAACTGCCTTCGCACAAGTCGGTTGAAGTCTTTAATCAAACAATAGTGGGCTTTATCATTTTTAGTAATAAATAATAAATTAACATGGTTAAGTTTTCGAGCTAAAGTCACATACAAAGGACCCGTAACTGTATTATTGGCTTCTAGCCCATAAACATTTACACTAATAGTTGGATTGTTCTTCTCAAAGGTTTTGATATCTTCAATTCCCGGAGGAAATGTCATATTCCTTGTGTCAAATAGTAATGAATAATGAGGATATGATGAAACTCTATTAGAATTAAGTTTTGTAGGATACATTTTAGCAGCAATGCACCATAAAAAGCAATAATCATCGAAATTATGAATATTTAAACATGATTTTGTATTTCTTATATATGATGGTAATGCCAAATATGATCCACCTTTCAAAGGATTATATTTATTAATATTTATCTCCAAATGACTAACAGAATCAATGGTCCAACCAGATTCTGAATGTTCGAAGTCTGTACATTTGCAAGTTAACTTTTGAGCACATTTTAATAAAAAATTATCAATGTCAGTACTTTTAACTATAATACCATATTTAGTACTAAAAGATTTAATAGACTTTTCAAAATTTTTCGGTAAAATGTATGAAACAAATAGCTCGAAATTTACCTTGATGGCGGTGTGTTTCTTTAGAGATATATTTATGATCTCACGTACGGTTTTAAATATCTGCGAAAAAAAACTCTCTGGAACTAAAGTTGTAGAGTTCGGATTTACTTTGTAACTGATTATTCTGTTTCTAAAAGCCGTTTTTATAATTTGCACATTCTCATAACTAGATCGAAACAAACTATTAGATTTATGAGTATTTGTTCTGTTATGCGACGATATAGATGTTTTAACATAATGATTACATTCTTTGCAGAAAAACATCTTTCAATATTTACTTATATTGTTTTATACAATTTATCTGTTCTTGTTTTCTGTAAATATATAAAATTTTACTGTAAGGAAATAAAGCTAAATAATAAATCAAGCTATTTGCATTTTCATAAAAAAAGTAAACAGTTATAAATAGAATGGAAGTAATAACTTATTTCGATATCAACATTAGACATGGCAAGTATCTAGTTTGTATGGTTCTAGTTTCTCAGTTCTAGATTTTGAATTTTTTGGTATAAGATCACTGTAAGAAAATAAAATAATCTGGGTATTTTCAGCAATGTACAGACTTAGTAAGAGTAGAAGGACTTTATGTATCAGTTTATTGATATAACAACTTCAAATCTTTCGATATCTTTCTAATTTCGTATGGTTCTAGTTTTGTATAGTTTAAGTTTTTGTATGGTCTAGGCTTTGTATGGTTTAATATCTGTAAAGAAACACGATAAATAAATATTAGCAGACAAAAACTTAGTTATAAATTTATAGTTTGTATCAATGGTTTGTATCAGTTATTGATATCACAACTTCAAATCTTTCGATATGAATCTTTAGACATATGTATGTTGTATTTAAATTTGTATGGTTCTAGTTTTGTATAGTTTAAGTTTTTGTATGGTCTAGGCTTTGTATGGTCTAGGCTTTGTATGGTCTAGGCTTTGTATGGTCTAGGCTTTGTATGGTTTAATGTCTGTAAAGAAACACGATAAAAAAATATTAGCAGATAAAATTTAGTTATAAATTTATTGTTATATATAATACACAAACTGCAGATGAAAACTTTCTACAGAAATTATATTAGAAAGGTTTTTCATTTGCAGGGTATAAAATGGGCTGAATATTTTTCAGCTCGGCCTTACTATCATTAATTAATTTGCTGAGGGACTTCCATACTGTCGAATTTGAATCGACTGCAAGTTTTAATGTGCATATTGCATGTTTCCAGCGCTCGTTGTTGACGATTTTCTCCACTTCTTCAGTATTGTAGACGCGCAGCTCAAAAAAGTAGCTGCCCTGCTTCGATGGGTCCGATTGAGTCGTGTATCCCGATGCAACGCGCTGACTGAGAAAACTTCTCAGTTTCGCAGCGCGTACAGGCTTGCTAGTAGATTCATCCTGAAATTGGAAAAATATTCAATTTAGTATCATCTAAAACATTTAAAAATTTACACCACGACATCCAATAACAGCCACAACAATGTCAACATTGAACGTAAAACTTTTAGGCACTTGTAAAAAGATCTGATTTTATCTTGGGAACTCATGTTATCCTTCCATAACGTTACTTAATCATAAAAATCGCGCCATCGTACAAAAATAACACTTTTTATTTATTGCACGATGACGACGACGAAATCAAAATGACCAGCATTTTGATTTCTATAATAATCCAAAAAAATATAACTCACTTCAGATTCGGTAATGAACCTCCTCCGTTTAACAGATGGACTCGTAGGTGTATTCGGAGGCGTTTCAGGTTCAGACTCCGATCCACTCGAGTCGAATGGATTCTTCGGAGCAGAAGTCGCCTCCTTTTTCTTGATCGACTTTTTCCGCTTCACATTGCGATTTTTCTTAAGAGACTTCGATGTTGATGGAGGCTGCACCAAAGCGATGGGGTCTTCGTCTTCGCAAAATGGATTGTTGAAAGATGAAGAGGCCCTATAAAAATATTTAATTATTATTAGTATAGATAATATTATATTAAATATTTAAAGGAATAATATAATGATTAAATTATTATAATAATATAGGATATATTATATTAATAATAATTACATTGTATTGTGTCCATATATACTTATGTAAGGAAATAAAAGACACGTACATACTTACAGGTTTTCGTGAGCGTGTTGCAGTAGAACAAAAATAAATGAACGATGCGGCTTCGGAATCCCTTTTATATTACGAGATTCTAAACCCGCGATTACATTAGTACTTTAGCAAATATTAAGTATTAATTTTTTGAAACTATGTTTATGGATCGGTCCTATGAACAGTCTAGATAAAGTCTAAAATCCATTACATAAAGATACGTAACTATGCTTACACCCTTACTTTCCTAATTTAGAGCTGGCGACAGTCCGGCGTGGTTATATGAGATGAAATTCTTATAAGGAAGTTGCATTCTTTCACCATAATTATTATAGTTCTTATTATAATGGATTTTCTGGGTTATTAGTACAAAAACCGAAAACATTTGAGCTTTCTCACTTTAATTTTTTAAGTTTATAACTTTTTTATGTTTATTTATTGCAAATCAGTATTTACTACAATTATAAGTATAAAATGTTATTTTATTGGTAATTTTCATTTCCGAGAAAAAAATCATGGTTCTTCTTATATTGGTTATTTTGTGCTTGACTTAACAAAACCAAATACACTTGAGCCTGTTGAGTTTTTTCTAAAAATCCCTCGATTATTGCAATTTCAGTTTAAACATAAGATAACTGTTCTTCAAATTTTAGTAACCCTCAACCTGTGAGAAAACCTGACGTCTCACCATCCTCCTGCTCCAAACGTCAGAATCTTGATTGTACCTACTCGTGGAGACATATCTAACTATAAAAACTGCATTCAAATCTGTTCACTCGTTTAAGAGCTATGGTGCAGCAGACAGACAGACACCCACATAGCGGTTAAACTTATAATATTCCTTTGTTTTCCTCGGTTTAAAAACTTAAAATGTTCAACTTTATATACTTACATTAGAATTTGTAACATAAGGGAAGTATTAAATTCTGCAGAACATTATAATATATAACCTGAAATATTGAAAATATAAAGCATTACTACTTATTATACCAACCTAATAAGCAGTCTATAAACTTCATGCATATCTGGAAATCATAATTTAAATTTTTAATCATTTTTATTACACATAGATTTTATTGTGTATAAAGATGTCACTACATCCGCAATATCCTACCTATGTTAGAGAAAACATGCGTATGCACAGTTTTAAAACCTGGCCTCAAGATTTAATTCAAAAACCTGAGGAAATGGCAAATGCTGGGTTTTTTTATACTGGAAAAAATGATAAAGTAATTTGTTATTTTTGTGGAGGCAAGTTCAAGGACTGGACTCCTGAGGATCAGCCATGGTCGGCACACGCTCGCTGGTTCCAGTCCTGCCCCTATGTTTTACTTATGAAGGGTGAAGAATATGTGCAAAGTGTTATTAATGAATCATGTGGAACAATCAAAACCCATGAGCAGTCTGCGTATAATAATAATAGAATCGATGATAACGACAGCTTTGAATTTGTAAACAGAGCGAGACTTAACTGCATAATTTGTCTAAACGAAGAAGTAACAGTCTGTTACAGACCTTGCGGTCATGCTGTAACGTGTGCAAAATGTGCTCTATCATTAAATAAAATGGTATGCCCTATATGCCGAAGGGAAATCGTTAATGTAATAAGAATATATTTCTCATGACATACAAAACAGCATGCAGTTATAGAATATACTATTTATACAGAAAATAAGTAAAAGGCATGTAAAAGGTCATTATAAATCAACTTTATTTTATAAAATTACTAATTAATAATTATTGAAATTTTTTTATACTCTTTTGTATTTTTTTTTTACAAAATCCGTTTACTTTTATGATCCCCTAAACGACAAAAAAAGCAGAACGTAAATATGTTCAATAAATAAAATGTTATTAGCAAAAAACCTAACTCGCGCTATCGAAGTTTTCACGCGTTCGCGCTCTATATACGTTCGTTTTGCTCGAACTGTGGGGAGTCCGTTTCTACACAGTAAGGCAGTGTTAACGGAGGACTGCTCTAATCTCCGTACTATGGAGGATTTCGCGCAGTTTGCATACAAAACAGCATGCAGTTCTGTTAAAATCGACCCGTCTAACATCTTATATCTACATTCAGTAATAATAATGTGTATCTGGTTTACAAGCGCAATCTGATTTCAGTTGATCAGATCGAAATAATAAAGTGATACTTAATAAATATTTCGACTCGAGCCACATAAAAACAAATACGTCGCAGATCACTCGGACTCGGATCATTATTAAGAAATATAAACTACGAGTGTGTCGAGCGCATCGGGTCATCGCATGGCGCACACTCGTGCCTACATCAACATTGTACGGTGCGGGCGTATGATATAGGATCCTCAATAACTAGTAGTGATTGATTCTGAGTGTCGAATTGGGGATTCTAGATCACTGTGAGCGAAGCGAAACAGTGATCCAGAATCCCCAATTCGACACTACTGGAGTGAACTGAAAAAAAATTCAAAATGGCGGAAAAAAGATGGCCGCCATACAAATTTCATCGGTATCCATCTCGGAGGGTATAAAAGATGGAAGAGTGGTTTCTTAGCAAAAGATGATCAAAATCCGAAGGTCTACTTGATAAATGGAAAAAAAATTCAAAATGGCGGAATTCATTTTTTCATAGAAAATGTATGGTGAATATTGAATTGCCTTTGATGCGGTTCTTCAGAGAATTCTCACAGAAAAATATGGGAAGACATGATGATTGAGGGTTAGTAAGATGGTTGGGGAACCCGGGAAGGGTATTGTAGATAGAAAAGGGCTGCTCAAACAAAAACAAGATGGCGGCCGACGTGATTTTTGTAACATTTTTGTTTTCCTACCGATTTCGTTACAACTCGCAATTCTAGAAGAAATTAGGAAACTATTAATAGAAAAAGTAGAAAAAATTTAAAAACAAGATGGCGGCTTAGCTGTAGTCTTTCAAATTTTCGATTTTTCGACCCCAAACCGCGGCGCCACAGCATAGAAACGGGTTAGTTGAGGATAATATTTTTTTCCTGTTTCCGTCTACAATTATCCTGTATTTTGACAGATCGGGAGTGGTTTTTAAATATTCAAGATGGCGGCTGTCCTGGCGGCCATTCAGTTTGAGGTACGAAAAAACGCAATTTTGAAATTCAAATTACTCACAGTTGACAACATCGGAGCGTTTCTACTTCTATGAAGCTATTGTATGTACAGACTTGAAGTATAGATTGGTGAAAAAATTACCCCATTTTTTGGGAAATTACAAGATCTACCCCAAAAATTAAAAAATCGAAATACGAACTTTTTGCAAAATCCGAGTATGAGCAACTACATTTTTTACCTGTACAAACGAAATTTGGATATTTTTATCGCCAGGGACAGGCAACACTGAAATTTATCAAAGAAAAAGTTGTTTTCGCGATACGGTCTTTTTCAGGGGTGATTATTTCGCCTGTGTGCAAGCGAGATGAAAACTTGAAACCTCATCAGGAGCGGTATCTCCTGTACTTAATGGAAAAATTATTCAACTTTCTAAAATAAATCTGTAAAATGAGTTGACGGCCATTTTGTATTTTATTTGTTTTGGAATTGATTTTGAACATGTTTTTGAGGCAGTTGGCAACATTTTGGAAAGTTGAAATGTATGAATCGACTGTGTAACTTAACCGGCAGTATCGATAAATGTAGACAGTGTAGCCACCTTCGGGGTAGTTTACGAGATTTTCCCCAAAAATTTTCTCCTGTAAAATTTTGTATGAATTTTTTTTTTTCACAAAATGGTTTCACAAAAAAGACAAAAATTTATTCAGAAAAAAAATATGGATAGAGCTGATGATTGAGGAACTCGGAGACGGGTGAAGGGCACGCTTAAGGTATTGAAGATAGGTGGGAGGTTCTCGAGCAAATGTAACTCGAAACGGCTTCCAATTGGCAGTGAGCTGGAAAAATATTCAAAATGGCGGAAAAAAGATGGCCGCCATACAAATTTCATCAGTGTTCATCAAAGGGTATAAAAGATGGAAGAGTGGTTTCTTATCAAAAGATGATCAGGATTCAGGACCTTCGGATCCTGATCACTAGAAAAAAAAATTCAAAATGGAGGAATTTATTTCGGATCGACTAGGGACCGACTAGGGACCAACTACGGACCGACTTGGGACCGACTACGGACCGACTACGGACCGACTACGGACCGACTACGGACCGACTAGAGACCGACTAGGGACCGACTACGGACCGAGTATGGACCGACTAGAGACCGACTAGGGACCGACTACGGACCGACTACGGACCGACTACGGACCGACTACGGACCGACTAGAGACCGACTAGGGACCGACTACGGACCGACTACGGACCGACTATGGACCGACTACGGATCGACTAGAGACCGACTAGGGACCGACTACGGACCGACTAGGGACAGACTAGGGACCGACTACGGACCGACTAGAGACCGACTAGGGACCGACTAGGGACCGACTAGGGACCGACTACGGACCGACTACGGACCGACTAGAGACCGACTAGGGACCGACTACAGACCAATTAGAGACCGACTAGGGACCGACTACGGACCGACTAGAGGCTGACAAGGGACCGACTACGGACCGCCTACGGACCGACTAGAGACCGACTAGGGACCGACTAGGGACCGACTACGGACCGACTACGGACCGACTAGAGACCGACTACGGACCTACTACGGACCGAGTTAGGTAGACCGACTAGGGACCAACTACGGACCGACTACGGACCGACTAGGGACCGACTACGGTCCGACTAGGGACCGACTACGGACTGACTACGGACCGACTACGGACCGACTAGAGACCAACTAGGGACCGACTAGGGACCGACTACGGACCGACTACGGACCGACTAGAGACCGACTAGGGACCGACTACTGACCAACTACAGACCGACTAGGGACCGACTAGGGACCGACTACGGACCGACTAGAGACCGACTAGGGACCGACTACGGACCGCCTACGGACCGACTAGAGACCGACTAGGGACCGACTAGGGACCGACTACGGACCGACTACGGACCGACTAGAGACCGACTACGGACCTACTACGGACCGAGTTAGGTAGACCGACTAGGGACCAACTACGGACCGACTACGGACCGACTAGGGACCGACTACGGTCCGACTAGGGACCGACTACGGACTGACTACGGACCGACTACGGACCGACTAGAGACCTACTAGGGACCGACTAGGGACCGACTACGGACCGACTACGGACCGACTAGAGACCGACTAGGGACCGACTACTGACCAACTACAGACCGACTAGGGACCGACTAGGGACCGACTACGGACCGACTAGAGACCGACTAGGGACCGACTACGGATCGACTAGGGACCGACTAGGGACCAACTACGGAGCGACTAGGGACCGACTAGGGACCGACTACGGACTGACTAGGGACCGACTACGGTCCGACTAGGGACCGACTACGGACTGACTACGGACCGACTACGGACCGACTACGGACCGACTAGAGACCGACTAGGGACTGACAATGGACCGACTAGGGACCGACAAAGGACCGACTACGGATCGACTACGGACCGACTACGGACCGACTAGAGACCGACTAGGGACTGACAATGGACCGACTAGGGACCGACAAAGGACCGACTAGGGACCGACTACGGACCGACTAGGGACCGACTACGGACCGACTACGGACCGACCAGGGACCGACTAGGGACCGACTAGCGACCGACTAGGGACCAACTAAGGACCGACCGGGGACTTTTTGAGATTTCCCCAAAAATTTCCTCCTGTAAAATTTTGTATGAAAGTTTTTTTTTTCACAAGTGGTTTCACAAAGACAAAAATTTATTCAGAAAGAAATATGGAGAGAGCTGATGATTGAGGGTTTCGGAGACGGGTGAAGGGCACGCTTAAGGTATTGAAGATAGGTGGGGGGTGCTCGAGCAAATGTCATTCGAAACGTCGTCCAATAGGGAGTGAACTGAAAAAAAATTCAAAATGGCGAAAAAAAGATGGCGGCCATACAAATTTCATCGGTATCCATCTCGGAGGGTATAAAAGATGGAAGAGTGGTTTCTTAGCAAAAGATGATCAAAATCCGAAAGTCTACTTGATGAATGGAAAAAAAATTCAAAATGGCAGAGTTTATTTTTCCATAGAAAATGTATGGCGAATATTGACTATGCAAGGCTTAGATGCGGTTCTTTGGAGAACTCTCAAGTAAAATATGGGCAGACATGATGATTGAGGGTTTGGAAGATGAATATCAAATGTCGAAAGCCCCCCCGCGAGCTGCTTTAGCAGCTCGCGCACCGAGCAACTAGTTATATATATAAAGCTACTTGAAGTCAGGTACTGATCACCTCTCCTGAACAATTTTGTATGGGACTTTTTCACCATAATTTTCATGTGAGTAAAATTCAAAAATATAAGGTCTACAAAATTATAGAGAGAGCTGAACGTGGAAAACTGACTAGGGTGCCCTAAGGGATCTCGAAAACTATCAGACGGAAAGGTACCGTCCCGAAACAAAAAATGTTCAAAACCTTGGGCCATTGGGTGAACCGGTGAAAAAAATATGGCCACCAAACAAAAAAAAATTTCGTCTCCATACAAAAATTTTGCAAATTTTCAAGAGGCTCTCCAGAACAATTTTGTATGGAACTTTTTTCGCCTCACTATTTATATGCGTAGAACTTATGGGTCTTCCTTCAGGAAAAATATGAAACGTCATGAATGTGGAAAATTTATCAGAGTACCTCATGGGTCCTCCAAAACTACCAGTCATACAGACGTGGTCCCAAACAAATGTTATTAAAGACCTTTGGCCATTAGGTGAACCGGTAAAAAAAAGATGGCCGCCGAACAAAAAAAATTTTCTCCATATAAATTTTTTGGGTAATTTTCAAGAGGCTCTCCAGAACAATTTTGTATGGAACTTTTTTCCCTTCACTATTTATGTGCGTAGAACTTATAGGTCTTCCTTCAGAAAATTATGAAACGACATGAATGTGGAAAATTTACCAGAGTACCTCATGGGTCCTCCAAAACTACCAGTCATACAGACATGGTCCCAAACAAATGTTATTAAAGACCTTGGGCCATTAGGTGAACCGGTGAAAAAAAGATGGCCACCGAACAAAAAAAAATTCTCTCCATACAAATTTAATGAGTTCTTTTCAAGAGGCTCTCCAGAACAATTTTGTATGGAACCTTTTCCCTTCACTATTTATATACGTCGAACTTATGGGTCTTCCTTCAGAAAAATTCTGAAACGTCATGATTGTGGAAAATTTACCAGAGTACCCCATGGGTCCTCCAAAACTACCAATCATACAGACATGGTCCCAAACAAATGTTATTAAAGACCTTGGGCCATTGGGTGAACCGGTAAAAAAAAGATGGCCGCCGAACAAAAAAACTTTTCTCCATACAAATTTTTTGGGTTCTTTTCAAGAGGCTCTCCAGAACAATTTTGTATGGAACTTTTTCCCTTCACTATTTATGTGCGTAGAACTTATGGGTCTTCCTTCAGGAAAATTATGAAACGTCGTGAATGTGGAAATTTTACCAGAGTAGCTCATGGGTCCTCCAAAACTACCAGTCATACAGACATGATCCCAAACAAATGTTATTAAAAACCTTGGGCCATTGGGTGAACCGGTAAAAAAACATGGCCGCCGAACAAAAAAAATTCTCTCCATACAAATTTTTTGGGTTCTTTTCAAGAGGCTCTCTTAGACATTTTTGTATGAAAAATTTTCCCCCTACTACACTTATAAATAGAACTTAAAGATTTTTTTTCACAAAAATCACAAAACGTAGTGAATGCGGAAAAATTACCAGAGAACCCTAACGGCCCTCAAAAACTATCAATCATAGAGGCATGGTCCTGAAACTAAAAATGTTCAAGACCTTAGGCCCTTTGGTGAGCCAGTAAAAAAAAGATAGCTACAGAACAAAAAAATTCGTGTCCATACAAAATTTCTTTTTAATTTTCAAGTGGATCTCCAGAACATTTTTGTATAGATCCTTTTTTACCACTAAACGCATGCATAGAACTGATTAGTGTCCTTTCAGAAAAGATACGAAACGTGATACCAATATTTCTTTCTATCTTTCAAGAGACTCTCCAGTATATTCTGGTATTTGGTATGGCCTCCCATTTCTTTATTTTACGAATATTGAAAAGACTACAAGGCACGCGAGCTGCTTGCAGCTCGCGCACCGAGCGCAACACTAGTTCTCTCTAATCTTACTATTAGCTATAAACAGTGATGTGATTCTTTTTTTTTTAGGAGATGAAAGGGTCTCTATATTCTATAGCTATTGAACAGTACTTTCCGTGATTAACTGAGTCAGAGGAAATCACTGCATAAGCCGATGTAAGAAATATTCCTCGAGTTTCCTAGAGTTGCACTAAAGAGGGATTTTGCTAAGGGGTGAGAATTAAGTTTCTATGAAGGAACATTTTTTTTAACTTAAATCCACGTGAACAAAGTCGTGGATATCAGCTAGTAAATGAGTAATGCAGTACTAACGCTGCGCATGAAGTCAAGTATTAGGGCTACATTAAATTACGATGGAAGTATTGCCACTAAAATTATATTACTATATTTTATAGACTAGCTATATGTATTTAAGTTTTATTTCGTGGCAGTTCCTATATCCAACATAGGTATTAGTATACTCGAATTTAAATATTGCGCGTCGAAAAGCAATCAATTTTGTTTGTAAATGTTTATGTTCAGGCTTTTTGTAATATTGCTTCGGCTTTTACGATCGACGATTACGACTTACGAGTATGTGCTCACGGACCTCGGTTATCGTCGTTGATAGGATAGCTAGCTATTATTGGGGGATTTACTGTCAGATTTCGGTTCTAACTTCGAATTGTCGATAGATATATTGCATTGAACCATACGTGCACATTAGATATAGCGCGTAAGATGAGTGTAGACCTTAGGAATGCGATAACTATAATATTATAGACTTTGTCACTACATCCTGAATCCTGATGCTGTAGGGGTACTGCCCATTTACAAATTACAACGGGATCTTTAATACCATACAATCTGATCGATCCTTTCCGATATTAAGTGAGTTTTTGTAATATTTTTTTAACAGCTAAAACAAACATGAGGAAAACATGAGGAATAAACACAACACAAATAACAAACTATTCGTTGTTATGTTTTAGTCATGAACAACGAATAAAGTAATTTAAGGGCATTGAGGTGTTTCTAATTTAATTCTTGAATGCATAAATTATTTCGAATAGACAACACAATCGTCTACAATGCCTCGACCTCAGATTGATCAAGGCCGTATTAGGTATCCTTATACTGTCGGTATGTGTCTGATCAAGGATGTCTGCGCACGCTCCGATGTAATCTTAGCACTTGAAAATTAATATACTAACGGTTGAATGAATATGTATTGATTTTCAACATAGATAATATAAACCAGAATCGTTCGTTCGTTTCAACCAATGGACGTCCACTGCTGGACATAGGTCTCTTGCAAGGATCGCCACAGCACACGATCTTGTGCCGCCTGACTCCAGCGGCTGCCAGCGACTCGCTTGAGATCGTCTGTCCACCGAGTGGGGGGTCTACCTGCGCTTCGTTTACTGGTGCGAGGTCGCCATTCAAGCACCTTGGGACCCCAACGTCCATCGGTTCTTCGAGCAATGTGCCCCGCCCATTGCCACTTCAGCTTCGCGACTCGATGAGCTATGTCGGTAACTCTGGTTCTCCTGCGGATCTCCTCATTTCTGATTTGATCCCGCAGGGATACTCCGAGCATAGCTCTCTCCATCGCCCGCTGAGTGACCCTGAGCCTTCTTATGAGGCCCATTGTCAGCGACCATGTCTCAGATCCGTAAGTCATCACTGGCAACACGCACTGTTCGAAGACTTTCGTCTTCAGACACTGAGGGATATTGGACGAAAAGACATCTCGAAGTTTCCCGAACGCTGCCCAGCCGAGTTGGATTCGGCGGTTGATCTCTTTGTCAAAATTGGACCTACCTAGCTGGACCGTGTGTCCCAGGTATATGTACTCGTCTACAATTTCGAGTGCAGAGTTCTCAACGATTACCGGGTGGAGCGGAACATGAGCATTAGACATGACCTTCGTCTTACTCATGTTCATTTTTAGGCCCACCTGTTGAGAAACTCTGCTGAGATCGTTGAGCATTGTATTGAGGTCTCCCAGAGTCTCTGCCATCACGACTATATCATCGGCAAACCGTAGGTGAGTGATGTACTCGCCGTTTATGTTGATGCCAAGTCCGTTCCAGTCCAGAAGCTTAAAGATGTCTTCCAACGCTGCGGTAAATAGCTTCGGGGAGATAACATCTCCCTGACGCACTCCTCGCTGCAATTGGATTGGCCTCGTATTCTGGTCCTGTATACGGACTGACATAGTGGCGTTTTCGCACAAACACTTCAGCGCTTGGATGTACCGATAGTCGATCCGGCATCTCTGCAGTGACCTCAATACAGCCCAAGTTTCCACCGAATCAAAGGCTTTCTCATAGTCCACAAACGCTAAGCAAAGTGGCCGGTTATACTCTTCGGTCTTCTGTATAACCTGCCGCAGCGTATGGATGTGGTCTATGGTACTGAAGCCTTTTCGGAACCCGGCTTGTTCGGGAGGCTGGAAGTCGTCGAACCTACGTGCGAGACGATTCGTAATGACTCTCGAGAACAACTTATAGACATGGCTCAGCAGCGAGATGGGTCTATAATTCTTCAGCAGGGTATTATCGCCCTTTTTGAAGAAAAGAACCACCACGCTTCTGTGCCATGCCTCTGGCGTTATTCCCTCGTGAATGACGGAATTGAACAATCGCTGAAGGACTTTGAGTATTGGTCTTCCACCCGCCTTCAGGAGTTCTGCAGTGATTCCGTCATCACCTGGTGCCTTGTTGTTTTTAAGCTGCTTGAGAGCCATACTAATCTCGTATAGGCTGACGTCCGGGATATCTTCGGTATAGTGTCGGGTCAGTTTGGCTCTGGGATCTTTAGCCAAATCTTCAACAGGCTTCTGTGTTGAGGTGTATAACTGTCCGTAGAACTTCTCGACCTCCCTCAAAATCTCAGGTTTTGACGAAATGAGACTACCGTTGTCGGTCTTCAGTCGCGTCAGCTGGCTTTGACCAATAGACAGATCTCTCGCGAACACCTTTGAGCCTTTGTTACGCTCAATGGTCTCTTTGATACGTTCGGTGTTGAAGTATCGCAGATCGCGTGTCTGTGATTTAGAGATCTGTCTATTAATCCGCCGATAAGCAAGGGCGTCTCCTGAAGACTGCAGTCTCATTTCATGTCTTTGTTCCATGAGATTGAGAGTATGGTCTGAGAATTTTTTGGTTCTATTTCTACGGTGGGTCTTAAAGAACTTAGACCCGACCGCATGGACAGTTTCCACCAGCCTGTTGTTCAATTCGTCCACTGAATCGCAATCTGCCAGGCAAGCGAATCGGTTTTGCAATTCGAGTTGGAAGCTCTCGGGGTTCTGGATATGGGCACGAGAAGGTCGGAGCGTTGACTTCATCAGTCTGGCCCTTTCAAGCTTTATTTTGAGATTCAATGTGCCTCTTACCATACGGTGATCGCTGCCGGTTTTTACCCTGTTGATCACAGAGACATCATTGAATACGTGCCGTTTTGTAGACATGATGAAGTCGATCTCATTTCTCGTAGAACCGTCGGGGCTCATCCAGGTCCATTTCCTGTGTGGCCGCTTCTCGAAGAAAGAGTTCATCATATAGAGGCCCTCTTTCTCCATGAAGTCGGCCAACATTTGGCCCCTATGGTTCCGTCGCCCATAGCCAAATTGTCCCACTTTCAACTCTGCACTGCTTCGCTTACCCAGCCTTGCGTTGAAGTCCCCCATCACAACATTGTAGTAGGTGTTAGAGGCATGCATGGCTTTTGATATATCCTCATACATGACCTCTACCTCCTCGTCGGTATGTGTCGATGTCGGTGCGTAGACCTGTATGACCTTCAGCGAATACCGTTTGGTTATTCTGAGTATAAGGTACGCTACCCTGCTCGACACACTTTCGACTTGCACAATGTTGTTAACGAGGGACCTGTGGACGAGAAACCCGACACCACCCTGGGATTTTTGATCACCCTCCCGGTAGTAAAGCAAGTTGCCGGATTTAAGGATTATCGAGTCCTCCCCCTCTCTTCGGACTTCAGATAATCCTATGACACCCCATTTCAACTTGCTCACTGCTTCTTCCAGCTCGATAATCTTTTCGTCGGTCCTCAAAGTGCGTGCGTTATATGTTGCCAGGTCCAGTCGTCGGGGTTGGCAGCGGAATCTCTTCCGGAGATTCTTGACACCCCCTGCCCCGCCGTTACCGTAACCGCTGCCAGAGCTAGGAATAGCGGGGCCGCCGGGGACTAGGGGCTGTGGCTTTTGTTCTAATATCCATACAAGGGTATGCCCATAATCGCCACGCTGGGCAGGCGGGTTGGCGATCGCGAAACCAGAATAGGTATGTTTTATTACATAGTTCGTGTCTAACCACAATGCAAAGCTGCAAAGATTAGTGTTTTGTTTAAAATTGGTGGTGAGTTGTCGATGGAGGATTTTTTTTAAATGAGACACGAAATTATGAAGTGTTGGTGGTGCGTTTCTGACGTAACCCATTTAGTAAACTGATCCTATAATAGGTGACATAATATGAAGAAATAATACATATTATATTATATTTTGTTTATTGTTTATTGCATGTAAAATTTTCTTTTCCAGCACAAAATAAAAATGAAAATAGTTAGTTGTAAGATAATTTATGAAAGCATATATCCATTTTGGCATGGATTTAGATTTTGGTAGTAAAATATACATTTCTGATAAGCGTTAAAATACAAACCTTTACATTCAACAGCGACGGTCGCTGGCCGCGCTGCGGTCTACAAGCAAACGTAGAACTCTAAAAATTTAATGGATTGTACTAGTTATTGAACATAAACTTCGCTAAAACCCGAAATTGGCCTTCTATTTCGTGATATCGTAGAAGTTGAATTATTTATTACTTGACATTTTCGACCTCACAATATAATACCAGAACTTTATGTGACATGACAAATCACGCATAACTCATTTGAATTGCTCTTGTATTTTTTGTCCCTTTGAGTATTGGGGAACAATGATACTGAAGAAACGGCACGAGCAGACACATTTTTAGGGTTCCGTAGTAAACAAGGAACCCTTATAGTTTCGCCATGTCCGTCCGTCTGTCTGTCTATCTGTCCGTCCGTCCTCGGTTAATCTCAGAGACTATTTAGTGCTAGAAATCTGTAATTTGGCATGGATATAAATATTAATCACGTCGACAAAGTAGTGAAATAAAATTTTGATAAATATTTTTTTTAGGGTAGCTCCCCTACATGTAAAGTGGGGATGAATATTTTTTTTTCTCGTCTACCCCATAGTGTGGCTGTGGGGTATCGTTGAATAGGTCTTTTAAAAATACTGTGGATGCGGGAACATCATTTTTCGATTTTTAGATCCGTTTGTAAAATATGATGTTTTAAAGTGCTAATTTTTATTAGAGTCAAGTGTCCCCCCCGTTTATCAGCCAAATGGCAGTATATAGGAACTTGAAAAAATTCATAGCAGTAGTACTTAAATATAATCAATTTTAAAGGAAAACTATCATGGCTAAGTAGGGTTCACAGGTTAAGGAGTTATATCTGTTTTTCGAGGATTGTGACTACGGAACCCTACACTGCGCGTGGCCCGCCACGCACTTGGCCGGTTTTTTTTACATAAATAAGGAGCAAACGAGCTGTTGTTGTAGCGATGTTAAGTGAGTTCCGTCCACCAGAGAAGCTGCCAATGCGTTGCCGGCTTTCAAGGAATGTACCTATCCACCCCTCTTGAATAACTCCGAATCGCAATCCTTACTTCCTTACTTTAATACTCGAAAGTTTGTATACGTATGGATGTTTGTTACTCTTTCACGCAAAAACTACTGAACGAATTTGGCTGAAATTTAAAACATACATTTTTGTATGGAAGTTGTTGGTGTAAATAAACAAATAAAAATACTGATTCGGTACTTAGCATAATGGATATTTCCAAAAGTCTTACTCGCAGTAAATTAAAAAGAATATCTCCTTTAAAAATTAAGCCTGCGTGGAGTGCTACCAAGAAATCTGACTTGCGTTTTTGTGCTGAATAGACTGCTATTTCTTTCCGCATGAATAGCATTTCTTATATTCTTTCTTGATTTCCATATTTGTACGTAAAACTGAGAGATATTATTTGTTCAAAACTACTTCTATTCACTCCTCTGGTATCCTATACCTTCGTTTCATGATGCAAAACTAAAATGAAATAGAAGTTGAATATACGAGTAGGTAGGTGCCTATTACAAATATCTGACTCTAACTGTTGAACTTACGAAAGTAAACTACGTACTCAGTGTTTTGTTCTTTCTTGATGCAACGTTCAATTCACTTTCTCTTGTATGCCACTGTATAGTATTTAATAGTTAGTATTCTGTGGTACAGTGCTGGTTCGCACATGCACCGATACATATGCACATTGAATTGATTCCATTCAATAGATGATTTATTGGCGTGCGGCACGCATGTAAAATTTGTTTGTGTTTCAATAGTCGATATAAAGACTGCGTCAGATGTCTGTTTTCGGTTGCAGTTAAAGTAGGTATTAGACGGGATTTTTTTTTTCCAAAATAATTATGTTTATTAGTTATGTATGTCCACTATCTTTTTTGCTTAGTCTTTAAAATGTTTGTCGGCTTGTATGGCGATCGTAGAGTTTTTCTGCCTGCTTTATTTTGAATCTATGCTGTACGGACAAAAAGTAAATAAGAACGAGTTATTTAACTTTTAGATTCTTTGTTGAGTTTCTAGACATAACGATGACCCGAATATTCGACTCATCGCAATGTACCTACATATGTATGTAGACAGACAACGTAGAGGGATGACAAAGACTCATCGCTTATTCATAAAAATAAGAAATATGAAATTCTCGCGAGAATTTTCGTACCAAAATTGATCGGATCATTAATAGAACTTATGGAACTGGACTTAACAAAAGCAGCTGGGAAATCGATATCAAATTACCATACAATATTTACATACTCATAGGTTAGCATAGAATACGCAACTTGAATGTGGTTTAGCATCTGTTATATAAAATCGAGAGTATTGACGTCATTGCGGATTCTGCTCCGCATCTGACTCACTGTTAGGTACAACAAATTATACAATTGCCTGTTTGCTCGCACCTCAGTGTTTGTTATCATGCCCGTACGGACGGCGATAGAACCCCTTTATGCACAGATTGTTTAAGCGTATAATCTTTATTGCATGACTTGGTGTTTATTTTAGGCGTGCAATTTACAAACCGAACAGTGTTTTTTGTTGTATTTTTGCGATTCCTAAAAGATTAAACTCTATCTAATTTGAAATTGGCATCGCTAACATATTATTATGATGGTTGTTTGGCCTAGTTGTGACAATTCACATCAATGACTGTCGTTACTGGTTGGTCTTTGGAGGACCAATGACCACTACCGTGCTTCGGAGAGCAGAAGTTGTCGGTCCCTGTTATTTTCACTTGTCAGAAAACAATAACGATCGTTGAAACAAAGAGTCGAATTTTTTTTTTCATTATGAAAGTAATGTACACGTCACGACCTTCATCAATGAGGGAAACGACGCCATCTTTATTTACATATAACTTCTCTTCAAGCTTCTTTCTCTGTCAAGCAAAACGTCAAGCAAAATCATCGAATTCAGTATTAAAATTACTTTTGACGATTTTTTATATGGTAGAGTCGGCCGTAGTTTTGTTATTTAGGTTTCTTTTAAAATAAGCTCTAGCATATAGAGCCAAAACAAACCTTTTGGTTGCTCTTTTTAATATAAATATTAATATTTCAATAATAACATGTTTTGGCAATACATGTTATGTAAATAAACATATTATTTGAACGTAGTAAGCGACGTAGTATTAAAGTGAAAAACAGCTGCCCGGAATGCCCGGAAATCTTGGCACTAATTACTACTTTAATTTGGAGCTGATATATTTTATCATGTTGACAGTGAAAACAAGACTTCGGTACATTATAATAGGGGCATAGTAAGTTAGTAATGTAGCTTGTGATATACCTTTAATCTGGTAGTTGTGTACTAGAGGACAGTTAAAAGTAACTTGAAGTTTCCACTTTCCATCAAGCCGACTCCGCCGAGTTCATGCCGACTTAATGGACGATTACTATTAATTATCAATTCACATTAAATCTTTATAAATTATTATACACCTAAACCTTTATAAATTGTCACAAAATCAGGCATAGCGGCATCAGCGATAGACAAACTCGGCAGAAGCACTTTGTGATACGAAATTCAAAACTCAAGGCGCTTAATTTGACTTGATAAAAAATACCGATTTGAAGAACTGCCATAGTATGATTTTTTAAAGAGATCGTTGGCTAAATACGAATGATGAGTTTGAGTGTTGCCAAATGTCGAAGTCTGCTTAGCGATATCCGGATGGACTCGGTCCAAAAGTTCGCGTGAAGTCGCCGCTTTTTTAACGAATACCTATATTATGCTAATCGCGTGTTCGGAAACGTGATTGTTATACTGATCGAAATTAGTGTTTATTGCCGGGAACAATGTGTTACTACCTGCGATTGGCGGTTTTTAACCCCCGACGCAAAAACGACTGGGTGTTATAAGTTTGACGTGTCTGTGTGTGTGTGTGTGTGTGTGTGTGTGTGTGCGTGCGTGCGTGCGTGCGTGCGTGCGTGCGTGCGTGCGTGCGTGCGTGCGTGCGTGCGTGCGTGCGTGCGTGCGTGCGTGCGTGCGTGCGTGCGTGCGTGCGTGCGTGTGTGTGTGTGTGTGTGTGTGTCTGTCTGTTCCCCTGTGGCGCTCAAACGGGTTGACCGATTTGAATGCGGTTTTTTTTCTTTTAAAAGGTGAATTGGTCGAGAGTGTTGTTAGCTATGTTTGATGAAAATCGATCCAATATGGCCGCCGCTACAAAATGGCGGATTACATATTTTTTCACAAATCCCTTAATATTCGTATCAAATGAAAGGGCTTGACTAGTAGAATAGCACTATGCGAATCCAAGATGGCCACCGCCACAAAATGGCGAATGTCGGGGGTTTTTAAAATTTTCAATTTATACTTGTCGTACCTACGACTTTTTGAGCAATAGGGAAGTTTACTTGTGTGGATCGTCGTGTGCGGGATCTCTAATACAAGGTTTAATTTTGTTTTCTTTATTTTCTAAATTTTGTGTTTTCGTAGTGAATAAAACTTTTTTTTATTTTCTACTAGTGGACCCGGCAGACGTCGTCCTGCCCGGTGACATAACGTCATCAACGCCACCTACCGACACCCGGTGGGTTACCTGTACCTACCCGGTAATTATTGTTTTCTAACCATCCAGGAACCCATTGATAAAAATGAAAAATGTGATAAATGAAGAACCGCTCGACCGATTTTGTGCAAACTTCACATAAACCATCTACTAAATAGTCCGAACAAAGCCTAAACATTTGGTTTGGATTGGTGAACCCGTTCTTGAGTTATAAAATTACAACGAAAAGTGGCATTGATTTTTTATATAAGTAGATGTACCTATGTGGGTCTGATCTGAAATAAATTGTTTTGTGATGATAATGTATTATGCGGAAGAAAATTATTTCGCTATATTCCGCTAGAACCAGATAAATCTGTTTGGTACGTCCACCACGTAAGTACACACAGATTCTCGACACCCTACGGAAACTTCGTTCTGACACCTTATCATCCTTAGGCGTTATTGAATAATTTTACTGTGTTGTTTGGCTCTGTCTGTTATGTCGCCCATATTGAATTTGAAAGTATTAAGGTTAGAAGATTCTTACTCTGTATAAAGCCACAGGCGCAGCGGAGACCAATTAATCTGTGTAATAAAACATTCACGGTCATACCATTAAAAAAATCTACTGATAACTAAAGTGACATTTGGATTTTGAACAGTTTATTATTTATTAAAATCATAGTAGGAGATCCCACCATAGAAATTTCTACCCTCATCTGTTATTTAAACGAATTATATGTCAAATGAAAGATTATTTTATTCTTAATCGAACCGTATTTGGTTGCCTGGTCAAAAGTGGTGCTAAATCATGGTTGCCTGGATTTTAAGATATAAAATGTTCGGTGCGAGTGTTGAAAGTGACAGAAAAGTGTTGCGCGCGCAATTTCATTTGACAGACAAAGATGCAGTGAGGCAGGCGTGCACTCGGCAGGTGCTTAGTCTATACATAGATTAAAACCATAGACTTTCTGTGCCTGTCCATTAAAGATATTTACAAAAAAATAAGTGAGTGACGTAAGGGATAAGTAATAAAACGTAAAAAAGCTGTTTTTGAAAATTTTGTCTGTTTGTCTGTATGTTTGTGCATGTATTACGCAAAAACTACTGAATGGATTGAAATGAAACTTGGCATGATTTAAGTTCATACTACATAATAGCATATAAGATACTTCTTATCCCGAAATTCAGCACAGTTCCCTTGGAAGAGGGGATGAAAGTCAAAATGTGTATTTTGACTTTCATCCTCTCTCTCAAAGGAACTCTGTTGAATTTCGGGATAAAAGGTATCCTATATGCTAGTAGTATGAACTTAAATCATGCCAAGTTTCATTTCAATCCATTCAGTAGTTTTTGCGTAATACATGCACAAACATACAGACAAACAGACAAAATTTTCAAAAACAGCTTTTTTACGTTTTATTACTTATCCCTTACGTCACTCACTTATTTTTTTGTAAATATCTTTAATGGACAGGCACAGAAAGTCTATGGTTTTAATCTATGTATAGACTAAGCACCTGCCGAGTGCACGCCTGCCTCACTGCATCTTTGTCTGTCAAATGAAATTGCGCGCGCAACACTTTTCTGTCACTTTCAACACTCGCACCGAACATTTTATATCTTAAAATCCAGGCAACCATGATTTAGCACCACTTTTGACCAGGCAACCAAATACGGTTCGATTAAGAATAAAATAATCTTTCATTTGACATATAATTCGTTTAAATAACAGATGAGGGTAGAAATTTCTAAGGTGGGATCCTAGACCATCAGGTTTAAAAGTAAAACTTGTTTAGGTAACCATTGTTTGAACTTTTTGTATTATAATTAGACTTTTTAGTCGGGCAGCCCTGGAACAAAATATTTAGTGATTAATAACAAGCTGAATTTTCGTGAGCAGGTTCGTTTCGACGAGACAAACAACTTTTTTATCTATGAAAATTCTCGATGGAGGTAGCTAATCGAGTGGGGAGGTGTTAAAAATTTCGATTCACTCGGGTGGGAAATCGTTCCACTAAATTTGTAGGACTATATGACCATTTCATTATACAAGTATTTACTAAGCTGCATACAAAAAATCTGCTGGTTATTAATAATATTCTACAGTGTCCTCCACTCCGAATATTTCCAAAAAATGAGGTTATAAAAATGATTAAACATTATTAATAACTAGCTGATTTTTTGTATGCCGCTTAGTAATTACTTGTATAATGAAATGGCTACATAGTCCTACAAATTTAGTGGAACGATTTCCCACCCGAGCGAATCAAAATTTTTAACACCTCCCCACTCGATTAGCTACCTCCATCGAGAATTTTCATAGATAAAAAAGTTGTTCGTCTCGTCGAAACGAACCTGCTCACGAAAATTCAGCTTGTTATTAATCACTAAAAATTTTGTTCCAGGGCTGCCCGACTATTTGTTTTTACCACAAAAAATTTGAACAAGTGTGATTATTTTAAACAAGACGACATTTTAATAAAGCAATTTACATTTTAATAAAAAACTATCACATGGCTCATATTTTTTGTGGTAAGATCGTTTATGTTTAATTTGCGTGTGCGATGTTGTTTTCGCGATGTATGTATTCAAAAGCCTATGTATGCGGTTGTAACTCTAGATCAAAATTGAAAATAGGTACAGAAGTAGTAAGTACCCAAGATACATAAATCAGAATTTGAAGATAAAGAAAATTGTATATTACAAAACTCATGTATTTGCTAAAAAAAACCGGCCAAGTGCGAGTCAGACTCGCGCACCGAGGGTTCCGTAGGTACTCCAGAAGTATAAGTACAACTGTTTTTCATTAATTTGTCTTAAAAGGTAAGGTATTTAGTTATCTACCAATTAAGCTTGGCCTCTAAATTGTATGAGTGCTCATACAACTCAGAGGTCTATCTTAATTGGCGTCAACTATGTATGTATATGGGGATACCCTATAATTTCCAACTTTTTTTATTTTTTGGAATTTTTCCTTTATTTGTGCTGTAAGACCTGGCTTTTTGCCAAATTTCGTAATTCTAGGTCAACCGGAATTCCATTTAGCTTTCAACCCAAAACCTATAGGGTACTTCCGGTTGACCTAGAATTACAAAATTTGGCGGTCCACCCGTTCCTGAGAAAATCGGTGGTGACACACGGACAGACAGACGGACAAGAAAGTGATCTTATAAGGGTTCCTTTTTTACCTTTTGAGGTACGGAACCCTAAAAAGAATTAGACAATTGAAACGATCGAAAAAGAAAACCCCAGAAAGATTTACTAGACAGCATAATCTATTATTTATTCAATAGAATGAATTGTTTTCGTTGAAGATTTGGGAAAATGTAGCTAAAAGTACCCAAAAGCTACATTTTGATTGATGGAACGAGAAAAACACTTTCTTCGGTATCGGATGATTTATAGAGATAGCGAAAGTTCATTGTGGGCGTCCTTTTTATTAGCCAAGTAAATAAAATACCTACATTTTCATAGAACACTTGGTAAATGTGCCTTTAACCTGTCAGAACATAGCTCGCTGGTAGAGTTATAAATACCATAATGTAAGATCTACTAATCTGTTATCAAACCAAAACAAATTGTCTGCCTGTATTTAAAAAAAATGTATTTTTATACAGATTTATTTTAGCACTAACTAATAAAATCGTAGAATTGCCGTATCTGTACATTGAAGATTTTTGCAAAATAATAACTGGGGGGTGTTAGGGATAAGTAATAGAACGTAAAAAAGCTATTTTTGAAATTTTTGTCTGTTTGTCTGTTTATCTGTTTGTCTGTTTGTCTGTTTATCTGTTTGTCTGTTTGTCTGTATGTTTGTGCGCGCATCACGTAAAAACTACTGAATGGATTGAAATGAAACTCGGCATGATTTAAGTTAGTACTATGGAGTAACATATAGGATACTTTTTATCCCGAAATTCAGCACGGTTCCCTTGGGAGAGGGGATGAAAGGCAAAATGTGTACTTAGCTGTAATTCGTTAACGGGTGGTCCGATTTCATTCATTCTTTTTTTGTTAGAAAGTAGATACTTTAAAGACTACTGGCTAATCTCCGAAAGGCTGGACCGATTTTGATGGGACTTTCACTGGCGGATGTTTACATTTTGATGTACCTAAACATCCGCCAGTGAACTTTTAACAGTTTTTAGCAAGGTTTAAGCTCAAAGGAGCATAGGAAAAACAAAATGATTCCCACGGGATTATTAAAATCAATATCCACGCGAACGAAGTCGCGGGTATCCGCTCGTAATAATAATAATGAAACTACTACTCCCAGTACAACCTCCAGCGCGATAGACAGATGAAATAAGAAACTTGAAGGAAGGAATGCAGGACCGTGTGGTTGTAGTTGGGACATTACAAACGTGCCAACGAAGTCATAAATCATATTTATATCGAACTTCTCGCTCGTACTTATTACAGGCCTTACGGATTTGGGATCTGATTCTGTGATGTTGTGTGTAACAATAATAAAGAAATTGTCTATAGTCGATAACAGGTTACAGCGAGGGAGAGCTCTCAGAACCCTATGATCGTAATGCTTTATGACTCAATTCGCACGTTTGTAATGTCCCAACTCCCAACCTATAGTGGCAAGGCCGTCCATTGCAGGGATCGTCCACTGCTGGTATGTCGAAGCTGGAGTTAAGATTTAGCCATATTTTCTCACATCAATCGCTATACAAACTATGTTATTTTAAATACGAGCGTTCCGCATTCGCTTTCGCATCAAAGGAGTGCAAGCAATTAGTGTTTCCCCTTGCGTTCACGGTTGCATGTTTTCAAAGGGCGAATTCACACTAACACACTGCAATGGCGCGCTAGACTGTTTCGCCCGTACGTATACAACGTATGTATGTAATATGTACGTATGTAGGTACATATTACATACATACGTTCTAGACATTATTCCTTTTAGATTTAGATAGGAGTAATACCCGACAACAGTGATCGTAATTAAATTTCGCGTTGGGGAAATTGTTTTCCGACGAATTGAGTTACGCTGTGGTTGCGGTTGGCATGGCTTTTCAAATAATGTTTTACGAAAGAAATAACTTTCTGACAAAATATTATTTTTTTATCTCCTTGATAAGTAAATATAAATTAACCGCCTACTTATTTGCCCGACGCGATGAAGTACTATTTATTTAAAAATAAACAGACAAACAGACAAAAATTTCAAAAATAGCTTTTTTACATTCTATTACTTATCCCTAAGGCCGAGCCGCACTGTGAAATATATTCGCGCGAATAAAATTCGCGCGGTTTATTTTCCGCATTTTAATATATTTTTTTCGCGAATTTTAAATCGCAAGTGCGGGCAGCTTCATACATTTCCATTTGTCACAGAATTCTGCGAAAAAATTCGCGCGAATAAATTTCGCAGTCCGGCCTCGCTCTAACATCCCCCAATTATTATTTTGCAAATATATTTAATGTACAGATACGTCAAGTCTACGATTTTATTATATGTATAGACAACATCTGTGCAATATCTTATTATTCGATGACAAGGTGAGCCATTGACTGCGATCTCACCTGGTGGTAAGTGATAAGTGACGGTAGATAGAAACTGGCTATCCTG
This sequence comes from Melanargia galathea, assembly GCA_920104075.1. Taxonomy (NCBI): domain Eukaryota; kingdom Metazoa; phylum Arthropoda; class Insecta; order Lepidoptera; family Nymphalidae; genus Melanargia; species Melanargia galathea. The sequence continues at coordinate 10,589,415 of OV049875.1, forward strand.
GGGAGTTATTCTGTAACTTAGTTAGCAACTGAAAATAGTTGCCAACGAATTAGCTCGATATACATTGCTGCTTTACTGTGTAAAATTATGAAAACACTTTATATTTCCCACAGTAAAGCAGCAATGTATATCAAACTAATTCGTTGGCAACTATTTTCAGTTGCTAACTAAGTTACAGAATAAACCAGCTGGTAGGAAAATACCTTTAAAACCATACCTACCCCTAAGAGCCTAGTGGATTTCTACGCGGCATCGTAGAGGAGCGCTAAATCGCTTGGCAGCCATTGTCATTGGGATGTTGACTAGCCACGTCCGAAAGCTCCCACCTATAGATGTAAGGCTGGAATAATACGAATAATACCAATCGGAATAATACGAAAAATCCGGTATAATTCTGTAAAATTCCAAAAATTCCGGTATAATACAGTTGGTTTTGATGACTATGTTTTTCATTTTCTTGATTTTACCGAGTACCGGATAAAGTATGTAAGGGTTTTTTAAATGTGTGATATATACTGATATTGATATATTTAGCGAGTAGATCAATTTAATATGTAAATAAACATTTTTTTTCATTGATTTCAAACAATATACCTACCTATATTAGTCCATTGAAATGTTACATGTATGAGCTTTGCATTTATTAGAGGACGCAATTTTATTTTTGGGACATTTGTGGGGAGTCAATAGAAGCTTAACCTCAAGTTTGTGGTGTCGCCACCCTTGTCCCCCGGCAAAATTTAAAAACCGTGTGCTTCAGTTAAGGTACAGTTCAAATAACCATATGAGCTTAATATGAGGTAGTTATTTCGAAATTACAGACAGACACTTCAATTTTATTTATTAGTAAGAATAGATAAGTATTGGTAGTTATACCTATGTACATACTTAAGTTTCTGTGTAGTAGGTAATGTGGGTAGGTACTTTTTATTGATTTTCTATAAACTACCTAATTAAAACAAAATATGACGTCAGATGACCAAAAATTGCCCATAATGAAGATATGTAAAACACACTTCTTGCATTTTTGTAGGCGAGTATTATTCCGCATAATACGGTATATTTGAGGAATAATACCGCAAAATTTGGAATAATACGTATTATTCCGGTATTTTTACATCTATACTCCCACCACACGGGACCAGTGACAATCTAGACGCGCGGCAGCGCGTCCGGCAAGTTCCGCGGCCGTGACGCGGACGTATGCCAGTGTGTCTATTTATTATCTTTTCCACTTAGCTTAGTGATTGTGTAGAACAGAATTAGTACCATTGTCATACTAATGTCATAATTATTTACCTTACCTACTCAAATTAGAAACTGTCATGCTTTTGCTGAAAGACTTTAGTTTCTCAATTATTTTGTCTGTTATTTTGTACCCAATTATTGTGACGTTTCTACTGAAAAATGTAACAAGTCTGCGTCGGTGAAACACAATGGCTTCATGTCACGGGGTATTATTGTGCTAATTTCATTATCAAAGGTCAAAATTTGCAATTGACCCGCGATCTATTTATCAAGTAGGTATGTATCAACTTTAGGTAAATCCCAATCTATAAAAGCGTGTGATAATACTGTGTCAATGAAGACCTACGAATGTTAGACGCCCGCTTTTATACGATTTGAATTTTTATTGAATTAAAATGTTTATTTTGACTGGCGTGTTTCATACATGGCTTCTTATTTCAAAATTTGTTCTGTTATACGTCCCTGATATTCTGACCTTGCAGCATACTTTATCTATACACTAGCTTTTGCCCGCGGCTTCGCCCGCGTGAATTTCGGTTTTTCACAAATCCTGAGGGATAAGTAGATTTCTGGTCCACCCGCCCCCCGCCGCGCGGCGCGGGGAGTTCCGTGCAGCGCGAGCGTCGCGGTCGGCCGTCGCGCGCAGCGAAAATACCTATCAGGGCGTTTTTTACCGATTTCAACACAACTCCTTTTTTGAAAGTCGGTTAAAAAAGTAGCCTATGTTACTCCTTGGTTAATCCTCTACTTGTCTGTGAAAGTCCCGTCAAAATCGGTTCAGCCGTTTCGAAGATTAGCCCGTTCAAACAGACAGACAGACAGACAAAAATTTTAAAAACGTGTGATTCGGTTATGGTATCGTTCAAATAACCATATGAGCTTAATATGTGGTAGTTATTTCGAAATTACAGACAGACACTTCAATTTTATTTATTACTAGATGATGCCCACGGCTTCGCCCGTGTGTATTTAGGTTTGTAAAAATCTCGTGGGAACTTTGATTTTCCAGAACAAAAAGTAGCCTATCTGTAGTAAGTAGTAACCCGGAAAAATTCCATGGGATCCTTACGATTTCGGAATGCAATTCCTTACAGCATCAGGGTTGAGGAGTTGGACATGTACTTACTCGAGGTCATTCAACAATAAAGTCTTTAATTGGTATCCCCAATATTAATTTAAATAACCGACAGTGCCTAAATCCCATTAGTTTTGGGGATCAGATCCCCTACAGCATCAGGATTGAGGAGTTGGAATCCAAATTTTTTGTAGGACAGTGTCGCAATGTTTCTCTATCGATTAAAAAAAAAATTACGCAAATCGGTTCTGAAATCTCGGAGATATCGATGTACATAGGTAGAAAAACACAACTCCTCCTTTTTTGAAAGTCGGTTGAAAAAGTAGCCTATGTTACTCCCTGGTTAATTCTCTACTTGTATGTGAAAGTCCCGTCAAAATCGGTTCAGCCGTTCCAAAGATTAGCCCGTTCAAACAGACAGACAGACAGACAGACAGACAGACAGACAAAAATTTTAAAAACGTGTGATTCGGTTATAGTATCGTTCAAATAACCATATGAGCTTAATATGAGGTAGGTATTTCGATATTACAGACAGACACTTCAATTTTATTTATTAGTATAGATTAGTATATAGATATAATAAAATCGTAGACTTGCCGTATCTGTACATTGAAGATTTTTGCATAATAATAACTGGGGAATGTTAGAGGTAAGTAATAGAACGTAAAAAAGCTATTTTTAAAATTTTTGTCTGTTTGTCTGTTTATCTGTTTCTCTGTTTGTCTGTATGTTTGTGCGCGCATCACGCAAAAACTACTGAATGGATTTAAACGAAACTTGGTACGAAAGTTCATACTACGGAGTAACATATAGGATACTTTTCATCCCGAAATTCAGCATGGTTCCCTAGGGAGAGGGGATGAAAGTCAAAACATGTATTTAGCTGTAATTCAATAACGCGTGGTCCGATTTCATTCTTTCTTTTTTTGTTAGAAAGTAGACACTTTAAAGATTGCCGACTAATCTTTAAAAGGCTGGATCGATTTTGATGGGACTTTCACTGGCGGATGTTTACATTTTGATCTACCTAAACATCCGCCAGTGAAATTTTAACAGTTTTTAGTATGATATGACTTAAGGAGCTTAGGAAAAATAAAATGATTCCTACGAGATTTTTAAAAACCAATATATGTATATCCACGCTAACGAAGTTGCGGGTGTCCGCTTGTTAGAAATAATATACCTAAATACAAAAATAATTGTTAAAGCTTCCAATATAACTGCTATAATTATTAAGTTTATACAGTTTTCACTCATTCTAAAAGTTAACGCAGACGCATATAGAATGTTTAAACGTATGATGTTATATTTCTAGACTGTAGAGGCCAGTTATAGGTATCTTTTAAAATTACAATGAAACCGCTGCCTTGATGTTAGTTTACAGGAGAGCAAACATTCTTTGTAAGTAGCACACCATTAAACCATAACAGTATTACAGGAATAGATGGTTCACAAACAATCGAGTTCCGCCGTAGGCCCGCCCGCCGCCGTATCTGTTTACTTTCAGGCCAAAATGCGTCCGCGGTAGGGTGACCACAACTTTTCATTTTTTAACAATATAAGTATGTACTATGTAACAATGTTATTCGGGACTATTGAGGCGTAAATTAGTGCAAGCCGAATCGAATTGCGCTTACATAGATCGATTAGGCTCCATATGCTATAGATAGACTCGTGTACATTGGCGGGAGGTTTTTCAATGCAATGCGACCCATCGCGGGTATAATTAGGTTTGTACAGAAAAGCAATGAGTCTCGCGACTCAGAAATGGTTTCGCATTCACACTAAGTCACACGTTTCTAACTTCGGACTTGCGAAGTCTTTAATTTCAATGGTAGAGTTTGTCGTACCATTTATTATAGTGATCGGTTATCACACACGCCTCGAATACATAATATAATATTGATTTTTATGGAGACATATCGTAAGAGCGGACAGATGCAGACATATTTTGTAGTATAAACTACGAAAGCCTAAACCTTGAACTCTAAAAATGATATGCTTTATAGAGTACTAAATTTAAACGTTATAGTACATCTTGTTTAGATGGTTGGACCAGGTAGTTGCGCCAACAAACCATAACAGTTAAACGAGAATAGAACATGTAAACAACTGGGTTTCTATGTATCTGCCTCAGCATTCAATGTAAGCGCGTAATTTTTCAACAGTCCATGAATGTGTCTATAAGTCTATAAATATTCCAAGCTTTAATAAGACGAACAACATTTCATTCAAACAGGCATTAAACCATATAGACCATACACATACATAGATACATACTTCATCAACATCTTATCCTTTTCCGATTCCATTAGCCTGCATTTCTGCCGTCCTAACGAAGAGTGCAATAAGTCGAGTTTTTGGTCAAATTGACTTAAGACCATATCCGTAATCAGGAAAATGAGCTCTATATTTTCGTCTTAGACGTCTTTTTTGTATCTTCAATAGTTTCGGTTCTGTTGGTTACCATAACTGCAATATCTAATATAACGATATGTAAGGAGCTAATCATAACCGAAATATCTTGAGTTATGACTTGGATAGCTTTGATATTTTGTAATATTACATAAAATAATCGCAATAAGTCCAGTTATTGCACTTATGACTATAGTACGTTTTATAAATTTTTGGCACATTTATTAGTCATAAGCGCAAGAAGTAAGAGTTATTGCAGTTATCATAAGGAAACTTATTACTTAAAATGTCTAGCTTACTAAATGTATTATACTAAAGTAAAGTTAAAATAAACAAAAAGTTTTTGATTTTGACGATTTTGTGGATGTTGTAAAATTGTCAAATTCGTAGATTTTTACTTTTACAAGCACAAAATTAGAAACACAACCACTTAAAGAAAATTTTGGAAGTCAAAAGTCATTGGCTGAAAGGGGACAATTTTCATTGAAAGTCAAAGAAAAACATGCAGCTGATTGGAGAGAATTAGAATTAGACAAATGAAAATTAACAAAAATAAAAAAAAAACTAGATATCTATACTAATATAATAAAGCGGAAGAGTTTGTCTGTTTGAACGCGCTAATCTCTGGAAGTACCAGTCGGATTTGAAAAATTATTTTTGCATTTGGTAGTACAGTTTTCCGGAAAGGTTATAGGCTATTTAACATTCCTAAAATCTTCCTCTAAGGGGGTAAAATGGGGGTAGAAAGTTTGTATGAAAGTCCTATGTTTTTAAAGTTACAGACCTGAAATCGGCATTTAGATTATTAGTTTTAAATAATATAAACCTGTATATTTTATTCTGAAAAATCTTCCCTTAAGGGTGGTAAAATAGGGGTTGAAAGTTTTTATGTTAAGTTTTAATTATTGTAATTATCAACTTGTAATTTGGAAGGTAGGTTTATTCTAAGGCTTAGATATCAGCCTAGAAAAGATTTCACGAAAATCCTCCCGTAAGGGGGTAAAATGGGGGTAGGAAGGTTATATGAAAGTTCTATGTTTTTGAAGTTACAGATATGAAAATAGGCATTTAGATTATGAATTTTAAATAATAAAAACTTGTATAAGTTGTTCTGGAAAATCTCCCATTAAGGGTGGTAAAAAAGGGGATGAAAGTTTTTGTGAAGTTTTAATTATTGTTATTATTATCTTGAAATTTGGACGGTAGGTTCTTTCTAGGGCGTAGATATCAGCCTAGAAAATATTATAGGAAATTTCTCCCCTATGTAAAATATATAAGGGGGTAAAATGGGGGTAGGACGGTTATATGAAAGTTCTATGTTTTTGAATTCAGTTTCAGATACGAAAATCGTCATGTAAGTTATTAGTTTTAAATAATAAAAACCTATTTAAATTATTTTGGTAAATCTCTTTTATTCTTATTATGTTCTTGCAATCACCTTATATCTAATTAAAATAATTCACTAAGGAAAACCGTACATATGGTTGGAAGAAACTATAGGGCATCATATAGTTTGTGCTACACAAATAAGTAGTATGTAGGTTTACTAACTGTAATGTTTCAGGATCCAGTAAAACACACTTTCTGTTTACCCAGTAGGCTATGTACTGTATGCAAGCCCGGAGCCCGTCTGTCCCCGTCCCGTGCCGGTGTGCGACCGACGCCCTCTATCGTAACCTGCATACACCACATCCCTCCCTTATTTTATTTTTATACAAATAAACTTTTACAAGTACTTTTAAATCGTCCATTGAATCTACCACTGGTTCGGAATGCCGTTCCAACCGAGAAGAACCAGCAAGAAACTCGGCGGTTGCTCTTTTTATAAAAGTAACAATATTACAATTATTATATGGCGGTTAACTAACCAAAATGTTTTTTTTTTAAATATTATTATTACAGATTACTCGTAAAGTTTAACAGAACAGCTTTGATTTTTACTCTATTTTAAATGTGTGTAACAATTACATAAACGTAGTTGATGACAGTAGACAACAATACAAAATACATAAATTAAAGGCTTTACTCTAGATCATTATTCTCTTCTAAATCATTATTCTACTATTTATACTAACCAATTAGTAATGATATGATTATGATTGTGTTATTTTTGATTAGGTACAATTTCCACCCATATTTTCCCCTTATTTTTAGGTTGCTATCTGTAGCTTTCCTTAGTCGCTTTCCTTTAGAGATCCACATACTCCTTCCCTTTTTCCTTCATTTGCAGATATCAATCTCTCACTCATCTCTATCACTCTTGTATTGTTTTGTATTCCACGTCTGGCTGCTGGAATCTTGCCTCTTCTTTTTCTTCTTCAAAACGAGAACCATTGGTGGTACCCATGGTGAGGGTCCATTTACTTCCTCGATAATATCCGCATCCTTCAGTTCCTTTAATGTTTCTTCTGTACGGTTGGATGACTTATACAGTATAGTTTATACTTAAAACATACCGGACAAGGTCCTATGTTCAGTCGATAAATTCTTTATCTACTTCTACTTTCTTTACGTTCAAAGCCATTAGTTTATGGAATAAACTTCTTTCGCAATTATATTATGCTAAAAGTCTGAGTAAATTTAAGACTACGAGAAATAAAAACTGTTAAAATCAGCAGTTCCTTTAACAATTTTAGATTTTAAGTTTAGTTGAATAGTATTTACTAAAAGAATTATGGTCAGAATTATTGTAATTCAAATCAAATCAAATCAAATAAACTTTATTCAAAATTGATACACTGTCTGTACGCTTTTGAACGTTAATTTAGGAACAGGCCATGGTGATGATTACTTACGGAAACTTTAAAACTAAAACTACGAGGGTTTCAAACGCGCCCCGGTCTGAGGAGAGCCCACAACAACTCAGCCGGGATTATATATATTTTTTTTTAGAACAATCTGTGTCCATGGGTTTTTGTCATTAAAAATCTTTTAAGCTATAGTAAGATTTTTCAATTAATTTGCGTTTAATGAAACCCTTGAACTTATTGAGAGATATATCCAAAATGTTCTCTGGCAACATATTGTAAAAAGTACAGAATTACCAACAAATGATTTTCCAACTTTTCGCAGCCTAGTAGTGGGCAACACAAGTTTATCATTATTTCTAAGATTAATGTTATGACAGTCACTTTTCCCTTAAATTTGTTGATATTTTTGTGCACATATATTAAAATTTCAAAAATATATAGGTTATAAACAGTAATAATTTTAACTTCTTTGAACTTATCTCTCAGTGACTCTCTGGGACATATTATAAAGCGTGTACCAGACATGTTTTCCAAAACGCGTCCCACGGATTCAGTACATGATTCTAAGTTCCCCAGTGGTGAAATTTTTCGTCGAATTTTCCATGAAATTTCCGATATTTTTTACCTCTTTTTTAACTGAATACTGTATAAAATCATTATTACTATCTGTCTCTACGCAATTATAAATGAAAAAGTAATTATTTCATTATTTTCACCTAAAACGGTAATGTTATCAAATTTAAGATTTTCGTCGAACAGCTGATTGCTAGTGAACTAGTGTGAATACAGGTCGTTAACCTACATTCGTACTGGCCTTGAATTTATAATGAGGCTCGCGGCGCAGGCAAAAGAAGTGCCGGGCGCGCGACGTCAAGGCCACGCTTTAACTCATAAAAGTCTCATACTGTGAATTTTGCGCGGAGCGTTGCGTACGTTGTTATCGCGTTGTATGCAATACATTGCGCGCTCAAAAGTGGCAATTTTTGAAACCAATCATTTCTGACATAAATGAATTCAGTATTTTCACATAACACATTAAATGCAACCTTACCTCAAAGTTTTGATTAAGATGTCATTTACACCCTGTATATGGCACGAACAGCTCTTCTTCTACAGCACGAAAATGGAATTAATATCAGCAGCATTACCCCATAATAGTATGCCATACGACATAATACCTACTGTGAAAATAACTAAAATAAACTAAACTCGCCGTTTCAATGTCAGTCAATTGTCGAGTCTTTTTAAACCGAGTGAAGATGAACTCAGGGCCATATTGTTGCCAAGAACCCACAGCTAAAGGCTGAACTGGCCAACCTAAACAGCGCACACACTGTGGTGCCAGCGCCTGGTAGCATTGAAACTCATGGAGACCCATTGGAAAGAATCTCTATGCTGGAGCATGAACTGAGCAGATCTCAAAACCATTCATGACTTTCAGTCACAAATAAAGTTATGAAATATAATAAACAATACATAAAACAACAATTTTTTACAACAAGCCGCTCCAATGCGGGTCGGTGCGCTTCTCAACAAGTATCGTCACATGATAGTGATAATAACCGGGACCAACCGCTTAACACGCTCTCCGAGGCACAGGGGCACAACACCCCCAGCCTCCAACTCAAGGTGGCATTGAGACAGAATAACCCAATACCCATCAATCATTTGCCCGACCAAGGAATCGAACCCGGAACCCCGCGATCCGCGTTCGAACATGCTAACCACTAGATCCACGAGGCAGTAATTATCCTTCGTGGCTCCCTACTGCTTACTCATTGCGTGACCTTTAAGTGAACCCTTACCACAACTATGATTAGTCTTTTGAACTGTTATTTTAAAAATTTATAATTGAACTATCAGTCAGCTTTTCTCTTACCTACTCGATAAATCAAACTAAAATCTGATTCGATTAATCTATACTTAAAAACCTTAATGATTAACTATCAGTTCTCTCAACATCACATCAGCTCATATCAAATCTGATCTAAAAATACTTAAGGTTCAAATTACTTTTACAGTTACATTTTTCAAACTAAACGAATCTAATCTTGGTTTTGAATGCCACGTCTATAACTATTCTAAATATTTGTCAATCAAATGTTCCTACTAAATGCAATCCAACTACACTTCTTTAGCTCTAATCGTGTAAGCATTCATCATCCTGATAAACCCTTCCACGATCTAAAACTTCTTCACGGCTTTTCACAGCCGGTGAATTCGAACTTGATCACTTCCCAACATCAATGAAGATGTCCGGATATCATGTAGGTAATATTCTAACGAAATCAAACTATTATTTAAAAATCTACATTTATCACCCGCAAAACTCAGTTAAATCGAAATAGAAATTAGTTTAACCAAAATGTCGCTTCATATTTCTTTCCTAATTAGTTAATTACACTCAGCATTCCAATATGGCAATACTCACTCGATTAATGTGTCAGTTCCATCTCAGCTATATCAATTGTGAAATGAAATTTAATAATCTTTAAACCATTTCTTTAACATTTATATCAACTTTCAACAAGAAGCTCGGTCGTACCGTATTTAAATATAGGATAATAAATACAACATCTAAAGCAAAATTTAAAACGTCAGTAGGTCGGTACAATGTCTTTAAACGAGCTGTAATAGGCTAGTCGATATTGCGTACAGGTTATGGATTTATGATGAAATTATAAATTGTACACCGACCGAGGTTGGTTCACCGTTACAGTCGAACTTTTCAATGAAAGGAATGACACATTTTTTCTTTATTTTAGCGGCCTGGGACAATCAATTTAATGAGTTAGATAATTGTTATCTGTCGTCTTGTGGTAATCAATTTAATGATTCAGATAACTGCCATCTGCTGTTTTTAATACAAACGCAAAGAACATGTCCAATTTAATCCAATTTAATGGAGGCAAATTGTCACACAAAGAACATGTCCAATTTAATCCAATTTAATGGAGGCAAATTGCCACACGAAGAATTTCCAATTTAATGGAGGTACCTTTGTACCACATATTTCCAATTTAATGGAGGTACCTTTGTACCACATATTTCCAATTTAATGGAGGTACCTTTGTACCACATATTTCCAATTTAATGGAGGCAAGTTGCCACACGAAGAATTTCCAATTTAATGGAGGCAAGTTGCCACACGAAGAATTTCCAATTTAATGGAGGTACCTTTGTACCACATATTTCCAATTTAATGGAGGTACCTTTGTACCACATATTTCCAATTTAATGGAGGTATCGTGTACCAATACATAACATTTTCTTCCAATTTAATGGGGGTACCTTTATACCAATAATTCTAATTTAATACAAAGTTACCCTAACTTTGTACCAAATATTTCTAATAAAATATTATATTTATATATATTTTACTTATTTAATTTTATTACTTAGTTGATATAAATTTCATATGTATTTATTAATTCATTATTATACTAGGCAATACATAAATAACCCAGAAATGACTAACATCTAGTCACATTTAATTCAATAGATTAGATAGAATATCTAGACTCCATAGTCACATTTAATTTAACCCTTTGTTATTTATTTCATTTATGTACCACACCACAGCATCTCATAACATAACTAATTATAATTCGAAATGAAATATTTACCTCTAGCGATCATCTCCTTACAATCTACATCATCGCATAACATAAACACGTAGAACATAAACAGCCGTCGTATCACTGTTCCTTTGTAATAATGAATACGACTTACCTACTAACAATAATACTCAACCACAAAAATAGGGATCGAACCTATGTGGTATACCTACTTATTGTTTACGTAGTTACTTAATATCACTGAGCAAGTAAATACTTATTATGCCCAATATTAGATGTTGCAATTCTGACAGGCTTTAATGTTTTTTTTTCTTATTTTATTTTTAAAATGTATATTTTAAGTTATTTAACTATTCGAATGACAAAACAGAACATGCGAGTAAAATACTTTTGTCACGTAATTAAACAGAGTGCTTACTGCTTAGTCTAAGTTTGGAGCACTCCAAAACTTTGTAGTATACTATTGATCGATTTCAGAGTAAAATGGACCCCAAATGGCTTGTATTAAGGCTTGAGTTCGCCAATACATTCAGCATTCGAACACAGCGAGCGCCCCAAGCAGAAATGTTGTAAAATACATATTCGAACTACCTACGGAACTACGACTTTAAAATAAGAGTGTTGGGGCTCAGTTTCTCAAAACGAGTGAGCAAACGAGTCGCAAACTATTTATATGTGTAAAATCTTAGACTAACCGTACAGGTATCAGTTGTATACTTTTACTAAAATATGTAGGTAGGTATGTAAGAAACATTGAGATATTTATCCAATACAAAGTTAATAAAAAAGAAATGTCACCTGCGTACATAACTTAACTCAGGAGATTTCTGTGGTGTAGTCGGAGTGATTTGGTAGGTACTTTAAATATTTTATAATATCCCACCTTATGTTTTTTTTTTTTTTTGTATTATTATTAATAAAATTACTATATCTGACCTTTACTCTCGTCGCCACTTGTAATGTTTCAGGATCCAGTAAAACACACTTTCTGTTTGCCCAGTAGGCTATGTACTGTATGCAAGCCCGGAGCCCGTCTGTCCCCGTCCCGTGCCGGTGTGCGACCGACGCCCTCTATCGTAACCTGCATACACCACACTAACAAAAACTGCAATAAGTAGTGTAGTTATTGCAATTATGATTAGGAATGCTATATCAAAACAATTCATAAGTCCTAATGATAAATACATTATTGCGTTTTTAGTGTGTATATAAACTTATGTACAAATATAATATACTACATAAAATTAAGCATTATTTTATCTGTCGTTCAGTAAAAGTTTCAAACCAATAGCTTTTATAGTTACGAAGATACACACAAAACAAAAATTAAATCTTTAACTGCAAATATCTCGAAAGTAGTCAAAACCTACATAGTTATTGCACTCTTCGTTAGGACGGCAGATTTGTCCACCGCTGGACTTATGCCTTTTCGGGAGAGTGTCTAGTTATACAAAGACTTTTATGCAGTTAATAATTTTAAGTTTTAACATCATAATATATTTATCATTTTTACTCTTTGTACAATACAGAGTTGCGTCATACGTACATATCAGAGAATAACTGAGTGCGAAACATTTAAAAAATGCTCAGTTTTGTAAAAAGGGACTGAAATCTTAAAAGTCAAAGCATCTACAAAAATATGAGAACTATATAAAAATAATAAAGAACAAGTTAATAGGAAAACTATGCAATATGAACATACCATTATTTTCCCGTTGAAACTTAGCCATTTTGTTCGCATAACAGCCTAAGTTATTATAACTCTATGTATAGTAAACGAGTAACAGACAAATCTCTTTCTGAACAAATGTAAGTGAATTTGATTATACTCGTAGCTTGTTCTACAGTGTAGCTTTTGGAAACCATAGTACATAATATTATTATGAACTAGCTTCTGCCCGCGGCTTCGCCCGCGTGAATTTAGTTTTTTCACAAATCTCGTTCCGCTTTCCAACCTTTATACCTACTTTCAAGAAAGTTTGCTATAGTAATCTACCAATAGCTGTAGGTAGTGCTGTAGTGTAGTGCTGTAGTGTAGTAGTCTGTAATGTGCTATGTGAGCGTGATTTACCTAAGAACAGTCAGTGCTATCTATCGCGTTTTTGGAAGTCTATATCTATTTTAGTCCCCCAGGCATACTTTTCCGGGATACAAAGCCTATGTGTAGCCTATGTGTTAAGTCAGGGCATAATCTATCTCCATTCAAAATTTCAGCCAAATCGGTTCAGTAGGTGTGGCGTTAAAGAGTAACAAACACACACACACACACACAAACTTTCGCCTTTATAATATTACTAGCGGACCCGGCAGATGTCGTCCTGCCCGCTATTAGCGCCACCTACCGGGTCCAATTTTTCTACTTATAAACCTTCCTCTTGAATCACTCTATCTATTAAAAAAAAACGCATCAAAATCCGTTGCGTAGTTTTAAAGATTTAAGCATACATATGCACATAGGGATATAGGGACAGAGAAAGCGACTTTGTTTTATACTATGTAGTGATAGTGTGATTGGTAACCTGTAGCCATTACGGCCTACGTAGCCATTTGTCATAGGGTGTCGCTGCCTAGCTCTCTAAACTGCTATTAAAATCTCACCTAGTCTTGACCTTTGCTGACAGTCAATTATATCGCATGAAAAAGCAAAATTTGCGTCATGATTATGATTGTCTTGTTTTTTTTTTTGCCTGACCTTTACCAGTAATAGACTCTTTATAAGCCATTCAAGTCTGCGTAATGTACTGAGATTTCTTTTGTCATGTAATCCATTTAGCAATTAGCATTTGGCGTTATTTACAGCAAGATATTTTTTTTGACAACAAAAACAATGTAGTCGTTTCAACGGTTTAAGTCCATTGCATTTGCTGAACATGGATCTTCCAAAGAATACGGTCTCAAGTCGGTATCTGATGGCTGTGTTCTTTGAGCTGTCTGTAATTGTCTGGTTCTTCTGCGGATCTTCTCATTTTTCAGCACAGTTCTCTCTCCGTCGTTCTCTGAGTGACTGTGAGCTTTCTTATCACTAAACAATGTGTCCTGTATTTAATAATGAATTTATGGCGATCTTAGCACACCAACCTGTTCGCATGAGTCATCACCACGTGACGCCGGACCGTCTAGTAGTCGTCTGTCTCTCAGTCTGTATTGACCTCCATTGATCAAATAGATCGCGCCAATAGGCAAAAATTTTAATATTAGAACTAAGAACCTTTAAATGCTAGTCTCCTATCCAGTTATAGAATGAACTGCTAAGCGCATTTAGTCCACATAATAGGTACCTTGCGATCTGGCTAAGAGCCTTCACATCCTGGAACTAAATCAAATGTCATCCGCTGCACAACACTGTTTCCTGCAAAAACTGATGGACGGCATTTCTTTGTGCTATGAATTTAGGTCAAGTACAAACGAATTAGCCAAAGTCAGCCAAGTAGTGGCCTCTAATTAAGTTTCTTGCTCTAACGACAGGGAATTTTATTTTCTTTATAATACGACATAGATTTAATCCACGCCCAAGTGTTCTAGATTACTTGGAGATCCATTCTACGTGTTCATTTAAGCTGGGAAGTTTGCTCTGGAAATATTTCGGTAGTGAAATCCACCCAAATCAAAGGGGAAACAGTTGCTGCTTGCGTTTTGTGGATAATCGGTTTACCAATAGACCGATTTGAACTGAAGTTGGAATTATGTTCGTTAGGACGTTCAAGTTTGAACTGGCTTGGGAATTATCCTTGTAGGCGTTTTGAATTTCATATTATACTTCTTTCTCTTCTATATATATAAAAATCAATACCACTTTTCGTTGTAATTTTATAACTCAAGAACGGGCTTACCTATCCAAACCAAATGTTTAGGCTTTGTTCGGACTATTTAGTAAATGGTTTATGTGAAGTTTGCACACAGGTCGAGCGGTTCTTCATTTATCACATTTTTCATTATTATCAATGGGTTCCTGGATGGTTCGAAAACACAATTACCGGGTAGGTACAGGTAACCCACCGGGTCTCGGTAGGTGGCGTTGATGTCGTTATGTCACCGGGCAGGATGACATCTGTCAGGTCCGCTAGTACCTACTTAATAATAATTTGATATCAAATAATCTATCTATACATATAATAAAATCGTAGAATTGTCGTATCTGTACATTGAATATTTTTGCAAAATAATAACTGGGGGATGTTAGGGATAAGTAATAGAACGTAAAAAAGCTATTTTTGAAATTTTTGTCTGTTTGTCTGTTTGTCTGTTTGTCTGTGTGTCTGTATGTTTGTGCGCGCATCACGTAAAAACTACTGAATGGATTGAAATGAAACTCGGCATGATTTAAGTTTGTACTACGGAGTAACATATAGGATACTTTTTATCCCGAAATTCAGCACGGTTCCCTTGGGAGAGGGGATGAAAGTCAAAATGTGTACTTAGCTGTAATTCGTTAACGGGTGGTCCGATTTCATTCATTCTTTTTTTGCTAGAAAGGAAATACTTTAAAGATTACTGGCTAATCTCTGAAAGGCTGGACCGATTTTGATGGGACTTTCACTGGCGGATGTTTACATTTTGATCTACCTAAACATCCACCAGTGAACTTTTTACAGTTTTTAGCAAGGTATGAGCTCAAAGGAGCTTAGGAAAAACAAAATGATTCTCGCGGGATTTTTCAAAACCAATATCCACGCGAACGAAATCGCGGGTATCCGCTTGTTGTAAAATAAAAATAAACGACGCATTTTTGAACCGACTAAAGTATATGGATTTAATAAAAACTGTCATACGCCTTCCAGGTTAGGTAATTGTTACTTATCACCAGGTATGATTGTAGTCAAGGGCTAACTTGTTAAAGAAAAAAAAAGAAGAACTCAAAGTTTAATTTTTTTTCTATAGAATCCAATTACAAGGCTTCCGGCAGTCAAAGCACATTATGCAGACAATAGATACTGTAATTATGTAGTTATATCATGGCACAGTTACGTTATAAATAGCTTTGACTGCATAGCGACCGTAATAATCGGTTTTTACATAAGTACGTTGTTTCCGATAGTTAATAATTAAAATGCTACCCCGTTGTGTTGTTTTTATCTGTTCACAAAAAATATTAATATCAATAAAAGGTGTGAACATATAACATGTGAAGTGATAAAAGTCCAGAACTTTATGACATTGTGGCCGATTCTGTTGTACACAATCTCTAAATCTAAACTAAAATGACAGGTCTAAATTTATTCCTATCTCTTTCACAGTGCTCACTGCGGAAAAGGATAGCAATAGATTTAGAGCTGTCATTTTAGTTTAGTTTAGAGAATTGTGTACAACAGAATTAGCCACAATGTGGGCGATTCTGTTGTACACAATCTCTAAATCTAAACTAAAATGACAGGTCTAAATATATTCCTGTCTCTTTCACAATCCTCCCTGCTGAAGGGGATAGCAGTATTTTTAAACCTGTCAATTTAGTTTAGGTTTAGAGATTGTGTACAACAGAATTAGCCACAATGTCTATTCATGATTATTAATATCTATCAATAAAATGTGTGAACATACATATAATATGAAGTAATGAAAGCCCAGAACTTTATGGCAATATCTATCGATTTATTTACACAATGATTTTTGACGATGATGAATATGAGAACAAAGCTATGCTCTACATAAAACTTCATAAAGTTCGTTAACATCGTAAGCTTTTTATTCTGTGTTTTGATATTGTAAAAAAAAAAAATATTTTTATTTTGGTTTCAGGTAATTCTTTCTTCGGTCGATTTCTGAAGAAGATAAGAGAATATGAATGTCGACTGCCAAGTTTAGTAGGTAATTGCTTCCTCTTTCAGAAATACCTATATTATGTATAATTTACAAATCTGGTTTTATTGGTTAAGTGGACGTGTCAGAACAAGCATAAGATAGGGTTCCGTAATCATATTAGTAAAAAAATTCATATCATAAACAAAAAGCAAAAATTATAATAAACAACAATGTAAGTAAAATAATATACCTAATGCTGTAGTGTAAGTTGTAACCACTATCACTATAGTATTTGTTGCAAACATTCACCGCACGAACTATGCCTTCATTAACTTGGTCGACTATAACTCATAGATTCTACAATTTTTCAGATTTTGCAATATAATAGACTAGCAGATCATACGGAGGAAGATATAGTTATATCAACGTAAAATTGTCACATTGGCAATGTAAACGATCGTTTTTTTTTCCGAGAAATTATTGCCTCGTAATTATTTTAAAATATAGTATATTCAACGATGCAATCCATAAATGAAGCGTAGGTAGACCCCCACTCGATGGACAGACGATCTCAAGCGAGTCGCTGGCAGCCGCTGGGATCAGACGGCACAAGATCGTGTTCTGTGGCGATCCTTGCAAGAGACCTATGTCCAGCAGTGGACGTCTATTGGTTGAGACGACGACGATTCAACGATGTCCCACTAGGGAGTACGTAACATTTTTTTATCTTTCACTTTCATGTTCGGGAACAAGTTTCTATAACTGCCAAATTATAACTTTGCAGTTTTAACAGAGACACTGAAGGACAGACGGACTGGACGAAACTATAAAGGTTCCTTGTTTTGCTAGGGAAACTAAGATTATAAACGGCTCATTGCCATGATCTGTTAAATGAGCGTTCGCGTGTTTTAATTAATGAAACCATTACAATGCTACGCTAAGGGTCTTAAAGGATTTACGTTAACTCGTGTTCAGCACAATTTTTAACAACATTATTTAAATTAGATTGATGGAGTAAGACTTATCAGCTCGCAATTTCACCAATCAACCATAACAACGTAAATATAATGTAAACCTACGTTATACAGTTAAAACTTTAAAAGTAACAATGTACTAGGTAGAAAGTATTGCGTAAGTATATATCTCTAATCTCTGTAAATTTTGTATATATCTCTAAAGTTTGTATTCCTGAATAATGTTTCACGCACATTTAAGTAAAGTAGGCTAAAACTAGATGCAGCTGGGAGCAGTTGGTTGAAGTCTTATTTTTTTCCATTTCCGGCTAAAACTAAATGTAACCGTACTTCGGTCTTTAGCCGTATCATAGGCCTATATAATACATAGCATATTGTGTAAACATCGACCAGTATAAATTACCGAGGGCGGTGTATTTTATCACAGCGCTCTCTCTGCCTCAAATCCACCCAGAGCTCCATAAAATGTTATACGAGCTCATTGTTCCTTATAGGGCAGTTCAACCTGTCTGATGTCTCTTTGTTAGATACCCAGAAGAAAAATTAACTTTTCGTAGATTCAAGACCAAGAATTAACATCGAAATCATCGTTTTCTCAAAAGGAAAGATACTCGTACAAAATATAAGTCGTTGTTTATTCTCATCAGGTTCAGGGCTCTAAAGTACATCTTTACGGTCTTATTCATAAAGAACTATAGAAGCTTTATTAGCTTGTTATAGGCAAAGTTCTCGAAAACATTATTCATAAACGTTCAATAGTGCTATAACGCTCTATAAGGCCTAGGCCGCACTGCGAAATTTATTCGCGCGAATTTTTTCGCAAAATTCTGTGACATATGGGAATGTATGAAGCTGCACGCACATGCGATTTAAAATTCGCGAGAAAAATATATTAAAATGCGGAATATAAACCGCGCGAATAAAATTCGCGCGAATAATTTTCGCAGTGCGGCCCCGCTCTAAGTATTCAATAACAGCTCTATAACTTATAACAGGGTGAACCCTACTTTAAACCCTTATTAAAGAACAAGATGGCCGTCTTGTCTTACGACAGCTGATAATTTGATTGAAGTGAGGTTATTTTATTTTGTTTAGTGACTTATTGCAATTGTAAAATATTGTAAAATTTTGTACATAAGTAGGTACATAATTTTTTATTTGCTGTGTATCGTAAATGTAAAACTCCGAACGTTATTAATTACTACCTTTTGCCCGCGGCTTCGCCCGCGTGAATTTCGGAATCGTGGATTCACGGTTCCCGTCCCCGCTCCCTTTTCCAACCTTTATACCATTTTTCAAGGAAGTTTGCTATAGTAATCTACCTATAGCTGCAGCTATAGATTGCTATAGCAAATTTCTATTTTTTCAAAATCACCGGGAACTGTGGATTTTTTCAGGATAAAAAGCCTATGTGTTAAGTCAGGGCATAATCTATCTCCATTCTAAACAGCCAAATCGGTTCAGTAGTTGCGGCGTTAAAAAGTAACAAACATACACACACATACATACACACAAACTTTCGCCTTTATAATATTAGTTACCTACCTAAAGTAAGTATTATAAAAACAATCCTGTCAAAACACTAGACAGTCAACACAATGACAATTGACCCTTTCGACAGAAAACACATGCGTTACTTTTTGTTTCACGGAGCGCAGAGCCCATTAATTTTGCGATTTTGTCTATGAATACATCAGAACGACAACTTAACAAAGCGAAACCAGCCTATAGCGGTAATTTAGTTGTGAGAGGTTTATTGAACCTTTATGAATAAAGAAAGTTATGAAACGTTTAATAGGCCTATTGAGCATTTTAGCTAATGAACATTTTAAACCTATATTAAGGGATTTTTATGAATAAGACCGATAGTCTATACTAAGATAATAAAGCAGAAGAGTTTGTTTGTTTGAACGCGCTAATCTCAGGAACCCTACTGGACCGATTTCAAAAATTCTTTCACCGATCATACCGACATATCCAATGTACGTGATCCCTGAGTGGCTATATATTATGTACCACGGGCGAAGCCGGGGCGGACCACTAGTAAGTCATAATGCGGTAAAATAACTAACTTTATCTATCTTATATTATGTACATATTACCGACTTAGCCCCTTGGTGGAAAGGTGATTGATTGTTATTTAGTCAATAAGAGATCTCTTACTGACTTTTGCAGAAATACTTGTTGATAACTGTTTATAATCCTGAGTAATCGAGGTGGGTCCAAGGCTGACAATATTTGAGGAGCGTTTTTTCAAAACTCATTTTGTCCAAAAATGTGTATTTTTCAAAAATAGCCGTTTTTAATTTATGCCTTTTTCTTAAAATTATATGTAGAAATATATATATATGCTAAATATAAAGCATAATATAGCATGTCTGAATAAAAAAACAAATAGTGTTCTATAGTTTTTTATTAAGTTAATTAAGCATAAATATTGGACAAAATATGTTTTGAACCATTTGTATGGACACAATACATTTTGAAACACTGGTTTATGGACACAATACATTTTGAAACACTGGTTTATTTTCAAAGCATATTATGTAAAAAGAAATGATTCATATTTTGTCCAATAATACCTACTAAAAAATAAAAAAAACGCTTATGGCCTATATTTTATGCAAAGACTATGCATAAAATAATGTTTTCACTGTATTAAATCAAATTTATATATAGCACAACATATATTAAATCTTGAGTTATTATGAATGCATGGAATTATGAATGACAAAATTGTTCAGTTCAGGTTCCTTTATCTCATAACTGAAACAAAATAAATTCATATTGTAGCCAGAATCTTATAACTGCCGATAAAATACAGTTAGAGTCGTATAATAGTACAAAGAAACAATAAAACGATAATTTAAATATTCCTCGCCTCTTTGTTTTGGTGTTTTGTGTCTTTTTTTCTTGAGCCAACTGAATGATTTCCTACTGGGACTCCTTGCTCCATGCTTGTGCAACAATATTAAAACAATTTTGTTTAAATTACTAAGGGCTTGTTTCACCACCTTCTGATAAGTGTCGGATTTTCGGATTATGTCAAATGACAAAGACAAAAGTTGTAGATACTTACTTTACTTATCAGAAAGTGGTGAAACAGGCCATTATTTAAATAATCGTACAGTTTGCCGCCACAGACAGACTATAATAAATTGTTATTTTGCTAACAGGTGGACAGACTATGTTTTGAAACACCACTTCACACGGACAAAACATATTTTGAAACAGCGCCTCATTTTGACAATCGATTATTTACTTGATAAATTCGGTTTTTATGCACTAACTTTTGCTAAGTTAGTTACTCTTGCATTTTAAGGCCATATACAACGAAATCTCTTATTTTGATTACTATGGACAAAATACGATTTGAAACAACGCTCCTCATTTATTCAGTTGTCGGTTTTCTAGGATTCATTTCCGTTCTGTCCAATTTAACGTTCGTGATTAAGGCCAATTATAAAAAGTATTCCCATTAACACAATCCACCTACACTTTGCAATCGTCCGTTGTGAAGTCGACATCTCCTGAAGATGCTCCGGTGTCGGAGCGAAACGATCGTCGAGTTTGTTTTGTGGTGAATTTGTGTGGTGTTGTGCCTACAAGATTGTGTGGTGTTGTGCCTACAAGATTGTGTGGTGTTGTGCCTACAAATTTGTCACTGTTAGCGGATTATAGCAAAATAATTTTATATTCATTGTTACAATCCACCTACGATTAATCTATTACGGACATCATGAGAACTATGATAATATCTAGATTCTACATTTTTTAACTTAATTGCTTGTTTACTTGCATGGAAGTACATCGATGCATGGAAGCTATCGGCTTTGCATTCAGCTGCCCACAAGTATGAATCTTCATGGTTCAAATTACAATGAAAACAAGAGTTGGCTCGACATATTATTAGAATGAAGCGAAGGGAGATATGAATGATACAGCACAATCGCGGCTCGTAGTTTCGAGAATGAGCGGCTTTAATATCCATTCCTTTTGTCCCACTTCCTAAACTAGGGCGAAACTTCAGAGCGATACAGAGCGTACTATAAGCTATGAGTTTTACTTCGGCATCATTAACGAAATGCTGAAGGTACTGCTAGTTTATGTCATTTGTTTGTTTAATATGGGTATATTACAGCCATCATTAATTTTTAAATGAATTCTTGTCATTTAAAAATGTCATTAGTCCCACGTTGGGTGCCAAAGCCATATACTGTATACACATACCGTACTGTAGGTATATTATTAGTTACTTACCAAAGCGTAGATTTAGTACGTGACAACGCAAAAATACTGGCGATGACGTATGAGACGCGATAGGCCACCTGAGCTGCGTTCCCCGTATACGAGGACGGACCTCTGCGACCAGTTGCGCTTCGTGTACCTAACTACCTAACTATACCTATATTATATAGTAGATATTGATAAGCTTCATTTATAGTTTCTACTATTTATTACTTTTATATTTATCTTTACAATGTCTTATTTTCGAGTAGTGTTTGCTGAGTACTTTCTACGTTAGTATATCAATGAAAACGGGCATATAGAAGATCTTGTACAAAGGCAATTTCGAATTTTATACTATAGTACTATAGGTACCTTACTTGGTACAAAATTTCGCTTTCAGCTGTGGGTTATACGGATTATAGATGTAATATCACGTGATCTATATTATTATTCCTGTTCACTTAAAACTTTCAACAGCTATTTGAATAATTACCCTTACGTGACAGTTAATAACCAACCCATTTCACCGTTCAAACTTCCGCAATATTATACGTACATTTATCATGTCATGACATGCTTAGGAAAAGCTCTTTATGTGTCGCATAAATTCTACCTCGCAAGCACGCGGTCCTGTTTAATTTCTCACGGGATTTTTAAAATATCACAATCTACGCGGATGAAGTCACAAACGTAGTATTAGTACTTTAATAATATAGGTATATATGAGGCAGTGTCGCCAACAAGAGATACAAAGACAGAGCTACCCATAGAGTAACTGTGTGAATAGCCAAGGGTCTAGTTGGTTAATCGGGTTCTGGTTCCTGTCATTGAAGATAAAATCTACCTAGAGCATAAACCTCTTGGAAGAAACGAGCTAGTTAATGGAGATCAGTTTAAAACTATTGCTCGTATCTGTGCCGGCTGCATTGTAATCAAACACGCCCACAATCCTATTGTATAAAGGCCCTTTATAAATACGTTTACGTAAAACCATTACGTTGGTTTTGTTTACGGATTAAGATAAAATGTACGGGAGAGCCATTAGTTAAAAGAAAACAGCGAAAATAAAATGTATGCATAATAAAGTTTTAAGTTTTGAGTTATTGATCATAGAGATGCAGTCTACACACCTATGTACATTGTACATCCAGCATCAAAAAAGCGCCCCTACCTAATTAAACAAAAACGCATTGTGACTCAAAATTGTTTTTAAATAAACTTATTGATCTGACTACAAATAATTTAAACAAGTTTAATTGATGACTATATAAAGACGTTGACAGTTTTTGTATTGAAAATTGTCAGAATATTGCTGTACGGTTTAAAATATAACTTTTAAACTTTTTAGTAGCAAGACTGAATATATTATTACCTCTTTTTCACCTGTATAGTAGTTGAGATAAAGATATAGCGATATTGTTAACACATGAAGTGAAAAGTCAGCGCCAATTTTACCGAATGGCAAAATGCATTACTGGTCCACTTCTCCACCTCTTAGTACCTATATGGCACCTCTCTGGTTTTAAAGCACGTTGCGGTCCCCGGAGCCGGGAAGTGAAACAATTTTAATCCATTGCTCGTACGTGCCATCGCGTTATTAAATACGAGCAGACCACATAAGTATTTAGTTATTTACCTATGTTATTCTATAGTTTGCTTTATTTATCTGTACAAATAAATAAAATTGTAGGTTCTGTCTGTGATATCGAAATAATTGTCTCTTTAATAAGCTCGTATGATTATTATTATTTGAATGATAACAATTTTTAAAATTACTGCCTGCTTGTTTTTCCAAGTTTATTCTTTGGAATCGCTGAACTGATATTGATGAAACTTTCACAAGCTAATAGAGGATTATTCAAGGAGTGATCCAGAATTTTTTCTATCCCGGAAATATTTAGAGTTGCTTCGTAAAAAGTTAATTTAGATAGCTTGCATCCCGGAGATAGTCATAGGCTACGTTGTGCACCAGAAAAAAATTTTGACGGAAATTTTTAAAACCCACGCAGACGAAGTCGCCGGCATCGGTTAGTAAAGATGTAATAAACCTATTCAGAACATAATATAAAACTTAATGTAGTCTTATGAGGCTCACAAAGATCAATTTTAAACCATGGCTGACACCTGCCGCTGCGTAATCAATCTACTGTTAATTCCCTATATATAAAGACTAGCGGTCCGCCCCGGCTTCGCCCGTGGTACATAATATATAGCCTATAGCACTCAAGGATCACGTACATATCCAACGGTGAAAGAATTTTTGAAATCGGTCCAGTAGTTCCTGAGATTAGCGCGTTCAAACAAACAAACTCTTCCGCTTTATTATATTAGTATAGATAGATTCCTTTCTACGTTTACACCGATTATATTTATATTTGAATACATATTATATCCTTAAATGTACAACGATTGTTATGTACGCCGTTGCTAATATATTTAGGTAGATGAAAACGAGGATTAAAACTTAATTTTTAACCCCCGACGAAAAATCGACGGGGTGTTATAAGTTTCACGTGTCTGTGTGTGTGTGTGTGTGTGTGTGTGTGTGTGTGTGTGTGTGTGTGTGTGTGTGTGTGTGTGTGTGTGTGTGTGTGTGTGTGTGTGTGTGTGTCTGTTCCCCTGTGGCGCTCAAACGCGTGGACCGATTTGAATGCGGTTTTTTTTGTTTGAAAGGTGAATTAGTCGAGAGTGTTGTTAGCTATGTTTGATGAAAATCGATCCAAGATGGCCGCCGCTACAAAATGGCGGATTACATATTTTATCACAACGCCCTCAATATGGGTATCAAATGAAAGGGCTTGACTAGCAGAATAGCACTATTGCAAATTCAAGATGGCCGCCGCCACAAAATGGCGATTGTCGGGGGTTTTTTAAATTTTCAATTTATACTTGTTAATTTCATCGTAGTCTATAAAAAGTAGGTCAATTTTAAACCATGGCTCATACGTGTCGCTGCATAATCATTAAAACTCATATTCATAAATATACAGTGAGTATTACGCAACTTTGTCGATGAATGAAATCTAGGTATAAATCTTATGTTTAATCCTATCTGGGTAGATAGAAAGTAGATCAATATAAAACCAGGGCCCGTACGTGCCGCTGCGTAATGAAACCCGCCTACGAGACTACGAGCACACGAGTAGTAAATCTACAGAGAGGAAGCTTCCACAAGCGGCCCGCTGTAGGTATACTCATACAAACACACTCACCAACGGTTCACGGACGCCCGCTCGTTCCACTAACCGGTACAGTTTGTGACAAACGTGCGCATATGTGTGAGAGTGTACCTACAGCGGGCCGCTTGTAGAAGCTTCCCCTCTGTAGGTACTCTGTGCTACGAGCGTACTTTATTAAGACTGTTTGTACAATTCATACCTACGACATGTACCTATATGTTTATTCATATGAAGACCATAACATACATAAAAATAACTCGTAAGAAAGAAAGTATCATTGTTCTCGAAGTATTAAAGGAGATATGTATATTTAGAACCAGAAAATATGTAAATAGTAATGCGCAATGCGTTCAATGAATTTTTGAAACAACATGTCAATAATAATATACATATATATCACAATTCACAATGTTTCAATGTTATTTATTTACCCAAAAATTAATGACGATAAATCAATGGCGATACCAAGTCTGGCACATCCGCATACGCTTAACCTTCTTCTGAAGCTGCAGCATGGCATACAACAGTGCTTCGGCTGTTGGAGGACACCCGGGCACGTAGATGTCGACCTAGAAAATTTATGAATTTCTGAGTACCTACAACTCAACGTTGGTATGGTATAACTAACAGATGTGTCGTGTTTGGACTAGCCATTGTGTCTGGACATTAATTTTGTCTCCATGAGTATCTAGTTGGCATACAGACACTGACTAGGGTCTGACAATGGCACAGGAAAATTGTTACCGGCACTCAGCTTGATTAAACGTAAATCTACCGAGTTCATACTCGTTGAAATGGTCTCGACGAGCAATTGGTAGACACATAATGATCAAGGTATGATGTTGGAGCAGGTAGATGGTGGGACGTCAGGTTTATCAAACATAGATCCATAAATCCCACATGTCGGGGGTGAGAGGAAAAAAAATTGTTATCCAAACACATTTTTTTAAGTAAGAAGCACATTACTGGTATAATTCTGTCAGCACCGCGCACAGTCGAATAGGTGTAATGGTAGTAGCCACCACCATTGGCACAGCTGCCCATGGACACTACCCATTTGGGATCTGGCATCAAGTCGTACGTCTTGCGCAGGATGGGTGCCATCTTGTTTGTGACGGTGCCCGCGACGATGATCACATCAGTCTGGCGCGGCGTTCCTCGGAAAACCATACCGTAACGATCCATGTCATATCTGTGGAAATCAATATCATATTTAAATAAATAAATTATCCCAAAAATATTTGTCTCAAAATACGCATCTACTCTCTCGCAGTAAAATACTGCACACCATCTATCTTCAGCGTTATTGCGCTATTTCGGAAATGTATGACACAATTAGGTGTGCAGTCGTTAGGAACGAAGAGAGACATGAGGAAGATCTCCAAGTCCAAGCTGGTGGTCAAGTCATAGGGAAACCGGCACACTTAAAAAATTCTCATTATGGTCTAAAACACACAGTTGAAATATTATATTATTAACTTCTGTGCTAACCCCCATTCGACATTCGACACCCTGATGATAGAATAGAATATAAAAGTTTTTTATTCAAATAAACTTTTACAAGTACTTTTGAATCGTCAATTGAATCTACCACTGGTCCGGAATGCCGTTCCAACCGAGAAGAACCAGTAAGAAACTCGGCGGATATATACATTATACATAGTATACGTGGAATAAAATAAAATGACGTTCGCTTATAAAATAAATTTTGAATCGTGCGAATGCAAAAGGCCATTGTGATATTTGACTGGAGTATCACAATATCTAGCTTCAGATGTCAAGTATTTCCACTTCATTAGCTCCTCTATTAATTGAGTTAAAGGCCTTCAAATTGATAAAACTATGTCACGACATTAACTATGCATTATTTTATTGCTACTATATCTATATCTATCTATCTATCTATACATATAATAAAATCGTAGAATTGCCGTATCTGTACATTGAAGATTTTTGCTAAATAATAACTGGGGGATGTTAGGGATAAGTATTAAAACGTAAAAAAGGTATTTTTGAAATTTTTGTCTGTTTGTCTGTTTATCTGTTTGTCTGTTTGTCTGTATGTTTGTGCGCGCATCACGTAAAAACTACTGAATTGATTGAAATGAAACTCTGCATGATTTAAGTTCATACTATGGAGTAACATATAGGATACTTTTTATCCCGAAATTGAGCACGGTTCCCTTGGGAGAGGGGATGAAAGTCAAAATGTGTACATAGCTGTAATTCGTTAACGGGTGGTCCGATTTCATTCATTCTTTTTTTGTTAGAAAGTAGGTAGATACTTTAAAGACTACTGGCTAATCTCTCAAAGGCTGGACCAATTTTGATGGGACTTTCACTGGCGGATGTTTACATTTTGATGTACCTAAACATCCGCCAGTGAACTTTTTACAGTTTTTAGCAAGGTATAAGCTCAAAGGAGCTTAGGAAAAACAAAATGATTCACACGGGATTATTAAAATCAATATCCACGCGAACGAAGTCGCGGGTATCCGCTCGTTGTATACTATATGCTACTATGCGACAGGTTTACACTTGACCCCGATACCTCTTCTTTCTTTCTATCTTGTTTAGCCAGTTTCCGCATATAGAAGTTGAACCGCTCGTGTAGTTCCAAGCAGATTCCTTCAGCCATTCGAGCATCCTACAGAAACTTAGCCGCCCAAGTATTAAACCCCTTGATTTCTACATGAACTCCAACCATTTAATTACTTGGCGGCTTAGAATGAAGGTAATAAAAGGGTATCTTTAAAAAAATTACCTTGGACCAGCATAATGCATCATCTCCAAAGCACAGCAAGCAAGACCGAATGTCAGGGGCCATAAAGAGCCTTTTCTTCCCCAATTAAGGATGTCGTCAGCTCTGGCAACTACCCACTCGACAGTTGACTGAAAACATTATTTAGCGACAGGGTCATTTTAGCAAAGCTTATTTTAGCCTCCTCATAGTATTATCATGTATCTTATAAGCATCTTCTCGCACAAGCTTCGTGCCCAACCCATACTTTATAAGCGAACCACACGAGTGCGGGAGCGGCCCTTATTTAACGCTGATGCGTAAAAAGAAACATTTCCACATACGCGATTCGCTGGTTGGTCAAAGCATGGCAATTAAAGACGAAATGAAAAACTAGAATTAAATATTTATTATTAATATTTTGGCAGATCGGTATTGCTCGAAAGTCGAGTTACTCTACCTTACCATGCAGTAGTCTCATTTTCAGGTCATTCTGGATGTCCTTAATTATCGCATATACATTTAAGTACAAAAATAATTAACCAGGAAAACGCCCGCAAGGGCTTCTTCAGTGGTATTCCGTCAGCTGTTGCTGACGATATACCACTGAAGACGATTACATACATTGACGATTGCTAATAGAAATTTTGTAAGAAATATCGCAAGTAAGAAAGAGAATATTGTGGTTAAGAGATAAGAGAAAACAACGGAGTATCAACATTCCTTTACATAACAAATGTCTCATTTACTGCAAAAGTTAGTAATATCAGGAAATGCTTAGAGTTTAGTATGATCAATCGTTCATTTATATGTAAGCGCCAAGCAAGGGTTCCTATAATTTAGTTTTGGTTCTATTTTTAGGGTTCCGTACCTCAAAAGGTAAAAAATGGAACCCTTATAAGATCACTTTCTTGTCCGTCTGTCCGGGTGTCACCACCGATTTTCTCAGGAACGGATGGACCTAGCAAGTTGAAATTTATACCAGATACTAAGGTCTATGGTCCCTATTAGGTGTATAAAAATTAAGGTCCTGAGTCCACAATAGAAAAGATATGGGCAAATTTAGATTTTTACGAAAACTTGTAAGTACCAAAATTTACCTTAATTTTCAACTTTTTTTATTTTTAAAAACACGCAAAAACGACGGGGTGTTATAAGTTTGACGTGTCTGTGTGTGTGTGTGTGTGTGTGTGTGTGTGTGTGTGTGTGTGTGTCTGTCTGTTCCCCTGTGGCGCTCAAACGGGTGGACCGATTTGAATGCGGTTTTTTTTGTTTGAAAGGTGAATTAGTCGAGAGTGTTCTTAGCTATGTTTGATGAAAATCGGTCCAAGATGGCCGCCGCTACAAAATGGCGGATGATATATTTTTTCACAACTCCCTTGATATGGGTATCAAATGAAAGGGCTTGACTAGTAGAATAGCACTATTGCAAATTCAAGATGGCCGCCGCCACTAAATGGCGAATGTCGGGGGTTTTTTAAATTTTCAATTTACACTTGTTCGGAATTTTTCCTTTACTTGATCTGTAAGACCTTGCTTTTGACCAAAATTAACAAATCTAGGACAACCGGAAGTACCCTTTATTTTTTGGATCGAAAACCTAAAATGGTAGTTCCAGTTGACCTAGAATTACGAAATTTGGCCATGATCGGGTTAACAATCGCCTACTTTTGTGTTATAGTTGTTCAGTCGAATTTTATGTCTATATTTTATTTTATGGGTACTTTTAATTTTAAACTGTCTCTTGAATTCTAAAGCTTTAGATTACTAAAAAAATCTTAATCTGAAATCGGATCAATGGATAGTGGATTCTCAATCCTAGTTCTGGTCCCGCCTTCTATTAGCGAGATAGGCGACTAGAGACCAATTTCTTACGTTATTGAATTGAAACAAGGTGGGAGGACAGTTCAAGGTGACATAAGTTTGGGAGTGTTAAACGATTTGTAGCAGTTTTAGACTGAGCACTTAGGTGTGAGTCACGTTGTGTCATTCTGGGAAACGTGTGGTAAAAATACATATTTAGCACTGTGGTAAACTATGCATAAAAACGACATTGAATACAATATCTATTGAGCACCTATTGTTGTCTCACAGTTACCTACTGGTGAATGAGTGAAACATAATAACGGTGTAAATTATGCTGTTACAGTAATTAGATGATCAGTAATCAGTTACTGTGTCATGTCCGCGAAAATCCAGAGCGAGTGCAATGATTCCTTACGAAGGCAATCATTTGGGCAATTTTAATTTTCGATCGTGCTTCACAAAATTAGTTCTTTGATTTTCCAAAATCAAGAGCGTAAGTTTAACCACGCTATCCTTCTGTAATTTTTCCTTGCATCATAAGTTTAAGTTCACACTTCTTGATGTTACGAATCACGAATTCAAAATATTGCAACCTTCCCAGTTTTGTGTAACACAGTACTATTCCGTTCGTGCTCACATAATAATATTATATTAACTGAAATTTCTGTTTTCAATAGAGCGCTTTATTATTGAAAATGAATTCTCTGTACACGACATAATGCAACATTGTTTTCGCTAATTGCAATCGAGGTTCGTTAATTGCAACCGACTGCCCCGTGTCGAGTGCCTTCACGGGCATAAGTGCCTCTCGAATTGCCCCTTCACTCGAATTCACCTGATAACATATGTCAGATAATTTAATTGCTTTTCGAACACTCTTTTTTCAGAAATACATCATTGAGGCGTCGATCCCACTACGAAATGAGATTTGGAGTTCAGAGTTTTTGTTACACAGAAATATAGAAGCTGACGGCGAGTTATTAGAAATTGATCAGTAGTGACCGCGGAACGAAACTCTAAACTAAAACTTCGTTGGTCGTGGAATCGACGGCTCAAAGCAGATACCGTGAAGCATAGTAATTGTCCCTGTTCCATTCATCGCAGTATGAATTATTTTCCGTTGTCTGGTATTATAAAGCTCGACGAACACGAATGATTACTGTTATTTGTTATTAGGCTTTATTACTGTCTGCTTCTGTTCATACATATTTTTGTGCTTAGTATTGCGTTCTCTATCAAAGCTCTCTTTCAAAGAATAATTCTTTTCAGTTTTTAGGGTTCCGTACCCGAAGGGTAAAAAACGGAGCCCTATTAATGTCACTCGGCTGTCTGTCCGTCTGTCCGCCGGTCACAGGTCTCTAGCTCGCAGACGAAATGAGTTACAAACCTGAAATTTTGGTATTTAGTGTAAAACGTTAACCCAAAATCAAATATTGAATTAGAAATTGAATTAAATTATTTTTCAGGGGGGCTCCCATACATGAAAAAGGAGCCGGAAAAAAAAATTTTTTCTTTACCCTAGCTTGTGGGGTATCATTGTTTAGAGCTCATTAAGTAGAGTACAAATATATATTTTTTTAATTTTTATCTCAAAAAATAAGGGAATGGGAGGCCATCAAAGTTGTCAGTTTTAGACCATTTTTGTGACGGGGGCTATCTCAAAAACTAAACTAGTTGGGAATATGATATTTCAGTATATTATGTACTATATGCTCTATTTAAACAACAAATACTGAAAACAACGATTTATTAAATAGTTTATAAGCTGTGACCAAAATAAACGAACATTTTTTTTTGGTTTTTCTTTCACGGTTTGTTGCGATGTCTAGCTCGGAAATTAAATATTTCTTAGACCCAAAATATTATATTGTTCATAATTATGTACGGAACCCTGAAAGAGCGAGGCCCGACTCGCACTTGGCAGATTTTTTTTTTTGTCATTCTTAATTCCGTATTTTGCATACTCAATCTGTTTTGTTTGTTGTGTCTGTTTTGGTTTTGATAAATTTTATTATGATTTTTGTACAAGAATTTGGTAAAAAATACCTAATTACAAAAAGGAAAATGTCTCAATTTCTTGATCTAATATGCTTAGTAGCACATAGGTACAAATAAATAATTATGTTGTATTCTAATGTACCTACGGTCTGAAGTACCGTAATCATATCAAAAATAAGTGAAAATCTGTGAAATATAAAAAATTGGCCAAGTGCGAGTCGGGCCTCGCTATTTTAGGGTTCCGTACATAATTATAAACAACATAATATTTTGGGTGTAAGAAATATATAATTTCGGAGGTATTTGTTGTTTAAATACAGTATTACATAATACACAAAAATTTCCTATTCCTAACTGGTTTAGTTTTTGAGATAGCCCCCGTCACAAAAATGGTTTAACAACCTGACAACTTTGATGGGCCTCCATTTCCTTGTTTTAACCAAAAAATTGAAAAAAAAATATATATTCGTACTCCATGAGCTGCCATCTTCCTAGCTGATATCCCACAAGCTAGGGTAAGAACAAATTTTTTTTCCGGTTCCTTTTTCATTTACCTATGGGTGCCCCCCTGAAAAATAATTTAATTGAATTTCTAATTCAATATTTGGTTTTGGGTTAACGTTCTACATCAAATACCAATATTTCAGGTTTGTAACTCTATTCGTCTACGAGCTAGAGACCTGTAACCGGCGGACAGATAGACAGACAGACAGCAGAGTGACTATAGGGCTCCGTTTTTACCCTTTGGGTACGGAACCGTAAAAGGGAATACTTGCCTTACCTACATGTGTAAGTATTACCTAAGTAGTACCTAAGTCGACGCATTTACCACTGTGACATAACTTATAGCTATTAGTCTTTCGCAGCTGGAACGGCCTCCCGCCGCTCCGGATCACACGCCTCCTCGGACTCGAATGGCTATTTGCTTTTATGTAGCGTGCTTTTGTTCCCTACTCCATGTAGAATAGAAATAGAATAGAATAGAAAAGTTTTTTATTCAAATAAACTTTTACAAGTATTTTTGAATCGTCAATTGAATCTACCACAGGTTCGGAATGCAGTTCCAGCCGAGAAGAACCTGCAAGAAACTCGGCTGTTGCTCTTTTTTTAAAAATAACATTATAACAATTATTATTATTAATGTACATGATTGAAATGCCGTCTCGCGCATTGCTGGAACGAGTTAAATCCAAGCTTTTTTATCGTTTATATAATCTTCAATTGTATAATAAGCTTTATTTATGAGCATACTTTTAATAGAGTTCTTAAACTTGTGTAAAGGCAAGTCTAAGACATATTTTTTATTCAGATAAACTTTTACAAGTGCTTTTGAATCGACAAATGAATCTACCACTGGTTCGGAATGGTGCTTACAATTCTACACGTCAAAAAGGGCAGACAAAAGTAGCCCCATTTCCGACTAATTAACTATACGACTTAATGTAATTACTATTATACTCCGTATGTATTCTGCTTTTATTGTATTGCAAGACGCTTTTATTAAATCTAATCCATTCCTATACATTTACAAGAATAAGGGCCTGTTTCACCACCTTCCGATAAGTGTCGGATAGCCTAAACTAAGTTTTCTCACTTTCTTACTTTATGTCAAGCGACAATGACAAAACATGTGAATGAGCTATCCGACACTTACCTATCAGAAGGTGGTGAAACAGGCCGCTAAGTGTTTGTATGTTCGTTGTTTATGCGTTCGCTTATTTATCGTTCATACATTTGAGCTGTATACAACATATATATGCACAAAGATATGTTGCATCCTGGAAACGGTTCATGGATATTTTTCATCCCGGAAAAAAGCATCTTTCAATTTCAACGATATCGATCGGGTAAAATACACGTACAAGTAGGTAGGTACATGTATTTATCAAAATAGAAAAAATCTTAATGTGTAAGTTGTGCTCGTTTCGTTTTATTGCAGACTATATTTTCCATTAGAATACTCTAAACCTAACATACACAGAGAGAGGAAAGCCTGGAGCGGTTTTAGCGTAGGGCTGCCTTACGCTGTTTCAATTGGCTCCAATATTATAAAACTATTCAGCGATGTGATTCCAATAATTCCATCGGTCTCTTCTTCAATGTTTAATTATTGTGGTGTTTTCGTTTTATTTTTACGCCAAACTTTTAGAAGTATTTTTTGCTCCATTCATCTATTATAGTCGACACATCCACACGTAAATAGAATCAGTTTTATAACTTATACTTTATAGCAATGATAGTCGTTAGCATAAGATGGAGTAATATAACGCCGACTAAAAATGATTGTAAAATTACTACCATTTGAAGCACCAATGCCGTTACTTATTCTATAGTGTTTAACAATCGTTTCAGACTTCAGTGTCAGTAGCACTGACACTGAAACGAAAACGAACTGCAATCTATACATATAATAAAATCGTAGAATTGCCGTATCTGTACATTGAAGATTTTTGCAAAATAATAACTGGGGGATGTTAGGGATAAGTAGTAGAACGTAAAAAAGCTATTTTTGAAATTTTTGTCTGTTTGTCTGTTTGTCTGTTTATCTGTTTGTCTGTTTATCTGTTTGTCTGTATGTTTGTGCGCGCATCACGTAAAAACTACTGAATGGATTGAAATGAAACTCGGCATGATTTTAGTTAATACTATGGAGTAACATATAGTATACTTTTTATCCCAAAATTCAGCACAGTTCCCTTGGGAGAGGGGATGAAAGGCAAAATGTGTACTTAGCTGTAATTCGTTAACGGGTGGTCCGATTTCATTCATTCTTTTTTTGTTAGAAAGTAGATACTTTATAGACTACTGGCTAATCTCCGAAAGGCTGGACCGATTTTGATGGGACTTTCACTGGTGGATGTTTACATTTTGATGTACCAAAACATCCGCCAGTGAACTTTTAACAGTTTTTAGCAAGCTTTAAGCTCAAAGGAGCATAGGAAAAACAAAATGATTCCCACGGGATTATTAAAATCAATATCCACGCGAACGAAGTCGCGGGTATCCGCTCGTAATGAATATTATCGATGTAACTTATGGAAGTAGTTCTCTATTGCTTACTATATTTCTATGAAAATAATTTCACACGTCCGAAGGTTACTGAAGAAACAATTCAATTTCATTTTTTAATGTGCAATAAAGAGGAAAACTTAAATAACAATTTGTATCAGCCCTAGCATTAGCTCGGAGTCGGGACTCTAGGACACTTGTGACTCCATTTTGCTTTTTATCCTTCAAACAAACTCAGCCATTCGAAGCAAAGATTATTCGAATAGTCGGAGTAAAGCTCTTATTAATGATACTCCTATAAAAGGTATGATACTCCTATATGTACGGATTTTAAAACTCTTTCACGATTACTCGTAAAGATGACACCCAAGACTACGATAGCCGCGGGAAGCGAGCAAAGAAGTGTATAATGTATATACAATACGAAATTATATATTGGCGTTTACATTGTGAAGAGCGTGCAGTAGCCGCGCTCCTGCAGTCATCCGCATTCGTCTACACTCTATAACCCCCGGCACGTAAGTCGACCGGTGACCTCCAAGTGCGCGCAGCGTCGTACGAGTGAGCGGGACACAATACGATTGGAGAGCCAATAGCGCTTACGAGGGATCCGCGAGAGCTAATCAGTGCTTACGAACGATCCCCACGCCCTCCCCGCGACCCCCTCACACCCTGAGATACCTCATTTTTGACTTCAGCGCATTGAAGGTCACCGGTCGACTTATTTGCCGTAACTTTGTACACTCTACACCTTCTGCATAGGGACGTGCTTAATTAATACAATTTCTTGTGTCAATGTCGGAATCCCGTGGGAACTCTTTGATATTCCGGGATATAGGTAACTGGCCACTTAGTCATCACCAACAAGACAGTGGCAAGATCACTTATTGTATAATCCAGCCTGTAAACGTACTGTCAATATCAGTACAGCCGTTCCGAGGATTAGCCCAGACAAACTACAAAATAGACGTAAATTTTAAAAACGTGTGTTTATTAATTAGGTAGGTACCTACGTTGCTTTTTCGAATGTCGGAACTCGGAATCATAGACGGACACTTCAATTTTATTTATATTTTGAATAGAATGAACTGTAATCAGATCCTGGTTTAAGTTGAAACAGACAATATTGCTAAATGGACGAAGACGTCAACCCAATATTTAGCAAACGAGTGCGACTACAGCTGTTGAATTGTGTGAATCAACTAACTTGGTGGAGATTATTCGGATCGCTACAGTTAAATAAAATGCTCGCACAAGTCTTGTATAATCGCCTTTAGTGTTGTAGATATATGATAGCTATTAAGTTTTTACTCCTTAAGCGTATTCTTAAAATGATTTACGATTATGTATGCATTATAGTTTTTATATTATATTAATTACCACGCGCGTTTCTTGAACTATAAACAACGAGCAGAGTAGAGTTATATCGTGGTCATATTATCTAATCCGGTTTTAGATTTATATCTTTTAAAATTGAATTTTATGGAGCTGTAGAGTTCTATTTACTAAACAAAATCATATAAAGCGTCTTGTCTACTTTTAGGAAAAGAAGTAAGCATACAATATACATATATATGAAGTTTTTGTCATGTCCATGAGGTACTAGAATATAAAAAAAGGTAGATAATATTCCCTTTGTGATACAAGCAACTTTTTGCAGCATCTTATGTGAACGCATTCTAACACTTTTACGGCGTTTGGACACGTTTGCGTCGCGCGTTTTATATGTTTCAGCCTCAAGGCCTAAAGTAAATCGTTAACTCCTAAAGTAAACCGTTAATCTATTGAGATAATTCTAATACTATGACGTGTTTTATTTACCTGGCCAGGAAAATGGAATGGTGAGTATCTACGGGTCTCGCCGACTTGATACGTTTTCCATCCATGCAGATTGACTGGGGGATGTTTCTGGCTCGGCCTTTTCGGCGGTAAACTGCTCACTTTTTTAGCGTCTCTTTCCCCAGAAACAGAGGCACTTTTCGTTGGGTCACATTTGTTGCAATAAGTTTTTATGCCAACTGATATTTTGTGTGATTGCAAGTGCGCACTGTGACATAAGTTTATTTGTTAAGTTTACTAAGACAGCGAACTCCCATATCGTTAAGATTGTATGCGTTTTATGCACCGCAATAATGTGAAGTTCTTACTGATTCTCAAATCCGACTTACCACAGACATATATTAGGTTCTAAAACACCTCTACAACATTTCATTTACATTTGATTCTTTAATAATAAAATAAAATTACTTCGTTTGCATAGGGCGTGCTCGAGACTAAAGAAAGACTTCTCTAAAGCCAGAAACACACAACGCGACTAGTAGGTACTGCACGGCAGGATATCATCATACTAGATGATGCCCGCGACTTCGTTCGCGTGGATTTAGGTTTTGTAAATATCCCACGGGAACTCTGCTTATCCAGGTTAATACCTACGTCCGTCCCCGAGATTTAAGCTAACTCTGTACCAAACACCCAAATCGGTTAAACTGTTGAGGCGTGAAAAGCTAGCAGACAGACAGATAGACAAACTTTAAATGTCATTTTTATTTATATCAGTTAATCAACAGCCTAATAAATAAATTCCTAACTTTTATCTTTAAAAATGAGGATTTTTCCATACAACTTTTCAACCCCTCTTTCAACCCCCTTTCATTTATAATATTAGTAAGGATTGAACGCGTCAGCGTGTTCGGTTTGCAATACAAGGAACTGAATGTACCTACGTAAAACTGCACGAGTAGGTACGACTTCATCGCGCGCTCCGCTGTGTGACTGTGAACTTCCTTGTTTGTATTACAAGTTGCAAGATCTTACCTGTATATATGGCTGCGCATAAAATTACCCGTTATTCTTATCATGGTATATATTTTATTTTCTTTATATTAGTTGGCAGCGCATTGGCTTTAGTGACAACTTGAATAGATAAACAACTAATAAACAACAACTATGGAATAGATTTAATATGACGTTTGGAAAAATCTTTTTAATTTTGAACCAAAGAACACAGCAAAGAGGTCCTCTTTTTTTCCTACGCGCTTCAAACTTTTTTTATCAAATTTGGCGCAGACGAGGCTTATAGCCCAGTGTCGATAATTTTTGAAACCAAAGAAAATCACAGTAGGATGAAACCCATTGGAAAAGGAGGAGAATATTATAAAAATAAAAGGAAAAATAATTTACGGGTGATCTGAGCTCGGGAAAAAAAGGGGGGGAGTTTTAAGGGTAAAAAACGGTTTATCTCGATTTTCGGCAAAACTACAAGTCCTATGGAAAAAAATAAAATGGCAAAGTTGTAGGTAATAAAAAGATCTACAACTTTTGTATTTACACTTTTTTCACATAACCTCAAAATTTATGTGAAAAGTTCAAAAAACCAAGTTTTTGGTTTTTTATTTTTATCTTTTACAATAAATATTTTTTTTTCACGGAATTTGGTGAAAACTTACCTTTTTATGTCCCAAACACACCCAACTTCTCAGCCCTTATGTTGTAAGGAATTGCATTCCTAAATCGTGGGGAGTCCATGGGATTTTTCCGTTTTGGGGACGGGTTACTACAGATAGGCTACTTTTTGTCCTGGAAAATCAAAAGTTCCCACGGGATTTTTAAAAACCTAAATCCACACGGGCGAAGCCGTGGGCATCATCTAGTCATACAATAAAAAAAGATCGCCGCTCCTCTTTCTTTTGGTCGGTTGAAAATTTAAACGCAGCTCACGTCGTTAGAAACGTTTATTATTCTGCGCTACAAGCGTTAAGTTCACAGTTTTTATCAGCGAAACTTGTTCTATTAAAATCCTTTTGTGTTCATCGGCTTTTTATTGTTCCGAGAATATGTCTTGAAAGTTAGATTAAAATATATTTTGCATCGAGCTTTTATAATAAAAAAAAATGTTTCATAAACAATACACACACCTAGTGCCTGAGATGGAAATATGCCAGGCATCTAGGTGGCTTGGATAAAATGTGTCTCTTTTTATGTAACGTAGAGAATAGAATAGAATAGAAAAGTTTTTTATTCAAATAAACTTTTACAAGTACTTTTGAATCGTCAACTGAATCTACCACAGGTTCGGAATGCAGTTCCAGCCGAGAAGAACCTGCAAGAAACTCGGCGGTTGCTCTTTTTTTAAAAATAACATTGTAACAATTATTATTATTAATGTACATGATTGAAATGCCGTCTCGCGCATTGCTGGAACGAGTTAAATCCAAGCTTTTTTATCGTTTATATAATCTTCAATTGTATAATAAGCTTTTTTTATGAGCATACTTTTAATATAGTTCTTAAACTTGTGTAAAGGCAAGTCTAAGACATTTTTTATTCAGATAAACTTTTACAAGTGCTTTTGAATCGACAAATGAATCTACCACTGGTTCGGAATGGTGCTTACAATTCTACACGTTAAAAAGGGCAGACAAAAGTAGCCCCATTTCCGACGGCGGCACCCGTTCACGAGCATGACGCATGATCCAGCCATTGCTTCGCTCAAGTGTGTGCAAGAGAACAGGGAAGGTGATATATAGATTCAAACAACTCTTGAGAATACTTCTCATTGTTGAGTCAATAGAACACACAAAACGTGCTGATGTTTCTTTGGTACTCCAAAGACTCAAACGTGTAAGTCAATTTAGGATTGTCTACAAGATAGACTTCGTAAGTCGGTAATTTTGATAGAATTTCCTTGTGCCAAACGCGATCAAAGGCCTTTGTTAAAGTCCAGGCTACCGCTTAAGCCTCTTCCTTACTATCGTCAGCTTCCGCCCAACGATGAAAGTTCATACACAAAGTAAGTAAACACTAATTAAAACTTTAATGAAATTGAGCGTGAGCACATAACATAAAGCTATCACTTAAAACTTATAATGAAATTGAGCGTGAGCTTGTCTCAGTCTAATAGCTCATTTTCTCCGAAGGCAACCAAGCGTATTGTGGCTCGTGTCGCAGCGTAATCACATCATCTCCCGAGCTTGAAGCCTATCCCAATAATGTAGAAATAAGCTTAGGTACACTGTATTGTATAACTAATGGCATCGGTAATAGAATATTATTACCTCGTACACGAGGATGTACTCTATAAAATTAAAGAAGGTGTTTTAAGTTACGCCAAAAAATTCTTGTTGGTTTTCACAATTTTTGATGCTTACGAAAGTTCCGAATGAAAAGTGCAAAATGCATTTCGTCGTTCAAGCCGTAACCTGAACGCAACCGACTTTTCCTTTGACGCCAGTCTCATTAAAACTGAAGTGTCTAATTAAAGTTGACCTGCTACAATTATGTTGCATGGAAAATGAAGTTTCGAAGCAATTTAAAACATCCTATGACATCCTGGAGCTCCTGAGCTGAGCCCATTTCTCGAGTTTATTCATTACAGCTTCATTATGCTTACAAAATGGTTTTTATGTATAGACGAAACATTTTTGCAAGCTTATGAAAGTATAACTTGACACACGGGTTTTATTGGGTTTTGGACTTATTTCTGAAATTTTAGTTCAAGGTAGTTTGCTGTCAGGAATAAAGTATGAGTCGCAAAACTTTGATTATAGTCGATTCAAATCTATCGCTAGTTTTCGCGTCCCCGAGCTTGTAGATATTTCCGATTTAATTTTACTTCTGCGTTCATAAAAAAATATATTCCTCATAGCAAAGTGAACTTATTTCCATTTTTCAATATTCTAGAAACTTTATCGATTTTAATACTTGTTTTCGCAAGAAAAACCTAGTCTGCAAGATTCAACACGAGACTTGCGTCCGCATATACCGCCGGTCTTTCCATTACACATGCAGGAAAAGCAAATAAAACGTGCGACATTCATACATATAGGTATATACATATACTAAACACATTCTGAGCACGTTTCACTCTGCCACCGGAACATATTCTTGATATTTTCAATTTTCAGGTAAGTGTCTTAGGTTTGAATGGTCCAATTTTGCAGTAGGTATTCGGAGTTAAAATTTACTACGATTTACCTAAATGTTTTTCTGTTTTTAGCCGACTACGGCAAACGAAGCACTTTCATATCGATTCACCTTTAAAAGTTTACAGGGCGTTATTTGTGAATGCTGTTAACGCTTGTAATTGATATGCATATCAACGAATGTTACCATGTTATGTTTGTTTTTTGAATGTAAAATCTGGTAAATAAATAAAGTCTTCACTATTTGCTAAAGAACTGCGAGAGTTTCGTCCCAATCAGTCTAGTGGTTTTTGCGGGATGTACACGTGCACATCACCCACATATAAACAGACGAATTATTATTAGAATTTTATTAATGTAGAGAAGATAAACAGCTGTTCATGGGCCGATGGCCTCTCTTTTCTGAGTGGAGGACTAAGTTCATCAATTTGTGTCATCGCTCCTACGAATAATAATATCTACATCGTTCAATATAAGTACGCAATACCAGATAATAAATTCCTCTCAACGGAGAAATAATAATATAAGTTTTCAATATAATAAAAAGCTGCCATGAACTCTGAAAGAAAGGTCGTCGTCAGGCCCGGATCTAGGGGGGGGCAGGCCGGGGCCCGTGCCCCGGGCGGCAGATTCAGAGGGCGGCAAATTCAAATGCTGAGTACAGCATTATCGCAACTTTGCGATGATTGAACGCGCAGTATAGTAGTAAAATAATCTATAGGTCAATTATGGCGGATTATCCTTAAGGCAAACTAGGCACGTGCCTAGGGGCGCGAGATAAGAAGGGGCGCCAAAATTAATTGAGCAGGTGCAGAAGCAAAGTTAGCACAGGTCTTTCGAAGCTGCAAACTTAGATTAGTATATAAATACCTATATTCTACACGACTTTTATTGGTCCTAAGTCCTAACAACATAATATTAAAAATCAGAACTAGCCGTTAGTTCAGCCAATCAGGGGCGCCGATAAGGTGCTGCCTAGAGCGCTGTCGACATCTAATCCGCCACTGTATTGGTACATACATATTTCAAACTATTAGGTACAGGTCATAGTTTGTACGAGCGGATACCCGCGACTTCGTTCGCGTGTATATCGGTTTTTAAAAATCCCGTGGGAACTTTTTGTTTTTCTTAAGCTCTTTTGAGCTAAAAACGGCTAAAAACTGTTAAAAGTTCACTGTTGTATGTTTAGGTAGATAAAAATGTAAACATCCGCCACTGAAAGTCCCATCAAAATCGATACAGCCTTTCAGAGATTACCCGGTAATCTTTAAGGTATTTCCTTTCTAACAAAAAAAGAATGAATGAAATCGGACCACGCGTTAATGAATTACAGCTAAGTACACATTTTGACTTTCATCCCCTCTCCCAAGGGAACCGTGTTGAATTTCGGGATAAAAAGTATCCTATATGTTACTCCATAGTATGAACTTAAATCATGCCGAGTTTCATTTCAATCCATTCAGTAGTTTTTACGTGATGCGCGCACAAACATACAGACAAACAGACAAACAGATAAACAGACAAACAGACAAACAGATAAACAGACAAACAGACAAAAATTACAAAAATAGCTTTTTTACGTTCTATTACTTATCGCTAACATCCCCCAGTTATTATTTTGCAAAAATCTTCAATGTACAGATACG
Organism: Melanargia galathea; assembly: GCA_920104075.1. Classification (NCBI taxonomy): domain Eukaryota; kingdom Metazoa; phylum Arthropoda; class Insecta; order Lepidoptera; family Nymphalidae; genus Melanargia; species Melanargia galathea. The sequence continues at coordinate 10,631,723 of OV049875.1, forward strand.
GCAATTCTACGATTTTATTATATGTATAGATGTACAGATACGGCAATTCTACGATTTTATTATATGTATAGATATAGATTATTATATGTATAGATTACATTGAAAATATTTTGAAAATACTTTTGGATGGCACTGTATAATCGATACGGAACCTAAAGGCTAAAACTGTAATTTGTTCATTTTTGTCTGTCTGTCTATAATCTTGGCCACGAATCACGTCGAATCTACTACCTACGCCAGTCAAATCTTACATTAAAATCGCAATCAAACGGCAAGTTCTGATTTTTTAATATGATGTTAGGACTACTACCAGTGTGCTTAGTCTAAATCGGAGCACTCGAAAACGAACTCGAAAACTATTGATCGATTTCAGAGTAAAATAGACCTAAAATGGCTTGTATTAAGGTTTGAGTTCGCCAATACATTCAGCATTCGAACAATGCTGAATGTATTGGCGAACTCAAACCTTAATACAAGCCATTTTAGGTCTATTTTACTCTGAAATCGATCAATAGTTTTCGAGTTCGTTTTCGAGTGCTCCGATTTAGACTAAGCACACAGTAGTCTAAAATCTGATTTTGGAGCTTCGAAAGACCTGTGCTAACTTTGCACGACTCAAAAAACCGCGAAGTTTTTGCACTTTTGGATTTTTCATTTTCAATATAAACCTAAACTATGCGTTTTAAAAAAAAATGATACAATACTTTTTTAAAGTAATCTAAAATTGCTACAATTTAAGTCTAGAACCAGCTCTGAAAATTCAATATTTACTGAGATAGGTACAGTTCTTCAAAACTTGACAATTATTTCCAAAAAAGTTTAAGATTTGGTCAATTTTAAACTCAGATATTGGGGAAAATACTCATTTTACAGGTAAAGTTAAATGAAAAAATGTTGTAGTAAATATAATTAACTTCAATTTAAACGACGTCTTTAGGCCATAAAATTAGTTTAAAGGTTGAGGAGGAAAGAGTATACTTTTTTATATTACATTAATTTCGGGGGGGGGGGGGGGGCAACTACTCGTCTTATATGTTTATACCTACTGGTAACCGATACTGGTATATCGAAAATATTGGTGGGGGCGGCATTTTACAGTTTTTGCCCCCCCTCGAAAAAACTGAAGATCCGGGGCTGGTCGTCGTAACATTTCGGGAACACGAAAAGGGGAAAACGAGTGGCGCTTAGCAAAAGTACGATAAATCTTTATAAATCCCACTTACCATCGCATTCCTTTGTTGCTGTGATGAAATTAATGTCAGAACTGTTTAATCCAGCACCCTTTGTACGTTTTATTTACCGTATATGAATACAAGATGAGATTGAGTTCTTGTAACGTCTTACGTCCCTCACGGAAATCCATTTGTATGGATTACGTCTGACATCTCTGATATTTGAATTCTTTGATCGTACTCTCGTATTTCTAATCTTCGTACAGAATTGAATCACGTTATCTATATAACGGTATTTGACTCCGGAATAATTAATTGCAAATTATTAAATCTGTTTTAGATTCAGATGTGCGGTTCGCGGATGCTTTTGATTAACGCAGTCGCAATGCAAAGAACAAAAAACCATTGGAAATTGAATTTCGTGACGTCTTTGTGTAAATTGATAACTATTATTTTTTACTAGTAGAGTTTACCGAAGCATTAAGTATAATAATGAACAGTTTTAGTTTAATAATATCGTAGGTTCTTTCCAATTCGTACCGACTTTGAAACTACCCCAATCTACTGTGTCTTTGAATAATATATGTATTTACCCGTATAATGATAGATATGTACCTACTATCCAGAGTGGCTTCTCAGGTAGAAAATGGGCAGAAATTCCAAATTACCTGATTTCTGTCACAGGAAGTCGAGCATCCGAAGGTCTCCACCGTCAAAAAATAACCGTAAAATAATAAATTGGTTGTCTTATTGGTTGCTAAAGTCGGTTTAGATAATTTTACGTGATAACGTCATAAGAAAACAAAGAGAGATAGATGCGTCACAAGCCGAACGCTTTGGCCGATCGTGCCTCTCTATCGCTTGTTCCGCGCTCTCGTTTGCACGCTCGGTTCAGACAGAACGTGACAATGAGTCAATTTTCAATTTTCGTGCGTGCAGCCGGCGTTCATCGATTTACAAGACATTATCACGTCAATAAATCATTCACTCTAAGTAGTTTCTTTTACATTGTTGTAGGCTCTGCACCCTACGCGTGACGAGGCTCCGGGTGTGCGGCGCGCTGGGCGAGGCGGGCGGGGGCGCCGCCGCGGGCGCGGGCGCTGGCACGGTCACCCTCGCGGCGCGGATGCACAGCAGCAAGCGGACGCTGCGCTCCAACGACATCACCGTGCCGCCCATGGATGTGGAGCTGGACCTCTGCTTCTCGCTGCAGTACCCGCACTTCGTCAAGCGCGATGGCAACAGGTGAGAAACACTGTGTTGCATGCGCGTCACACCCTCGCGGCTCGGATGCACAGCAGCAAGCGGACGCTGCGCTCCAACGACATCACCGTGCCGCCCATGGATGTGGAGCTGGACCTCTGCTTCTCGCTGCAGTACCCGCACTTCGTCAAGCGCGATGGCAACAGGTGAGAAACACTGTGTTGCATGCGCGTCACACCCTCGCGGCTCGGATGCACAGCAGCAAGCGGACGCTGCGCTCCAACGACATCACCGTGCCGCCCATGGATGTGGAGCTGGACCTCTGCTTCTCGCTGCAGTACCCGCACTTCGTCAAGCGCGATGGCAACAGGTGAGAAACACTGTGTTGCATGCGCATCACACCCTCGCGGCTCGGATGCACAGCAGCAAGCGGACGCTGCGCTCCAACGACATCACCGTGCCGCCCATGGATGTGGAGCTGGACCTCTGCTTCTCGCTGCAGTACCCGCACTTCGTCAAGCGCGATGGCAACAGGTGAGAAACACTGTGTTGCATGTGCGTCACACGAGCTGGAACCATACGGGCCTGAGCTGGGCAGCGCTGGGCATTGTTATGTATGGCACAGCACTTTAATAAAAAAAAAATCTTTCTTTCTTTCTTTCTTTCTTTCTTTCTTTCTTTCTTTTCTTTCTTTTCTTTCTTTTCTTTCTTTTCTTTCTTTTCTTTCTTTTCTTTCTTTTCGCTGGGCGGGAGAGGCTGTGCGCTTGCTTCCACTCGTGCGCCGTACTGCACTTTCAACTTTGGTTATAAGAGTTGTTTAATAACAATTTTAGATATTTTTTAAAGCCTGGTGTTTTTGTAAGTTGTTAGTTACCTCTAAGATTAAGTTCTCGCTTTACAGTCAGAAGTTTCATGACAAGTCCTATGTACAATCTTAAATCTTAAGTTTCAAAGTCTGTAAATCAAGCATAAACTTCCAATTCATCTACATTTTCATATTGATTGCGTTAATTTTATTAGTTTCACGAATAAATGTATGACGGGCTGGTTCAAATGTTAACGGCGCAATGATATTTCTAAGGACGAGGTCGGAACTAATGGAGTTTAAGACCGTAAAAAATATGGGCGGATGTAAATTTTTATAGCTTTACTTTGATGAATATGTTATGGCTCAGTTTTATTGACGGTAAGCTTTGTACGCTTACAATAAATATTATCGCAACTTATAGGTAGACTAGTAGGGCGCGTGGGTGCGCGGCCCGCAAGCGGACCGCGAGGTTTTGCTTTCGGGTATTTTGGTTTGAGCAGCCTCCACCTATCTCTCCCATATTCCTAATCCTCGATCATTATTACTCTCCATATTTTTTCTTCGAATCATTCTGCTCATCAAGTAGATCTAAAGGTCTTGATCATCTTTTGTCAAGAAACCACTCTTCGATCTTTTATACGTAGTCTCTTTAATATTCGCCATACATTTGCTATGGAAAAATAAATTCCGCCATTTTGAATTTTTTTCTATTAATCGAGTAGACCTTTGGATCCTGATTATGTTTTGCGAAGAAACTACTCGTCCATCTTTTATATCCTCCGAGATGGAGACCAACAAAAGTTGTATGGCGGCCATCTTTTTTTCGCCATTTTGAATTTTTTTTCAACTCACTGCCAATTGGATGACGTTTCGAGTGACATTTGCTCGAGCACCCCCCACCTATCTTCAATACCTTAAGCGTGCCATTCGCTCGTCTCTGAAATCCTCAATCATCAGCTCTCTCCATATTTTTGTTCCGAATGAATTTTTGTCTTCTATACGAAACCATTAGTGAAAAAAAAAATTTTCATACAAAATTGTTCAGGAGAGGTGATCAATGAGTCAGTGAGTGAATCAGCACGAGCAGCTATATATATATTAATACGTATATCGTCTTTTCATAATATACACATGTGGACAAATAAATAATATAAAGCGTGTAAAAATCCTGCGCAGTAAATATTAATTATCGATCTATTTGATGGTACGAGTGTGTGTGTGTGTCAGATAATCCTCTAGAACCATGTAAATGTAAGTCCTGTTGTGCATTTACCGTCGCGCTTTGAGCTTGTTAAAGGCTTTCGTAGTCATAATCATAATAATATGATTTATGACTCAACAAGCCCTATCTCATAATACGAGTAAATAATAAAACTGATAACTATCTTAAATCCGTGTTAATTTAAAAATAACAAATGTTGTATAACTCATGTTTGCTTGAAATGTATACGATAAAGATAAAGGCTTCTGGCTATTTTTACACACTGAAATGATTACACAACGGTGTGATAAGCAACACTAATTAATTAAAGAAACAACACGAAAAATGCGATCTTGTTTCTTTGACATGGGAATTTTCGTTTCGGTGTTCTAATCACTTAATGCACTTACATCTAATTACAACGGGTTTATTAACTAGATATTTTATAGAAAGTCTGGTAAATAAAATCCATTTTATTGAGTAGCCCGGGCTACCTGCATTAGTCCCAAGCGGCTTAGGCCTCAGAATTCCAATATGATAAGATTTAGCAGGCTTCCAGCTAAGTCTTAATATAGGATTTTCCATAATCGCAGTCGATGCCGTAATGGATATTAAGCCTTGGAGGGCCGTAAAATCCACAGATATCGTTTAACGTAATAAGAGACTGCTTATTCCAGTCTAGACTTAGATGATAACTTCATCATCATCATCATGATCAACCCATTACCGGCTCACTACAGAGCACGGGTCTCCTCTCAGAGTGAGAAGGGTTTTGGCCATAGTCTACCACGCTGGCCAAGCGGATTGGCAGACTTCACACACCTTTGAGAACGTTATGGAGAACTCTCAGGCATGCAGGTTTCCTCACGGTGTTTTCCTTCACCGTTAAAGGAAGTGATATTTAAATACTTAAAACGCACATAACTCCGAAAAGTTAGAGGTGCGTGCCCGGGATCGAACCCACGACCTCCAAATAGAAGTCGGTCGTCCTAACCACTAGGCTAGATGATAACTTAATTATCCGGTATTCAAATGTTGGATAGAAGCAGGCGTTAGTTTGCGGAAGTCCATGAAGTATTTTACCAACTTACAATGGTTGCAGGTTGCAGATCATGTTGCAGAGACGCAAGAAATATAAGAATCGCACCATACTCGGATACAAGACGTTGGCTGAAGGCGTCATCAGAATGGATCAGGTACTTATTAAAAAATACTAGTATATATGCGTATTTTTAACCGACTTCCAAAAAGGAGGGGGTTCTCAATTCGGCGCGTATTTTTTTTTTTGTAAGCAAGTTGCTACAATTTCAGGAAACGGTGGTATTTTTCTAAGTCCCTTTAGATTTTTCCTTGATATTAATCAACTACAGCAAGTATTTAGGTCCCTATTTAGTTTCCTTAACTTGAAGTGTCACACCTAAGTAATAGTCGTCAACCGATAGACGTCCACTGCTAAACATAGATCTCTTGCTGCCAGCAGCTCCCTCCCTGTGACGCTTTGGGGATCGTCTGTCTATCTAATGGCCTCCCACTGGATAGACAGACTACATGGAAAGAATCACCGCCTGACAACACTGCACTTTCCGGTGCGAAGATTCTAGTATGGACCGCAACGTCTATCGCTTCTTCGAACTATGCGCCTTACCGTCGCTACGTCAACTCTACTTCGTCCGCTGAGTGACTCTGAACTTTCTGAACTATGAGACCTACGGATAATATATGAGACCCGTAGTTAGCGACCATGTCTGTTCTGCTGAGTTCACCTCTAATCAACTAATATAAATTCTAACATGTTCTGTTCAAGTGGAAAATGACTAATAAAATACTTTTAACGTCCCACACGCCTTGCAAATAAATGGCTAATTTCGTGTTACGCAGCAGCTGGTGCTTGGGTTCTAACTCGCTAATATGAATAAAATAACATTCGTCCTTTTATCATTTACCAAACGAGGACACTCAAAAAATTAACTGCTTCCAAACATTTACTTTGGAACTCCATTATGAATATGTATTTGCTATTAGGAAGTTATAATTTTCTTAATTCCGGGTTGACTATTTGTAAAAGGTTTGATAGATTGGTTTATTTGATTACTTTTGAGTATTCGATTATTAGGTGAAAATAAAATATTTGCTTGGATCAAAATGTTACACGCATTTCGCAAATATTTATAGAGAAGTCAATAAATTGCTTGAAAAGGGTGTCTCCATACATACATAGTTAAGCCAATTAAGATAGACCTCTGAGTTGTATGAGCCTAATTAACTGAAGATACAATTAGCCTAATTAACTGTAGATATAGATAGAGATAGAAGAGATAGAGGCCTAGCTTAATTAGCACCTTACCTTTTAAGACACACTAATTGATGATTAAACGAACTTACCTGTAAGTGAAGTTCTATCATAATTATACGAAGGCTTTGTCCGAAGAGATCAGCATAACACATGTAGTCACACATACGGTGTTGCCATCGCGCACTGAAAGTTGAAAGCCCTAAACTAAAAAATAAAAGTTTTTTATATTTATTAGGTGAGGGTACACACACCTCCGGTCTATATATACGTCGGTATTGTGTTCCGTTGCTCATTTAGTTCAGAGCCTCGATCTTTCATTCCTGATTTGATATTTCAGGAGATATTGAAGGGATTATTTTTTGGGGGAAAAAATGTGGGAGGGTGGGTTGCTGATCTCTTCGGACAAAGCCTTCGTATAATTATGATAGAACTTCACTTACAGGTAAGTTCGTTTAATCATCAATTATACTTAATGCTTTGTCCTCGAGATCAGCATAACACATGTAGACTTTGAGAGCTTCTGAAATATCACAATCCTTAATCAAAATGTATTGCAATCATTGTGATTATTCACCAGATAATGTAACATTCTTTAATGTAACATTAAGCAATTATATGATTTTATTTTTAAATTAATTATTTTTTATTAATTATTAATTATATTTTTTATTAATAATAATGTAGTTAAAAATTTATTAATAATAATTATCTACTTGAGCCAGTTTATCTTACAGTAGAAATAACTACTACGTGAACTGGCTTATGATGCTCGATTATATAATTGATTGCAATAATATTGTAGGATACAATGTAATTAATGATTTCTAGGATTGTAATGTATAATAATTATGTAAGATATTCTTATGCATTTATATAACAATTAATAATCATCTAGATTACTGTTATTTAAAATTGACCTGTAAAGGAATCATTATTACCACAATGTTCATCTAGATTACTGTTATTTAGAATTGACCTGTAAAGGAATCATTATTACCACAATGTAGGTACACACTATTGTCAATTTTAACAAATAAGTACCTACTTGAGAAGACCGCTCCAGCGCGGTTTTTCTAATCAATTAAAAATCAATCCTAATTTGCGCGCTTTGACAGCATCTCGGGTGCTTTGTGCTGTGTACATACGTTAGGTATAATATTATGTATTCCACATTCTGTAAGCAGCTGGTTAAACCAGCGGTCCAATGTCTAAGCTGAAAGTAGGTAATTTTTGTGATTTCGTTAGGTTGATAAACAGGTTATGGACATTGTCCCGAAGTGAACTGGTAAAATTAAGATATGCTTATACTGTTAAGACTAGGTAAATATCTGATCTTTTGCCAAAAAGTGGGGAGATGAGATATGGTTTAATGTTTTTATTATTTCACAAGTATTGTGCTACTTCTCACCAGGGATAATAAAGGGACTTATTTTCGTGAATGTTTATATAACCCTAAACTATCGTTAGGAGACCACAAGGACAATCTGTTTTAAAAACTTCAGATGTCTTCTAAGTAATAATATTATACTTCGGTAAGGGCAAGCGAAATCTAAGGATACCTTTAGTTAGAATAAAATAAAATAGAAAAGTTCTTTATTCAAAGAAAAAAAACTTTCACAAGTAGGTAGGTAGGTACTTTTGAATCATCAAACCATTGGTTCGGAATACCGTTTCCGGAAAAATCATTTTTCAGCTTCACTGTCGCTTAAATATAGTGGAAAAAAAAACTGGGTTAAGGCTGATGATCATCAGCTGCTTATAGTGCCATATTGGGCACCTGCCTTGAATAAAGTAGTCAGAATAACAACACTTTGCTGACTGAGGCATTAAAGCATTAACACTTCCAAATGAACAAAAACTTTTGTCACTTCTTTAGGTTTTTTAAGTATTGTTTTATCGATGATTTGGAGAATGAAGCCACCATAATGTTAAGGACCGCTGAAGGGACGCTTTTCCAACAACAACAAGACCCGGATAAGAGACCTGTAGACAGGGTAAATTGATGGCGTACGTGGTTGTTGGAGGGGAATAGAATAATTTGTTTATTTGGACCAAATTTTTGAAAACAAGAAGCTTTCTAAATAAGCGGTATTAAGGTTGGGTGGGCCATAAAAGGGACCACTACAAAACCTGACACTTTATACAATATTCTGTAACGCTTTTAGGACCGTAGAGTAAAAAGGAGGAAACCCGTAGGTAGATAAAACGTTTCTGATCTTGATAAGGTAACTGCATAACCTATTATGGCTATAGTGTCAAGATTTCTAAACCAGGATGTACCTATGTATAGTTAGAACACTTGTGTTGACATAAATTGAAAATATCTACACCGGGAAACAGGAACGTGTTTATTGTATATATTTTGTTTGAAAAAAAAAACAGAATCGCTCAATTCCCATTTTTGATTTCTGCATGGATTCTACGCGATTAGGTATGCGTCAGCTACTACAATGTATGCCAAACATATGCGTATGTAAATGACCCACATATGCCGAAGTAATATTAATGAATATTAAACCAATTAATAGAATTAGGAATATATTTCCAGGTTGACACCTTTTTTAAATTTCTTTGGTTATGCAAATTAGATGGGGATAATTGTTGTCCCCAAGTTCTGGCAGTAGTGTTGTTGATGTGTATAATATCATTTGTCAGTTGTTTATTATTTTATTGACAAAAAAAAATTTAAAACAAGCTCTAAACAGTCGATATGATAAGAGCGTTCCTCGGTTGTCTAAGCTCCATTAGTCGTGACCCCTACGTGCTACCCCGTAGTTGAACTATCGCAAAAAATTTACTAACTGTAGATACTCATCGTATCTAGTTTTAGCTAATAGGCTTATTTATTAGCACTAACCCTCGATTGAAATCGGACGGTAGGTAAATGATGTTAGGTATCTTCATAAAATAGTCATAGTTTTCTTGGCTATTTTTAAAAGTAAAACTTGCATATTATGTACAGCTATCGGTAAAGTTTATAACCTACATGCAAGATGTACGGTACCAAATAGCATTTAGGTATTATGGAGAAACCGATTTTGGTTCTCGGCATGCAACTCCAATCTTTCGGAGTTATGTGCGTTTCATAAGCAATTAAACTTCACTAGCTTTAATGATGACAGAAACAGCGTGAGGCATGCCTGAGTTTATTATAATGATGCTCAAGACATGTGAAGTCCCCTGATCCGCATTTGGTCAACGTGGTTGACTATAGCCTAAAGACTTCACATTCTGAGAGGAGACCCGTGTCCTGTGTTGGGCCGGCTAGGTGGTTCATCATGATGATGACGACAACCACAGGATCTGAGCGCGCGACAACCAATTTCGTTATTTTTTGAATACAAAATGTGCAGTGTTCAAGCTGAACGAAAAAGAAAAAATTTACACCACCAAGTTGTTATTAAATTTGAATCTTAGATATTTTTTATTATTATGAGTTTTAATTATAAATTAAGGATCTTTTAAGTTTATTGTTTCCCTGAAAATTTTCACTGAAACAAGCTTAGTTGTTGAAATGTTGTTTATATAATTTTCTTAAGAATTTAAGTTTCAAATTAAGAATTTAAGAATGTTTTTACCGTTTGGCTTCGGTATCAAGAATATGCTTGATATAAAGCGCTCGTTGCACGGATCGTGTTCTGTATAACACGTGATGACTAGGGTATTTTATAGCCAACATAATATAATAGGACCCGAAGTGGGTACTTACATTAGGGACCAAGATTTATAAAAAATGCCAGTCTCCCAGCGTTGTTGCTTACCCTGCCCTCTAGCGACGACTGTGGTGGCTGCAGATCAGCGTGGGCGCAGAGTAATCTCGCGCTCCACCCGGGCAAAGAGGCCAGGCCTCGGAACCCGTACCAGGACTGCACCAAAAAGACTCGTGCGATGCTGTCCACTGCCAAACTTACTCGCAGGCGGAGTTCTCGACGTAGTCTTCGCGTCCTTGAATCCTCGTCTTAAACGTGGGGAATAAATATCCGACGAACTATTGAATCGGAATGTTGATTTTAATAATTGGTTAATAGAATCCCACAGAGATTTGATAGTTATCTGTGTGTCCCTGTCTTCTTTAGCAATTGTTAGTGTAATTATCAATAGTACTTCCTAGACAGGAAATAGCCTAGCCCAGTTGCTATTGGCTCATTTCGTCGCTTTCCAAAATAGTGGTCCTATTTTCATATATATTTCCGATTTGGGCGCGGCGCATCTACTAGCGTGTGGCGTGCAATTACTAGGAAATAGGTATTTTACCGTAACTCCTTGCATAGTTCATCTGGTACGCCCTTTGTTGTAAACAAATAGCAAGGCCTTGAATTTCCCTTTCGTATAGTTTTCTACTGATGGGTCATCCCCAAATCTTCATAAGTTCTCAGAGTCCAGCTCGATAATCGGAGGTACGTCATCAGTTGGAACCAGGGCCTCTGTTACCACGGTTGTGACCTGTGGTCGTGATGAGCTAATAAACACATTTGGTTCTGATTGAGTGCTTCTTTGAAAGGATTGTTTATTTATTTATTTTTCTTTAGTAACGGTTAAATCGTTGTCTGACGTTGTCATTACAGCGACAATAAAAATATCAATGCCGGTGTGCCGGCATATTAACTTATTGTATGGTCTCACGTATACTAATAAGGTAACAATCCTTGTCGGGTATTCCATGTATACAGTGAAGTGACAATCCCACAGACTACCCGCATCACTAGTATAGCTTCACGTCTACTAATAAAGTAACAGTCCTTGTAATTGCTCGCAGTATTAGTCTTACACGTGAAGATTTAATGCGATATGGCCTCTTCTGGCCTCGCGTATACTTTAAAGTGATAACACTTGTCGGGCGGTATATCGCGTTTACGGTGAAGTGACAGTCCCACAGACTGCCCGCATCACTCGTATGGGTTCACGTCATATACTAATAAAGTAACAGTCCCATAAACTGCTCGCAGTATTAGCCCAGCCCGTGAAAAAACGCGCTTACCTATAGCTTGTGTTTTGAAGTGTTAACCCCAAAAGTTAACCGCATCAAAGCTAGGTAAGTAATTTCATCTGTATACATATTATTGAAAAACACTTGACTAACCTCTGAAACTCGATGTTGATCGAACATTTTTCTCTCCAATTTTCTTAAGTTGTCATGATTACTTCCGTTCTCCGTGACACTAAACACTTTTAAATTTATAATTTAATAATTTACGATATTATTTGAAATTACTTTAAAATACGTGCGCTCTGGCAGAGCACTGAAATGTGAATGAGCAACGGAACACAATACCGACGTATATATAGACCGGAGGTGTGTGTACCCTCACCTAATAAATATAAAAAACTTTTATTTTTTAGTTTAGGGCTTTCAACTTTCAGTGCGCGATGGCAACACCGTATGTGTGACTACATGTGTTATGCTGATCTCAAGGACAAAGCATTAAGTATAATGAAAAACAAATTGTACTTATACTTCTGGAGTACGGAACCATCTGTTCGCGAGTCTGACGCGCACTTGACCGGTTTTTATCATTATAAGTTCGGCATTAATTTATATAAAGTATATTATTTAACGAACTGAAAATTTAATCTGCTCGTGTTGGCGTAATTATTCGCATCCACTCATCAAGGTTCAGAGTAATTACAGTGTGTAGCGGAGGAACGTCGTTAAGGCAAAATTTATGTTGCCTCTAATTGGAGTGGGATCGCACTGAAACGTTTTTACGAATCCCCACGGCTTGGTATATAATATTTGACAAATTAGAAACTTTGAATACGAGTAATTCATAATATTATATCATCTACTCTAGCGGCACGCTATGATGGCCGGTTTGACGTTTGTCCGCTCATGAAGTTCCGTATTAATTGATAACGACTTTGAAGGAAATAATTGTATTACTTTATTGACGATAGTGATGTGCAGAGATTCATAAATTTTATCGAATGTAGTTTTAGGTTTAGGACTCAAAATTTATTTATTAAATTGATTTCTTAAATGTATACAAGTGTAGAAAAATCAGTTTGCACCATTTAAGGGGTGAATGTACTTGTGAATATGAACAATTTTCACTATGTGGACAAACCTCTGAAATCGCAAAAAAATATCAATAAATTTTTAAAAATGGAATCTAATACGATCGTCACATAGGATCGCTGGCTAGCACAACTACTACCTCCGGCAAACTCGCGTCAATGCTCAATGCAAAACAAAGCAGTTTCGAATTGACGTTGCTTCGAAAAGTATAAACTGTCAGTGCAATGCGATTGTGATATAGTTTTGACCTGGCTTTGGATTTCAAATATTGATACTGCATTACTGTTGACCCTTGCTCGTTAATTTGGACTCTGTTCAAGCCCTTTGTTGTGGATTTCGTCGATATGACCGAACGTACGCAGAGAACTGTTCTAAATAGTCAGACACGTGAGTTCGTAATACGCCTTCGTAACTATTTCGATCGTGAAGCTCAAAATGGAGGGCCAATTTTACCTATAACGTCAGTGGTTGAACGCGTAGCTGATGCGCTTAATATTGGACAACGAACTGTTAGACGGATAACTAAAAAAAAATATGGCGAGACTGGCACAGAAGAAAATAAACTTCACACACCAAAAAAGAGAAAACGAGCAAAACCAGTCGTAGGCATCGATAGCTTTGATGCCGATGCTATCCGAAGACATGTTTACGGCTACTATTTACAGAAGGAGTATCCAACAAGAAAAAAGTTGGTGCATTCACTGAAGGAAGCTGGATTATTCTTCGGTGGGGAAAGTTCTTTAACGAAGATTTTGAAGACCATTGGATTTCGATACAAAAAATGTAACAAACGCAAAATATTGATGGAAAGATTTGATATAGCGATGGCAAGGTATACTTTTTTACGGCAAGTGAAAGAAATCAAAAATTGGCAAAATGTTGTGTTCTTGGATGAAACATGGCTTAATGCTAACCATACTGTAGGCCGTTCTTGGAACGATGACACAGCAGCATCTACTTCCAAAGTTCCTGTAGGAAAAGGATCGCGACTTATAATTTGTCACGCCGGAACCATCAACGGGTTTGTCGAAGGTTCTCTCATGGCTTTTGCGTCAAAAACCACTGGAGACTATCATGAAGACATGAATGGAGAAAAGTTTACTGAATGGTTTACCTCAATGTTGTGTAGCCTCCCTGAACCATCTATTATAATTATGGACAACGCCCCATACCACTCGATGCAAATTGACAAGCCACCTGCCCAATCCCAAAAGAAAGCTGATATCGTCGCATGGCTTCGTAAAAATGGCGTAGATGCAAACATGAATATGTTAAAAGCGGAATTAGTACGTCTTTTAAAAGAAAACAAACCAACCAAGATCCGATACGTCATTGACGAAATAGCATTAGAACATGGGCACAGAGTTATACGGTTACCGCCTTACCATTGTGAGTATAATGCGATTGAGTTGGTGTGGGCTCAAATTAAGGGATATGCTGCAAGACACAATACAGAACCCCCATTTACCACAAAAAAAATGCTAAAATTATTAGAAGAAGCTTGTGAACATGTGACTAAAGGAGACTGGGAAAAGGTTGTGAATAGAACTGTTAAATTAATAAGGGAAGATTATGAAAGAGATGTGAAAATAGATAATATTATAGAAAACGAACATATAATTATTAATGTATGTGATGATAGCAGTGACGACAGTGAAAATAGTAGTATGGACGAATCTGATTAATTATGGCCTTTTGTGGCACCTTTTTTGGTATCTTTTGTATTCATATGTTTCTTGTGTGCATATAAAGTATGTATATTCATTTTCGTTCAAATATTCAGTTCGTTCAAATAAATTAAATAAACATATACATTTTTGTTTTATTAAACCTATTTAATCAGGTACAAAAACAAAACTTAATTGTTTTTTGTTCGAGAATAAATTGACATTCCACATCACTATTGTAATGTGTCAAACCGGCCATCATAGCGTGCCGCTAGTATAGGTCATGTTTATTCTGAGGTAACAAGATGTTTGATTAACATATTCAAATTATAATTTAATGTCTGCTTTTCGAGATTATTTTTTGAAATATCAGGCGCTTTGTATATTAGTGTAATACTTACTAGAACCGATGCACGTCTCAAAACAAGTTTACGAGTATATAATGTGCTACGTATGTACATATTTGCAGCACTGTGTGCTCCATTGTACAATGGGCTGGAAATGGAATGAACAATCAAGTTTCTGCTTTGTCAAGAAGACACGTTAATCTTAAAAAGTTTTCTTTCCTGTGTACTCAGCGATTTAAGAATTACTTTTTTTTTGTTTAGCCATGCGGAACATAAATTCCTCTTTTCCCTCCAACTATACGTAAAGCTTGTGCTAGGAGTAGGTACACCAATAGTGCTAGTACGGGTGCGATTTGGACCGTTGGCCTTTCGGTTTGCAGTTTCGCTATTGAGGCTTTATTCAACGCTGAACGTACATTATTACACAACGATCAATCGTCCCGTGGATGCAAAATATAGGTGCCTATTCGAGCAAGTGGAATCGAATTAGGACTGTAATGAACGACAATTAAGATTGCTAATGCTACCCTTAAAAGTTGCTAAGGCTGGAATTTTACGGTTTGAAAACTTCTGAGATAAGAGGAAACTGCGACGGTAATTTTTAGACATTACAATTAATCCTGAAAATGAACTTCGATTTTACAGTGTAAATCTTTTAAGGTACATCTTTTAAGGCGTATGTATTACTTGTTTGGTAGGTTCTCCAGCGATCAATGGACATGGAGCTGGAACTGACCAGCGTAGGCGGCAAGGTGGGCGCCGGCGCGGGCCAGCCCGTCGCCAGGCTCACCATCACCGGGCTCGCCTCCACGCCTGTCGACCACGACACCAAGAACAACAATACGCTGCCCATTACCGGTAAGCGACTCTCTTACCCTGACATGGAGCTGGAACTGACCAGCGTAGGCGGCAAGGTGGGCGCCGGCGCGGGCCAGCCCGTCGCCAGGCTCACCATCACCGGGCTCGCCTCCACGCCTGTCGACCACGACACCAAGAACAACAATACGCTGCTCATTACCGGTAAGCGACTCTCTTACCCTGACATGGAGCTGGAACTGACCAGCGTAGGCGGCAAGGTGGGCGCCGGCGCGGGCCAGCCCGTCGCCAGGCTCACCATCACCGGGCTCGCCTCCACGCCTGTCGACCACGACACCAAGAACAACAATACGCTGCTCATTACCGGTAAGCGACTCTCTTACCCTGACATGGAGCTGGAACTGACCAGCGTAGGCGGCAAGGTGGGCGCCGGCGCGGGCCAGCCCGTCGCCAGGCTCACCATCACCGGGCTCGCCTCCACGCCTGTCGACCACGACACCAAGAACAACAATACGCTGCTCATTACCGGTAAGCGACTCTCTTACGCTGTTCATTACCGGTAAGCGACTCTCTTACGCTGCTCATTACCGGTACTCGGCTCTCTTACGCTGCTCATTACCGGTAAGCGACTCTCTTACGCTGCTCATTACCAGTACTCGGCCCTCTTACGCTGCTCATTACCGGTAAGCGACTCTCTTACGCTGCTCATTACCGGTACTCGACTCTCTTACGCTGCTCATTACCGGTAATCGACTCTCTTACGCTGCTCATTACCTGTAAGCGACTCTCTTACGCTGCTCATTACCGTTAAGCGACTCTCTTAGCTCTTATTTCCTATCATTCCTGTTAGATTTTTATGTTGCTTTGGAGGAAATATAAACAAAGCTTCCGAAGAGCTTTGGAACAGTTTGGGCTCTTCTATTAAATATATATGTATCTATTTCTTTTACAGAACGTGGTTACTCAGACGAGGAAGAAGAAGGAGAATTTAGTTCCGTGGAGGAAGCGGACGAGATGACGTACGGCGCCGCGGCGAGACGCCGCGCGCACAGGCAGCTAGCTTTCAACAAAGGAGACTTATCATACACTAAGGTTAGACCTTGAACCATGCTAGGTACCTACCTATATGATTAGGTACTTAAGACCTGAACTAACAACACACCACGGCAGGACGTGTCAGTGACGCCCTTAGCACATCTCCGCCGCAACGCCCATAGCAGCGAAACCGCTGAAGGGACGGTATAACTTGTCCGTTATATGACAACTGACAAAGCGAAAGAGAATCGAAACTGTCAGGGCTAAAGCAGAGATTTCTCTATGAGTTATCTCTTTTCCGCGCGATTTGGGTAATCTACCCTAATCTACCTACTCACATATGACAAAATCGAACATGGAGATTTCACCAACATGTACATTTACTCACCCCCAAAATAGCTTGGGAAATAGATAAACTCACAGTCAAAATTTGACTGTTGATGATTGTGATTTGACTGTCAAATCACAATCATCAGTCATACAACAGACGGAACTTCAGCTGCTTCACGATGGAGGTGTGCCAAGGGCTTGAACGCTCGATTGCAGCGACACGTCGCGGAAGCAATAGGGAGTAGCAGTAAAATTTTAATTATCTCGTATTTGCTACAATATCCAAAGTTTTAAGAATAATTCGGAGAAGGTAGGTATACTTTAAAATACCTCAACAAAATTGATATCATTAATATTTTATGTCGTGCAACACCTTATTAAGCTTTCACAAGTTACGCTTCGCAAGCTGTGACAATATAAAAAATAAGTATAAACGCTTCTCGTTAAAAGCACCACACGATATTTCATGACATTTTTGTGTGTAGGAAGCTATTGAATTCATTAAAAAAATCATTATTTAAGTAGGTATGTACTTTCATGCTGATAATATTGAAGTGCTAGTAGGTATTATAATATTAAAGTTACAATCTATTTTTCCTTAAAACACTTAAAAGCTAAACGTATGGTATGCGCGGCGCTTATGACGTTCGTACTAAAGCTTCGCGTCCATTTGACCGGCATTGCAGCGTACGGAGAGTGAGGAAAATGTTTTTGGTTTGTATTGATACCTATAGAACGGCTTCCGCCTTCCACTTTATCAGAAAATCCGCGGTGCATGCCGGTTTTAAACAAAATCTGCCTATGACGTTATCGGTAATGAAGAGTATTGAGAAACATGTATTAATATTTTTGGATCTACGATATTTTTGATTGCCGTGCTATTGAAAATTAGTACGGTGTCGCAAGATAATAATTTATCGAAGTTCTACGATAGACGCTATAAAAACACGTAATTTTTCAGTAAACCTAACTCTGATCTGGCAACAATGGCAGTGAACTCGCCATTTGCAGTTGTGGCATAAAAATTACGATGCAAAAACGTAAATGCCGATGCTCTGTTCGCTTCATATTTTCAGATGCCGCCCAACTAACAAGTGAAAAATCAAACATAATTCAATCATAATTAAATCAAGAAATTCGTTAATCAATTCATTTCTCCAAGAAGTTCTGTGATTTGTTTATCTTTTGAGTAAGCTAAGGAAAAATAGATTACCTATACAATTTTGGTTTTCGCAATAAGTGTGTCTTGTGAAGTCGCAATGTAAGTCGAGGAGATATAAAGAGAGTTTCAAAAGATTTATAAGAATAAAAATGCACACATTTGCGCTGCCTAAATTAGTTATTTATTTATTTGATAATATCGAATAATATCTTTTTCATTATAGGTACAAATACCATACATTTTTGAGTTTATTCAATCTCAGTCTTTATTTGTATTTTGTGTAATAAATAATAGTTGATTAAAAATAAATAAAAAGATGTCTTCAGTGACATCTACGATGGAAGAAAGATTGAATGAACTGAAAAAAGCTAAGTCGCTTTGCATAAACCATTGCTTGCATACAGCTGTCCCGCTCGCGAGAGCTAAGCTTCATGGAGCGAGAGAGAAAGATACAGAGCTATATACGGTCCAAGGCGCACGACAGGGACAGCGATAGCGAGCTGGAGCACGCGGCCAAGCGCAAGGGCAGCCGCGGCAAGCTGGCGGTGAGCCGGCACGGCTTTCTGTCTATGAGAATAGAAACTAGTTTTGAACTAATCAAAATCCTCTTCGTTTCGCCGCTATTAATTTAAAATTTTAATTTTAATATAATTAAATTTGCGTCCGTTAGTATTGTGTGAGCATTACGAGAAATTACTTCATCAACTGAGACGAGACGTTGCTAAGTACGATAGCATATACTCAGACACAAATATTGCTCTGACTTTGATTAAAATCTGTCTACTAGAACCCCAGACGTGGTTTATTGTATTAAAACATAGGTCAATGCGAGGACAAAATATAACAAATTATAAAAGTGAACATTTTTACACTACTGGTCACGAAGGTTGAAAATGTGTGGCTGGTTTTAGATTCAGGCTGAGAGGTTGCAGGTTGTTTGTTAAATAGAAGAGACTAAAAGAAAGCAATAAACACAAGACAATAAGGCGATAGTCATAGTCACAGTCAATTTATTGGTAAAATATCATTACAAGTCAGTTGGAATAACATACAGTTGGATACGATGACAATATATAGAAAGTAGTTATTTATGTCCGTCAAGTCTCTACTAGTACTGTATAAAGCTTAAGGCACTCCTTATATCGACAGATTAACTAACGAAACTCATCAGATAAACCGATAAGTGATAGTGATCATTAGACCAGTTGCATTAACAAGAATAAAGTTCGTAAACTAAAACCCGACAACGCAAGCGAAACTCGAAATCGCGGGGCAAGCAGCTAGTGGCGCCATCTGTTATGTCTATCCGAAACTAAATATTAAATAATAATAAACTTTTGCCGCTCGCACGTCGCTTCTCGATTTTTTTTCGTATATAAAATGTAGCCTATGTCACCCGGACCATAACAAAGAATTATTGACACCTCATTCATCAAAATCGGCCACATACATACATACATACATACATACATACATAGATGCTAAAATCATAACCCTTCCTTTTGGCTTTGCCGTAATCGGGTAAAACATGCATCAGTAATAATTGTGTCTAAATCTAATTACTAATTAACAATAGACATATACTTACGAAGTTACGAGTATATTGTATTGTTTTAATAAATCAAAGGAATTGTTGAAATTATTGAGCCCCTGAAACAACTTTGTGAACTTGTTTCTATTCTCAAAGACTTTCTTGGGTACTTCGCCTTTCAATGTTAGTTTGTTGTAGTTTAATCTTCTGTAGTTGTTTGTTTGCTTGGTGTGTCCGCTTCTTCAGTAGTTAGATTTTCTAAAGATTGTTGGCCGGATTGTTTGTACTTTGAAGGAACTTAACTATGAAGAAGTTTGCCTTTATTGTGAGTAAAGTTGATTAGATATCAGACTAAATCGCGAAAATATCGTGATTATACTGAAGAGTAGCGTTATGGGTCCAAGTTATTTAAAAAGCTTTTGCATGGTCGCATGGAAATGGATCTTTAATAAAAATAATTCTAATCACCAGCCTGTATTTTCTGTATGGTGTTCGGAGTGATGTTTTTATTCGTTATATGATAGTGAAATCTTATATATAAAATTCTCGTGTCACAATTTTCGTTCCCATACTCCTCCGAAACGACTTGACCGATTCTCATGAAATTTTGTGAGCATATTGAGTAGGTCTGAGAATCGGACATCATCTATTTTTCATCCCCCTAAATTTTATTTTTTTATTTTTTAGACAAAATTTTTAGTTTTTATTTTTTTATGATACAACATACAAAAATACATACAATCCTAAATTTTCACCCTTCTACGATCAACCCTTATTTTTTTAATAGTCATTTTAGTAATTTTTATCTCCGGTCGATAACTGATCAATCCTCATTTAATGGATGGTTCGAAAACACATTTAACGGGTAGGTACAGGTAACCTACCGGGTCTCGGTAGGTGATGCTGATGTCGGTATGTCATCACCGGGCAGGACGAAGTCTGCGGGATCCACTAGTATTATATAATAGTATGTATATGATTGCCATTTCAAAGGTACATTAAATAAAATAAATATTTAATATTGTTGTAGGTAGTCTGTGTTAAAACAGATTTAGGCTTTTAGAATATGTTACAGCGAACACTCCCCAAACCGAAAAAAAGGCATATTATGTATACGTTCAAAACATATCACAGTATTCATAAATCACAGCATTCATGAGAGCAAGATGATTAATTATTAAGAGAGTTATATAATTTATACCTTATCTCGTTGTGTTAAGGATTACATTGGTATATTTTGTGACACAAAACGCTATCACTCTTCCCAAATTTGTTTCACGGTTAAGATTAGATTACCCTTGCATACTGAACGCTACCTACGTGATGTGTTACATCAGTGCTTTGTTCAGATGGAGGTAAATGTGATATTTTATATGAAATTTCTTTTGTAGTAACTACCTAGTTACCCTACCTGTTCGTATTTTTTATCGGTAAGCCCTATCACTTGATTGTGATTAGACGAATTTCAGTATTGTGAATGCATGGATTGTGTAAGTCATACAATTTTTCGGTTTAAATCTAATAGTATTATTTGTGAGGATTTTTTTTTTACTAAATTGGCGGTTCTTTTTCATGAGGAGTATTGGAAAGATAGTGGTAAAATTCTGTTTTAAAGTAATCAGAAAAATATGTGTAATAGACTGTATGTTATGTGGGTATTAGGTAATTACATAGAGTAGAGAGGGGTTTCAACGAAGTGGTTGGTTCAAGAGTATGCCAAATAAACAAAATTACATTTGCGAAGATTATATTATTTCAATATTTTGAAGGCTGAATTTTCAATAGTTTGAGAACTAATTATTATTTAATATTAATATTTACTATCGAGTTTATGTGTTATAAATAATTATGTAAAATAAAAATGCGACCCAGGGTTCCAAAATGGTTAGCTAACATCTTGTCTACAGTTGTGAGACGTAGTTATTTTATAACAGCTTTCTATAAACCACATTAAAACTTCATTTCTTTTTCTATTGTTTTGTAAATATCATTAGAATATTAACTCCCTTGACTCTTGTGTACGTATTTCAGTGTAATTATTCTTTTATTCTTATTTCAGGAGCTTTTATGCAGGTTGTTTGCAATACTTTTAGGCGCAGTGGTATACTCTATGTCACGCCTTTTTTTCGTTTTTATATCTGGATTATTTGTACCACTGACAAACCCCTTTATTAAAGCATTAGGCATACAGTGATAGGCATCATATTTGGCATCGCAGCATCAATCAGATAGTTACATTCGAGGATGAAGAATCTTGCACAGAGCAACTATTATCAGTGGCATGACTAGTAACGACAAGTTTATAAAACTGTATTGCCCAATTTCATGGTGACTTTCGTTAGAGTATAATGGGGAATGGGGATGTAAGCTATATTGTAGTTTTATTTTGGTTTCCAGCAACGCAACTTGAAGCAGAAGTTCGCGGCGCTGCTGCGGCGGTTCCGCGTGCCCGAGGAGCTGGGCGAGCGCGGCGCCGTGCGGGACACGCACCACGCGCAGCGGGACATCGACGAGCTGTTTCAAGTGAGAACTTTCTTCTTTTTACCCCACTACGGCAAAGCCAAAAGAAAGGGTTATGATTTTAGCAGTCTATGTATGTATGTATCCGATTTTTGTATCAGATTCTGTGTGTTCCACCTTAGCGCCTAAAGTGCTGGGCCGATTTTGATAAATGAGGTGTCAATTAATTCGTTGTTATAGTCTGGGTGACACAGGCTACATGTTATATACCTATGAAAAAATCGAGAAGTGACCTTCGCGGCTTAAAGTAGAATATTAAGTTACTTTCGGATAGACATAACAGATGGCATCACTAGCTGCTTATCCCGCGCTTTCTTCCGTTCGAATTCCCATTAGTACGCAGTTGAATACACGTTTTTCTCCACAGTCCAAACTAAATTAACAGTCGGGTTTTAGTTTACGAACTTTTAAATCTCTTGTAAATTCAATATACTGCACAGGCTCTATTGGCTGCACAGGCTACAGCGTCACCGGTGTTAGGGGCGAGCGCGAGCCTGGACGGAGGTGCGAGCCCTAGGGCTCAAATAAATTCAAGGGACAACGTCTTCCTAAGGGCGCCTCTTGTTAGGCTCGGACTTCGGCTAGAATTAATATAATTATAATCAAGGTTCCTACATAAATCAAAATAAACAGTAGCAGGAAAAAAGGATGACTTACGAACCAATAACGCGGAGGTACAGACACGCCCACCGTCGCGCCTCATTTCGTACCACCGAATAGCCACAGTACACAGATACAACATCAGATACACAGATACATAGATAGTGTTGTATCTGTGTACTGTGGAATAGATCGCTAAATCACCTTTAGCGCAGGTTCAAGATCAGTGTTCTGTATACTTGACGCCTTACCTCTCAATAATTATACTTCCTAAAGGAATATTTTCCCGGACGCTAGGAGTTAGAGTCGCTATCGTGCGGCGAAGGCGAGGACTCGGGGCCGGACCAGATGGACACCATCAGCATCGGCTCCACGCCCAAGCCCTCGCTGCGGCCCTTCTTCAGCAGCTCGCGCAGCCTGGCCAACCAGGACCACCATCGACATTCCAACGGTTAGTTGATTTTACTATTTAAATTCTTTGTTATTCTTTGTTTAAAAAAAATTCAAGCTAATGAACTGAAAATTAACTATTAAAATAGCAATTTTTAATCATATCACTTGTTTCTAAGAAAATATGAGAATATCACGGCGCGATCGCTTACACAGTTAATTCCTGAAAAACACTTATATGTTCATTAAAACTATGTTTGAAAACATTGTATACTTACCTCACGTTAATTTTGTTTTCTCAAGAATCGAAAAAAGAAAAAAAAGAAAATTAATCAGAATATTCGGCTATTCATACAAAATCACTTTTTTTTTTTTTGAGAACAGTTCGGATCGAAGTAATAATACTTAATTGTGATTCAAATAAGTTACAAAAATAACATAAACAGAAATCCACAGCTGTAAACATAAAACATTACAAGTTGTATTCAAATACGAAGATTTTATTAAAATGTATTCCAAATAGAATAATTTGTTTCTTTCTTTCTATTTTACAATTAACATTGTTTGTTTAATTAGTTGTACAAGCGACACTGTTAAGTTATTTCAATTATTTATTCCAAAGTCGATTTGAAAGTTAAATAAAGTTGAATTCAAAAGAACTACATAAATTCGTTAAAAGAAACAATGAATTGGAACATTTAGAGTATTTTTTTTAAAGCGTGTAATTCTTATGTACGTAATAATATAAATATGCATTTGCTTCGATTAAAAAACAAGGAAAACTAAAAAGTAGTCGTTAAGAAAATATTGGAATAACATAAAATGAATTTGCTGCCATTGACTGCTGCCTTAAAAACCACGTTTCGCTGCGTTTTGTTGTGATTTTATAAACCAACATTAGACTGAGCTAGTTACTATTATGTGTTCTGTGCCTGAGCAGCATTACACCGATACAGGATGCTCTGGAATAGTATAGTGTGGCTTATTTTGTTTTGCATAGTGTAATTCGAGATATTTGCATTTGTGCTCTATATTTGAGATTTGAGATATTTGCAGTTCTGAATTTGTACGTTAACGTTTTATTATATTATCTGGATTAACGCTCAGGTTGAGATATAAAGAGCACACTCTGACTCTACTACAGACTCAAGCCAGAGCTAAAACGAGACTCGTTTTAACTCTTTACTGAGTCTAAGTAGAGTCAAAGTACGCTGTATAAATCTATGCCTAAGTGTCTCTTTACATCACAATTACTCTCACAAATGCAAAACTCAGTGTAAAAATTAGTGTTCATGCAACTGTAAACCTGGAAACCCACTAGCGAGTTTTTACACATTGACAAAAAATATGTACATATTATATTATGGTCATACAAATCCATGCTAATATTATAATGCGAAAGTCCACCTCTATTTGTATGTCCGTCACAGTTTCACGATAAAGTCGCGGGTATCAGTTTTTTTAATATACACTAGCTGACCCCCGCGACTTCGTTCGCGTGTTTTTCTTTGCTATAAACCTCACGGAGCCCGAGACCTTTCCAACGAATGCAAAACCGTGGAAATCGGTTCGTGCGTTCTGGAGTTATAGCGTCAGGAAGGAAAACCCGACTTATTTTTATATTAATATACATATTTCAGTCATCTGATAAGAATTTCCTAGAGGGTTTGGTTTATGATAGTATGGAAGTAGAGGAGAGCAACAGTGTTGTTGTGTCACTTAATGTGAGTTTGTGTTCTGTTTGTATCGCTGTGTGTATAGTTTAGTGCATGTGCGGGCCGGGCGGAGTGGCGTTGTGTACACGATGGAAACATACAATACATTTTTATTTTATTTATTGATTTTCAAACATACTACATCTTGCATTACAGGGATTACCCTATTCTCTAGAGTTGTGGCATATAGTCCAATAATATATGTACATAATAATATGAACTGAAGAAAATGATGCTTTGGTTAACCACACTTGGCCATTTGACAAACTTAGGTACCTAATCCAAGCGTGACAAGAAAAGGACAGACGTAGAAAATTTCACATTTCACAAAACATAGATTAGATAAACTTCGAACTTGCTGTTTTAAATTGCACATGTACATTTAATGTAAATACATGTTTTTGTAATTCTATAAGGTACTTTTTGTACAATTGTGTAATTGTTACAATTTTGTACTTAATTGTAATGCATGTGCAATTTAAAACAGCAAGTTCGAAGTTTATCTAATCTATGTTTTAAAATCGTGACATTCATGAACAACAAAATAATAAAATTAATGCTACTAAACATAATAAATAGTTCATAATACATATTTATCCTTTTTATGTTCTGGGCATTTATAGTTAGACGGATAAAATAGTTTTCGTCGTAAGTAAATTATTACATTTTTCTCTGCACATCATAATATCAAACATTAAACTGTAATGATACTGTTCAAAATCAGACTTGCACATTCCATACCATATTGAATGATCACCTCTGACAGTAACAGTGTGGCATTCATTCAATTAAACGAGTAAAGCATTTGTGACACATTCCTGAAAGTTTTGCGTTGAAATGGCATCGCATTCAACATTCATTCCTATTCATTCATACACAGTCATACTCAGATTGGCACTAACATAACACATCGTCTCTTGAGAAACTACAACCCTTCTGAGAAAATTTACTTCAGAATATTAACGCGTAAATTGCATTTAGCTAACATTGCTGGCTATTATGTTATATGTTATAACTTATAAGGCGGGAGCGCCGATGACGTATGAGGCGCGGGGGGCACCTACTGTCCTGCCTTGTCACGGACTGTACACATCTCTAATTTACAGGGTTAAAAATGGTGCTACCCACTTTACCACGCTCTCTGCGAAAAAGGCTAGCATTACTTTATGTATCATTAGATGATTAGACCCGTCGATTTAGGTCAGTTTTGTGATTGTGTACAACCGAAACAACTAATCATATCTTAAAGCCCCGCACGCTACCATGTTTTAGTTAATTTGTTGGAATCCGGTATGAAATAGGTCCGGTGCATTGTTCGAAGCGTGCCGCGCATATGTTCGTGGCCAGATAAATTGAATCGTTTGTTTCCTGTAAAGTAATGTCGGGGTGTAGTTTCTTACGTGACGTCATTTGCCTCCATCCCCGGTCCCCCCCCCCGCTCCCCCCGGCCCGCTCAGTAACGGCCCCCGCATGCGCAGTGTCGCGGCACGCGAGCCTCGCGTCCACCGCCGAGCTGCGCCCGCGCGACCGTCCCGCCGCGGCCGCGCCGCTCACAGGTATTAACACACGTTCCTGCTTAAAATGTTGTCGGCTGACTTTATGCACTTATACAGGACAACTATGCGGTTTATATGAAAAACATATATTTCGGATTTATGATTCGGATGTAAGGAAAACATTTTCTTCCCATGCGTGTTGTATCGCAACTGCGCTGTTAGTAACCCCAAAGGTCGATAGTAACCCCAAAGTGCATGGGGTTACTATCGACCAAGGCGAGCGCTCGAAGCGCCAGCGTGACAGAGCATAATATGACTGATACAGATTTTTATAAATCCGAACAAATAAATAAATAAATCTTTATTTGTTCCAAAATTAAAATTACATTTTTCTTCAAGAGTACCCTCGACCTCCAAACTAGTATAACCCGTGACATGGGGGTCAGTCTTTAATGTAATGTTATCCTTTTCCGCAGGGAACATTGTGAAAAGGATAGCGCTATTTGTACACCTGTCAACTTAGTTTAGAGATTGTATACAAACTAATTAATAACAATACCTTGCAAAGTCGCGTAACGTAAAAGTCTGAGACAAATCTTAATAATTATTGTATGGTTGCTTCCAAGTTTGAAGACCCCTGAATTTCTTGAATTTTGATTCCACATTCTTTCA
This sequence comes from Melanargia galathea, assembly GCA_920104075.1. Lineage (NCBI taxonomy): Eukaryota > Metazoa > Arthropoda > Insecta > Lepidoptera > Nymphalidae > Melanargia > Melanargia galathea. The sequence goes on from OV049875.1 coordinate 10,658,697, forward strand.
CCCTTCTAGATTCTATATGAACAAAGAGTTCTTTATTTCTTAAATTGTAAATGCAAAATCACGCAATGAAAGTCACATAATAATTATAAACTTTTCAGATAAGATTTACCAGCAAAAAGTCAGTCTACAATTTTTGAACCATTGCGGGTCCCCTTATGCAATTGTGAAATATAGCAGAGCTTATAATATATAATTAACGTCAAAGAAAAGAAAGGATAAGACGTCTTTGGATAAATTCAAAATAATTTTCAGAATATATTTTTTTAAATATGTGATATATTTTTTTTTTAAATAATAGTTATACAATTTAGTGAAAGATTCCTACCATATTTTACAGTTGCATAGAGTGAAAAATAATAGGCAATATGCAAAATGATCAAAACAAGACCTATTCTCTGTGTAGGAATATAACTAACCACAATAGCATAGCAAGCTTTTGTTTGTCTCTTTGTTTTTTTTTTCTGTTACCAAGCATCTCGTTTTTTCAGCTTCGCATAAACTTTGGTTTGACTATAATATTTAATAGAATAAAACTATCTAATTATAATTATTATTATTGTATTTCTCTACTACTACTTTGCTTTCCACTTATATCTTGTCTACTTTGTCATTACTTATCTCTTAAAAGCGTAGGTCTTCGCGTATGTCATCCTGATTTCTTTGGCCAGCCAGATTGACGAATTGAATGAAAAACGCGTCTGTTCCGGCTCTTGTATCTCTTGCAGTTGCAAGTGGGCTATTCTGTAGCTTAGTAACCAACTGAAAATGGTTGCCGACGAATAAGTTCGATATACATTGCTGATTTACTGTGTGAAATATAAACAGTGATTTTATTTCACACATTAAAACAGCAATGTATATCGAACTAATTCGTTGGCAACTATTTTCAGTTGGTAACTAAGTTATACAGAATAACTCCACAGGTCATCTCGTAGTATGCGATCAGCTTTTCTGCGCGTACACAGACGTGCAGATATAGTTTGCGATAGAGCAGCAGTGCGTGCGTGGAGTTCCCCGCATGCGTCGATTATGTTTAGCGTGCGGGGAACGCGGACAGCCCCGCACGCCTCACGCGTCATACGCTTTTCTGCATTGTCGCGAATTATAAATGGCAGGGCGTTGTCTTGCATCTAAGATTTTTTTTATTCATCTACAAGTTAGCTCTTGACTGCGATCTCACCTGATGGTAAGGGACGATGCAATCTAAGATGGAAGCGGGCTAACCTGGATGAGGTATGGCATCTGAGATACCTTGAAATCAACTGATTGTACGGTTTCCTTAATTACTAAAATTAGCAGAATCAGAAGCCATACGTAGCTCGGCGGGCGACGAGCGCGGCAGTGAAGGGAACAGCGACGGAGACGCGACGCTGGACGCGCCCGTGTCCGGCGCCTCGGTGTCTAGCTCCCCGCCCAATGAAACCAAGGTAAACCCTAAGGTACTATGCTCATATCTATACTATATAGTTTTAAGTATATAATAAGTATCCAATAGTTCCGAGGTATATAATAAAAATCAGCCAAGTGCGAGTCGGGCCTCGCTCTTTCAGGGTTCCGTAGGTACATAATTATGAACAATATAATATTTTGGGTCTAAGAAATATTTAATTTCCGAGCTAGACATCGCAACAAACCGTGAAAGAAAAACCCAAAAAAATGTTCGTTTATTTTGGTCACAGCTTATAAACTATTTAATAAATGGTTGTTTTCAGTATTTGTTGTTTAAATAGAGCATATAGTACATAATATACTGAAATATCATATTCCCAACTAGTTTAGTTTTTGAGATAGCCCCCGTCACAAAAATGGTCTAAAACTGACAACTTTGATGGCCTCCCATTCCCTTATTTTTTGAGATAAAAATTAAAAAAATATATATTTGTACTCTACTTAATGAGCTCTAAACAATGATACCCCACAAGCTAGGGTAAAGAAAAATTTTTTTTTCCGGCTCCTTTTTCATGTATGGGAGCCCCACTGAAAAATAATTTAATTCAATTTCTAATTCAATATTTGATTTTGGGTTAACGTTTTACACTAAATACCAAAATTTCAGGTTTGTAACTCATTTCGTCTGCGAGCTAGAGACCTGTGACCGGCGGACAGACGGACAGACAGACAGACAGACAGACAGCCGAGTGACATTAATAGGCCTCCGTTTTTTACCCTTCGGGTACGGAACCCTTTTTTTTTTTTTTTTTTTTTTTTCGTGGTGGAAAGCTTTATGGCTACTCCCGTTCTTTGGGCAGAACGGGGGTTATGTGGGACTCCCCCTATGGGTATACCCTAACTAAAACCACCACGGCTGTTCCCTCTTGCTGACTATGCTGGACGCCTGGGGAACCCGTTGTATACGTCCCAGGCGTCTGTCAGCCGCCCCGGCCACCTGCCGGGGCTCCCGCGCTAAAGAGGAGGGGATCGGGACAGCGTGATCCCCCCCTCAGACAGTGAGGAGACTGTTAGTGGCGGATAGCTAGCCCAATAGCTACCCGCCGCCTCCCGAGGGAAGCTGGCGAGCGGCGAATAACCGCCGCCTCCTTCCCCCCCGTCTGCGCCGGAGAGGATGCGCGTCGAGAGCCTCTTCGCGCGCCCGCTCCGCGGCCTCCTTCTGCGAGATAACGTCCTCGCAGAAGTCGGCCATAGCATCCCAAGACCCCTCGCTGCTCAGCATGGCGCACACGACGCCGGGCAGCGAGAGGTCTCCGCCAATTGTCGCCACCAGAGTGCGGCGCTGGGGGGCCCAGTGGCTACACTCCTCCAGAGTGTGTTGAGCCGTGTCGTCCCCAGCGCCGCACTCATGGCACGACGGGGTCGGTTCCCTCTTTGCGATCTTGTGCAGGTAATGCCCGAAGCAACCGTGTCCGGTCATCACCTGCACCAGCCGGAAGGAGAGCGACCCGTGCCTTCGCTGGCACCACTGCTCCAGCACCGGGCGGATGGCGTCTATGGTGCGCTTGCCATAGACGGCATCCACCAGGTCGGCCTTCCACCTTTCCCGCATTCTGCGGGCAGCCATGCGCTGCGCTCGGCAGACCGCTTCGGGAGCCGGGCGTTCCCCTCTTGCCCGGCTCTCCACTCTGACGCAGTGCGTCTCAGCGAGCACCCCGGCCTCCAACTCCCAAGGGGGAGTGCCCGCCAACACGCAGGCGGCCGCAAAGGCTACGGTGGCGTAAGCCCGGCAGATGCGGTTTGCCACCACCCTCTGCGGCCTCCGCAGCAAGGCCCTAGTTTCTGGACGAAGCGCGTCGAACCAGATAGGAGCCCCATACGTCGCCATGCTCTTCACGACCCCCGCGAATAGGCGACGGCATGGGGCCCCAGGGCCCCCCACATTCGGCAGCAGTCGGCCGAGCGCAGAAGCTGCCCCCACCACCCGAGGAGCGAGCTGGCGGAAGTGCTCCCCGAAGTCCCATTTGCGGTCCAAAACAAGGCCCAGGTACTTCATGTGGGCCCTGATTTGGACCGCTTCCCCTGACACCGGGATGCTAGCGCGTGCCGGGGGCCTCCAGCCCGCTCCGCCGAAGAGGACGGCCTCGGTTTTCGGGAGGGCCACTTTGAGCCCCAACATCTCAATCCTGGTGACCACCAATTCGGTGGCCACCGTGGCCCTCCTCGCAGTATCCCCATAACTGCTTCCCCGGACAGCAACCAAGGTGTCGTCCGCATAACACACGATTGCCATCCGAGGTAGCAGGACCGGACGGATGGCCCAGTCGAACCCCAGGTTCCACAACAGGGGCCCGAGGACCGACCCCTGCGGAACCCCGCAGGCCATCCGTCTCTCCGTCCTCCTCCCATCCCTCCCCTGATAAAGCACTACCCTATCCTCCAGGTAGTGCCCTATCATACGGCGCAGATAGAGGGGCACCCCGTGATACCGGAGCGCCTCCTCTATCACACCAAAAGGGAGTGTCCCGAAGGCGTTGGCGATGTCTAATGACACCGCCAACACTCCCTCACCCCTCTCTTTCGCGTACTCCGCGAAGTCCCTCAGAGCACCAATCGCGTCCAGGGTCGACCTTCCGACCCTGAACCCGTATTGGTGCTCCGAAAGGTCGGGGCCCTGCCAAGCAAGATGCTGGTTCAACCGAGAGGCCAGAACTCTCTCCAGCATCTTGCTTGTTTCGTCGATAAGGACGACTGGTCTGTATGCCGACGGAGAGTCCGGGGATCTACCCTCCTTCCGCAACAGCACCAGTCGTCCCTCCTTCCACACCCTTGGGAACCGTCCTGACGCCAGGCAGTCATTAAATAACTGCCTGAGACGGCCCCCAAGGTGCCCCAAGGCTAGCGCCAGGACTCTGGCCGGGACTCCATCCGGTCCCGGTGCCTTCCTACACCGCCGCAGACGATTCAGAGCCTCCCCCATCTCGTCATCTGTGACTGGGGGAGCTCCGACTGGCCCTTCGCGCTCCGCGGACGGGGACGCCATGATCGGGGGCGTAAATGCTGGTGGTCGGGGAAAAAGCCCCGACACCACCCGATCGAGGAGCTCCGGCTCCATGGAGTCCATGGGGGGGGCGCTCCGCATCTTGCCCCTTACAATGCGGTATGGCCGGCCCCATGGATCCCTGTCCAGGGTTGCCAAGAACTCCTTATGAGCGGAGTCCTTGGCATTGGCGATTGCCACCTGGAAGGCCTTTTTCGCCTCCCGGAGCTCCATGTAGAGGCGAGCCTCCTCGTCTGCGGACACCGGCCTTCTGCGGCGGCAACGGGTGTAGGCCCGGCGCGCACGGTTACTGGCGGCGCGGAGGGCCGCAATCTCCTGAGACCACCAGTACACCGACCTCCGAGCGGGAAGCCGCCTCGTCCGGGGCATTGCCGCATCGCAAACCTGCATCAGCGCGATGCGGAAACTCCTTGCCCTCTCCTCTACCCCCAACGAAGCCGGGGGAGCAGTGTTCCAGGCCTCGACGATGGCCCCCTCCTCCGCCATATCGCGGTCTAGGTGGGTTAATGCCCACCTCGGGAACACCCCTCCCCTTCTCCCACTTTGGCCCTGAGACGCCGGGAGTGACGCAGAGACCCTCCATCGAATGTACCGGTGGTCTGACAGGGTCTCCGCGTCCTCGAGGACGCGCCAGTCCCGCGTTCGTGCCGCGACGGCAGGGGTAGCGAATGTAACATCCACTATTGACCCCCCTGCCGTCGGACGCAGGTGTTGACGCGTCCCTGGTTGAGGAGCACCAGGCCAACCATGGCGGCCCAGTTCCCCAACTCAGTCCCCCTCGGGTCCGTGATGGGGGACCCCCACGCGACAGACTTTGCGTTCAGGTCCCCCATCAAGATCACCTGGGCTGGGGCCGCACCTCGCACCACTGGTTCCAGACTTCTCAAAAAAGACTCGAAGTCGGACAGGGGTTTGTTGGGGGAGAAGTACACTCCAATGAGTACCACCTCCCCCCATCCAACCGCCACAAACCCCGGTCCGCTGCGCTTTGGAACCAGTGGTGGCCCGTTCGCCGGCACCGCGATGGCCACCAAGCCCTCCGCGTCCCCTGCCCAGTTTGGTTGAGGGGGCACGAAGTAGGGCTCCGCGGCTGCCACCACATCAATCTGCCACTCCGCCATGTGCTGCGTCAGGAGATCCTGAGCGCGGGCGCAGTGGTTCAGATTCGTCTGGAGGAACTCGCCATGGCGTACCGGCATCACGTCTCCATGACGACCTCCTCCAGTGCTGGCTCCTGTGGGCTTTTTCTAGCTTCGGAGGCCTGGGTCAACGGGGCCTCCTTACCTTTTTTAGGCGGTGGAGAGCACTTCAGCCCTCCCATGACGTGCCCAGCTTTTCGACCCAGGTCTGCGCAGACTGCACATCTGGGGTTGGCCGAGCACGAAGCAGACTTGTGCCCCTCTTTGCCGCACCTGTAGCACAGAGCGCTGCGGTCTGTCGGTGATGGGCAGAGCGCCCTCGTGTGGCCGAGACCCATGCACCTGTAGCAGCGCATCGGGAGGGGTTCCAGGAGTGCAACCCGGGCTGAGGACCACCCAACGCGTAGCCGTCCCTCCGCGATGAGCGTCTTCGCCACGGTTACCGGGCACCGGACCAGGGTGGACCCAGACCCGCTGGGTCCCATACGGATCGCACCAGCCCTCACCTGCTCGGGCGGCACGCTCCCCTTCTCGGCAACCACCCGTTGTACCTCCTCGGGGGTGACGGACTCGTCGAGGCCCACAATCCGCAGCTCGGCGGTTTTCATGGGCCGGGACACCGTCACCCATTCACCGACCAGACTCTGCAGCCTGCCGGCCAGTTCGTCTGCGGCCTTGCCGCTGTCGGCCCCTGGAACCTCGATGATTCGGGCCGACTTGCGCACTCGGACATGGTCCACACCGACCTCCTTCAAGGCCAGGGCTGCGGTTGCCGTCTTCATGACCGTCGCGTAGGTCTGTGTCGCGACGGCTTCCGGCTTCAACGAGATGACAACCGCCGCGGACTTCGGGGAGGTCAGCTTCGCCTTCTTTTCTTTTTGCGCAGCCTTATTTGCACGGGCAGGGGCAGTGGGTTTAGGCGGGGCGCCCTTTCCGGCATTGGCCTTGGACTTGGCCTTGGCTTTGGCCTTGGCCTTGGCCTTCCTCCCGACCACTTTCGACCAGGTCGGGGGATTTGAGGCCGTGGCCTCAGCATCTACGTCCTGCGGCTCTGCGCCGCGCGTTGGTGCCCCACGTTGCTCCTGCGGCACTGGAGCAGAAGCAGGTTTCCCCTTCTTGCCCGCCGAGCGCGTTGTCACCGGACGCGCCAGCGATGGGCCCGCAGACGGCTCATCGAGAGGGCGGCGGGCCGTATTCTCCGTCCCCCTTTTGTCGGCTGCCAGTGGTGGCCTCAAAATGGGTTCCCGGGGGAGCCGCCTTTCAATCTCCCCGAGGCGGTCATTGACCATTCCCCCAATGGAGACGAAGAGATCCCTCTTCAGGGTCTCCAGAACCTCGCTAAGTGATGGGTGGACCTGGGCGTCTGCGGCTGCGGCAGCCGCCGGCGCGGAGGGCTTTTCTTTCGCCGTGAAAGAGGACCGGAGTGCTTTCACCTCAGCCCTAAGGGCTGCCAACTCCTGCCTCATCCTCTTGTTGTCGGCCCTGAGTCTGCGGACCTCCTCATCTGCCGACATTTTTTGCAGCGCATCCATGGCCACCTGGATGTCTTTGGTGGCCCGGTTTATTTCGCCCCTGACGCCGCCTTTGAGGTTTGTCGACCTCTTGGTCTCCTCCATTATAGCGGAGACCGCACTCCTAGCCCTGTCGATGAGCTCGTCCCTTGAAGGGGCGGGCTCATCCACAGTTTCCGGGGCTGAGTCAGCCGCGGTGCTGGTGCTCCGCTCCCGAGGTTCCTCGCTCGGCTTTTGGGACCGTGTTCGAGATCTCGTCATAGGAGGGGAGGCACGTTGCGCCTTGTCGGCGTTAGCCTCGGCCTCGAAAGAGCACATCTCGAGCTCTTTGAGGCGGGCTTTGGCACCCTTGTGCCCAAGGTACGCTCGGGTACGGAACCCTAAAAAAAGCTGTGAAAGAAAAAAGCTGTGATAGCCTAGTGGTTAGGACGACCGACTTCTAATCGGAGGTCGTGGGTTCGATCCCGGGCACGCACCTCTAACTTTTCGGAGTTATGTGCGTTTTAAGTATTTAAATATCACTTGCTTTAACGGTGAAGGAAAACATCGTGAGGAAACCTGCACGCCTGAGAGTTCTCCATAACGTTCTCAAAGGTGTGTGAAGTCTGCCAATCCGCTTGGCCAGCGTGGTAGACTATGGCCAAAACCCTTCTCACTCTGAGAGGAGACCCGTGCTCTGTAGTGAGCCGGTAATGGGTTGATCATGATGATGATGATGATGATGATGTGGACAAACCCGTCGCAGTCATCCTTGTAGTCCCGGTATCGGGTGTCGAGGTGTCCGTTCAAAGCGAGGGCCCTTTCCAGTGGTGTCATCGCCGCCTGCCTACAGCCGGGGCACTGTGTTGGACTTCATCTTGTCCGTGGTGTCCGGTTAGTTCCGTTGCAAAGCGACTGAGCCCGCAATAGGTTTGCGAGCGATCAGCGGGCTGCAACGAGAAAACAAGAACAATTTATCCAATGTCAACTAAAGATGTGATTATCATGGCTCTTTTCTAAGTAGGCATAGAGATTAGAGATACACAAATTATTATAAATGGGCATTGTTCATGTTATAGGAGGATAAGAGGTCGAGGCTGTTTCGTAGCGCAACCAGCGGCGGCAACCTGACGCCGGCCGCCGCGGCGCGCAAGAAAAACTCGCTCGTCATCGGCACTGACAGGCCGCTCTCTGCACACGAGCTGCCCGCGCAAAGCCCTACTACCCTTGAGGTACTATATAATACACTCAAATGTCATTCGTTGAGGATTACGTGTATTTTATACAGTTTTTTATAATCATTAATGGATGAATTTTACATCTTTTATGCATGCTCTATTCTTATTTACAAACGCACACCAACTCATTCGTCATGACGGATATGATTCAGAAACCACAGCAAACATTATCTTTGACGATCTCATCGTAATAATTTGTGAGTAGTTTGTATTGCGAGGAAGGAGCGTCTGAATACATGTTGCATAAAAACTTCCTGCACTCTTAAAGTCGTGAAACAGAAATTGTCTCTCACATTTTGTATGTGATCGCCAAAATTTACATGGACTTATTTATTTAGCACTTAGAACCTTAAACTGCATCGTCACATCAGGTGATATGGCAGGCAAAGGCTAACTTGTAGATAAATAAACAAAACTTTTTGAAGCCGCTAGAAATCTACATTTGGGTTTATCTTCCAGCCGCGTCGCACAATGTTGGAGCAAGTGAGCCGCGTGCTGGGCGAGGAGGGCCCGGTGCCGGAGTGCGTGGCGGTGGCCCCGAGCAGCATGGCGCGGGTGTTCCAAGCGCTCGCCGTGCCCGCCGTACTCGCGCCGCCGGGCTGCACGCCCGACGTCCGTCCGCTGCTACACGCGCTGTTGGCTCGGGCTGCTAAGCAGTAAGTGCTCAAAATCTGACCTCACAAACATTGTTTTTTTTACCAATTCCAAATTTTAATATAGCGGTGTAGGAGTATGACGCGAGAGTTCCAAACATTGCTCGCGAAACTAGCAGTTCGTCCGCTCCGGGAGTTCGTCCATGATTTTTTGTGTCCGTTGTTACACACTATATTAGTCAGACCAGAGCAGTGAGCGCTACTGACTGTACTTAGCCTATTGTGGTAGTTTGGAGTTGAAAAATTGGAATGGTGTCTTTATCCTGCAATTTCTAGGAGCCTTAGCTTTATTAACGTTCTACGAGTGCATTAGATTTGGAACGAGTCTCTTTGAACGTTTCCTCTACTTTTCTTCGTACAGCAGAATTCTGTTGCGTTAAATAAATGATTATTTATTTTATTTACTAGGGGTGTTCGGCGCAGCGTGCGGGTGTGCGTGTGCGGCGGCGAGGCCGCGGCCGCGGCGGCGCTGCGCGCGCACGCCGAGCTGTCCGCGCGGCGGCACGACGCGCCCTCACTGCGCTTCTATATCGTGCCCACTGGTAACTAATACTTTCAACGGTTCAACTTTACAAAATATGCTTTAATCACAAAACTTTATTATTAAGAATACGCTGGATGCGCTATACCATACAAAATGACAGTTCTTTTTTGTGTCGAATCAAAGTGCCCCCATCGAGCTAACCGGCAATTAAAATTGACATTATCAAGTTCCGCGCCCATTCAATCTGTTAAGAAGCTTCGTTTAAAAAAAAATTAATGAATCATTGGCCGATTCTATTCTACTTACTCAGATCTAAAATTTACAGGTCGTACAGTGGAATATCATAGCACCAATCTATTCCACATGGAACATGCTGGACAAAATATCACTACTTTTAAATTTTACGGAACTATATAAACGGCTTAAACTCACGTGTATTTTGTCGGAGTATGCCATACTAGTTTCGAACCCGTCCGGGGCCCTTAATCATGAGCATGTTCACACTGTTTTTGTCAATTTACATTGGAATGTGATTTACAGTGTTGGAATACCGAATGAGCACCACTGTATAAATCCCGGCACGTAAGTCGACCGGTGACCTTCAAGTGCGCGCAGCGTCGTGCGAGTGAGCGGGACACAATACGATTGGAGAGTGCTTAATCAGTGCTTACGAACGATCCCCCCCCCGCGACCCCCTCACCACCCGAGATACCTCATTTTCGACTTGTGCGCCGCCGATTGAAGGTCACCGCTCGAGTTATTTGCCGTGACTTGTAGTGAGTGTACGTTTCAGGGGCGAACACGGTGTCGCGCTGGCTGGGCGCGTCGGACAGCGCGTACGCGGCGCTGTTCTGCGGCGAGGCGTGGGCGGCGCTGTGCGAGCGCGCCGCCGACCCCGCCATGCCCGACATCGCCGAGATGTCCTCCAGGGTCGCCAGGTTAGATATACTATACTATTATATCGATTCTATTATTTGCGAAAGAATTTAAATTTAAAAAAAAAAACAAATTCGTTGTCTGTAAAGTCGGTTTACGGACGATAATTTTACGTGATAACGTCATAAGAAAACAAAGAGAGATAGATGCGTCACAAGCCGAACGCTTAGGCCGATCGTGCCTTCACTGTCGCTTGTTCCGCGCTCTCGCTTGCACGCGGTATTTGCGAAAGAATTTAAATTAAAAAAAAAATTGGTTGTAAAGTCAGTTTTCGGACAATAATTTTACCTCATAAGAAAACAAAGAGAGATAGATGCGTCACAAGCCGAACCCTTAGGCTGATCGTGCCTTCTCTATCGCTTGTTCCGCGCTCTCGCTTGCACGCGGTACGTGACAATGAGTCACGACAGGGTGACACGAAAAACGACATGTTGAAGTTGCCAACGACCTCTCGACTTTCAGACGCTTCGCAAACAAACATGGCCGTCCGTCGCGCCATCTAGTGTCTAATTGTTACATATTTGCATGCAAATAATTACGCATGTAGGTACATAAGTACATACACCTTTTTTACATGATAACGTCTTCTAAATCGATGAACGCCGGCTACTCGCACGAAAACTGATTGTCACGATGACTCATTGTCACGAACCGCGTACAAGCGTAGAGCGCGGAACAAGCGACAGTGAAGGCACGATCGGCCTAAGCGTTCGGCTTATGACTTTTCGCTCGTTTGTTTTCTTATGACGTAAAATTATCGTCCGTAAACCGACTTCTGTTTCGGGAATTACTAGATGGATCTTCAATCTTCAATTACGGATTTCTATACTAATATTATAAAGCTGAAGAGTTTGTTTGTTTGAACGCGCTAATCTTAGGAACTACTGGACCGATTCCAAAAATTCTTTCACCGTTGGATATGTACGTGATCCCTGAGTGCTATAGGCTATATATTATGTACCACGGGCGAAGCCGGGGCGGACCGCTAGTATACTAATAAAGGTGACCGTTTCATTTGCGCACAGGTACCTGAATAGTATTGGTCCAGTCAACAACATACCCATTGGTGAAGCCATGGTCGCGTACCGAGAGAAGTCGGGGGATGAAGATTCCAGTCAGACCTTCGTACCTTTTATAGCTGTGAGTGATATTAGTGATACTTATGTAAAATAGTATGTTTTGTTCTGTCTAACATGATGAAAAGTCATCTACTCTGTCTTATTAACCGACTTCAAAATGACCTCCTGGTCATCAATTCAACAGTCATGTATGTAATATTATTGGAACTACAAAATATTTACGTAATATGATAATCTCTATGGGCTACTAAAGAAATATACTTTTCATAGCTATAATATGTTTGTTTGTATTTAGGTTTTTCCGCGGATTTCTCGAAAACTTAATCGGATTGTGATCATTCTTTTTATTGTCTTACATTTTTATTTTTTATTTTATTTTTATTTAATAACAAAGTTTGTTTGTACATAATATTGGGTTCTTCGTGCTCCTAAGCGCTTTCGTTTTCGTGCTTTCGTTTTCAACTGCGTTTTCAATTTAGGGAACAGTGTTCGTTCGTTCGTTTCAACCAATGGACGTCCACTGCTGGACATAGGTCTCTTGCAAGGATCGCCACAGCACACGATCTTGTGCCGCCTGATTCCAGCGGCTACCAGCGACTCGCTTGAGATCGTCTGTCCATCGAGTGGGGGGTCTACCTACGCTTCGTTTGCTGGTGCGAGGTCGCCATTCAAGCACCTTGGGACCCCAACGTCCATCGGTTCTTCGTGCAATGTGCCCCGCCCATTGCCACTTCAGCTTCGCGACTCGATGAGCTATGTCGGTGACTCTGGTTCTCCTGCGGATCTCCTCATTTCTGATTTGATCCCGCAGGGATACTCCGAGCATAGCTCTCTCCATCGCCCGCTGAGTGACCCTGAGCCTTCTTATGAGGCCCATTGTTAGCGACCATGTCTCAGATCCGTAAGTCATCACTGGCAACACGCACTGTTCGAAGACTTTCGTCTTCAGACACTGAGGGATATTGGACGAAAAGACATCTCGAAATTTCCCGAACGCTGCCCAGCCGAGTTGGATTCGGCGGTTGATCTCTTTCTCAAAATTGGACCTACCTAGCTGGACCGTGTGTCCCAGGTATATGTACTCGTCTACAATTTCGACTGCTGAGTTCTCAACAATTACCGGGTGGAGCGGAACATGTGCATTAGACATGATCTTCGTCTTACTCATGTTCATTTTTAGGCCCACCTGTTGAGAAACTCTGCTGAGATCATTGAGCATTGTATTGAGGTCTCCCAGAGTCTCTGCCATCACGACTATATCATCGGCAAACCGTAGGTGAGTGATGTACTCGCCGTTTATGTTGATGCCAAGTCCGCTCCAGTCCAGAAGCTTAAAGACGTCTTCCAACGCAGCGGTAAATAGCTTCGGGGAGATAACATCTCCCTGACGCACTCCTCGCTGCAATTGGATTGGCCTCGTAGTCTGGTCCTGTATACGAACTGACATAGTGGCGTTTTCGTACAAAAACTTCAGCGCTTGGATGTACCGATAGTCGATCCGGCATCTCTGCAGTGATCTCAATACAGCCCAAGTTTCCACCGAATCAAAGGCTTTCTCATAGTCCACAAACGCTAAGCAAAGTGGCCGGTTATACTCTTCGGTCTTCTGTATAACCTGCCGCAGCGTATGAATGTGGTCTATGGTACTGAAGCCTTTTCGGAACCCGGCCTGTTCGGGAGGCTGGAAATCGTCGAACCTACGAGCGAGACGATTCGTAATGACTCTCGAGAACAACTTATAGACATGGCTCAGCAGCGAGATGGGTCTATAATTCTTCAGCAGGGTATTATCGCCCTTTTTGAAGAAAAGAACCACCACGCCTCTGTGCCATGCCTCTGGCGTTATGCCCTTGTCGATGACGGAATTGAACAATCGCTGAAAGACTTTAAGAACCGGTTTTCCACCTGCTTTCAGGAGTTCCACAGTGATTCCGTCATCACCTGGCGCCTTGTTGTCCTTAAGTTGTTTGAGAGCCATACTAATCTCGTATAGGCTGACGTCCGGGATATCTTCGGTATAGTGTCGGGTCAATTTGGCTCTGGGATCTTTAGCCAAATCTTCAACAGGCTTCTGTGTTGACGTGTACAGCTGTCCGTAGAACTTCTCGACCTCTCTCAAAATCTCAGGTTTAGACGAAATGAGACTACCGCTGTCGGTCTTCAGTCGCGTCAGCTGGCTATGACCGATAGACAGATCTCTCGCGAAGACTTTTGAGCCTTTGTTCCGCTCGATCGTATCTTTAATACATTCTGTATTAAAGTTACGCAAGTCACGTGTTTGCGCTTTGGAGATCTGCCTATTAATCTGCCGGTAAGCAGACGCATCTGCTGAAGACTGCAGTCTCATTTCATGTCTCTGTTCCATGAGACTGAGAGTATGGTCTGAGAATTTTTTGGTTCTATTTCTACGGTGGGTCTTAAAGAACCTAGACCCAACCGCATGGACAGTTTCCACCAGCCTGTTGTTCAGTTCGTCCACAGAATCGCAATCTGCCAGGCAAGCGAATCGGTTTTGCAATTCGAGTTGGAAGCTCTCGGGGTTCTGGATATGGGCACGAGAAGGTCGGAGCGTTGACTTCATCAGTCTGGCCCTTTCAAGCTTTATATTGAGATTCAATGTGCCTCTTACCATACGGTGATCGCTGCTGGTTTTTACCCTGTTGATCACAGAGACATCATTGAATACATGCCGTTTGGTAGACATGATGAAGTCAATCTCATTTCTCGTAGAACCATCGTAGAACCATCCAGGTCCACTTCCTGTGTGGCCGCTTCTCGAAGAAAGAGTTCATCATATAGAGGCCCTCTTTCTCCATGAAGTCGGCCAACATTTGGCCCCTATGGTTCCGTCGCCCATAGCCAAATTGTCCCACTTTCAACTCTTCACCGCTTCGCTTACCCAGCCTTGCGTTGAAATCCCCCATCACAACACTGTAGTAGGTATTAGAGGCATGCATGGCTTTTGATATATCCTCATACATGACCTCTACCTCCTCGTCGGGATGTGTCGATGTCGGTGCATAGACCTGTATGACCTTCAGCGAATACCGTTTGGTTATTCTGAGTATAAGGTACGCTACCCTGCTCGACACACTTTCGACTTGCACAATGTTGTTAACGAGGGACCTGTGGACGATGAACCCGACACCACCCTGGGATTGTTGATCACCCTCCCGGTAGTAGAACAAGTTGCCGGATTTAAGGATTATCGAGTCCTCCCCCTCTCTTCGGACTTCAGATAACCCTATGACACTCCAATTCAACTTGCTCACTGCTTCTTCCAGCTCGATGATCTTTTCGTCGGTCCTCAAAGTGCGTGCGTTATATGTTGCCAGGTCCAGTCATCGGGGTCGGCAGCGGAATCTCTTCCGGAGATTCTTGACACCCCCTGCCCCGCCGTTACCGTAACCGCTGCCAGAGCTAGGAATAGCGGGGCCGCCGGGGACTGGGGGCTGTGGCTTCGTTTTTAAATCCATTTACAAGGGTATGCCCTTAATCGCCACGCTGGGCAGGCGGGTTGGCGATCGCAGGGCTAGACTATTGCACCGATGTCGCTGCTGCCCGACATCGGCCCTTGTCATTTCTGTAGTCTAGCCGATATGAAATGGTTATACCGCCATTTGTCGGTCGTCAGAGCCTCGTCTGTTGATTAGCAAGGGGCACCACGTGCAGGTGAGGTTGACAATTGGAGTGCTGAGATGGAGGTGCACTCCCTTACCCCCTTGGGAACAGTGTAAGTTTCATCAAAATCGGTTCAATAGTTTTCAAGATATGGATTGTTAAGTGTGTGGTGAAGTCAGTTTTCACATCGCTGTCAACTGATATGTTAATGTATATTCAGGAGGTGCGCGTCGGTTGCGGCGAGGGCGGGCCCTCGTCGCTGGAGCTGGAGGAGGGCGGCTCGCCCCCCTCGCGGCCCTCGCCCCCCGCCACGCCCGCGCCCGCGCCCGACCTCGCGCCGCCGCTCGCGCTGCACTCCGCGCGCACCGAGCCGCTCGAACTGCAGCTCGACTACTGGCTGGTGAGTTTGTGCTTGCACTACTAAACGATGTAACAGCAGTTTGTACACAGTTCCTACTTATAATACAATAGTTATTTATGCAACTGTTGTGTAATAAGGGGTATTAAAACACGAATGTGGGTTTATCACACGAAGCGAAGCTGAGTGTGATAATAGTATCACATGAGTGTTTTAATACCTAATTATCAACAGTTGCATACAAGACTTTATCTACACCCATAATATGAATCCTCTATAAGATTCTGAAACAGTTAGCTTACTGCTAACATTAAAACAGCCAGTCCTAGTAGTAACCTAATATCATCCATTACTAATATACAAATAAACTAAGAATTAATGAAAGAATTATTTATTTTAGTAGTAATTTACATTTTGTATGGCATGCGCCCATGGTTCCGAATATTAGCGCAGTCTGAAAGAATAATATTGTAATTTATTCATCATATCACAAGAAAAATAACATTATAATGAAGTAAGTAACTAACGTACCTTTATCGCTAGATATAGTTGATCAGGCGCTTGGCTTAAAAACCTATTTATTTCATCAGGTGAAAACGTTTTCGATTTCTTCCCTGTATAGCCTTCTCCTTTACGTTTCAACAAGGTAATTAATTTTGAATATTTTGAGATATCCACGTTGTGATTAATACTCAGTGTACTTTTGAGCATTGAGTAGAAGGTCCATAGGGATGAAGATTTAAATTTCTCTGATAAAGCTTGAAAATAAACTAAAAGTACTTCTTCAGAAAATGATGATGAACCCTTTGATAGTTTCCAATTCATAAAATCTTGATACGTTTTTTCATAACGCGTTCTTGATTTTTCCGGTAGTAATTTATTGTAAATGTCTTTTGCAGCGTTTAAAATATCTGGCGGTGTGCTATTAAAACTTGAATCGCTCATTTTTTGTAACAATAAAAATATCGAAGAAAAATGGCGGGGATTCGAATAACTTAATTTTTTTACGGCGCGCGACGTAGTCAGAACGCGTGTAAACGAAAATGTTCTTTTTTTGAAATTCATACAGATACCGCGCATCAAGCAATGAATGTGGCTGTATATTGAAACTCTTTGCGCATGAAGGGATTGAAAAAAAAAAACAAAGGAGTGTTGTTATGAAATTCAGTACAAAATAACATCATCCGTTTGGATGATGTAATGGTTATTAGGACATTGGGTGTTTTAATGTTGGCAATAAGCTAACTGTTTCAGAATCTTTAATAGAGGATTTAAAGCATGGGTGTAGATAAAAGTTCTAACAAGAGTTCGTGCTTATAGTACAAAAGTACTAACAAGAGTTCGTGCTTATAGTCCAAAAGTACTAACAAGAGTTCGTACTTATAGTACAAAAGTTCTAACTATAAGTGTTCGTTCTTATAGTATAAAAGTTCTAACAAGAGTTCACATTCTTATAGTAGAAAAGTTCTAACAAGAGTTTGTTCTTATAGTACAAAAGTTCTAACAAGAGTTCATTCTTATAGTACAAAAGTTCTAACAAGAGTTTGTTCTTATAGTACAAAAGTTCTAACAAGAGTTTGTTCTTATAGTACAAAAGTTCTAACAAGAGTTTGTTCTTATAGTACAAAAGTTCTAACAAGAGTTTGTTCTTATAGTACAAAAGTTCTAACAAGAGTTCATTCTTATAGTACAAAAGTTCTAACAAGAGTTTGTTCTTATAGTACAAAAGTTCTAACAAGAGTTTGTTCTTATAGTACAAAAGTTCTAACAAGAGTTTGTTCTTATAGTACAAAAGTTCTAACAAGAGTTTGTTCTTATAGTACAAAAGTTCTTACAAGAGTTCGTTCTTATAGTACAAAAGTTCTAACAAGAGTTTGTTCTTATAGTGCAAAAGTTCTTACAAGAGTTCGTTCTTATAGTACAAAAGTTCTAACAAGAGTTTGTTCTTATAGTACAAAAGTTCTAACAAGAGTTCGTACTTATAGTACAAAAGTTCTAACAAGAGTTCGTACGTATAGTACAAAAGTTCTAACAAGAGTTTGTACTCATATGTTTGACACTGTTAATGCAAACGCAGCATATTATTCGACTCCGTTACATGTGCGATAATATAAGCCTCGTATTGTAAAGTACTTAAGTAAAACTAAAATACTTATTAGATACTTATTGCCCACTTGTGTTGCCTACTACTAGGCTGCGAAAAGTTGGAAAATCATTTGTTGATAATTCTGTACTTTTTATAATATTATATGTTGCCAGAGGACATTTTGGATATGTCTCTCAATAAGTTCAAGGTTTTTATAAAATGAAAATTAATTGAAAAATCTTATTATAGCTTAAAAGATTTTTTTAAGGACAAAAATCCATGGACTCATTTCTCTAAAAGCCAACAGTTCAAATCATTTTTATGGCTATACCATATTGTAAGATGGTGATAATAAAAAAAAAATAAACCCAGCTGTGTTTGTTGTGGGCTCTTCTCAGATCAGGGCGCGTTTGGAACCCTCGTAGTTTTAGTTTTAAGTTTCCGTAAGTAATAATCACCATTGCCTGTTCCTAAATTGACGTTCAAAAAGTGTACAGTGTACCAATTTTGAATAAAGTTTATTTGATTTGATTTTAATTTATTTTCCCAGGTGGGAGCTCGATGTACGGAGGGCGGGGGCGGGGGCGGCGGCGCGGAGGGCGGCGGCAAGGTGACGCTGAAGGGTTCGTTCCGCGCGCTGCTGGTCACGCGCCACAACCACCACCTCTGCATCACCTACCTCACGAAGGAAAAGAAACAGAAGAGTACGTAATTTTTAATTTATTTTGGCCTTTAAAACTTTTGGCAGGACACAAAGCAGGACTGAGTTTTGTTTGGTGAGAGGCTTCAGCCGTGGCTAGGTACCACCCTACCCTAGGTACCGCCAAGCGATTTAGCGTTCCGTTACTACGATGCTGCGTAGAAACCGATCAGGGGTATGGGTTTAATGAAATAAAAAATTAACAGGTTAGCCCGCTTCCATCTTAGGGACCGTTCAGATAGACCAGCGCGGAGAGTGGAGCAAATTTTAATCGCATTTAAAATAGAATCTTAAGGCATTGAAATAAGGTATATTTTTACATTTTATCTCTTTTATGATAAGAGGATGCTCGAGGATGCTCCCAAAAGAGATAAAATGTAAAAATAAACCTTATTTCAATGCCTTAAGATTCTATTTTAAATGCGATTAAAATTTGCTCTGCTCTCCGCGCAGGTCTATCTGAACGGACCCTTAGACTTCATCGTCACAATCAGGTGAGATCGCGTCAAGGTCTAACTTGAAAAAAGGACGGCTCTCGAAGCTCCCGGATAATACCTACTAGTAACTACCCAGTGCGTAGTTAGCAGATATAAACTGTGCCTTTAACCCCCGACGCAAAATGGGGGTATTATAAGTTTGACGACGTGTCTGTGTGTGTCTGTCTGTTCCCCTGTAGCGCTCAAACGGGTGGACCGATTTGAATGCAGTTTTTTTTGTTTGAAAGGTGAATTAGTCGAGAGTGTTGTTAGCTATGTTTGATGAAAATCGATTCCAGATGTCCGCCGCTACGAAATGGCGGATTACATATTTTTTCACAACTCCCTTAAAATATGGGTATCAAATGAAAGGGCTTGACTAGTAGAATAGCACTATTGCAAATCCAAGATGGCCGCCGACACAAAATGGTGAATGTACAAGTATAAATATTTTTTAATTTATACTTGTATTGTTTGAATAGGGTAATAATCACAATTTCTTCAGTGTATTTCGGAGAGCATAATTTCAAATGAATGTTTGTTTTCCCAGTAATGAGGTTGGGTAAGAAGAAAGAGAAGAGTGGTGAGACTGAGCCGGGCCGCGCGCAGTCCGTCGAGGGAGTCGCCCGCCTCATATGCTCCGTCAAAGGATCGCACAATGCGCCGCTCAAAGGTATCCAACCATATTAAATATATCATCGTCAATAACTATAACCCCCGGCACGTAAGTCGAGCGGTGACCTACAAGTGCGCGCAGCGTCGTACGAGTCAGCGGGACACAATACGATTGGAGAGCCAATCAGCGCTTACGAGGGATCCGCGAGAGCTAATCAGTGCTTACGAACGATCCTCACGCCCTCCCCGTGACCCCCTCACACCGCGAGATACCTCATTGACTTCTGCACATTGAAGGTCACCGCTTGACTTATTTGCCGTGACTTGTAACTGACATTGCACATCCTAAACCAATGGACTAAGAGGTTTTTTTGGAACTAATATCCCTTGAGTACTCCAGAGGTGCAATAAGGAGTTATTTTCAGAAATTCCATTCCTAAACGAGTGAAAAGTGGTGGTGAAGTATGTATGAGGAAGAATTTCTTTTATATACATATTTAGGTGTGGTGCATGTACTCGCAAATAGGTAGACTTTCCATTTAAGTTTTATATTATAGTTAAATCGCTTGAGCTAAGTCAGTGCTGGAGGATTAACAACACCTTAATTGTTACCTCAAAAGCCTCAATAAGTAGTGCCACGGCCGACAGGCGTAGATGGAAAACAGAATGGTCTGGACTTTGGACGGTTCAAACCTCACTAGTTGCACTATTGTTGTACTTACTCTTAGCACAAGCTTTACGCTTATTTGGAGGGGAGAAGGAAAAATATTAGTCATGTTTGTAATAGCTAATATTCGTATTAAAATAAAAACAACCGTCTGTTGAATGGTGGGGCTTTTTTTATATTAATCGCGGGCAAACGAGCAAGCGGGTCACCTGATGTTAAGTGATTACCGCCGCCCATGTGCAGCACCAGAGGAACCACTAATGCGTTGCCGGCTTTTAAGGAGTCTGTTGATCCGCCCCTTGAATAACCCTATGTCAAAGTTATGTGGGAACACCTCCGAAGGGAGTTGGTTCCACAATTTTTGAGTGCGCGGAAGAAAGAAAGAATATAGAAAGAATAGAAGGCCCTATGCCTATAATGTGGCTAATTCTGTTGTACACAATCTCTAAACCTAAACTGACAGGTTTAAAAATAGTGCTATCCGCTTCAGCAGGGAGGATTGTGAAAGAGACAGGAATATATTTAGACCTGTCATTTTAGTTTAGATTTAGAGATTGTGTACAACAGAATCGCCCACAATATTATAGTATGTAAGTTTTAGTGATGTTTGTTATTTCAGTATACATCGACGGCACCGAGTGGAACGGCGTGAAATTCTTCCAGTTGTCGACGCAGTGGCAGACGCACGTCAAGACGTTCCCCGTCGCCACGTGCGGGGCGCCGCTCGCGCCGCCCGAGACCTAGACACCGGCAACGCCAGCAACACTTGCGGTATCCTTCGCTTTGGCTTCAAGCCTCCGGACCTACAAGTTGACGGCTCCTCATGTCGGCTTCAAACACACGCAGCGAGATGATTGCCTTCCTCAGGAATGCGTTACTGATGTGACTGTGACATAATTAGTTCATTAGTAACAGTAAGTACTTAAGGGTACTAACTACTAATGTACTAATAATTATGTCACAATCACAGGTAAGGTACGAGTTTGCACTTTTGGACAACTATATTGAATTTCGAGAATCATAACACTTATAATGTGGCTAATTCTGTTGTACCCAATCTCTAAACTTAAACTAAATTGACAAGTTTAAAAATATTGCTATCCTTTTTTGCAAGGAGCATTGTGAAAGAGATAGGAATATATTTAGCCCTGTCATTTTAGTTTAGATTTAGAGATTGTGTACAACAGAATTAGCCACATTGTTGAACTAAAATGGACACAGAAATCCTTGGTATATAGACGTGAATTCAGTACTACCATTTTATTTCGCAAAAAATCTGCTTGGACCGCTGTCTGTTGATTTATAGACAAACTTAAGCCTTAAAACAAGTTAGACAAGATACATTTTACTTTTTCGTTATAGTATTTGAATACTCCAAATCTATGAAAGATGTCGAGATGTGCAAACTTGTACTAACCCTATAGAGAACACAGATTGGTACTAATTATGTTGTAAAACTGAAATAAATTGATAACTCTTTATGTAATGCTATCCTTTCAAGTAGGGAACATTGTAAAAAGGATAGCACTGTATTTAGACAAGTCAATTTAGTTTTAGTGTACAACAGAATTAGTGTGTCATTGTCAATCAATTATTCATTGTGAGATATCAAGTTTGCCAGTTCATACGGATGAAAGATAACCGCTTGTCTGATAAATAATTAAACTCCTGCTCTCGCGGCATTCAACTCGCGTGTTGTGTGTGCATGTGTGTGTAACATGAGATCCGGCCCGATGACGTCATTGTACAGTGCGCATAAAAGTACACGGATAATGTACTCTAAAAGTAGTGAAACATGCGTCGCTCGCTGTATAACATTGCATACGCTGGGAGGTGCGAATTATCCTGATACTCGCATAATACGCGGGTTTCATGTTATCATGCACTCGTTAATATAATATAGCAGGGTGTCCACTTTACGGAAAGTCCGTTAAATTGATGTTCCGACTGGTTTAATTTTGAAATACTAGAAGATTATGCCATGTAGCATTGTGATTTTTAAATTATTAATTACATGTTTTTAAGAGATGTTCTTTAAATACAACAGAATATTTGTTGTTGTGTACACAAAAAAGTGTTGGGAGAGATTTATTGTATTGATTTTTTTGTACAGTGGACACTGGACACCCTCGAGAGATGTGTTGAGCGAAGTCGATATTTGTACGCCGACTAAACAGCAAAATGAGGCTCTAATAATAAAGTCCAAAATCGTACGCCTCAACGTTTTCCCTTTTAATTATAAAATTAGTAACGCTACGTTACTATATTACGCTGTCGAGCTGCCATGGTTTTTAGTGTAGGCTTTTGTTATGTAACTTTGAGTCCTCGTTCCATGTAGAGTCCAAATTCCTTCGTAGATTAGTTCGAACGCAGCTTCGTGTTTATACGTTCGAGTTGCATAATGAAGGCTCAATAACCACGTTAACTATGCATTATAGTCATTTCATAGTTGTTAGTGAAGTAATTAACGTATAGATATTTCAATGTACTCAATATATATATCGAGGAATTTATGGTTCGTGACATTTCCATGTAACATAGATTAGTTGTATCGCAGTATAAATGAATAAAACCGAATTTCGCGGGGTATTTTCGGCACATATCAGATAGAATCGTGATTGACGGTTGGCGCGATTTTAATTTTGTCTGTGATTTGTGAATGCAGTTGTTTTTTTTATGTGATAGTCGATCGGTGACTATTTATTTTGTATTTTTTATAAGTGCAACGGCGACCCGTTCGTGTAGAAAGCAATAGCTTTGGTACAGTCATGTAGTGTTTTTGACATATTTTAGATTCTATAAGATATAATCTTCCCTTTTATTCTTAATATACGCGATTTACGATGATACCTAGGGGGTTATTCTGTAACTTAGTTAGCAACTGAAAATAGTTGCCAACGAATTAGTTCGATATACATTGTTGCTTTACTGTGTAAAATTATGAAAACACTTTATATTCCCCACAGTAAAGCAGCAATGTATATCAAACTAATTCGTTGGCAACTATTTTCAGTTGCTAACTAAGTTACAGAATAACCCAGCTAGTACCGAAATATTTGCCAATAAGTCGTGGATACGAGCTAATTTCGCAACGAGCAATATTATATTAGCTAAATTTTGAAACTCTACCTTTCGTCGACGATTTCGTACGTTCCGAGCCAGCTTAGGAAGCTAATTTTCTATTGCTGCAGGTAAAGATGAAAAAGGCTTGATTTATTTTCAAGCCAACGACTGTTTGACGATATCATATTATTAATATATTCTCCAATTTAATCGTATAATAAATGTTTAGGATGTAATAAGTGTTTATAATCGATGGGATTTTAGCATAACCGTTCACGCCAACGAAATTTTTTTAGTGTTTATTCAACATTTCCGAACGGAGTTTGACTCTTAGGAACAATTGGCGATGCGTAATTTTAATTGAAATTAATAAATTCAGTGTTAGACAGCAAAGTTTTTGCCAAATGTAGAAAGTAAACTTTGTTGGTATTCGAGATATAGGTGTGACATTAAAATTTTAAAGTAAATACCATATGTGTATAACAAAATTCGTCATCGCTTATCAGGTGAACGAAGTTCGTCGTGTTAGGACTTAGGAGACTGATGTGGGGTCGGCTCGAGGTGCTCTTCCAGTTTTCATTTTTCAATGAATCCTTTAGCTTCAGATTTTGTGAGTGCCAAATTTTTGGAAAATTCATTTGCCAGCTTCATACATAAAATTCGAAATCGTTATCTCCATTATTTATACAGATCATAAATTCATAACCAATATTACTGATTTGTTATCAGTTTGTTTTTAAAAAATTAACGCATAAGGTTTGGATTCTTGGTGTGGTAAAATTTTCGATCATCTTGTTCAGGAAAAGTTTTTGAAAACTAAATATTTAGAGCGCGGACACACCGTAATTTATAAAGCTGATCATAAGTTACAGGATGTACGACCGTGATTGCGTTTTCAATGACGTCAACCGCGCCCAAAAAACGCAGATGACGTCACGGCGCGTATTGATGACGTCTACCCTGTAATATGCACTCAGCATATTTATAACTGTTACAAAGGTTTTTTGCTGCCTGGATTATAATATCATTATAACACAATAATGATTAACAATGTGCTTGGAAGACGCTGTAACCTACGTGACCCGCCATTACTACAAAATATCTTTCTACGTTTTAACAATTAATAATAAAAAAATATAATCACACAAATTACTTGGACAATAGTCGGTGTATTTTAGATGTCTATGCGTATAAAGTCAATGTAAAGCTGTTAGATTAAGATATGTATCAAATATTATGTAGACTAGGTACGGCAGGCCATGTTTAGATGTGTACAAATTTAATAAGTTCTCATTGGACGTTGTATGCTTATTTTGCAATAACTGCATCTATCCATGGCCGGATCAACTCTATATACCCATTTGCTGTATGTTTGATATTGGTGTGTTAACTTGTATACCAAATCTCTAAACTAAATCATCTAAAATTGTTATCCTTATCCACTGTGAACATTTTTAAAAAAAGCATATTAATATATAGTTTGAGGACAATCAATTTAGTTTTAGCGATTTGTGTACAATTAAATAAACACAATAATTATCCCTCTAGGGCCTCGAAGTATTATTTGTATTCATGTTGGGCGCAGAACATATCGTATCATAAAGACGAAATAATTATAGTAGAAATATAAAATTAATCTTAACAGTAGGAGATTTGACAACAAAACTAAGTTTCGTTATTTTTATAATTTCAATATTTTTGTGTATGATTTGAACTTTAAAAGATCATAATTTTATTTATTAAAATATGATATTCGAAAGACCAAAGTACCTACTCGTAGGAACTCGCCTTTATATTATTTATGTAGAATTGTTGTGAGTTTAGACAAACACTTATTGTGAATTTATGCGAATGCAGAATTATCTAGACGTCATAAACGTAGTCAAGAAAAGATAAACAGCTATAGGAGGAAGATTTCCAAACTTGTGTTCTCATATTGTCAGTTTATATTTCGTGGCCTTTGAACTTAACAGGTTGCCCTACACAGGTGCGTTATAACGGTCGATATTAACGCAATGTGTCGTTAGTCATTACCCATATCTTTCATAAGTACATTTTGTGTTAAGTAAATGTGCTAAAAACAGATATCGTGTTAACACAGGACACACCTAAGTAGGGGAAACTTAATTTGCTATGGACGGCCAAACGCCTTGATTTGACATGTCCATATTTTGGCGGATTTACGTTCTTGTAACTCGTGATGTAAGTTTACTTACCGTAGTCTTTACTCATTACATTTCTCTCAACCAGCATGAGTGCTTAATTATTATAATAAATATAAATAAAGATGGTCTAGTCTCGTTCATTGCGTGCAAATATATTGTTGGCAAACTTAAGTTCTTTTTTGTCTTAAAACAGCAGGTCTATTGCGTATCTCTGTGGACATGTCATTCCAACAAATAAATTATGAAACCGCTACGACTTTAGTCACTAACCGAGATGTTTTTAGCACTGAATTTCGGTGCTAAAAACAGTGGTAACACAGTTGTATGTGGAACACTTTGCTTGGTGTATAACTAAATTAGATACATATTGTAATGTTTCAGGATCCAATAAAACACACTTTCTGTTTACCCGGTAGGCCATGTTCTGTATGCAAGCCCTGAGCACGTCTGTCCCTGTTCCCTGCCGGTGTGCGACTGCCGCCCTCTATTGTAACCTGCATACATTACACATATCCACAGAGACAACGGAATATACTGGTTTGAAATAGACGTAGGTGCCACTTCGATTGTACTAAAATCTCTAAAACTAAACTAAATTATGGACAGGTCTTAAAAGCTGCGTCCATCCTTTTCCGCCAGGAACATTGTGAAAAAGCCACTAATTTTAGAACTTTAGAGGTTTGTGTACATGTTGTTATTTGCGTAAGAATGAAATATCCAGTACCCAGAATTTTAAATAAACGCACAAATGAATTAATAAAACTTGTAAATAACTTGGTTCTTTCATGATTTAATAATCACTTGTTTGTGCTGCTCGCTTGTATCTCGCTCTAATACTCCCACAGCGCGAATAAGGTCTACTGAGCGCCGAATGAAAACACAAATGAACATCTAGATATTAACGATTACAACAAAAAAGAGCTTAAGTTTCCGTCAAAATATGATAAATTGATAATATTTACGCCTGGCCAAACGTGCAAACGTACATGAAAACGACTGCATTGTAATATTATGTTATCATCAGTTTAATAAGAGTATGTTTTAATAAAGCTTGGGTCAAACCGAGGCACAATCACGTGCAGGATGTGGGACGAAAATTAGCGCGATTCGCCAATGTGTGTATAACCCGCGGCACGTACATCGAACACTGAAGGAAAGTGGAGGGGGTAAGCTATTGTATTACGTGCGTGACAGTTCCCATACGCAGCTATCCCCTCCACGTTTCGTTCAGTGTTCGATGTACGTGCCGCGGGTTATATGCGACTACCTACGCCAGTTAGAACAATATATCAGTGGAAGTTTGTTGACATAACAGGGGGCGAGCAAATCGGTTGCCGCATCCCGCGCGGGATTCGCCTCAGTATTACTATGTTCAAATATTACTATGTTGTTTAGTGTTATATGATCTCATAACTCCTGACTGACTTGACAATTTAAATTTTCTATTTGGCTGTATTACAAAGGATGAATTGTTATGTATTATAAGGTATTTAATGCAACTTGTAATCATTTAAGGTGGCAACATTTAATTTTAACACGCGACCTAAGCTGTTGTGTTAAAAAAGCAATAATAGTTGTTTTGTGTCTTCTCTTAAGAGAAGTTACCCTCGAGCGTGCTCCATACAAACGAAGTTTCTTTTTTAATATAAACCAATCAACCTCAATGAATTTTTGTAAGCATGCTCTAGAAACTAATATCTTTGTCTCAAAGCTCAAAGATTTGTATTTGAGTCTTGCCCACAAATTACTCAATGACAAACTCAATGAATATGACTGGCTAAAAGCCAAATAAGAAACTAACTTCGTTTGTATGAGGCCCAGGCCCGCAAGAGATAAACTCAAAGTCAACTTCATTTACATGGAGGCTTACATAACATAGATTATTAATTATTTAATAAATAGCCTAAATATAATAATTATAACTTCGGGATTCCACATTGAAGTCAGATAGGCCAAGGCGTGTGTTAATAGTATGTTGCTGCCTTTATTCTATTATTATTCATCACAAATAATTTAGCCACAAAACGGCGCATAGATAACCTTTTAGTGTACCTAATGGAAAGTTATTTTAAGTTGAATTAATTAGTACAAAAGTATATTATATTTACGTTACTTTAAACATACTACTTTATTTTGTAAAAAAAATATTCGTCATTTCAAAGAAGTAGTGAGGGTGCAATAAACGAAATGTTTAAATATCATTTGTAGGCCTAGCAACAAAGCTGTGATGATCACATTGCGATCAATTTTGCTACAACCATGATTCAGTTCAATAGCAGAAAAGTTTCAGCCAATCGGAAGTGATTGGCGATCGTCACACTGTTTGGCACTTTAACTTTGTTGCAAAGACCCTTGTTTTACAGTGATTTGACTTGGTGGAACTATGTTTATTTCACTTCTATATGTTTAAGTTAAGTCATGAGATTTATTATTTTATCACTATTTGCAAATATGATTTGTATTTATTGTACAAATAAAATTTTGCATTAAGTCAGTTAGTTTTATTTTTTTAATAATTTCATGGTATTACCACATCCAAATGCTAAAAGGATGGACTTGACTTCTCTTACTCACTTCACTCACAACTGAAAAAATGTTGGCAATATTAAAAAGCAAAATTAAAAAATAACGATCGGGACGCCAGCCGCGATAATACGCAATCACGTTGGCGATGTGATTTGCTCACAATATTCGCCTGTCCTGCCGCGGTTCTCCTGTTGCTTCGCTGCTCACCGAAAATGCAGTATTTGAATGGGGTAACACAATATAAATATAATTTGAATGAGTGTTGCCATATATTTAAAACATTATAAATGATTGTAAAGGTATGGATTTTAGTTTTTTTTTTTTTCATTCTTATGAAATTGCTTAAGTTTAAAAAAAATACTTAAGTAAATATTCCAATACAACTTTAGGCAGTATAAACCATAATATATTTAATCTAAGTTACTTTAAATATTAGTCTTACAAACCGTTAAATATTAAAAATTGATCTCTCAAACCATTTTCACCACTCACACCCCCTTCTGGAAGCACATATAACAAACCATCTTCTTGTTTCTTTGGGGAAAACTCCCATAAATTTTT
The DNA here is from genome assembly GCA_920104075.1 of Melanargia galathea. Classification (NCBI taxonomy): domain Eukaryota; kingdom Metazoa; phylum Arthropoda; class Insecta; order Lepidoptera; family Nymphalidae; genus Melanargia; species Melanargia galathea. The sequence continues at coordinate 10,687,004 of OV049875.1, forward strand.
ATTACTTTTATCTAATTCATCCAATGTCCACGCAGCTAGGAATCGAGATTTTCCATGTCTGCACAGCACAAAGACATTATTTGGATCGGATATGTAGCTTTCCCCTGGGTCTGCAACTACTACAATGCCACAAACAAGCGCCCAGTGTGCTGTGTGGCCGCGCCTCAGACATGGTGAATGATTAAAATCTGCATCATAGCTGTTGTTTTATTAAGGAAATTAAATGACCAGAGAGCAGTGGAGTGGTGAATTTCACCGATTTAGCAATTATTTATTTTATAAAAAAGAGCTCTATTGAAAAATGTGCTTTTGTAAAGTAGTTAGAGTAAATGCACAGTGGTATTGTCAATGTTCAGTACATTCAGAGTGTGTTTCCTAGAGAGCTTTATGTTCCAATCTCACCATTTCTGCAATTTTTGATAACTTTTTATAAGTCAAATACTTTATTAAAAATATAAATGGTTTCTTTTACTATCAATGTAACAAAAGCATTCAGGTATGTTCAGAAATAATCCAATTGAACCTTAATATAGCATAAGTAAATAAAATTATTAACATAGTGTTAATAATTTTGATGAAATTGTGTCACAGTACTACATTAACCATAAATAAATAGTATGTATGTTAGTTCCTCAAATATAACGTAAACATGATAAAATCAATAATTAACTGATAGTTTCTCAATATGTATTCTTTTATAAAAATGTGCTGTTGCATTTGGTAAAAATTAAAAACTCTAGCATACCTAATTATTAAAATTTCCCTCCAATTATTTTCTTTTTTGACGTAATAACGTCTTATATATCAATGAACGCCCGCCGCACGCACAAAAAAGCATGACTCATTGTCACGTACCGCGTGCAAACGAGAGCGCGGAACAAGAGATAGAGAGGCAATATTTTCTTATGACGTTATCATGTAAAATTATTGTGCGTAAACCGACTTAACGGACAACCAATTTTTAAGAAGCCCACCTTCAGTTTTTTTTTGTTAAATTGATCAATGGGATTTAGCACAGGTGGTTATATTAAGAAGTTGAACTTGAATAAAATTAATTCATATCTACTTTTGAGAATATTATTTTGAAGTACAGTAAAAGCTCCTTATTCGCGCTTCCTTAACTCGCGGTTTCACTATTCGTGGATTGAAAATTTGTGACCCGATTCCTGTATTCGCGGCGAAAAATTTCGTTATTCGCAGATCTAAACGGTATATCGGTATAACTGAACAACTGTATATATGTTGTTAAAATATTATGCTATCAATTTCTTTATGAAAATTGGACTACTGTCTCGTGGTCCCACTGGTTGACCCACTCAGTGGGACCACGAGGAATTTCAATTCCTGTTGGTCCCACTGCTTAACTTGGGTGGGGCTATAAGGAATTGTGATTCCTGATGGTCCCACTCTGTTGTCAAACGCCTAAAAATAATTTTTGTTCGTACACATATAGGTACGTTGAAGTCGGGCAAGCATAAGAAACGACGAAACCGACGCGCGACGCTCGCCCAACCAACTTTTTTTGAAAAGATTTCTTATTTACGTTTGGAATAGGAGCAGAACATAATAATCAAACTATTTAACATTTATACCAACTTGTCTTAAATTTTTTAATTACTTATAGATTTTACTTAAAACTTATCGGTGGGACCACAAATGTAATCGCTAAAACATGTCCTGTTGGTCCCACCATCAAAGTGGGACCAACAGGAATTGAAATTCCTCGTGGTCCCACTGAGTGGGTCAACCAGTGGGACCACGAGACAGTAGCTGAAAATTGATCAGTCTATAACAAAGTCTTATTTTTAAGAAGCAAACTGCTAATGCCACTGCTGACTATCTATTTATCAGTCTGAATTGAAGGAGCTTTTAAAAACTGCCAAGCAAGAAAAAATTACAAAATTCTTTAAACCATATCCTAAACCTGAAGACAAATAATTAATTAATCAATATTGTCAAAAACTTCAATTAAACTGATTTTTCTATATATATTTATTTTTTATTGTCGCCTAGGAACATATTCCCTACAATCCCATATAAATTGCCATTCCATATTCACGGTTTCTGTATTCACGGCATATTTGCAGAACGTATCCCCCACGAATAAAGAGCTTTTACTGTATAATAGGTAGATGCTGGGATGATTTTACTTCATACTAGTTAGTTAGTAATGGATGTTTACAGCTGGGCAAATCCGTTTTAAATAATAGCATACACAGACTGTGAAAATCATTTGGCTAAGTTTTAAGTAAAAAGCTCTACAAGGATGACATAGTGGTTTTACCAGAAAAATGCCAGTGGCAAAAGGTTATCTATCGATCAGTATGGCACATAGTTGTTATATTATAGTTATTTAAACACTGTTAAGTGTTGGTAAAAAAATGCCACAGGCTTTTTTCTTGACCCTATGTTAGAATTTTAAAAGGATACGCAACAAGTAGAACAGCACCATTTAAAAGCTCTAAAATAATTTCTTCACTAAACAAACCACCAGTCTTCACATGGAAATTAATGTTGTCTAATTCAGCCAAACTTATAGCCTTTTCAGTCAACCGACCCATGTCCTTACAGCTGAACATCTCCCCGTTGTTACTGTAGCCCTCCATTTTAGTGATATTCAGCAATTCATCAGGGCTCACTTCTCCATTTAGTAACATTGATAGAGCTACCAATCCACAGGTAGGTCCTATTTGCATAATCGAATCAAAATGTTTGTATTTATATTGAAATGGGGCTTCGTGTAGACATAAACTATTCTTAGCACACACTTCCCATAGCTGGGGCTCGTGCGAAGCCCATTCACACACATCTGAATAACTAAAAGTGGGTGAACTATCACAAGATTTTGGCGAATGTGTACTGGGCGGACATGGTAATGGAAACGGTGGCGGCGAAGGGGGAGTTGTGCACATTTTGCTTATAAAATCTTATTTAGCACGTCTATTTTTAACTCTCATGATTTCTGTTTTCTTCATGCTTAAAAAACGTAGAAAGAGTATCCCAAAAACAACAATTTGATATAAATCATTCATTCTTTCTGTCAGAATCAGCTGGCCTTAATTATTTATTGTCTGTGCAGCTGACCCATAGAGAATAATATTATTATTATTATCTCTATGAGCTGACCCTGTTGTCAGACAGTGACAGTCTGAATACCATAGAGATAATAATAATAAGTAGAGTAGGCATACCTACCTTAAAAACGTGCCAAAAATACACTCACACACGCACAATCCTACAACTAAAATGGCGCGTGTTCATTGTGATGTCTCAAGTTGTGCGTGTGTGAGTGTTCATGTATACATTTTAGGGAGGCCATCTTAAGAGAAGTGCAATAAAATTTCTGCCACGATCTGTTTTATTGTTATGTTTAAAAATGTAGTGTTGTCTCTTACACACAAAATTTTGATAAGCTTAAGCTATTTTCCGATCCACTATTTTCTATAGGACATTATGCCAAGTCCACTTCTATAGGTTCTATAGGTTCATGCTGAATACTCATAGTCATAGACATTAGGTAGGTAGGAAGAAGAGGAGGTACTTATACTTTATCTTAGCCTGGCCTCACACAGCCGGAATGAACGACGGAATTCAGAAACGGAATTCCGTGTCTGAATTCCGGTACTGTGTGAGGCAATGCACCGGAATTCAGATTCTGAATTTGTCGATTGATCAGTAGTAACGTATTCTCGGTTCAGGCGAACGTCTTTGAATATGGAAGAGCGGTTGACACTCATCGCGCTTCTTTTTCATTTTTATAATAAAAAGAAATACAAACGAATACACTGGATTCATCCAATTAACGCTCATACAATTTAGAGGCCTAGCTTAATTAGCACCTTACCTTTTAAGACAAACTAATGAAAAACAGATTGTACTTATACTTCTGGAGTATACGGAACCCTCGGTGTGCGAGTCTGACTCGCACTTGACCGGATTTTTTTTAATTCTAATCAATATCTAATTGCTTTTAATAAAATGCCAGATTTGTATTTAATAAAAATACATAATTAATTAAAATTTAAAAAACCCCCGACATTCACCATTTTGTGGCGGCAGCCATCTTGGATCAATTTTCATCAAACATTGCTATTTGCTAACAACACTCTCGACTAATTCACCTTTCAAACAAAAAAAAACGCATTCAAATCGGTCCAAAAATATATGTACCACGGGCGAAGCCGGGGCGGACCGCTAGTAGATAATAATAATAAAGCACTATAATAATAATACCACGCATATTTACAAAATTTAGAATAATGTAATCATTATCATTTTTGGTAAAAACGGAGCCCTATTAATGTCACTCGGCTGTCTGTCTGTCCGTCTGTCTGTCTGTCTGTCCGCCGGTCACAGGTCTGTAGCTCGTAAACTAAATGAGTTACAAAACTAAAATTTTGGTATTTGGTGTAGAACGTTAACCCAAAACTAAATATTGAATTAGAAATTAAAATAAATTATTTTTCATTCCATCAAATTAAATTTTCCGTGTCACACATCACGACGGATCGCAAGTCGCAACACGTCTAGACGCTACCAGGTTGCAGTGACGACTGAAGTTCAGAAACTGAATTCCGGGTGTGTGTGTTCGCTCTATAGAAATGTATGGAAAGACGTGCGTCGATCTGAATTATTCAGATCCGGAATTCAGAACGCTCGTCGACGCATTTTGTCAGATCGATCTGAAAAATTCAGAACCGGAAAAAATCAGAATGTGTGTGGGGAACAGTGAAATTGTATGCATTTCTGGGCTTTCTGAATTCAGACACGGAATTCCGTTTCTGAATTCCGGCGTCCATTCCGTCTGTGTGAGGCCGGCCTTAGTACGTGTGGCATTCCACGGTCTTTCCATTCATTGATCAATGATCATTCGTCTTTCATTCTTTTTCACTTTTGCATTCCGTTCAGTTCCGTACCTTCACATTCACATTCCACTCATTCACTTCGATCAATTTTTTCGTGGTGTGCTGCGCCGTGCGCGTATAGTGAAAGTAGAAGTGATTTATGTGGCTTTTACATTGATTGAAAGCAGGGAGAGAACTTTCTTCTAACGAAACCGGTTTGAGAAAAGTAATTCATCATGTCAGAGCCGCGGAAAAACCATCTCACCATAGATGGAGGGCAGGTTAAGGAGGACGAGCACATCGCGTCCTATAAACCCATACCAGAATCTGATACAGGTAATTTGATGACACATATTATGATTCTACTATTTTTTTAATTGTAGTACCACTTTTATTGATTTAGTAAGTCTACTGACTAAGAATTTAAATTAAAAATAATATGCATTATCAATATTCCAGTTATAGAACAGTTTTTATATTAATAACCTTGAAACTTAGATCTTAATCTCGATTCTTGATAAAACTGACCTAAAAATGATGTTGAGGTCATGCATTTCTTTGTTTATTCTAAAATATCATTAACAGCTGATCTTTGCTAAGTGATACTTTTACGTCACATTTTTCGTCGTCACACCCGAACAATTTAAGATGTTTTGCTCCTAAAGTCTTTTTTGCTTACTCTTATATAATTACTTCGAATATTTGCTTTGGTATTTAAGGCATTCTTGAAGTGTAAAGAAATTATGTGATATCTCCTTAATCTGAAATAATTTTATCTTTTGTTTTGGTTTAATAATTCATGTCATTAAATTGATGTCATTGGCAACTTTATATGGTCGGGTTATAAAGCGCTTTCATTGGATAAATCGTTCAGCGTAACAGCGCCATTTTGTTCTTAGATTGCTGACTGATGCAATGAGAAGAATATTTGCATATTTTGTTTTTAGCCAATAAGCAATTAATATTAATTTTAAGGAGTGATTTATTTAACAAGGCGAATATACAGTATTCATTAAAGTCATAAAGTTCAATCAATTGATGAAAACAATTTTTTATGAATGTGTGTGATATCTTCATGAATGCAGCACAAGTGAGTGCAGGAAGTTTTTATATCCATAGGTATTATCCAATTGATTCAAATTTGATTATTATATCTGGAAAACAACCAATGTGAAGAAGTATAATAGAGTTAAACATGACTGGAGGTTTTGTTTATAGCTCATGAAATACAATATATTGATGCTGATAGAGAGTACATGCAGATGAATCAACCAGAAATTATGGACACACCTGATGATTCAGATGATCATTGGGATCATGAGAGTACAGCTAGCATGCTCACTTTATATTTAGAGAATATTGATAAGTTTAGAAATCCAAAAATGAGAAAAAAGAACGTTTGGGTGGAAATAGGGAATGCGGTAGGCAAAGGGCCAGACAGCTGTGACAAAAAGTTCAGAAATCTCAAGCAAACATATATAAGGTTGTTGAGGAAGAAGAATAAGAGTGGAGTGACCACATTCAAGTGGCCGTTCTTTGATATATTTGAGGAAATATACAGTGTCGATGGCAAGTATCAAGCTGAAATTCAGCAGAAAATAAGAGAAGAAACCAGCGACAGGATTAAGGCGCTAATAAATATGAGTACAACCAAATTAGAAGACAGTCCTGAAAATGGAGAAACTTCAAATGGACAAACTGACGAAGTTAGGAGGAGGTTGTTAAGGAAAAGGAATGCCGAGTTCAGAAAGGTTACAATAGAGATGAGGGATCGACAGAGAGTGGTGGAAGAGAAATTAGATAGACTTATAAATACAGTGGAAGAATCAAATAATATCCAAAGAGAAAGAAATAGACTGTTTCAACAGTTCCTTGACAGTTTCAGACCAAATCAATGATCTTCTGGGCCTTTAAGATGTGAGGATAGCTTTAATATTGTTTTTTTTTTTTTTTGCTACTTGAATGTAATCATTAAGTTCTTGGTGAAAGTTATTAATTACTATGTGCATTTTGACAACTTTTTAAGCAAAAATCATTTTTGTGTAATTAAATACTTATAAATGAGATAGTATAGGTGAAATTTATTTTTGTGGACTAGGTACTCTTAGATAATAATACACTCTGTACATTGCTGATTTATGGTTTCATCAAATTAAATAAATGATTCATGATTTGATGTGTAAATAATACTTTTCTAATAATTGTCTGAAATTATTCAGTATTACACTGCATATTTATATTATGTGGATGGTTATTTTGACAAAATAGTAAACTTTTTACTAATATAAAACATACAACGTTAGTTTTACTTTACGCAAAACCTGAAAGTAGTTTGTTCAGAGTCAGTAACAAAATCGAATCCAACCATTTTTATATAGTGTTATATTTTTGTCCAAAAATATTTTGAAATCTTACAAGCTTAGACACAATGATTTACCGCACATCAGCTGACGGTCGGCACACAGCGGCGGTCATTCAACTCGCGTCGATCGCTAGTCCCTGCGGCGACGGCTTGCGGTGACCATTTTTTTCGAGGACAACGACGCAACATAACAAGCTTATAACTTCGTTACTTTTCATTATATTTTTTTGAAATTTTATATAAATATTCTTAATGTAAAAATATTTGACACATGTTTCGGTTTTTGCGCAAAGTAAAACTAACGTTGTATAATAAAAAACTGATTGTCATACAAAGTTCCTAAATTGTACACCAGATTATTAAATCAATATTAATTACTGAGTAGTAATATGTGGCTAATTCTGTTGTACACAATCTCTAAATCTAAACTAAAATGACAGGGTTAAATCTATTCCTATCTCTTTCCCAATGCTTCCTGCAGAAAAGGATAGCACTATTTTCAAACTTGTCAATTTAGTTTAAATTTAGAGATTGTGTACAACAGAATTAGCCACATTGTTTTAATACAAAAAGTTAGTTTTACAAACTAACTGTTCAATGTAAAGTATTTTTGTATGTACAAATAAATTGTGGAATATTAAATAAAATGTGAATTGAATGCTGATTAATTTGTTTTTATTATGACCCAACTAAATACATTCTTTGTGAACATAGTAAGTATGAAAGATACCTATATCTTTATATCATAAATGCAGTCCTCGCCAAACTTTGTTTGCTATGAACATAGCTGCGTTTCGATGTGCAGAATGTAAATACATAAAAGGTATATTTTAAATATAAAGTATATTTTATTATTTTTTGGTATAAATAATAATAAAATATACAGGTTCAGTGTAGGAAGCGAAGACGCGACCTTTTGGAACAGGCATGCGCTGTTCGCTCGACAGCAGTAGCGTCAGCAATTCATGATTGAGATAGATGTTATAATAGATGTTATAATTATTATGGTCTAGATTTTTGCTTGTGTTTAGTATAATTATGTTCTACATTATTTTTGTTATTGTTTAGTAGAATCAGAGTATTTTTTTTAAATAAGGAAGTAAAATATGTGAGCTTCGGTGATTTCGTGTCGAATATTTAAGTCGTGTTACGTAGGTACAGTAAAATTTAAAATACGTGCATGACACACATCACGAAGTTTTAAATTGTAAACATGATTGTCACTGAAAATATGTAACTACAGTGTACCAATTTTGAAAAATAATTTCTCACTCAGAAATATCACTGTGCGTAACACAATAATATAAAAGCTTACATTTCAATGCTTTACTTTGAGTACGTAAAGATAAATGAGGTGATATGCGGCGTGCAAAAACTCAAGTAGCAAGCAGAGACGTCGTGTTTCATTGTTGCGCTGCATTATAATGGTGGTTTGTTCGTCACACCGATTACACTTTAACAATTCCTTATTAAATGATCGAACAATATTGATACCACTTTTCAGTGACGTTTCGTCAGTAGACGAGCATCCTACTTCTATCAGAAATTTCCCAATCAACGGAAGAGATTAGTCGTCTGGCTGTAGAAACTTAGAAAGTAAAAAAAATTAAAAATTATATATGGTTTAATAATACATTGTTGGTTTAGTCAAGTCGGTTAAATGTTCGTAGGGCGGTTGCAATGTCTATTCTAATTAAGATTAAAGCTGGTGAATAAGGTCAACGCACACTAGAAAAGGCGTTTGTCGACGCCACATCTCCAGATTTGAAATATGTTTAAGGCACACTATAGAATGCAGTGAAGGCGGAGCTACTTTTTTGATAACAAATATGACAAAATGAATAAATCTGAGTTTGAGTTGTTACCAAAAATTGGTTTGGCTTCACGGTACAGGGGGGCTATTCTCTAATTTCGTGATCATCACTAAAAATGACAGTGATTTCATTTCACACAGTAAAAGTATAAATGCAGCAATGTATATCGAACAAATTCGGTGGCTATCATTTACTGATGATCACTAGTCACTACAGCATAGCCCCGCAGGTGTGCGTTGCGCTTTATATCGGCTTTTTAAACGTATGGAGATGTGGCGCTGTCAAATACTTCTTCTATGCACCAAGTAAGAAATAGCCCACGCCACTTCTAGATATATACCATGCCTTCTTCTATTCTGAGTTTTTTCCGCAATTGGGCGTTGTCCGTCCTTTTTGTGTCAGAGCACCGACGCGCCTTACAAAGATGGAACTTTAAAAAGCTTCGCAGTGATAGGAATGCAGTCCCGGTTCGTGCGGGCATCGGTCTGCAGCATTCTGCGCGGCTTCCTGGAAATGCATGCCGTTTTTCAAATTGAGTCCGTTGAAGAGTTCGTAGTTAGGGTTCCGTACCCAAAGGGTAAAAAATGCCACTCTGCTGTCTGTCCGTATGTCTGTCCGCCTGTCACAGGTCTAGCTCGTAGACGAAATGAGTTACAAACCTGAAATTTTGGTATTTGGTGTAGATTCTACACTGTAGAACGTTAACTCAAAACCAAATATTGAATTACCTAGAAATTTAATTAAATTATTTTTCCGGGGGAGACCCAAACATGAAAAAGGAGCCGGAAAAAAAAAATCTTACCCTAGCTTGTTGGGTATTATTGTTTAGAGCTCATGGAGTACGACTAGTATATATTTTTTAAATTTATTGCTTAAAAATAAGGAAATGGGGGGCCATCAAAGTTGTCAGTTTTAGACCATTTTTGTGACTGATACTGAAAACAACGATTCATAAAGTAGTTTGTAAGCTGTGACCAAAACAAACGAACATTTTTTGGGTTTTTCTTTCACGGTTTGTTGCGATGTCTAGCTCGAAAATTAAATATTTCCGAGCCACCCAAAATATTATGTTGCTCATAATTATGTACGGAACCCTAAAAGGGCGAAGCCCGACTCGCACTTGGCCGGTTTTTAGGGTTCAGATAACAGGATTCCCGATAGTTAAATTGATCTCTAATTATTATTGTGAATTGCGATATGTTCTAGTGGTACAAATATACATAAATATTACACGTATCCATTACATTTCAAAAAAAGGTGTACTATCTATACTTACACAAAAAAATAATCTAGTATGTTGAAAACTTCGAGCATCAAGCCCCTATGTTTTCCCTATATAACAATTAACAACCTAGATAAACGTAATCCAAAGCCTAGTTCAAAAAATCGATTCTTCAGATGTTTCGAAAATCAGCCCGAAGAAACAGCCAGACTGACAAAAGTTTTGCAACACAAGCGTTTGTGTTATGCTATTGTTCAAATAATAAATAAAATCATATAAGCTAAATAGGAGGTAGTTATTTCAAGGTGACAGACACACACACACTTGAATTTTATTTCTTTTTATTTATTACAATACAAAACAAATAACTCAAAATACAAAATAAGTAACTCCTTAAAAACAAGACGATATTGTGATTCTCTTGAATTTATGAATTGACAAACGACAAATGACAATCACATTAGATGGTAACTTGCGTTACGAGTGTCGTAATCAAATGAAGCTACGGAACCTAAATAACGTTCATCGGTTCACATGTGACCGTACGTAATCATCTTTTTGTTCGACTTACTGAATTGCCACGGCCACGCCAATATTAACTCAGTAGTCAGTTATAGTCCCTGGAAGCCTGGTGTGTGCAAACGTTCCCGCAGCCTGGTAAGTTGATTAATTTTGCTTAATATACACTCGCGAGAAAACAAATCGACTTAAACACATAGGCGCGCATAAATACAATCCATGTATTTATATTCGAAAAATTACGTTTTTTTTTTTCTCTAGAAAACATATTATTTAAAAGCTTAAAACCTAGGCGTTAAGTTGATACCAATATTATTATAACTTATTTAGTACATTTTAAATTAAAGCTATTTGGATAAGAAATGGGGGAAAATTAGAATTTAGGAAAACGTGTTGTGGTTACATAAAACAAAAAATGTAAAAAAACTAGTTATTTATTATGTCCATACTTAGTATTGTCCCCTCTAGCTCTAGTCACAGCTTGCAGTCGGTTCTTCATTGATCTCATTATTTTATTGATGGCGTCTTGAGGGATTCCGTCCCACTTCTATAATCAGGCCGCCTTCACTTCATTGATGGTCGAAGGGGACCTTTCTCTTGAGCGGGTCCCACAAGTGCACGTCCCGATCACGTCTCAGTTGTTGCTGCACACCAACACCCGTCAGGTGCCGGTCTCGCAGCGATGTTGATACAATGAAATGGTTGTCTCTGAAGCTTCGCTGGCTGCTGGCTCTTTGTCTCCGATTGGCCTCCAGTCTGTTGAAATATTTATACCCTTGATACAGAACACTGGCTCAAGTGAAGCTGAGCAGCGACTACGCTGACTGAGTCCTTGTTATAAGAAGGCAACAAGTAACAACGTGAGCAGCTTCTTCAGGCGTAGTATCACACGAGTAGAAAATCTACAGAGAGGAAGCTTCCACAAGCGGCCCGCTGTGTAGGTACACTCACACAAACACACTCACCCAACGGTTCACGGACGCCCGCTCGGTCCCCCAACCGGTACAGTTGGGTGACAAACGTGCGCATATGTGTGAGTGTACTGTACTCTGTGGTAGTATCCATTACATGAGTAGTAGATGTCCCTACAGAGAGGAAGCTTCATACAAGCGGCCCGCTGAAGGTACACTCACACATGAGCTCTCACCGACGCGGTTAACGGACGCCCGCGTCTGAACTCCTAGCGGCTCAGTTGGATGACAAACGTGTGCTGTGTGAGTGTACCTACAGTGGGCCGCTTGTATTAAGCTTCCTCTCTGTAGGGATATCTATGGGCATTTCTCTGTAAGCTCGTACAGGTCCCATACAAATGCTGTCCTGACAATTATTTTTAATATTTGCCAATAAATCGTATTCTATTTTGAAGAAAATTAACTATTATTTTAGTTAGATAAGGAGGCCCACTGAACTTATACGTATTTTCCGAGTTATTTGTGATTTTCCAAGAAATCCTGCCAGGGGACTGTTTGAAACATCAGGGGACTGTTAAATGAGACTGTTGTACTAAAAAAATCATTTTACATTCATCAATCTTTTATTATTTTTATGGCATATTTTCGCATCAATAAAAACCAAGTTTGTTTATAAAAAATGAACATAATACATAACTTTCTTTTAACATTATATCAAAAATTAACCTTCATATAATATCAATCAAACCTATAATATCAATGATTAAATGCTTTATGCAGTATTCATTGAAATACTTACTTTTATTAATGTAATTATTAAAAAAGTATTTTCTCTCAAATATCCCATTAAAACCTAAGAATATTTCAGAATCAAATAAAGCACATAATAAAGTTAAATCACATTAAAAAAAGTAACTTAATATTTAAAAAATTACCGCCCCTTGAGTAAAAAACTGATAAAATATTCTCTTTGCCTTTACAATCCAGTCAGGATTATCCAACTTTTGGATAACTTGATCAAATGACACATCTGAAATGTCCTAATCTATTCCAAAGGTCTGTACTTTTTGGTTACAAATCTTGAGGAAAGTAACACGTGAGTCGTTGTCATTGTCATCAATTTCATTAATTACGGCAGCTAACGGTATTCTACATTGTTAGCTGGAAATATCACAAGAACGTAATATCCCGTATTGTAACATGAATTCCGAATGCCACTCGTTTCTGCTTTATCATCATCCAATCTTTGAGGAGACTTGTTTTGTGTAGGTTTTAATTCAGGTTTAACAGATTCAAGATCTTCCGGTTCGGATTCTGTAAACACTTCTTTTATTGGCCATCTAGGTTTTAGAGCAAAGCTGATACTGCCAATCTTATAATGCTCACAAGATCCACTGTTGAAAAAGTAGCTGAGACTTAATTGTAAGTGTTTTACATTTCCTTGGAAGGCCGAGGATGGAGCTGGAATAAACACCTACGACCTGATGCACGTTTAAAGTGCTTTTAAAACCCTTTTTAAAGGCACTTTTGCACGTTCCTGCGATACCATCCGGTGAACCTTTTCTATGGCCACTTTTAGTATAGTTCCATGTAAAGGAGATATCTGAACTAGAACTAGAGTGGCGGGTCTTGAAGGCGGAGTATCTGCTTCTGGTGATAACGGCGTATTTTCTCTAAGAAAAGTATTAGTGACGCTTTTCAGTCTTAGTCTGTTGGCTCGGTATACGGTATAATGTTCTTTTTACCTTTTTAAGGCAGCTCTGTGCTCACAAAGTGTCATATCTTTTACTAACTTCCGCAAATCTTTATCTTTCTTCTTTTGGTACTTCAACTTCTCCTTTCTCATTTCTTCACTCTTATGAGGGTAATTTTTTTTCTTTGGTGTCGTAGTCGCTCTGCTTCTCTCTTTTTCTGTAGTAATTCCTCTCGGGATATTTTTTTTAGTAGCCATTTCATGTACGTTCAATCGAAAGGCTGTGTAAAATAATTCAAGTTTGTGAAGGAAAATAATGCAAAGCAAATGGTGCTTTGATGATTCTTACATTAATAAAACAAATTAGCGGATAAATTTACACAAACAATACATAAAAACAATAACTAATACCCAAAATACACAGTCCCCTGTTGTGTAGAAAGTTCCCTGCAGCGTGTTTAGACAGAGGACTGTTGTCAGACTGTTGTCAGGGGACTGTGTATTTCGGTTAGATTTCACAGTATTTTCAAAACTGATGTAAAATAGTTTTCTAAGAAGCTAGCGACCAATTTAGACATAAATAACATAAAAATAAACGTTATTTAGAGATAATTAAAGTAATTAACATACATATTATCACTTACCAGAGGACTGTGTGTGATAGCGGTCCAAACGCGTTTTCGCCTCACTAAAGACGTTCTGACTCTAAACAAAATGGCGTCTCGTCGCCGCATTGGGCAATGTTGGCAACTTCACAACTATTGCATTTCGTTTCACTCAAAAAAACGTTTGTAAATATTATAGTTTATTTTTAGTTTAAATTGAAAATTTTGGCAGGGGACTGTATGAAAATTTCAGGGACAAAGTTTACAGAAGTTTATTAAATAAATAAAATTCGTAATGAGACCTTGTTTTACGAAAATAATATAATTTAATTATTTTTCTTTATGATATTAACTGCCAAATGTATGTTGTTTCAATAAATTCTTCGTAAATCTCATTTCAAGGTAGGAATGCAGTAATAGGGACAGCCAGGGGACTGTACTTTTAGAGCTTCTATCACGTCTAGAAAAAAACCTGAAATAGTTATGGTTCTAAAAACGAAGGGCCCGTAAAGTTTTGGGGTTAAAGTTTCATTAGGCGTGGTTTTTTTTTAAAATAATACAATTACTTTTTGAAAAAATCGGTCCGGACAGCTGATTACGAGTTTACAGAGAAACGCCCCTATACATGTGGTTTCCATAGTTGACAAATACAAAATGGATTTCAGTTCCAAACAATTAATGGAATTTCCGGATATTATCATAGGTCAACTACATAAGCGACTGGTAAGAAAAACCGGGAATAGAGGGTTTTTTAGTAGCGTAACTCGTTAGTACCTACCGTAATGAGTCAATTTTCCCTATTGCCTATTTAAAAATTGCTTACATAAAAATATACTGAATATTTCCTCGTGATAATAATGGTGATAATTTAAAGCTTAAGTCTCAAGCTTTTAGCGTGATTCTGTTTTTTTTTTTACATGGACATCCTTGAGGACCTGGAAAGTGACAGTGGCTACTTTTTATCACGATAAATAAGTCACGGTATACAGTTCCCGCGCAATGCAATTTTTCACGCCTTTGAGGATTACTTTTTATACCGGGAAAACCAAGAATCGCCGTGCGAGTATTGAAAATCTAACTCCTCGCGGACGAAGTCGCGGGCAGGAGCTAGTATTGCATAAACAGTATAGTTTATGTTCTTCGGCTGCCTAAGGCTTTGTGTACATAATCGATACAGGAAAGGAAGGGATGGCGAGTGACGATGAACCTGCCTGATACATTTTGTAGGTGATGCGAGTAGTTTCGGGAAATTAAATTCATATCAAAAACGTTTAACCTACAGTAGTTTAATTGATGGAATATTTAGATATACCTACCTTATTTCTAAATATTCCACCAATTAAACTACTTTAACACTAGATAATTATTTATATGACTATACGTATCAAATAAAACAATTGACTATCAACACCTGCATAACTACTAGCAAAATAAAATAAACTTTCTGGACTCTCTTTATTTTCCTAGTGCGCATCGAAACTCTGTCTTGCCGAACAAAAATATTGTTTTCATAGCAGAGATGCGTCCTGCGTAAGACTTACCGGCTAAATATTTATATTGTGTACCGTTTAATTATATTTTCAAAAATAATGCACTATAAGTATGTGGAAGTGAGCTCACTTAATCTTTTAAAGGCAATTAAACTAACGACTAAGCTGTCGTTAGTTAATACTTCATTGTACCTAATCCTCATTGTTGCCTTTTACAGTTTATGTAGTGTTTTATTATATTTTAAATTGTCTCTACTTATATTATATTGTTAATTATTATCAAGCCTTTCTTAGATTAGGTGATATTTATGTTAAGGTCACAAAATTATTTATCTTCTGACGCCAAAAAAGTAACGGTGGTTGTACGTAGATATGTATAACTGACGGCCCACGGGTGCAATTATTTAAAAAAAAACGCATTGTAACGCGTACATGAATACACGGCTCATCAATCATCATGTAGGTACCGTGCGCGCACTCAAAATGGGATGAAACTTTGTCGAAGTGAAATAGGGCTCTAAGAAGTTTTTATATTAACAACTAGCTTCTGCCCGCGGCTTCGCCCGCGTGAATTTCGGTTTTGAACAAATCCCGAGGGAATCGTGGAGTTCCGGTTCCCGTTCCCGCTCCCTTTTCCTACCTTTATACTTAAAATATCAAGCAAGGTCGCTATAGTAATCTACCTATAGCTGTAGATATAGATTTCGGGTTTTTCGAAATCCCGTGGGAACTGTGCATTTTTCCAGGATAAAAAGTAGCCTACGTGTTGCCAATGCATGCTACACAGCAAAGTATTGGAATAATGGGTTATGTGAGCGTGATTTACCTAAGAACAGTCAGCGCCCTCTGTGGCGTTTTGGAGGTCTATATCTATTTTAGTTAGGTTACAGGAATACTTTTCCGGGATAAAAAGTTACTTTATGTGTTAAATCAGGGCATAAGCTATCTCCATTCAAAATTTCAGCCAAATCGGTTCAGTAGTTGCGGCGGAGAAGAGGAACAAACATACACACAAACTTAATAACTTAATAACGCCTTTATAACATTAGTGTGATTGTTATTTTTCTCGCTAGAGAGCTCCGATAGCATACGCGTCCGATCGCTGCTAAATTCAAAATGCTATATGGGGAGAACTTTACGCACCGCCCCGGCCGGCCGGCTGGAACCGCGCGCCGCGCGTAAAGGCTATGTCCCGCAATTTTTAAATCTGTAATATCTTCGAAAATATTCATTTAAATCATATGCTGTAAAGGGCCATATAGATCTATAATAAATCAACAATGTACTTAAGGTATTTAATTAGATAAGGATTAATGCTGTATTGGTTAAAATCGCTTCTAAAATTAGCCATTATTTGTCGTAAAAAAGTAAATGACAAAAAAAGTTATTGTGGGATATCCATAAGAGATAGACATATACCATCGCGGAGTTTTCTATAGACCTTTTCAATGTGTACAATACTTAGTACATTATATTGATAAATCTCGTAGGGTTCAGCCTGCGTTTGCAATGTAAGCGGAAAAAATGTAATTATTTACGACATCACATTAGAAACCTCAAAAATAACAGTATTTCTCCACAATTTAATGGATGTTATTATACATATAAACCTTCCTCTTGAATCACTCTATCTATTAAAAAAAAACCGCATCAAAATCCGTTGCGTAGTTTTAAAGATTTAAGCGTACAAAGGGATATAGGGACAGAGAAAACGACTTTGTTTTATACTATGTAGTGATAATTAACAATAATCTATACTAATATAATAAAACGGAAGAGTTTGTTTGTTTGAACGCGCTAATCTCTGGAACTACTGGACCGATTTCAAAAATTCTTTCACCGTTGGATATGTACGTAATCCCTGAGTGATATAGGCTATATATTATGTACCACGGGCGAAGCCGGGGCGGACCGCTAGTTATTAATAAAACTAAGCAAAAATCCACAATAATAAATTATCATAATAATTAATAATTATATATCTATCATTTCGCGACTCGCGAGCTATGACGTTAGTTTGCCGATGGTACGGCTGTCCGGCGGACAGCGCGTGCCTCAGTGTCAAAAGCTTGCGGAGACGTGTGTAGTCTGCCATAGCACTCTGACGTGCTCCAAAGAGTATAATATTATCATTTGACCTGCTCCAATAAATCGTTCCACAGAACACAGGGTTCACACGCCGTGAAAAATCACGTTTATTCCTAGCGGAGAGAATTGTTCGCATTGACGAAGTAACATATCTATGTATTGATGTGTGATAAAAATTGCTCGACAATTTTTTTTAGCTTTCCGTACATCCAAGACGAGTCTGCACAAGTCTAAAGAGAAGGTGTCATCGGACGGCGCGGAAGAGAAACTCTTACAGAAGGAAGAAGAGGCCAAGATTGTCACCCGCGTGGACATGGTGGACGCCAAGTACGCCGTCGGCGACCACAGGAATGGAGACGCCAAGATCGAACTTGATGCTAACAAGCGGGTGAGTGCTGATGTCTTCCGTATATTCGAGTAAAGCCTGTACACACAATGCAAGAAACTGTACGGCAACACTTCACAATGAATGCTTACGGGTGTTCGATTTGTAGTAGGTATATGAACTGATTACAGGGCATGGCGCCGTATACTTCGCAAACGATTCAATTGAACCCTTTAGGTAGGTATATGATGTATATTAGATGTTTAGTAATAGTAACCGGGATCGACGGCTTAACTTGCTCTGCGAGGCATGTGTCAAGAATTCTTTAATTTAAATATGCAACAGATCATTTAAAACGTTTCTTTTGCTTCCTAGCGTGTATTCCGATTTACGCTAGGTTGCGCTTTCCTGCTAAATCTTTTCCACTTTTCACGGTCCATAGCATACTCTCTTCGAAGACCTTGTACTAAATAATTATTAATTCTAAAAACATATGCGGTAAACTCACCAGTGCACACGATTTATTCCCTCGCTTAAACAATATATTTTGGATAATTTTGGAACAGAGCTTTATTGTGATAAATTTTTAAATACAATGAAAATCATATTTCTTAAGTAAAAAATAGTATGTGTCTGTATCAATTTTATAGTAAATAGAAGATGGAATGGCAATTTAAAACTTATTGGTTTCTCGTGTTGTGCTAATAGTTCGAGCTATGTATTTTTCGATACAGCGCAATCAATTGATTAACGTGTTAGCGCTGTAACAACTAAACCACGCTTCGCTCAAATTATGATCTAGTGCAAGCTACATTTTTTTGTTGTCAGCAATTCACTGGTCTCACAAAGGAGGAGCTGATGAAGTACGCGGAGGACCCGTTCTGGATCCGCCTGCGCTGGTTCATGTTCGTGCTGTTCTGGGCGCTGTGGCTGTGCATGCTGGCCGGCGCCGTCGCCATCATCGTGCGCGCGCCCAAGTGCGCCGCGCCGCCGCCGCGCACCTGGTACGCCAACAGTCAATAGCCATTTGCTAGGCAAGCGCGTTCCAACTTTGACTTCATCATGGCTTTCCATCGGGCGTCATTCTCGTCAAGCGTAAGCCTATCAAGAGATAAAGTTCGTAAACTAAAACCCGACTATGCTTAGTAATAATTCAATAATTTAGGTTACAGAACGCGGGGCAAGCATGTAGTGGCGCCATCTATTATGTCTATCCGAAACTAAATAATAATAAATATAAATTATAACTATAATCGCACACCTAGATCTAAACTGAGACAACTCAAAAATCGTGAATTTTGAGTTATCAATGTATTCGAATGCTCGGTGATCATATACAACTATCCATTGTATCAGGTTCAATAAGGGCTTTAAAGATTCGCCGCTAGATTGCGTTAGCTTTCTTTTGTTGAATCAACGCATGTCAGCCCCTCCCACCGAAACAAGTGTATTGTCAGTTGACCATTGCTAGTATAAGAAGTGCGCGAATTAATATGAACGAAAACGGGGATATTTTGAATTGTTACAATTTTGATGAAAGGATATACATGAGTTAATTTGAGTGGTTACAGTATTGGTGAATTATTCTGCCACATAATTTGAGATATTTTGACTTGTTCCAGGTATGTAAATAATATGTTACTATTTTGACTTGACTCTGTTTCGATGGATCAACATGTAAATTTTTAGTTAACCTACTTTTGTTGAAACATATTTATTTTCATGTTATTCTATACAAAACTTGATATTTTACATATTTCGCGTAAAAAAACATGTATGGTATCATCGTCTCTATTTCAAAATTATATTGTTTTTAATAAAACTAGCTACTAATTTGTTTCATTAAAGTTTTTTGAGTTAACTCACTATTGTTAGCTGAGTAAAACAGCCACTTTTTTCTTTTCAGCAAAAAATGTAGCGAGGTGGTTTTCTCGTCAATATTAGATATAAAAGAACGATATAGAGAGAGCCCATTAACAGTTAATGAACAAGAGTCAGTAACGTCTATAACGTAACGTAGAAGCATAAAATAATAAAGAAAATAGGCCAATAAACACTGCAGTGCAGACCAAACCATGCCAAACCCGTCACGCCGACAAAAAAAGAAGATCCTACGGCCTAAAGTAATTCCTAATTTATCTTCGTCTTCTTCAAGTGATAATAGCTCATCTAATACTTTAAATTCTAGCGATAGTTCTAGCAGTAGTTCTGATTCTGAAACTGAAACTAGAACTGATACTGTTACACATATTCAAAGTCAAGATGTTGTCAATTAAGATGGCAATGATCAGTCTAATGAAGAAGTAAAAAGAGAAAATGAGAGACTAAGAACAAAATCGGCATGGAAAGCTAATATTTATAAAGTCCTGAAAAATTCTGGAAAGGCCTATCAATCTTTGTTGAAAACAAAGAAAACCGTGCCTGAAAGAAGGTTCGTACGACTTGTGGCGAAAAATGTAGACTACGTTGTCGTATGAAAATAAAGAAAGAAACAAGACAAAGCATATTTCACGCTTATTGGGCCTAGCTGATCTTCAGAGATAGAGAGAGTATATAGTTAGTCAGGTATACCGAAGAAATTAAACCAAAGTATAGATATCCTAGTACACGAAAGTTTAGAGGTCATAATAGATAATTTTATTTCGGAGTTGTTGGAAATAAAATCAGAGTATGTAAGATTTTTTTAGGGCCACACTTGATTTATGTGAGACGGCAATTACTACTGCACTCTCTAAGAAAAATGCTTCTGGTATTGTAGCCAATAAGTTTAGAGGGAAACACGGAACCAACCCAGAATTGATGCTGAAATTAAAGGAAGTGTTGTGGAGTTTATTATTGCAAGGATTGAATCTCAACTTGAGAGCGCAGACGTCACGAGAATTTATTTGCAGTGACAAATCTCTTGCACACTGACATCGCTATTATAAAGAAGCCCATGAAAACAAACAGTTACCTTTGCCACGAAGTCAACATTTAACAGGATATTCAATACGGAATGTAATATTTCTTGCTTTGTTCCGAAAAAAGATCTTTGCAACCTTTGTTAGAGCATAATATTGGAGATTGGTATTTATATTTTATGCTTTGTCACACGTTTATAACAGTTTTGTTTGAAGAATTATTTATTTGATTATTGGTCTAATTAAGTTCAACTCAAAATGGTTAAATAAAACTGTTTCAAGTCTAAATGTGGTTTATTTTTTATACAAAGTCACGACGCTAAAGTGTAACAACTCAAAAAATAAAGATTATCAGTAAAAAGGATTTATTTTTAGCGCAAGTTTATATACAGTGACATTTTACAACTTATTTGTGATCTAAAATAAAATTGAGTTTCACAACTTCCCTAACAAAAATTGTAGTGAAACGTTTTTTTCGTCTCCTGAAAAATTAACTTTTTTGAGTTGTCTCAGTTTAGATCTAGGTGTGCGATATATATATATATTAATAACTAAATAATAATAAATATAAAACTTTTGCCGCTCGCACGTCGCTTCACGATTTTTTTCGTATTTAAAATGTAGCCTATACACCCGTAATAACAAAGAATTAATTGACACCTCATTCATCAAAATCGGCCCAGTAGTTTAGGCGCTACGGTGGTACACACATAATCTCATACTAAAATCAGCCACATACATACATATATACATAGACTGCTAAAATCATAACCCTTCCTTTTGGCTTTGCCGTAGTCGGGTAATTAAGAAAAAAGATGACACAGATCAAAGCCGGCTCGCTGGCGGCCATTGTTGCAACGCTGTAAAGCTGATGGGATTTTCTATTGCCACAAACTAAAACTAAGTGTTCTAGTGGCGACCTCGCACCGTTGGATAAAATTTAATAAGAACGATCTCTAGCGAATTGCTAATAGCTACTGGATACTGGATATAGGATCGTGCTCTGTGGCGATCCCTGCTGAAGACTATGCTATGTTGTTCTAGCAGTGGACGTCCATCAAACTATTTAGTGCCAAGTTTAAACTATCTGTAAGCTGATTTTAAAATTGCAGTTTGGATTTCAGTTAATATTAGTGTTGTATCAACTGAGCGACAACTGATAACATAATATTATGTAGGTGCTAACTCTGTCGTGCACGATCTCTAAATTAAATTAAATTAACATGTCAAAAAATAAAACTCCCCATTATACAGGATATATCCATGATACAGGATTACGTGATGCACCAATGATATAGTATTTTCTGGTTTAGTTAATCTGGGTAAATCAATAATGTTATCACTCAATTAATAAGTTACTTTTCGTTAAATAAAAGTGCTATTTAACATTTTAATCAGGTACCAAAAAGGGCCACTTGTGGATATGTCGACCGAAGAAAATTATCTAGAAGTGGAGAAAGATCTGCCGCTGCTCCAAGAGGCTAAGGTGTCTGGCATCTTCGCTTCTGTCTGCAAGGACACCTACGAGGTGCTGAACGAACAGCCGCCGACCTGCCTCGAAGAATTCAAGCGGTTTGCAGCTAAAGCGAAGGATTATGGAGTCCAGTGAGTATTTGAAAAATAATTTAAGCATAAAAACTTTTCCACTTCTCGTGCTTGTGACAGCAGCCAGACGCATTTACGGTAACTACTCAGTTTATTATTACTCAGTTCCGACTTCCGACCCACTGATTACTAGCATGAGACCAACCCCAAAAAAAATCACCATTCACGAAAGACGCAATTTCGATTATTCCCGCTGTATCTGACTAACAATTAATTACTCACAACTCCGCTTTGGAGGAGGTTCCGGAGGTTCCTGGAGATCCAAAGAGTGATCAGGATAATAAAAACCATATGATTTATCATCACTGTAGTAATAAAAATTATATAAAATTTTACGAGAAAAATAAACAAAAAAAAAATTTTTTTTCCTCAACATTTGTTGACTTAAAGTCAATTAGGGAGTAGTTAGAAATAAAAAAACTCATTGAATAATTTTGACCGCCTAAATCGGCAAAATACCCCTATGTGAGACGGCTAGAATTTGGCTTGCCACAATACGCGTAACGTGGCATGTTGTGCAGTGGAAATGTGTTTCTACTTTAATTTATAGGTACAGTAACCGCCAATTTTTATGGCTGCCAGAACACACGGCTAACACCGTACACTATGTTTAAAAATTTCTGCAATCACATTTTTAAAATATAATATTATGTCAATTTACTATGTTCTTTTTTTAAATTTTAGAGTGATCGTCGATCTGACAGCCAACTTCGTCTCGAAGAACCACACCTGGTTCCAGCAAAGTGAAAATAAATCCGGTAATTACAGCGACTACTTCATCTGGGCTTCGAGTAATGAGTTCAATCCCGAAGTACCCGGCGAACGCAAACCTCCTAACAATTGGGTAAGATTTTACAGTTAACGGAAAACAAATATTAATTTTACACCTCACAAAAAACAGACACCATGAATCCACGTAGACCAAGAGTCCACGTCGGCCAGACCTTCGTTATTTTATGAAATCATGGATTATTGCTCTAACAAGTCTTGGCGAGCACACAAACTTCAATTTTGACTTTCAACCTTAGTGCTAAACCGAAGTTTTTGCGGTTTGTGAATATGTATATTGTATACCATTGGACATATTAATTCGGTTGTCACCAAGTTTTGTGTATAACCTGTAACCGCTTGGCGCTATTATAATAGTGCGACCAACCTTTCTTGTGAAATAGCGAAAAGTGGAACTACGGCCGCCATCTTGGAAAGTCATTCAATTTGACAACATATTAGTGTTGTCAGTTCCTTAAATATAAAATACCTACCTAATTAATTATAATAAGAAAAATGTTTTCCGAACTGCTATGGGATTTCCCTAAAGCGATTCTAACGACCTCCCTGAGTTCACTGAAATATTGGTCGCACTGTATGTAACAGTTTATTTTCCACAGGTGTCAACAATGGACGCCCCCGCGTGGACTCTGAGCGAGAAGCGCCAGCAGTTCTACCTGCATCAGTTCGGCGAAGACCAGCCCGACCTCAACTTCAACAATACCGAAGTGGTGATGCAGTTCGACGCCGTCATTAAGACCTGGATGCGAGCCGGCGCCGCTGGGATCAGGTAGCCTGTTCATTTGGACTCTTGTTACTATTCGGTTTATTATTATTTGTTACTTAGTGCAGTGTTTGTAGTAGCAATCCTGAATTAATGTTCGTTATTTTATAAATCTGTTTCTTATGCACTCATCTTAAAATTCTGGTCTGTCCCTATCACTAGTATGCGCTCGTATTTTGACGAGTGTGTGTGTGTGAGCAGTATTAGTATTCGACTAGCGTGCGTGCTCGCATCACTAGTGTTTGTTGGACGTGCGTGCACGCATCACTAGTGTTTGTAGAACGTGCGTGCACGCATCACTAATATTTGTCGAACGTGCGTGCACGCATTACTAGTCTATTTCGAACGTACTTTCACGCATCACTAGTGTTTGTCGAACGTGCGTGCACGCATCACTAGTATTTATCGAACGTGCGTGCACGCTTTACTAGTCTATTTCGAACGTACTTTCACGCATCACTAGTGTTTGTTGGACGTGCGTGCACGCATCACTAGTATTTGTCGAACGTGCATGCACGCATTACTAGTCTATTTCGAACGTGCTTTCACGCATCACTAGTATTTGTCGAGAGTGAGTTACTTATTGCAGTCTCTTGTAGAGCATGCAAGTGAGCAATCCAAAGGCGTCGGAACCACTTTCCGACGCCGTAGGGGGAATAGTATAGAATAGTAGAGGGGATAGGAAACCACAAGATTCCCTATTCCTATTGTCAAGATGTAGTTATGATATGTTGGTTTAATGATTTATATTTTGATAATGAATCGATCGTTGACCACCCAGGCTCCACCACGCGCGCGAGTTGCTGGTGAACGGGTCGTTCCCGGCGGAGCTGCCGGTGAGCGGGCAGGGCAGCGTGCCGGGCGCCGGGCACGAGCAGCACGCGTACTGGCAGCACCGCGCCACGCGCGACCAGCCCGCGCTCGACGCGCTGCTGGCGCACTGGGCGCACCAGGTGGACACGCACGCCAACCTCACCGGTCAGTGGCTCACTCACGAGGCGACGCGATGGCGCTCTCGTATCCTCGTCTTCTGTCGCTCCGCTTTGTATGGACCAACAGCGAGGCGAGGCGAAGTTTTTCGGGTGCGAAAGTCGCGAGGATCGAGTGTCTGGATGGCTAGCACTCCTGCAGACTCCACTCGCCAAGACTCATGCCGAGAGCCTCTAGGAGGCGCCTCGCGAGAGTCTGGATCGGGCATTTTGCTCCCTCACTAGGTGGACGTATGATCTCGGGAAAGTCGCTGCTGGCCGCTGGATGCGAGCGGTACGAGATGTTGAACTGTGGCGCTAAAAACCTTTATAACATACGAAGATATTTATTTCATCCTAGTGGACCCAGCAAACATCGTCCTGCCCGGTGACATACCGACATCATATGCATACGATAATTAATCGTCCGCGTAAGTGAAGCTGACGAGATTTCAAATGTTTCAAAAAGATAACTTATACTCTAATTTTTAATTCGGTGGAATTCTGACAGCTGTCATTGTCATTTACAGTTGAGTTATTTGTATGGAAAACAGGGTTAACATCTAGTACGATTTTGCCCGAAACTAATTCCCTGTCAACATAAAAAGCCCTAAGCCGCATAATAATATTAGTCGTTTCGCCCTAAAATAGAAATCGCTAAGAGTGGAAACTAGAAAGTACACACTAACAGCAATAGAAAACAAAAGAAGCACATTCAAAAAAATATTTAGTAATGGAAGTCGAATGACATTATCACCATGAAGTGTCTGTCAGGCTTTTGTCATATCTACATGCGGCAGTTGATTTTTATTTACAAAGTTTTGAATTTTTTATCTTTTTTGTGGGAAATGTTTTATATCTGGTAACATTACGAAACGTCAGAATTCCTCGGAATTAAAAATAAATTACTTTGTAGGGAGTCTGGTATGCTCGGGGAGACGAGATGAGCTAATGGTGGTTTATGTCACGAAGTCAGTACTCGTTTGGGGCTCGATTTTCGACTTCCGACTAACTTAAGTTAACAATAAATTTTTGATAGTGTCGATTGCTGATGCGATGTTTATCGCCCGCAGAAGGGACTGTGTTCACAACGTTCGAGGAGAGTCGTCCGGAGCTGTTCATGGTGAAGCAGCGCGACACGAGCGCGCTGCGGCCGCCGGGCGCCGCGCCGCTGGCGCTGCAGGACCCCGCGCACGCCGCGGCCGTGCTCGGCGCGCGAGCGGCTCGCTGGCCAGCCCTGCAGGTATCATCATCATCATTATCATTATCAACCCATTAACGGCCCACTACATGGCACGGGTCTCTTCTCAGAATGAGAAGAGTTTAAGCCGCTGGCAAAGTGCGGATTGGTAGACTTCACACGCCTTTGAGAACATTATGCAGAACTTTGGCATGCAGGTTTCCTCACGATGTTTTCATTCACCGTTACAGTAAGAAGTTAGAGATGCGTGCCGCGATCGAACTCGGTCCCCCCGAAAGGGAGTCCGAAGTCTTAACAACTAGGCTATCACCGCTATCACCTGCAGGTATACTTGGAGCTTATAGTAGTGATGATCATTGACAAGATACCACAAAAAAAAATGCGAAAAAAAATTAAAATATTACCTGTATTTTCGAAAAGTTTGCAATGTAATACAATCCATCTTACGCCTAAATACCTGAAGTTGCTGCCAGCCGGCCCCCGTTCGCGGGGCATTGACCCTGAGTTGTGCACGTCATGACTGGTTTGAAAAATACTAAATACTAAAGCACTAAGGCTTCTTGCTTGCTTGTTTGTTTGTTTTAACTGCACCGTTCGCGTTAAGGTGCAGTACAACGTAGTACGCAGGTCGCAGTCAGTCGGCAGTTGCGACGCAGTAGTCAAATTAGTTCCATACAAACCGCAATGTGGCAATCGGATTGCAGTTCCAATACAGTCCATTGTAGACCATAAAAGACGGCATCACTTGACTTGCCTGTGTAATTTACCGATTTTCGATTTTGTTTAGTTTTTAGAGTAATAGCGACTGGTGAAATGTAAAGTGAGACTGTGAGTTGAAAAATTCCTATTGTATTTCATCATCATCATCATCATCATCATCATGATCAACCCATTACCTGCTCACTACAGAGCACGGGTCTCCTCTCAGAGTGAGAAGGGTTTTGGCCATAGTCTACCACGCTGGCCAAGCGGATTGGCAGACTTCACACACCTTTGAGAACGGTATGGAGAACTCTCAGGCATGCAGGTTTCCTCACGATGTTTTCCTTCACCGTTAAAGCAAGTGATATTTAAATACTTAAAACGCACATAACTCCGAAAAATTAGAGGTGCGTGCCCCGGGATCGAACCCACGACCTTCGATTAGAAGTCAGTCGTCCTAACCACTAGGCTATCACAGCTTTTTTTTTGTATTTATTGCAGCTTATCTCTGAAGATGGGTCGGATGAAGAGCTGGCGGCGTTCGCCATGCTGCTGCCGGCGGCACCCGTGCTGCAGTTGCAGCAAATTAGGAGCAAAGACAACGAGACCAAAGTCGTAAGTCGAATTTAATAATGCTTTGACTGGATTCTGGCCACGCTGGTCAATCTCAACGGAGCCTAGCGAACTACGCTGTAGATATTATAATGCACAAGTGTGTATGCACTGTCCATAATCTCAATGTCATAGTCCGAAAGGACTATGGACTAAGGACTATTCGACACCCACGCAGAATTCAGGTGCAGGATCGACGGCTTTCCGTGCTCTCCGAGTCACGGTGGTG
This sequence comes from Melanargia galathea, assembly GCA_920104075.1. Lineage (NCBI taxonomy): Eukaryota > Metazoa > Arthropoda > Insecta > Lepidoptera > Nymphalidae > Melanargia > Melanargia galathea. Next base: position 10,714,646 of record OV049875.1, read on the forward strand.
TAACAAACTTTCCAAATTCGGCGCTACTAAGAATTCTTGACAGAAAAATCTAATGGTATTTTAGCCTGAACTCAAAGACCCGTGCTTTTTCTATAACAATTGGTTTGCGTTCGTTAACTGGCAAAATAACCAATTTGTCAAAATTTGTACAAAATTGTATGAATTTGGATTTAATAATGGATTTAAGAATAATAATTTCATTTTTATGTTTTGATTGATTAATGGAACCTGGTGAAATAATGATTACGTGCTGTCTTGTTTTGTGCAGAGCGAGATGCTGTCTCACGTGGTGAAGTTACGTGAGGACTCGAGCATCCAGCACGGTGAGCACGCGATCAAGGCGATCCCCGTGCTCAACTCCACGGAGCACGTGCTCGCCTGCGCCAGGTCAGTACATCTTCGTCAATCGAGAGCTCCACTGCTGGACCTCTATTGGTCGCTTGTAGGTTCTTGCACACAACGCGGTCTTGCGCCGCTTGTACCTTTTTTTTTTAATGGGGGAGGGGGGATCTTGAGATACCCCAACTTCTTGGGGAAGAAACTTGGCGACCTCCCTGGCACAGTGGTGAGCGCTTTGGTCTTATAAGGGGGAGGTCCTGGGTTCGATTCCCGATAGGGGCGATTTGTGATTTTATAATTTCTATTTATTATCTCTGGTCTGATCTGGTGGGAGGCTTCAACCGTGGCTGGTTACCACCCTACCGGCATAGCCGTGCCGCCAAACGATTAAGCGTTCCGGTACGATGCCATGTAGAAACCGATCGGGAGTATGCATACCTCTTCCAAGTTAGTCCGCTTCCATCTTAGATTGCATCATCACTTACTATTAGGTGAGATTGCAGTCAAGGGCTAACTTATACTTGAATTTAAAAAAAACGGGTTATGTGGGGTTCTTACTTCTTACCCACTAAAACCCCCTCGGGTGGCCGGTCTCGGCGCATATATTGGGAGGCTCCGAGATCTGCTAGGAACGCATCGGTGCCTTGTACCTTGCAACTCATTCGATGTCGTCTGACTCGCCTATTGGGACAATCTGCCAACACTACACTTTCCGGTGTGATGTAGCTTCTCTAGCAATACGAGACCCCCAATGCCTATCTGGCCTCGCCAGAAATTTCTTATGTGTGTTTAAGTTGCTGGTGAGTTTAGATTCACAATAATTGGACCCGGTAGATGGCGCTGCAATCGGTTCAGTACAGGACAACGTCTGCTGGGCCCACTAGTATTAGATAAATAATAAAGTGTTGATATAATTCGTCAGATGGAAGTCCGGTCACACGGGCTACGTGTCCGTCTACAATCCCGGCGAGGACGAGGCGCGCGCGGACCTGTCCGGGCTGGACTCGCTGTCCGCTGAAGTCACCGTGTACCGCGTGTCGCCCTCCAATCAGAAGTCAGTACCATATACGCTTTCTTTCTTGTGTTATGTTATGAAGATTCACTTTCAGCTAGTTTTATGCAGTTATGAAGATTCACTTTTAGCTTGTGTTTTATGAAGTTATGAAGATTCACTTGCAGCCTGTGTTTTATGCAGTTATGAAGATTCACTTGCAGCCTGTGTTTTATGCAGTTATGAAGATTCACTTTCAGCTTGTGTTTTATGCAGTTATGAAGATTCACTTGCAGCCTGTGTTTTATGCAGTTATGAAGATTCACTTTCAGCTTGTGTTTTATGCAGTTATGAAGATTCACTTTCAGCTTGTTTTATGCAGTTATGAAGATTCACTTTTAGCTTGTGTTTTATGAAGTTATGAAGATTCACTTTCAGCTTGTGTTTTATGCAGTTATGAAGATTCAGTTTCAGCTTGTGTTTTCAGTTGTGAATGGGTTCTTTTCCCGCATGCGGTCAGAGTCAAGTAGATCCCGCTAAACCCATTGCAAATCTCCATGGTGATTCTGGGAATATTAGTTTCATAAAAGAAAATTTCCATTAACCTATTCCAACCGAATCAAATCAAACTTTATTCAAAATTGGTACCCTGTACACTTTTTGAATGTCGATAAAATAATATTTAAAAAAATATAATTTTACAAATGTAATATAGAACTGAGGTATGTCTTAACTATTGTAACGTATTGGATGCTTTTATACCAGCCCACTATTATTTTATTTAATATTTCGCCTGTATTTGTTCCAGTTACACCACTAACGCGGTGGTGCACAGCAGGGACGTGGTGGTGGCGCCCAAGTCTTCGCTCATCTTCTCATATGTCCCCAAGGAAGGCGCAGAGCAATAGGTGTGGAGATTGTTCTGAGAGCTTCAACCGCCATGTAATGCGGTCGTTGGAAAATTTTGATTTGCATTTACTTTTATAACAATCAATGAGTAATCGAATAAATTACCTTGCATAATAATATGTTCATTGTTTTATTTCTGCAGTGAATTCATTACTAATCACAAGTACTAAACGGCACTTGAATTTTGGCTTATCAGTTTGGCGTGGAAGAATTATGATTTTTTCGTGCCTTCATGCCAAAATCGTTATTTAAAATTAATGTTTTGTTAATGAGGATTTTTTTTAATGAAACATCATAATATTATAAAAATCAGTTTATTAAAAAATGTAATAACATTCTGCAGTATTAACATTTTTAAAAGCATAAGTAAATATTTTGTACACAAAATGTTTTTGACAATAATTAGTTTTTTTACTTAGGTTCTTCAAGGGTTTAATTAACTTGTTGCACGAATATCTACAACAGTAAGATGATTATAAAGAAAAAAAATATCCGTAATATTCGCCAAAGTTCAACTCTACTTGTGTCCTCCTAGGAAGCCTCAAGTCTCCCAAGCTTTGGCACATCTATGTAGTTGTGCACGAAACGTCAAAAAATCCAGGTAATGTTTAGAGGTAACGGTGAAAACGTGAAAACTATGCGAAGTCGAAACTAACGGAAACATATTGAACTGACAAAGTAAGTTGTATGAGGGCTTGTTAATAGAATAAAAACAAAACAAGAGCACAGTTTAAAAGATTAATAAAGCTTTAAATACGTTTGACTATGTTGCCATTTTCAATTTTGTACATTGGGACTTATGATGTCGTAAAAGCACTTCACCAGATAGAACAGAGCACAAGTGAAAATGATTTGGACCAAAGTGTCACAATAGATATTTGTTGACGTTGTGATAAACTGTGTCGATGTACTCGTTACAGGCTTCTCCATTATGTAACTGTGTATGTTTGTCACTCTTTAACGCCGCAACTACTGAACCGATTTGGCTGAAATTTTGAATGGAGATAGATTATGCCTGACTTAATACATAGGCTTCCACTTTTTATCTTGGAAAAAATTCACAGTTCCCACGGTATTTTGAAAAAAATCGGAATCGATAGCTACAGCTATAGGTAGATTACTATAGCAAACTTCCTTGAAACTAGGTATAAAGGCTGGAAAAGAGAGCGGGAACGGGAACCGGAAATCCACGATTCTCTCGGGATTTTTGAAAAACCAAAACACACGCGGGCAAAAGCTAGTGTTATTATATTAATATCGTATTAGATTAGTATGTCGGTGTAGATTGAAGGATAAAAAATTATCATATGACATAGTTGAACGATATTTAAATATTACTTTGATTATCGATAATTTCGAAATAGTTTCGATTAGTCAACATTTTAACAATAGGTCTCACGTTTTAAAAAAATATTCAAATGACCTGAGCTAAGGGACTTTAATGAATCTCTAGCCGAGTTGTTGTTTGTCCACTGTTGTGTTAATCCTCCGTGGAGGGTGTAAGGCGTTCCACGTGTGTGTAAGGGGTGCAAGGCGCGGTTATTTCCTCTTGGCGGGTTGCTTGCGCTTGTTGAACTGGAAGCTGGCGCACTTGGGGATGTGCCGCTCGGCCGCCGCCTGGTTGAAGCGTCGCTTGCAGTGCGGGCACGGCACGTAGTCGGGATTCTCTGAAGGCGGCGGCGGGGGAAGGTCGCTCAGTTTTCCTAGAATACATTGGAAGGTTTGGCAAGGCCGGAACCAGTGGTAGATTCAGTGGCGGATTATCCTTTAGGCAAACTAGGCACATGCCTAGGGGCGACAGAGGAAGGAACACCCAAAGGTTTTATAGAATAAAGAACAATTTACCCAAACATTGACATATTGCCGATTAGGTACTGCCTAAAGCGCTGTTATCTAATCCGCCACTGGGTAGATTCAATTGACGAATCAAAAGTAGGTACTTGTAAAAGTTTATTTGAATTAAAAACTTTTCTATTCTATTCTATTCTATAAAGGTCGATAGAAGTAGGCGTTACATTGTGGAATTCAATTATATCTTAGGTTTTTTATGTGCGGCGAACTGTTCTGTCGTACGAAACTGACTCATTCATTAGAGGAACTAGACATGTGCGGCTTTAATTCCTTACGGTTAAAAACTCGTTGGTCTAATGGTTAGCATATTCGACTGCAGATCACGAGGTCCCGGGTTCAAATCCCGGGTCGGACAAATAATTGTTAGGTATTGGGTGTTTTATCAAGAAATTCTCAGTGCCAGTCCGGAGTTGGTAGTTAACGGTGTTTCACCCCCGTGCCTCGGAGAGCACGTTAAGCAGTCGGTCCCAGTTATTATCACTATCTGCACGTGACAATAGTCGTTGAAGCCCGCCAACCCGCATCGGAGTAGCGTGGCGAGTCTAAGCTCTCAATCCCTCTCCTATGAGAGAAGAGGCCTGTGCCTAGTGGGACGTAAAAGTAGTTGTGGTTATCATCATGATCAACCCATTACCGGCTCACTACAGAGCACGGGTCTCCTCTCAGAATGAGAAGGGTTTTGGCCATAGTCTACCACGCTGGCCAAGCGGATTGGCAGACTTCACACACCTTTGAGAACGTTATGGAGAACTCTCAGGCATGCAGGTTTCCTCACGATGTTTTCCTTCACCGTTAAAGCAAGTGATATTTAAATACTTAAAACGCACATAACTCCGAAAAGTTAGAGGTGCGTGCCCCGGGATCGAACCCACGACCTCCGATTAGAAGTCGGTCGTCCTAACCACTAGGCTATCACAGCTTTTTGGTTGTTGTGGTTAAAAACTGACTTATTGATATTATGTTCCGTATGATAACCCTCACCTCCCGCGTCGAGGTGCGCCTGCACCTGCTTGGCGGCGCGGATCGCTTGAATGAACTCCTCGTGTTTCTGTCTCCAGTTGCTGTTCACAGATTTCTGCTGCACCTTCGTCGTTGACGGAGTGCCCTTGCGCAGCTTATTGATAAACGGCTCCGCTTCCGTGCCCTGTTGGGAGAACAATCGTTTTTGACTAGCTATATGATAAAATATTTTCGCATAAAAAAAACGAAGTATCTAAAACTTAACGGTAGTCTGAAATTCCTCTGACTGAAGACCAAAGTCTTTGTACAGTGCGCGTCGCCGCATGGTAGCCGGCTGAGCTTCGTAATAAGGGCCGGACCGCACTTACGCGGCGCTGCACGTCGCTGCACTGCGCGGCACAAAGCGTCAAAATATTCTTTCTATCATTTTGTATGGGGCATATCGCACTAGAGCGGCGCCGGCCGCGCAGCGCTGCGTAAGTGCGGTCCGGCCCTAAGGCTCACTCGTGAACGATGGAGACAGCTGTGCTCGGAGTATCCCTGTGTGATCAGATCTCAAATCCGTAGGAAAACCAAAATAAATTAGAAGTGATTTGACAGCTTCACATTCGTTCTGAGTTCCTTCACTCTCAGTTTTCTCAGCAATCGGTTCCAAAATGGCGACAATCAAAATGCTTCAGTCAATATACAGACTAAAGTATTTTTAAAAGTATGCTTAGTCTCAGTTTGCACAGCACCAAAATTTTACCAAATACTACATATAGGTACCGAAAACTGTAATATGTAAAGCCTAAATTTATAGACGGTGCCGCGTTCATCGTTCATTTTTGCGATGAACGATGCACGATACGATATTTGCTATGGCACAGTGTGTGAACGATGAACGGTCGGTGTTTAGACGGTTCAATTTCGATGACTCATCGATGAAGCCTTGAAAATTACTCACGGCCAGGCGGTGCTTGAGCACGTCGAAGGGCTTGCGCTTCTTGGCGTGCGTCTTGCGGCAGATCTCCTCGTGCTTGGGCAGGCGGTCGGGCGCGAAGTGTCGCCCGCACACGGGGCAGCCACCCTCGCTGGCCACGCCGCCGCCGCCGCCGGCCGGGGGCGCCGCGCGGGACTTCTTTGAACCGCTCGACGGGTGCGGACTCTAAAAACATATTCAATCACACTAATATTATACATATAGGCGAAAGTTTGTGTGTGTGTGTGTGTGTGTGTGTGTGTGTGTGTGTATGAGTATGTTTGTTACTCTTTAACACCGCGACTACCTAGTGAATCTGCAAGTTCTCTAGGCAGATCTGCAGTTTAATGATCTAGCATTCTGTTGAATAGAAGCAGGCGTTAAGAGCAGTTTTACCTTTTCTCTGAAAAATCTGAGATTTCAAGCTCCACATTTAGCATCGTAGGAGAGACTTTCACATATTTCAATACATGTTTTAAATAAACTAATCCTTCATATTGACATTTGTCAGACCATATTTACAAAAACTATTTTATTTATTTTGTAATGATCAATTTCCCACACCTCGTTTTAATAAAATAAATAACAGACTCAACTTTGAAGCTCTATATCTGTCCTTTAAAGTCATCTGATTTACTTGAAAAAAATACTTAAATATCAGACATATAGTCCTATTGACACATTACAGACCAGAATATAGATTTTTTATCAAATTAATGGGTAAAAAAAAATGAACTTCCGCCAAATTTCCCGAATTATACGGTTACTTTAACACGATTTTTTGTATTGAAAAAAGCATAAATTCAATAAAAATTTTATGTAGAAATAAACTACCTATCTTCTTTAACAAATCTATGTATATAGTTTAATTAACAATCCATTTATTTGATCAAACATAAAAACTTATTAAACATCACCCTAAATTACAATAAATAGCTACGCATTGTCTTAGCTTATTTAGTATGCGCCCGGCGCTCGTTGGGGAAGGACCTGTGCAAATTTTGCCACCATCCAGATGCACGTACGAGAGTCGTGTAAACACTGCAAAGTTTTGAGCATGAATATTTTTCTAAAAAATATGCGTGAGTAGTAAGTAATAGTGCGTATTTTTTTAAATAAGTGAAATTACAGCATAGCACCTAGGACAGTCACGGAAATATAATATTATAAACTAATATTCCATTTTGAAATCCAAGATGGCCGTCGTATTTTTTTTTTAAGAAATTATCTTCTATACATATCTATACATAATATAATAAAATCGTAGAATTGCCATATGTGTACATTGAAGATTTGTGCAAAATAATAACTGGTGGATGTTAGGGATAAATAATAGAACATAAAAAAGCTATTTTTGAAATTTTTGTCTGTTTATCTGTTTGTCTGTATGTTTGTGCGCGCATCACGTAAAAACTACTAAATGGATTGAAATGAAACTCGGCATGATTTAAGTTCATACTACGGAGTAATATATAGGATACTTTTTATCCCAAAATTCAGCACGGTTCCCTTGAGAGAGGGGATGAAAGTCAAAATGTGTACTTAGCTGTAATTCGTTAACGGGTGGTCCGATTTCATTCATTCTTTTTTTGTTAGAAAGGAGATACTTTATAAATTACCGGCCAATCTCTGAAAGGCTGGACCGATTTTGATAGGACTTTCACTGGCGGATGTTTACATTTTGATGTACCTAAACATCCGCCAGTGAAATTTAAACAGTTTTTAGCAAGGTATAAGCTCAAAGGAGCTTAGGAAAAACAAAGAGTTCTCAATGAGAGGGATTTTTAAAAACCAATATCCATGCGAACGAAGTCGCGGGTTTATCCACTTGTTTATAATATGGGTGTCATTTCATTTCCGAAGTTTTTTGGTGGGACTGAACATAAAAAATGATGTTCATTTTGGAATCCAAAATGGCCGTTGTATTTTTTTAAGGAAGAAATCAAAAGAAGAAGAAAAAAAAATTATACGAAATAGCAAAATTCGCCCCCTCCTCCCAAAAAAATATACTAGGTACCTACCTAATGACTACAAACACCTGTTGTTTATTACTAATTACTGTAATAAAAGTCGCACTTGCACTTCTGACTAAACCGACATTTTAGCAGTAAACAAAGATTGCATACTTTTTATTGTTCTATTGGTAAACTTTAAATAATTGTACTCTTATCAGAAAATGTATCCAAGAACTTCAACAGGTGCAATGCAACAGCTCTGTAATGTTATTTTCAGACAGATGATTTGAAATATGTATAATAATAATAATAATTGGTAATTGTTAAATAATTAAAAAGGTGATTGTTTCTTTTATTAGTTAGTTTAGAAAAAAATGGTTGAAGGCTAAATATGCGTGATACCTATGATATAAATACGGAACCCTACATGTCATTATAGAGAAGAACATCATATTATCCTGGTCGCTTTTGTTTTGTAAGTCGAACGTAGATTAATGAAATACTTATTCGATAAAGTCCCACGCGAAGTCATTTTAAAAATATTTTATAGTAAATATATAATATATAATACTACAATATCAAATAAATAATTTATAAATTAATATTTAATACAAGTACCAAAACTATAGTCATAGTCGCGCTATATCCAAGTAGTCGTCCGTGTAACTGGCCGCCAGCCTACCTGCCGTTAGATACCTAAACTTCCATAGCGTCGAACTGGGAGAGGGGTCTTAAGTTACTTTGTTTTTAACCCCCGACGCAAAAACGACGGGGTGTTATAAGGTCTGTCTGTGTGAGTGTGTGTGTCTGTCTGTTCCCCTGTTGCGCTCAAACGGCTGGCCCGATTTGAATGCGTTTTTTTTTGTTTGAAAGGTGAATTAGTCGAGAATGTTAGCTATGTTTGAAAAAAATCGGTCCAAGATGGCCGCTGCTAAAAAATGGCGGATTATACATATATTTTTTCACAACTCCCTTAATATGGGTATCAAATGAAAGGGCTTGACTAGTAGAATAGCACTATTGCAAATCCAAGATGGTCACTGCCACGAAATGGCGAATGTCGGGGGTTTTTTAAATTTTTAATTTGTACTTGTTCATTGTAGGCCAAGCATTCGTTATTAAAGCGAAAAGTTCGCTGCTGTAATAAATTATTATTAAAGTTCATAAGCAATGTTTTACCTACCTACATTATAAGTGAAATGTATCTATCTAGTAGCCTAGAATCTGATCACACCGACTTGTCGCAGTGTTGTATGCCCTATATCTATCCCTAATGTTTTTGTGAATGCGAGGTCAGTTGCTCGCAAAGGAGGCCCTGAATAACGCGAGCCTAGCTACGGCGACGAGTGGGGCTAGACGTGAAGTGACGAATTAAATCGCAAAGGAACAATAAAAATAAATATACCTACTAACATAATAGAAAAGTCAAATAAAAAAATTATTACCGTGACTGGGTTGTTTTTAAGTACCTGCAAATAAAAATATTTTTAAATCAAAGCATAAAAAACATATCAAAATAGCATAAAATATAGTAACCAATGCCTGCGCTACCTCGTTTTTCCAAGGGAACTTTTTCGAGCATGAAAATATATACTTACCTACCTAGGTATCCTTAGTGGCGTGCACACGGTTCCAACGGTCAGGGTATGCAATAGTCATCGAACTATTACGCTTAGAATGGAAGTTTCTAACAAATTTCCGCTCGAAACGTAAGCTATAAACCAACCCATGTGTGCCCTGTAATTACATTTGCCGACACGCACACAAGCGCATGAGTACCTTGAGCACTGACGCGACGATAGAAGTATCGAGCTTTTTAGGCTTGCTAAAAACGGCTTATCGCCGCGTCGACGACTGCCTTTCTTTACCTATTTATTCTAAGGCAATAGTATCCTACGATGTCTCGTGTCCGTATTCAGGACGAAAACTTGCTGTGTTAAGTTACAGTTCAATCGGATAAACGATACCCTAACGTAGTATATAGGTACCTAGGTAACGTTCCCGGAGAACTTTTGTTGGATGCAAAGTTATCAAACGTCTTTTCCCAGTAGGATAAATTCTGTACGAGGCGTCATACGAGAACATACAAGTTATTCTGTAGACGAGACATTTTGCTCGTGAATCTAATGTGGAATGTCCCCTTGTTTCTTATTTAGGTAACTTACTTCTTGTTACCTTCCGCAGTTTTTTGCATAGTCAAATATCAGACTAATTTTAATGCTTAGAATAAATAGGTAAAGAAAGGCAGTCGTCGACGCGGCGATAAGCCGTTTTTAACGGGCCTTAAAAGGCTCGATACGTCTATCGTCGCGTCAGTGCTCAAGGTACTCATGCGCTTGTGTGCGTGTCGGCAAATGTAATTACAGGGCACACATGGGTTGGTTTATAGCTTACGTTTCGAGCGGAAATTTGTTAGAAACTTCCATTCTAAGCGTAATAGTTCGATGTTTTAATGCTACTTGGACACTATACTTCGCGATTAAAAATGGCAGTAGGTCAGTAGGTAAATAAAGAGTCACTCACTGGAGCCCGCTGCATGGCCACCTTGGGCTTACTGCTCTCCCGCGCCGGCACCTGGCAAATATACACTCATCATTTGAATTTCGTAAAAAAACACTGCATAACACAAAAAAATATACTTATGTAATTTCAATAGAATTTTACTGCCAAAGGTGACATTTTAATACTGATTTTCCATTTTCCGTGATTTTTGAAAAAGTCATTTTTTTTTTTCAGTTTTGCTTGCAATTATTTTGAGGTTTTATGAAAAGTGATGAACTAATGATTTATATTTTCTGATAATGATGATGACCAACTTTGCAGGTCAGACGGTTACCGTTAAAGTTAAACTTGCCCACCAAAAACAAGCAAAGGGGGCTGCAAAGCCAATATTCGTACCGGTATGACTAAAGCTCAACTTTAGTCATACCGGTCAAATTTCAGTTAACATCTCGCATACATTTTTACCGTCACAAAATATGGTACTTGACAGGCTTGATTTCGATGATATTTCCCGCGTATCAATCTATTTTTTATGCACTAGATACGCATGGAAATCGATTTGATCATTTTTGAAATTCAAGTTATCTCCTCAAAACTCACCCTATTTTCGCTGACAACCCTTCGTGGCGGCGCGGGCGCGGGCGTAGCGACAGGTTTACTTTTCACTGGACTTTTAGGCCTCGGCGCAGCAACAGGACTTCTGGAAACATAACCTTGAATATAACTTACAATTGTTGAAGAAGTCTTGTTGAGGTTACAGAGGACAAAATATACGAGTAAGTATGTATTATCTCCCCCCTTTTTAATAGGTTACGGAAACGATATTTAAAGGTCAATAATACCTCAACTCATCGACGTAAGGTTAGTTATCTTTGATTATCTACCTACTCCAGAACTGTGCAAACTGAGACTATTGGCTAGGCATACCAGTGTGTGTATCTCACATTGACGTATTATTACGTCAATGGTATCTCACCTTCTCTGTGGCCTTTTGATTTCGACGACGGGTTCAGGGGTGCGCGGCGTGGGCGCGGGGGCGAGCGCTTCGGGGAATGTTTCGTTCTCGATCATCTCATTGTTTTCATTGTCTACGTGATCTACTGCGTCTACTGTTGGAATTATCTCGCCGTTGCTGTGTGGCTGGGGAAATTAACTAGTTTATAGAATAATTCATAAGTTGCGAGCAATTTATTTCAATAAGGGTGGTTAATCAGCTATCCTCATACCTATTTTGTAAATCATTGCAGTTGTTGAGGTTCATAAACTTAGGTTAATATTTTGGTCAGGCCAAATTATCTTGCTAACCTGCTACTAATTGTAAACGGGTTTTAAGTTGTCTTACCATAATTTTCTGTGTATTCAAATCCGTTTCGTGATTTTGGTTAAGGTCGCCGGAGCCATTTACTATATTGTCTGTTTTCTGCACCTGAGAAATTATTAAAGATATTCTACATAAGATATCTTAAGCCATGTAAATATAATCGATCTTATTGATGAGTTTCAGGCTTCTGATATTCCTCGCCTAGACCTGGTGTGAACCTGGTGTCTGGTGAAGCCTAAAGTTTTAATAAAGAAGCTAGCAATTTACCTGCGTAATACTTTGTTTCTTAACACTGTGCGTGCTGAAGTTTGTGTGTGATTTTTTTACAGTCTTCTTCTCCACCGAGGTCTTAGTGTTCGAGGACACTTTGGTGTAGCCATTGGGCAGGGTTTTCCGCGGCGCTGTTCGCTCCGTGTTTGTTGTTATTGGTTGGAGCGGATAACTTTTATCGATGCCTTTTGTACGCCTCTCTTCGAACATCTGTCGCACCTAAGAAATAATGGGAGAATTTTTCGGAACAATTTTCTGAAGAGAAGAATTATCATTGTTGTTAGGTAAATCTTCTCTGATCTAAAGATAAATTAATTTACGAATATAAAATACCTACTTAATAATAAATTATAATTTCTATGAAAATGTGTTTTTTTTTGTGAATATGCAGGTACTGATTAAATGACTGGTATGCGCATTGCGCGTGGTTGATCCGACATAAGAAAAAATATCTTGTAGTATGTAGGTCTTATATAACAATCAATGCGACTGAATTTATTACAAAACAGTTCTCATAGGACACAAGAAATGTTCTTATAATGTGCAAAAGGCCTAACTATTTTGACCCGTCCCGAGGTCAGAAACCGGTCCCTCAAGTTAACCAAGTGAACAAGATAATCACTAGGCAAGCGAGGCGTTCCTACAGTATTACATTATAGGGTCCTTTTGATAACTGAATACCTTTCCCGGCTGGTGCGTGACGGGCGGCGGCTGCGCGGGCTGCGCGGGCGGCGCGGCGGCGGTGCCGGTGGCGGGCGAGTGGCGGACGCGGTCGAGCGCCCTCGCCTGCTGCGCCTCGTACAGCGACGCGATCTTCAGTTCACGCTCCTCCAGTTGCTTTTGTTGGAAGCGTGCCTGGTGAACAAAAAGAACTCTAAATCTGGTTGCTATAGCACTTTTTAGGGTTCCGTAGTAAACAAGGAACCCTTATAGTTTCGCCATGTCCGTCCGTCTGTCCGTCTGTCCGTCCTCGGTTAATCTCAGAGACTATTAGTGCTAGAAATCCGTAATTTGGCATGAGTATAAATATTAATCACGCCGACAAAGTGGTGAAATATTTTGATAAATATTTTTTTTAGGGTAGGCTCCCCTACATGTAAAGTGGGGATGAATATATTTTTTCTCGTCTACCCCATAGTGTGGGGTATCGTTGAATAGGTCTTTTAAAAATACTGTGGGTGTGGGAACATCATTTTTCGATTTCTAGATCCGTTTGTAAAATATGATGTTTTAAAGTGCAAATTTTTATTAGAGTCAAGTGTCCCCCAGCCCCCCCCCTCTATCAGCCAAATGGCAGTATATAGGAACGAAAAAATTCACAGCAGTAGGTTATATAATCAATTTTAAAGGAAAACTATCACGGCTAAGTAGGGTTCACAGGTTAAGGAGTTATATCTGTTTTTCGAGGATTGTGACTACGGAACCCTACACTGCGCGTGGCCCGCCACGCACTTGGCCGGTTTTTTGTGTGTAGATTTAAAATGAAATCACACCATTGCAGTGACCAGTCGCATTTTAGATATTGAAAATGGCTATTTTGTAGGCATCTAAGTAAAAGGAGAATTGCTACTTCTTCATTTGGATGTGGCCGGCATTATTAGATCATCTTGGGCGAACGTTTCATCGTTTGGAGTGTCCTACGGTCTACACAACTGGCTTTCCTCAAATTGGAAGACCCCGAGGATTTAGTTACTTAAAAGTAGGTAGGTATACCATAGTCGACATGACCGATTCTATTGCTTTTGTGCACTTATCTCTAAGGCGATTGTTTTTTTACACATTTACTAAATCTAGTGTAGCCACTAGCCATCCTTGGCGCATTTTAGGTTCTGTTACTAAGTCGGTAGCCAGGACGCACACCGCTTCCTATCTAGCGTGACGCACTGTGCCCCCTTTAACCTATTCTTGTAGCCTTCACGCCTTATAAATAAAAGATCAGCTAAGTACAATTTTAAGATTTTACTTAAATCGAAGTTACGCGGCCAACCTTCATCAAAAACTTTATTTGGGACCTCGTCAGTCGTCAGTGATCTAACAGATTTACTGAAGCATAAATAAAATATCTATGCGAAATCTTTAGTATGTATTTATACCGAAATGACCTTAAAAATCGCAAAAATGATAGTAAATGCAGAAAACAAGAGGGTGGGAGGTCGGCAACTCGGCAGTCGGCAGTCGGCGCCCACGCATCGCTGCGCACGACGACCTGCCAATCGGCGGCGACTTTATTGTTCTATTGAGAACCGGCTACCGCTTCCGTAACATATAAGTTATTGCGATAGGTAGTGAAGGTCAGGTTTAAAAAAATGAATCTATTTAAAAGGTTCTGTTATAAATAATTATAATACCTATCTACCTACATTTACTTATTTACAAAAGCCAGCGCTGAATTAATGTTATAATGTTTCTCTATTCTTTACGAAAAGGATATCGTTCTGATAATATTATTTTCAGTTGGTCAGTCAGTCAATTAATATTTTCTATTACGTTTATATCTATACATTGATTGCTTTGTATATACCTACCTACATACATTACTTAGAGGTGGGTAATCTAGTAGAAGTAATCTCACGGAATAAAACCGGCCAAGTGCGTGGCGGGCCACGCGCAATGTAGGGTTCCGTTGTAGTCACAATCCTTGAAAAACAGATATAACTCCTTAACCTGTGAACCCTACTTAGCCATGATAGGTTTCCTTTAAAATTGATTATATGTATATACTACTCCTGTGAATTTTTTTAAGTTCCTATATACTGCCATTTGGCTGATAGAGGGGGGAGACACTTGACTCTAATAAAAATTAGCACTTTAAAACATCGAATTTTACAAACGGATCTAGAAATCGAAAAATGATGTTCCCACACCCACAGTTATTTTTAAGACCTATTCAACGATACCCCACACTATGGGGTTGACGAAAAAAAAATATTCATCCCTACTTTACATGTAGGAGAGCTACCCTAAAAAAAATATTTATCAAAATTTTATTTCACCACTTTAAGTCGGCGTAATTAATATTTATACCCATGCCAAATTACAGATTTCTAGCACTAGTCTCTGAGATTAACCAAGGACGGACAGACAGACAGACAGACGGTCGGACATGGCGAAACTATAAGGGTTCCTTGTTTACTACAGAACCCTAAAAAACGGTCATAAACACCTGTGAAATGCTTTTTTGCAAACGTTTAGATTTGAAATACAGTAACAAGACTTATCTCGCATAATATCTATACGTGTTAACCGCAGACCAAGATGCCTAAGGACTACGGAACAGCCAAAAGTGTACCTACTTTCGCGCCTACCCATAACAACTTTTAACTTGTCAAAGTGGTCGACCTATAAGTACCTATCTCTAGAGAATATATCAATAATATGTACAATTGACAGTGCACACTGCAAATAAAATTGTAATTGATGTGACCATCGGAATCGATTAGCGTATTCACTCGAACGATCGCAATTCGCTTCAATTAACGGAGCAAGTGAGTACGAGTAGCTTGGCACGCTTGTCACAACTCCAAGACCTCTCTAAAAATCAGGATTCCTAGCAGTTTGTCCTATAGATAAAAACTTCTATATTGCACAAAAAGATCCTCCAGATCCCATACAGCATACTCCTATGTATACTTCATCTCATTGTATGTACACTGTACATCTATAGGTACTAATAAATAAAATTGAAGTGTCTGTCTGTAATTTCGAAATAACTACCTCATATTAAGCTCATATGGTTATTTGAACGGTACCATAACCGAATCACACGTTGTTAAAATTTTTGTCTGTCTGTCTGTTTGAACGGGCTACGGAACGGCTGAACCGATTTTGACGGGACTTTCACATACAAGTAGAGAATCAACCAGTGAGTAACATAGGCTACTTTTTTAATCGACTTTCAAAAAAGGAGGAGTTGTGTTTTTCTACCTATGTACACTGATATCTCCGAGATTTCTGGACCGATTTGCGTAATTTTTTTTTAATCGATAGAAAAACATTGCGACACTGTCCTACAAAAAATTTGGATTCCAACTCCTCAATCCTGATGCTGTAGGGGACCTGATCCCCAAAAGTAATGGGATTTAGGAACTGTGGGTAATTTAAATTGATATTGAGGGTACCAATTAAAGACTTCATCGTTGAATGAACTCGAGTAGGTACATATCCAACTCCTCAACCCTGATGCTGTAAGGAATTGCATTCCGAAATCGTAGGGATCCCACGGAATTTTTCCGTTTTGGGGACGGGTTACTACAGATAGGCTATTTTTTGTTCTGGAAAATCAAAAGTTCCCACGGGATTTTTTATAAACCTAAATCCACACGGGCGAAGCCGTGGGCATCATCTAGTATCTAATAATAGTATAATAAGTAGGTTTCTCATTTGGCAGAAAATATTTTTCGCCTCGTCCCCCTTACATGTTGAGAGATAATAAGCGATCGGCCCTTGTTGCTATGTAATCTTGGTACCTAGGTATACAAGATATAAATGGAAAATTATTTTAATCCATGAGCTACAAATTGCGGTGTTCTAAGGGCAATCGGTCCATATAAAACTAGTAGCCTTTCAAGTGTTGATTAGAATGAATAGCAGATCTGGTTTTAATAATAACAAATCCTAGATCGGAGAGCGCACTTTTCTGTATAGATAATGTTGGTTTTATTTTACTTGTGAAGCGTCGATTATAATCGACATATTTTGCTGATTAGTCGCCGACTATAAAAGATGCCAAATGGTCGGCGCATATCTACTAGGTAGGTACTTACCTATACAATACGACACGCGTAACTAACTTTATGCAAGTTCAAAAAGGAAGCTTTTCCCTTAGGTACTTACAGTTTTTTTACGTTTTTAACAATGTAAACAAATTATTAGAATAGAATAGAAAAGTTTTTTATTCAAATAAACTTTTACAAGTGCTTTTGAATAGTCAGATGAATCTACCACTGGTTCGGAATGCCGTTCCAACCGAGAAGAACCAGCAAGAAACTCGGCGGTTGCTCTTTTCCAAATTTACAATATCAATATAACAATTTTATGGTAAGTACATGATTGAATTGCCGTCTCGCGCATTGCTGGAACGAGTCAAATCCACGCCTTTTTATCATTTATATAAGTAATCATAATTTTATTCAGATAAACTTTCGGAAGCGTTTACGAATCGACAAATGAATCTACCACAGGTTCGGAATGGTGCTTACAATTCTACACATGTGAAGAAGGGCAGACAAAAGTAGCCCCATTTCCGACGGTGGCACCCGTTCACGAGCATGACGCATGATCCAGCCATTGCTTCGCTCAACCATATTCGAGGGAACGTAACAACCCGCACCACACGACACCACCACAGAAATGTTTAAAGAGAGCGTGACATACTTAGGCTACCCATGATCAAAGCATCGAATTGAACACCAATAATCAAATACTCGGTTTAAGACATTGAGAAATTGCTCCATGCTTTTTTATCATTTATATAATCTTCAATTGTATAATATGCTTTTTTTATGAGCATATTTTTAATAGAGTTCTTAAACTTGTGTAAAGGCAAGTCTAAGATTGCTTGTGGAATTTTATTATAGAACATTACGCCCATTCCCACAAATGACCTTTGGACCCTTTTGAGGCGTAACTGAGGAATCACGAGCCTATTTCTATTTCTTAATTGCCTGTCGTGTAATTCGCACTTTTTAATGTAACTGTGAATGTTTTGCCTAACAAAAATTATATTGTTATAGATATATTGAGAAGCTACCGTAAGAATACCTATTTCTTTAAATTTCTCTCGAAGGGAATCCCGCGGTTTTAAATTATAAATTGCGCGAATTGCCCTTTTTTGTAAAACGAAAATTTTTTCAATATCAGCCGCTTTACCCCATAGTATGAGTCCATACGACATAATACTATGGAAATATGCAAAATAAACAATTTTTGCAGTTTCTATATCTGTTATCTGTCGAATCTTCCTAACAGCGTAAGCAGCAGAGCTGAGCTTGCCAGCAAGTGTTGCTATATGGGTGCCCCATTGAATTGATATTCATCATCATCATCATGATCAACCCATTACCGGCTCACTGCAGAGCACGGGTCTCCTCTCAGAGTGAGAAGGGTTTTGGCCATAGTCTACCACGCTGGCCAAGCGGATTGGCAGACTTCACACACCTTTGAGAACGTTATGGAGAACTCTCAGGCGTGCAGGTTTTCTCACGATGTTTTCCTTCACCGTTAAAGCAAGTGATATTTAAATACTTAAAACGCACATAACTCCGAAAAGTTAGAGGTGCGTGCCCGGGATCGAACCCACGACCTCCGATTACAACTTATTATTGCTACAGTACAATTTTTCATAAGCTCATGTCCTCAAAACTAGGTAAGTACCTAAAAGATTTTTTGGGATCCAGTCATAAATTTATTTTTATGTGCATCTTATAATCAATCATGATAATAACTGTGTGACCGTAGGTCATTTATATTATTATGTAGTGCATCACAAATTATGTTTCACGTAAGTTATGCGACTTGTGGAAAAATCTAGATAAGTCTTACCTAAGTAATTATTTAAGGATCAATAAAAACGAAATTGGTCCGATGAATCAGGTTAATTTTATACCTATTTGATGGACACGAACAGCCACAAAATAGGGAGTTGTGAAAAAATCGTACGGAGACTTTTGCCCCTCCTTGAAGAAAGATAATGATCAAAATTTTATCGTACCCAGCGTTGTTGGATGATATTTATGTCTTGACTACTGATTTTTAATTCCGTGGAATTCTGACGTTTCTTAACTAAGATAATATAGATCAATGTTTCTTAATGTTACCAGAGATAAAACAGTTCCCACAAAAAAGATCATAAGTTCAAAACTAACATAAATAAAAATCAATTGCCTTCATGTAGATATGACAAATGTCTGACAGATACCAGGTATATTTCGACCAGAATCTCATGAAAAATAGGGAAATTAAATTTTGTAGTAAGCAACACTAGGTTAACTCGGCTGCCCTAGTGATAAACAAAGTAATTACATTCAGAACACCTTACCTGGGAACGTTTCACGAAACGAAAAATCAAGCAACTGCATTTTAAATACAAAAACAATGTACCTACTTAATCAACATCCAATTACTTTGTTTTTGTGTTGTGCTTGTTGTTTACTTGGTTTTGCATTTATATTTCGGGTTAGTTTGTGCAGTTACTTTGTTTGGGCAATTCAAATTTCAGTAAACGGTTCAAGTTATTTGAAATATTAAACTGTAAAAAACTACTCGACAAAACTTTTGTTAATGCAAAAAAGTCAATTTCACAAAAAATTACAGTTACTTTGTTTATCGCTAGGCCGCCGTAGTGTTGCTAACTTTGGAATTTCATTTCCGTATTTTTCATGAGATTCTGGTCGACCTTTACTTTAGTTTGGGGTAAAATGGGCGGTAACGATATTTTTCATACAAATAACTCATTCTATTTTTAAATGACAACTGTCAGAATTCCATCGAATTAAAAATCAGACTATAATATTATGTACTTTGCTCAGGGGCGTAGCTACCGCCGTATCTGCCGTATCAATTATACGGGGCCCCCAAGCCACGGGGGCCCCCGACGTGCGTAAGCAAAAATTAACAAAAACTTCCCAAATTTTTGTTTATTTCAGAAATGACAAAAGTCAAAAAAAGCAATTTCGTTTTTTTTCCGCGTAAAGATTTTAGAAAAAGTGACAGATAAATAATTATGGAGTCCGCATCATGACTTCGAAATATGTTACGCCGAAGAATACGACACCGAATGTTTATAGGTAATAACGTATAACGTGATGACGAAAGCACATTATAACGATTATCGTAACAACGAAAATATGTGATAACGTATCACGCAATAACGAATGCACGTTATAACGAAAAACATCATACCGAACTACGCGCCTCGAAATAACTTAGGGATGGCCCTTTTTAGGGTCCCGTTATCACAGGGTAATAACGGGGCTCTATTAATGTCACTCTGCTGTCTGTCTGTCCGTCCGCCGGTCACAGGTGTCTAGCACGTAGGTAGACGAACTACTCTAGCGGCACGCTATGATGGCCGGTTTGACGTTTGTCCGCTCATGAAGTTCCGTATTAATTGATAACGACTTTGAAGGAAATAATTGTATTACTTTATTGACGATAGTGATGTGCAGAGATTCATAAATTTTATCGAATGTAGTTTTAGGTTTAGGACTCAAAATTTATTTATTAAATTGATTTCTTAAATGTATACAAGTGTAGAAAAATCAGTTTGCACCATTTAAGGGGTGAATGTACTTGTGAATATGAACAATTTTCACTATGTGGACAAACCTCTGAAATCGCAAAAAAATATCAATAAATTTTTAAAAATGGAATCTAATACGATCGTCACATAGGATCGCTGGCTAGCACAACTACTACCTCCGGCAAACTCGCGTCAATGCTCAATGCAAAACAAAGCAGTTTCGAATTGACGTTGCTTCGAAAAGTATAAACTGTCAGTGCAATGCGATTGTGATATAGTTTTGACCTGGCTTTGGATTTCAAATATTGATACTGCATTACTGTTGACCCTTGCTCGTTAATTTGGACTCTGTTCAAGCCCTTTGTTGTGGATTTCGTCGATATGACCGAACGTACGCAGAGAACTGTTCTAAATAGTCAGACACGTGAGTTCGTAATACGCCTTCGTAACTATTTCGATCGTGATGCTCAAAATGGAGGGCCAATTTTACCTATAACGTCAGTGGTTGAACGCGTAGCTGATGCGCTTAATATTGGACAACGAACTGTTAGACGGATAACTAAAAAAAAATATGGCGAGACTGGCACAGAAGAAAATAAACTTCACACACCAAAAAAGAGAAAACGAGCAAAACCAGTCGTAGGCATCGATAGCTTTGATGCCGATGCTATCCGAAGACATGTTTACGGCTACTATTTACAGAAGGAGTATCCAACAAGAAAAAAGTTGGTGCATTCACTGAAGGAAGCTGGATTATTCTTCGGTGGGGAAAGTTCTTTAACGAAGATTTTGAAGACCATTGGATTTCGATACAAAAAATGTAACAAACGCAAAATATTGATGGAAAGATTTGATATAGCGATGGCAAGGTATACTTTTTTACGGCAAGTGAAAGAAATCAAAAATTGGCAAAATGTTGTGTTCTTGGATGAAACATGGCTTAATGCTAACCATACTGTAGGCCGTTCTTGGAACGATGACACAGCAGCATCTACTTCCAAAGTTCCTGTAGGAAAAGGATCGCGACTTATAATTTGTCACGCCGGAACCATCAACGGGTTTGTCGAAGGTTCTCTCATGGCTTTTGCGTCAAAAACCACTGGAGACTATCATGAAGACATGAATGGAGAAAAGTTTACTGAATGGTTTACCTCAATGTTGTGTAGCCTCCCTGAACCATCTATTATAATTATGGACAACGCCCCATACCACTCGATGCAAATTGACAAGCCACCTGCCCAATCCCAAAAGAAAGCTGATATCGTCGCATGGCTTCGTAAAAATGGCGTAGATGCAAACATGAATATGTTAAAAGCGGAATTAGTACGTCTTTTAAAAGAAAACAAACCAACCAAGATCCGATACGTCATTGACGAAATAGCATTAGAACATGGGCACAGAGTTATACGGTTACCGCCTTACCATTGTGAGTATAATGCGATTGAGTTGGTGTGGGCTCAAATTAAGGGATATGCTGCAAGACACAATACAGAACCCCCATTTACCACAAAAAAAATGCTAAAATTATTAGAAGAAGCTTGTGAACATGTGACTAAAGGAGACTGGGAAAAGGTTGTGAATAGAACTGTTAAATTAATAAGGGAAGATTATGAAAGAGATGTGAAAATAGATAATATTATAGAAAACGAACATATAATTATTAATGTATGTGATGATAGCAGTGACGACAGTGAAAATAGTAGTATGGACGAATCTGATTAATTATGGCCTTTTGTGGCACCTTTTTTGGTATCTTTTGTATTCATATGTTTCTTGTGTGCATATAAAGTATGTATATTCATTTTCGTTCAAATATTCAGTTCGTTCAAATAAATTAAATAAACATATACATTTTTGTTTTATTAAACCTATTTAATCAGGTACAAAAACAAAACTTAATTGTTTTTTGTTCGAGAATAAATTGACATTCCACATCACTATTGTAATGTGTCAAACCGGCCATCATAGCGTGCCGCTAGTGTACATTACGTTGCATACACGTACATTACGTAGACAACAGACATTGTTAAAAACCTGAAATTTTGGTATTTGGTGTAAAACATTGACCCAAAACCAAACATTGAATTAAAAAAAACCGGCCAAGTGTGAATCGGGCCTCGTTCTTTTAGGGTTCCGTAGATAATTATGAACAACATAATATTTTGGGTGTAAGAAATATTTAATTTCTAAGCTAGATAAGTATCGCAGCTAACCGTAAAAGAAAAATCCAAACATAACCCAGTCGGGTAAAAAAAAAAATCCGGCTCCTTTTTCATGTATGCCCCCTGAAAAATAATTTTTTTCAATTTTTAATTCAATATTTGGTTTTGCGCCAACGTTTTACACAAAATATGTACCAAAATTACAGGTTTGTAACTAATTTCGTCTACGAGCTAGAGACCTGTGACCGGCGGATAGACAGATAGACGGACAAACAGACAGCAGAGTTACATTAATAGGACTCCGTTTTTACCCTGTGGGTACGGCACCCTAAAAAGGGCCATACTTAAGTTATTTCGAGGCGCGTAGTTCGGTATGATGTTTTTCGTTATAACGTGCATTCGTTATTGCGTGATACGTTATCACATATTTTCGTTGTTACGATAAACGTTATAATGTGCTTTCGTCATCACGTTATACGTTACTAGCGACCCGCCCCGGCTTCGCACGGGTAGTAGAGCATATTATGCGTAGTTACTACCCGGCACCCGCTCTGGGATTAGGCAGCGTCGATGAAAGCTCCCAGGCGGCTTGACTTTTTACGATATTTTCCACAATGAACTTACTATATCTCACCTTATACCCGAATTACTAATTCCGTGGAATTCTGATGTTTCATAATGTTACCAGAGATAAAACAATTCCCACAAAAAAGATAAAAAATTCAAAACTTATGCAAATACAAATCAACTGCTGCATGTAGATATGACAAATGCCTGACAGATACTTCATGGTGATAATGTCATTCGACTTCCATTTTTGAATAAATTTTTTCAATGTTCTTCTTTTGTTTTCTATTGCTGTTAGTGTGCACTTTCTAGTTTCCATTCTTAACAATTTCTATTTTAGGGCGAAACAATTAATATTATTAAGCGGCTTAGAGCTTTATATGTTGACAGAGAATTAAAGTAGTTTGGGGTAAAATCATACTTCGTAGATGTTAACCCTGTTCTCCATATAAATAACTCATCTGTAAATGACAATGACTGCTGTCAGAATTAAGTCGATATTAAGTCAAAAATAAGGAGAAAAACTAAATATTTCAAATCAAATAAATTACAGTGTATTTGGGACATAAAAAGGTAAGTTTTCACCAGATTCCGTGAAAAAAAAAAATTATTTTAAAAGATAAAAATAAAAAACCAAAAACTTGGTTTTTTGAACTTTTCACATAAATTTTGAGGTTATGTGAAAAAAGTGTAAATACAAAAGTTGTAGATCTTTTTATTACCTACAACTTTGCCATTTGATTTTTTTCCATAGGACTTCTAGTTTTGCCGGAAATCGAGATAAACCGTTTTTTACCCTTAAAACTCCCCCCCTTTTTTCCCGAACTCAGATCGCCCGTAAATTATTGTTCCTTGTATTTTTATAATATTCTCTTCCTTTTCCAATGGGTTTCATCCTATACGAATTGTGATTTTTTTTTTGGTTTCAAAATAGGAATTTTGGGCTATAGGGAAAACCGCGGCCACCGACGCGCTTATAGGCACGCTCCCGCCGCGCCGCCGTAATTTTTAAATCTGTAATATCTTCGAAAGTATTCATTTAAATCATATGCTGTAAAGGGCCATATGGATTTATATTAAATCAACAATGTATTTAAGGTATTTAATTAGATAAGGATTAATGCTGTATTGGTTGAAATGGCTTCGAAAATTAGCCATTATTTGTCGTAAAAAGTAAATGACAAAAAAAATTTATTGTGGGATATCCATAAGAGATAGACAACTATTAGCAACGGCCAATAGTTCAGGACGACTTTGTAAATAATGCAACACGTTTATTGTTTCCACTTTTTAATTATTTCCATACAATCTCACTTTTATTCATAATATTATAATATTTTTGTGTCATCGAGCGTTCGCGCTTAAAATCAATTGTCAAATGTCAGCGCCAAAGTTCCGTTCCCCGCAGCGCCATCACAATTCGATATTCAAAGTATTATAATTTAACAATTAATGTTCTTAAGATTATTTCTGTACAGTCTATATTTTTATCCTACTCTTAATAATTAATCATAATATTAGTAAATAATCATAACAATAATAATGTGATGCTAACAGCTCGGCCTTCCTGTCAAGCGCGAGTCCCTTCGCGATACAAAACTCATTTCCGTTATCTAATAAATATTGAACACATTACCAAAATATTAATAAACGTTAAATAAAACAATAATCTGCAGTCTTATTGAAGTTACATTTAAGCGCAGTGAAGCACTAATAAATATTCGATTAGTATTATTTATTTCAGTACCTACTTGAGACACATTACAAGAGACGCCATCTATGGCCCACAGAGTACAATAAATATACTAGTACTACGACCGAAAGTCATAAAACCCAGATAATAAAATTCAACATTTCTATATGACACTGACACTTGCTGTCAATTTGCCATTTAAAACAAATTAAAACTATCACGTGTTCAATACCCTGCCTCAAATTCAGGTACTATTTTTCTGCTGTGATACAAATTCCCATAAACATAATATGACTCGTTACAATTTATAAACTTACAAACACACTGTCAAATGACTTTGGCATTTCTACTTTGACATTTTGTTTTTTTTTTTTTTTTCAACTGACATTGACATCTAATAAGTAACGTTAAAAAAAACTTTTAAATTAACTTTCAAAATCAAACAAACTCCAAACCGTACCAAAAGACACTACACTATTAATTAATCACTCCAAACCCACAGGTATGACACACAACTACATACCAAGCAGCCCACACAAACAATGACGTCTTACTTTCGACCGGACTGGCTAGCAAATCGGCTTTGTTTTCATTATTAAGTATACCCCAACACCAACAATCCCTTATTTATAATATCATCCTCAATACAATGCACCATAGATACGAATCTATGTGTCCTGACCCTTTACTGCTCTCCCAACTTTCAATCATTTCAACAGTACTTTGATTATCAACCAATAACAAACAAATCAAGTCTATCACACTGCGATCACTCTAATAATGAATTCCTTCTATTTAACACATTTACAGTCAATGCCGCCGCCACACACCTCATCTGTTGAAAGCGCAACAGTTGACTGCCCCTTCGAACTCCAGCTTACCAAACTCCCTCGGTGAAAGACAGGCTGTCCACACTCCCGTGGTCCAATCAATCACCCGTCCATTCTGCATCCGAAAAAGCTTGTAAACAATTGCTGTCTTTCCCTTCCCTTCATCCACCAATCTTTTCTCCCTTGCTCCGCCTCAGGCATCTCAACTCTCTTCCCTGCCCTCCACAATGTTGTGGCTGGGCAATGCATACCTCCATCCAGAAAACCTCTGGCATTTGCCATGAACCTGAGCCTGTCGACCGCTGTCAAACACACAAGTGACCCAACAAGTTATATGAAATGTTGGCCAGGACTTCCTCCCTCTCATCAACATTCAAGCCAATTACCATTATCCACCGGTGTGCGACACCCCCCCCAATCCTGCATATCAAACTCCAATAAACCCCTCCTCCAATAAACCGTGTCTGTTTAATTTGTAGTCCTCGACTAGATTCTACAAATTTACTTGTAATTATTTCCCATGTCTTTAGCATGAAACTCCTCCAGCTTGCTGTTTATAGCCCCTGACCACTCCGCCCGTTGTATTGCCCCTTTATAGGTCCTTGGATCCTCCGATACTAAAACGTAGGCTATATTCCACATACAATATCAAAATCTCTTTGGTTTTTGTACCAGTCTTGTCATCCGAGCTTTCATTCCCCCTTACCACTGCTGAATGACTATACCTCTGATTCCCCGGATGCAGAAGGCTCACTCCCCTCACCCTCATCATAGTCCATGTATGAGATTCTTTCATTCCATTTTACATCTGTCGTTTGACTCATCAAATCGCACATCTCCGGACTCAACAATTTCATTTAATTCAGGATCCCACAGTCTGCAACCTGAGCCACAACATCCAATCATGATCATGAGCTCCGCTCCTGGCTCCAGCTCGGTTGGCTTTGAAAGAACCATACACCATGTCCCTAAGCCAAAAATTTCCATTCTGTCCCACTCCACACCCCAGCTGACGCGCCGCCCTTGAGGGCTCCAGTAGGCAATCCGTTCAAGACACACGCCGTGGAATATCCGTCTCCAATAACACAGCTTTTACTCCATCCGCCAGTGTTCAATTCATCCCTTTACACATCGAACCTTGCTGCGGTGTACAACCACAAGAAGCCTCTTGTACTATACTACTCTCCTCATAAAATAATTTCAGCTCATCGTTCACAAATTCCCTTCCTCTGTCCGTCCTCAACTCCCCCCACATCAATGCCACTACTTTTAAGCTCTCCAATGTATCCCTTCTTATACATAATCTTTTGCTTGATCCCCCGTCCCTAGTAAGCATACCCAAATGAACCTCCACAAAAAATGTGAACAATCATCTATTATTGTAAGATAGTCCCTTTATTCCATCCTTACTTATCGGTGCAATCGGGCCTCCAATACCACAGCAAATCGACTCTCCAACCCTCCCTGCTCTCGGCATTGGGGCACAATTGAATAAACAACAGGCAATTCCAGCCCCATACACACCCTGCATCATTCTTTAAATAACCACAAGATAACTTTAGGTAACCCTAGCATCTGCATACCTTGATAGCCCAAGAGTCCCACTCTGCCATGCCACAAATCATTTTCTGTCCTCTGTGCTATCCAAACTATATTTTCTCTATTCAACTCCAAATCCAATGCATACAACTTCCCTTCAATACCACCTTCAATTTGTAACAAATTTGTAATCTCCCCTTGCAAATACACCTTCCGTATCCAAAAAAAACATTTTATCATGCACTTAAGACATCCAATTCAATGCAACCTTCTTATCCCAACGACATACTCCTTGGAAGCCACCCCTTCCTCGGCCGACATCATACCTCCATCAGCAACTAAATCCTCAATTTCTTGCATCTCCCGTACATCCATCACACACTTCTCACATTCCACCCCCATAATATGGTAAATTACTCCAGAACCTATTAGGCACAAACTCTATCTTACTTTCACAAGCAGCTGTAGAACAAGCTTGAGAGGCAATGAATTACCTATCTCACTATAATTCCCTTCTCCTAAACATGCCTTCGGTCTACCACTCCCTCCTCCGCTTTGAATTTTCTATAATTTCCTCCACCCTGCCCTTGACCATTACTGGTCCGTGCCACGTTAGTATAATTTCTCGATGCATGTTCAGGCTCAATGTCCCATGCACAAAACATTTGATTGAGCTGCTTTCAAACCCCTTTGCAAGTTCCATGCCAGACGAAGGTTTGACGTCTCCAATGCAGTCACCGTCCGACGGATGTGCCCCTTCCATATTAATTACTAATCGATACACTTAACCACTCCATTCCTCCCCGTCATTCCTGTGCCACTGGACTCAACCTCTCCCTAGCAAACTCGTCAAACTTGTGACAGTGCTCATCATCACCATCCTGCCGTATGCACCTTAAATTTATTAGTGTCCCTCCCAAGCAAGCAAGCACAGACTCTACCCTGTCGATTTTCATTCAAATGCCTCTCTCAAGTTGTCAATCATGCGACGTGCTATTCCAGATTCATTAACATGTTCCAAATGTTTATCTGACAATGCTTGGATGATAATGTTACGTGCCTTGGTATCCGATTACTTTAAATCCGAATCCTTTAGATCAGTTTTCCTACGTATTTATTTTATTTTATTTATTTATTAGATACACCTACAATTTTTTTATACGTCCATTCCATGCCGTAGGTCCATGCCTACAATATACATATTTAACATTGACAATACAATATCACAGATAACAGATTAGTGAATAGTAATTAGTAGGTATCTACGATACGATATGTATACACTTTAACATTCACTGGTATGCCATATCAATAACAAGCGTAATAGCATCATGTAAACAAAAGGATAATAGCTGTTGAAAAATACATATTTAAGGGAAGGGAATGTAGGTACCTACATTATAAATTCTAAACTTTCTTCCAAAATACACACTACACTTGCATTCATCAAGAAAGTTCACAACCGATTAAAGCATGCAATAGTAGGTAATTAATAAATGTAAGTAAGTAGTGCGTTTCAACACCCTTTTTCGTTTAATACAATCTATACTGTCTATGTTTTCTACAATCATTCTATTTAGAACCTTTTCTCTTGTTACATCCATCAGATTCCGAAAATAGCATCCTTGTTCTCCGTTTAACGTCGTCCTTCAATTTCCAAGCCTTGGTTTCTGTTTGACCCATGGTGAGATGTCCCTCCATTAAACCTTAGGTCTTAACCTCGACCATCAGAAAACCCCAGGTCTTAGCCTCAACCATCATCGTCAATCCTTAGGCCACAACCTCAACCATAAGGAAAGCTCAGGTCTTAGCCTCGACCATCATCCATCCTTTGGTCTTAGCCTCAACCATCATCGTCAATCCTTAGGCCACAACCTCAACCATAAGGAAAGCTCAGGTCTTAGCCTCGACCATCATCCATCCTTTGGTCTTAACCTCGACCATCAACAATCCTTAGGCCTTAACCTCGACCATCATCAATCCTTAGGTCTTAACCTCGACCATCATCAATCCTTAGGCCTTAACCTCGACCATCATCAATCCTTAGGCCTTAACCTCGACCATCATCAATCCTTAGGCCTTAACCTCGACCATCATCAATCCATAGGCCTTGACCTCGACCACCAGTCCTTAGTCCTTTTCATCCATGTCACTAGAACTCAGAGAAAAAAAAATACTAGCTTAGAATTGCACTTATTATATAATTGCACTTATTAAGTCTATAGGTTATCATAGTTCGATTAGAGTTCCTATCGTCTATGTTCCATATTCATCCTTTATTCCAATATCGCTTTGTAAGTAGGTACATAATTATATCATTTTTTTTTTCACTTTGTATTAACATAACCTTAATAATTCCAATGCATATCCTATCTACTTTAAACTTGGGATCATAGCCAGTATCACCTTTGCAAGTATTAGAATACACAACACTTTAAAAACTAGAACATCTACCTATCAATTCAAATATTCAATTCAAATAAACTTTAATCAAAATTGGTACACTGTACACTTTTTGAATGTCAATTTAGAGTCAATTTATCAAGAAATATGCATAATTAGAACAATAATTAGATGCCGCTTGGTAAAACATACTAAATCGTAATAGGTATTACTTTCAGTCATGTCCATAAATGAATGATCCTTGTTCTTTTAATAATCCTCCTTTTTACACATAAATTAAATACCTACATTTAATGCACTAGTTGTGTAACTTCATGCCAGGTCTAATATGTTTCCTTAGGTAAGCACATGGTTTTAATTAGGATGACGAGAAATAAAATAAAATAAAAAAAAACGGAATGGAAAAAAAAACTTCTTGATAAATCCGATCTAAGTTTTGTTAGCTGCCAATACCTACATATTTTTCTTTTAATCATGTTTATCATTCATTTTAATTTAACCATTTTAACATTAATAATTGTTTATCTCAAAGCCAAGGAAAGCCGGGAAAAAAAATGTTTCATACTCACATTTTGCAGGCGTGAAAGGCAGTTTTATTTAACCTCTTACGATCCCACTTCTGAACTATTAGCAACGGCCAATAGTTCAGGACGACTTTGTAAATAATGCAACACGTTTATTGTTTCCACTTTTTAATTATTTCCATACAATCTCACTTTTATTCATAATATTATAATATTTTTGTGTCATCGAGCGTTCGCGCTTAAAATCAATTGTCAAATGTCAGCGCCAAAGTTCCGTTCCCCGCAGCGCCATCACAATTCGATATTCAAAGTATTATAATTTAACAATTAATGTTCTTAAGATTATTTCTGTACAGTCTATATTTTTATCCTACTCTTAATAATTAATCATAATATTAGTAAATAATCATAACAATAATAATGTGATGCTAACACATATACCATCGCGGACTTTTCTGTAGACCTTTTCAATGTGTGCAATACTTAGTACATTATTTTGATAAATCTCGTAGGGTTCAGCCTGCGTTTGCAATGTAAGCGGAAAAAATGTAATTATTTACGACATCACATTAGAAACCTCAAAAATAACAGTATTTCTCCACTATTTAATGGATGTTATTAATGGATGTTATTATACATATAAACCTTCCTCTTGAACCACTCTATCTATTAAAAAAAACCGCATCAAAATCCGTTGCGTAGTTTTAAAGATTTAAGCATACAAAGGGACATAGGGACATAGGGACATAGGGATATAGGGACGGAGAAAGCGACTTTGTTTTTAACCCCCGACGCAAAAACGACGGGGTGTTATAAGTTTGACGTGTCTGTGTGTGTGTGTGTGTGTGTGTGTGTGTGTGTGTGTGTGTGTGTGTGTGTGTGTGTGTGTGTGTGTGTGTGTGTGTGTGTGTGTGTGTGTGTGTGTGTGTGTGTGTGTGTGTCTGTCTGTTCCCCTGTGGCGCTCAAACGGGTGGACCGATTTGAATGCGGTTTTTTTTGTTTGAAAGGTGAATTAGTCGAGAGTGTTCTTAGCTATGTTTGATGAAAATCGGTCCAAGATGGCCGCCGCTACAAAATGGCGGATGATATATTTTTTCACAACTCCCTTGATATGGGTATCAAATGAAAGGGCTTGACTAGTAGAATAGCACTATTGCAAATTCAAGATGGCCGCCGCCACTAAATGGCGAATGTCGGGGGTTTTTTAAATTTTCAATTTACACTTGTATACTATGTAGTGATTATAAACATTCGGTGTCGTATTATTCGGCGTAACATATTTCGAAGTCATGATGCGGACTCATAATAATTATGATGAATAAATATTGCTTTTAATTTTATGCAAACATTTTTTTTTCTTTTGTGAGAAATCTTTACCCTTCATAAGGGCCCCCAAACAAATTTTTATATGGGCCCCGCCAAGATACGCTACGCCACTGACTTTGCTGCTTCAGTGACAGATCACGATTCACGATTATTTAAACATGTAGAGTAGCATTCATGTCGGGCACTCATTACAACGACCCTGCTGATTAACAACGTACCTAGGTGTAACGGGGTACTAAATACCTACATACGTTTAGTGTTCAAGGTATTCACAAACCAGGACGTAAAGGCACACGAGTAGTAAATCTACAGAGGGGAAGCTTCCACAAGCGGCCCGCTGTAGGTATACTCACACAAACACACTCACCAACGGTTGACGGACGCGCGCTCGTTCCACTAACCGGTACAGTTGGTGACAAACACGCGCATATGTGTGAGTGTACCTACAGCGGGCCGCTTACTAGAAGCTTCCCCTCTGTAGGTACTCTGTGGTAAAGGTAAAAGGAGGAGATAAAGAAGCCTGAATCTTAAATGGTCGGAGAACATGAATAAAATTAAAAAGAGGGCTGAAAGTTGGTATAGTATTCTATTGCTACTTAAACCTGTAAGGTAGACCGTTACTTTCGGGTCAGAAGATTAAAAATGTAATAAAAAATTAAAAGATTTATTATTTTGCTGATCTCAAAATTCTTTTTACCTTCCGGTTTTAAGGTCCTTTTTTTTTTTTTTTTTTGACGTGGTGGAAACCTTTTATAGGTACCCCCGTTCTGCGGCCGAATGCGGCAGAACGAAGGTTATGTGGGAGTCCAACCGGGTACCCACTAAAACCACCACGGCATGACCCTCATGCTGTGTGCTGGACGCCTGGGGAACCCAAAGTATGCATCCCAGGTGTCCGGCAGCCGCCCCAGCTGGGGCTCCCGCTCGCCTCTGGGCTGTCCCTCCAGAGGCTCGCGCCCTCCCGTAATTTTTTAACGAGGTTTTCTTCCTCCCGCGATGGGCATCGCTGCCCCCCGCCCCGGGGTGTCTCACCCCCAGTTTCATCCGCAGTGCCCTCTGCTAATCAGAGGGACACGCGGAGAAACCTCCCTCCGCCAGGTCATTGGCCATGGCTAACAATATCCCCGAAATTATTAACCATGTTACCGGGGTGCACCGGCCCGAATACTGCTCTTCCCCTCGGACGTATCCAAGAGGACCAGCAGCACCCAGGCACACTTGGAGGTTACCTGGCTAGCACCCCCGGTTTTAAGGTCCTATCGCTGAAGGCTTTGACTTTGACAATTTATCCTTTATAGTTATTTTCAATCACTAATACCTACCATAATTAAGTAAATGGTTAAATTTTTGAATCGTGCGCCCTGAATTGGGGGGAGGAGGGGTGGGGGGTGAGGGTGGAGGGTCCCCCTACTCCAGTGATACTAATCTATACTTCTATCTATACTAATATAATAAAGCGGAAGAGTTTGTTTGTTTGAACGCGCTAATCTCAGGAACTACCTACTGGACCGATTTCAAAAATTCTTTCACCGTTGGATATGTACGTGATCCCTGAGTGCTATAGGCTATATATTATGTACCACGGGCGAAGCCGGGGCGGACCGCTAGTACTTAATATAATAAAGCGGAAGAGTTTGTTTGTTTGAACGCGCTAATCTCGGAAACTACTGGACCGATTTCAAAAATTATTTCACTGTTGGATATGTACGTGATCCTTGAGTGCTATATAGGCTATATAGGCTATATATTATGTATCACGGGCGAAGCCTAGCCGGGCGGACCGCTAGTAAGTAATATTTGTCTGTACGTCAGTTAATAGGACTTCCCAGTTCCCACGTAAGTAGAGCT
This sequence comes from Melanargia galathea, assembly GCA_920104075.1. Classification (NCBI taxonomy): domain Eukaryota; kingdom Metazoa; phylum Arthropoda; class Insecta; order Lepidoptera; family Nymphalidae; genus Melanargia; species Melanargia galathea. The sequence goes on from OV049875.1 coordinate 10,747,836, forward strand.
TTGCAAGGAGCGATCTAGGTTTTACTTTGACTTACTGTGGGTAAAATCCTAATCCCGGTGGAAGAAAAATTAATTTGCGAAATTTCAGACAACAACTAAGTAGAACTCTAAATACATATAATGTAAAACGGTCGGTAGAGCTAAGTTTTATGGCATCATACCCATGATAATTTAGATATCTTCAGTCCAAGGCAAACGTCTAATGGCGGAGGCGCTCTAGAACAATGACCATACAAGGCACACATATAAAGTGTTGATGACTCATTGGCAGTCATCGACCTTAGCTCGCGATAGGGAACGCTTTGCTGCATAATGTTCGACTGAGTTGGTCTGCGACTTTTGGCTATCGGAAATTAAATATTAACATACTAATAATCTCAGCTCAGTATAACTAGTTTTAGCTTTTTGTTGGCAGACAAATGGGCGGCTCTAATGGTATTTTAAGCTTCCTTCAATCATGGACGTCCAAAACACAAAAAGCTCATTGATTCAGTTTTTACTGTTCGATACATAGCCATGCGGAGACATTTCGTAAGCGGTGTAATGCACAATGTGTAATCCACCAGATGATAAAAAATAAAAATCATCATCGTTTAAGAAATCTTTACGCTCCCCGAATACAAATCATCATCGTTTAAGAAATCTTCACGCTCCCCGAATACCTTTAGCCTTTTGCTGAATGAATTTAGACCAATGAAAATCAGCATCTGTGAAGTATGGAGATGTTGTCTGATGATGAATGATCAATGATGTGGGCGAGATACCTACCTACTCCAACGTTTCATCTCGAAAATATCTATAATCTAGTAGTACTTAGTTCATAATATGACTGCTGCCCTAAGAAAGACACAACAATGAGGAATTTTTCATTGCTGCTATCATTTACTACTGCATCACTAGGAGCTCCTTATCGATAAGGTACTGCTCCGTAAACCGTGATTTCAACAAAGGGGAAGGTGAAGTGTTTTTCGTAACCCGTTGAGATACCATCAATATAAAATGAAATTACCAGGATAGGTAGGATAGGAATCAGCAAGTAAACTAAGACTATTATTATAGGTCACATAGGTAGGTAGGTACTATATGGAATTCGTGTTAGCCTCCAAAAAACGTAAAAGTACTAAGTTAAAATTTCAGCATCTTCAAACTTTCAAAAGAAAAAGGTAAAATGGCAGACCATTTTTAATTATTTTTTAACAAACCTGGTAAACTTATCCAAACGACCTTTAAGTTTCAACTTATGCAATACGATACTACAGTAAAATTTGATCTTGTTCCAAAGGTGACAAAACAAAAGGATTTTTTTACAATCTCGTTTCGCATTCTCCATACACGGCGCTGAGTCAGAACTCGCAAGGCAAGGCGTGTGATGTAACAGACTCGGCGCTGACTAAGTTAGCGTGCCGTGTTATTGTTTTAGCTTTAAAGGACTGTTATGCAAATTGTTGTTTATTACTGGTATCGGTGTCTAGATTCGTTAACAAGAAACCGCTGTTAAACAATAATTAGTTTAAAACTTCTGATCTTACTAAGGCAGCGCCTCGATAAGTTTCAACTCAAGCGACGACGTCGCGTCGCCTCATCCTGTGTCTCTAGAGTAACTTTCCAATAAACGTTAATTGTCAAGGAACTGCTAACGTGATTTTTCAAGTTAACGTTCTCTTATCTATCATTTCGTATGCAGATTTCAATAGTGACTGACGTCTACGATGAAGTTAATATCCATGGTGTCACAGATTTACCCACAGTTAAAGTTAAGTTCAGAGCTCTTAATGACGCGGTCTGCACCCTATAGGGCTGAGGTTTACCCTAAAGCGACGGACAGAAGCCTCGGATATTTTGTCAGGGTTTTGTCGTGCTCACAACAGTCGCAGTCCGAAAATTGCGTTTAGTGGAGACAAGCAGATGTTTTCATTTGAGCGGCCTTGATTTTCCAGTCAAGGTTGTTCGGCCTACCGCAGGAGGTTACTCAAATAGATTATTTATAGATAAGTACTAAAGCTCCGACATAAGCATTCCCTAAATCTAAGTCATGATAAACATCCAAAACATAATTTGGACAATCTGTCCAAATATACCTAGTTGTTCGACTCATGTTTACAGCCATTGATGTAGGTAGTAGATCAACTTTTGGAGTCTAGAGCACTTAACTAATAAGAATTTTTACCCTATACCTAATAAATTTCACAATAGATTGTGTAGAAAGCATTTCGTTCGAACGTTGGTTCAATTTTCGTGATTGTTATTGATTTTGTATCCAATGCTTTAAGGCAACAATAACTATTCTGTCTACCAGAAACTTTTTTTTGTAAGTACTTAATTAGATAGATAACTACTAGACAAGAAAATGAAACGTTAAACTTTTGTCATATCTATTAATTTACTCAAAGGCCATCGGTTTAAAGAAATTAATAATTCATAAGGTTTCGTTATAACAACAGGGCTTTTGAAGACGATTGTATTGGTTATTTTATGTGAGAAAATAACAGTGGGTATGCATACTAATATAACATCTGCGAAAGTGTCTGTCTGTAACCTTTTTTAAGTTAATAAGTTTGATAGGTACCGAGATAGGTAGTATCCCGAAGATGACTATGACATCGGCTGATTTTTATTCTGGAAAAAAAATTGTTCTTTGGGAAAACAGAGAAATCAAACAGTCATCCACGCGGACGAAGGTCACTGTGATCAGTGATCACTTAATGTGTGTACAAAAAATATTAAAGTAAAAAGGATGAAAAAAAAAAATACGCGCCGAATTGAGAACCTCCTCCTTTTTGGAAGTCGGTTAAAAATAGCTTCGTCTTTGCAATTGAAACTCTAAACGCTTATTCTTATAAAATAATCTACTCAATCAACATTCGAAAAATTATATTTTAAAAGAAATTACCTGAGAATGTGGTAAAGTTAGCCAGCCGTTTCTTATTTCCGCAGGATCAGCTCCTTTCAAAGACGCTGAAGCGACGCGAGGCCGCGTCATCCAATGATTAGGTTTCCACCAATTACCACCAATACGCGATAAGTCACTAGACTCCATAATTAAAGCCACATAAAACTAAGAATTTTACAAAAATCTAAAATTCACAAAACTGGCAATTAATAACCACCGACGATATAAATTATTCCGCCAAAGCTTCGCTCACTAAATTACGTAAATACAAATTGAAGATAAATACAGATAATATGAGATTTGAATACTCAATAAGGAAAGAAAAAAAGAGAACACGAGTAGTTAAGTTCAATTGAAAAGAAACAAGAAAACTTTTAACAAGATGATTAGTTTTGTTGTTTTTTAAGAGGGAATTCTTCGAATTCGAAGAGAGAACATAGAAGAATAAGTTCAAACAAATCTATCAGAAAGAGACTTAATATTATCATACAGTCTGAAAGCCTTGTATATGATAATAATTTTATAACTGACGAAGAGACGCCAACACGCCAACACACTTTTAGGAGTCTTGGTAAGAAATACAACCAAGACCGAGAAATTCAAAAGCTGAATGAAGTCAGACCTACCAATAAGGGCAACTGTTTGTTTGTTTCGTTGTCTAGCAACAGTACACGTGGTAGTTCCAATGTCACGGTGTGAATAACTCACGACCTCGTGAATTACCGCTAACTTGACCCTGTTAAAGTTTAACTTCGATCTTTAGTAGTGCTTATTGCTAGTGTATTAAGACACCTGCATTTCTAGAGCTGAAACGGAACCGAAATGCCGGTTGAAGCTAAAATGTAACTTAAGAAAGGTGAAGTAAGGTTGGAATTGAAGAAAAATTTGTTTTGGCATGAAATTGCTCGTCGTGTATAAACAATGATGGGAAATAGAGGTAGAGTTACTTGCGGTTTTGTCTACGGATTGGTTTACATAGTTGCTGTTATGCTAAGATGCTTAGATGTGCTGTGGTAATGCTATACTTATGTATTGACAAAATCAATCTACGGATTCTATTAATTGAAATGTCATTAGCAATTACAATTTATAATACTTAATAGTAATAATTTAAGGCTTATTTCGTGGTTTAACGGCATAATCTACACTAATATAATAAAGCGGAAGAGTTTGTTTGTTTGAACGCGCTAATCTCAGGAACTACTGGAACGATTTCAAAAATTCTTTCACCGTTGAATATGTAAGCGATCCTTGAGTGCTATAGGCTAGAGTATATGTACCACGGGGCGAAACCGGGGCGGACCGCTAGTCTAATGTAAACTACTTTACTTATAACATCCATCCTGAATGAAATTATAGCTTTAAAGTAACATTGATTATATTATTATCATCTGGAAATGTTCTACGTTATATTAAAGTGGGATGTCAAAAGAACTTCATACTGTTACTGAATATTAATTTAAAAACTTCCAAATATACAGAAAATATTGCATAAATCTGTGCATACAGAAAGTTAAATCACCACCTTACATCCTTACTTTCTAAACAAGTTAATATTGGCGACGCGACGCGCAGATTGCATGCCGGTCTCCAATCTCCATCACGTGCTTATTGCACGGGTTCATTCAAAAAATTCAAATAAGTAGCCTTACCTGTCCACATAAACGGGACCTGGATCAGAGTCCCAGCAACATTGATCTTACCACGGCTCCTATATTTAATGCACGGTATTCCTACATATTTTAGATAAATAGTGCTTGATATTCTTTTCTCAGGCTGTGCTACAAAGACGTTTTAACTATTGTTTATTATCTGTGCCTCCTGTGATGAGTGATCTAAGTCGAGTTGTACCCTTTTTGAGATTTTTACATAGAAATGATCAGAAAAAAATTAGCTTTTTTTTGGTCTAACCCACGTTCTTCTAACTATTATAGTTTCGGAGATAATTTTGTGCAAAGTGATATAAGTGGCAGCATTTTTGCAAAAATATCGTGCATATAGATATATTTCAAGTTGTAACCTCAATAAGTAATTTTCTGCATGCATTATTTTTCGTGCTTCGTGGTATAAGTGCGATTATATTAATTTTCACATTTTATTTTTAGTATATTTATCGTGAATATTGATATAATTAGAGTTATATCACTTTGAACAGATTTTTTTCAAAACTGATTAGGGTACAATTATACATATACCTAATAATCACAATCTAAATTTATGCCTAATTTGTGATCAGTGATACATCTCGACTTGCATCATTGTGTACAAATCAACATTATCTGTGTAAACGAATATAAATTGAATTGTATCTAAAACTCAAACCAAATCTAGAAAAAATGTATGAAGAAGGAGACGTGCTAAATGATACAAGTGAAATCGTCAAGTCGTACTCTTATGGAGATTGACACCAACCATGCGTTAATTGAGCGTAAGAAGAAGCACATGAGTATGGTTATTCACTTGCAAAGAGATTGGTATCAACTAGTGCGTACAGCTTCAAACAAAACAGCAAAGTTTAGGTAGGTACTGTTATCTAAATGACTTGTGATTCAACATGTTTTCAAGCAATTTCTTACTCTTGCATTGAAAAGTTGATGTGGTGTGATGTTCGATCTGTTTTGCATACCAAAGAAAATATTCCCCGTTTTTCTTACACAAAATGAATTCAAGGATGATGAATACAAGACTATGGATTGTTTGAAACGAGGTAAAGCTTACGCTATTACGATTACAATAAAGACAGTACCAATAGCCTACCACTTCAAGATTACTGTTTCAACCGATAAGAAGTAATATCTGTTTTGCTATGCTTTATTCAGGAGCGCGATCATGAGTTTTACAGAGTTTTAAAATATTAGGACTTTGTTATTGAATTGTTTTCCTTGCAAGAAATTGACTGAATACCGAAAAAAGTAGTAATCTGTTGAACTCCCGGGGAGAGTGATGGGTGTTGGAGATATTTCAATCGCAGCACCTTTAATTTATCGACTGTCTGTTGTGAAGTATGAGGTCTATCGTTGATATAAGTTAACAGCATTGGGCAAGAGAAATGACCAGTTTCGGTTGTTTAACTGCTGACGTTTCCATCATGGTTTGAAATTGTTGATCTATCTTTATTGTCTGGCCAGATCTTAGGAAGCCATAGTGTATGATACCAGCACTGGTCCACCAAAAACACACCAGTAGTTTTTTCTGAGTCAACTTTCGTTTGGGACAGTTTCACCAGTTAGGTTTCGCCAGTTCTCTTGGATTCAACCACTGTGATAAGCATTTCCGACTGTCGTACACCATTTTTCATCACTGATAACAATACGATTCAAAATTCCGTCGTTATTGTGACAATTGAGTAATGTAACGCAGCACTTAATGCGTGTTTGTTAGTGTGCTCCACTCAATTCATGCGGTACCCTAGTAGCAATTTGCGTTGGCTGTTGGTTGGGCCTCTGTCCCTAGTTTGGTTGGCCAACAGTTAGGCTTGTCATCCCTAAAAAACGTGGTTCCAACCGTTGAAAAGCGGTTGGCCCACTTGACCCGAGCCAACGACTTTCAACCAACGACTAGCCAACAACGTAGGCTAGTCGTTGCTTTTCTCATGATGGCCCAACAAAAGAATTCATACTATATACCTACGTTGGCTAGTCGTTGCTTTTCTTATAATGGCCCAACAAAAGCATTCATACTGTATACCCACGTTGGCTGGTTGTTGATTTTTTTATAATGGCCCAATGAAAAAATTCATACTGTATAACTACGTTGGCTAGTAGTTGATTTGCTTACAATGGCCCAACAAAAGAATTCCTACTGTATGCCCACGTTGGCTGGTAGTTTATTTTCTTACAATGGCCCAATGAAAAAATTCATACTGTATACCTACGTTGGATAGTAGTTGATTTGCTTACAATGGCCCAACAAAGGAATTCATACTGTATGCCTACGTTGGCTAGTAGTTGATTTGCTTACAATGGCCAGAACGCCCTGTCCCAGCAGATGTGGATGCAAGGGTTCATGCCACCTACATAGTTTGGTACTAAAACTAGCGTTAAACTCTGTCCCAGCAGGTGTGGATGCAGAGTTCGTTACCCGTTTAAGTACCGAGTAAGGATTAGAATGATTTACCAACATAAGCCGGCCGATATATATACGCGGACCCGCGGTCAATTGTAGCGCGACTTAACGTATTACTAGCGCCATCTAGTTTCACAGGTCAAGTACTAAAATCGGTGTTACAATGGATATTTATTTCGGCTTTATGATGAAGCAGATGTTGTAGTAGTAGTGTAGTGATAGCCTAGTGGTTAGGACGACTGACATCTAATCGGAGGTCGTGGGTTCGATCCCGGTCACGCACCTCTTAACTTTTCGGAGTTATGTGCATTTTAAGTATTTAAATATCACTTGCTTTAACGGTGAAGGAAAACATCGTGAGGAAACCTGCACGCCTGAGTGTTCTCCATAACGTTCTCAGAAGTGTGTGAAGTCTGCCAATCTGCTTGGCCAGCGTGGTAGACTATGGCCAAAACCCTTCTCACTCTGAGAGGAGACCCGTGCTCTGTAGTGAGCCGGTAATGGGTTGATCATGATGATGATGATGATGATGAGATGTTGTAGGAGTAAGTTTTTTACTTAGGTAAGTTAGTTAGTTAAGCTTTATTATGAATAGGAAGGTGTAACTTCATATCGATCAATTTTTTTTTGTAATTTATTGTATAGAAATCTATACTAATATAATAAAGCGGAAGAGTTTGTTTGTTTGAACGCGGTAATCTCGGAAACTACTGGACCAATTTCAAAAATTCTTTCCTTGAGTGCTATAGGCTATATAATATTATGTACCACGGGCTAAGCCGGGGCGGACTGGGTGGTTGAGATGCCAACTAAGTCCCTCTGTAAGGCCAACTGCATGAAATGTTACGTTACGTCATGCAATATTGCCAACAATCTTGTAACGTTGGGCCAACCTTCGCCATAGTTGTTTTAACAACAAGGTATAATCATACTGTTGATCCAACGTTGGCCTAACTACAGACTACAGCGTTGTAATATATGCAAAATATGTAACGTTGGGCCAACGTTCGCTATAGTTGGTTGAACAACAAGGTATAATCATACTCTTGGTGCAACGTTGGCCTAACTACAGACTACAGCGTTGTAATATATTCAAAATATGTAACGTTGGGCCAACGTTCGCTATAGCTGGTTGAACAACAAGGTATAATCATACTGTTGGTCCAACGTTGGCCTAACTACAGACTACAGCGTTGTAATATATGCAAAATATGTAACGTTGGGCCAACGTTCGCTATAGTTGGTTGAACAACAAGGTATAATCATACTCTTGGTGCAACGTTGGCCTAACTACAGACTACAGCGTTGTAATATATTCAAAATATGTAACGTTGGGCCAACGTTCGCTATAGCTGGTTGAACAACAAGGTATAATCATACTGTTGGTCCAACGTTGGCCTAACTACAGACTACAGCGTTGTAATATATGCAAATTATGTAACGTTGGGCCAACCTTCGCTATAGTTGGTTGAACAACAAGGTATAATCATACTGTTGGTCCAACGTTGGCTTAACTACAGACTACAGCGTTGTAATATATGCATAATATGTAACGTTGGGCCAACGTTCGCTATAGTTGGTTGAACAACATGGTATAATCATACTGTTGGTGCAACGTTGGCCTAACTACAGACTTCGGCGTTGTAATATATGCAATATATGTAATATTGGGCTAACGTTCGCTATAGTTGGTTGAACAACAAGGTATAATCATACTGTTGGTCCAACGTTGGCTTAACTACAGACTACAGCGTTGTAATATATGCATAATATGTAACGTTGGGCCAACGTTCGCTATAGTTGGTTGAACAACATGGTATAATCATACTGTTGGTGCAACGTTGGCCTAACTACAGACTTCGGCGTTGTAATATATGCAAATTATGTAACGTTGGGCCTACCTTCGCTATAGTTGGTTGAACAACAAGGTATAAGGAACAACAAGGTAGGTTCAACCAACTATAGCGAAGGTTGGCCCAACGTTACATAATTTGCATATAATATTACAACGCTGTAGTCTGTAGTTAGGCCAACGTTGGACCAACAGTATGATTATACCTTGTTGTTCAACCAACTATAGCGAACGTTGGCCCAACGTTACATATCTTGCATATATTACAACGCTGTAGTCTGTAGTTAGGCCAACGTTGCACCAACAGTATGATTATACCTTGTTGTTCAACCAACTATAGCGAACGTTGGCCCAACGTTACATATTTTGCATATATTACAACGCCGAAGTCTGTAGTTAGGCCAACGTTGGACCAACAGTATGATTATACCTTGTTGTTCAACCATCTATAGCGAAGGTTGGCCCCACGTTACATAATTTGCATATATTACAACGCTGTAGTCTGTAGTTAGGCCAAAGTTGGGCCAACAGTATGATTATACCTTGTTGTTCAACCAACTATAGCGAACGTTGGCCCAACGTTACATATCTTGCATATATTACAACGCTGTAGTCTGTAGTTAGGCCAACGTTGCACCAACAGTATGATTATACCTTGTTGTTCAACCAACTATAGCGAACGTTGGCCCAACGTTACATATTTTGCATATATTACAACGCCGAAGTCTGTAGTTAGGCCAACGTTGGACCAACAGTATGATTATACCTTGTTGTTCAACCATCTATAGCGAAGGTTGGCCCCACGTTACATAATTTGCATATATTACAACGCTGTAGTCTGTAGTTAGGCCAAAGTTGGGCCAACAGTATGATTATACCTTGTTGTTCAACCAACTATAGCGAACGTTGGCCCAACGTTACATATTTTGCATATATTACAACGCTGTAGTCTGTAGTTAGGCCAACGTTGGACCAACAGTATGATTACACCTTGTTGTTCAACCAACTATAGCGAACGTTGGCCCAACGTTACATAATTTGCATATATTACAACGCTGTAGTCTGTAGTTAGGCCAACGTTGGACCAACAGTATGATTATACCTTGTTGTTAAACCAACTATGGCGAAGGTTGGCCCAACGTTACAAGATTGTTGGCAATATTGCATGACGTAACGTAACATTTCATGCAGTTGGCCTTACAAAGGGACTTAGTTGGCATCTCAACCACCATCTCCCAACATGTTACCAACCGTTGGCTACCGTTGGCAACAAACCCCCAACGAAAATTGCTACTAGGGTAGGTACCAATTTCTCGAGTTTTTCACTTTTCAAATTTGTTTTAAGTGAATTAATATTATTATATCACTCACACCGAAGCCTGCCACTAACTCTAACATAGTTTGCGATAGATCCGCTACCACAATCATCTTTAATTCTTCATTGTCAACTAGGGTTTCCAGCCGTCCACGGGGTTTGTTTTTAGGTCAAAATTTCCAGAACAAAAACGTTGGAACAAAAATCGTACCATGCTTTCTTTTACAGTAAGGGTTTCCCCATACTCATCATTAATCCTTCGAATTGTTTTGCAGTACTGGTGCCACTGTGGAATTCGTATTCGTAAATAATGCAATAAGTTTTCCATTTTTTGAACAGATCGATGTCAAAGAAAAATCAAATTGAGCGAAAACAAATGAATCACTAGATTCAAAAAACAAATACATAAACCACTAAAGAAATAAATTTAAATTTGGAATACGCCAAGATATATGAGATCATAGTAGCCAGTTCGATAAAACGCCAGTTTCATAATATGTAAGGACTTAATCCATACTAATATTATAAATGCGAATGTAACTCTGTCTATCTGTATATTATGCTTTCACGCCTAAACCGCAAAACCGATTTTGATGAAATTTGGAACAGAGATAAATTAGACTTTGGAGACCAACATAAGTTATCTTTTGTTGCGAAATAAAGGCTTGAAGGGGTTGAAATAGGGGTTAAATCTTTGTGTGGGAGTCCATCATATTGAAGATAAAAACCTTTATATTTTTGCAGTTTACATCCTGGAAATCGATATAAAATACTTCTAAGAATACACCCGAAATGAAGTTGTGGGCATCAGCTAGTATTTTATTAGTGAATTATTGGTTTAGAAGAAGTTTCACAAACGTTGATTTATTTTTGTAAAACTTGTATTTATTTGCACCATAAAAATGCATTTTAGTGAGGGGTATAACATGAGTTGTATTATTTAACACATTTTTCAGAAGACCAAAATTTTAGCAAACTGATACAATTCAGCTAAATTGTTAAAATAGGGGACTGATAAGTAAAAAAATCTCATCTTTGAGATATTACATTTATCCTTTGTTTGAGCACCATTTTGTTGGGAATATATTCTAATGAGTTATTAGATATTTTTACTTTATGTATATCAATATACACGAAGACAATATATAGGTGTAACGTAATTTAACTGTACTTGTATCATTTATCACGTAATTTTAGCATCGATTAGAAATTAAAAAAGGTACAACTCACAGGTTTTTCAAGAATTACTTTAAAACTATAATATTTACCGCAAAAATTTAAATACACGGTGAAAGTGAATGTTTTTATCTACAAAAGAAAGCACTCAAGTTTAACCTAGCCCAATTAGATCGCGAACTAGAATTTTTTTAATCTTGTTTTTGCTCTCCTGTAAAATGGTGATTTTTGACTTGTATCACCTGTCACAGGAGGCACAGATTTATATTATAAGTACTTATAAAAGGTATCTGTGGTGCTACATATTATGACGAGCTCTATCCTGACGCTTTTATTATTTGAGTTAAACAGACGCTTGCAGGTATCAAGACAAATGGACTGCATTTGAACTGAACGACTAATAAAAAATGCAGTTGCTTTATGCTTACAAACTGCAAGCTCACTACAAAATGCAGTTGCATGCAAACTGCATTTTTGCATTCGGCTTGCAGTCCGGCCGTGTCTAGACTCTAGACACTACCTACCACGCATACAATTATACGATTATTAGACAATTATACGATTATTAACCTAAGTGGTACATAATATGTACCACTTGGTCTTATAATGTGTGGCACAACTTCAAATTTTTTCAAAAGGTTCTTTCTTTTGTTTCTTTTCCGACAATATCGACGCAATATCAAACATGCCATTGCCTGCTGCAAAGCTTTGCTCTATATAAAGCTTGTAGATCTGCGTGGGGCGCAGCTTCAGAGATCACGGCTAGCAACAATATCCGATACTATCGGGGATGAAGTAGGTTTTATGACAACGAAGTTAAGGTCGATTGTAGATTGCAAATTGCCCACGCAGCTGGTTCAGGCCATAAATGAAGCAGGCTGGACTGATTCATAATACTCTGTTCCTTGTAGGGCGTTTATTGACGTCATCACTTTCGTTTCTAATTTGATTTCATTGAACGTCCGCTGAAGGGCAACAGTTGCACTGCTTGTTATAATATATTATTGTTCGTTGTGGTCTGACTGCATATTTATTAAACTTTAAAAGTTTATCAAAAAATTTATTGCTTTGCCAAATATTTTGACGCGCACTCTACGCAATTACTTTCTTTATAGGGTAAGGGAGACACTCATTGTGTTCTGACGATAATTTTTAGCTCACAATCAGCTCATAAATAACCTGGATAGACGGATTTGATTTTATTGCAGAAGTTATCGGATTTCAAATTTTAAAAAACCACCCGGACGTAATCGCTTTCATCAGTTAGTCGATCAATAATTTGAAAAGGAGATCTCTTTGTCTATCATTTTATCAGTCTCAGATGAATGTACCAATCATTGTATTTGTATTTGGGATGCAAAATTATTATGCTCCAATATGAGGTATTATTAAGCTCCATGTTCAACCCACGCGCGTCCTAGCATCGTCCCACGTGGTATTACAGTTTAGTACCTACCGAGAGCGATTGAAACAATATTATGTTATGTTTACGTCGAATATTGAATAATATTTACAGGTAAGTGGGATTTGGAGGCAAGGTCGGAGGGAAACCTCCATTAGGTATGTCTTAGAGAATATCAGTTATCAAGCTCATAATTATAGTACTTACGGTAACAATTTCATACAATAAAATTAGCGATTTTGATTTTGCGAATTAGGAATTAGTAGTAGAAGATAATAATTTTATTTAGTAAGTAGCATTAATTTCTTTGCCCTTTGTGTTTTATTTGTAGGTACTTACGACTAGGATTAGGACTAATGGGAACATGTAGGTTTATGGCAATAATTATTGCCTACTTCCTCACTGAATAATTCAACGTCAGAGGTAAGTAGAAACGAGTACATAGTTACATACCTCGTGTCATGTACAATGTACATGTGTCTCGCTAAGACACGTGTGCTAGTTCTCACCATTTAAACTTCAATCGATCTAATGATAAATTATGTATTTTTTTAGAGAATTATGAGTTTTTTTATATCTCTTTATTTTCATTATTTCCTCACATTTTGTTCATCATCATCATCATGATCAACCCATTACCGGCTCACTACAGAGCACTCAGGGTCTCCTCTCAGAGTGAGAAGGGTTTTGGCCATAGTCTACCACGCTGGCCAAGCGGATTGGCAGACTTCACACACCTTTGAGAACGTTATGGAGAACTCTCAGGCGTGCAGGTTTCCTCACGATGTTTTCCTTCACCGTTAAAGCAAGTGATATTTAAATACTTAAAACGCACATAACTCCGAAAAGTTAGAGGTGCGTGCCCGGGATCGAACCCACGATCTCCGATTAGAAGTCGGTCGTCCTAACCACTAGGCTATCACCGGCTTACATTTTGTTACCATTCGTTTAATTCTTTCATTCTGCGAAAAAAGGGGAAACAGGAATCATTTTTTACTTAAAAGCCCGAAAGCTAGGTTTACAGTAGTTGTATCGTTACCTTATATTAATTTAGGTTAAGGTAGATTACTTAAATAATATAATCCTTGAAATATTGAACGTGTAAAAAACAAAGGTATAAAGCCAAGCCTATATAGCAAGAAAAAATATTATAAGTCAAGGGGAGAATCCAGTGGAATTCCGCAAAGAAAATGCACTCAAATTTCCCCTTCAATGCGTTTTTTGTCAGTCATAATAATTATTATAGGAATTGCGCTGATAGTTTTCAAAGTCGCGAAACCTAAGCGGAATTTTCGCCCACATATTTTGTCGAGAAGGGAATTCAGTTCGTAAAATTAGGCACGCAGAATTTCCGCTACATTTTTCCCTAGCTTGAAACTTGAAAGGCTCTCTATTACGTAAGCAAACTACCGGGCGAACCTTATTTACAACTAGCTTGTGCCCACGGCTTCGCCCGCGTGAATTTCGGTTTTTCACAAATCCCAAAATCTCCGATTCAAAATAAAAATTACGAAACCGCAGGACACATCCGCACGCATTAGCTCCCTCGTTCGAAATGGAGATTGGAGCATGCACCCTCTTCACCGCACCCAACCGCGCGGCGCAGCGCGGGCGCGCGCAGCGAATATACCTATCAGGGCGTTTTTTAACATAGGTACTTACCGATTTCAACAAAACTCCTTTTTTGAAAGTCGGTTAAAAAAGTAGCCTATGTTACTCCCTGGTTAATTCTCTACTTGCATGTGAAGGTCCCGTCAAAATCGGTTCAGCCGTTCCGAAGATTAGCCCGTTCAAACAGACAGACAGACAGACAAAAATTTTAAAAACGTGTGATTCGGTTATGGTACCGTTCAAATAACCATATGAGCTTAATATGTGGTATACAATGAATATAAAATTAATTTGATATAATCCGCTAAAAGTGACAAATTTGTAGGCACAACACCACACAATCTTGTAGGCACAACACCACACAATCTTGTAGGCACAACACCACACAAATTCACCACAAAACAAACTCGACTATCGTTTCGCTCCGACACCGGAGCATCTTCAGGAGATGTCGACTTCACAACGGACGATTGCAAAGTGAGTTCGTGTCGAATGAGCGGTCTTATATATACTATCCCCGCTTAGTCATCTACCCTCCTTTCTCTTTCTCTCTGGCCACGCCCCCTAAATATGTTGAGCAACGGTGAAGATGACACATTTATTTGCTCATTCAGCAATTCGACACTTCTACCGCTGTGCCCAACTATTTCCAATTGTTCCAACACGCACAGTCTTAAACTTTTACAGCATGTGTGTAAAATTTCAAATGTATGACCCTCGTCTATCCTATGTCCACTATCCAAAAGATGTTTTGCGAAATGAGATCTTTGAGGCTGGTTGTTTCTAAAGGCAGCCATATGTTCTTTATATCGAGTTACAAAATTGCGCCCAGTTTGACCAACATATATAGCACTACATTCGGGGCACTTGAGTTTGTACACACCTGACTTTTGTCCATTATTTAATTTATCTTTACCATTACAAATTCTTCTGAGCGTATTATTTGTTCTAAAAGCAGCGTGTACATCATGTGATCTAAGAGTCCTAGCAATACGCTCAGATATTGGTCCGAAATAGGTCAAACTGGTTTTATATTTATTTATTTTGTCTGGTGGCGCTGGATATAGGTTTTTCTTGACCTGCACTAACTGTTGTTTTCTAAGTATATTATTTACAATATTAGGGTTATACCCATTTGAACGCGCCATGTGATAAATAATATTTAATTCTTTTTTATAATTGTCTTTTGTAAGAGGAATGGACACTAATCTGTGTATATAACTATGAAAAGCTGCAAGTTTATGTTGCCAAGGATGGCATGATGATGCGGGTATGGTTGTGTCTGTATATGTAGGCTTGCGGAAGATCTCAAATTGATGTTTATTATTGACACGACTTATAGTTAAGTCGAGAAAATTTAGTGACTTGTTTTGTTCTATTTCCGACTTAAATGTAATTTTGGGGTGTATTTTATTAAGTTGCTCAACAAATACATCCAGTTGTCTCATTGTCCCTGTCCAACATATAATGATGTCATCGACATATCTGTAGTAATATAGAATGTTACTATTTTTTACAATATGTTTGTTTTCAAAATTATCCATAAAAATTTCTGCCATTAATGGACTTAGAGGAGATCCCATTGCTAACCCATCATTTTGTTGGTAGAACTTATCATTGAATTTGAAATAATTTTGTTGCATACATATTTGTGTTAATTCTACCAATTCTAATATTTCACCAGGGTGTAGCCGTTTCATTTCAAGTAATTTAGTCAAAATATCTATGGTCTCTTTAACTGGTACATTAGTGAATAAACTGTCCACATCTAATGATAATAATTTACACCGGACCGGCAGTAACATATCTTTAATTTTATTTACCAACTGAATACTATTTTTCAGTGCAAATGTGGGCTGAAAGGATGTCTTTGATTTTATAATGTTATTTAACTGCTTAGCCAATTCATATGCCGGTGCGCTAACGTACGAAACAACTGGACGTATTGGAATATTTTCTTTGTGGATCTTTGGCAAGCCGTACATAGTTGGCGCATGTGGGTTCAATTACAGAAAGTAATTGTGATGAACCCACATGCGCCAACTATGTACGGCTTGCCAAAGATCCACAAAGAAAATATTCCAATACGTCCAGTTGTTTCGTACGTTAGCGCACCGGCATATGAATTGGCTAAGCAGTTAAATAACATTATAAAATCAAAGACATCCTTTCAGCCCACATTTGCACTGAAAAATAGTATTCAGTTGGTAAATAAAATTAAAGATATGTTACTGCCGGTCCGGTGTAAATTATTATCATTAGATGTGGACAGTTTATTCACTAATGTACCAGTTAAAGAGACCATAGATATTTTGACTAAATTACTTGAAATGAAACGGCTACACCCTGGTGAAATATTAGAATTGGTAGAATTAACACAAATATGTATGCAACAAAATTATTTCAAATTCAATGATAAGTTCTACCAACAAAATGATGGGTTAGCAATGGGATCTCCTCTAAGTCCATTAATGGCAGAAATTTTTATGGATAATTTTGAAAACAAACATATTGTAAAAAATAGTAACATTCTATATTACTACAGATATGTCGATGACATCATTATATGTTGGACAGGGACAATGAGACAACTGGATGTATTTGTTGAGCAACTTAATAAAATACACCCCAAAATTACATTTAAGTCGGAAATAGAACAAAACAAGTCACTAAATTTTCTCGACTTAACTATAAGTCGTGTCAATAATAAACATCAATTTGAGATCTTCCGCAAGCCTACATATACAGACACAACCATACCCGCATCATCATGCCATCCTTGGCAACATAAACTTGCAGCTTTTCATAGTTATATACACAGATTAGTGTCCATTCCTCTTACAAAAGACAATTATAAAAAAGAATTAAATATTATTTATCACATGGCGCGTTCAAATGGGTATAACCCTAATATTGTAAATAATATACTTAGAAAACAACAGTTAGTGCAGGTCAAGAAAAACCTATATCCAGCGCCACCAGACAAAATAAATAAATATAAAACCAGTTTGACCTATTTCGGACCAATATCTGAGCGTATTGCTAGGACTCTTAGATCACATGATGTACACGCTGCTTTTAGAACAAATAATACGCTCAGAAGAATTTGTAATGGTAAAGATAAATTAAATAATGGACAAAAGTCAGGTGTGTACAAACTCAAGTGCCCCGAATGTAGTGCTATATATGTTGGTCAAACTGGGCGCAATTTTGTAACTCGATATAAAGAACATATGGCTGCCTTTAGAAACAACCAGCCTCAAAGATCTCATTTCGCAAAACATCTTTTGGATAGTGGACATAGGATAGACGAGGGTCATACATTTGAAATTTTACACACATGCTGTAAAAGTTTAAGACTGTGCGTGTTGGAACAATTGGAAATAGTTGGGCACAGCGGTAGAAGTGTCGAATTGCTGAATGAGCAAATAAATGTGTCATCTTCACCGTTGCTCAACATATTTAGGGGGCGTGGCCAGAGAGAAAGAGAAAGGAGGGTAGATGACTAAGCGGGGATAGTATATATAAGACCGCTCATTCGACACGAACTCACTTTGCAATCGTCCGTTGTGAAGTCGACATCTCCTGAAGATGCTCCGGTGTCGGAGCGAAACGATCGTCGAGTTTGTTTTGTGGTGAATTTGTGTGGTGTTGTGCCTACAAGATTGTGTGGTGTTGTGCCTACAAGATTGTGTGGTGTTGTGCCTACAAATTTGTCACTGTTAGCGGATTATAGCAAAATAATTTTATATTCATTGTATATCATGGAATTCCGCAAAGTAACGCCTGCTTCCATTCAACATTTAATATGTGGTAGTTATTTCGAAATTACAGACAGACACTTCAATTTTATTTATTAGTATAGATGACAAACGCCCTAGTAGATATAAATATTTCGTGTGGCAAATAATTACTTAATAGGCAGCGCAAACGGAATAGGGAGTGCTTACGAATACATAATGGACTGACTCTATTATTGCCTCGCTAATTAACTACTATAATAATACTTATACTTCACCTACATTTAGACTACGGAAAGAGTAGGTCTACAAAAATTAGTTGAGTTTCGAAAATCTTTATCAGCCATGGTATTGGACTTTAGCTTAGAAGAGTGTTAAGTCCCGAAAATCGAAAAAATTGATGGTTACTCTGTGCAGGGCGAAGCCTTAAAGATTGCGCAAAACGGGTCCGAACATTTAACAGCTGGGTTTATATCGATGTGCCGATTCAAATGTAGTAAATTAGATTAATTTTAATTTTGGGATGAGGAACTAAATGGGGAAAAAGGGAAAAAGTCACAGATACAGTCACAGACACAGACAAGTCAAAGACACGAACTAACGTCGTCGATAAAACGCACCTCAGCAGGGTAGCGCGTATTGTTGTCCATAATATTATTATAGTTATCTGTTGGGCGTTACAGTAGTTTAATTACAGTAGATTAAGTACTGATTATTGTAAAAAATAATCGATTAATTCAATCATTTTTGGGATAGTCAGCGGGTACCTATATTATGAGTGAGGGAGACAGCTTCCTTTCTGTTCCAAGATACCACACGGCTTTTTTTGGTATTGTAGATAATGTTTTGAATATAAAATAATAAATACATATTTTATTGTTAGGTTAGTTTGTAATGGACAGTAGGTACTTGCACTTAATTGCATTTCGTTTGTATACTATGATTGGACACGGTCTACGAACAGACAAATTACAATTTACATAATATGCAGTGATGACAGCTACGATTATGTTTACGATACAGAAAAATAAATGTATAAGCATAGCATTGTACAAAATAATTTATAGAGGAATAAAAAATTGTTTGCTTATAATATAACAATTCACTCTCCTGTTAGGTAGGTAGTAGGTAGGTATAAAGAAGTTTTTCATTCGAAGTTATTATTTTTTTTTACTTAACTCATTTGCATGAGCAAATAGGTGAGTAGGTAACCTCCAATAATAATATACCTAAGTATAAAAAGTAGGGTGGGTGCTCCTAAGCTCGGCCCCTGCTCCAAAAGTCGGCACTCCCGTCTATTTCTGTCGATATTAGCGTTTAGCGAGGGCCGGGCTAAGGAGCATCCATACTACCATATGTGTAGATTATAGGGAATTTTTATTTTCAATATATATAATAATAGATAGGTAATAGATAAGGTGGGTGGACCATGGAAGGCCACACTAACGAATAAACAGTTATTTTTCTTTTATTTACTGGATAAATGAAACAAACAAGTTATTAAGTAATACTTTGTTTTATTATGATACATATAATACACTTTTTGTTATTGCAGAATTAATAACTATTTATTAAACTTAAGTTTTATTAAACTCTTCCAAACGGCCTTGCTAGGAACAAGGCTCCATACAAGGCCAATATAATAAATCAGTCGTTTAACTTAAAACTAACGTTGTGAAAATCGAAATATCTGTTTATACTTAAACTACATTCAAAATTCTTTCATTAAAACGAAACATTAAATGCTTACCATAATATATTCACATATAAAATACTCAACGAACATTACTTGAACACAATCGTATAACTAACAATGTATTCGTTGAAATGTTTTAGAAATAATAATAATGAGTATTATATCGATACCAAATAAGTTGCCAATAACCGATATTAAAAGAAATTATAAAAAAATTAACTGACCTAAAATGGCCTTCTTATGGGCCCGTTCCTTGTAAGGCCGATACATATTATACCTACATATCGGGAAAGTTAAAACAATGTGTTATAAAATCTAGAAATCACGAAAATGCTAATACCTATTTAGTTTTCAGTTGTAAATAGATTTTAAGACTAAGTATTAATATTTTCGTATTAATATTTCTAGATGTTCATAGTAAGGCCCATGTGCCCTAGTAAGGCCAACCGTCATATTTTTGATTGGCTTTACAAGGAACCATTGACTTTTCTAAGAACACTATCGATATTTTAACTGAAATAAAAGAAAAGTAATATTTTTTACTTTAGTATCATAGCAAATCCTTATTTAAATAAATTCAGAGTAAAAAATAAAGAAAACAATAGGTTATTTACTTGAAAATTTACGTTTTGCTGTGAGCGCGAATTACAATTTTCACGTCGACGATCGAAGTCAACGAAGCGAGGGGCTGCATTGACAAAATAGCGGCGTGAGGGACTCGCCGCCGCGTCTGTGTCCTTGAGTTCGATGAGTGTTAGTGTGAGTAAAAGGAATTTGTCATCACATAGAAATAACTACTACTTTTTAATAATTGGCCTTCGAAGGAGCCTGGCCTTCCATGGTGCACCCACCTTAGGTACTGAAACTGAAGTTAAGTTACGGACACAACTTTTATTGCTTCAGTACTCCTAAATTAGCTTTTACGGTTGTGCTTTAAGATGTTTGTTAAGTATGTACCTACTACCTACTCGATAATCTTCTACCGCCTTGTATTAGGTAGGTAGGTACAATCCGAATTTCGGATGTCTTATTAAATGCCACTGGATAGCGTCGAATGATACATATAACAATTCGATTAGCCTTCGAATCACGTAGAGTCGTAAATAATTATAGTTTAATAACAACAGACATGCCACCTCGGATACAGGCCCAAAAGAAACTTATTATGTGAGGAGGCTAAAATAAGCTTTGCTAAAATGACCCTGTCGCTAAATATGTTGAGCGCGGTGGGAGTATGAGATCTGGTTGCCGATAACCGTATATAGATTCGCAACGGCAAGTCCTACGCGATTTTGTGCATTTAGTGACAAATTATACCTATTTCTTTATATTTCTTTCATATTTCTAGTATGGTACCCACCTACTCTATGCTTTGTGTGTTTTAATTATATAGATACTTATGTAGTTTCCCTTCAAAAGTGTATTTATTTAATGTAAGTACGTACCTAAGAGTATAATATGATTATGTTAATCTGTACCTAATATTCTCCTGACCTAGTTTCGGACACGGCGGTTACTTCCTATGCATAATTAGTGATGTGTGCAAATATAGCACTTTGATTCCCTCACTCACATAGCCGGATGGGACGGCAATCCTACAAGACCAGACAGAGATCATGCGCAAGGCTGTATACTTACTTTCCGAGCATAGGGTCGTAACTTCCCAACTGAGAATTTTTTGATAGAGAAAAGCATGTTTTTTTATTCATTACAATAAACGTTTTTCGTAGACGGAACTATCAAATGAAATGCGGGTCTAATAACTGGTTTATTAGGGACTATCATAATACATCTATACTATCTATACTAATAAATAAAATTGAAGTGTCTGTCTGTAATTTCGAAATAACTACCACATATTAAGCTCATATGGTTATTTGAACGATACCATAACCGAATCACACGTTTTTAAATTTTTTGTCTGTCTGTCTGTTTGAACGGGCTAATCTTCGGAACGGCTGAACCGATTTTGACGGGACTTTCACAGACAAGTAGAGGATTAACCAAGGAGTAACATAGGCTACTTTTTTAACCGACTTTCAAAAAAGGAGTTGTGTTGAAATCGGTAAGTACCTAAACGCCCTGATAGGTATTTTCGCTGCGCACGACGGCCGACGCTCGCGCTGCACGGAACTCACCGCGCCGCGCCGCGCGCCCCTTCCCCCTGCGTCCTGCGCTCGCCGTACGCGGTACCGCGGTACGCCGCCGCGCGGCGGGGAGCGGGTGGACCAGAAATCTACTTATCCCTCAGGATTTGTGAAAAACCGAAATTCACGCGGGCGAAGCCGCGGGCAAAAGCTAGTAATAAATAAAATTGAAGTGTCTGTCTGTAATTTCGAAATAACTAACTCATATCAAGCTCATATGGTTATCTGTCGTCTGTCAGTCTGTCTGTCTGTCTGTCTGTCTGTCTGTTTGAACGGGCTAATCTTCGGAACGGCTGAACCGATTTTGACGGGACTTTCACATACAAGTAGAGAATTAACCAGTGAGTAACATAGGCTACTTTTTTAACCGACTTTAAAAAAAGGAGGAGTTGTGTTTTTCTACCTATGTACACCGATATCTCCGTTTCTGAACCGATTTGCGTAATTTTTTTTAATCGATAGAGACACATTGCGACACTATCCTATAAAACATTTGGATTCCAACTCCTCAATCCTGATGCTGTAGGGGACCTGATTCCCAAAACTAATGAGATTTAGAAACTGTCGGTTATTTAAATTGATATTCGGGGTTCCAATTAAAGACTTTATCGTTGAATGAACTCGAGTAGGTACATATCCGACTCCTCAACCCTGATGCTGTAAGGAATTGCATTCCGAAATCGTGGGGATCCCACGGGATTTTTTCGTTTTGGGGATGGGTTACTATAGATAAAACTACTTTTTGTTCTGAAAAAATCAAAAGTTTCCACGGGATTTTTAAAAACCTAAATCCACACGGGCGAAGCCGTGGGCATCATCTAGTTTATGAATAAGCCTCATTGATATTGAGAACCTAATAGATATTAAAATAGTTTTTCTCGGATATTTATAGGTACCAAATTGACTTAGACAATAGACATGTCTCGACCTGGGAGTGGAATCCTAAACTGAAGCTGCATATACAAGCCAACCTAACGAGGCAAGATAAGCAGTATTAACTAATATCAGGCATGTTAAACATGATTTCAGGCAGGCTATTATTTTCTGACTTTATTTTCTCAACTGCCTCGATAATCTAGTGGTTAGCATATTCGACTGCAGATCACGAGGTCAGATCACCTGGTTCGATTCCCGAGTCGGGCAAATAAATAATTGTTAGGTATCTTTTGGGTTTTTCTGTCAAGAAATTCTCAGTGTCAGCCCAGAGTTGGTAGTTGGCGGTGTTTCTCCCCCGTGCCGTTAAGCAGTCTGTCCCGGTTATTATCACTATCATGTGACAATAGCAGCGTGGCGGGTCTAAGATCTACTCGTAAATCCCTCTTTCCTATGAGAGAGGAGGCCTATGCCCAGACGTTATAAGGCTGTATTGTTTGGTGGTGGTGGATTATTTTCTGCTCTCTAAGCGCTTTCTGTCAGACTTTTTAGCTATAGAGCGTGTATTTCTACTTCGGAGAGCTTAGCCAACGAAAATAAAAGAATATCAAGTACAATTTTCCACTAACGTATCTCCCCACGCTGTCGAATTTAAAGCCCCCTCGATATGAATCGAGATCTGAATAACTGAAGAATGCACTACTAATGGCCACTCGAGTTGAATCAATACTGATTCTATAGGAAAGTGCTCTCTATGCCTCCCGGTTCAAATACCTACGTAGCCGGTTTATGTTGGACAGGATACAGGATATTATTGTGGTAACTAGATGGTAACTAGATACATATACCGCTCCATTATATGTAGGTATACGTATTACATAATGTATAAATTGATATCTATTAACCGACGCTGCAGGATAAATAAGAATACGAATACAAAGAATAGGTCTCTAATGGTTTTCAGCAGCTTTTCTGCTTTTTCCTAACCGAGTACTAAGGGGGTGTGTGTATGTATGCGTAAAAATTAAAATTATAGACATGGTAATCAATATATATATAAGGTTTATAGCTGCTGTTTCGTCCTCGTGATGGTTTTTAAAAATCCCGTGGACACTGATTTTCCGGGACAAAAGTAGTCTGTGTCCGTCTCCAGGATGCAAGATAAGTGTGTGCCTAATTTCGTCAAAATCCGTTTAGCGGTTGAGACGTGTAAATATAACAGACAGACAGAGTTACTTTCCCATTAATAATAATATTATTAGTATGGATTTATAAATATTAAGCTAATAAAGCAACAGCCAAAAACAAAATCAGTTAATAGCTTTTATATGAGTATCTACTTAGATAATTATAACTTAGTCATATACGTTATGTACGTTATTATCTCTAGTTCAAGTATTTATGGAGTGATAAGAGTTTGAACAGCTCTCCATAGTCGTGCAGTATAAAAGCTTATCGCGCAACATTATGAAAGGGCGTCGCGCCGGCGATAACTGTAGGGTTATGCCGAGTTTGAACACCTCGACAACATTACCAAGATATTTCGAATATCGAAAAACTACAATATCATAGCAAAATGGACCCAAAGTAATTTTATTTGAAAGTCGTACATATTCAGTACTTCCAATTTTTCTTTTGCAAAACCGTGTGGGGCGCTGGCCTATGGTTTCAGTTTAATGTCCAACTGAAACATTAAAACAAGCCAGTTTAGGTACATTTCACTCTGAAGTAATTGTGTTCCGATATTCGAATTCGATCAACATTGCCGCAATGTGCAAACTCGGCATAACCCCACTGCAATGAGGTTACGTTTAAATTATTACTCGACATCAACAGGTTACTACGATGCTTTCACCCTGAAAGGTTTTCCAACCGTGAGAGTTTACTTAATGAATTATATCATATTCTCGCTCGATTTACTTTCTTTTTTTTAATTTATCAACAGATCAAAAAAAAGACTTAATTCTATCACATACATAATAACTAATATTATACAATATACAGGCTCTTCGGTTTAGGCCGTAGGTTTACCAGCTGGCCAAGTGCGGATTGGTAGATTTCACAACTTAATGGAAAACTCAAGCATGCTGGTTTCCTTGCGATGTTTTCCTGCACCGTTAAACCTAATAAAAACGGTGATCGAAGTGCATGCCGGGAATTGGACTCGGTCCTCACGAAAGGCAGGCCCGAAGTCTAACCATTAGGCTATCACAATCACTATTTAAGTAGCTAATTATATGTATATGTCCTTTCTAAACGAAAGGATATTTCTATTAATATATATATAGCTGCTCGTGCTGATTCACTGACTGATTGATCACCTCTCCTGTAAAATTTTGTATGAAAAATTTTTTTTTCAACAATGGTTTCGTATAGAAAACAAAAATTCATTAGGAACAAAAATATTGAGAGAGCTGATGATTGAGGATTTCGGAGATAGGTGAGGGGCACGCTTAAGGTAATGAAGATAGGTGGGGGGTGCTCGAGCAAATGTCACTCGAAACGTCATCCAATTGGCAGTCAGCTGAAAAAAAATTCAAAATGGCGAAAAAAAGATGGCCGCCATACAAAATTCGTCGGTCTCCATCTCGGAGGGTATAAAAGATGGAAGAGTGGTTTCTTCGCAAAAGATGATGAGGATCCAAAGGTCTACTTGATGAATTGAAAAAAAATTCAAAATGGCGGAATTTATTTTTCCATAGAAAATGTATGGCGAATATTGAAGAGACTACAAGTTGTGAACTATGCAAGGCTTTAATGCGGTTTTTTGGAGAACTCTCAAAGAGAAATATGGGAAGACATGATGATTGAGGGTTTGGAAGTTGGTTGAGGAGCCCGGGCAAGGTATTGAAGATAGGTAGGAGGTGCTCAAACAAAAATTACTCGAAACATCATCCAATTGGCAGCTGAAAAAAAGTCCAAAATGGCGGATTCAAGATGGCGGCCATACAAACATCGGTGTCTATCTCACCAAGTATAAAAGATGGAAGAGTGGTTTTTGCCAAAAGATGATTAAGACCTTAAGTTCTACTTGATGAGCAGAATGATTCGAAGAAAAAATATGGAGAGTGATAATGATCGAGGATTAGGAATAGGGGAAAAATAGGTGGAGGCTGCTCAAACCAAAATACCCGAAAGCGAAACCTCGCGGTCCGCTTGCGGGCCGCGCACCCACGCGCCCTACTAGTTAATATATATATAGCTGCTCGTGCTGATTGGGTGACTCACTCATTGATCACCTCTCCTGAACAATTTTGTATGAAAAATTTTTTTTTCAATAATGGTGTCGTATAGAGGACAAAAATTCATTAAGAGGAAAAATATGGAGAGAGCTGATGATTGAGGATTTCAGAGACGAGCGACGGGCACGCTTAAGGTATTGAAGATAGGTGGGGGGTGCTCGAGCAAATGTCACTCGAAACGTCATCCAATTGGCTGTCAGTTGAAAAAAAATTCAAAATGGCGAAAAAAAGATGGCCGCCATACAAATTTCGTCGGTGTCCATCTCGGAGGGTATAAAAGATGGAAGAGTGGTTTCTTCACAAAAGATGATCAGGGTCCGAAGGTTTAATTGATGAATAGAAAAAAAATTCAAAATGGCGGAGTTTATTTTTCCATAGAAAATGTATGGCGAATATTGAAGAGACTACAAGTTCTGCATTATGCAAGGCTTTGATGCGGTTCTTTGGAGAACTCTCAAAGAAAAATATGGGAAGACATGATGATTGAAGGTTTGGAAGATGGTTGAGGAGCCCGGGCAGGGTATTGTAGATAGATGGGAGGTGCTGAAACAAAAATTACTCAAAACCTCATCCAATTGACACTGAGCTGAAAAAAAATCAAAATGGCGGATCAAGATGGCGGCTATACAAATTTCGTCGGTGTCTATCTCACCAAGTATAAAAGATGGAAGAGTGGTTTCTTGGCAAAAGATGATCAAGAACTGAAGATCTACTTGATGAGCAGAATGATTCGAAGAAAAAATATGGAGAGTGATAATGATCGAGAATTAGGGATAGGGGAGAGATAGGTGGAGGCTGCTCAAACCAAAATACCCGAAAGCGAAACCTCGCGGTCCGCTTGCGGGCCGCGCACCCACGCGCCCTACTAGTTAATATATATATAGCTGCTCGTGCTGATTCATTGACTGACTCACTGATTGATCACCCCTCCTGTAAAATTTTGTATGAAAAATTTTTTTTTCACTAATGGTTTCGTATAGAGGACAAAAATTCATTCGGAACAAAAATATGGAGAGAGCTGATGATTGAGGATTTCGGAGACAGGTGAGCAGCACGCTTAAGGTATTGAAGATAGGTGGGGGGTGCTCGAACAAATGTCACTCGAAACGTCATCCAATTGGCAGTTAGCTGAAAAAAAATTCAAAATGGCGAAAAAAAGATGGCCGCCATACAAATTTCATCGGTCTCCATCTCGGAGGGTATAAAAGATGGAAGAGTGGTTTCTTCGCAAAAGATGATGAGGATCCAAAGGTCTACTTGATGAATTGAAAAAAAAATCAAAATGGCGGAATGTATTTTTCCATAGAAAATGTATGGCGAATATTGAAGAGACTACAAGTTGTAAACTATGCAAGGCTTTAATGCGATTCTTTGGAGAACTCTCAAAGAAAAATATGGAAAGACATGATGATTGAGGGTTTGGAAGATGGATGAGGAGCCCGGGCAGGGTATGTTAGATAGATGGGAGGTGCTCAAACAAAAATTACTCAAAACCTCATCCAATTGGCACTGAGCTGAAAAAAAACAAAATGGCGGATTCAAGATGGCGGCTATACAAATTTCGTCAGAGTCTATCTCACCAAGCATAAAAGATGGAAGAGTGGTTTCTGGGAAAAAGATGATCAAGACCTAAAAGTCTACTTGATGAACAGAAAAAAACAAGATGGCGGAATTTATTTTTCTACACAAAAAAAAATTATTGATGGAAAAATACGGAAAGAGCTGATGATCGAAGATTTTGGAGACGGATGAAGAGCACGGCGAGGGTATTGAAGATAGGTGGGACGTGCTCAAACAAAAACTACTCGAATCCTCGCGGTCCGCTTGCGGGCCGCGCACCCACGCGCCATACTAGTATTCTATATACCTAAATATTATGTGAATGAGACTATAGACGCTAGACAAACATTCGTTGCCCTAACGTGCATGACCTGAATTATTCCCTTCTATCTGTGAAAGTATCGACCGGTTAAACTAGGACATTCAATTGGTGGGTAATATGTATTGAAATGACAGGTGGTTTTATACATTGTAATTTTTAGGTGCCTATGACACTATACATATTATAGTTAATAATACCTACTCTGGGATTTACAAATCCAGATGTAGGTACCTACAATGTCTTCGGATTATGCTTGGAACAAACATTTTTTATTAATAAGAGTGCATGTACACAAGACAAGGTATAGGCACAAGGTGTTCTTTGAGGCGGCTGTATTGGTAGAATGGTAACCTGCAGCGGCCCAAGGAAGCTTCCACATAATATTGTAACTAGTAGGTAGGTACATACAAATTATCTAATATCTCTTTTCTCTAGTAATCTGGCTACAACATTTGCAAATCCTTTCTTAGCGAATGTCTACACGCTAAGCGCTATACGGAACCTACCTGCCACATTTCAATTTTTCAAATTAGTAAGATTTATAATTCCTGAGATTTCGTGACCAGTCAAGGGATGGTATTGTGTGGTTGTAGTGGTGGCCTTATGGATATGATGAAGCCACATTTTGTCATGGGTTGGTAGGTAAGTAACTAAGTACCTACATAATAATATTATTGATCGTTCAAACTGGGACAGGTGTGATGACACATAATAATATTATCTCTATGAATAGGTAGTTATATTGCGGGTGTTTTCCGTGTATTGTGTGGCTAATGTAGGTAGGTAGGTACCTACTAGAATATGTTTTCATTGCTGGAATAATATTTCGCGTAGGACGTTTGTAGTTTGTACATAACATAGTGTACGTTTATCGGATATTTAACGTATCCTATTTTAGAATAGAATAGAATAGAATAGAAAAGTTTTTTATTCAAATAAACTTTTACAAGTATACTTTTGAATAGTCAAACGAATCTACCACTCTGGATTCTAGGATTCTATTTAGGATCTGTCAACTCATGAATTACTAGTAGATATTAACAATACGTCATAACAATAAAAATCAATCAATAGAGTTCTTTCGCTAGATGATCTCCGTACGCTACGCCTCGAGAAAATAGAAACAGTTTTAACGATTCAAAAAATCAATATCTTACTGAAGACTTAAAAATAAATTGTTTAAAAAATGGACTAGCCTAGGGCAATGGAAATTTCTGATGTGTTTATAAAGTTTCATCGGCATTGATTGATTATAATTTCAAATAGTACAGGTAGGTACTATTATTATGTAGACTTAGATTAGGTAGACCGTAGGTCTACGGTCTACCTAATCAAACTTCGCTTTTATGGAGTGCGCTCGAGTGAAAATTAAGTCGTAATGTTTTATTTTTATTTTATTTTATTTATTTTAATTTTAATATTTAATCTCAACAATTCGGTTCATTGACCGGTAATTCTTTATCTGATGGTTAAATTTTGAAAGTCGACACGCTTGGTGACTAATGGCGAAAGTGGAATGGCAAAGATGACCCCTCACACTAGCATGGAGCGGTTATGATTTTATGCAGCATTATGTCTTCCTTCTTTCTCTTGACTTCATATTTTTACGAGTTATATTGGTCGGCGAGAATAGTTT
This sequence comes from Melanargia galathea, assembly GCA_920104075.1. NCBI lineage: Eukaryota > Metazoa > Arthropoda > Insecta > Lepidoptera > Nymphalidae > Melanargia > Melanargia galathea. The sequence goes on from OV049875.1 coordinate 10,777,363, forward strand.
TACTTACATCATTTAAAAGCTTTTTTTCAACCTCTGTAATATTTAATTATTACCTTAAACGGTTTGAAAAGGTGATTACGAAAATAATTATATTTACTTATTTTGAGTAAAAAATTTTGTAATCAATACGTGAAAGGGGAAAAAAAATTATTACTTAGTCGGGTTTTTTATTTTCTTACTAATATTATACCTATTTGTTTTTGAAAATCAAGGAGTGCCCACGGAATTTTTAATATACCTACTTAAACTTTAATCCACGCGGACGAATTCGCAAGAATCAGCTAGGATAGCAAATAATAACACCAGGGGCGTAGCTACCGCCGTATCTTCCGTATCAATTATACGGGGCCCCCAAGCCACGGGTGCCCTCGACGATGCGTAAGCAAAAATTAACAAAAAGTTCCCAAATTTTTGTTTATTTCAGAAATGACAAAAGTCAAAAAATGTTGTCCAAAAAGTTGTTCATAGAGGCAGAATCTTTAGAAAAACTAAAGTCATCATCTCATGATTTAATAAATCAGTTTGCCGAAAAAAAGGCAAGGAGAGTATATATTTAATTTGAATTGTTTGTAAAAATTTTAGAAAAAGTGACAGATTTAAATAATTATGATGCATAAATATTGCTTTTAATTATAAGCAAAATTTTTTTTTCTTTTGTGAGAAATCTTTACCCTTCATAAGGGCCCCCAAACAAATTTTTATACGGGGCCCCGCTAAGGTACGCTACGCTACTAATTACTGAATAACACAATAATCATACTTAGTAAGTATGTATAGCATACTCAGATCAAACACTTACGTATATTATGCCTCTTAAGAGTCCTATTTCTGTTAAGGCAAATATGTGCAAAGTTGACGTCAATAAAACCACTATAACAGATGTAACCAACTTGGTTCCGTTGACTGGAGTCTGGACGGATCGTGGAATACCGAGCGAAACGGTCGAGGTCAAGGTTCGCTTACCAGACTAAAGAATTAATAGAGGAGTAGGTACATCTCTTTTACACTCACTGTGGAATTTGTACGCGTAATTGAGATGGAGAGAACTTTAGGGCAATAACACACAGTGCGGTGCGGCATAGCTCGTTGCTTCTGCGCTGCCGCGCCGCTGCTGAAGCATCCGACATAGAAAAATCTATGGCATTATTTATTATTATTACCATATATTATGTACATATTAATGTGTATGCCACACGTGCTCCGCCTAGACGCGTTTCGGCGTGCGTCGCTGCGGCAACGTAGTAGCGTTCTACATGGAAAATTCGCGGCTCTAATTTGTTTGTATACACGATGCCGCACACGCCTTATGGCGTCGCAAATAATTATAATATTTATAACAGTGATTTGGTTCAACTGGGTTTTATTTTGTTTATTTTCATTATGACTTGAGTCTTTTCGACAGTTCTACGTGGGTATACTTACCAGAAATTGCTAATCCTAATTTTATCAACTTTTGGAGAGCGTGCGCGTGATTTATTTTTTGTCATCAATCCCCTATCTAAAAGTTGCACTGTGTCAAGTGACTTTTGCCAAGTGACAGGGCGCCATTTGACATATGTACATTTGTGTAGTTTTTCAACGCTGCGACGACGGTCGACCACGGAAGCGCCGTGTGGCAACGCCCTAAGGCAGTTGGTGCGTGTGAAGAACGACCGTTGATGATTCATAGAACAGTTTCAAATAAGGCTAACTCAGATATGGATTGAGCATGACTATGTATTTTAGTCTTTTAGAACTTTATTTTAAAGTTTAGTTTCCCATGTAGGTAAGGAATTGTGTTGTTTACATTTCATCATTAACTTTAAGTAATTAGTGTTATACAGACTACAGTAGTGGCTTCGATCATGTTGTTTGATTTTGTTGCGTTGATATTTACGAAGGCATCGTGTGACAGAAGCACCATCTTACGTCGTCTGTATTAACAAAAAATTGAATATTATTTTGAGAATCTTGTAGGAACTCTTTGATTTATTTCCGAGATCAAAACTAAGTAGGTATTCTGTGCTAGTCTCCCAGAGGGAAGCTATCTCTGCGCCCGTTATTGAAGCGTGATATCTGATAAGAGTGATAAGGTAACGGACTTCACAGTTTTCTGGGACCAACTGCCTGAAGCTATAATTTAGAACATCGTGTGTATTCACAATATTATTGTGTGAAAAAAGCTATTCTTTAGTCGTTCAAGGTTCAAGTGACCCAGTTAAGTCTCAGAAAATTTAGCCACTTACTTATTCTTTATGTACCTACCTACCTACATACCTACTTATTCAAAACAGATTTCCTTTTTCGACAACGACATAAACACACCATACCTAGTATTGGAGTATTTAATATTTTTAAATCTACTTCTATATTAATAATTTCGTGCAGGGGTACGGTAGACTCGATCGAAACCTTATAAGAATAACAGGGCACGAAAAAATATTGATTTCGAGTCGACAACATATATCCGCAAAATTCGTATTATGGAGAATTTCGTTAAATTCTAACGGCACTGACAAACTACAAATCGCGTCCGCCATCCAAACAAATCACAGTCGTCATGGATACGACTGGTCAATTTGACACATGACACATCGCGTGCGTCGCGCCAAAGGAGTATCCATCACAAAGAAATGTGTGAACTCATGTGACCATAGAGATAGTATAAAATCACTACGTTTATTCATGTGACTGTGTAAAGCGAAGCGTCTTGCCGGAAATATTGAATGAATCCTATAGAAAGTACAGATTAGGAAAATGAACGAAATAATGGCAATGTTTACATAATAAATCGATAAAAAATTAAATAAAAATAAACAAAGTTCCACAGAGTTATTACTGTGGGCTTGACAGCACTCAATGTATGTTGTCGATGGTTGGTTTTACATTCTCTATAGTAAAATGGGAATTAAAAAACTTATCTTCAAGGGCCCGCCCCGTTTTCAAAGGTTCCAAACACCCAAAAATCTATGCCGCTGCGCTCGGAAATGTACCACAGAGTATAAAAAATAGTACGTCGAGTCGTAAGACGACTGCCAACATTCGCGCGCTGATTTTATTCGTGTCGTAAGATCAGAGATGGTTTTCGACCATAGAGATAATAATAATAATATAGAGTTGCCCTAATGTCCTATAGAAAATAGTGGATCGGAAAATAGCTCAAGCTTATCAAAATTTTCATAAGTGTGTAAGAGACAACATTACATTTTTGACATAATAATAAAACAGTTTGAGGCAAACTGAAAACAGAAGATGGCCTCCTTAAAATGTATACATGAACACTCACACACGCACAACTTGAGACATCACAATGAACAGGCACCATTTTATGTTTTCGGATTGTGCATGTATGATACCTAATCTAAGCGTGTGTGAGTGTATTTTTGACACGTTTTTAAAGTAGGTATGGCTCCTTCATTATTATTATTATCTCTATGTTTTCGACATTCGAGCGGTTCAAAACTAAATACTTTTCTTCAGTCGTTGACGTTTCGTGAAAATAATGTTTTTGACAATGTCTAAAATTCAAATAAAATTCAAATGTCATTTAGTTTTGTAGTGATTTATTTTGTTTGGATTACATACTATGCCGAAAATCGTAAGTATTTCATAAAATCTTTCATTGGTCATGTCTGTCTTTGTATGGTCTTTTGTTTGATAATACCTATATGATACAATTTTGTTAACAGCCGAATCTCCTTGCATTTGGAAAACATTGTCACAATTGTGGAAAGTGGATGCAGCGAAGAGCTCTTCGTAAAGATGGTAAGTAGTATTTTGGTAGGTATGTAGGCAGGTTGTATTTTTAAGTGAGTTTTGTTCTATGTTTTCTTTTTAAAGTGTGGATTGTTAGACTTTCTGCATTCAAATAAAATAAGTACTTATTTACTTCCAGTGGCATGCAATTTTTGTAATGGCAAAGTATTTGCAAGAAATTGCAAGCAAATGCAAATATGCAGTCGATGTGTGGAATGCGACAACATTATACTCGGTAAGTGGCTCAATATTTTTTCTCTATAACCCAACAACAACTCAATAATAAATGACCACAGCATAGCCTGTGTTGAGATGTCATGAACACATACAGAAACAGACACTATTTCTTGATAATGAAATGGACCCCTTCATGCGCAAGTTCAACTTGAACTTGGCTGTTTCTTATTATACAATTGGACATTATTAATTGTATAATATATTTTTGCAGATAATTTCAATTATTGCGAGTGTTGTGGCCTAGAAACAATTAGGCAGTTAAGAATAACCAAGGCTCGGGCACTTTCAAACATTTTTCCAAAAAATCAAACTGCTCCTGTTGCATCTGTTAAATCACTAGCTGCCTCTACAATACAACCTGACAAATCCCAAGATTTATTTGATGACTTTCGGGTAAGTTAATGGTGCAGGTCACCAAGTACAATAAAATGAAAAATAATACTTATTACCAGATAGAGGTATGAGGATATACCTACATATATAAACAATACTTAATATTATTTGAATATTTGTCTAATATATTTTCTCCTTTAAGGTCGATAACGAAGAGTTGACGCTAATCGAAGAGTCACTGGTGACTGATGATGTTTCTTCGGACAACGAGAAAAAACAAGAATCAATGCTACCAGTCAGCAATGATTCTATTTCTTTAGAAGAAGAGGAGAAAGAAAACATATCAAATGGCTGGCAGACCTCAACGTAAATATTCAAGCAGGTTTAGTACAGAACATCAGCCCCCCAGGACTAACTATGTATATTTAGCACTTTCAAATAACACCATTCAAGTATCATTCAGTTGGTTCTATGATTTATGAAGGTATTCAATGTCAAGCACTTCATTTTTTAGGTGAAAAAATTAAAATTATTTTAAAAACCTATTTACCTACTATATATATTATTAAACACAATGAACGCTATACGAATCTATGCTTTACTTTCCTTTAATATTCCTTGAGAACCAATGACTACAGAAATATCTACCTACATTTTTTACCTATATGTGTATTATGAGTCCCCCGAGCGAAGCCGGGTTTTCTTCTAGTAAGTAAATAATAAAAAAATGTAGTGGGACGATTTCTGCTGGCACATTATTTGAAAATTTTAACCGTCGGCAGCTTAATCATCGATAGAGCTCAAAACAGCTGTTATTTTTGTCTATCGATCCGTCAGTACGCGCATCACGCAAAAATTACGACGGCTTTACGAGTTATCCGTGGTAGGTACGAGGGTGTAACGCCGCGAGCTTCCCAACTTTGGGCGGTACCTACTAATAATAAGATAGAAAACCCAATTTTGGTCTGACCCGAGACCTCATGATTCGAGAGACAGTCAAACTTGCGAGTAAATTTATAGGTGTAAGGACTTTTGTGATTTTTAAATCACTGCTTCAGTCTATATTGAGAAGTAAGGAACTTAAAATCATTGTTGCTCAAATAAGTTGTTTGTATATGTATACAGGCCAAATCTGGTTTCTAAATGTGGTAAGATCGGCGATGGGCATGTCTCGGTCGTTCTGAATAAGTTCATAAGGAAGGAAACGCCGTCGATTTATTGCGGGGCCGGCTCACCAGCTTGTGATACCAATGCAGCCAGCCACTTGCTTAGTTATACAACTTATGGCGAATTGTCCTTGAAAATAGACTTCAACCGATAAAAGTATAATGATAGACGAATCTTTTATAATTATCGCCACAGAACACGATCATGTGCCGCTTATATCCTATGGCTTCCAGAGACTCGCCTGAGATGATCCACCACTTTCTGGTTTGGGTAGGTACCTAGCTAACTAACAACCCTGAAATACCTAATTGAGTAATTGTAATCTATGGTTTGATCACGTCTGATGCGAGAGAAACATAAGTCGGTACCTACATGTACCTACCTACATAACATTTTGAAATATAGGGTAGGGTAGGTAAATGGTAGTTTGATATTAATTACCTAATAATATTATTATAGGTATTACCTAGATAACATTTAATTATCGGCCAATCGATTATGCCTCAGGCAACCACACTGTTGAGATTTAGCTGTAAGGATTCGGAGTGATAATTCGGGCTTGAAGTACCTACCCAGGTATTATGCGTGTCGAGCCTGTTAGCAGTCAGAATGGTCCAGATTTCCGCTAGCTCTCCAAACTCCAGCTTATTGATCTAGGTAGCATCAAAAAGCTGCACCCACATCAGGTGGGTTATTCTGTAACTTAGTTACCAACTGAAAATGGTTGCCAACGAATTAGTTTGATATACATTGCTGCTTTACTGTGTGAAATTATAAAAACACTTTATATTTCCCACAGTAAAGCAGCAATGTATATCAAACTAATTCATTGGCAACTATTTTCAGTTGGTAACTAAGTTACAGAATAGCCCTGCAGATCTTTTCAGGTACATTGTAGATGTAGATACCTATCTAGGTACAACAATACGCAGGTAGGCACACATTTTTATCGATTTTTCAGCTTCCGTGCATCCTACCGGTACCTACTTACAGATCGTGTGATAGGAGTTGAATCTAACTTTAGTCGTTTTGGTTTGGATAAGTTTGTAAATAATGAAACAAGTTGATTTTCCGTAATCCGTGCACTGAATATCGCTGAACTCATAACAATAAATTCAAAACATGGTCAAACCCTTATCAGAATCAGATAAGTGTTTGACTACTTACCTATCAATGTACTTACCTCTTATCAGAATACCTACCTAAATAATTTTTTACCTAAATAAAGACGTTTTTCGATTTCCTGTTAACAACATAGGAGGAAAACCTATTATTTAGGTAGATACTTAAATACTTAGGTAATTAGGTTTTGAAATAGGTAGGTAGGTAGACAAACTGATAACGTAACTAATTAACATATTCTACACAAAAGTTCTGCACTTTACCTGCATTTGAAGTAATCTCGAACCTCCGTTCTTCTCCATCCTTGCTGATTCAATGATCTTGATCAAAAATAAAATATCACTTTTATTGGAAGACACGGCAACAATCCAGTAAGTATAAAATATGTAAAATAAAGTAAACAGTCCTAATGAAAAATTGTAAACAATACACGCGATTTATCAATAAAACAACACATCTTTCACAAAATTTGACACAAAATATTTGACTTGACGGTTCAGTTTTACCGCGAAAGCTCTATTTGGAATGCGTTTTCGATGATATTTTTTTTTTAATTTTTCGCAAGCGCAAGGCATGTAGCCGTACAGCCGGTATGAATGAGATCGGAATAGCGATTAAACAAGCTGTGTACAATACAATGGTCACGAGGAGACTTGGCTGACGGCTCGCCGCTGGGGCGAATCACCGAGAGATGGCGGGGCGTGCAGCCTGCGTGACTTTGCGCTGAGTAATCCAATAGGCATTAACTTAAGTGTAACTTAATTTAGCCTAAGTGTAAGATTCAAACAATACGACGCTCTATAAAGACTATTTAAATTACATTGCCTGCATATCATGCCTCCTTATAAGTATTTATGGCCTAGGTCCGTTTTACAGACAAGTTGTACTAAGTTTTTTAAGATTCTCATTGAGTGACCTGCTTTCAGACAAAATATGCTTTAATTTAGCAAGTATTTTTTTTTTATATTGTATCGACACCATTAGGATAATATTGTGTTGGTGTGATAAGCATAGGCCCTTTACGAATTTTTTTTAAAAGAAAAGATGAAAAACGGCGGTTGCATCGACGCAACATCTGCATTGCTGTCTGCATCAAGGATAGATAAGTATACAGATTGCGGTGTTCAATTTGCAATGCGCATAATTGAATACTTCTGGGGTTTATTTACACACTAGCGGACCCGGCAGACGTCCTGCCCGCTATTAGCGCCACCTACTCGGTCCAATTTTTCTAATTACAAACCTTCCTCTTGAATCACTCTATCTATTAAAAAAAACCGCATCAAAATCCGTTGCGTAGTTTTAAAGATTTAAGCATACATAGGGACATAGGGACATAGGGACAGAGAAACCGACTTTGTTTTATACTATGTAGTGATAAGTATTTAGGTAGGTGGGTATAAAATACTTTGATAATAAAATTCAATAGCTTAGAATTTACAAGTCTTGCAATTAATCGTTCCCGGGATAAATAAAATCTCGTAGTCGTTCAATTTTTGTGGGTCGGTAAATGGCACATTTGGCGATTGCGACTGTTTATTTCGCTATTGTAGCTGCTGCTAATGTGCTTTTAATGAAACTGAGAAATATGATACCGGGAACCACAGGAGCATTATCCCGCCGCAGCGCAGCCGCAGAAATGCCCAGTGCCCACATAGTGCTGATTGTTGCATGCAACTGTCGCGAAACATGCGTCAGTTAGTTTAACTGAGTTTGATAGTTTAACCGAGTTAGTTAGTTTATCGAGATAGGTAGTAAATAGGCATCTAGGCGCAAAACAAATAAAACACAAAGTTATACCATATCGGCATTTATTTTTACAAAAGTTACATACAAACATTCATAATAATTTATGACATCTGCTATCCGCTACGAACGTATTCAGTTATCGTCTACAGTACGAACACACGACGCGACGCGACGACCACGTCGGACTACGCGCTTCTTACTTAGCATCTACATACACAGACACGCCAACTTACAATCTCAACATAGGTCGACTGGCCGATTTTTTCCCACGTTTTTAACCCCCGACGCAAAACGACGGGGCCGACCGAAAATGGCGGATTACATATTTTTTCACAACTCCCTTAATATGGGTATCAAATGAAAGAGCTTGACTAGTACAATATCACTATTGCAAATCCAAGATGGCCGCCTCCACAAAATGGCGAATGTCGGGGGTTTTTTAAATTTTCAATTTACACTTGTGTAGCATGGGGTTGCGTGGGGTGGTTTTCTGGTAGGCTGGATTAGCCTAACGGAACGCGCGACGGAAGCTGCCGGTCAGGACGTTACACTGAACGTGCGCGTATTAAAATATAAATTATACTACAGGGTGACTGTAGGAATTCCTTGTACATTTAAACAACTTCTAGCAGCTACGTTGGATACGTTTCTGTCGCACGTTGTGGCTGTTTCAGGCGTTAATTAATTTACCGTGGTGAACTAGTCTACTTCCGGCTTTACGGAATATGGTGTTGGATCGACCACAATGATGACCAAATGTTGACGTGTCGACAGCCGATTTGTTGGCACGTCCGTAGATTACTTTATTTGTCAATCATTAATACATACATAAAAACTCAATGCACACTGTGTGAATTCTCTCTTTTCGATTAGTTTAGGCACATTTTAATTTAATAAAAATACGAGTAGGTACTTACATCAAAACATAAATGTAGTACCTATATTTGATAGGACCTATTAAATCGGATCTGTGACCTGTCTAATCTATTAACGAAACAAACAACACATGCAGTACATAAATCTTATTATCAAAATTATTATTTCTAAATCATACCTAGGTACTTAAAGTTTGCTTAAAAATACTGGATTTTGGTATTTTCTATTTCATCTACTTTAGGTACCTACATGCTTAGTAGGAAAAAGATTAATCATTAGGTTCTGTTGCAGATCTTTGAACCTTAAATGAGTACCTACACCTATAGATAAATAAAATATACTTAGCGTAAAAAAAAAACAAAACAAATTGAAAGTGCCATTTACAAAAATATTTTTTCAACGAATCCAGCGTCAAAATTTATTTATTGCTGCCTAATATTATACTTAGGTAATGATTATAATTATTTATAAGTAAAATCTTTATAAAAAGAAAAACATATTTTACACGCATTAATTTAAAAGAACTAATACATTAATTTATGGTTAAAATAATATAACATTAGAAAGTAAGTATTAAAAATACAAGTTCAAAATGGTTTAAGGATATTTTACTTATTCGATTTTCCTTCCAAACACTTTGTCAGTATATTTATTTAGCCTGCTTAGATATATTCAAATCGAGTTATTTTACAACAGGTACGTAGGTATGTATCTCTGAACCATTTTGAGTGTAGGGGCCCTTACACACGGCGCCGTTTTCAATCAATTCAGATTCAACTGAGTAGATTCAACGGAAGACCTCCAAGCCAGGGCTTCAGTCAAATTAACTCTCCAGCTCTCAGGAGAGCCAAGTGCTTTGGGATTTATGGCCTTAAAGTCAGTTAAGATCACAATAGTCAGGTGAAAAACACCGGATGAAGAGGCGCGTATCACAATAAGACTGAAACAAGTGAACAATTTCCACGCGATAAAGTCATAGCCTGTTTAGTTTTGATTTTGAATAAAGGTATTGTCGTCGTGTGTAAAGGTCGTAAGTGTTTTTTTTAAGTTTTCATTAAATCTTGGACTAAAGAATTCATACTTTAGGTATACTGAAGAAACGCATCGAAGTGATGTTTTCTCGCTCTCTAAGTTTTAAAACACGCCTAAGTAATATTATAATCTAGAATATTCGTAAATACACAATTTGCTACTACATAATAATATTATATCGCTTTGCAAGATATTTTTTTAATAGTGGGCATACATAAGAATGATGACTTCTGTCCTTCTTTCCCGTCTGACCAAGCGCACAGCTAGGATTATGCACCTCTGAAACGTTATATAATATTATACTTATCAATATAATAATATGATAATACTAGCTTCTGCCCGCGGCTTCCGCGTGAATTTCGGTTTTTCACGAATCCCGAGGGCATCGCGGATTTCCGGTTCCTGTTCCTGCAACCTTTTACAACCTTTGCCAAAAATCTTTTATTCTTGTTTATTATCTGTAGTTCGAAGGAAAAGTAAACTTAAGTAACTAGTACCTACTTAAGTTTACTACTTAAGTTTACTTTTCCTTCTTAAATTTTATCTTGCTCATTATAATTTCCACTTTTACTTCAAAACGATTTGTTTTCACACAACCTTTATTCATCCAAGTGAGCGACTCCATTATGCACAAAAGTGCTAAAAGTAATGCAACGAAGATTAGGTATATTCTATAGGTAGATAGTAGATTATACTTTCACGCCAACTTATAGCTTGAAATCAAAGAACTTTTATCTTTCCTTGGAACCCCAAAGTCAATCGGTCCTTCTAGTTATGTATCAAAGTCAAAGCATCAGCATCGCCCATTGACGTCCAGAGATTCAATTCTATTAGTTACCTAGGAAATACATGTTGTCGTTCATCCTCATTCCTAAAACATCGTCTATAGAAATCGGGCTAACGTACTTAGTAATTAAATTTGCGTTTAGGTACATACATACGTCCTCGACCATGAACGACGTCGAAATTACCCATCATCGCACAAGTCCTCGTATCTAATAGCTTGTGTAAACAAGATATAATTTAAAAATTAAAAAAACCCGACTGCCATGCTATAAAACGAACTAAAAAATTAATAAACTACCACCGTGGAACTTACAGTGTAGTTGTTATTTATTTTGTTTTTCATGATTTGTCACTCCAAACTGATTTAAAATATATAGATTGTGTACATTTTCGTACTGGCCTTTTAAAGCCCTTTATTTTGATACCCCACTCGAGGGTCTTGAAGAAAAAAATTTTTTCAGCCCGCATATTAAAGTGCATAAAATCCGCCATTTAGATTTTTTATGATTTTTATGTACCCAGTAACATTTGTGCCGTCAAGACAAATCTAATGACGTATAATTTATCAAAATTGGTTGAGCTGTTAAATAGTTACGAACTGACATAGGAAACGGTCATTTTATACGATTTATCACTCCAAATTGTTTCCAAATATATAAATTGTATACATTTTCGTATTCGCCTTTTGAATCCCTTTATTTTGATACCCCACTCGAGGGTCTTGAAGAAAAAATTTTTTTTCAGCTCGCACAATAAAGCGCATAAAGTCCGCCATTTTGATTTTTTTTTAAATTTAGGTACCCATTGACACTCGCGTCATCGAGACAAATCTAATGACGTATCATTTATCAAAATCCGTTGAGCCGTTGATTAGTTACAAGCGGACATAGGAATGGACATACATACACACAGGTGAAACACATATACCCAGTTGGGTAAATAAAAAACATAGTGAATGCCCGGTATCAGGTAAAGTCATTCAGATTTAAAGAGAATAACTCCAAATAGGGCTGCAGTGAGCGATGAGTTTAGTTCATTCCGCCATTCATATGTAGTTACTGATGGTTAAAGAAATATCTTGCAATGCAACACTCCGTAGGACCAGGGTTACAATATGCGGTTACCGTGCCTAGGATTTCACACAACACAGGTATTAGGTATATACGTTAGGCAGTCTTTGGGTAGGTCGGAAGATTTTAGCGACTAGGTATATACTTAATTATACGTTCGATAATTGTACTAATACCACGATTAACTATACCGACCAATTGCTACTAATTCGTTTGGAGACATCTTAAAACATTCCAAGACAATTACAAATTGTACGTGACGCGGTTAAAGTTAAATTACCGTTAAGGTTAAACTGGAACACCCAAAAACAATCAAAGTGTGTTGCACAATTAATCCGTATTCGTAACTTAAAAAATCGGACTTCCTGACAAAATGGCAAATGTTTTGGTGGTCAATTTTAACTGTAATCTTAACCTTACTTTAACCGCCTGATTGGCAGCTTTTTCAGGTTTTTATTTAAGTTTATCCATCCCATTTAATTTCCAATAATAGCTTACTAAATCATCAACACAATCTAAAAGCTCAGTCAATCGTAAATTAATTTGCAGCACCAGAGGAACCACAGTGCGTTGCCGGCCTTTAAGGAATTTGTTGATCCGCCCCTTGAATAACTTCCATATCAAAGTAAAAATCATCAGCGTTGAAGAAACCTCCTTTACTTCGAACGCTATATCTATCGATCAACGCAAATGGCATCCCAAAAGCGGGCCTAATGGCATGCGTTAAGATATCGCCCGCACCTCGAATGCATTTCTTGGCTTGAAAATTTTAAGATTTCCATCAATTAGTGGCAATTCTGTATTTATTCTACCGACCACATTCTAAGAACTAACATCAATTCAACTTACATATAAATCTATACTATAGATAATATTAAACTAACACATTATTCTGGTTTAATATATTCCATGTTAATTGGTGTCATTGGGGTCAAAGCGAATTCACTTATTTTCTATATAATTATGTTTTCAACAAAAATTCAAAAACATTTCGACATTTTATTTTGTGCGATTGTATATAATACCCTGAATTATTGATAATACAAGTAAAAAATTTCAAAAATTTTTGGACAATTCAAAAAGGGGTAAGTAAGTATAAGTATAACTAAAGTATACTTTAATTGGTTAGGTTGGAACGCATAGCACCGGCGGGTAAGCGATTGGCAGTCAAAAGCCGCCTAGATTTATGAATATCATACGGCAATGTGCGAGAAAAGTTGTTGCATAGGCGCACACATATTTTAGTGTATTTTCGTATGTTATTTCTTAAATTGAGGTGCCTATTTGAACACTGGTCATATTATAACCACCCGTGCTACAGAAAGCGTAAAATAGTCAAGGTTTTTTTTATAGTTTTAATAAAGCCCGTAAGAAAAAAAAAGAAAACAAAGGAAGGATTTATGAGAATAGTTCGATCGTCCAACAGTGAAACTATTTCTATGCTTTTAAAGATCTATTTAACTTTACGAAGACTGGTCTAAGTGTTAAGTATAGGCCATAGGATAAAATACGAATCTAAGTTGTAATGGCTACACACATCTTTTCTATGACAAACACTGTTACGACTAAAGAGCATGCAACTAGTATACAAGCATTATCCCTTTGAGCCAATTTAATATTCAGAACATTTATATATTCTCTAATATTAACAATTTATTATTTATTGTTTCGTAAAATGCAGAAATATAAAAGTCATAAGTTATTATGGCAATTAGATATTTAATTGGCACATTTGTAAAATTCCTTCGTGACTCGTGACCAGCACATATCATTTTCCACCTAGTATTGAGCATGATAGTGACACAATTGCGTCATCATTTCATAATATACGAACATTTCCCAGCAGTAGAGTGTACTGAATAGACTGTCTCAAAGAAACGAACATCAGAAAATATTCCCTTTACGAAACAGAATACTTGCAGATATGCGACTCGAGTTTTCTTCATCTCGCTTTGGAGTATCCACAGTAAATGAAACCAATCAGTATGCTTAATTGGAAAGTTACATCATGAAGTCTCCGCAGTCCAATCCGAAGTCCCAGTCGTCGGATGTGCCGGTGGCGTTGTCGTCGTACTCGGCGAGGGCCTGTTCGTAGGCCGCCGCCTCGTACGCCGTGACGCCGTCCAGCATCGAGCACGCCGGGGAGACGTTGCTGTGGTGCATTATCGGCATTGCGTGAAGCGCGAAATCGTCGCCCTCCTGTGACCATGTCAGACCTGTAATGTACACACCGAACATTATCGAAACAATTAATTATAGGTCGCAAGATCATCATTCATTTTTAAGGGGTTCGATTTGTTTCTTGTATCTTTTTCCAGCTTCCTGTGCTATTTGTCATTTCTAATCTCTTAGCAATACATTAGGCTGCAATTTGATAAATGCAAAATACGACAGATTTGCAGTTTGCACTATTGTTTCTTTCGGCAATGATGTTCATATAGCATGTACCTGATAGTAATTTTAATTCCGCTTATGAAGATCCGTAGCATCAGAGACTTTTAAAGAAATACTGTTCGCGAGTACGTGGTGGAATTGATCCTGAATATCGGGAAGTGGAAGAAGAATACCAGGCAACCAGGTGGTGATAATGAAAGTGCGACATAAGGTGTCAAAAAGGAGCAAGGAGGCTGACAATTCAAACAACTCTTCGCAGAAAACTCTCCATTTTTTAAGTGGTTAATACACAATCAGAGCTAACGTCAGGCTGAGTTTAGTGACGCATTCAAGACGCATTCTACCTACTTGCTTTCTATCACGTTTGATTCATCTGATGGTTCATAAGCCATGGTATTAAAATGGAAGTCAAAAAGTAGGTAACACTTACGGCCACTCCACGCGCCGTTCGGAAGTGTGACCCATCCCCAGCCCTGGCCCCAGGAGAGCTCGTGGTCGAGCTGCCCCGCCAGCGGGACCTGCCGCTTGATGACCGCCACCAGGCCGCGGCCGTCCAGCGCGCCGACCGTGTTGCAACACGAACGCGCGTACATTTCCGATGATGTTGTTGCTGAAAAAGAGATGAGATTGGTAGGGTCACTATGGGATAAATGGAAAGGGATAGAGTGCACAGGTGATGTTGAAAGTTGAAACAACGGCATATTTAGGACCTCACATTACATCGTCAGGATTGTAACGCAAGTTCTATCTGCGTAGTTCGTCGACAGTAGTAATGAAATCGCAGCGGTCTACGTATAGTGGCCATCGACTAGTTGAGTCTATAAATCTTAAAGCTACGTCTACTCTTGACGAATCTTCACGATCGAAGCATGTAACGAACAAAATTCGTAGGCATAGAGTTTACAAACGATGAACGTAGGTACTCTAAGCGTGCTCATTTGAGGAAAGTCTTCGCCACGCGAATTTTGTTGTAGACACCTACATCATTTTCTGCAATTCAAAATTCAATATTCGAGTAAGAATAACTTCAGAACAAAGAAGCAGTTCGGATATATTATCTAGGTACTCTACGATATAGGTACTTTCTTGTGTAAAGACTGAAAATCCGCCGCTAGACTGGATAATAAATGGAGCCATCTGGCGTCTGCTGGCAGCTGTCGCCATGTGCCGACATTCAAGATTTACCTACTCCACGTATCTTGATTCTTGAGACAATATTTTCTTTTTCAGTTTAGTGCATACGTAGACAATAGGTGCTAAAAGTAATAAATAAGTGAATACGTAGGCAAAACGAACTAAAAGTAGTAAGTAGATGTAGATATATAATTTTCTTTTCTAAGGCGAGTTCAGATTTTAAAACATGAAACTTTTTGCATAACACGTCCTCTATAATGGTTTGCATTGTAAAATTTGTTTTCCTCACTATTAAAGTAGAACCTTGTTGCCTAAAACATGGTTCAAATTAGGATGCAGGCTATTTTTTTAATATTTTATTGCACATATTTTATGCTTGTAAAACAGGCTTACATAGTACAATTTCGCATGCAAAGCATCTTTATGACAAGTTTAAGGTTTCAGCTCAATCTCATCATTTTCATTACCTCTTTGAACCCTTACATGAGACCTTTTCCATCAGTTATAATGAGCTAAACTGAAAATGGAGCGATCCTATAACGTTGTGGTTCTCACAAACATCCCCCGCTACGCATGGTGGAAAAGTAACTTTAGTGAATAAAAGCATTTTTCATATTTATAATTATAGGTGTAATGATGTCCGTGTGGATTTTGACCGTTGGTATTTCTGGGATAAAAAGTAGCCTATGTTTTCTCCAAGGTCTAGTCTATCTCTGTACCAAATTTCGTTAAAACCGGTTCAGCGGTTTAGGCGTGAAAGCGTAACTAACAAACAAACTGACTTTCACATTTATAATATTAGTTAGGATTATGTAGAGCCAGAAAGTCCTCACCTAGACGAGATAATAATAAGTGAAGCCATCTGGTAAGTAGGTTGTGCTGACCTAATAGATTAACTTGAGTTGTCGGGGGCATAGTTAATGGAGACTTACTTTTCTATGATCATTTGGTATCAGAGGTTACTAATTGGTTACTTTAATGTTTATGTCTACCTTATGGAGGGTAACATACATACCTGTGATAATTATTACACAAATGTGGCTGTTACCGTGACGAAAAAAATAAATATCAAAATTATAGAAAATATACAATACGAAAATATTTGCAAAATACATGATCGTGGGCGGTTCTGTGGTGTTGTTATTGGTTTTCCAAAAAAAGTTTATTGATAATATCTTTATTTTTAAAAACGTATAAATCCATAATTGCCTGCCCTGGGTTGCGATGTCAAAAAACACGAAAAATGAAAAGTCATGCGGGCAATGACCCAACAACCGACCCGCTAGGACGGAGGACGTGGGTGCTTTTGTTTTCCGGGATCAAAATATTATAATAAATACCCATTTTTGAAGATAAATAATAATATGTTAAAAAAGGTCGCTAAACTTCAGTGTATAGGTAAAACTCCGATCCTGTTAGACAACAAAATATTAAAAAAGAAAAATATTACGTTGCAACGTTACCTATGCAACTTTCGTAGTGTAAAGATACTAGATATTAACTAAAAAGGCCAGTAATTGCATTAAACAATCGGCCCAGTAGCTTTTCAGGAAAATGGTAACACGTAAACCCACAAAAAAACTCTTACGTTAAACGCATTCGTAGGTAGGTAGGTATATACCGTCTCCATTCCGTCATGATAATTTTCCACAATAGTAATTTTCAACAGTGCTATTTTGCGTAGACAGAGGCTGCTGAAGGTATTGGCGATTTAAATAGGACATGGCTTATGCATTAGGGAGTTTAGAAGTAAGTACTTACAGAGTTACCCTTTCGAAATTTCGAAGTGCGGCTCTGGTGGACCTTTTTGTCGCTTTATATATTATCGCTTTATTTATATGATGATGATGATGATGTACATATTCCTGAAACTACGTGTGTTATTCAAAATTTCATTTCGTACATCGAGGGGAAAGTTAAACTACTTATTAGTGAAAAAGGAATTTGGTCTGATGACCCAAGTCTCTTTGATAAAAAGAACGTTCGATTTTTGAAATTAAAAATTTAAAGCTATAGAGTAATCTAACAACTACCTAAATAAGATAAGATTAGATAGATTATAGATAAGATAAGATAGATAAGATTAGATATTATTTTCAGTTACAAATTCATAGAAATTTTTGTAAAGATTTCGAAAATCTTTTACCGTAGTTTGTACTACGGCCTAAACCCTTCTCAAGGTAATGGGTTGATCATGATGATGATGATCAACCATCAAATAGCTCCCACGTTTCTGTTAGCAAATAGTTTAACAACGCAACTTACCTTCCCCTGGAACCTGCTATTTAATTAATATAAAGTTAGCAAAGTTAAGATGAATCTCCACTCACAGTGTCCGGAGGATAAAAGGCAAGTTGACACGTCTCCTAAGACTAATGAAGGTAAATACACTTCCTAGTTTCTAATAGCGGACTTGGCTCTTCGGGGACCGTAAACTCCTATAAATGTAAGTTCGCCTGCCTTACTTTCTTGTCTAATGTAATCTTTACTTTGGGAAATCCACTGTGTACCTACAGCTTCAAAATAAGTGGCGATAGCCTAGTGGATAAGACTTCGACATCCCCTAGGCACGCACCTCAACTTTTCGGAGTCGTGTGGGTTTTAAGCATTTAAATATCACTTGCTTTAACGGTGAGGGAAAACATCGCGAGGAAACCTGCATGCTTGATAGTTCTCCATAATGTTCTCAAAGGCCTGTGAAGTCTACTAATCCGCACCACAGAGTAGGTACATTGGTAATATTACCAGATTCCGCATTTGGCTAGCGTGGTGGACTACGTCCTAAACCCTCCTCATTCTGAGAGGAGACCCGTGCCCAGTATTGAGCTGTAAATTGGTTGATAATGATAAAATATGATAAACATGATTCTCAAAAATCTGTATCAATCATTGCTACAAACTCTATTGTGGTGATTGCTGCATTTATGGTAGGTATTACTAGAGAATGCCCGCGGCTTCGCCCGCGTGAATTTCGTTTTTAAGCAAATCCCGAGGGAATCGTGGATTTCCGGTTCCCGTTCCCACTCCCTTTTCCAACCTTTATACCTACTGTCAAGGAAGTTCTCTATAGTAATCTACCTATAGCTGTAGCTATAGATTTCGGGTTTTTCAAAATCCCGTGGGAACTGTGCATTTTTCCAGGATAAAAAGTTTTAGTTAAGTTAGCCTATGTTTTAAGTCAGGGCATATTCTATCTCCATTCCAAATTTCAGCCAAATCGGTTCAGTAGTTGCGGCGTGATTGAGTAACAAACATCCAAACATCCTTGCTGCAACAATGCCTTTTAACCAATAGGAAGAGAATGTCGGCGACAGTACGATCGTCGCTCTGTAGGCTCTACGAGTATCATTCTCAGACGATCGAAACTCTGGTATCAGCGGGCGATGGAGTTGAAACGAACTCGCTCAGAGTTTTTCTACGTGACTAAAACCGGAATGAGGAAAGAGTTTACGGTGAAAGTACGAGTATTCTGTGACGTCATGCCAATCTCGTATTTGATTTATGATGATAGATAAGTATATCACTGGCTATAAGTTTTTGCAGGCTTTAATTTTATCGATAGAATAAGTAGTTTAAGGTAGGTTAGTAAGAACGTCGGAGTACCCTACGAAAATTTTACTTTACTATACCTGTGAAAGAAAATACCGATGAAATACCTAGAGTTGTATTTGAAACGAGAGGTTAATTAGTTACTTACCTATACATAGAATTCTTTGAATTTTAAATACACTTTGAAATAAAGTAAGTAATATCATCATCATCATCATGATCAACCCATTACTGGCTCACTACAGAGCACGGGTCTCCTCTCAGAGTGAGAAGGGTTTTGGCCATAGTCTACCAGGCTGGCCAAGCGGATTGGCAGACTTCACACACCTTTGAGAACGTTATGGAGAACTCTCAGGCATGCAGGTT
Organism: Melanargia galathea; assembly: GCA_920104075.1. Lineage (NCBI taxonomy): Eukaryota > Metazoa > Arthropoda > Insecta > Lepidoptera > Nymphalidae > Melanargia > Melanargia galathea. Next base: position 10,796,913 of record OV049875.1, read on the forward strand.
TCCTCACGATGTTTTCCTTCACCGTTAAAGCAAGTGATATTTAAATACTTAAAACGCACATAACTCCGAAAAGTTAGAGGTGCGTGCCCCGGGATCGAACCCACGACCTCCGATTAGAAGTCGGTCGTTCTAACCACTATCTAGGCTATCACAGCTTTTTTTAAATAAGTAGTATGTATATTTTAAATAATATGCAAACGTTTAATTAAACCCTAACTTAATAAATTAGAAATTATAAATAGGTAGGTAGGTATATGTACAATGTACATACCTATGTAATAGCAATCTAAATATTTTTCAAGTCAACTTTATGACTTCGATTTCTTTTATTGTTAAAATAGATAAATTATTATATATCTATTATTATTTTTCTAAACCTAAAAATTATAGCATTTTATAATATTTTATTAGGTTAGATAATCTATCGCGTAAGATTTTCGAATCTACCTACTTGGGCAAATAGGTACATGCACTTTATCTGTTCGTAAGTCTGTCTGTGAGAACTTAGCCTCTATGTTTCTAGTTTTTTTTCCCAAAAAATAATCTAAGTATCACACTGTAAATATAATACGCTCCAAAAACAAGTATTTACGCGATGTTAATGTTCTCGAATACATTAAAGTCATAAGTGTTAAAACCCATCCTATTCTGTACTCGTATGCGAGAGATTACGCACACGGCTTTTGGGAAAACGGTTTGGGAATTTTCCAAGGACTTTTCACTTCGCTTACCTACTGAATACCTACTTAATCTTAATAATTGCAGCCTCGGATAGCCATCGCAATAAGACCGTATTCAGAGGACGAGGTTTTCCGTTATAATCCCTGTAATAACTCCGGATTAGGGTGTATTTACTAATGGTTTTGGTTTGATACGGCTTTTCTGTACGTGCCTCGAGACTAACGAAGCGGCGTTTTGAATACATAATTTACATGTACTGTAAGTACATAGGTAGGTAATATCTAAAGAAAAAATACTTGGCAAGTTTTAAAAGACTCATTTTAATTTCAAGGTAAGCGCATTTTGATGATTTACGTACGAAATATATGACACTGGCTCATTTGTTGATGTCTTGTAATAATAAACAAATTACAAAACTAAATTGACAGGTCAAAAATAGTGCTATCTTTCCTATTCCTTGCAGGCTTGCTGTTGTTGTATGTTCCTTGCGGAAAACGACAGCATTAGATTTAGAGCTATCAATTTAGTTTAGGATTAGGTAAAACAGAATTAACCTTGTTTTCTGATAATATGCTGCGCTAGGTAAGTAGGTACTTACGTCGCACTCTGACTGTTGGTTTCTTGAAGGCGGTTCGTAGGTACGGCATCGACATCACCAGCTCGATGTGAGGCGGTGGAGGAAGCTGAAAGTATATAAATATACAATATATTATAATATGTACATAAACTTGACTATAAATTATACAGCATACAGTTATATTTAAGTATATATAATATTATGTATAAATAAAACCTATGTATACAGTATAACTTACAGTACCCAGAAAATAAATTTTTATTCTAAGAACTTTTTAACAAAGCGCTTTTAAATTATTATTGAATTAATCTACCACTAACTAAGGACATTACAGAATTATAATCATGACTAATAATTTCTCTATTCTTTTATTTTTAATTATTCAGAGACCAAGTTACAAAAAACATTTATTACCGACCACCGCTAGCAAAACACGTGAAAATATAAACTGATTTTCAGGTGTTCTACTCAATTAAACTTCTTGGTATGAAACACGGATGTCCTACACACCTTAACATCAAGTCAAAGAATTTTCTCTACATTTTAAATTTTGATCCGAGATCAAAAGTATATGTACGTTAATTTATTAAACTCAATGTGATACTAAGTACTAGGTACCTACTAAAGCTTATATAACCTACCTACTAGGGTGGTCCTTATTCCTAAGAAAAAAAATTTTTTTGTTTAATTTCACGGGGCACTACATAATTTGATTCTATACCTTATGAAAGTATTTCAGTATTTTTTTCAATTTTTTTAAATGACATTTAAGGGTCGCTACTAAGATTTGAATTTTAAATAAAAACTCGAAATCTCTACATATGTTGGATTCATTTATTCATAAATCAGGACATGAAAATACAAAATTACTGTCGGTGTTATAAATTAAGATATTAGGTAATTATTTGGATCATTTATTTTAAAGTTTTATCTAAAAGTTTTGTTTATTTATTTATTTAAACTTTTTCTGTCCACTGAACCAACTAAACTCTGGGGTCCATTTTGTCGAAGTGCTTATAAAAGCTGCTTGTTTTCTTCTGCAATCATAATATTTAAAGCATCATGATAAGCAATAAATCTTCTAATTTTTTTGCCAGTTTTGTTATATTTTCTTTAATGCTACTGAACGTTTTTCTTTGTTTTCTTTAATTTTTTAGATTCTGCCAGTTTCTGAAGAATTTTTCAATTTTACTGATAACATATTTTTTTTAATGAATATTATCCCACAAATTTATGACTTCGCATGCCGCCCAAGTCGCATATTCACGAATGGTTTTCTTTTTTACATTTTTCTAGTAAAAAAACAAACATAATCCTTCACCAACGGATTGCAACCTTGAATGGTTTAATTCAGATAGTAATTGACCGATAAACCAAATGTTAGTTTGATTTCTAGTAGATATATCGGCGCAAATATTAAAATCGTTGATTCATATTTGACAGACTTTTTGACGTGAATGATTCCGCTTTATGATTTGGCCAAGTTAGATGCTAAAAGTGCTCTGTTCACATAATGTGAACGGAGGTGAATAGTAATAATAATAAAATCTAATGTTACATAATAATGAAGTCTAACTAGTAATTTTTCCTTTTTTTAATTCTTCGATGTGCTGTTTGAAACGCCGGCAAGTGGTAGTATTTCTGTCTGGAAAGCCAAGGCGGCATTGCGGTCGACGGCGATGGTGTATTTGCTTCCTATTGTGAGATATATTGTGGTGAATGTGATATTTAACTGCACCAATGTGCTGTTTATATTTGCGGAGATCAAGAAGGACAAATCAAGGGAGTCGTAAAAAGTGGTCTTAATATCATCCTCCTGAGCTGTTTAATGTTATTGGCGAAGAGATTAAGCTTGTCAACCCGAAAACAACAAAGGGATTTGTATTGAAAAGAATGGCCGAGCAGGCTGAGGGAGATGAGGTGCTTTATGATGGTGGAGAAACCAAGATTGAGGGATTTTTTAGATTTTTGAAGAGTGAATGTCTTACTAGGAGAAACACCAAGACTGGGAGCAGGGCTTGGCCCTAAATATGATGAACCGTGTGAGGTTTTTACCAAGCAATAAATGTGAAATTCGCCGAAATAATCAGCGTGATCGTCGATAAAAGTTTGCCACAAACATCTGCGAAGTACACCAAGGTTTGGCATGCAAAGTAATGTGGCCGTATCGGCGATGAAGTCGGGGTAGTTACCCTGAGGTGCAATTTGAGAACGAGGATGTTGTTTCTAGTCGATATGTGATTGTCACATGTTCGCAAGATAAGTATTTTTATGTGTTTTGATTATCTGTGTAACGTGAAAGCCAAAATGAGCGCTGAGGCTCTGAGGCTGTGGACCAAAATTAGCGCTGAGGCTATGAGGTTCTTGTACTAATAACTTTACGTGTAAGCCAAAATGAGCGCTGAGGCTCTGAGGCTGTGGACCAAAATTAGCGCTGAGGCTATGAGGTTCTTGTACTAATAACTTTATGTGTAAGCCAAAATGAGCGCTGAGGCTCTGAGGCTGGACCAAAATTAGCGCTGAGGCTATGAGGTTCTTGTGATAACTACTTAATGTGTAAACGTGAAAGCTAAAATGAAATCTGAGACTGGACCAAAATTAGCGATGAGGCTATGAGGTTCTTGTTTGTGTATTAAATGTAGATAAAACATGGTACTCTGAGGCCGGACCAAAATTAGCGCCGAGGCTATGAGGTTCTTGTGCTAATGAGTAATTATTTGAGTTTAAACCAATTTGGGTGTTAAGTCTGCCACGTTTGCACATTAACATGTGTGACGTTATTATTATACGCGTGTATTAACGTGTGCAATTCATGCGAATTGATAAAATTGTGTTTTTTTATTTTTCAGCCAAAAAAATCTGGTAAGGCGCAGAGACGCGCCTGTTATCAGTATGGCCGTATCGGCGCAAATATTAAAATCGTTGATTCATATTTGATTTTTAAAAATACCCGCAACGACGCAACATTATTTTTGTCGAAATGTTGACACCCCACCACCACGCAGGTATTTAAAAGCGGGGCCGCACAGTAGAGGGGCATTCGTTTATGGACATTCAAAGTGACAACACGTTTTATTGGTTAATTATTTGATTGTTTAAAATTTAGTTAATTCAAGTATTAATTCGAGGTTTAATTCAAGTGTTAATTTGGGTATTGAATCGGGTATTGAAATCTAGCATTGAATCGAGTATTAATTCGAATGTTAAATTAGAGTATTAATTCGTGGTTTAATTCAAGTGTTAATTTGAGTATTGAATCGAGTATTGAAATCTAGCATTGAATCGAGTATTAATTCGAATGTTAAATTAGAATATTAATTCGAGGTTTAATTCAAGTGTTAATTAGAATATTGAATCGAGTATTGAATCGAGTATTAATACGAGTGTTAAATTAGAATGTTAATTCGATGTTTAACTCGAGGTTTAATTCAAGTGTTAATTCGAGTGTTAAATTAGAATGTTAATTCGAAGTTTAACTCGAGGTTTAATTCAAGTGTTAATTTGAGTATTGAATCGAGTATTAATTCGAGTGTTAAATTAGAATGTTAATTCGAAGTTTAATTTGAGGTTTAATTCAAGTGTTAATTCGAATATAACTTGAGTGTTAATTCGAGTGTTGATTCGATTGTTAATTCAAGTCTTAAATTAGTGTTTATTTATAATAAATATTTTATGAGTGACATCAACAGTGAGTTTTGATAAACCTTCGGTCTCCTGTTCTTACAGATATACTGAGTCCGCTACTTGTAGACGTCATTGCAAGTTGAAATATGTTTATATGCCTTTTACAAAAAAAAAAAACGCGTGCGCTCTCGTTAATGACTAATTAGACTGAAGTGCGGGGCGGGCTAATTCTCGACTTACAGAAGAAAGAGGTACAGAAGAGGGGTCGAGGGAAGAGGGGAAGAGGAGTGGTTACCTATGCGAGTTTCCCTTGCAGTTAAAATCTGATAAAAATACTTAAATGAAACCATCACTTAAGGGTGGTTATCGATTTTCGTTCGAAACACCTTGCAAAGGCTAAAATCGCTATGTTTTATCTATTATGGAAAAAATGGTTTTGATTATCTTGTTAAGACACAAACGATGCAAGAAGGCATCCTATTACAAAAGGGCTGAATGCTCAGGGTAAAAAGAAAATTAGGAAAATCCTGTGAAAAAGTCATTTATCTCCGTGTGCAAATGCCCATCTATTGAATTACATATTTTTTTACTCAATTCGTGTGCATCAAACGAATTAGTTAATTGGTTTTTCAAATTAAACAATGATATAAGATTAGACTGTTTACCCTTTGTAATTTATAAAGCCATTCTAACCCTGAAATAATCCAACTTTTAATTTTGTCAATCGTAAACGGTCATTACGTTCTCTGGTAATGGAATCGCTACTTCACGACGTGTTCAAACGTGTACAGCAACGATTTACCCTCCTGCGTATCCGGCGTCTCAGTTAGTGCCGCTGATGTTCTGTTATAGTATGGTGATCTTTCAATTAACACAAAAAAATTGCATTCGCGAGTAGTCAGAAGTATTTTGTCACGCGATAGAGTTCATTACGTTCCATCGATTTTCAACGTGACTTAATTTTTTTAATTTTTTCTAGATTTAGTACTAGGATTTATGTTTTGTTTCTATTCAGAGTTCTATTTCGGAGATTTTATGCATTCACGTATCTCGAGTATTTTAAATTTAAAATCGATTTGGTCATTTGTTTCCAATTCATTTATATCCATTCCGTTCCAAAAAAACAAGTGGACATGAGTAAAACAAAGAAAAAACTTACAAAAGAAGAAAAGTTAGTTAAAGATAGAGCCAGAAAACGCCAAAATTAAGAGAAATTAAAAAAACAATTCAGGAATTATTAAAATTAAGAAAGAAAAATAGCGAAAAAATTACCTTTTAAGAAAAGAACAGAAAAAGATTCGCAGCATCATTGAAATGTCCGCTTGAGCACAACATGAACAGAAATAAACTTTGAAATATAAGAAAAAAAAGAGGGGGCAAAATAAAGTTAAAGAGAGGAGTATTGGTCAACGATACCCCTGAAGTTCCTGAAAAAGAGAATTAAACTGGAAATATTTCACCTGAAATTACAGAAACCGATCAAATTATTGTCAAACCTATCTCCTCAGACAAGGCGACTACTTAACTCGGTTTAACAAAGATTGAGACGTAAAATTTCTGCAAGACGGCTGGTCTTGCAGAAATTTTACGTCTCAATATCGTCAAATCTAAAATTTTTAATTAATTTTTTTTAATTTATTTAAAATTATTATGCTTGTTTACTGTTAATCTAAACTCAAGGTTTAGATTTTATTTCAATGTTATTCGTTTTTTTCATATAATTATTCATTATTTCATAAAATAATCAAAGATGGGCTACTAAAAAGCTTCTGAATTCATTTTTATCCGACGATAGGTCATTACACTCCAAGTGATTTTCATTTCTTTCCACTGGTTCATTACACTCCATTAATTTTCCGGAAAACTGCTAGAGTTACGAAGAGGCCTTGTACATGTAATTTTTTCTCATACTGTAATCTATAAGTGTATATACAAAAAATAATAATAAAAAGAAAAAAATTTTTTTTTTTCAAAACCGCGAAATTAAAACGAAAATCGATAATCACCCTTAAGCGGCCATACAACGGTTTTCGTTAAACTTTAACACCTGGTAGCGACCTCTAAATCGTAAGAAAAAATTAAAAGAAAAAAATTTGTTTCATATTTAGATGTATATAATCGAATGACAATGTGCCCCGGCGAAAATTCAAAAGTCGAAAAATAAGGACCACCCTACTACCTACATATTGATGCAAAAATGTATACTTGATGCTGAGTTTAATTAAAAAATCCTATATCTAATCCTTGTCGCACCGTCGCTACTACCCGTGACAACGGCAATTGTGATTGTCAGAGGCCCAAAAGCCCACTGGTCATTTGTTATACAACGAATGTGGAAGGTCCGGTGCAATTTTAGCGAAGCGATAATAGTTATTTGTTCAACAAGGTAGCAAAGTTATTTTTTGTTGTGAGTGCCTAGTTTGAATCCCGAGCGAGCGAAGGATTCTTATTTAGAATCCTGAGTGTAGTGTGGAATTTAAAGGCACAAGAAACAAAAAGTTTGCTATCGTGTGATACATACATCTTTTCACCTCAATAGTGAAAAAATACAAGATGTAAATAAAAAAAATATTTATAATTCTGAAGGTGTTAAATTATCACTGGAGTCACTCATTTTGTTAATTTTAAATTTTTTACAACAAATAACTACAAAGAAATTAGTTAGGTAACTACCTAATTAAGATAATTATAGAATATAGACATTTTTATTTCCCCGCCATTTTTTTATTACTCTTTTCTCTGCGTTCGGATTTTCGGAATTGCGTAATTCAAGAAAAAAATTAACTAATTATTTTAATTCTCCTTAAATCGTTTACGTTTCATGTTGTTTTACAGAATTATAAATTCTAAAACACATTTTAAGAAAACCTGAATAGTTTAAATAATATAATAGAAAATTTTGATGAAATAAAATTTTGGGGCTACATACACTTAGGCATACACTATTTCAATTTGATACAAAATTTCCGAACTTTTCTTGAGACAGTGAATTCAAGAAACAATCCAAAGCTTCTAAATTCAAAACACTTTTTCTCACTGAGTGAGCAAAAACGAATTTTGCTCACTGGTTTTGGCCGGCAAAGGCGCCCTTTTTGAGCTAGTGAGGTGAAAAAAATGATTTTACTTATTTTTTATCACTTTGCACACGTCTTTTTGGATAATGGTTTTTAAAAATCCCGTGGGAATCATTTTGTTTTTCCTAAGCTCCTTTGAGCTCATACCTTGCTAAAAACTGTAAACAACTGTAAATCAAAATGTAAAGATCCGCCAGTGAAAGTCCCATCAAAATCGATCCAGCCTTTCAGAGATTAGCCAGTAATCTTTAAAGTATCTCCTTTCTAACGAAAAAGAATGAATGAAATCGGACCACGCGTTCATGAATTAAGTACAGCTAAGTATACATTTTGACTTTCATCCCCTCTCCCAAGGGAACCGTGCTGAATTTCGGGATGAAAAGTATCCTATATGTTACTCCATAGTATGAACTTAAATCATGCCAAGTTTAATTTCAATCCATTCAGTAGTTTTTGCGTGATGCGCGCACAAACATACAGACAAACAGATAAACAGACAAACAGACAAAAATTTCAAAAATAGCTTTTTTACATTCTATTACTTATCCATAACATCCTCCAGTTATTATTTTGCAAAAATTTTTAATAAGATACGGCAAGTCTACGATTTTATGTATAGATAGAAGATAGGTAGAATAGAAGAAGATAGAAGATTTGTGAAGAGTTTACGCCCCTGAATCGCTAGTGCAACAGCCGAAAGACTACGCAATCGATTTCAATCGACGAGCAGATCTAGAACGACTGCACGCCGTCTGTCTAGTTAGACCTTAACTAGGACCTATTGATAAATAGATCGCAGCTGAAATTAAACACTTACCGTTTTTGTGATTGCAGCCATCCATTCTCTTTGTAAGCGTTAAAACAAAAATAAGTATACTTATAAAAAAGATTAAAGATATCTAGTAGGTTATCTGGACTTCGGCCACTCCAGCACACAAGTGTAAATTGAAAATTTAAAAAACCCCCGACATTCGCCATTTAGTGGCGGCGGCCATCTTGAATTTGCAATAGTGCTATTCTACTAGTCAAACAAAAAAAACCGCATTCAAATCGGTCCACCCGTTTGAGCGCCACAGGGGAACAGACAGACACACACACACACACACACACACACACACACACACACACACACACACACATACACACACACACACACAAACACGTCAAACTTATAACACCCCGTCGTTTTTGCGTCGGGGGTTAAAAATAGATAGTTTAATGCTTGACTCTACCAAATAGGCACTTATTAGGTACTAATTGCGCAATTTTTATAACCGCAGAACAAAAATCTTGTTCTGTGTTTTTAACTCTCCGTTCTGTAATTATTGAAGTAACCCTTGCTCCTTAGATACTACATAGTAGAAGGTTCGATTTCCGCTGTGGATTTCCGTAAATTTTTATTATTACTATAAATAAAAATATTAAACTATTTTCATTACATACTACTTCCATGGGACGGTCCAACTTCGTGATTTGACATTTCCCGCTGTTTTTAGGGTTCCGTACCTCAAAAGGTAAAAAAAGGAACCTATAGTCCAAACGTGGGCAACTCTCTATAGGTTTCACGTTGGACGCCAATTTTATAGTAGGGCCACACGATGGGCAACCAATTTTATAGGGCGAACAATGAAAAGCGGCAAGTTTTTCGTATAAGAGTCACTTATAATTGCGTTAACACGTCATGGCGTTATCACTTACGAAAACTAATACAAAGTCAAGAGACGACAATCAACTTATATCTACGATCGGTACAATAAGTTACGACCCGCGGACTGTGATCTAATGGTACGCCCCGGAGACGTGCTTCGCGTAAAGCGGTTACATAACGACTCACTGAGCTAAGCGCCCGCGCTGGGCGCTTGGTGGAGTTTTCGGCAGGGGGACGCACCCCCGTACCGCCACACGGGGTCGATAACGAATATACTTCACGAAGTTTTAGTAAAAAAACCCCGCTCCAATAGAACGTGACGAGCCCGTTACGACCGCTCTGCTAAAGAGCCTCACGACTTGCTATAAACCCTTATTATATTAGATCACTTTCTTGTCCGTCTGTCCGTCTGTCCGTCCGTGTGTCACCACCGATTTTCTCAGGAACGGATGGACCTAGCAAGTTGAAATTTATACCAGATACTAGGGTCTATGGTCTATATTAGGTGTATAAAAATTAAGGTCCTGAGTCCACACAATAAAAAGATAAGGGCAAATTTAGATTTTCAAGAAAACTTGAAGTACCAAAATTTACCCTAATTTTCAACTTTTTTATTTTTCGGAATTTTCCCTTTACTTGATCTGTAAGACCTTGCTTTTGACCAAAATTGGCAAATCTAGGTCAACCGGAAGTACCCTATAGGTTTTGGGTCGAAAACCTAAATGGTAGTTCCAGTTGACCTAGAATTACGAAATTTGGCAAAAAGCCAGGTCTTACAGCACAAATGAAGGGAAAATTCCAAAAACTAAAAAAAGTTGAAAATTAAAGGGTGTCCCCATACATACATAGTTAAGCCAATTAAGATAGACCTCTGAGTTGTATGAGCGCTCATACAATTTAGAGGCCTAGCTTAGTTAGCACCTTACCTTTTAAGACAAACTAATGAAAAACAGATTGTAGGTACTTATACTTCTGGAGTACCTACGGAACCCTCGGTGCGCGAGTCTGACTCGCCCTTGACCGGTTTTTTAAAAAATGCTATGTTTTTTAACTTGAAAAATTTTACACAGGCCTCTCTGCTTTGAGTGTGAATTTTGATCATATTATAATTAATGACAGAAAAAATAAAATTTCATTCAGGCCTCAAGTCGTAAAACACGCTTCCGAGTAATTAAATGACTCTCAAATAAAACTAACTTCGTGACCATCTGCGACTCGTTTGTCTTAAGCAGAAAAAATTTAATTAAAGCTAGTTAATTTCCTTCAAAACAGGCAGCAGATCGTCCCGGCCAATTCGAGCGCCTCGGAAAATAAAGAAGCCCTCGCAAACAGAGAAATAAAATGTCATTTACAATTTCGAGACGTCTTCCTGGCAAGTTCCTTTTGCATATAAATGAAGAAAAGCAGCCCGATAAGCAGATAAACCGTTGTGGAATCTTAAAACATCTTCAGACTGAGGGAATAAAGAAAACGACAAAGGATGCCATGAATCCTTGAGATATTTCAGTTAGATTTCGACTCTGTCATCACACTAAGAAAGTTTGTGTGTGTGTGTGTGTGTTTTGGCTGAAATTTTGAATGGAAATAGATTATGCCCTAACTTAACTACTTTTTATCGTGGGAAAATCTAAAATTCCCACGGAATTTTGAAACAACCGAAATCTTTAACTACAGCTATAGGTAGATTACTATAGCAAAACTTCCTTGAAAGTAGGTATGTTGGAAAAGGGAGCGGGAACGGGAAACGGAAATCCACGATTCCCTCGGGATTTGTGAAAAACCGAAATTCACGCGATGGAAGCCGCGGGCAGAAGCTAGTTTATTATAAGTATTATGTTTTAACACCAAAGTTGTGATGTCACATAGCGAGGTATAATTGGCTGAATTCAAAGTGTTGTTACAACAGTGCATTTTAGAAATTTAGACATTATAGTGGGAGAGTATTAGTTAATGTCAGCAAATCTGAGATGATTAATGCTATCATCATGTAGCTCACCAATTGTGGCGCTAGAAAAATTCATTTTAGGTGTGTCCCAACCCCGCAAGTTTCCCTTGTAAAAGGGTTCGACATTTAAACTGGGCCGCACTTAGTGCGGGCATCCTCGGCGCACGAGACTTGACTCGCAACTGGCCGTAAACGTAAACAAATCTATCTATAATATAATTTGATTAAATATCATAAAATCGCAATTGATTATTGGGGATAATTAGTACTGTTTAGCCCGCCCGCCCCTCCCTAGGTCGTTGAGCTTCTGCGTTGGCGTACAATATACGTAATGAGTGTATTAATTAATTTTATTTAGGTAAGTATCATCTGTCACTGGTTCACGTATTTCGGCGTCTGGCGGAGTCGAACTTTCACGTTATTTATCGTTCACGTCGGGCGTCGAAACCGCTCAATTTGTCACGGCCCTTAATTCAGTTCCAGCTCAACGCGCGCCCTAGCAGTTCACGATATATGTACCTACTAGGGTTCCTACATTTACTTACACGGAAAAGAGCAATGGCTACCTCCCATATTTAATTTTAATTAAGAATAAACTAATATTATAAATGTGAAAGTGTGGATGGATGTTTGTTACTCAATCACGCCGCAACTACTGAATCGATTTGGCTGAAATTTTGAATGAAAGTAGATTATGCCCTGACTTAAAACATAGGCTACTTTGCAAAAAATGCACAGTTCCCACGGGATTTTGAAAAACCCGAAATCTATAGCTACAGCTATAGGTAGATTATACTATAGCGAACTTCCTTGATAGTAGGTATAAAGGTTGGAAAAGGGAGCGGGAACGGGAACCGAAAATCCACGATTCCCTCGGGATTTGTGCAAAACCGAAATTCACGCGGGCGAAGCCGCGGGCATTCTCTAGTATGAATAAATTGCTACGACTACCTATAAGTGAAAAAACTATTTTTAATTCAGCGTCAGACATCAGGCTGGCTCGTTTCTGCGAGAAAAACTACGGCTCTCTAGTGTAATTTTTCATGTTAACGTAAAGTTAAAACGTGACTTAACGTATGTCTGTCCTTCATTATGAAGGTAATCAAGACGTTTTGCCAACAAGAGAACAACAGTCGGGTAATGAACACGACTGTACTACAAAGGCTAAGTAAGATCTTGAAACCATGAAGACCATAAAAGTACGGAAACTTGAGTAGGTTCTACAGAGGCTAAGCAAGATCTTGAAATCATGAAGACCATAAAAGTACGGAAGCTGGTGTAAGTACTTTAGCGATATTTTGAGGAATACCAAGTAAGTAATATGACCTCTTGCAGCTCATACTTCAGGGAAAAATAGCCGGAAAAAGACCACCTGGCCGTAGAAGAACATCTTGGTTGAAGAATTTACGCCCATGGTACGGGAAAGGTATACCCGAGTTTCGTGCAGCAGCGTCCAAAATACAAATAATCCGAAATGGCCTGCCTCTCCGGTACGAGACGGCACTACAAGAAAAATAAGAAGATCTGGCAATGTAGATTTAAAAAAAATATTGGCATCTATGTTGCTCCCGCGTCTACTCAACTGTCATTCATCTCATCATAGTGATCATTTGATCACTACATTAAAATGATATGTTCTATTTTAATGTAGAGCAGGCATCAGTGGAGGTGGTAACCCTATACGCCTGACAGAAGTAAAGCCGAGTAATACACTGTCTGAAAAATATACTTTTCGCGTCCTGCGTGCTCGTTCTCTTAAACTTCGCGTCCCGTCTGAACAGGCTAAAATCGTAGACTTGCCGTATCTGTACATTAAAGATTTTTGCAAAATAATAACTGGGGGATGTTAGGGATAAGTAAAAGAACGTAAAAAAGCTATTTTTGAGATTTTTGTCTGTTTGTCTGTTTATCTGTTGGTCTGTTTGTCTGTTTATCTGTTTGTCTGTATGTTTGTGCGCGCATCGCGCAAAAACTACTGAATGGATTGAAGTGAAACTTGGCATTATTTAAGTTCATACTACAGAGTAACATATAAGATACTTTTTATCCCGAAATTCAGCACGGTTTCCTTGGGAAAGGGGATGAAAGTCAAAATGTGTACTTAGCTGTAATTCATTAACGCGTGGTCCGATTTCATTCATTCTTTTTTTGTTAGAAAGGAAATACTTTAAAGATTACTGGCTAATCTCTCAAAGGCTGGATCGATTTTGATGGGACTTTCACTGGCGGATGTTTACATTTTGTTTTTAGTAAGGTATAAGCTCAAACGAGCTTAGGAAAGACAAAATGTGTTGAAAAATGAATGTATCCATTGTTATTCTGAACGCATTCTTGCCATAGACAAGCCTAATTTGACATTTTACTTTTTGACCTCTCTCTTGTCGCTGGCCGCCGTAATGTGACGCGTTTCTATTTTATTCCTCGTAACTTAAATTATAATAATGTATATATAATGTGATTCATAATAATTAAATATCATTTGGCTCGACCACTAGAAGTTTTTCGTTTTCTTTCCTCGAAACTAACGCGGCCCGCTGCGTACGTCTGCTGAACAGGTTAGAGGCCCCAGCGTTGTAATCTTGGAAGACAAAATGGCGTCCAACTCTAACAACATAATTTCCATCGAAAAACTAGAAGGTATTTCCAATTGGGTGAACTGGAAGTTTGCCATCAAAATGTTACTCAATCTTGACGGATTGTGGAACTGTGTCGAAGGCACTGATCCCGACCCAGCACGTGATGGTCGCGCGCTTGCCCGCATCTGTTTAACAATTCAACCTACACTTTATCAACTCGTTCGAGATGTGACGACCGCGAAAGATGCCTGGAAAAGATTGTCAGATACCTTCGAAGATAAAGGTTTGTACAGAAGAGTACTTTTACTACGACAATTACATCGTGTAGAATACAACAATTTTTCTAATATGACTGACTACATTGAAGGCGTCATGAAGCTTGTAGCGCAGTTGTCCGATATCGGAAAAGTTATTGATGATGGAGAGATAGCGGAAATATTATTGTCGGGTTTGCCTGAGGACTTCAATGTTCTAGTTTCAAGTCTTGAGACTGCGAGTTTGACGAAATCACTCTCAAGTGAAGTTGTTCGGACTCGCCTGCTCCAAGAAGATCATAGGCGAAATAATGGTAGTATTACATCTGAGAACTTAGCTTATGCTGTTAACAAGAATAGAAAGAATACCAACAAGCTTGTCTGCACTTACTGCCACAAGAGTAACCACAAGGTTAATCGCTGTTTCAAGAAGAAACGTGATGATGAGAAGAAGAAGGAAGAAGATAAACATACATTGTATGCAGCTGCGTACTCCACTTCTCATCTAAACGAATTCATCATAGACAGCGGAGCAACTACTCATATGTGTGCTGACTCAACACTGGTCGAGGATGCAGTGAACAAGAAGTGTACCATTTCAGTGGCCAATGGACAGCAATTACACAGTGAAATGGTTGGTAAGACCACTCTTTCAAGAACTGTTTCTCTTAGTAATGTTTTATTTGTGCCTGATCTTTCAAATAATTTAATATCCGTCAGTTTGATTACTAGTAAGGGTTATGTTGTAACTTTCCATAAGAATTACTGTAACGTGTATAGTGATTGTAAAATCACAGGCAACCAGGTTTTAACTGCAAATAAAATTAATGGGTTATATAAATTTAAGTTGCAAGATCGGCCTGACCCCCGAGTAGGTCATTCTATGTCCCTTCAGTCTAGGCAGGGAACCACGAGTGCCAATGCTGTTGCATGTGTGTCGATGAGTCGATGGCACAAGCGTTTGGGTCACCTAAATTCTAAAGGTATGTGCATACTTGGTGGTGGGAATCAGTGTAAAGGTGTTGTTTTTCAGCGTGAAGATAACGTCCCTGGCAGCTGCGTCTCATGCCTTACCGGGAAGATGCATAAGTCATTTTTTCCTAGGTCAAGTGCTGGATGTGCTGCTAATCCACTAGACCTGATCCACAGTGATGTATGCGGCCCGATTCAAGTGAGCAGTTGGGGAGGAGCCCGCTACTTGCTGACTTTTACCGATGACTGTACCAAGAAAACCTTTGGCTACCTTATGAAGAATAAATCGGAAGTAAGTACCCATTTTATTAATTTTAAAAATTTAGTTGAAAAACAGACTGGTTTGCGAATTAAAGTGTTACTTTCTGATAACGGTATGGAATACTGTAATAATAATTTATCCAATTACCTTAAGAAGGAAGGCATTATTCACCAGACCTCCATGCCTTATTGCCCTCAACAAAATGGGTCTGCTGAGCGTGTTAATCGTACAGTGTTTGAGAAGGCTAGAGCCATGTTGCAGGATTCGTGTCTGTGTGAACGTTATTGGGGCGAAGCTGTTATGACAGCTATTTATTTAAAGAATAAGTCTCCAACTAGTGCACTATCAGATAGAATACCTGAATGTGAGTGGACCGGATCTGATATTGATCTTAGTCACCTCCGTGTTTTTGGCTGTATAGCTTATTCACATGTTCCTGACGAGAAACGGCGCAAGCTTGATGCTAAGGCGAAGGAGTATGTATTTGTAGGATATGGTGAAACGTGCAAGGGCTACCGTCTGGTTGACCCACTTGATCCTAAAAAGGTTATTTATTCTAGAAATGTTGTTTTTCTTGAGGATAAATTTTATGGAAAGGATGCCAATACGCTGAGAGCTGATAGTGGGAGAGCCAATTTTAATATTTTTGACAATTTTATGAATGATGACAATTTTATGAATACTGATAATGTTACAAATGAGGATAATTGTATAAGTGATACCTGTGATATTAGCTGTGATAATAGTTTAAATAATAATGACCAGTCTAATAAGAATGTTTCGGATACAGATGTGAGTGCAAGCGTTCCTGTGCTGTCTCCACTGTCGGATGTGTACCGTACTGCAAGCGAAGATTCTACCGAGGATGACGATGATGAGGCTGAGGTGCTCTCTGGCACTGGGACCACGCTGTCGCCCTCTTTATCTCGAGGAGCAGAGCAGATTACGTCGGAAGAGTCCGGCGCGTCTATCTCTCGCCCTGTACGGAGTACCCGAGGTATTGTACCCGAGCGTTTTAAGGATTATCACTTGTCTTCATTACTGGCTGGTGTAAGCACATCTGATGAGCCATCCACTTACCAAGAGGCCATGAATTCTCCTGAGAAGGATGAATGGTATAGTGCGATGAGGGGTGAGTATGACTCTATGATAAAAAACAAAGTCTGGGACTTGGTAGATCGTCCTATGAATGCTAATATAGTCAAAAACAAATGGGTTTTTAAGAAAAAGTTTGATGCAACGGGTAAATTTATAAAATACAAAGCTAGACTAGTTGCCTGTGGTTATAGCCAAAAAGAAGGCATTGACTATGCTGACACTTTTGCACCTGTTGTTAGGCATTCAACTTTGCGTATTTTGATCAGCATTTCAAATCAGTTGGACTTGTGTATGGATCACATAGATATCACAACGGCCTTTTTAAATAGTGAATTAGATGAAATTATATATATGGAGCAGCCAACTGGTTTTAAATCTGAAAGTAATAATAATAAGGTGTGTTTGTTAAAGAAAAGCTTGTATGGCTTAAAACAAGCGAGTCGCATGTGGAATATTAAAGTTAACAATGTATTATCTGCAAATGGCTATAAGCAAAGCAAATGTGAACCTTGTGTATATGTAAAGAGAACTAAAGGAGAGTTTGTAATTCTTGCCTTATATGTAGATGATTTCTATGTCTTTCATAATGGATGTATTGATAATGTGTTATCAATGTTGACTCAAAATTTTGAAGTCAGACATCTAGGAAAATTAAAAAATTGTTTAGGCATGAATATCACTAAAAAAGGTGCGGTAACTATCCTTGATCAGTCTGATTATATAAAGCGTTTACTATGTAAGTTCAACATGAGCGAATGTAAGCATGTAGCCACACCATTGCCTGTTGGCTGTAAGCTAGATAAGTCGGAAAAATGTACTTTAGAAAATGATAAATATAAGTATAGAGAACTGTTGGGTTCACTTATGTACTTGTCTGTATGTACTCGTCCGGATATATCGTATGCCTGAGACGCCGATTGGGCGAATGACTTATCTGACCGCAAGTCATATACTGGCTTTGTCATAAAACTTGGTGAAGATGTCATCAATTGGGAGGCTAGGAAGCAACGATGCACTGCCTTGTCCAGCACTGAAGCTGAATATCTTGCAATTAGTGATGTATGCAAGGACATCAGTTTTGTTAAGAGTTTCTTATCTGAAATTACTGACAAACACTTTGATGTCACTGTATATAATGATAATCAAAGTGCACAAAAATTGTTGCTACATAAAGAGTATTGCCATAAAAGAACTAAGCACATTGACTTACGATACCATTTTGTCAAAGATTTAATACAGGAAGGAAAAATAAATGTAAAATACATGTCAACTGATCAAATGATTGCTGATGTCTTTACTAAGCCATTGTGTTCGCAAAAGCATCATAGTTTTGTAAAATGTTTGAAATTGAAATTTTGCGACTAAATTGATAGAATAATGTTTCTTTTAATTATGACATGAGTTGTATTTTACTTGTAATTTGTATGACTAATGTTAAACTTGTGTTGTTTTATATTATATTAGTTAGCTATGCTTTTCTTGACAAGAATGAGGAGCAGTGTTGAAAAATGAATGTATCCATTGTTATTCTGAACGCATTCTTGCCATAGACAAGCCTAATTTGACATTTTACTTTTTGACCTCTCTCTTGTCGCTGGCCGCCGTAATGTGACGCGTTTCTATTTTATTCCTCGTAACTTAAATTATAATAATGTATATATAATGTGATTCATAATAATTAAATATCATTTGGCTCGACCACTAGAAGTTTTTCGTTTTCTTTCCTCGAAACTAACGCGGCCCGCTGCGTACGTCTGCTGAACAAAATGATTCCCACGGGATGTTTAAAAACCAATATCCACGCGAACGAAGTCGCGGGTTTCCGCTTGTATAAGGATATACCGATTGTTAGGTAAGTACCTACTTATTCTATCTGACATCGATAAAAAAATTGACGAAATAAATAGAAAAAAAATCCTACCGAATAGAAAATTATATGAAAATTCTTTTAATTATTTTATCGATAACGGCTATTATAGCTGCTTAGACAAAAATTCATAGCTTTGCCTGCAATGATATTGTCATTTTTCTTATTGAACGTGCTAGAGTGGTGATTTTGCACTGGAAAGCGCAGTGTTGGCATACGCCTCCACAAAGTTGACAGACGACATTCAACGAGTAAGCCTAGAGCCGCTGTACCCAATCGCTCCAAAGACCGCTAGATATCTATGTAGGAAATCCCTAGGTCCAGCGGTGGACGCCTTCGGTTGAGACGAAAACGACCATTAAAGGGCATCACCTGTTTAAAATTGCCACCATTAGGTATTCTTTGCCCAATCTCGGCATAGTAATGCGATCGTATCTCATTATTTATAATAATTGGGCGGAAAGACGAGGTCGAAATACGAAGCGATTGTTTCCTAGGGGGTGATGTAATTCATCATGTCCCCCCTTTCTACTCACGATAGCAAGTCACGGCCTTATTACAAAATCCTTTATGGAACTCGCCCGGTTTCCTTGTTTAATCTAATTAAGTTTCACTGAGTTTTGCGCGCGAATTCATACGCGTATGATGAAATAAGAGATGGTTTACAAATTATGATACGACAACTACGTTCAGCAAAACCAAAAAGATCATCAAAATGGTACAAGTGATAGTAGAAATACAACCTATTACAACATGACAGACCTACCTACCTACTTTTATAATCATAAGTTGTTTTACAAGGACATGTCACTTGCAACGGTTTCCTTAACCTTTTCGTATCACGTTCCGTAAGAGGATTGTCAGCTTATACGCAAAGTTTGATAAAGGACCTCTGATCTCAGTGACAAGGATAGACGAAGATAAATAAAACGGTATTATGGTAAGGCCGAAAGAAATGCTCGGCTTTCATAACACGATAGATAGGTAGGTACGAAACAAGGACTCTATTTGTTTGGAATTTTGGAAATTATGCGTGTGTATCTACCTTTATCAGTTTTCTCTTTAAATAAACTAAATGGCGCTCTACCAAAATATTAGTGCAATTTTTATTATAAATAAGGACATAGTTCTTGTTGACATAATATTTTTTTCATGATGAATCTAAAACGGTGTGATTGTGACCGATATGGAAATTTGAACGCTTTTTTGCCATAGTACAAAGTCTGAAGAGAGTTATAGACGCTATTCGAGGTAAAGTTTTCTCCCGAATAAATATAATGCCAAATATCTTTACACCTTATGTAAAAATATTCCCTTCGGTGGCTAAAGTTTTAAATTTCATGCATACAGATGTAGCATACTTACGTTGGTCACTGTAGGGACAAATTATAATATACCTAAATACAAAGTCCCCTTGCAGCGTCCTAATTTTAGTACGGTAGGTACATAATCTGATTAAGTTTATGTTATTTTAGTTTTTTGCCAAGCGATTATGAGCACGAAGAACCCAATATTTATTAGTGTTTAATAGTTTTTTATATGTTTAAAAAACTTTGTTAATAAATAAATAAATAAATAAAAAGCAATTGTTTCTCCCCGAACAAAGCCGGTAACAATCACACTAATATTATAAAGGCGAAAGTTTGGGTGTATGTATGTAATAATATGTATGTGTTTATGTGTGTATGTTTGTTACTCTATAACGCCGTAACTATTGAACTGATTTGGCTGAAATTTTGAATGGAGATAGATTATGCCCTGACTTAACACATAGGCTTATTTTTTATCCCGGAAAAATCCACTGTTCCCGCGGGATTTTGAAAAAAATTAAATCTACAGCTACAACTATAGTTAGATTACAAACTTCCTTGAATGTAGATATAAAGGTTGGAAAAGGGAGCGGGAACGGGAACCGGAAATCTACGATTCCCTCAGGATTTGTGAAAAACAAATTCACGCGGGGGAAGCCACGGGCAGAAGCTAGTAACCTGATAAAATTCAAACCTACGAATTTTGGTACCTCGTTCATACTAACAAAGATCAGTAGGTCTATTCTCTAAAATACCATCTCGATATCGAAGCTCACTCAAGTGAGATAACTCGCTTCGAAAGCAAACTCACTTCACCTTGGTTTGATATTCTGTGTGCTTAGTCTAAATCGGAGCACTCGAAAACGAACTCGAAAACTATTGATCGATTTCAGAGTAAAATAGACCTAAAATGGCTTGTATTAAGGTTTGAGTTCGCCAATACATTCAGCATTCGAACAATGCTGAATGTATTGGCGAACTCAAACCTTATTACAAGCCATTTTAGGTCTATTTTACTCTGAAATCGATCAATAGTTTTCGAGTTCGTTTTCGAGTGCTCCGATTTAGACTAAGCACACTGTAAACATCTGCTACGCACTTGCGAAGTGAAGTGAGTTTGAGTGAGAAGACCTGTACTATCGAGTTTTACAGAGTACAAATTATCAAACTCATCTCGAATTCACTCTCTATAATTCGAAAATGGCTTTACAGAATAGCCCTGCAGATCAAAGAACTTTTTATATGGAAATCAAATTCCTTTTCCTATGTAACAGACTTGTATTTGCTCTATATCTACGGCTAAGCAAACCATAAATTTATTGAATCGCATTATTCACGTAAAAGCTTCAGTTCCAGAGTGTACTGTGACAGAAATTGTTTAAAGGCCTGGGCAGATAGAAAGCGGCCGAAATTGAGGGCAATACACGATTCTTAAAAATACTCTATGAAACACAGTGGCGAGCGAGACGGCAGCAGCGCGCCTACTACGCACGCTCCACAGCGTCGTAAAATCATTTTTTCTATTTATTTATTTCAACTCAGAAAAACAACAAAAATAATATACAAAACTAGCGGAACCGGCAGACGTCGTCCTGCCCGGTGACATACCGACATCAGCGCCATCCACCCACCTACCGACACTCGGTAGGTTACCTGTAGGTACCTACCCGGTAATTGTGTTTTCAAACCATCCAGGAACCCATTGAAATATACACACAAAATTTCATCCAAACAAAATGATCCGCCATTTATTGAATTCATTTGTTACAAAAAATGTGATAAATGAAGAACCACTTGACCGATTTTGTGCAAACTTCACATAAACCATCTACTAAATAGTCCGAATAAAGCCTAAGCATTTGGTTTGGATAGGTGAGCTCGTTCTTGAGTTATAAAATTACAACGAAAAGTGGCATTGATTTTTATATTATACAAAATACGCGTGAACGCATGCATACAGCTCGTTGTATTAGCCGAGGTAGACACTGCCGATGCCGTCACGCGTTACGTCTGCCCAATCCTTTCTAGTTCCAGAGTGTACTGTGACAGAAATTGGTTAAGAACTTGAGACTCTACCCTAGATAAGATCGTTGCCCCTTGTCCTTGCTTTACCCTATTGTTATGTAACGGACGGGTGGGAACAGTTTGTGGATAACATATTCAGTAGATCGATGTAGTTAACCATAATATTGCTCTTAAGCCAAACTAACTAATATCAGCTTTGTTATGTAATTTATTGAAGCCGAAATACGACTTGTAATACCTATCCACGCAAAAAATTATGTAGGTATAGTATTATGTACCCAAGGTATACTTGCCCAATATTATAGGCATCAATGTAGATTGAAGAAAAACATAATTTCTATAGTGTTCATTGTTAGTATAATAACTAATACTTTGTTACAAAAAATGGCTGAGGATTTTATTTTTACTGCGGTTCCGACTTCCGTCCATGTTACCCGTAAAATAAAAAAAAAATCATGTTACCTCCTTTATCTAGAGAGAGACTAGTAGGTATATTTTTAGGGAACATATAACTATATCAGGCATATTTGAGCTATGTTCGCATTTTTTTCTTATATAAAAAAAATGCGAACACAATAGGATTTTTGATATGATGTAGGTTTTCTTGTACAAAATACCTTGACAAACTACCAACAATATCATAAAACAACTCTTATAAGTATTATGAGGGCCCGTATTATGTATCCTACGTAAGATTTTATAACCGATAAACTTTGTTAACAAACGACTACGCAAACGACTTTTACGGATAAAAAGAATCGGATAAGAAAGGGAATAGTCGTTGAAAGTTCGCGAAAACAAAAAAGAAAGTAAGTACCTAGTTTAGTGAAAAAAAAAAACAAATATAATATATCCGAAACGTAAGCTTCATAAAAATTTATTGCACTTATCAAGCCTTTTTAACTTAGTCAGAGTAAACGCTGACATGCAGAGGGCTGGTAGACCGACTGACCTAGAGGTGCAATAAGGAAGGACTTTTAAATAGGTGAAAAGGCGAGGTAAAGTTTGTACGAAGAAATCTTTTTCACCGATATCCACGCGGATGAAATCGTGAGCACCAGTTAGTTAGTAAATACTAGCTTCTGCCCGCGGCTTCGCCCGGGTGAATTTCGGTTTTTCACAAATCCTGAGGGAATCGTGGATTTCTGGTTCCCATTCCCGCTCCCTTTTCCAACCTTTATTGGAGTTTCAAGGAAGTTTGCTATAGTAATCTACCTATAGCTATAGCTGTAAATTTCGGTTTTTTCAAAATCCCGCGGAAACTGTGGATTTTTCCGCGATAAAAAGTACCTATAGCCTATGTGTTAAGTCAGGGTATAATCTATCTCCATTGAAAATTTGAGCCAAATCGGTTCAGTAGTTGCGGCGTTAAAAAGTAACAAACGTAGTAAATTAGTAATTAGTAATATTAGTAGATAGTATAGTGTGCAGATAGTGATTAACGTATTATATTCACTTCATTTCGGAGTCGGACTTGGCCAGCATCCACACAACATAGCCGGGGTTTCTCCGGGAGCCGAGGGCCATGAGCTGGGAGAGCCGCGCGCCCGGCGGCAGCGGCGGTCGCCGGGGCACCTGCCCCGTCCAGCTCGAGATGGCCAGCATCTCGGGGCACTCCTTCACCAGGTGCTTTTGTGTTGTCATGCACTTGCCTGATGCGTCCTGTTGAACAATAAATTATACGATGCATAAATAGTAAATACGAAAAGCTCATAAATAAATTCTATTTTTTTTTTTTGTTATTTTAGAGTTTTTTTTTATTTTTTAGTTTTTAATTTTATACCTAATAGGTACGTAACTAGCGAGTTAGTAAATAATTTTCATTGCGCTTCGAGATCAGAAAACGCAGTGTTGGTAATCCCCCCTTTAGGTGGATACATAAAATCGAACGAGTCGCAGGGAGTTGCTGGATATAAGCGTCGCAAGGATGCAGTGTGTGGAAGTCCCTATACAAGAGACTTTTGTTCAGCAATGGGCATCGGTTGATGATGACGAAATTTTCATTTAAGTACCACACACAACATAATATAATTATTTATATGAGATCCTTAAAATAGTCATATTCTTAAGCCTATACCCGCCAACTCTCTAAGCTCAGAATCCCTCTCTCGTTTTAGAGAGGAGCCTGTGCCCAGCAGTGGGACGTTATTAACGTTAGTGGATATTATTGATTACTCTTCTATAATATTATTATTTTAATGACTACTAATTGCTTGGAGAACTTTCTATAGGACAGTGTTTTATTCTTTTGTAACCTAGAGACATAATAATATAATATATTATATTGGTCTCTGGTGCGCTACGTGCTACGGCGCTGTGCTACGGCCTACGCCTACAAATTTGTTCTTTGTTCAGTCTTGTTAGTAGTTTGCGACGGTGGGTGCTATTATCACCAAGTCTCAGTTATTTTAATTACACAAGTTGAAAGTTTAACGGCAGCTATCTGCCACGGTATTAATTGTTCGAGAGCCAAACTTCCGTCCGTAATACTTTTTAAAAGTAAACGGAAACAAAACTTTTAATTAGGCTCATCAATTTTGATCCAAACGGGATGATAAAAAATTGGAGGTAAGTAACTCAAACTCAAGCTAATTTTCCTGTTATTTTAAAATTCAGATTCTTTTAAAATTGATATTCAAAGATATCTATCTTTTAGCGTTACCGTAACGTTTTGGTTTGTTCGTAACATTTGAGCAACGATGTGCCAAGCAACTGCGCTACAGGCTTAATGTTGGTATCTCGTAGGTATAAGTCGTATCTTGGTAGATCTGATGTACATTAAAATTGTATTGTCTAAAATCGTTCTAGAAATTAGATCTATCTTTACTCGTACCTTGCATCCAGCTGGTTACAATATTTCTTGGGGTTAGTTTGAGAGCGAGACAAAGTGCAAAAAACTAGGTAGTTTTTTTGCACTTTATCTAATCATCTTCATCACTTTTACATGTGATAGGTATTCAATATCCACCCATTCATAATGGAAAACTTTTTTTATTAGGTAGGTACCAATATTATATTTTATGTAAGTACCTACCACGATGTAGTCTGTAATAGTAGGAGATCCCACCTTAGAAATTTCTACCCTCATCTGTTATTTAAACGAATTATATGTCAAATGAAAGATTATTTTATTCTTAATCGAACCGTATTTGGTTGCCTGGTCAAAAGTGGTGCTAAATCATGGTTGCCTGGATTTTAAGATATAAAATGTTCGGTGCGAGTGTTGAAAGTGACAGAAAAGTGTTGCGCGCGCAATTTCATTTGACAGACAAAGATGCAGTGAGGCAGGCGTGCACTCGGCAGGTGCTTAGTCTATACATAGATTAAAACCATAGACTTTCTGTGCCTGTCCATTAAAGATATTTACAAAAAAATAAGTGAGTGACGTAAGGGATAAGTAATAAAACGTAAAAAAGCTGTTTTTGAAAATTTTGTCTGTTTGTCTGTATGTTTGTGCATGTATTACGCAAAAACTACTGAATGGATTGAAATGAAACTTGGCATGATTTAAGTTCATACTACATAATAGCATATAGGATACCTTTTATCCCGAAATTCAGCAGAGTTCCCTTGGGAGAGAGGATGAAAGTCAAAATACACATTTTGACTTTCATCCCCTCTTCCAAGGGAACTGTGCTGAATTTCGGGATAAGAAGTATCCTATATGCTATTATGTAGTATGAACTTAAATCATGCCAAGTTTCATTTCAATCCATTCAGTAGTTTTTGCGTAATACATGCACAAACATACAGACAAACAGACAAAATTTTCAAAAACAGCTATTTAAGTTTTATTACTTATCCCTTACGTCACTCACTTATTTTTTTGTAAATATCTTTAATGGACAGGCACAGAAAGTCTATGGTTTTAATCTATGTATAGACTAAGCACCTGCCGAGTGCACGCCTGCCTCACTGCATCTTTGTCTGTCAAATGAAATTGCGCGCGCAACACTTTTCTGTCACTTTCAACACTCGCACCGAACATTTTATATCTTAAAATCCAGGCAACCATGATTTAGCACCACTTTTGACCAGGCAACCAAATACGGTTCGATTAAGAATAAAATAATCTTTCATTTGACATATAATTCGTTTAAATAACAGATGAGGGTAGAAATTTCTAAGGTGGGATCCTAGACCATAATATTTCCCAGAACTAAACTTATTGCAATTCCAACCGTTCAGCGAAGCGTTCGTTCTATTATGCCGCGCCTCCAAGTCGATTTAATTAGAAAACTTCGAGTTTCTACACTGCATGCACCTGGACCATTGAGTTAGACCTTAGAGCAGCAGATCTCAGACATCAAACGTCAAAAAGCGTGAACTTAATCGTAAGTGTGTATAGACAGATGAAGTATGGAGTTATGGACTCAACTGCAAAAGAACTGCATCCGAACTGCCATACTGGGCAGTTAAAATGCAGTCTATAGGCATCAATAATTGCAAGAACGTAACCTTTTTTTACTCGTATAGACAAACGCTTGCCTGCAATCACACTTGATGGTAAGTGATGATACAGCCTTAGGTAGAGAGCGCTTGCCTTATGATACCTATTCACTTTTGAATTGAATGTAATCTCAGTTGAAAGTAATTTCTAACCGACTTCAAAAAAGGAGGCGGTTCTATGTTTCATTGTATACTTATATAAATTTTTTTTAATAATTTACATGTAGATATTATACAAATATATTAATTATGTATATATTGCAACAAATAGAAAGAAACCAAATCACGTAATTAGCCTTGAAATCTATTGTGCAAAGGCGGCCTTATCTTATCGCTTAGAACGATCTCCTCCAGACAACCTTTCTGTAGCATAGATTAAAGGAATTGGAAAAAAAGTAAAAAGGTTTTACAGAAATCCAGGACCCGTATTCAGCGGAACTGAAATAAGCTTTATTTACTATGAAGCAAACGCCCGCGACTTCGTCCGCGTGGTTTTGGGTTTTTGGATTCTCGTAGGATCTTTGATTTCCCGGAATAAAATAATTCTTATGGTCATCTCTGGGATGCAAAATATCCGTGCCTTTCATCAAGATGGGTACATCGGTTTGGCTGGAAACGATCTTACGACTACGTTGACTTTTTGATATCAAACGGTTGTTATTTTACGAAAGAATCCTAAATATTGCCTGGATAAAAAGGAGTCAAAGTTTCTCCTTGTATAATAACCTCTTTCCTCCTTCCTCTCCTCTCCTAATGCTCTTGTATAATATTCTGTGAAAATCTCATCAAAATAGGTCCAGATAGAAGATTAACAGACAACTAAAAAAACGTGTTTTATTACGCTATCGCTATAATATAATCATAGTTATGATCAAAATAAATAATGATAGGTATGTACTTATGAACTATGAGCTATATCGAAATCGTAGACAGTTATTTATTTGTATAGATTTGTAGCCTTCGTTGATATTGGTGATTAAAATTCGAGGAATTTTGACAAAAGTTTAGACTTTCCAGGGGAATGCACGCCCTACCAATGTCAACAGCACCGCAGAAGGTACCTTAATAATCCATCTATTTTTAGTCTAGATTGGAAAAGTTTTGCCGACTTTTTGACCTCCATGATTCGAGTTCACAAACTTTGATTATACTTGAAAAGATATAGAAATGGGTGAGTACTGGGTATAAGTAAGAACGTGTTAATTTCGACTGATAACGCAAGAGAGTTGTCGAATTACTAGAGGCAGTAGTGTCCTATAAAATGGCATCAACCTTGACTGGTCAAGGTAGACCAAAAAACTGGCTAGCTTATTCCGCTTCTGATCGAAAGTGCCTTGGTTTGAGTTCTGGGTCAGGCTTAAAAAGGTATTGAGTGAGTTTTTCCTGTCAAGAAATTCATGATCAGCCCGGAGTTGGGACGCTTGCGGTGTTAATGACACCTCCGTGCCTCGCAAAATTTAAAAGCTCTAAATTCCTCTCTTCCGTAAGTGAGGAGGCCTCTGTCCAGTTGTGAACGTTAAAAGGGCTTTAGTGGTGTAGTGGTGTGAGATTTGCGCCTCCATCAATATCACATCTCTCAGGAGACGATATTTCACGTAAGTATATCTTTGTCCAGCAAATTGCACTCTAACTTCATTCGAGCCTCACTGAACCCTTCATAAAAATCTACACCAAGAGATAACTGGAATAAACGTTCCGTGTAAACTGATTTTGTTTTAGCGATTGGTAAAAGTAATAAGCTACGGCGGGTACGGCTAAACATTAAAATGAATTGAATAACGTTTAAATACTTCAGAATATAATGTCAGAGATCTACATATACAAGGCAAAAGTAACAAACACGTACAAAACTAAGTGCTACATTATTTTCGCAATCTATACATCTATATCTATACATATAATAAAATCGTAGAATTGCCGTGTCTGTACATTGAAGATTTTTGCAAAATAATAACTGGGGGATGTTAGGGATAAGTAATAGAACGTAAAAAAGCTATTTTTGAAATTTTTGTCTGTTTGTCTGTTTGTCTGTTTATCTGTTTGTCTGTTTGTCTGTATGTTTGTGCGCGCATCACGTAAAAACTACTGAATGGATTGAAATGAAACTCGGCATGATTTAAGTTCATACTATGGAGTAACATATAGGATACCTTTTATCCCGAATTTCAGCACGGTTCCCTTGGGAGAGGGGATGAAAGTCAAAACATGTATTTAGCTGTAATTCAATAACGCGTGGTCCGATTTCATTCATTCTTTTTTTGTTAGAAAGTAGATACTTTAAAAATTACTGACTAATCTCTAAAAGTCTGAATCGATTTTGATGGGACTTTCACTGGCGGATGTTTACATTTTGATCAACCTAAACATCCGCCAGTGAACTATTAACAGTTTTTAGCATGAAATGAGCTCAAAGGAGCTTGCTTAGGAAAAACAAAATGATTCCTACGGGATTTTTTAAAACCAATATATATCCACGCGAACGGGTGTCCGCTTGTTTAAAATAAAATGAAAACTAAAAAGATACTTGTACCTTCTTATGTACTTGTAAGCATATTGGAATGCTAACAAGTACTCGTCAAGTTGTAAGTATGTTAGTAACATTAATGTTCTACATTTATGATTGAACTTAGCCAGAGCTGTAAAGTCGTACCTGCGCATTTCACACTATCTACGTTTTTAGGGTTCCGTAGTAAACAAGGAACCCTTATAGTTTCGCCATGTCCGTCCGTCTGTCCGTCTGTCCGTCTGTCCGTCCGTCCTCGGTTAATCTCAGAGACTATTAGTGCTAGAAATCCGTAATTTGGCATGAGTATAAATATTAATCACGCCGACAAAGTGGTGGAATAAAATTTTGATAAATATTTTTTTTAGGGTAGCTCCCCTACATGTAAAGTGGGGATGAATATTTTTTTTCTCGTCTACCCCATAGTGTGGGGTATCGTTGAATAGGTTTTTTAAAAATACTGTGGGTGTGGGAAAATCATTTTTCCATTTCTAGATCCGTTTGTAAAATATGATGTTTTAAAGTGCTTTTTATTAGAGTCAAGTGTCCCCCCCCCTCTATCAGCCAAATGGCAGTAAATAGGAACTTGAAAAAATTCACAGCAGTAGGGTATATAATCAATTTTAAAGGAAAACTATCACGGCTAAGTAGGGTTCACAGGTTAAGGAGTTATATCTGTTTTTCGAGGATTGTGACTACGGAACCCTACACTGCGCGTGGCCCGCCACGCACTTGGCCGGTTTTTCGTAATTAAATTACCTTGTACCTGCCTAACATATTGTACATTTCTTCTTGTGTTCTTGTGTTCTTATGTGGGTATAGTTCTTGTTATATTATACGAGCTACCTACGGCTATATACGGGCTATACATATACGGGTAACTCATCAACAGAGTGGTAACAAATGCTCAACAAGAAGAAGCGTACAATTGATACAGTACAAGAAACTAGGTACCTAGTAATTGTAAAGATCGTTCCTAAAGGTATAATATATTTGTTTTGGCTGTCCTGCGGCACCCTCAAAGGGGGCCAGACCTCGGGGCCCATAGCGAAACCTAGCCGATACCGCAGGCAGACGAGCCGAGTCCCCTGGGGGCCCCGGCTCCTCAAATAAATAGAGACGGCTTGACGCGACCTAGCGGCGGTTATAATTATAGGCTAGCACTAACCTTGAGGCAGCGGCGAAGTCCAGGCGAAGCCGATGGTTGGTTCTAATGGTAGGTAGTGAGTGTTATGAGGTAAGTGTTTTGTCAGTGTGTGTGTGTGTGGAACCACCAAAGCGGCGCGTTGCAGGGGCCTCGGCACGAGGCACGCTGGCACGAGGTCCAACGGTTCGGTGTCCCTCCTTCCAGAGTCCACACCAGGGGTCCATTGTGCCCCCACACACTATAGACGCGTCAGTTGCGATAGCACAGTACTTTACAGAGTTAATCGTTTAACGCGACAAACATAGCCGCCATTTTGTGAGACCGTTCAATCGGGCGCGTTAAACACACAGGCAATTTCACCGCGCGGCGTTCGCGAGAATTTCCAGGGCGCGGGTCCAAATTAAGGGGGAATCAAAACGAGGCCAAATAGCTTTCCCGACCCGCACAATTCTCTCCAAATAACAGGGCGAACTCGAGAGAAGCCGCATCTAACAGTGCGGTTCGTATGATATCGCGGCGGCGACACGCAGGCGACTCCTAGAGCGCCGGCCGCGTGGCCGGCGCGCGGGGGGGGGGGCGGTTCACCACATCACGCGATATCGCGCGATTCCGCGATCATCCAATAAACAGCGCGAATGTCAAACCGGCCGAATTAGGCCAAGAGCGCGCCAAGGATATATTATTACGCCAACCGGGCGCGAACAATCCCCCGTCCCGGACCTAAAGGAATTAGGTCCGCTAACAATCAAAAGCGGAAGACGTGTCAAGGTAGACACAAATAGCTGCAAAACCGAATCTTCGGCCTTCAAGTCATACAGGTTTAACAGGGCGTCCATGACGCTAATACAAATACAGCAAATTAACTTCATTATCCAGGCGGGATCCCCCATTTTGGGAGAATCCGGCTGTCAGCCCACTTAACGCGTTGCTGCAAGGATGAAACTCTAGAGGCCAACGGCGCCAAAACTGAGTGATCCGTTGCGACAATTAAATAAGTCAAGATAAGATATTCATCTCCCAGAGGAGGCACTAGGCAAGGCGTTAAAGGGCTGGCATCAAATACAAAACGCGATGGCGAACCTCGTAAAATCAAAGTGGTTTCGCCACTAACGCGGCGGAGATGCGTTTTTGCAGCATTAGAACGACCTACTTAAATCAAAACCCGCCCCAATGGGCACACGCTGGGTGGTCGAATTTACCTATACTTATTACTTATTATTCTTATATCTAAACAAATTCAACAATACAGACTTAAAACTAATGCCACAATCCGTCCGGACCAGGTCATGCAGCCTACAACAAAATTACAACTCACTAGCGCGGCAACAAGGCCTCAGTGCAGAGCGCACCTACAATTAATCATAAACAAAACACTTCAGTGGAGAGGCAACGAAAAATGCACGCGTAGGCTTCGGTCGACCGAGCAGTACAAGTTAGTGTTCATGATAGGGAACAGACGCGCGAACTCAGTCGCGGCTCCTGCAAAAGGTCGAGTCACGGTCCGGCGGCTAGTCTCCCATAATCGGCGGAAGAGGGGCGGCTTCCAATCGACAACATGAATGCATACAAATATAGCTCAAAGAAATGCGTGTCGGCTGGCCACAATTCCAAACTCACGATGCAAAAGGGCCGAGAGGGTAGTATGACCTAGTATTGGGTCAACAATAATTTTTATTCAACAAGGTACCCTCTTTGGGAGCAACAAGGTGGCGAGCCTCGTAGGGCTGGTGCTGAATTACTAGCACCGTCAAGGTTCGGATTTTCCGAATATTCAGACAAGGAGGATCCTGTTGATCCTCTCCTGAGAGGTCCTTCAAAATGAGTGGAGTTGAACAAGCCGTTACGAAACTCAGAACCTCCTAACTTCAGGATAACAATCAAGATTTGATACGTAATACAGTTCAATATCAAAATTTCAAAGTCAAAATCTCACAAATTCAGAGTTTCGTCCGCGGTGGAAGCTCCGGTGCAAACATCATGACATACACCCACTGATTGGGCTAGTCCACCATCAATGCGGGTACGAACCATAAATCGGAACAAAAGATAAACCAAATATGGTCAACAAAATACAAACAGTAATAGTAGTAACAGTAGGTTGCAGCATACTAACACCACCCGACAAAGTCAGATCCAACACGTCGGGACCCAACAACAATCACTCGGGTCCGGATCAAGCAAGTAGGGATCAGCGGGGGTTAGGCTCGACGTACAAGAACTGCTGTAGTTATCTATCTACACGTTCGGCAAAGGGCCCACAATATCGTCGAGCGCGTTCGCTTACTCAGAACGCGAAAGGAATTGTCAGCTGGATCAAACATCAATTTCAATTCTCCCTTAGGAGTCGGGTGCTCTAGGCATCAAATACAGGACTCCAAGGGGGCCCTAGGCTTCCCACCAACCAATACAAGACAGTACAGCTCTGTGAACCCGAATCCAGCTGAGAACGGACTATCCAACAAACGTCCTTCGGATTGTACACCATATCAGAGATCGTCGGCGAAGAACCAGTATGCCACAATAATTATTGACGATCCAATTCTCAAGAGAGGTGGCTGTAGTGGAAGCTAGGGCGACAGTTATCTAGTATAAACTGCCATCGTCAAAACAGGGGTCCTCGATGAACCTCTGGGTCAAACCTAAGACCGGAGGGAATCAATCACACTCGGGTACACCCAGGCGTTGCTCCCCGGTGGCAGCGCGGGTCCGGCTAAGCGAGCCGAACAAAACAAGACCCCACAATGCTACTGCCAACAAACAAACAGACCGAGGGAGGCAACCATCAAGTCGAAGACACAGAACCCGTGGGGGAGAGAAGGGCGGGACAGCCGCTGCGGCAAAGCCGCTACAAACCTTCATCAAACTAACAGAGGGGGGTCGTGACCCCCCCGCCCCTGGAGGGCCAAAATATGCCCCACGGGGGGGAATAGAACCCCTACAGACACCTGGAACCAAAATCCCAAAAAATGTGGCGAGGGGGTTTGAAACCCCCCCCGCCCCTGGCGGGATACCTTTCAAATCCCTAGCAATCCAGGTCAGAGGGTGGTTCACAAGCGATCAATCACGGTGCCATGAGAGTGGTAAGGACGAGCACCCCCGCCCGTGCGGGGGGTGCCCTCAAATAGTCCTGATGAACAGCACCAACAACACCACTCCTGTTAAGGCACGAAGTCAAAATCAAGAGGCGGTTGCCCTGAGATTGCGGGCAAGCGCGCTGGGGCGGGCAGCCAGTCGTAGGCGCTGTCATAAGCTACAATGCCACCAGCTCACAATGGCCCATCGGGACCTCAATGATTTGTCCAATGGGTAGTGACGACAAGACGTCCAGTGAATAGCCAGGTTGGAGACGATAAACGTCTGTCAATAGTCCAACAAGTAGGGACGATAAACGTCCAGACATACGACGATAATCAATTGCTTAGAGTATCTACAGGGGGTGGCCGCCAAAAACCCGCTGTAGGTTGACCGAACCCGACGGCATCCCGAGCGCGAACTGCTTTTAGCCTAAGTCCGGCGGGACGGTGTCTTTGTACTCGGTATGTTAAAACGCTATAACAATTTTTTAAATAGCACAAACAAACGCACAATGTTTTAACACAAACAGATACCGAGTAGCAATTACAAAGACAATACAAATTCAGTAAGTTAGTCCGTATTTACGGTCAACATCAAATATTTCAAAGTAATTTTCAGAATAATTATCAAACAAAAGATTATCAATAAAAATTAAATTCAATGTCAACACAACACACAAACAAACAATTATCACAGACTGATTCAAAAGAATTCTTACAAATTAATTACAAACAAACAATAAAAAAGGAATTCTCAGTCGTGTTGTGTACCCCGATCCTAATTGGGTTCAAGGTTGGATCGTGTGTAGCCGCCTTAACAGATAGCAACTGACGCAAACTAATTATGTAGGTCACGCACGAAGAAATTCTATTGTTGGAACAATAGTTCCGCGTGCCTACCAGGCAATCACTTGACCGAGTGAATAATTATTTGCTCCTACCCTCAAATTTACTCGTCGAATTAATATTTACAGTTTATCAAATGTAACATTAATATTACGAATACAATAGTTTTACCTACCTACAACAATACACAAAGACTTAAATCTACTTAATTAGACCTAATAGATCAACCTTATCACTGCCAAATTGCACCAAAATTGTGATAAGGTAGGTCGGTAGGTAGGTATATTACAGTTACAGTTTCGATTCTACGACTTCAATAAACCAACCTGGGCAACAAAATAACGTACTACGTAGCAAGTACCTACACACATTAAACAATAGAACAGTCAAGAATGCATCAAATTAAATAATTTGCGTACTATACGCGCATTCAACAGATTAGCGTAATACCCGATAGGTACCTACAGTTTCTCAACAATATTAAGTATTAATGATTAGCAATATTTCAACTAGTAATATGAGTCGTAGGTACCCATCTTCAACTACTTAGCATATTACGCCGTAGGCACCTAAACTTTAACAATGCTACGTAGTAATTAACCCAGCTGCTAAGCCTATAATACAGCTACCAGGTGCATAAGCCGCTCAAGTCCAGAAGCGTCAACCACGCTCTGCTACCAAAATGTTTTGGCTGTCCTGCGGCACCCTCAAAAGGGGGCAGATCTCGGGGCCCATAGCGAAACCTAGCCGATACCGCAGGCAGACGAGCCGAGTCCCCTGGGGGCCCCGGCTCCTCAAATAAATAGAGACGGCTTGACGCGACCTAGCGGCGGTTATAATTATAGGCTAGCACTAACCTTGAGGCAGCGGCGAAGTCCAGGCGAAGCCGATGGTTGGTTCTAATGGTAGGTAGTGAGTGTTATGAGGTAAGTGTTTTGTCAGTGTGTGTGTGTGTGGAACCACCAAAGCGGCGCGTTGCAGGGGCCTCGGCACGAGGCACGCTGGCACGAGGTCCAACGGTTCGGTGTCCCTCCTTCCAGAGTCCACACCAGGGGTCCATTGTGCCCCCACACACTATAGACGCGTCAGTTGCGATAGCACAGTACTTTACAGAGTTAATCGTTTAACGCGACAAACATAGCCGCCATTTTGTGAGACCGTTCAATCGGGCGCGTTAAACACACAGGCAATTTCACCGCGCGGCGTTCGCGAGAATTTCCAGGGCGCGGGTCCAAATTAAGGGGGAATCAAAACGAGGCCAAATAGCTTTCCCGACCCGCACAATTCTCTCCAAATAACAGGGCGAACTCGAGAGAAGCCGCATCTAACAGTGCGGTTCGTATGATATCGCGGCGGCGACACGCAGGCGACTCCTAGAGCGCCGGCCGCGTGGCCGGCGCGCGGGGGGGGGGGCGGTTCACCACATCACGCGATATCGCGCGATTCCGCGATCATCCAATAAACAGCGCGAATGTCAAACCGGCCGAATTAGGCCAAGAGCGCGCCAAGGATATATTATTACGCCAACCGGGCGCGAACAATATTATTTTCATAATGAACACTGCTGCACCAACTGAACTCGTCTCGCCATACGTCTTTAACTTGATCGCGCGACTTTCTCAAAGTTATTATAACTTTTGTCGCAATAATCCGAGTAAACTCCTCAGCGACTACCCGTGCCTCGTCATCAATGGTTCGGAAGATTGCGCGATATTGGGAATCCTCCCTGACTCATGCGCTCGAGAAAAACTGCGGGAGTGTACTCTGATGATTTATGTAACAAGTTGGCTAATATATTTAGGCAGATAACGATGTAACGATCGTTCTGGAAAGTTTGTGATGATCTTTCTAGCAACGCGGGTCGACTGCCCGCCCGCCCAACAAACAAAATGGTTTTCGAGTTGGATTGATGAAAAATAGTGTTATTTTTAACCCCCGACGCAAAAACGACGGGGTGTTATAAGTTTGACGTGTCTAATTTATTTATTAAATTTCTAATTTATACTTGTTTTAAAATTCTCGAGTATTCGTAAGCAAACTCAACGCGAACGCGGCGCGATTATTTATTAAAGCGTTTTTACCATTACGGTATTAGCAGTGATAGCCTAGTGGTTAAGACTTCGGCCTTCATTTTAGGGCGACCGAGTTCGATCCCCGGCACGCACCTCAACTTTTAGGAGTTATGTGTGTTTTAAGCAATTAAATATCACTTGTTTTAACTGTGAAGGAAAACATTGTAAAGAAACCTGCATGCCTGAGAGTTCTATATAATGTACTTAAAATCCAAGTGTGAAGTCTACCAATCCGCACTGGGCCAGCGTGGCGGACTACGGCCTAAACCGTCTCACTCTGAGAGAAGACCCGTGCCCTGTAGTGGGCCGGTAATGGATCGATAATGATGATGATGAAGAAGACTCAGGTTGGATTTACATGGATCGATTTTCGCGGGGAGGCTATGATATGCGGCGAAAATGGACCCGTGCGTAAATCCAGTTTCAGATTCTACCGGATTACATTATCATCATTCCTAAGAAAATCCTAAATTGATGCTAAAGTGTGGGCCAAGTAGGTTTACTTTTTATCCTCATACAAAACCAGCGAGCTGAGTAAAAATCAATCAATAAGAACGTGTCTGCAGGCATTTGTCAGAGTTAATAAGCGTAGAAGGGTCGTGTGCATGTGGTACCCAATGGTAGGGGAGCCCAAGAGGGGATTTTGGGATTTACTCGAGCGCGGCAGATTAACATAAGGGAGGAATCTTGCATCCTGCTGAGTAACCTCTACCACATATAAGCCCTTTATAAAGGGCCGCGCGCAAAAAAATAGATGTCAAAAGTAATAAAGCACGTCAGATTGAGGTATATGGTGGGTTAATTACGAGCTAAAAAAAGTATACCTACCTATTTAGAAAATCAGACTATTTGAACATAACGTACGTTAGTCGTTACGTACGAGAGTGGGAGGGTTATGTAGCTGCAAAAAAAAACGTTATCTTGACATTCTGGAATCTCGAGCGCAGTTGAATTTTCTTCTATTTTGAAGGAAATGATGCAAAAATAACAAAAAATATAATTTGCCGATTTCCACAATACAAGCCGAAGTAATAAATATCGTCTATTGAAGATGAGAGCGTGCAGCTAGACGCTTGCCCCACCACTGAAAGGGGAAACATTATAAATGTATAACCTTTTATTCTTCATATCAACTCCTTTCCTAGAAAGTCCCGAGCGACGACGCTCGAGTAAATCCACATTTTAGCATCATGGGCTCCCCTACCATTGAACTTACCTTGGTTGCGTGTGTAACATGTATAATTAGATAGTAGAGTACGAGTATCTTTCTTTCTTTATCGTACTCATATACAATACCGAGAGCATTCTCGCACTCTTAAAATATTACGCCTGCCTCACACTCGATTTACACAGTCTGTTTCGCACAATTTACTACTACAGTCCCTTTTTCTTTAGCTGTCTTAAAAGGTAAACAAGTCCATTCTCGTAGAAACACGTAAGCGCCGCGCTTTACACGGCGCATAGGACGTTCTTACAACGAACTAAAAATGAAGTAATGATAGAAGTGAAAATTCAAAGACAAGAACGTCTAAAGCGCCGGGGAAAGAGCGTCACTTACGTGTTTCTTCGAGAAGATTTTTGCGATTTGTTTATATTTTAAAACAACTAAGGAAAAACAGATTGTAGATATATAGGTACATGTATGATGTAGCCACTGAATAGAGTGGATGTAGCTATACTAGGTATAGGTATACCTATCTTGTCTACTATTGCGCCAATTACAAAACTGAAGCTACAGAAGTGTAGGTCTAGGTACGGTCTAATCTTTATTCATTAAAAATTACCACACAGAAAAAGATTAATCACATAATAACTACGATTACTAGCGTGTGTTGTAGTTAAGAAAGTTCCCTTTTCATATAAACATTAAACCTTTACGATACCCTGCTAATATCGAAGGCAGCAGAATAAATTTAGAATTATAATAATGTCTGCGTGCGGCCCCATCGCTCATCCCTGTGTCATCTTCAAGCGGGTTTTTCTCCGTCATCATCATCATCATCATGATCAACCCATTACCGGCTCACTACAGAGCACGGGTCTCCTCTCAGAGTGAGAAGGGTTTTGGCCATAGTCTACCACGCTGGCCAAGCGGATTGGCAGACTTCACACACCTTTGAGAACGTTATGGAGAACTCTCAGGCATGCAGGTTTCCTCACGATGTTTTCCTTCACCGTTAAAGCAAGTGATATTTAAATACTTAAAACGCACATAACTCCGAAAAGTTAGAGGTGCGTGCCCGGGATCGAACCCACGACCTCCGATTAGAAGTCGGTCGTCCTAACCACTAGGCTATCACAGCTTTTAATAAATTTTCTCCGTATTGATGAAGATTTATTCCTGTCAGCCATTTTGTCGACCATCTTGAGCTCATCGCGTATTCCCGTCGCTCACGCTCTAATTAATATTAGCTTTCTTTGTGTCCTCTTATAATATCTTATAATAAATTTCGTTCTATTGTTTTATAAGTTATAAGCGAGCGTCGACGAATTTTCTATTCGAGCATTGTCTTGTGTTTTGTTTGATATCCGTCATTCTATATTTTTCTCACTGTAATAATTATTGTTAGTTATCTGAGAGCGCGGCAGTGCTTTCGCCAAGTCAAGCAAAAACAAAAAACAAATGCATTCTATTAATTTGTAACGCATAGTTGAGGGATTGTTGTTGGGCTTTTATGTTGTTCTCGTTGAAAGTTCCAACTTTATTCAATTAATTTCAGCCAAAGCCAAAGTTTCTTTGGTGGTCTGTTCACAGCAAAGCACGATTATTTAATACTATTAATAGGAGCCTCAATGGCTCAACGGTCACGGACTGGAAATCCTAAAGTCAACGTTTCAAACAATATGCAACATGTAACGAAATAGAAATAAATTGATGTTAGTTGAAAATAAGACGTAGGTAATTTCCGGATTTTTTTTATCGATAAAATTTAATTCTTTTATTTTTTACCTAACGTAATCCCTTTAGTTAGAATATGATGTAATATTCATAACTAACATGTTTTTATTCGCGTTACTGAAACTTAAACTACTACTGTAAAAAATAATTTTAGAACTGGCGTTTTCTTTTTGTACCCCCTCTTAATTGAAGGGGATGGATAAATGTGTTCCAGTAACCAATTCAAATTTCAGATTCTTTTACTTTTCAAAATTGATACACTGTACAATCTTTGAATGTCAATCAATTTTACAAGTACCTAGGTACATAATATTTGGAAGTGAGTGGTATATTAAGGTAAGTTGAGGTATTGCAGTTTATAGCTACCTAAGGCTACGAGATTTCCAAACACGTCCTGGTTCTTTACAATGCTCTCTATAATATGATCCCCATCTTATCAGAACCACAAGAGTATTATTAGAGCAACTTTCTGTTCCTATTATAGGAAC
The DNA here is from genome assembly GCA_920104075.1 of Melanargia galathea. Taxonomy (NCBI): domain Eukaryota; kingdom Metazoa; phylum Arthropoda; class Insecta; order Lepidoptera; family Nymphalidae; genus Melanargia; species Melanargia galathea. The sequence goes on from OV049875.1 coordinate 10,836,304, forward strand.
TCATTCCCAAGATTATTTGTCATTGAAGTAGGTACCTACCTAATCTTTTACATTATAAGATTTTTCAATAAGTTTGCCTTTTATAAAAATTTTGAACTATGAAGAGAGAAAATCTTGCTACTGAAATGTGTAATTAATTTACAAATTATTGTAAATTACTTAGGTACATATTTCAGTAGCAATAAGCCGGCGTAACTTTCGTGTAACTTGTATGCAATGAACCGATGCCGATGGCAGAAAATATACATTTCTCCGAATAAAGCCAAAGGCGGAGAGAGGCCTGAATGTAATATTTTCGTCGGCTAACTTTTACGACGCGAGGAATAAAAGGCGAGATAAAGCTGATGTATGCTATGTTTTCTTCGTAACATCGCTTGCCGATAAGTTTATGCATGGAAACAATGCTACAAGGGCAATATTCGAATGTCTTTCGGCGAAAAATGTCTTTTTTATACCAAGGTAAACAATGAAAATGGCAGTTCTGAAACTGTCTGGGAGATGATAGTCGAAATTATTTTCGAGTTTTACACACACTAGGTATCTATTCACTTGGAATAGGATCATTGGCGTTGAAGGTTATTTTGTCATGTATAAATAAATGAAAAATACTAAAAAAAACTATAAATAAAAAATAGAAAGTACACCTATGTTTGCGCACACACGTGTGTATAATATCTCCTCAGGAGATTACCTTACCCAACTTACTCAACTTACACAGGAGATTCTCCTGTGTAAGTTTACTAGTCTCCGTTCAGATTGGCCACCGTGGCCGAAATGCGTTTAGGAGAACCGAACAAACAAATCAACAAACAATACATACATGACACATACCTAAAGCTGTAAATTACGTCATAATAGACCAAGTCCCAGTGCGATCTGACATAACTTATTTTCGGAAAGATGAAACCTTAGGCTCTCAGTATAAGTGTCTCATTTGCTTTAAATAACTGCGTAATTGTGGATTTTGTAACTGGGGTACTTACGGAGATATCAAGTGTTAAAGGTAACTAAAAATAAGAGTAACTTAACTTACTTTCACATGGCTGATTTTTATATATATTATATATATTGTAGAATATCACTCCGAACCACTACCAACAGTATCAGACACCGCTTTAAAGTGTGTGTGTGTCTGTTCCCTGTAGCGCTCAAACGGGTGAACCGATTTGAATGCGGTTTTTTTTTTGTTTGAAACGTAAATTAGTCGAGAGTGTTCTTAGCTATGTTTGATGAAAATTGATCCAAGATGGCCGCCGCTACAATATGGCGGATTACATATTTTTTCACAAATCCCTCAATATGGGTATCAAATGAAAGGGCTTGACTAGTAGAATAGCACTATGAAAATCTAAGATGGCCGCCGCCACAAAATGGCGAATGTCGGAGGTTTTTTGAGTTTTTAATTTATACTTGTTAAATATGTAACTAAGATAATATCATAAAGTTATATTTCATCATTCAGACAAATTGTAATGACCAAACATCCACTAATCACAAAAAATATTCAACCGTGAGTATGAGCGCGAGAGCAGTTACCTTTCACACTTGATATCTCCATAAGTACCCCTGTTACGAACTCCACAATTATACGCAGTTATACAAGCAAATGAGACACTACTAAGAGCCTAAGGTTTCATCTTTCCGAAAATAAGTTATGTCAGATCGCACTGGGATCTTGGTCTATAAAGCTAGACTGCTGAAGGTGGCTGAAGCATACTAAAAATAAAAATAAAACCAAAACCTAGACAAACCAAAACAAAGCCTATGAAAAGGCTATTAGATGAATTGATATAAAACAGTTCATTGATTAAAATCCGTTGCCGTTGCTGGGACGCTTTGGGGGTGTTAAAGCATTCCACATACATATAGGTAAATTACACAGATACGCGTAAAAAACATAACCCTACCGTCTTTGCTGTCGCGCAGTCTTCTACAAACGTGAGATAGCCGTCAGATAGGTATCCCTTTTTTCTAAAGCTCGTGATGGAGATCGAATAGATGACGTGTCAAATTCTTTGCAGAGAGCAGGTGATGAATGAATTTCTCCGAATTCAATTACTGAGACGATTAGCTTTTTGTTCAGTGAGACACCTGTCCAGGTGATCGACCGGTCGGAACGGTTCGACGGATTCAAAAACGTGAATAGGAAAACTGTCAAATACATCCCTGTATTCAATAACTCGCTACGGGTATAATGGAATAAGGAATTTCCTTTGTACCGTGTTTAAACTAGAAAAGTGAGCGAAAAACAATTTACAATAGGTTTCAAACAAAAAAGTTTTCAAATTCTGCCCAGTTTTTTTTATAGGTATACGTAGGTAGAGTACACCGATTTATCTATCAGATTTCTGGACCGATTTCCGTTGCTGTAATTTATTTATTGCTTTTATTCTGCTGTTCGATCAACTTTTCCTACAAGTATAAATGAAAAATTTAAAAAACCCCCTACATTCGCCATTTTGTGGTGGCGGCCATCTTGGATTTGCATAGTGCTATTCTACTAGTCAAGCCCTTTCATTTGATACCCATATTGAGGGCGTTGTGATAAAATATGTAATCCGCCATTTTGTAGCGGCGGCCATCTTGGATCGATTTTCAGCAAACATAGCTCGCAACACTCTCGACTAATTCACCTTTCAAACAAAAAAACCGCATTCAAATAGATCCACCCGTTTGAGCACTACAGGGGAACAGACACACACACACACACGCACGCACGCGTCGCACGCACGCACACACACACGTCAAACTTATAACACCCCGTCGTTTTTGCGTCGGGGGTTAAACATTGAAGTTGCCTGGCAAAGATCGCTGCAATAATAACTCTTCATTTTTACGGGGGCAGGCATGGGCTCGACCGTAACGATAGAAAGATTTGGACTGGTGTTGCATCCGGGCTACCTATCTGGTCCTTAACCCCACACCGTATTAAGTAGGTACCTACTACCTACTGGTAACTGTATTTTCCCAGTGGTGTACCACTGCAGGTCCCATAAATTGTAGTTTTTTTTAATAATTTTAACCAACACTCAGCAGAAGGCAATCGTACAGTTCCTTTGCATATCAACTACCTTATAAGAGATGCCTGTTACACTTTTTGTCACGCAATTTGAGGTCCAAGCCCTTCGAGTTGTTAAGTACAACTCGTCGTTAGGCTACTCATGGGTGAATTCGGTCCCAAATTAAATTCGAGCACATCTTTGATGGAAACTCTTTGTAACAAATTACCTAGTAGGTATTGATGTTAATTGATGCGTAAAATTTTAATCAGGTACCTACCTAGTTAACTTGCTTAATAAAATATGAAATGCAGAAATTGAAAAGAAATGTTTAAAAGAAAACCGACCTCAAATGCCACTCTACGTACAAAAAATAAAGATTTTAAATTAAACTTATTTCGTGGTTCAATTACATATTTAGGTAAAGATCCTTTCATTTGATACCCATATTAAAAGGGAGTTGTGAAAAAATATGTAATCCGCCATTTTGTAGCGGCGACCATCTTGGATCAATTTTCATCAAACATAGCTATGATATACTTTTTTCTATACATTTTTCATCATACATCAAAAATATGACCATATTTCTGAATTTCGCAGAAAACTCAAATGGCTTCCGATTCGCCTTCGCAGGAACACCCACATTCTTTCTCTTTTATACTCTGTACTATTCAATCCTACCACGCCTCCTTACCTTAAAGAGCGGTTTGAGTTTCTAGGGAACACCCACAGTCTGTCTCTTCGCTCTGATAACAATCTTATGTTAAAAATCTCTTCCCATAATACTTCATTTTATTCTAAATCCTTCTCCATAGTAGCCGCTCGGCTCTGGAACTCCTTACCGTTTCATATCAAGCGTGCGCAATCTCCTGCCATATTTAAAAGACTTGTCAAAACGCATTTTTATCCTCCCTGAACCTTTTACCTCAGATAGTACCCAGGTAGGTACTACAAATAGTTAACCATCATTCCTGGCGTGTTTTGGGCTTTATTTTACAAATGTTTACTCTATATATATATATGTATTTATATATATATGTCTAATATGTATATTTTATGTAATTTCGTATGTAAGTATTTGTATGTCTATTATTCGTATATATACTTTTAATTTTCTCTAATTTTAGCGTACACCCTTATACACTTCTCTAGTTTTTATATTCTCCACAACGAGGTTGCCTGGAAGAGATCGCTTCTAAGCGATAAGGCCGCCCATTGTACCTATTTCTTTTAAAATGTTTCTTGTCAAATTTGTTTTTTGGTGTACAATAAAGTATTAAATAAATAAATAAATAAATAGCTACACTAACACTCTCGACTAATTCATCTTTCAAACAAAAAAACCGCATTCAAATCGGTCCACCCGTTTGAGCGCCACAGGGGAACAGAGTCAACAGACAGACACACACACACACACACACACACACACACACACACACACACACACACAACACCTAGGTGAAATGAAAACTTGAATCTGTCACGGGCAGAATCTACCCGCGGGCAGATAGATTCTGTCCGCGAACCATATTAGTTAATAGCTTTTTTGTTTGTGCCATAAACATAAAACATTTATATGGTTTGTAAACGTATGATCGTTGGAAGTTTCATCGTGCCCGCAGCTCGCCTTCAACCCACGTTTATGGCAGTAGCTATCCGCTATCCCCGCGGCTTCGTCCGCATGGATTTAGGTTTTAAAAATCTCATGGGCACCCATTGACATTGTCAATGTGGGCACCTTATGTTTTTTCGCGATGAAAGTACCTAAACAAGGTCTCTCCTAGTGCAAATCTCTACCTGCCTGTTAAAGGCCCGCCAAAATCGGTTCAGCCGTTCCGAAGATTAGGCCGAACATACAGACCGACTAAAACTTTAAAACTGGCCCTAAAAGAGAGCCCCGTTCGACACCCCTCGCAAAACTTTAAAACTGACCCTAAAAGAGAGTTTCTTTTGCCACCCCTCCCAGCCTAGTCCGCCACTGTAATAAATACGACAAATTAAAAACACAACAAGCACTGACCTTGAACCAGGCCATAGTGGAGTCGTCGTACAGCACCACCCACTCCTCCGTCCACGTGTTCCACAAGTAATTACCTGCAACAATATACACTTTACATTCACACCGCACACTTGCACTTTACCTCGTGCAATATCCGGTTACGCTAAATGGGGTATGAAAGTTTTATTTTATCGAAACTTATTTAAAAGTACAGTATCAAAGAGTTTAATTCTAATTCTAAATTCAAATCGAGACTCTTTAACCGGTTCTGAAAGCAGATTCATATTAGTTTGCTAAGCAGTGTCTGTGACAAAAGTGGTAGCAAACATATCGTTCTGTGATATCGTCCAATGAATTTGATCCCAGGGATATGTAAATAAGTACAATAGACGTGCATTTACACTAATTATTTACCATTTTAGCATTGTGGATTTTAATTGGCTTCGACAGACTTAAGTCCAACTGTAGAACAAGGGCGTTGCAAAGGGGGGGGGGAGGCAGGGGGGAGCTAAACTAATAGGGGGTATACCTAGTTACGCCACTGAGTCTTGCTATGGGATCGTTTGATGACGACAACGACGATGACGATTCGTCATTTCTTTTTCTTTTGAAACGCCAGAATCGTAGGATAGGCATAATGTGTCCTATTTTTAACCCCCGACGCAAAAACGACGGGGTGTTATAAGTTTGACGTGTCTGTGTGTGTGTGTGTGTGTCTGTCTGTTCCCCTGTGGCGCTCAAACGGGTGGTCCGATTTGAATCCGGTTTTTTTTGTTTGAAAGGTGAATTAGTCGACAGTGTTGTTAGCTATGTTTGATGTAAATCGATCCAAGATGGCCGCCGCTACAAAATGGCAGATTATATATTTTTTCACAACTCCCTTAATATGGGTATCAAATGAAAGGACTTGTATAATAGAATAGCACTATGAAAATCCAAGATGACTGCCACCACAAAATGGCAAATGTCGGGGGTTTTTTAAATTTTTAATTTACAAACAGACAGAAACACACACACACACACAGACACGTCAAACTTATAACACCCCGTCGTTTTTGCGTCGGGGGTTAATAAATATAAGTAATCTAATCCGATTGACTAAAGTAGGTAGGAACTATAACTATTCTATAGATGTTTTCCAAAACTTCATGTAAAGTGTAAATAACTCTATATGAAGTGAATTCTACTCCGTTATATGTTGTAGGTACTTATAGTAGGTATAAAATGCTATCAGGCATCAGCCGGCAACCCGCCACCACTCACGTTATTGCTTTGCAAAGCTAATCGGATCAGATGCTGCGGCTTGCTGTATACCGGCCAACGATGTTGTCTGGTACAAATAATATCTCAAACGTATATTTTTTTATAATTTATTAGTATCATAAATTATGATATTTTGTATTCAGGTAAGTAAGTAGAGTACCTCGCTCGGACCAAATATATTAAAAAGAAAATAATATAAAATTAAGATTATTTTATTGCATAAAAAAAATATGAAAAAGAAGCTTTTTCTATTCCTCTCTTGCTCTACCTAATCTTTTTCTGTTTCTTTGCGAAGATCATTGTGGCAATTCAAAAGTAAATGTCCCTGAATCACTCTGCACTCAGCTGTGAATCAACTTTTTGAAAGGAAGAAACCAATTAAAATATTCAAAATTTTGAATATTTGAATGGTAGCTAGATAGGTAGGTGCCCTAGTTAGTTCAGGGCTTCAGGCTAATAATCAATAACTGTAACATAGCAACAATTAAACGTACAAAATCACTACGCTCTATTAATCCCCTAGGATTATTATTATCGAATTCAAATAAAATATGAACTTCATCAATACGACTCGAGTCTCCAAGCGATACAGAATGCCGATTTCTGTTGGCATTGTGATTCGACAATCGAAATTGTTTAGTAAATGTTACCTATTTATTACTATTGTAACCAAAAATAACATTTAGCAAAAAACTATGCTTATTTTATAGGTATTAAGTATACATATGTATGTACCTACAATCTACATACATTAACTTCACATTATTTGGGACGTTTTTCAATTTTTGATATAGGTAGGTAGGTACCTACCATAATTTCGTTTAACGTTTGGCATTGTAAATAGGTATTAAACTTATTAAAGTACCATAAAAACTAAACGGCAGCAAATCAGGATAGCTTTCACTCATTTAAATTTTCAAAGTTGACGTTGCCACCTTGTTTTAGTTTTAATAGGTAGGTACCTACTTACTCTATTACCTATCAGTATTAGGTATATAGACGATATAATCATATGCGCTATACGTAGTACCTAATAGCTAACACAACATTCTGATTTCTGTGCAATAGCAAAGAAATTTAACGTGTACCTAGTAGGTACCTACTCCACACCTCGTTATTATTATATGGCAATAGCTAGCTAACTATCACGATTCCGATTGGCAAGTCTCGAATCGCAATCAGTCAGAACAGAAGTCGGTGCCGCCCGGCCGGGCCCTAGTGACGGGTGTTTATAACTCGCAAGGGCTTATGAAATTTGCAAGGGACCGAACGTTTATAATAAATGTTTCTTCGATACGATGGAGACGAATGTTTTGCCTCGTAGTGTTAGGTAAGTAGTTAGTTTTGCAAAAGTCGTCGTCTCGACCGATAGACGTCCACGGCTGGACAAGCACGTAATTACGTAGGTCTCTTGCAACCACTCTTGCCATATCGGACGATGTAGTGATGCTCTTTGTAATTAGCGGTGACGGAAACGTACAGAGCTATATATTATATAACTTTTACTGTTCTTTTAAAAAATTGCAGCGTATTCCATAGAAAATTGCAGTTTTTCTCGCAGTCATTATGCGGCGCGAGAAAATGACTTTACTCCATACGCTCGCAAAAATCTTTTTATGCTTAACAATTTCTGCATACCTACCAGTACCTACTATTGCAACGCATCATCAACTTCTATTCCTACTAATTCTTACTAATATTACATAATACTAACTACCTACATATTCGCATTTAGTCTAATGAGTCCGTCTCAGTTTGAAGCGCTCCAAAACTAAAACTACTCGTGTGCTAAAAGTATAGGTACTAGTGGTAGATTCAGTTGACGATTCAAAAGTGCTTGTAAAAGTTTATTTGAATAAAAATCTTTTCTATTCTATTCTATTCTATTCTATTCTATTCTACACTATAAGTAGGTAGGTATACTATTGATCGAATCACAAATTACTTCAGAGCGAAATGAACCCAAAGACTCTTATTTTAGGTCCATTTTACTCTGAAGTCATTGTGATTCGATCAATAGTATACTCATAGTATACTATAAAGTTTTGGAGCGCTGCAAACTGAGACTAAGCACTCTGATCTATTGCATAATGTTTTTGAAGCTACTTACGTTTATACCGCAGCATATAACCGCCCTTGATTTGTGTTCCTCCATGTTCTGCAACAAATGATTTCATAATTAATTAACTGGTCAAGCGCGTGTCAGAACAAGCATAAGGGTTCCCGTATAGTATTCATACTAGAAATAACTTCTTATCACGAACAAAAGCAAGAATATAAAAATTTAAAATGTAACTTTGCGCACTACTTATAAGTAATAACATAGTAGTAACATTTAATAATTTTACATGCATTTTTAGGCCCCTATCCCACTGGCGTTTTGCGAGCGTTTGCGATTCTCCACCGTCTGCGCAGCGTTGTCGCGACGTTGACGTCGCGTTGAAGTTGCGAAGTCGAAGCGTGAACGGTTGCCATTATAGTAGGGGAGCCGAGGATGCTAAATGTGGATTTACTCAAGCGTCGTCGGGACCTCGTAGATTTTATAGATTAGTTAAGAGGGGACTCGAGTGGACCTTTCTCCATACAAACGTATTCTGCTGTTTCCTTCGTGGATAATACCTCTAGAGCAATGTTTTTTTCCCAAAAAATCTATGTCTAATTAATGCGTGCCTCTATCATTTCCTTTTTTCCAAAACATAATCACTACAAGAAATATGACAATCCAAAAACCCGAAAAAAATACCCGTTTTTACTGCCGTGTTCAGACGACTATCAGACAAATTTGATAAGTTTTTAACAAAAAAGAAAATAATAGAGGCATAGATAAACTATTCCTCTAAATTTTGATACCAGAATTTTTGAGATCTGTTCAGTTTTGAAGGAGGAAATAGCAGAATACGAAACGTCTTTTCGCCAACGTTTTTGTAGGTAAAATCAGCCTGAGCTGCAGTTGTCCCTATCATACTTTACGGGGGCAGGTTGGTGGCGAGGGGGGAAGGCTTACACGTACACTAATAGGGAAGTGGATATTTTCAATATTTACACTATACAATTATTATTTTTATTTATTGTTTACCGACTTTATTCGCCCGCTACTAGGCTGCGGAAAATTAGTAAATCTTTTGTTGGTAATTCTAATAGGTAGGTACTTTCTTATAATCGGTTGCCGGTGGATATTTTGGATTTGTTTCTCAATAGGTAAGTTCAAGGTTCTTATAAAACGCAAATAATTGAAAAATCCTATTATAGCGTAAAAGATGTTTTTAATGACAAAAAACCATGAACATAGATTGCTCTAAAAGTCAACAGTTCAAATTATTTAGAAATTATACATTATTTGAGATGGTTATAATAAAAAAAAAATAACCCGGCTGAGTTTGTTGAGGGCTCTTCTCAGACCAGGGCGCGTTTGGAATCCTCGTAATTTTAATTATAAGTTTTCGTAGTAATTATCACCATTACCTCATTTTCATGTACTTTATATTATATTGACGTTCAAAAAGTGTATAGTGTACCTACTTTGAATAAATGAAATTTGAATTAAAATTTATTAAATCGTGTGATTGTAAGTAGGATATTGTACCTGTTCTCGGACACCTAGCGAATCACTCAGGAATGCTTACAAAATAAAAGTATTATAAGACTCAGGCCTTGTTTCATCACCTTCTGATAAGTGTCTGGTAGCTTTTGTCTTTGTCACTTGACGTAAAGTAAGAAAGTGACAAAACTTACGACTATCCGACACTTATCAGAATGTGGTGAAAAAGGGTGTGAATTAAATAAAATTCATCTCTGAGCCAATTTGAATATCTTATCAGGACATGAGCAGTAAAAAAGTTTATTGCGCTCAAGTTTCTTTGAAAACAAAGCGATCTAATTTTGAGCTTGCACCTAATGAATGAAAACGAGTCGTGTAGAGCAAAAAAAATAGTGGCATGCTGCAATTATCACGGTTAGTTATTAATCAATTTACTATAAGATTTAGTCAGTTAGTCTTGGTAGCACTTATTTATGTTTCATAAAATACTATGAAAGTGTTTATTTTACTTTTTATTACATAAGAATACAAAAAACTAGTAGACAAGAACTAGTTCACTATTTTCTTAAGAAATCCTATTATCGTCCGGGTGGTCAAAAACTGGTTTAGAAATTTTATTTTAGGTACTCTGTACTATTATACAATGAAGTGTGCAAAAAATTTAAATTAGGTTTATTAATTCGAATCCGAAATCTTTTACACTGAATAAATATTTTAGTTTTCGCCCGTCAAGTTCCCACGGGATTTTGAAAAATCCGAAATCTATAGCTACAGCTGTAGGTAGATTACTCTAACAAACTTCCTTGAAAGTAGGTATAAAGGTTGGAAAAGGGAGCGGGAACGGGAACCGAAAATCCACGATTCTCTCGGGATTTGTAAAAAACCGAAATTCACGCGAGCGAAGACACGGGCAGAAGCTAGTAATTTCTAAATTATTCCTGGTCTGGTCTGGTCGGAGGCCTCAGTCGTGGCTGAATACCACCCTCCGAGCTAAGCCATGCCGCCAAGCGATTTAGCGTTCTAATATGGGTTAAATAAAAACTGCCATATATACCCATCTCTTCCAGGTTAGCCCGCTTCCACCTTAGACTGCATCGTCACATCATCTTCAGGTGAGGTTGCAGTCAAGGGCTAACATGTGATTAATAAAACAAAATACTAGTGTTAATTTTATATATTTACAAATTAAAATGAAACTGTCTGTCTGTCATTTCGAAATATCATGTACTTAACATAAAATTGTTATATAGAAACTCGGCGGTTGCTCTTTTCCAAATTAACAAAATTTGGAAAAGAGCAACCGCCGAGTTTCTTGCTGGTTCTTCTCGGTTGGAATGACATTCCGAACCAGTGGTAGATTCAATTGACTATTCAAAAGTACTTACTTGTAAAAGTTTATTTGAATAAAAAACTTTTCTATTCTATTCTATCTTGCTTTTATTACGTAAAGCCACGTAAACATTTATAAAAAAAAGGTTTTCTTTTGTCCGTCTATTTACACTATCTGTACTCTTGGAAAGAGTTGAACCTATTTTATTCAGAACTTTCACAGACAGGTAGACCTTATAAAAAGTGATGTGGTCTGAAAGTGATGTATACAAAAGTATTACTGACTTAACAAAAGTAATCTACCTATAGCTATAGATTTCAGTTTTTTCAACATCCCGTGAGAACTGTGGATTATTCCAGGATAAAAAGTAGCATATTTGTTAAGTCAGGTAGGGCATAATCTATCTCCATTCAAAATTTCAGCCAAATCGGTTAAGTTACACACACATACACACACTTTCGCCTTTATAATATTAGTGTGATAATATACCAAATTGCCACTGCCGGGAATCAAACCCGGGACCTCCCACTTATAAGATTATAGTGCTCACAACTGCCATCAGGGAGGTCGTCAATGTCGCACGTTCAATTATACTTGCATACATTTCTAAAGAAAATTTCTCATACAAATCAGTGGTCAATAACAGGTATACAGGTGGATGATAACTGGATTTAAAAGAGTAAGCTGGATTTAAAAAAGTACCTAAGTTTAAAACAACTAATATAAAATACAAATAGACTAGTACATTTTAAATTTTTTTTAATATATATTACCTATATTTTCACCCTCTCAAACTCAGTAACTCCACTAAATGGACGATAACCGGTAACAAAACCCTATTATTTTTTATTGTTGAAGCAGGTTGAGATGATCGCGATTAAAATTTTTTTTTGAGTCGTTGATTTAAATCAATACTTACTTTTTTAATCCAATAAAGTGAAGAAGTGTTTTAACCGAGTTCAAAAAGGAAGAGGTTCTCAATTCGTTGGAATCTTTTTTATTTGTTGTTTTTTTTAACCCCCGACGCAAAAAGGACAATATCAAATAAAAACACTGAAAAGAGTAAAATAACATAAATTTCGAAATAATATGAATGAATGAATATATTATACGGGCATAGAGGGAGATGCGCGCGCGCGGCGGGCGGCGGCGGCGGGCACACAAATACACTACTCGTGCACACATTGATAGCTCGCTTGGTACTCGTGGTGTCGGGGCCAGAGCGATGGCAATAGTTTCTTCAAATACCTATTTTTCAAATTCCTCACGACTCGAGTACCGTCTAAAAGGTTATATATAAGGTTTTCCATTTCAGTGGTGGGGAAAGCTTCTAGCTGCACGCTCTCATCTTCAATAGACGATTTTTATAACTTCGGCTTGTGGAAATCGGCTGATTATGTTTTTTTTTTGTTATTTTTGGATCATTTCCTTTAAAACAGAAAAAAATTCAACCACCCTCGAGAGTGGAGAAGGTCAAGATAACGTTTTTTTTGCAACTTTGTAAGTTTGTAACGCTCCCATTCTCGTACGTTACGTTTAAATAGTCTGATTATCTTAATATACTTTTCTTAGCTCGTAATTAACCCACCATATCTTAATCTGACGTTTCTGAGTATTGCTGTCCATAATTTTTTTTATTTTGCGCAGGTCTCTATTTAAAGGGCTTATATATGGTAGAAATTACTCAGCAGGATGCAAGATACCTCGCCTCTCTTATCTTAATCTGACGCGCTCGAGTAAATCCAAAAATACCCTCTTGGGCTCCCATACTATTCAAGACTCGCAACGTTGACGTCGCATCAACGCGACGTTGTCGTTGCGCAGACGTTGGAGAAACGCCAACGCTCGCAAAACGCCAGTGGGATAGCGGCCTAAAGGTGTGTCCAAACTTGAACATTTCACCGAACCGAACTGCGAACATTTCGGCGAACTTGTTACGCTCAATGTGGACGGCGCCCTCGGAGCGCTTGAGATGGGTTACTGCGTAACAATTCGGCGAAACTTTCGCCGAACTGTTACACAGTAACCCATATCAAGCGCTCGAAGAAACGACCGTACGTGGCATAGTTCGCGAACATTGTTCGGTGCGGCGAGTTCAACTGTGGACGGTGATTTCTGAAATGTTCGGAGTAAAGACACGTGTTCGGGCCGATCCATTCAAAGTCGGTCTTTTCAAAGGATTTCCGCTAATACCTACGTAACTACGAGACATCCACACTTGTATTTCGTCACGTGACCATGTGTGCCTGTTGTTACGGTGCCGTACTTTGACTTATGACCGTATAGTCTGTTCGTTTTCTTACGGTCACCTTTTGTGTCTAGCCGCCTCCACCGCGCGGTGTTTTGCCAAAGACACCGCCGTGACTTCAAAGCATGCCGCGAGGGGTGTACAGGCACAAGGGGTTTTGGCGTTTTATACCTACTCATATTTTTTCATTAAAATTCTCTTTCCTTTTTATATTTTTTTATATTCGTATTTTATTACAATATAACCATAAACATAAAATATAATATTCTCATGAACACGGGTCTTCTCTCAAAATGAGAAGGATTTTAACCATAGTCTACCACGCTGGCCAAGTGCGGATTGGCAGACTATTCGGAGATTCTGTTAGAATAGAAAAAAAATTACAAACAGAAAAAAAGTAATAAAAATAAATGCAGAATACTAAGAGCACCTGCGCCTGTACCGACACTAAGTTACCGAACGAACTATATATCATGGGATTGTTGGATATTGTCACGACTCACAAGTCACAACACATACCTACTCACCCACTCCTCCGTCATTGCGTGAGTGCATCGTGCATCGTTCTCATTCGCGCAGAGGCTCTTGAGCTTATTTTTAACAAACTTCAAAAAAGGAGGTTCTGTATTCGACCTGTATGTATCACTACATAGTATAAAACAAAGTCGTTTTCTCTGTCCCTATGTCCCTATATCCCTTTGTACGCTTAAATCTTTAAAACTACTCAACGGATTTTGATGCGGTTTTAATAGATAGAGTGATTCAAGAGGAAGGTTTATATGTATGATAACATCCATTAAATAGTGGAGAAATACTGTTATTTTTGAGGTTTCTAATGTGATGTCGTAAATAATTAATGATTAAACGAACTTACCTGTACGTGAAGTTCTATCATAATTATACGAGCGCCGAGTCCGAAGAGATTAGTAATGTACTTAGATATTATTTACACATGTAGTTACGCATAGATGCCACCACTCTGCACTAAGTTGAGAGAAGAGTACCTATTTTTTTTTTTTTTTTGTGTAGGTAGGTATCGTTCACTTGCATTCCCAGACGATCTTCGCCCTTCATTTAGTTTAGAGTAAAAGATCCTGATATTCATTGATGTATTTCCGATACACTAATTGGGGTATGTATAGAACTGGGTGGACGGGATTACTAATCTCTTCGGACTCGGCGCTCGTATAATTATGATAGAACTTCACGTACAGGTAAGTTCGTTTAATCATTAATTATACGAGCGCCTCCTCCTCGAGATTAGTAATGTACTTAGATATTATTTACACATGTAGACCTTGAGAGTATTGAGGAAATATCGTCAATGAAAATAATACGTTGGTATATAAATATAAATATAATTTAATTATTATAATTATATTCTAGTACAATCAATAAACATAAACAACTTTGTATTTCTAGAATTAGGTATTAAGAATAATTCGGTCCGTAAGAGTACCTATATTAACTAACTAAAGATTAATTAAATAGTATGAATCTTATATTAGCTATCTTAGCTAGTTGTAAACAAATACTTATATAATTGACTGATCATAATCATAATAAAGATTGATTAATTATCGATTCTGCTAGAATAGTATCATCATTATTAACAATATCCCTTTGATAAAATTTAGCAAAAGTTGTGGAATTCCTACTCCAGCCTGCCGTTTTACGGATAGTGTCTACACTAACTCCGAGGGAGTGCGCGCGCGACGACGCGGCGTGTCTCGTGCTGTGAGTACTGAACACGCTCGTGTCAACTCCACACTCACTGAGTGTTTGCTTTATCCAGCGGCAAAGGGTTTGCGTCCCTACTGGTCTATGAGGTTTCCTAATTCCAATGAATAATTCATCAGATGTTCTTAATGATGAGGTGCGTTCTATATAACATAACAATGTAGTAGCTGGACATATAGCTGTTTTGTCTATGAAGAAGGGTAAATGAATAGTGGGTTGTTGACAGCCAGGTCTAGAGGTCTTTATTATATCGGGAATTTTAATTGTGATACGCTGGGAGAGATTTTGAATATTACTAACTTTTATCTTTGAGAGAGTTTGGACTCTCTGTGCGGTTGAAAGGGCTAGTAAGGTAATGGTTTTATTTGTAAGTTTATCCAAGACTAATTCCTCATTGGGGTGTCATGAGCTCAGTTTATCTAATACTAAGTTGACATCCCAAGTAACATCATATTTGGGTTTTGGTGGTTTTAGTCGAAAAAACCCCTTTTAGGAATCTTTTTATGCTATCATCATTAACTAGTTCTGGGTTTAGTATCAGAGAAAGAGCAGATTTGCACGAATTGAGCGTTCCATATTGGTAACCATCATTAAAAAGTTGAGTTAAAAAACAAATTACCGTGGGTACAGATGCATCATAAATATTTACCGAGTTAGTTTGACAGAAATACCACCATTTCTTCAAGTAAACGTCGTATTATTTCACGGAGTTAGGTGCTAATGATGCCAACATTATTTCAAATGACGATTCTGGTATGTTTTTTCTTGAAAATGCATCCCGGATAATAAGCCTGCCACCAGGGTAATCGAATCGTGTATTCGGCGGGAGCTGGAATGAGACAATAAAGCATGGCTTTTAGGGGGAAAAGTTATGGTATCCGAAATAAGGAGGGACCTGAACAAGGGGTACCATGGCTGTGTAGGCCAAAAGGGTACAACCATGATACCTCGTGCTTTATCTGAAATTATTTTTCTGAGTGTTTTAAGTATGACTGACACGGGCGGGAATGCGTAGAAATTGTAATCTGACCATGAAACTGTAAAAGAATCTATGGCAAATGCGTCTGGGTCTCGGTGCCAGGATATGTATGTGGCACATTTATAGTTGATGCGACTTGCAAACAAGTCAATATTCGGATGACCGAAAGCATTGGTGAGACTGTCAAAAGCCCAATCAGACAGCTCCCATTCTATGTCTGGGTGAGTTCTTCGTGATTCATAATCTGCAATCGTATTGTCACTAGATTTAATATAAGATGCGAAAACGAAAAGACGTTTGCTTTCGCACCACTCCCATATATCCCGAGTAATTTTTGTGAGATGAGGGTACTGTATACCACCCATTTTATTTATGTATGCTACTGTTGTTGAATTGTCAACTCGTAGTAATATTTGACAATTAAAAAAATTTTTTGCAAAAATTTTTAAAGCAATAAATGCAGCAAGCAGCTCTAAATAATTTATGTGTCGTTCTCGTTCATTATTCGACCACGGCCCACTTGCAGATCTACCTTCACATGCGGCCCCCCACCCCGTCGTTGAGGCGTCAGAAAATATCTCAACTTGGTAGACATCAATCTTTATTTGATGGACAGAACTTTCTATTTTATTTATCCACCAATCGAAATCAGGTTGAAGCGATTCAGGTAAATTCATAAAATTGTTATAATTATCATGACCTTTCAAGTTGAGAAATTTACACCTTTCCATTTCCTTAGTGTGCAACCATCCATATTCGATGGCTGGACAAGAAGATACTAATAAGCCTAATAACTGAGCAAAAGCTCTTATTTTGCAACGCTTTAATTTTGAAAACATTTCAAGTTGCGCTTTTATTCGTAATCTTTTATCTGTTGTTAAGCTAACTTGAAACTTGTGTGAATCTATGATCATACCTAAAAATTTACATTTGGTCGAAGGAAAGAGTACGCTTTTTTCTTCATTAATAATGAAACCAAGTGACACTAACAGTCTTTTAGTTAGGTCGATATTAGTTAAACATTCTGAACGGGAATAACCAAACAATAGCCAATCGTCTAAATAGACGGTGGATAGAAGACCCGCGGAGCGCAGTAATTTAGCTATAGGTTTACATATTTTAGTAAAAACGTATGGAGCCGTGCTCAGCCCAAAAGGCAAGACATTAAATTCGAATAATTTACCCTCAAAAAAGAACCTTAAATATTTTCGCGATTCTTTATGCATTTTAATTAAAAAATACGCGTCTTTTAGATCAAGTGACGCCATTTGGCAATCATGTGTTACAATCTTTATTGCTGTTCTTAAGTCCTCTAGTTTAAAATGATCCGTTTTAACAAATTTATTAAGATTTTTTAAATTCAAAATAAAGCGCATCTTGCCACAAGGTTTTGGTACCAGGAAAGTACTTGAGACAAATTGATTTTTACAAGGAAAACATTCTGAAATAGCTCCTATATTGAGTAGGTTATTAATAGTTTCTAAGTAATGCGATCTTTCATTAGCCGAGTAAGTTGGGCTAGCAGGAAGTGTCTGTTGTACAACAGGTGATATAAATGGTATTTTATAACCTTTTATCCAGGATAGTATAGTAAAATCATTTGTAATCGCAGCCCACTAAAGATAAAATTTAGATAAACGGCCTGCGTACTTAACTGTTTCTAATAGCGGCGACGGGGATACGTTGCCTGGTGGCTCCGCGATGACGTTTTCGATGAGTGCGCGTGCGGCGGCGGCGGGTAGTGCGGCGGCGGCGGGTAGTGCGGCGGCGGCGGGTGGTACGGAGCGCGCGGCGCAGCAGGCTCGCGGCTCCTTGGTGGCCCCGCAGGCGGCCTGCGCGTCTGGGGGGGAGCCTTGCGGTTTAAATTTCTCGACGCCGGTCCTTTATAATTAGTGTTCGCAGTCCTATTGCTGGATTCAGCTTTCAGTTCTACCCCTGATTTATTTACAGCCTTAGCCGATTTCAATGTATCAGGTAAATTTTCGCCAAATAGGAACGTATCAATCTTCGTGTTTTTAAGATGCTCCTTTACGTCATTCTTGAGGGAAAATAATATGAAATTTCTACGTGTGATGGAATCTGCGTGCTGTAAGTCGCATAAGATTCTGCTTATATCCATTAATTTCTGCAACATGTCATTGTTTATTGATTTCGAATTCAGTTGAGAATTTATGATGTCAGTTAAGCAAGCTATTGCACTAGACATTTGCTTTTGTTTGTTTTCGATGCCCTTATCGCGTTTGACTGCGGTATCAGTAATTGCCGCTTTAATTTCTAGATTTATTCTAGGAGCATCTAGTTGAGCACAATTTTTTGGCAGTAGGTATTTTGTGGTTAAGTTTTTACGGTCTTCCTTACTAAGACCCTCTTTAGCGATGTGTAATAACCGATTTGCAAGCTCATTGCGTATTTCTGGCCCGTATTTATCATTACAGGTAGGATCATCGCCTAAAATTTCTAGAATTTCTGTATCCAGATCAGAAACACATGTATCATGAGCAATAGGCTCTTCGGGGGGAACATCTGTGTCAATACTAGGGCCTGGCTGATTTTCACAGTTGTTATTAAAATTATTCTGAGCTGTGTTTTCCTCAGTATGCCAATCAAGTAGCCAATCATCTGGCCGCAGTGCGGGCGTATCTGAAATTTATCATAGATATGATAATTTCAAAATTTGTAAGCTAAATAACTTACTTAAATGGTGGACTTTAAGAAGCCCCTGACAAGTTTTCGTATTTTATGATTCTTTAAACAAAGAATATACGTTTATGGTACATTATTAATAAGTTAAATTACTTTATAAACTTGTCATAGTTATATTAGGTTAGGTTACAATCCCCAGCGGAAGGAACGCCAACCGTATTTTAATGCGTTGAAACAGCCCCAATGACTGTTCAGGTTGCATTTTAAATAATACATAGCACGTCGACACGTACAGCTAAGAGAGAATCAATATATCACTTTAAAACAAATAAATATGTGGGTACCAACCTGCTCCAATTTCGTCGTCGACTACAGCAACAGCTTCTTCCAAGTCTGATACACTTTCCGAAACACTAATTTGCCGTTTACGAATTTTTCGTTCCAACTTTCGTATTTTATTTTTGTAATGGTTTATATCGTCTTCACGAGACCTAGTTCCTTTATGTTTCGGCATTTTTGTACCGAACAGTGCGAAAACGCTTAAAATGTGTTGAGTGGTTGAGCACTAGAATGCGAATGAAGGGCGAAGATCGTCTGGGAATGCAAGTGAACGATACCTACCTACACAAAAAAAAAAAAAAAATAGGTACTCTTCTCTCAACTTAGTGCAGAGTGGTGGCATCTATGCGTAACTACATGTGTAAATAATATCTAAGTACATTACTAATCTCGAGGAGGAGGCGCTCGTATAATTACATTTTTTCCGCTTACATTGCAAACGCAGGCTGAACCCTACGAGATTTATCAATATAATGTACTAAGTATTGTACACATTGAAAAGGTCTATAGAAAACTCCGCGATGGTATATGTCTATCTCTTATGGATATCCCACAATAACATTTTTTGTCATTTACTTTTTTACGACAAATAATGACTAATTTTAGAAGCGATTTTAACCAATACAGCATAAATCCTTATCTAATTAAATACCTTAAGTACATTGTTGATTTATTATAGATCTATATGGCCCTTTACAGCATATGATTTAAATGAATATTTTCGAAGATATTACAGATTTAAAAATTGCGGGACATAGACTTTGCGCGCGGCGCGCGGTTCCAGCCGGCTGGGGCGGCGATGCGTAAAGTTCTCCTATAGCATTTTGAATTTAGCAGCGATCGGACGCGTATGCTATCGAGTATCGGAGCTTTCTAGCGAGGAAAATAACAATCACACTAATATTATAAAGGCGTTATTAAGTTATTAAGTTTGTGTGTACGTTTGTTCCTCTTCTCCGCCGCAACTACTGAACCGATTTGGCTGAAATTTTAAATGGAGATAGCTTATGCCCTGACTTAACACATAAAGTAACTTTTTATCCCAGAAAAGTATTCCTGTAGGACTAAAATAGATATAGACCTCCAAAACGCCACAGAGGGCGCTGACTGTTCTTAGGTAAATCACGCTCACATAACCCATTATTGCAATACTTTGCTGTGTAGCATGCATTGGCAACACATAGGCTACTTTTTATCCTGGAAAAATGCACAGTTCCCACGGGATTTTGAAAAACCCGAAATCTATATCTACAGCTATAGGTAGATTACTATAGCGACCTTGCTTGATATTTTAATTATAAAGGTAGGAAAAGGGAGCGGGAACGGGAACCGGAACTCCACGATTCCCTCGGGATTTGTTCAAAACCGAAATTCACGCGGGCGAAGCCGCGGGCAGAAGCTAGTAATGTATATGTATGTAAATGAGTATGTATGTAAATGTAGGTTTGCGAATATTTCGAAAAACAATGAACCAATGATTTTTAACCGACTTCCAAAAAGGGAGAGGTTCTCAATTCATCGCGTATTTTTTTTCTATGTCTGTTCACCGATTACTCTTGAGATTTTTGAACCGATTTGCGCAATTTTTTTTTATCCACAGGAGAAGTTTGCAAAACAGTCCCATAAATTTTTTTTTGCTCCAACTCATCAATCCTGATGCTTCAAGTTACTGCCCACTTAAACTATGGGGATTGAAGCAATGTTCATTATGAATTCATATTAAAAGTATCAATCATAGACTGTAATATTAAATTCCAAGTCCCAGCTCTTCAGCTCTGATGCTGCAAGGTACTATCCACCTAAACTATGGGGATTGAAGCAATGTCCATTATGAATTCATATTAAAAGTATCAATCATAGACGGTAATATTAAATTCCAAGTCTCAGCAAATGATCAAAATCCGTTGGTGATATTCGCGTAAAATTCTTATATTTTCCACTTGTTTCTTGAAATTGTAAATCTCTTAATAACATGTTTCCACCATGAGTATTTCTATTTCTAAAAAGTTCAGTTTGCCACCATCGCCTCCTTATCTTCCCTTTTTTCTTTTTTAAAGCACAAAGTATAATTAAAGATGCACTAGCTAAATTTAAATTAATTTCTGCAATTTCCTTAGCAGACGACATGATTCAATGAAACTAAAATAAATACACAGCGTAAACAAGTTCGCGGTAATGTTACGAAGCTCGGTTCGCCGGCCGTCCACATTGAGCGTAACAAGTTCGCCGAAATGTTACGCAGTTCGGTTCGGGGAAATGTTCAAGTTTGGACGCACCTTAATACGTCATTATAATGACATGTACCACACGTCTACACGCCGCTTACGTAGGTATCATAATATTTGTACACAAGCGCACACCCGCGACTTCGTTCGCGTGGATATTGGTTTTTAAAAATCCCGTGGGAATCATTTTGTTTTTCCTAAGCTCCTTTGAGCTCATACTTTGCTAAAAACTGTTAAAAGTTCACTGGCGGATGTTTAGCTAGATCAAACTGTAAACTTCCGCCAGTAAAAGTCCCATCAAAATCGATCCAGCCTTTCAGAGATTAACCGGTAATCTCTAAAGTATCTCCTTTCTAACAAAAAAGAATGAATGAAATCGGACCACGCGTTAATGAATTATAGCTAAGTACACATTTTAACTTTCATCCCCTCTCCCAAGGGAACCGTGATGAATTTCGGGATAAAAAGTATCCTATATGTTACTCGGTAGTATGAACTTAAATCATACCAAGTTTAATTTCAATCCATGCAGTAGTTTTTGCGTGATGCGCGCACAAACATACAGACAAACAGATAAACAGACAAACAGATAAACAGACAAACAGACAAAAATTTCTAAAATAGCTTTTTTACGTTCTATTACTTATCCCTAACATCCCCCAGTTATTATTTTGTAAAAATATTCAATGTACAGATACGGCAAGTCTACGATTTTATTATATGTATATAGATATAGATATAGATAGATAATAGATAGAATAAAAGATAGATTATTATCATAATAATATTATAATGGCGAAAGTTTGTATGTACGTAGTATATGTGTGTATGTGTGTATGTTTGTTAACTACTCTTTAACGCCGCAACTAGGTACTGAACCGACTTGACTGAAATTTAGAATGAAGATAGATTATGTCCTAACTTAACACATAGGCTGAATTTTATCCTGAAAAAATCTACAGTAAGTTCCCGGGGATTTAGAAAAAATCGAAATTTCCTATAGCAATCTACAGCTGCAGCTATAGTTAGATTACTAATAGCAAACTTTCTTGAAAATAGGTATAAAGGTTGGAAGAGGGAGCAGGAACGGGAGCCGGAAATCCATGATTCCCTCAGGATTTGTGAAAAATCGAAATTCACGCGGGCGAAGCCGCGGGCAAAAGCTAGTAATCAATTAATTAATTAGATATTGATCCGAAAATGTGAACCTATCGCTAAGTTCTTTATTTTATAAAATATTGTTACTCGTCTCACACGCCAAACACATAGTATCTATCTATAATATTGGAAATCTTTTGTGGGTTTACTTATCTGAAATGCGTGTCACGCATGCTCATGATGCCGCAACCGCCCTTAAATTTTCCTGTTTACCGCCGATATAGGCGCAGTTAACCCCGTATCCCGTATACCTACTCGCTCTGATTTATATATTGCTTACTGCTTAGTGTGGTATAGATAGTAAAACTTCAACGTGTATCCTGGACGTAGGTCTTAGACAACTGATGTATGTTGTAACCGGTAAAGTACGAGTCAGAGACGCGTACCGAAGGTTCCGTATCTTGAAAGGAAACGTATTTAAAAATGATTCGACTGTCTCAATAAAAATTCTTTTCAAATAACCGATTTCAAACGCCGCTACAATTATGTGCTTATATAAATAAGTTTTGATTGTACAAGTATGTTGAAGTTGGGCGAGCGTCGCGCGCCGGTTTCGTCGTTTCTTCTTATGCCCGCTCGACTTCAACATACGTTACAAACAAAAATTATTTTTATACTTTGTAGTGACGTTTGAAGTTGGTTTTTTGAAAAGCATTTGAATCTTTTTAGTGTTTTACATCAATTTATAATCTACAATTCCTAAGTACCCACATCTTAGAAGTACAGTATCCTGCAGCAATAGGATTTACTGCAGGATATCTTATACACAAGATTTACTTGGTACCTACTATTGTAGGAATTCATAGTGGACTGTTCCTTAATCTCTATAGTTTAGGTGGGCAGTACTTTCCAGTACCAGGACTGAAGAGCTGAGACCCGGAGTTCAATGATACAGTCTATGCTTGGTAGGTACCTAGAATATGAATTCTTATTGGATATTTCCCCAATACCCACAGTTTAGGTGGGCAGTACTCTCCAGCATCAGGACTGAGGAGCTGGGACCGGAGTTCAAGGCTACAGTCTATGCTTGGCACCTAAAGTATGAATATTCATAATGGATATTTCCCCAATCTCTATCGGTTTAGGTGAGCAGTACCCCTGCATCATTAAGATTGAAGAGTTGGAGCAAAAAAATTTTATGGGACCTTTTCGCAAACTTCCTCTGTCGATTAAAAAAAATCACACAAATTGGTTCAGAAATGTCGGAGTAATCGGTGTACACAATTACATAGTAGGTACATACATACAAAAAAAAATACACGCCGAATTGAGAACCTCCTCCTTTTTAGAAGTCGGTTCATTGGTCAAAGAAAGGGGTTCTTTGTGTGAGTTCTAAACAATGACACTCCACACAAGCCACGTTAGCAAAACAAAAATGTTTATTCAGCACTTTTTTATCATTGAATTTCCAATTAAATTGAATCACACAGACGAGTTACACTAATAGACTCCCTTTCGGAACCCTTAAAACGTAGGTATGTACTTAGTTCGTAGTGCGTAGGTATGCTTAGCTGGTAGATGTATAGCTAGTAGGTATCGATTTTCCACAGAGTTTCCAATCATTGCAACCTCACTCCGAACAACATGACGCGAAGCCTCACTTTTGCTCTTGGCGCTGAGAGTTCTCAAACAATGGCCTTGCGGATTTCATGTGCAATAGCGCCAAAAATGAACACGCGGTAAACCTACGAATACGATACACTCGTATTAATTTTAAGTTATCGTAATCAACCGTATTGTAACCATTAGCTTAATTCTATAAATTACATTCTATTTATATGAGTACCTACTTGTAAAATTGACATTCGAAAATGTACAGTGCATGTACCAATTTTGAAAGTTTGATTCATTTGAACGTCGCACAATAATATTAAGGAAAAGATTAAAAAAATAAATATAATTAGGTATTATACCTACACACTAAAGTAGGCCATTATAGTATAGGATCCCGCCATACAACGACCTTCACCGAGATGCTTATTTGATGAAACGTATTTTATATTTAATTTAATACGTCAATAAATATATTGCATATGGGTTGCCTAACAAATTCCAGTCTAGGATATCATAATATCCTAATTAATAATTGAAAAAAAAAAATTTTAATATTTCACTGGTTTGATTATTAGACAAATTCATAATGAAATCATTTTTATTTTCATTTAATTTTAATTCAATAATCAGACCGGTGCAAAATGCTAGTATCGATTTACCTGTTTACACCTGGCTAGTGGCTACCCGAGAGAACGTGACCGGAAAAGAATAAGCAACCTAACGTTTGCATATTCTATGTGCTTCATACTTATTGACATATTAAATTAAATATAAAATAGGTTTCATGAAATAAACATCTCGGTGAAGGTCGTTGTATAGCGGGATCTTAGACCATTAGGACATGAGCCTCGAGCCGCACCCGAGCCGCCATCGCCCACACATTACGCAAGCGCGTCAGTCGCTTGTGAACTGTGGCGAGCCTCGCACGCATAGATAATACACTAATACTATAAAGACTCGCACGTATATCTGGTGGTTGCTAACACCGCGCGCGTACCGCGACCGTACCGCGCGACCGTATGTCATATGTCAATTATAATAGCCGTAAAGTTAATTATTCAGTGTGCACCGTGCCTCGAGTTCGCGAACAAATCTACCGCGCGCCCATACACGCATAGATTGGTTGGGCTCGGCGCGGGTGCGACTTGCCGCTCGCGCGCCGTGGACAAATTCGCGAGACTCGTGACGAACCGCAAACCCTATACATTCACACGAAGATTAGTCCAGCGAATCTCGCGGATTGGTGCGCCCGTGAATGCGCCGGTAGTCCTACAGGCCAACACAATGAGTGGCGCCGAGATGCAGCGTCTCGTGATAAAAATAAACAGTTTTATTTCAGTCTACCTACTAACTACATAAGTACATAATTCATTGTTCGTTGAGATAATTCTAGCTTTACCCGAGAAAAGCTTTGAAATGAATCACGTAAATGAAATGACAGAAATGGCTACTTTTGAAAAGTTCACAAAACAAAAAGTGCTATATTTAAACCGAGACGCAGACACCGCATCCTTTTAATGAAGTTCTAAACTTTGCGGAATGGAATGCAACGCCTTTGCAAGAATTTATTTTGGAACTTTAAATGGAACCCAAGATAAAATTTGTCGTTTATCCGCTCCTTGAAATCCGAAGTTAGAAGTTTCGAAAAATAAAGACGCAAACACATTTTTAACCTCCGACGCAAAAACGACGGGGTGTTATAAGTTTGACGTGTCTGTGTGTGCGTGTGTGTATATGTAAGTGTGTGTGTGTATATGTGTGTGTGTGTCTGTCTGTTCCCCTGTAGCGCTCAAACGGATGAACCGATTTGAATGCGGTTTTTTTTGTTTGAAAGGTAATATAGTCGAGAGTGTTGTTAGCTATGTTTGATGAAAATCGATCCAAGATGACCGCCGCTACAAAATGGCGGATTACATATTTTTTCACAACTCCCTTAATATGGGTATCAAATGAAAGGGTTTGACTAGCAGAATAGCACTATGCAAATACAAGATGGCCGCCATCACAAAATGGCGAATGTCGGGGGTTTTTTAAATTTTTAATTTATACTTGTGTGCTTTGCTGTGTAGTGACTCGTGACTTCAAGTGGAATATGTGTCTAGACAGACGGACTGCAAATTTGCAGTGAACGTCGCGCAGTCCTTAGTGCAGTTTTCCCGGGATTAGGATATTCTGCTGGTGTAGGTACCTACGTTCTGTTAAAAAGATAGGTATATCATATATGATGATCCTTACAAGTTTCTCTGTAGTAAAATGAACGAGTTTTTTTTTACCCAAAGGGTAACTTTGGGTACGGAACTATAAAAATATCACGCTAGAGTGCTCTAATAAAAAATAATGCAGCGTCTATGATTGCGAATTTATTTTTAATAGCGATCCACATAAATTCACACTTCCACAAATGGGGGCAACTCTTTCCCCCGTTGTTCTCGTGATTACCACCGAGCAATTTGTTGGCCTCCACTGTTCGATTCACTGAAGCTAAAGTAACTATTGTTGATATTACTTATATAAGTATATATATTTTTTTCTATTTGTTGCAATGTCACGAGGAAATGGAGCAAAGTTTTATTGTTCTTGCTGCTGCTTATTCATCGATATTGTATACTTACTTCTTGCTGCATACTGTCAAGTGGCTAATAGCTTGTTCGGCCGCGGATCACACAAAATAATAGAAAACTATTCTTAGTAGTAACCCCCCCCCCCCTGTTCCTCGAGAGCACGTAAAGTAGTGGACCCTGCGCCTAATCCATGCCTGATCTCTCTCCGGTAGTGACGAATTGGCGTCCCATCGGACTATGAATGAGAGTAATGTTTGCGCTCACACTTGTGCCCTATAATATCTCCTACGTAGTTGGCTAGTCTGCCTGCGTTGAGATTTGCCGCCGAAGCCGACATTTGGGCGGGACCTTATACGTTTCATATTTCACGAGCTCGTGAAGTATGAAAAACATAATAGGTAATATTTTTTAGAATATTTTGTAGGAATTTTCTTTTTCCCTTCATATGTAGATATTATTCAAAAGGTCTAAGAAAATCGATTTTCATTCAAAAGAGATCCGATCCTTTCAAAAGTAGGTATACTAAACAAGTAATAAGCTATACCTATAATAATTATATAGGTTCTGTTTATATAATACTGGCGAGAAGGGGAGCTATTATGTAACGTAGCTCTATATTATAACCTTTACATCATGAGCTTTATCCAAAACCTTTCACTAAGATTGGTAGGACTTTTTATGTTTCAACTCTGACGTAAAATGCTCATTTCAAGGTTTGAGTGAACCTTTCCATAGAACAACATAAACAAGTAAAAAGTACCTGACTCCCGCGACTTCGTCTGCTTGAATTTGTTTTATAAATCCCGCGGGATCTCCTTAATTTTCCGTGATTTAAAGTGTCCTATACCCGACTCCAGGATGCAAGCTATCTATAGTAGCTAGTACCAACTCGGTATCTACTATCTAGTTATGTAGGTCTATGTATTTTTAATACTCTATAGACTGCACATTTAATAATTAATTAATTAGACCTGTACATTATCACTTTATTCTGACATGGGTATAATAATGGATATGGGTATTATGATCATTGTAATTTACTATTCCCTCGACATTGTTTAATCATTTATATTAAGTACCTAAATAACTACCCTTGTCAAAATAAGTTGCAAAAGTAAAACCAGCGAAGCATGAGACAGACTCGCACACCGAAGCCAAGGTTCCGTACAAGGAAGTTAATGTATTACATCTTACTCTTATATCTATGGTAAATATAATATACCGATAGATATATTTATTTGGTTAAATTAACGAATCTTTTGCTTTGCGAGTTTTGGAGACAAGGTCCTGATAAT
Organism: Melanargia galathea; assembly: GCA_920104075.1. Lineage (NCBI taxonomy): Eukaryota > Metazoa > Arthropoda > Insecta > Lepidoptera > Nymphalidae > Melanargia > Melanargia galathea. The sequence goes on from OV049875.1 coordinate 10,864,175, forward strand.
TCAAATATGTAAAATTTAAAATTTCAACAATCGAAAAGGGGTGGCCATTTCAGCTGCCTTTGCAATGAAAATAAAAATAAGTAGGTATGTTATTTAAATTACTTTATAAATTCAATGCAGACGAAACGTAAAGCGTAAAATTCGTCAAGACTGATATTTACGCGCACACTTACTTGCAACGCTCACTAATTTCTTGGGTCCAAAAATGCATCACTGCGCTTCAACTCTGTCGCAAATCACAATGTACCCTGAGCTTTATCTGGATCATTGATTAAATAGGTACAAGTAGGTACCTACATAAAGGAAACTCAGTTCTCTTTTAAAACGAAATGTTTCAATCAAAATCCATAACTCTTCGACAGAACGCCATTCTAATGATCACTATTCACTACTATGCCGGACGCCGAGCTACTAATGGAATACAAATAGGTACTATAATAGATAGGTATCTTCAGCTTAAACATTTTCATCTCGCACTAGCCACCACTAGCACAGGTATCGGTCAGGCGCGATCTGCGCCAGCTGTGTCGATATTGGTTTTATGCTAATGCCTATTGACTCAAAAGAGAGCCGGCTCCGTCAGTTTCCATTTTCACAGATAAAATCCAACGGATACCTACTTTATTATCCCCCTTTGAAAGCTCATCTGAAAGCGATCTTTTGAAGAATGGAATCATACGATAAAAGACTTAATACTGACTTTTACCAACTGGCTTCTTCAAATGCTAATTCTGCAGCCAGAATTACTTAAATCATTATAAGTAGGTAGGTAAGCACTTATTGCATAGTAAAAAATAGCTATAATGCAATTTTGCATTGTCAGATAGCTTCAAAAGGACCTCAAACCCCATTGAGTAGAAAAGTAGAGTAGGTACCTAAAAAACATCTATGCAAAAAATTTTAATAATTATAGCAAGTCGTGAGGCTCTTTAGCAGAGCGGTCGTAACGGGCTCGTCACGTTCTATCGGAACGGGGTTTTGTTACTAAAACTTCGTGAAGTATATTCGTTATCGACCCCGTGTGGCGGTACGGGGGTGCGTCCCCCTGCCGAAAACTCCACCAAGCGCCCAGCGCGGGCGCTTAGCTCAGTGAGTCGTTATGTAACCGCTTTACGCGAAGCACGTCTTCGGGGCGTACCATTAGATCACAGTCCGCGGGTCGTAACTTATTGTACCGATCATAGAGATAAGTTGATTGTCGTCTCTTGACTTTGTATTAGTTTTCGTAAGTGATAACGCCATGTGTTAACGCAATTATAAGTGACTCTTATACGAAAAACTTGCCGGCTTTCATTGTTCGCCCTATAAAATTGGTTGGCCATCGTGTGGCCCTACTGTAAAATTGGCATCCAACGTGAAACCTATAGAGAGTTGCCCACGTTTGGACTATAAAATGGCTGCCCAACTCGAGGCCGTAACTCACGGTGAACTAAAGTGACTCAGTGTTAAAGTGAACAATTATTTATACTGCTTACGCGCCGCGATGTTTGAGTGTGTTTAACAACAAACATAACTAAGTATATACGACAGTAGGTATTCTGCTGGTCGGTAAGTCTTTTAAAAGTTTTTGTTGAACGCTGTATTCTAAAGTGATCGAACTTTTGTGTTATTGACTTTTGTGTTATTGAACATTTGTGTTATTTAGTGAGAACTTTTGAGAACTTTTGCGAACTTACGAAACTTTTATTAACTTTTATTACAAACTGGTGTTAAGAGGCCGCGGACCAATTTTGTGATTTATTGTTACGAACTTTGTTAAGGTTCCGCTTGACTGTTGAGTGGTTGTGTGGTTAGGTTTCCGTGTTTTTTGTCGTGGTTCACAATGCCGCGAACACGAAGTCATACGGATCATGACGTAGCGAGAACGGGTCTCGGAAGAGCTGTCTTTAACGAGTCCGTGCATGCCGCTGGCATTCCTGGTGTTGGCGATTCCCCGCACGCTAGCAGGCCAGTTTCTGCCGGGGTGCTAGCCAGGTAACCTCCAAGTGTGCCTGGGTGCTGCTGGTCCTCTTGGATACGTCCGAGGGGAAGAGCAGTATTCGGGCCGGTGCACCCCGGTAACATGGTTAATAATTTCGGGGATATTGTTAGCCATGGCCAATGACCTGGCGGAGGGAGGTTTCTCCGCGTGTCCCTCTGATTAGCAGAGGGCACTGCGGATGAAACTGGGGGTGAGACACCCCGGGGCGGGGGGCAGCGATGCCCATCGCGGGAGGAAGAAAACCTCGTTAAAAAATTACGGGAGGGCGCGAGCCTCTGGAGGGACAGCCCAGAGGCGAGCGGGAGCCCCAGCTGGGGCGGCTGCCGGACACCTGGGATGCATACTTTGGGTTCCCCAGGCGTCCAGCACACAGCATGAGGGTCATGCCGTGGTGGTTTTAGTGGGTACCCGGTTGGACTCCCACATAACCTTCGTTCTGCCGCATTCGGCCGCAGAACGGGGGTACCTATAAAAGGTTTCCACCACGTCAAAAAAAAAAAAAAAGGCCAGTTTCTGCCGGTGTTGACGCGACGTCCACTCCGATTATGATGACCGATCAGCAACTTCAATTCATCCTTCAGCAAGTGATGCACGTTCAGAGTGTGAGCGTTCCACCTTCACCTGCGCCAACGACGGCGTCTTCAGGGAATTTCACGAAATGCACAGCACGCTTCGACGGAACGAAACAAAGCGACGTGCTAGCGTTTTTAGATGCGGTAGAAACATACAAAGATTGTGTTCGTGTAGATGAGGAAAATGCGATACGGGGTTTATCCATGCTTTTGACCGGCATCGCCGCCACATGGTGGAAAGGGATAAAACAGTCGGTAAGCTCATGGAATGAAGCAGTGGAACTCCTGAAACAAACATTTGGACCTCGTCTGCCACCCCACCGCGTGTATCGTGAACTATTCAAACAAGAGCAACGAGAGGAGTCAACGGATGTTTTCGTGTGTAAAGCGCGCGCTCTTCTCGCCCAATTGCCTTCGGATTCTTTAAGTGAAGTTGTGCAGCTGGATATGGTGTACGGCTTACTACACCGGCGTATTCGTGAAAAAGTATCACGCACCTCTTTTACCAACTTCATGGACCTCCTTCGCGAAGCACGACGTATTGAAGACCTTTACGATGAAGGACGTCGTATAGCACCAGCGGTCAAAGAGCCCGCTGAGGAGAGGACATCGAAGGGAATTTCTTCATCATCAACAAATTCGTCAACGACAACTACGTCATCACCAACGCTTCCCAAGCGGTTACGTGAAAAGTGTGGGTACTGCAAGTTCTATGGCCATAGTACGAATACTTGCACCCGGTTAAAGAAAAAGGAAGAAACCAAGACAGTCGAGGAGGCTGCTTGGAAGACCAGTAAGCCCACCATTACGTGTTTTGGCTGTGGGACGCCAGGGGTGATCCGGTCAAACTGTGCGGTCTGCAAGGAGGGACGTACGGCATCGACGGCTACTACCTCCAGTGCTGCGTTCCAATCAGTGGCGGTTCGTGACGTGTGTCGCTTAAATCCACGAGTGAGACCGATATTTGACGTGGAAGTGTACGGTGCTGTAGGTACTGCGTTGTTAGATACCGGTGCGAAACACTCGGTTGCAAGTGTTAGTTTAAACAAACATTTGCGTAATAACGGACAAGTTTTTCAATCCGTTGAAACGGAATTAAAGTTTGCGGATGGAACTAGGCGTGTTTTAAAGTGCAGGGCATGGAGATTGTAACACTTTTTATGGTTTTACCTGGTGCTACTGAATCGCTGCTAGGGATGAATTTTGTCCAGGATGCTGGGTTGACCCTAGATTTCCGCGAGAATCGTTTTACTTTGCGTGCTACCGGGGTACAATGTGAGTATGACCTTCGGTACGAACGTGAAGATCCGGCTATAGTTAGCTCAACGATTGGTTTCCGCGAGTGCGAGGTTGCTCTCTTTTCTTGCCCCAACAAACAGCAGTTGACTACACACCTCAAAGCCAATAAGGATATCTTTGAGCCAGGGGGAGGCCCTACTAATTCCGCCGATCGTCGAATCGACACCGGCGATGCGGCTCCCACCTCTACACCGCCCTATCGGGTAACACCGATTAAAAAAGAAATGATCTTACCCAGAAGGATAGACCTTGGAACTGGGGGGAGAGAGAAGCTCAGTCTTTTGAAGAGCTTAAAACATCAACAGGACATCCGTAAGGATTCGGCGGACAAACATCGCCGTAAAGGACAAGTTTATCAGGAGGGAGACCTTGTACTCGTGGAGAGTAATCGCCTAAGCCAAGCAGCGAAGGGAATTACCAGTAAATTTGCACCTCGAAGGGAGGGTCCCTATCGCATTCATAGAGCTGTGACAGCCACTACCTATGAACTGGCCGATAAAAATGGCGATTTAAAGGGCAAATATCACGCTAGCCTCCTTACGCCGTACGAAGGTCATGGTCCAGTGGTGGAGCGTAGGAAAAGGGGAAGACCGCGTAAGAAGGAGCGTTAGGGTCAATCCAGTTCCTCGTACTTAGCACCATTTGTCCGCGTATACTCCGTGTTCTTTTGTGTTGTTTGTGTTTTTGTGTTCATTTTGTTTTTTTTTTCCTCTGTTTTGTTGCCAAGTCACAACCGGGACGTATTTGTGACTTGGAGGGGGAGATTATAGCAAGTCGTGAGGCTCTTTAGCAGAGCGGTCGTAACGGGCTCGTCACGTTCTATCGGAACGGGGTTTTTTTACTAAAACTTCGTGAAGTATATTCGTTATCGACCCCGTGTGGCGGTACGGGGGTGCGTCCCCCTGCCGAAAACTCCACCAAGCGCCCAGCGCGGGCGCTTAGCTCAGTGAGTCGTTATGTAACCGCTTTACGCGAAGCACGTCTTCGGGGCGTACCATTAGATTACAGTCCGCGGGTCGTAACTTATTGTACCGATCATAGAGATAAGTTGATTGTCGTCTCTTGACTTTGTATTAGTTTTCGTAAGTGATAACGCCATGTGTTAACGCAATTATAAGTGACTCTTATACGAAAAACTTGCCGGCTTTCATTGTTCGCCCTATAAAATTGGTTGCCCATCGTGTGGCCCTACTGTAAAATTGGCGTCCAACGTGAAACCTATAGAGAGTTGCCCACGTTTGGACTATATAATCTATTTTTTTGTCTTTTTCAATTACTAACCCCCGACGCAAAAACGACGGGGTGTTATAAGTTTGACGTGTCTGTGTGTGTGTGTGTGTGTGTGTGTGTGTGTGTGTGTGTGTGTGTGTCTGTCTGTCTGTTCTCCTGTGGCGCTCAAACGGATGGACCGATTTGAATGCGGTTTTTTTTGTTTGAAAGGTGAATTAGTCGAGAGTGTTGTTAGCTATGTTTGATGAATAGAATAGAATAGAATAGAAAAGTTTTTTATTCAAATAAACTTTTACAAGTACTTTTGAATCGTCAATTGAGTCTACCACAGGTTCGGAATGCAGTTCCAGCCGAGAAGAACCTGCAAGAAACTCGGCGGTTGCTCTTTTTTAAAAATAACATTATAACAATTATTATTATTAATGTACATGATTGAAATGCCGTCTCGCGCATTGCTGGAACGAGTTAAATCCCAAGATGGCCGCCGCTACAAAATGGCGGATGATTACATATTTTTTCACAACTCCCTTATTATGAGTATCAAATGACTAGTAGAATAGCACTATGCAAATCCAAGATGGCTGCCGCCACAAAATGGGGAATGTTTTTTAAATTTTTAATTTATACTTGTTTTCCACTTGTCTCTCGGTTTCTAAGTTGTTATTAAGTATAAGTAGTATAAGTTTACCATTACGCACATTGGTTACCGGCTTACCGTTTTGTCTACGTACAGTCTGCCCACAAGAATCCTCTGTAGAGCCAGTGGTCGAGTGTACGCGTGCGTAACATTCCCCGCTACTTTCTCTCATGCCTCGAGAACCGTGACCTCTACTATAACAATATTTTCCGGGTAATTGTTTTTCAATATTCTAACCGACCGCTTTTCATTGTGATTGTGCATTCGAGTCGAAAGAAAAGCAATCCGAGCTCGGGTGGAATTTTTGAGACAAATTGGTCTAATATAAAGGTTAACGATACAATAACGTTGCCCCGCCGCGCCTGTTTGAGGGTTTCATTTTACAAAAGCTTATCTCGACTCTCCTCAAACTACGAAGAACATCTACCAAAGGGTAATATTGAATTTCTGATATTATACTTTCGTGTGAGGGAAACCTTTTTAACCCCCGACGCAAAAACGACGGGGTGTTATAAGTTTGACGTGTCTGTGTGTGTGTGTCTGTCTGTTCCCCTGTAGCGCTCAAACGGGTGAACCGATTTGAATGCGGTTTTTTTTGTTTGAAAGGTGAATTAGTCGAGAGTGTTGTTAGCTATGTTTGATGAAAATCGCACCAAGATGGCCGCCGCTACAAAATGGCGGATTACATATTTTATCACAACGCCCTCAATATGGGTATCAAATGAAAGGGCTTGACTAGTAGAATAGCATTATGCAAATCCAAGATGGCTGCCACCACAAAATGGTGAATGTCGGGGGTTTTTGAAATTTTTAATTTATACTTGTAACAGCTTTACACAATGCTAAGCGCTGATAGCCTAATGATTAAGACTTCGGCAAGTTCGGCGTCCCTTTCAGAGGTACCGAGTTCGATTCTCGGTACGTAGGTACCTCAACTTTTCGGAGGTGGTATGTGCGTTTTATACAATTAAATATCACTTGCTTTAACGGCTAGCACGAGTTAAAACATCGTGATGAAACATGAGAGGTCTCCATAATGTTCTCAAAGGCGTGTGAAGCCAATCCGCACTTGACCAGCGTGGTGGATTAAGACCTAAACCCTTCTCATTCTAAGAGGAGAGCCGAGCTGTGTAGTGGGCCGGTAATGATGATGTTGACATGATGCTAACTTAGATCGATGCGTAGCTTAGTGATTTTCCAGGATAGTTTGACGTAATATAGCTTCGTCGGCCGTGACAAATTGTGAATTTTTGTATATTATGTAGAACGTGGTAGAATGCCGCAGCGGCCCGCAAAAGCACCTCGCGACGTCGCGTCGCGGCACATCGCGGTAAATACCGCAGCTGCGCACCGTGTGGCATCTTTTTAGGGTTCCGTAGTAAACAAGGAACCCTTATAGTTTCGCCATGTCCGTCCGTCTGTCTGTCTGTCTGTCTGTCCGTCCGTCCGTCCGTCCTCGGTTAATCTCAGAGACTATTAGTGCTAGAAGTCTGTAATTTAGCATGGGTATAAATATTAATTTCGCCGACAAAGTGGTGAAATAAAATTTTGATAAATATTTTTTTTAGGGTAGCTCCCCTACATGTAAAGTAGGGATGAATATTTTTTTTCTCGTCTACCCCATAGTGTGGGGTATCGTTGAATAGGTCTTTTAAAAATATTGTGGGTGTGGGAACATCATTTTTCGATTTCTAGATCCGTTTGTAAAATATGATGTTTTAAATTGCTAATTTTTATTAGAGTCAAGTGTCCCCCCCCCCCCTCTATCAGCCAAATGGCAGTATATAGGAACTTGAAAAAATTCACAGCAGTAGTATATATAATCAATTTTAAAGGAAAACTATCATGGCTAAGTAGGGTTCACAGGTTAAGGAGTTATATCTGTTTTTCGAGGATTGTGACTACGGAACCCTACACTGCGCGTGGCCCGCCACGCACTTGGCCGGTTTTTTTATAGTTTTTTACAATATGTATATTCGGTGTGTGTGTTCTTATCCTAAACTGGCTAGACCGATTTCGATGTTTATTTGCACTTATGGGGTCACCTGGATGATTCTTAGTAATAATTGGACCCGGCCAGTGGCGCTATTATCGACATCCAGATTTTTTTTAATTTTCCGACAAAAATTTTTTATAAAACCTACAGCGCGCGTACGCGGACGGACGCGGATGAAGTCGCGGGCATCAGCTCGTATAATATATGTAGGTATAGATTGATCCATGCATGACCTAGGTGTGCGCATAGGTACTGTATCGTCCTGCGTCTTTGGATGTTTAGGGCTCCCACTGTCGCACTGCACTATTATAACACTCAGCTCCGCTTGTCCGACCACAACTGCCGACTCGACTTCGACTTCTCAATACGCACGTGTGACGTAGCGATGTGACGTAACGACTCGTCCGATTGGTGCGCAAACACCAATCAGACGAGTAAGTCATCATGCAGTAACTCGGAGGGTGCCGCGTTCTCGCTCACCCTCGCTTTCAATTAGATACTCTTTGCTAGCTTTTCTAACGAACTAAGGAACTGCAGATCTGCCAATATGGGAACTAGGTCGCGTAGTTCATATAAAGGAGCGCTCTTAGGAATTAGTTCGTTCGCGAACTACACAAGACCAATTATAATTGTAGGTCAGCTTATTATTCTTGATTAGGTACATTTCCACCAATATTTTGTCCTATTTCCAGGTTGCAATCTGTCGCTTTCCTTTTGAGATCCAGGTACTTCTTCCCTTTTTCCTTCATTTACAGATATCTGTCTCTCATCTCTATTACTCGTCTATTGTTTTGAATTCCATGTCTGATGCTGCTGGGATCCTGCCTCTTCTTCTTCTTCTTCTTAAAAACAAGAACCATTGGTGATACCCATGGTGAGGGTCCATTCACTTCCTCAATAATGTCCGCATCCTTCAGTTCCTTTAACGTTCCTTCTGTACGGTTGGATGACTGGTTTTACTTAATTTTCTTTATTTTATTTGTTTGTGAATACAGTGTTATATAGGGTGTTATTACAATATAAGTACCTTGTACTCTACCACAGCATGGTGTACAAATGAATCGTAGAATTAGTTACATATAAATTAGCATTTAAGTTAATAATACATACGTGTTTATAGCGAATCCAAAATGACACCTTTACGTCATAAATACAATTTTAACTTACACAGCACAGTCACTAAACGAAAAATAAATCAAGAATAAAATTACTCAATTAAAATTGAACACCTATGTCAAATAACAATGCGGGTAGTAAGGAAAATGCCATGTTAATGCTAATTAGTTAGTGTCATTATTCATAGCGTCAAGAAGGTTATAAGTATACTGTCATTCAGATTTATAGCGTCAAGAAGTATATATTCTATATACCCCCGGAGACTGCGCCTTAAACATTTCAATTTTTCCCAAATTCAATCTCATGCTATACAGACTATAATTAGTAATTAAAACAATCAAAGTAACTATGAAGTTTTAGATTATAAGAGTTTTATGTAATACATTATAATACATTATTTACATACATTGTAATACATTATATAATTTCATTCAAATATCGTAAAATAGAAATATACCCATTACTAAGTTGAACAAATAAAAAGTCATAATATAAAATGTTGACCATTATTCTTATAAAAAAAAGTAAAAATTTATTATATATATTTTTAAGTGATTACCATTACTTTTAACAAATATTGTAATTCAAATATTCATTGACTGGATGGAATTGGACTCCTGATTTGAGGTCCAATTTTAAGCACGCTTAATTGAATCGCATAATAAATGCTTTGCCTAATAAATTGTCTGCCATCTCTGATGACTTATACGGTACAGTTTATACTTTTGACAGACCGGACATAGTTCTACGTTCAGCCGATAACTTCTTTATCTACTTCTACTTCCTTTATATTCAAAGCCATTAGTTTATGGAATGAACTTCCTTCGCAATTATATCATGCCAAACTAACTGTTAAAATCAACAGTTCCTTTAATAATTTTAGATTTTAAGTTTAGTTGAATAGTATTTACTGTAAGAATTATAGTCAGAATTATTGTAATTCAAATCAAATCAAATCAAATAAACTTTATTCAAAATTGATACACTGTACGCTTTTGAACGTTAATTTAGGAACAGGCCATGGTGATAATTACTTACGGAAACTTAAAATTAAACTACGAGGGTTCCAAACGCGCCCTGGACTGAGAAGAGCCCACAACAAACTCAGTCGGGATTATATTATATATTTTTTTGAACAATCTGTGTCCATGGGTTTTTGTCATTAAAAATCTTTTAAGCTATAGTAAGATTTTCCAATTAATTTGTGTTTAATGAAACCCTTGAACTTATTGAGAGATATATCCAAAATGTTCTCTGGCAACATATTATAAAAAGTACAGAATTACCAACAAATGATTTTCCAACTTTTCGCAACCAAGTAGTGGGTAACACAAGTTTATCTTTATTTCTAAGATTAATGTTATGACAGTCACTTTTCCCTTAAATTTGTTGATATTTTTCTACACATATATTAAATTTTCATAAATATATTGGTTATAAACTGTCATAATTTTAACTTCCTTGAACCTATCTCTCAGTGACTCTCTGGGACCCATATTATATATGGCACGAACAGCCCTCTTCTGCAGCACGAAAATGGAATTAATGTCAGCAGCATTACCCCATAATAGTATGCCATATAACGTAATACTGTGAAGATAACCAAAATAAACTAACCTCGCAGTTTCAATGTCAGTCAATTGGCGAGTCTTTTTAACCCGAGTGGGGATGAACTCAGGGCCATATTGTTGCCAAGAACCCACAGTTAAAGGCTGAACTGGCCAACCTAGACAGCACTAGGTGTTAGCGTTGTTGTTAGCACTAGGTGTTAACACTGTGGTGTTAGCGCCTGGTAGCATTGAAACTTATGGAGACGTATTGGGAAGAATCTCTATGTTGGAGCATGAACTAAGCAGATCTCACAACTATTCATGACTTTTAGTCACAAGTAAAGTTATGAAATATAATAAACAATACCTAAAACAACAACTTATACAACGAGCCGCTCCAATGCGGGTTGGTGCGCTTTTCAACAAGTATTGTCACATGATAGTGATAATAACCGGGACCGACTGCTTAATGCCCTCTCCGAGGCACAGGGGCACAGCACCACCAGCCTCCAACTCCGGGCGGGCATTGAGACAGAAAAACCCAATACCCATCAATCATTTGCCCGACCCGGGAATCGAACCCGGAACCACGCGATCCGCGTCCGAACACGCCAACCACTAGACCAACGAGGCAGTATTTATTTTTTCGTGGCTCTTTACTGAAAATCAGTAACAATAAACAGTAAATACTCATTGCGTGACCTTTAAGTGAACCTTTACTATAATTATGATTAGTCTTTTGAAACTGTTGATTCAAACAATTTATGTGTGAACTATCAGTTTTTTTTTCTTACTCAATAAATCACAATAAATCAAAACTCCTAAAATCTGATTCGATTAATCTACACTTTAAAATCTTAATGGTAAACTATCAGTTCTCTCGATATCACATCAAATCATACCAAATCTGTTCTTAAAATATTTATGGTTCAAATTATTTTTACAGTTACATTGTCAAACTAAAACGAGTCTACTCCTAGTTTTGAATGTCGTGTCTATGACTATTCAAAATATTTGTCAATCAAATTTTCCTACTAAATGCAATCAAACTACATTTCTTTAGCTCTAATCGTGTAAGCATTTATCATCTTGATAAACCCTTTCCCGATCTAAAACGGCTTCATGGCTTTTCACAGCCAGCGGATTCTAACTTTCCTGATCACTTTCCAACATCAATGAAGGTGCCAGGATATCATGTAGGTAATATTCTAACGAAATTAAACTATTATTCAAACATCTACGTTTATCACCCGCAAAACTTAGTTGAATCGAAACGGAAATTAGTTTGACTAAAATGTCGTTTCAGATTTTTCTCTTAATTAGATATTTACACTCAGCGGCCCAAAATGGCAATATTCACCTGATTTATGTGTCAGTTCAATCTTAGCTATACCAATTGTGAAATTTAATAATCTTTAAACCATTTGTAACATTTACATCGATTTTCAACAAGAAGTTCGGCCGTACTGTATTTAAATATAGGAATGTTCAAATGCGTTATTATCCCGAATAAATGATTATTTATTTATTTTATTTTATTTATCTATTTGCTATCTAAAGTCATATTTAATAATAGGATAATAAATACAACATCTAAAACAAAATTTAAAATGTAAGTAGGTCGGTACAATGTCGTTAAACGAGCTGTAATAGGATTTATGATGAAATTGTACACCCACCGATTTTGATTCACCGTTACAGTTGAACTTTTCCAATGAAAGGAATGACATATTTGGGGTGGCCTGGAATAATCAATTTAATGATTCAGATAAATGTTATCTGCTATTTTGTGGTAATCAATTTAATGATTCATGTAAATACCTGCTGTTCTGTGATAATCAATTTAATGATTCAGGTAAATACCTGCTGTTGTGCGATAATCAATTTAATAATTCAGATATTATCTGCTGTCGTGCGATAGTCAATTTAATAATTCAGATAAATTTTATCTGTTGCTGTGCGATAATCAATTTAATGATTCAGATAAATATTATCTGTTGTTGTGTGATAATCAATTTAATGATTCAGATATTATCTGCTGTTGCGTTTTTTATACATACATATCAATTTAATGATCGGATTATTTATCCGCCCAAATATTAAAATATTCAGTCAGTTATATCAATTTTCAGTCAGTTATATAATCAATTTAATGATTCAGATATTATCTGCTGTTGCGTTTTTTATACAAACATATCAATTTAATGATCGGATTTTATCCGCCCAAATATTAAAATATTCAGTCGTTCGTATCAGTCAAAACGTATCAACTCAATGTTTCATATACTCGTAATGTGAAATTATATTCACTCAAAGCTTGCCAACACTACTACTTGTTGCATGATATCAATTTAATAATCAGACTCTTAATCTGCTCCGTGTGTATATGTACTTGATAACCTTATAAGGCACTATTTCCGTCCAATTTATATCAATTTAATGATCAGTCTAATTTTAACTGCTTAATTCAAATGAGAACTTACATTTGTAGGCAGCCTACACATATTTAAATATATATATTCATATTTATCTAAGTATTTATGTAAAATTTGCACGCCCGTGTGGCAAAACATGTTTGAGATGTAAGTACTTAATCCACCTACCATCTAATGTACCCATGTTTTAAGCAAATAAATAATATTATTATTAGATTTATAATTATCATTTCAATATACCTATAAAAATTAATTCACAAGTAGACTCGGGTGAAACCGGTAGCGAGTGAGCGAACGACGTACCGGCGCGGATTGCACCCGGTTGCCGCGCGCCGACTGTCTATGCATTGCAGTCGGGTTGTTTACACTTCCACACCGCTCTTATCAATCAAATGAATTCCCAATTGTTCGGCCGCCATGATTCCGTTCATTGTTTACGACACGAATAAGATCAGACAAAATAGTGTTTAATAAAGTTCCTATGTAGGTACTTGTGTATGACGATGTTATGAAACGACGCTGTGTCACTCAGTACCGCTTTATATATTTTTTTTTTACATGCAGGTTGCAGGTACCCGCAACTCTTATGATAATAACACTACATCTTTCTTTCATAATTAAAAACCTCAAGCCGATGGATTGTGTTATTATCTGAGTGCAAACAAAACCCCAAACTAGTGACACTCCGACGTTCCATACGGGTAAAATACTCACATATTTCATTAATAACACGATTTTTTAAATAATTTCAATAGCTTACTCACACACATTTCTCTCTTTTTTTTATTTTTTATTAGTTATTATTATTGTGTACTCACTTTTGTCCTCGTCGCCACATGTATCGTCCTGCGTCTTTGGATGTTTAGGGCTCCCACTGTCGCACTGCACTATTATAACACTCAGCTCCGCTTGTCCGACCACAACTGCCGACTCGACTTCGACTTCTCAATACGCACGTGTGACGTAGCGATGTGACGTAACGACTCGTCCGATTGGTGCGCAAACACCAATCATTTTAGTCAATACACTACAGGTACGCACCACACATCGTCGAAGACCTATTCAGATGGAAGCACTTGTTTAGTGAAACTTTCTGGGGGAAATTCGCGGTATAAGAACCAGATGATGTACTTACTACCTAATAAGTACCTACTACCTTTTTCCTTGGTCAAAAATATACTTATTTGATTTTGAATATTGAGACTTAAAGACGGGCTTCTAAAAGGAGTGGATTTATTTTCACAATTCTAAAGCTTTCTTTCTTAAAGGTTCATAGACCGCGATTTTATAGAATTGATTATGTAGTAAGTTCATGCCGTAAGACCACGTAAGACACTGGACAGGAGTGAGAACCGTACTAATTAGGTACTCCTGTTCAAGGAACACCAAAAAGTGACGATTATCATCATAACTATGAATACCGAAATCTACACAAAATGATACATCAGACCCATATCAGACCAGACTCCAAAGCGAAGATGAAGACGATGAAGATGTGCACACATGCAATATAGGAGCGAGATTTAGAGTTTAGACTCGTCACACTGCTCCGATGCGGTTCAGCGGGCTACGAACCTACCACATTACCTGAATATTTAATTTTTTGGCATTAGGTATTCATATAAGGGAGAGTCCGGCAGTACGGGCCGGCATCCAGTACCGGCCAGTTGCTATTTCTAAGATTATATAACAGCTAACGCTGACACCATTAGCTCCATTTAAGTAGTTCACTTTGACAAGTCTATGCCCAAAACGGGGGCGACCTGTCAGCTACCGACTAACTGTCAGTGCAAAGAATTGCGTTGCGCGCGGTGACATTCGTTACACAAGTATTGTACCGGGGGTGATAATTGAATATTATTGGAATATATCGACAATAGTTAATCGTGGTATGTATTTATTATTTATATAGCTACAATAATAATGTTTTAATTGATGCTTTATACGTAACATTTTATAATTGAGCGATCTCGAAATTTTATTTCGCTTCCTCCAGTACGGGCCACGAAATTGTCCGTCAGTACCGGCCACTGGTTGAGTTTATTTTAAATGGTTTAATTTCTTTATAGGTACATAAATATGTTAGATGATGACAATGGACGTGAAAGGAAGACAAAGAAGCGCACCTGGGATCCTGCCATAATGCATAGAGCCGTGGAAAAGTTTTAAGTAGGCACAGAAATGAATGCGCGTCAGGCTGAGATTCAAAGTACCAAGAATGACTTTAAATGTAGAATTAAAGCTATTGAAAATTATAAAGAGAAAAATAATAAAGCTTTAAGCCTGCTATGGGTCGTTTCCACGACACATTCTCGCCTGAACACGAAAAAGTGTTGGCAGAACATATTAAGGATTTAGACAATAGGCTAATGCCCATAAGCAAACTTTTAGTAAACTTTTCAAGGTTAAAGATAAAGAAGTTAACAAAAAAGGCAAGGATGTTTTGCTATCAGGCAACGATACCGACAAAAAAGACAGGAAAAAGAATGAAAACTAGCTCCTATTTCAAAGAAAGATTTAGGAAGAAACAATATGCCCTCTGTGCCTCGAATCTCATAAAGAGGATTGGATTCAGTGTGGAAACTGCAAGATTTGGGTGCAAAAGGCTTACGCAAACATTTTGGAACTATTAAACCAATAAAATATGTGATTATTGCCTAGTATAAATGGTATTTGTTTCTGGCCCGTACTGGAGGACAATTTTTTGACTATTAATTTTTAGTGTCTTTAGATTTTATTAATAAATTTGATTCTTTCCAAATATATTGATGTTACATTATTTTTATTTATACATTATGAGTTATTTTACATAAATCAGCAAATATATAACATATTACTTTGGAGATTTTAATTTTATACCAAATAAACCTTAGGGTGGCGGTACTGCCGGACTCTCCCCTACCTACAATGAAAATTGATTTCATTGTATACAATATATTATAGGTATAATGAATTTTCGCAAAGTAACGCCTGCTTCTATTCAACGGCATATTCATAATCACATTTCAAGAGCAAGGAACTTCCAGCATAATATCATAAAGCCTCTATTGAATTAATTTTAAATGTAGAGTCGGCCAATTTGTATAGTAGCCCGCGGCTAGGCGTGTCTTAATTTAAAACTCAATCATTTTGATGAATAAATTGTGTTTGGGCAGTGTAACTTGAGGTTGAATGTTAATTTATTGAAGAGTTATCGTCAAGTTATACATAGTGCAAAATCACTGAACCGCGGTTCACTAATCATTGGTCGGAAAATTAAAATATAATCTAGATATCGGCAACAACGCCACCTACCGAATCCAATTAATTATACTTAGCTAAGAACGATCCATAAGTACAAAAAAATCCAACGGTCAAGCCGTTTAGCAGGAGAAGAATTACGAACACAATATGTATGTACGCACATCGGAATTTTATACATAGAGTATGGATCTTCATCATAATGTAACAAACAAGGAGGTCCTCAAAACGATAAACCAAATACGTGCGCTATTCACAACGACAAGGATAAAGGACGGCCTCGAGGTGGTTCATAAGACTCTCCTAATAGGTAGGTACAAGTATCTTATGTCTATGTCGCGGAGCTCAGCTGCGTTAACAATACAATACAACTTATAATAAGTACCTACTACTATTTTATTTTTGCTGGGCGCAGGCTACTTATTACCAAAGAAAATAATAAATAGCTAGGTAGGTACCTAATTACCTAATTATTTTTATAGTTTTGAATTTGAAGTTTTTGAAGAGGACTTTGTCGCGAGCATTATTTGAATACTAGATGGTGCCCACGGCTTCGCCCGTGTGTATTTAGGTTTTTAAAAATCCCGTGGGTACTTTTGATTTTCCAGAACAAAAAGTAGTCTATCTGTAGTAACCCGTCCCCAAACGGAAAAATTCCGTGGGATCCTTACGATTTCGGAATGCAATTCCTTACAGCATCAGGGTTGAGGAGTTGGACATGTACCTACTCGAGTTCATAGGTAGAAAAACACAACTCCTCTTTTTTTGAAAGTCGGTTAAAAAAGTAGCCTATGTTACTCCCTGGTTAATTCTCTACTTGTATGTGAAAGTCCCGTCAAAATCGGTTCAGCCGTTCCGAAGATTAGCCCGTTCAAACAGACAGACAGACAGACAGACAGACAGACAGACAGACAGACAGACAGACAGACAGACAGACAAAAATTTTAAAAACGTGTGATTCGGTTATGGTATCGTTCAAAATTCAAATAACCATATGAGCTTAATATGAGGTAGTTATTTCGATATTACAGACAGACACTTCAATTTTATTTATTAGTATAGATATAGATTATTAACCAAAAATCAAAATCAATGTTTTGTAAACACTCTCTAAAAATTAAATATGTGTGGTTTGCTAGATGTCCGTAATGTAGTTTCAAAGTTGCACGGGCTCGAAGATTTGTAAATATTTGAGCCCGTGTTTCAAACTCAAAATCAAAACTTTTATTCAACTATTGTGGCGGGCTCGGGAGCGCTCCAGGGAGACGTAGACTTCCTTAAGTAACACGGCATGACATGACTCATGAGCCACCTGCCGCAGCAGACTCGTGAAATTAAATGTTCGGTCGCATGACTTGGGGTTGTTCACTTGTTCAGCCGGGGGTTAAGGCAATGTGCGGGCATTGACTAGGTCTAATCTCGTGGCAGTTAAAGAAGCGATTCAGCGAGGGTGGTGTTGTACGGTCTGCTCCTGTAGCGACAACGGATATCAGTCGATTGCCCTGATTAAACAACCTTAACCCAATCAGGTAATGGGATGGGTTACCGATTTCGGTAGTTCAAATTCGGCTTTAAACTATCCTCCGAGCCTTGAAGAGCATTTTTTATGCCAATGAAGTTAAAAAGTAAAATTCTAAATCTGCTGCTACCTTAACACAAAAATCGTAATTGTGATTGCCTGAGCCTGTCTACGGCGAGCTCATTATACTGATGCCACAACTGTGCATTTTAACCAATATTGATAGAGTGTCAGCTCAGCAGAAATTATTGCAATTCGTAGATACCTAAGAAGAGAGAAAATACAATATCTTTGAGATACCTACTGCACTGTACTTAACTGGCAAATTACGGTACTGACCCCTTTGATTATAGAATGTATGCAGGTACAATATTATCGAATTTCCCAATCTAAAGAAAACAAATATAACTACTTAATTGAATTTAATACATACTATTATTTTCCACTATGAAAAGCTAAATTATGCCTCTGTATTACGTATGAGATCAACATGAACGTGGTCTGCACGACAATATGGATCAACCCATAAGTCAATGTTGTACAGTCTCTGTATACTTAGGTATGTGAGAAGATGTACGTAATTTATAGAACTTGGTATATATAATAATTATATAATAGGTACTAGCTGTTGCCCGCGACTTCGTCCGCGGTATTAAATTTTCCAAAAGTCCCGGGGGAACCCTTTGTTTTCCCAGGATAAAATAATAGTCTGTCACTCTCCAGGTCCTCAACTAAAAAAATGCAACTGCAAAAAATACTGGATCCCTGTTTTATTATATTTAAGTTCATAAACTGATCTTCTATCTATCTTCTATCTATCTTCTATCTATCTATCTATAATCTATACTAATATAATAAAGCGGAAGAGTTTGTTTGTTTGTTTGTTTGAACGCGCTAATCTCTGGAAGTACCTATCGGATTTGAAAAATTCTTTTTGCATTTGGTAGTCCAACTTTTGGGGCAGGTTATAGGCTATTTAATATCCCTAAAATCCTCCCCTAAGGGGGTAAAATGGGGGTAGAAAGTTTGTATGAAAGTCCTATGTTTTTAAAGTTACAGACCTGAAAATCGGTATTTAGATTATTAGTTTTAAATAATAAAACTATGTATATCTAAGGGGGTGAAATGGGGGTAGGAAGGTTATGTTTCTGAAGTTACAGATATGAAAATAGGCATTTAGATTAAAATTTTTAAATGATAAAAACCTGTATAAGTTATTCTGGAAAATTTCCCCTAAGGGGGTAAAATGGGGGATGAAAGTTTTTATGAAAGTCCTATGTTTTTAAAGTTACAGACCTGAAAATCGATATTTATATTATTAGTTTTAAATAATAAAACTCTGTATATTTTATTTTGAAAAATCTTCTTTTAAGGGTGGTAAAATAGGGGATGAAAGTTTTAATGGGAACTAAAAACGATCGCAGCGCCCTCTGGCGGCCTAACTTGAAGCGATCACAGCGCCCTCTGGCGGACAAAACCGGAAACTAAAAACGATCGCAGCGCCCTCTGGCGGCCAAAACTGGAAAATAAAAAAACAATTGCAGCGCCCTCTGGCGGTCAAAACTGGAAACTAAAAAAACAATTGCAGCGCCCTCTTGCGGCCTAAGCCGGAAACTTGAAGCAATAGCAGTGCCCTCTAGCAGCCAAAACTGGAAACTAAAAACGAAACGATCGCAACGCCCTCTGGCGGCCAAAACTAGAAACTAAAAACGATCGCAGCGCCCTCTGGCAGCCAAAACTGGAAACTAAAAAAAACAATTGCAGCGCCCTCTGGCGGTCAAAACTGGAAAATAAAAAACAATTGCAGCGCCCTCTTGCGGCTAAAACTGGAAACTAAAAACGATCACAGCGCCCTCTTGCGGCCAAAACTGGAAATTAAAACGATCGCAGCGCCCTCTGGCGGCCTAACTCAAAGCGATCACAGCGCCCTCTGGCGGCCTAAGCCGGAAACTTGAAGCAATAGCAGCGCCCTCTAGCAGCCAAAACTGGAAACTAAAAAACGATTGCAGCGCCCTCTTGCGGCCAAAACTGGAAACTAAAACCCCAATTGCAGCGCCATCTAGCGGCTAAAACTGGAAATTAAAACGATCGCAGCGCCCTCTGGCGGCCTAACTTGAAGCGATCACTGCGTCCTCTGGCGGCCTAAGCCGGAAACTTGAATTTTGAATGGAGATAGATAATGCCCTGACTTAAAACATAAGCTATTTCTGCCATTTATTATCTTTTTATCCTGGAAAAATCCACAGTTCCCACGGGATTTTGAAAAAACCTAAATCTACAGCTATAGGTAGATCACTATAGCAAACTACCTTGAAAGTAAGTATAAAGGTTGGAAAAGGGAGCGGGAACGGGAACCAGAAATCCACGATTCCCTCAGGATTTGTGAAAAACCGAAATTCACGCGGGCGAAGCCGCGGGGAAAAGCTAGTCCTATATAAAACCTATAAACACGTGAACGAAGTCGCGGGGGTCAGCTAGTCTATCTATAATAAAATAAAACTGTAACAGATCCAATTCTGTACATTGAAGATATTTTGAAAATTTTTATTGGAGGGCACTCTATAATCGATACTGAAGCCAAAACTGCAATTTTTTTCATTTTTGTCTGTCTGTCTGTCTGTCTTTCTGTCTGTCTGTCTGTCTGTCTGTCTGTATCTTGGCCGCACATCACGCCGAAACTACTGAATGGATTCGAATGAAACTTAGTACGATTTGAGTTTATACTCCGAGGTAGGACATAGGATACTTTTTATCCCGAAATTCAGCACGGTTCCCTTGGGAGAGGGGATGAAAGTTAAAACGTGTATTTAGCTGTAATTCATTAACGCGTTGTTCGATTTCACTCATTCTTTTTTTGTTAGAAAGGTAGTACTTTATGTATTGTCCCGTAAATATTTCAAGGTCATAGGTTTTTTAGTTTAGAAATGACAGACATTACAATCCTCAGTATTGGGTTCAAATAACTTGGGACCCGGATCTTTGAACATACGGCTTATTTTAAACTGGTGTATGTTTAAATTTATGTTTGTCGGTCTGTCTATTTATTCCAGCTAATCTCCGAAACGGCTGGATCGATTTTAATGGGACTTTCAATGTTATAAGGAGTAACTTAAGCTACATTTAGTTTAGGTACATAAAAGAATTATGGGATCCGATCCGATCCTATATAAAAACCTATATCTACGCGAACGAAGTTGCGGGGTTCAGCTAGTGTTGTAATATAAGTAAACTATTTTACCCCCTTTGGAATGGATTTTCGTTAAATTTTTATTAGCTGATGCCTACTCCTAGAAAGAACCTTACTTCCAAATTTTAAGTTAATAATAACAATAATTCAAACTTCCCTGTACAAACTTCCATCCCCTATTTTACCACCCTTAAGAGATTTACCAAAATAATTTAAATAGGTTTTTATTATTTAAAACTAATAACTTACCTACATGCCGATTTTCGTATCTGTAACTTCAAAAGCATAGAACTTTCATACAACCGTCCTACCCCCATAGGCGAGGAATTTTTTAAATATTTTCTAGGCTGATATCTACGCCCTAGAAAGAAGCTACCTTCCAAATTTCAAGTTAATAATAACAATAATTAAAACTTTACATAAAAAATTTCATCCCCTAATTTACCACCCTTAAGGGGAGATTTTCCAGAATAACTTATATACATGAATTTATTATTTAAAATGTATAATCTAAATATCTATTTTCATATCTGTAACTTCAAAAACATAGAACTTTTATATAACCTTCTTACCCCCATTTTACCCCCTTAGGGGAGAATTTTCATGAAATCTTTTCTAGGCTGATTTATTATCTAAGCCCTAGAATGAACCTACCTTCCAAATTTCAAGTTGATAATCTATATCTATAATTATCTATATCTATATATCTATACTAATAAATAAAATTGAAGTGTCTGTCTGTAATATCGAAATAACTACCTCATATCATATTAAGCTCATATGGTTATTTGAACGATACTATAACCGAATCACACGTTTTTAAAATTTTTGTCTGTCTGTCTGTCTGTTTGAACGGGCTAATCTTTGGAACGGCTGAACCGATTTTGACGGGACTTTCACATGTAAGTAGAGAATTAACCAGGGAGTAACATAGGCTACTTTTTTAACCGACTTTCAAAAAAGGAGGAGTTGTGTTTTTCTACCTATGTACACCGATATCTCCGAGATTTCTGAACCGATTTGCGTAATTTTTTTTTAATCGATAGAGAAACATTGCGACACTATCCTACAAAAGATTTGGATTCCAAATCCTCAATCCTGATGCTGTAGGGGATCTGATCCCCAAAACTAATGGGATTTAGGCACTGTCGGTTATTTAAATTAATATTGGGGATACCAATTAAAGACTTTATTGTTGAATGACCTTGAGTAGGTACATGTCCAACTCCTCAACCCTGATGCTGTAAGGAATTGCATTCCGAAATCGTAAGGATCCCACGGAATTTTTCCGTTTTGCGGACGGGTTACTACTTACTACAGATAGGCTACTTTTTGTTCTGGAAAATCAAAGTTCCCACGAGATTTTTACAAACCTAAATACACACGGGCGAAGCCGTGGGCATCATCTAGTAATAATAACAATATAATTAAAACTTCCCATTAAAACTTTCATCCCCTATTTTACCACCCTTAAGGAAAGATTTTTCAGAATAAAATATACAGGTTTTTATTAATTAATACTAATAATCTAAATGCCGATTTTCAGATCTGTAACTTTAAAAACAAAGGACTTTCATACAAACTTTCTATCCCCATTTTACCCCCTTAGGAAAGGATTTTAGGGATATTAAGTAGCCTATAACCTTCCCCAAAAATTGGACTACCAAACGCAAAAAGAATTTTTCAAATCCGACTGGTACTTCCAGAGATTAGCGCGTTCAAACAAACAAACAAACAAACTCTTCCGCTTTATTGTATTAGTATAGAAGTATAGACAAGCGGACACCCGCGACTTCGTTCGCGTGGATATATTTAGATTGGTTTTTAAAAATGCCGTAGGAATCATTTTGTTTTTCCTAAGCTCCTTTGAGCTTATACCTTGCTAAAAGCTGTAAAAAGTTCACTGGCGGATGTTTAGGTACATCAAAATGTAAACATCCGCCAGTGAAAGTCCCATCAAAATCGGTCCAGCCTTTCAGAGATTAGCCAGTAGTCTTTAAAGTATCTACTTTCTAACAAAAAAAGAATGAATGAAATCGGACCACCCGTTAACGAATTACAGCTAAGTACACATTTTGCCTTTCAGCTCGCTGCCGGAACACATCATGGATGCTTTGCGGCAGATTACGGTTGAACTGTCATCGCTAGCCAGGCGAATTTGGGATAAAATCCTACCACAAAGCAATAATTTGCATAGTGTTATTCTACTAGTCAAGCCCTTTCATTTGATACCCATATTAAGGGAGTTGTGAAAAAATATGTAATCCGTAATCCGTCATTTTGTAGCGGAGGCCATCTTGGACTAATTCAAACAAAACAAACCGCATTCAAATTGATCCACCCATTTGAGCTCACGCACGCACGCACGCACACACGCACGCACGCACACACACACACACACACACACACACACACACACACACACACACACACACACACACACACACACACACACACACACACACACACACACACACACACACACACACACACACACACACACACACACACACACACACACACACACACACACACACACACACACACACACACACACACACACACACACACACACACACACACACACACACACACACACACACACACACACACACACACACACACAGACACGTCAACCTTATAACACCCCGTCGTTTTTGCGTCAGGTTAAAAAAAGAAATTTTTACCCGACTACTGCAAAGCCAAAAGGAAGGGTTATGATTTTAGCAGTATATTTATGTACTAGATGATGCCCACGGCTTCGCCCGTGTGGATTTAGGTTTTTAAAAATCCCGTGAGAACTTTTGATTTTCCAGAACAAAAAGTAGCTTATCTGTAGAAACCCGTCCCCAAAACGGAAAAATCCTGTGGGATCCCCACGATTTCGGAATACAATTCCTTACAGCATCAGGGTTGAGGAGTTGGATATGTACCTACTCGAGTTCATTCAACGATAAAGTCTTTAATTGGTACCCCCAATATCAATTTAAATAACCGAAAGTTTCTAAAACCTATTAGTTTTGGGTCCCCTACAGCATCAGGATTGAGGAGTTGGAATCCAAATTTTTACATAACAGGGTCGCATTGTTTCTCTATCGATTAAAAAAAAAAATTACGCAAATCGGTTCAGAAATCTCGGAGATATCGGTGTACATAGGTAGAAAAACACAACTCCTCCTTTTTTGAAAGTCGGTTAAAAAAGTAGCCTATGTTACTCCCTGGTTAATTCTCTACTTGTATGTGAAGGTCCCGTCAAAATCGGTTCAGCCGTTCCGAAGATTAGCCCGTTCAAACAGACAGACAGACAGACAGACAGACAGACAGACAGACAGACAGACAGACAGACAAAAATTTTAAAAACGTGTGATTCGGTTATGGTAGCGTTCAAATAACCATATGAGCTTAATATGAGGTAGTTATTTCGATATTACAGACAGACACTTCAATTTTATTTATTAGTATAGATGTATCTATGTATGTAGGTATGTATGTATGTATGTATGTATGTACCGATTTTGATGAATGAGGTGTCGATTAATTCGTTGTTATGGTCCGGGTTAGTAGCGCCATCTGTTATGTCTATCCGAAACTAATTTAATAATCTAGAAAGCCCCGCGTAGGTCACCCGGACCATAACAACGAATCAATAGCCACCTCATTCTCAAAATCAGTCCAGTAGTTTAGACGCTACGGTGGTACACACAGAATCTCATACGAAAATCGAATACAAACATACATACATAAATACATACATACATAGACTGCTAAAATCATCGATGTAGAAGGATAGGCCCTTCGAGCAAAAAAAACACCACTCACAAACATACTCGAATTTGAAAAAGTCGAGTATCTTGGTTTACAGTCGGCCGCCGTCGCTTCGACGTATCGCACGTGTTTCTTGCTCGGAAAAAATGCCGTCCTGTGTGGTTAAATCTTGCAAAAAACGTTCCGAAATACATCAAAAAAGAGACGAAATTACATTTCACGTGTAAGTATATCGTTTCCTCATTTAATTCAGCGCATAAGCTGTGTATTTTTAAAATTTTTTAAAATTAAAAATGTTCTTCAAAAATTACGTAGAATTTCAGTTTTAGAAAGAATGGAGTCGATAATGTATATTTTTTGAAGTAAAACTTTTTTACCCCCGACGCAATAACAACGGAGGGTTATAAGTTTGACGTGTCTGTGTGTGTGTGTGTGTGTGTGTGTGTGTGTCTGTCTGTCTGTTCCACCGTAGCGCTCAAGCGGGTGAACCGATTTGAATGCGGTTTTTTTCTTTGAAAGGTGAATTAGTCGGAAGTGTTCTTAGCTATGTTCGATGAAAATCAGTCCAAGATGGCCGCTGCCACAAAATGGCGGATTACATATTTTTCACAACTCCCTCAATATGGGTATCAAATGAAAGGGGTTGACTAGTAGAATAGCACTATGTAAATCCAAGATGGCCGCCACCACAAAATGGCCAATGTCAGGGGTTTTCTTAATTTTTAATTTATACTTGTTATCCGCATATAAAAGACTATTATTTTTTTTTAAATAATAAGTATTAAGTATACCAATGTCGAAATCTTCAAAAGAAGTAGGTATTGGAGCTCACTAACTGTAATTGAATTAAAATAAAATTTTTACAATAAATGTACTAATGCCAGTCCATTCATACTTTGTTCTGGTTAAAGGGGAGTGGCTTACGAAACATAAAATTTTAATTTATTTGCTTATCCTTGAACGTGATTGGTCCGACCTCACAGGTTATCGGCGTCAAAGCGTGTCGCGAAGGAACTATTCGGGCGCATTTTCGTAGACGCAATTATATGAGAAAGGCTTATCCTTCTACATCGATGGCTAAAATGCTTCCTTTTGGCTTTGCCGTAGACTGGTAAAAATGGCCTTACTGAATACTGATCGTGTGAATGTGCCTGGCAACATTTTTGCCGCAGTGTGGTCGTGGCACGTCCTTAGAGAGCACTTCTACCTCAAACAGCTGAGAATAGAAAGAAAGTAAACGTGTAAAGCAAAACAACCTCCAACATAAAGGAGATAAATAGTGACGGTTTATCAATGGGCCGCTCTTTTGTATTCCACGATGGTCTCAAGTGGCAGTGGGAGTGTGCAGTTTAACGTAATTGCGTGTTTATGCGTCACCGGTGAGCGGAGGAAAATTTGTATTCTTTTATTTGCATCAGTTTGTACGCTTTTAGTTTTTTTCCTACTTACTGCCTAACTAGTGAAAACATCATCATTACAGATATAATTTAATATTAAAACTAAATCATACTAGTTATTATTAAAATATCTTTATTTATCACCCGCACAAACTTATCACTAACTGAGATCTCTTTTCAAATCTATTTCATACTCATTAATTAATTACACTCAGCCAAGTTCAAAATGGCAGCATTTATTCGATTAGGTTGTGATTGCTATCGCAACCCTCAATCAAATATCACGGCCTAGACGCTGAAGCATCTAATAGTCGGTTGAGTCTCTGGAGGAGACTAAATTCATGGCTTCGAAGTGCCCGTATTTATACCAATAATTCAAGATGGCGGTTCGGCGCCAATAAATGAATCAAATGTCAGTTCATTCTAACCTATTTCAATTATGAAATTAAAAATCTGTAAACCATTTCTAAAAATTCTAATTGAATTTCAACAATTATCTGACACTAGCTACTTTGTCTATAATATGTTTATTAAGTAATCGTACAGTACCACGGTGGTCTAGCGGTTGGTCGATTGCGGATCACGAGGTCCTGGGTTCGATTCCCAGATCGGGCTAAAAAATAACGAGGTATTGGGTTTCCTGTCGGTTTCCTGTTGGTGCCGGCCCGGAGCTGTATGTTTCATTTTTCATCACAGGAATTTTCATCCTCATTGTTTGTGAAATTGACATATAATCGTATCTGCCCTTTCCATACAACACTAATTATTATTTACTATGTAATTCCGCCTTCTTTTCCAACTCTTTGTAACGACCTCCTTGACACAGTGGTGAACGCTGTATATTAAAAGTGGGAGGCCCGGGTTCGATTGCCGGTAGAGGCAATTTTTGCAATTTATTATTACCGCAACTGTATCCCTTCCAGGTTAGCCCGCTTCCTCAAAATATTTCAAACTACAAATATACAGGGATCCTAATTTACTTCGCGGCGCGATTGCCATTTGTCCCTAAATCTCACATTTGCTCAGGATATATGAATTGAAACGGATATTTGGATTTTCCCTAATACATAGTCATTTTTATGGCTAGCCAGCCCGTTGAGCTGATGTCAGATTGGAAAACGGGAGGAATGAGATTTTCTAGGAAGCACTTACGGGAAGCCCCGACTTTTTTTCACGAAACGGACGATCCATTTCTCTTTGGGAGGACGTACGTCATTGTCAGGCGAACTGGCCGAGTAATGGACGTAGGTAGGTAACGGAGAAGTGTAATTGGAGTTGAAAGTGAATTGGTGAGACGCCTCGTTATCGATCGGGCTCAGTTTTGTGAATGGCCGCTCCGGTCGCCCCTCGTCCTATAAGTACTCGGGAGGTGCTTCAAGGTACCCTAATCGCTATTCAGCTACTTTGGATGATTGCCTCATAAAACGTAGCGTGTATTTTCTATTGCTCTGTCGTTACACTTTACAGTTTCACGTTAATCCTTTATCCTTTCGGTGTTTTAGTGTTAATGAAATGGGCAAGGGATTCACACATATTAGTACAGTATAAGTACAGTAACTTGTTTTGTTTACTTATATCCAATGTAACAAACGATATTTTAAATAAATAAGTTTTCCGTTCGGTTTTTCTTTTCACAGGATTCGGCATTTATTAACTTACCTACGTTAACGTTATTAGCATTTCTTTATATCAATTTACTGAACGATTGTGAACTGATACACCTGTGTGCTTAGTCTAAGATCGGAGCACTCGAAAACGAACTCGAAAACTATTGATCGAATCACAAGTGAATTCAGAGCAAAATGAACTCAAATACTCGTATTTTAAAGTCGTAATTCCATAGTTCGAATATGTATTTTACAACATTTCTGCTTGGGGCGCTCGTTGTGTTCGAATGCTGAATGTATTGGCGAACTCAAACCTTAATACAAGCCATTTTAGGTCTATTTTACTCTGAAATCGATCAATAGTTTTCGAGTGCTCCGATCTTAGACTAAGCACTCTGATGTCAGATAAAATCCGCTTTGCGGGAGATTGCCGCTCTGGCAATGACGTGACATCTCTGTGCGAACAGATTTTCATATTCCCATTATTCTCAGATCAGTAAGGATTCCAATAAGCCTTCATTACAGTCAGCCGTAACAGCTGTAGGACTAAAGGCTGACACAAACAGAGCGCGCGGCGGAAAGAATACGTTCAATGCGACTCCAACAAGTCGTACCTATATAAACTTCTAAAAAACTGACTTTTCTGCCTCGTTGATTGGAAGCTAGCTTAACTACTTTTCGGATGGGTATCATGAGGTCGCGGGTCTAGCCAAAAAACGTAATAGCGTTTTTACTGTCAAAGCTGGGAAGTATGCAGTGATACACCCGGAGTATATTATATTAAAGGCATTGGTGCTACGCTTGATTTCTCTCCAGTCTTGTCGTCACGTCGGACTATGAGAGTGAGGGACAAAAAGTAAACCTCTATCTGCGCACACACTTGTGCTCTATAATATCTGCGTAGGCTATAGTCCTCGTTGGGATTGGCTCCGAGGAAATTACGTCAGGACAACATTTACAATGAACTTTATCAACTCTATCAAGGTCACGTGGCGTTCATAACACACGAGTAGATAAGTACAGAGAGGAAGCTTCATACAAACGGCCCGCTGTAGGTACACTCACACAAACACACCAACGGTTCACGGACGCCCGCTCGGTCCACCAACCGGTACAGTTGGGTGACAAACGTGCGCATATGTGTGTGTGTAGTGTGTACCTACAGCGGGCCGCTTGTAGAAGCTTCCCCTCTGTACTTATCTACTCGTGTGTTCATAGTTCACACTTCACAGTGGCTAGCGAAAGTCACGGCCGGATGTCCCGATTACAGCATGTGTCCCGTGTCCCGATTAAGGCCACCCGCCAATTGTTCCGATTTTCAAGATCTCCAGAGCTTTCATTCAATTACTTCCAAGGGCGTCGCCAGGTAGAGATTTCAGAAAATATAAATATGCTATAGTTTGAAAAGAAAATTTTTAATATTAGTAGCCTCCAATTTTGCAGTTTCGGATACAAAAATATTAAAAAAAAAAAACGCATACTTTAGGACTTATATAGAAAAAAAAAAACAAAAAAAGTGAAAAAAATTACGTGGTTTTTCGAGTGCTGCAAAGTCAGCACAGGTGTTTCGAAGTTGCAAAATTGGATTTAGACTACTGGTAGTGGTCCTAACAACATACAAAAAAATCAGAACTAGCCGTTTGATTGCGATTTTAGCGATTTTTTGTGTAAAATATGACTGGCCTATTTACACTTTTCGCATAGTTACTATAATCTCGTGTGCTATAATATCATCAACTTTGGAGAACAGGGTTAACATCTACGAAGTACGATTTTACCCCAAACTACTTTAATTCCCTGTCATCATAAAAAGCCATATGCCGCGTAATAATATTACTCGTTTTGCCTTAAAATAGAAAACACCAAGAGTGGAAACTAGAAAGTGCACACTGACAGCAACAGAAAACAAAAGAAGCACATTGAAAAAATTTATTCAAAAATGGATGTCGAATGACATTATCACCATGAAGTGTCTGTCAGGCATTTGTCATATACGGCAGTTGATTTGTATTTGCATAAGTTTTGAATTTTTTAACTTTTTTGTGGGAATTGTTTCATCTCTGGTAACATTACGAAACGTCAGAATTCCAGGGAATCTATAATATAATAAAACTGTAACAGATCCAATTCTGTACATTGAAGATATTTTGAAAATTTTTATTGGAGGGCACTCTATAATCGATACTGAAGCCAAAACTGCAATTTGTTTCATTTTTGTCTGTCTGTCTGTCTGTCTGTCTGTCTGTCTGTCTGTCTGTATCTTGGCCGCGCATCACGCCGAAACTACTGAATGGATTCGAATGAAACTTGGTACGATTTGAGTTTATACTCCGAGGTAGGACATAGGATACTTTTTATCCCGAAATTCAGCACGGTTCCCTTGGGAGAGGGAATGAAAGTTAAAACGTGTATTTAGCTGTAATTCATTAACGCGTTGTTCGATTTCACTCATTCTTTTTTTGTTAAAAAGGTGGTACTTTATGTATTGTCCCGTAAATATTTCAAGGTCATAGGTTTTTTAGTTTAGAAATGACAGACATTACAATCCTCAGTATCGGGTTCAAATAACATGGGACCCGGATCTTTGAACGTACGGCTTATTTTAAACTGGTAAATTTATGTTTGTCGGTCTGTCTATTTATTCCAGCTAATCTCCGAAACGGCTGGATCGATTTTAATGGAACTTTCAATGATATAAGGATAACTTAGGCTACATTTAGTTTAGGTACATAAAAGAATTATGGGATCTGATCCGATCCTATATAAAAGCCTATATCTACGCGAACGAAGTTGCGGGGTTCAGCTAGTTAGTAATACGGGTATAATAACAACGTGACTTTCTGCCATGCAGATGCCGTCGCGTGATCTGTGTTTCTGGTTCTAAATGGGGCCCATCTAGCCAGTGATTTACGACTGGATGCAAAATCGAACCAAAATCCAGGGCAGCAAGAAACAATGTAATAAATACACATAAGACAAACAGATATCCCGATATCCGTATCTATGCTATAATTAATTACGTCCCTATCTACATTATGTTAGATGGACTTGTTTGCATGGAATTTTATTTACCATGGAATTCCGACTATGGGAGGGTTGGTTTCAGTCAGCACTCTACATAGTATATATGTATATGTATATATTATATTTCTATGTACATTGTACATGCTTGTCGGTTCTTCGGTTACTTCATAATGATATCAAATGAAAAATTATCTAAGTATCTATTTTCTTCTATATCTATCTATACACTAGTGGACCCGGCAGACGTGGTCCTGCCCGGTGACATACCGACATCAGCGCCACCTACCGAGACCCGATAAGTCACCTGTACCTACCCGGTAATTGTTTCAAACACACAATATTTCATCCACATCGGTCCAGCCGTTTAGGAGGAGTTAGATGACAAACACACGTACAGAAGAATAATTATAAGTATAGGTACCTACCTAGTACCTACGGGTTTACCGTATCGACGGGATGTTTAGGTAGATAAAAATGTAAACATCCGCCAGTGAACTTTAAAAAAAAATTTATTCCCAAGGGATTTAAAAAACCAAACTGCGCGAACGAAGTCGCAGGTATCCGTTTGTTATAAATATGTCTGTCTGTAGCCTGAGTAGGTATGCCAGAATCGCTGAACCGATCTTGATGTTTGGCACAAAGATCACAATCCTTGCCCACAGGATACTTGTTATCCGGGAAAATCAAAGAGTTTCTACGGGATATTTATACTTAAACGTTCAATTCACGCGGACGAAGACACCGGTCTCAGCTTTCTAAATAAATCTTTTTTTTTTTTTTTTTTTTTTCTCTTTATTTGGAAGCTTAGTCACTTAGTGACTATGCCGCTTCGTTAGTTCACCAAAACAGTTATTATTGAAATCTTACCCTCTAATCTTAAAATATTTTCTAACTAGCTTATATAATAACTTAGCTTGATCACACGCCGGAAACGAGAGAAACGTAACACAATCAAAAATATTTAAATTATTAAAATCAAAAATATTACAAAAACTTAACCTAAATGGTTCACTCCGAACACACTCCAGCAACACATGGTATATATCTTCAATTACTCCACATGTGGAGCAATTGGGAGAATCAGATTTTTTAATAAGAAATGCAAATTTGTTAGTTGGAATGTGTCCAGAACGAAGCCTAAAAGCTGTAAATAAATCTAATCGATTGGTTTGGTACTTATCGAACCAACAAAACCTCCAAGGTTGGGATTGCATTGTCTTGTACCAGATGCCCTTCTCCCTGGATCGCTCATCAAAATACTCGTTCCAGAGAGAATAACACCTCACTCTTACATGCCAAATAAGATCTGAAAAGAAAGGTTCTAGCGAAATGTTCACACCATCGAGGCAGGCTTGTTTAGCGAGGGTGTCCACTTTTTCGTTGCCAGTAATGTCAACATGCGATGGAATCCACTGCAAATAAACAGACCTAGGTCCTGAATTAAAATCCAAAATTTGTTTTATAATTTTGTAGGCTATCGGTAAGCCTCGATAGGTCGAGGTGCATCGAGCCAAATGTTGCAGTGCACTTTTTGAATCGGTAAGGATAACACACATGTTGACATCAACTGATTCAATGTATGATAACGCTTCTGAAATAGCCAATAATTCAACTACCATTATACAATGGCTTTGATCGTATTTAAATTTAGAAAAGGTATTAGTATGCTCATCATAGACTGCAGCACCAGAAGCATCGTATTCTTTCGATCCATCTGTGTAGACTGGGTAAAAACTATTATATGAATTTGCTAGAAATTGCTCGACTATTGTTTTTAATTGGTGTGCAGTATATTCTTTTTTAGCTTTATTAATAGAAGGAATATCACATCTAACAAACTCATTAATATTCAAGTTGCTTACCCACGTTTCCAGGGAAAACATCTCTAGTTGACTACTTCGATATATGAGGATAGAATTTAGTTCTTGATGAATCGTAACTAATAGAGGTTTGCGTTTATTTAACCAACTGTTTGGAGTTTCACACAATTGAGATAAGTCACTCAGCAGATCTATCACCTTATTACTGTGAAAAGATTTAGCTTTTAACCAAAACTTACCCGCTAAGTAACGTCTGCGAATGTGCAGCGGTTGTAAAAACAGCTCGCTCTCCATTGCATGTATGGGAGTCGTTTTAATGAAATTTCCTATTACTCTCATGGCTCTATTTTGTACCATTTCTAGCTTCTTTAAATGACATTTCGCAGCGTTATCGTACAAAAAACTTCCGTAGTCTAACCTGCTCCGAATAATAGAAATGTAAAGACGTCGTAAATGCGTAGGGTGGACACCCCAACTGGACCCTGTTAAAATTTTGAAAATGTTTAAAAATCGTAAAACTTTTTGGGTAGTCTCTTTTATATGTTTACTCCAACGTAGCGAGCGATCAAGCCAAAGTCCAAGGTACTTGACATTTTCAACAAGTTCCAGTTGACAATTATCAACCTCAAGGTGTATATCACTTGGTCTTCTACCTTTCGAGAATAAGCAAATTTTACTTTTAACTGGAGAAATGTCAAGACCCAAATTATTGATTAACTTATTGAATAATTCTAATGCTATTTGTAATTCATTTTGAGCACGATTGAGATTCTTATCTGAATAGTAAATTACATAATCATCAGCAAATTGCGTTATATTGACACTCTGCAAAGACTGTATCTGTTGACATATCTGTATTGTTGCCACATTAAACAATAGCGGAGACAACGGGTCTCCCTGTGCTAATCCTAAACAAGCAGTTCTGACTATTTCATCGTCATGAATACGGATTTTAAGTCGTCGCTTATTAAGGAAATTCCATAAATAATCACATATCTTCACACCAACACCATGATCGTGTAATATTTTTAAAAGAATTGATAGATTTACATTATTATAAGCATTATTTATATCAATAAAACAAGCGAGAGTATTTTGATTTTGGGAGAAGGCCATCTGTATGGTAGACACCAATCGGCTTAAACAATCCTGACATGATCTAGCTTTCCGGAATCCCACTGTAGCTTCGGAGAAAAGACTATTATGTTCAAAATGCCACTCTAACCTTTTATGTATAATTGAATGAAATATTTTACACAAACAGGATATTAATGAAATCGGTCTAAAAGATGAACTTAAATTAGGATCTCTACCTGGTTTAGGTATTGGAATTATTGTTATGTCCCTCCATTGCCACGGAACTATATTAAGTGAAAAAAATAAATTATATAGCTGCAGCAAAATAAGAAGTCCCTTCTTGGGTAGATTCCTTATCATAGAGTACGATATACTATCACTTCCGGGAGCTGTGTTTTTAGATTTAATTGAGTTTTCCACTTCACATATGGATATAGGGCATTCTAACTGTGGGTTGCTAATATTAAATATAGGTGTTGGTAGCGAGACATAGTCGGGAGTAAAGGTTTTCAAAAAAGAACTAGCATTTTCTTTATCAATATAGGGCCTCGACACTCTGTGGCCTTTGCACCAGCGCATGCGATCCCACATTTCTTTGGAGGTTGAAACCTCATCGAGCGACGAACAATCTTTCTGCCAAGACAATGATTCCGCCCTTCGTATTAATCTTTGAGATTCCCTAATCTTGTTTTGAAGTATATCCAAATTCGCTGGGGTAGGGTTTTTTCGAAATTTTGAAAGAGCCAAACGACGTTCCGCAACTGATTTTGATAAATTTGCATTCCAATAATGCCTAGGAATAAATTTGTTAGCAGGGTTCTCATTAATTTTAATAATAGGTATATATTTATTTGCTGCTTCAATTAAATGATTACTGAAAAGATCATATGCTTCTTGAGTATCGTGCGATAAAATATAGTGAGAAAAAATATTATCCAGATAATCTTTATATTTCTGCCAGTCCGCTTTTCTGAAATTTCTTTTTATAGTGGGCTTAAATGATGGGTTGAAGTCTATTGAAATTTTAATAAGTAGGTGATCACTACCTAGTGACTCGTTACACACATTCCAATTTACTTTTAGAGCTAAATTTAGAGATGAAATTGATATATCAGGAGAAGATTTTTGTAACATTCCATTAACGAGCTTAATACGTGTTGCCTCTGAATTGTTTAATGTGACAAAGTTGCTATCAAATAAGGCGTCATATATTTGCGTACCTCGAGGATCTGTCCTGTTAGACCAGTTGGAGTGATGGCCGTTAAAATCACCTAAAATTAAGCTATCTTTGTCCACAATAGACAACACAAATTCCCAATCACTCTGACTTGTTCTAACAGAAGGAGGGCAGTATACTGCAATTATATCTTTTATATCAGGACAGTTGTAAATTTTGACATGCAATAACTCGATACCTGTATTATTACTATTTAATATGGGAATTGTTTTTGCTTTAACGGACCGATGAATAAAAACTGCAATGCCTCCATAGCCATCCCACCGGTCTTGTCGTAAACATTCGTAGCCATAAATATTTAAATTTGTATCTACATCTAACCATGTTTCACATACAACTGCGATATGAATTTTCTCTTGATTCAAAAATTGTTTCAATACGACTAATTTGTTTTTGATACTTTGGGAGTTCCATTGAATTATTTTAAAACTACTTGCCATTAAATTTATCAAATAATTGTTTAATTAGAACAAGGCTAGGAAATTTACCTTCAGCAAAAGTTAAAAACCATTCCCATATTACTTTTAACACTTCTACAGTCTTCTTCTCTATAGAATATGACTTCATAAATAGTATGTCAGCAATTCTCTCAAGTAGTTCAGCACAAGAGGCTTTTTTTTTAGTTGTCTCTTCATTTCCACTTCTATCTTTAAAATAATAAACAGCCAAACTTTTTAGATTTCGAATCCGCTGTCGATGGCTTTAGCTATGGGCGTTCCGCGTGTCAATATTATGCGATATTATGACGTCAATCATAAATCTAATATGGCGTATATTAATGAAATTAAATGTATTAATAGTAAGTATAATAAGTATTATTCGGGAAGATTCTTCAGAAGGATAAAACATTTTGTATTCATTCATTTGAGCGTTTCTATTTTATGCCTGGTTCTTCTCGCATTACGAAAAAGCAGCAACTTTTCATTAGATAACAAAGGACAGAACTTTGACAAAAGTCTATTTGAATAATGTGTACTTTCGTTCATTGGAGAAAATTAAGCTCTAGTTGTAAATTAAATGCTCCAGTGCTCCAGTAGGTATTTTATTTTGAAGTAAAAGAAGAAAATTAGTTACAGGGGCTCGGTAAAAGAATTTCGTTTTGCTACATTACACGCTCAGAGAGTTCAAAATACATTTGTAACACGGC
The DNA here is from genome assembly GCA_920104075.1 of Melanargia galathea. Lineage (NCBI taxonomy): Eukaryota > Metazoa > Arthropoda > Insecta > Lepidoptera > Nymphalidae > Melanargia > Melanargia galathea. The sequence goes on from OV049875.1 coordinate 10,900,011, forward strand.
TTCATCCTGAATTCTTAAACAAAGTTCGGTCACGTTCGGTATCTCTCTCGACCTTCGCTCGCGAGAAGTTTCTGAACCAAAAATTATTATTATTATGAAGTAGGTACACTCGACGACAAGTGCGCCCGCCCGACCCGTGCAACTCGCGCCGCCGCCCGCCGCGCCGTCCGGTCAAATGTTGAGATGTTTTCAAGTAACTACAAGTATGAGTTGAAACGAGAACGTATATAAACATTTACGTAAATACATCGAGGTCATCGTAAATACTGTAATGAATATCCATTGTAATATTAGTTAGAAGGTGCGGGAAGATGGGGTATAAAAACCTTAACGCCCCCGTCTTAATTACTACACCTTCCCCTGTCTATAGGTCAACAACCTATCCACCACCACCACCACTACAGGCTTTTAACGTCCCACTGCTGGGCACAGGCCTCCTCTCTCATAGTAGAGAGGAATTTCGAACTTAAACCCACCACCTGCTCCAACGATCCAACAACTTAGTAAATTAATAAAGTAGTCATCGAACTATTACGCTATTTATTCTAAGAAAGTAGTAAATTTTTTGAAACTTCACTTTTTTAACATACACTAGCTGATCCCCGCAACTTCGTTCGCGTAAATATAGGTTTTTATATAGGATCGGATCGAATCCCATAATTCTTTTGTGTACTTAAACTAAATGTAGCCTAAGTTACTCCTAATAACATTACCTATCTGCCATTGAAAGTTCCATTAAAATTGATCCAGCCGTTTTGGAGAAAAGCTGGAACAAATAGACAGACCGACAAACATAAATTTAAATGCACACCAGTTTAAAATAAGCGGTACGTTCAAAGATCCAGGTCCCAATTTATTTGAACCCAATACTGAGGGTTGTAATGTCTGTCATTTCTGAACTAAAAAACCTATGACCTTGAAATATTTACGGGACAATATATAAAGTACTATCTTTCTAACAAAAATAGAATGAGTGGAATCGAACAACGCGTTCATGAATTACAGCTAAATACACGTTTTAAGTTTCTTCCCCTCTCCCAAGGGAACCATGCTGAATTTCGGGATAAAAAGTATTCTATGTCCTACCTTGGAGTATAAACTCAAATCGTAACAAATTTCATTCGAATCCGTTCTGTAGTTTCGGCGTGATGCGCGGCCAAGATACAGACAGACAGACAGACAGACAGACAGACAGACAGACAAAAATGAAAAAAATTGCAGTTTTGGCTTCAGTATCGATTATAGAGTGCCCTCCAATAAAAAATTTCAAAATATCTTCAATGTACAGAATTGGATCTGTTACAGTTTTATTATATTATAGAAGATAGATTTATAATAACAATACACCTCGGTCGTTCCGATCACCGATAGCACCGTTAACAGAACATAAACAGCAGGGTGAGTAGATACCTACATCTCAACATAAGATAACGTTAATAAATTCAACAATCGAAACACTATATATAGAGTCAACAAGCTATAATTTAAAAATTAAAAAAAACCCGACTGCCATTATTACCAAACTAATAAAAAATTTATAAACTACAGTACTATTATGATTTATGTCAATGACTACATACCACTGTTTACTCCAGTGTAGTTATTATTTATTTTGTTCTGAAGCCAGGTTGGTGGCAATTGATATTATCGCTTGTCGGTGAGATAGATGGTAATGGGCTATTGAAGATTGTGAACGGGGTAGCAAGTGAAGTAGTCAGATGTCACTGATTTTTAGGGTTCCGTACCCGAAGGGTAAAAAACGGAGCCCTATTAATGTCACTCGGCTGTCTGTCTGTCTGTCCGTCTGTCCGCCGGTCACAGGTCTCTAGCTCGCAGACGAAATGAGTTACAAACCTGAAATTTTGGTATTTAGTGTAAAACGTTAACCCAAAATCAAATATTGAATTAGAAATTGAATTAAATTATTTTTCAGGGGGGCTCCCATACATGAAAAAGGAACCGGAAAAAAAAATTTTTTCTTTACCCTAGCTTGTGGGGTATCATTGTTTAGAGCTCATTAAGTAGAGTACAAATATATATTTTTTTAATTTTTATCTCAAAAAATAAGGGAATGGGAGGCCATCAAAGTTGTCAGTTTTAGACCATTTTTGTGACGGGGGCTATCTCAAAAACTAAACTAGTTGGGAATATGATATTTCAGTATATTATGTACTATATGCTCTATTTAAACAACAAATACTGAAAACAACGATTTATTAAATAGTTTATAAGCTGTGACCAAAATAAACGAACATTTTTTTGGGTTTTTCTTTCACGGTTTGTTGCGATGTCTAGCTCGGAAATTAAATATTTCTTAGACCCAAAATATTATATTGTTCATAATTATGTACGGAACCCTGAAAGAGCGAGGCCCGACTCACACTTGGCTGATTTTTTGAATAATATAAGTTTGAAAATGTAAAAGAGAAGTTATCGTAAATAACTTGCTAGTCTCTAACAAGTATAACTAGCAATAACCAAGCACTAGCAGCCATCATTTTACGTTGGTCGGTGCCAACTCAAAATTAATTAGGAGCTTACCTAACGTTACTAAAATTAATTTTTCCCTTTTCAATTTCTTTTTTTGTTGGTTTTTTTTTTGAAGTTTTAATTTCTTTAATTTTTTTGTGGCAAAATCTACTAAGTATTTTGATTATTACTTAGTAATAAAATTAGTAGGTTTACTTTATTAGTACGTACTAATAAAGTAACACTTACTTACTTACTATTCTTTTTTGTGTTGAATGGAAGCAGGCGTTACTTTGCGGAATTCCATGATATACAATGAATACAAAATTATTTTGCTATATAATCCGCTAACAGTTTATTACTTAGTAATAAAATTAGTAGGTTTACTTTATTAGTACGTACTAATAAAGTAACACTTACTTACTTACTATTCTTTTTTGTGTTGAATGGAAGCAGGCGTTACTTTGCGGAATTCCATGATATACAATGAATATAAAATTATTTTGCTATAATCCGCTAACAGTGACAAATTTGTAGGCACAACACCACACAATCTTGTAGGCACAACACCACACAAATTCACCACAAAACAAACTCGACGATCGTTTCGCTCCGACACCGGAGCATCTTCAGGAGATGTCGACTTCACAACGGACGATAGCAAAGTGAGCTCGTGTCGAATGAGCGGTCTTATATATTCTATCCCCGCTTAGTCATCTACCCTCCTTTCACTTTCTCTCTGGCCACGCCCCCTAAATATGTTGAGCAACGGTGAAGATGACACATTTATTTGCTCATTCAGCAATTCGACACTTCTACCGCTGTGCCCAACTATTTCCAATTGTTCCAACACGCACAGTCTTAAACTTTATTTAAAGTTTATTTAAAGTTTAAGGGCACAGCGGTAGAAGTGTCGAATTGCTGAATGAGCAAATAAATGTGTCATCTTCACCGTTGCTCAACATATTTAGGGGGCGTGGCCAGAGAGAAAGTGAAAGGAGGGTAGATGACTAAGCGGGGATAGAATATATAAGACCGCTCATTCGACACGAGCTCACTTTGCAATCGTCCGTTGTGAAGTCGACATTTCCTGAAGCTGCTCCGGTGTCGGAGCGAAACGATCGTCGAGTTTGTTTTGTGGTGAATTTGTGTGGTGTTGTGCCTACAAGATTGTGTGGTGTTGTGCCTACAAGATTGTGTGGTGTTGTGCCTACAAATTTGTCACTGTTAGCGGATTATAGCAAAATAATTTTATATTCATTGTATATAAATTCAGTGGATGAAAAATCAATCATACCAAGCAGGTGTTTTTAAAATTTTGTCAGGCTAATCTTTTAACCGATTTTGACGCGACTTTCACAGGCAGTTAGAGGCTAGAGAATTATCTATCCTAACCGCCAAATACCTTGCATCCCGGAGACGAACTTAAGCAACATTCTATCCTGGGAAATTAAAATATAAAGAATATCGCGAAATTTTGAAAAACCTAAATCCAAAGTCACGAGCATCAGCTAGACAGTGCACAATTTAAATATACGTAGAGAATCTAGTCTTAAGAAAGAAAATTCTTGCCCAAGCTTTAAAAGGATACAAAATTAAATAGCTGCACTTACCTACGTAAAGTTACTTAAGCACCTAGGTGCCTAATATTTGCCTTCTGAATAATATATAATCGGTAGATATATACCTACCCTACCCATACACCCTTATCACTCTAAAGTGACGGCCATGCTTTTAAGAGCCTCTTTACTTTAGGCGGTATCATGACATTTTCTAAGATGCGAAAATATTATGTTTAGGTACTTTATGTAAACAAGTATAAATTCAAAATTTAAAAAACCCCCAACATTTTTGGTGGCAGCCATCTTGAATTTGCATAATGCTATTCTACTAGTCAAGCCCTTTCATTTGATACCCATATTAAGGGAATTGTGAAAAAATGTGCAATCCGCCATTTTGTAGCGGCGGCCATCTTGGATCTATTTTCATCAAACATAGCTAACAACACTCTCGACTAATTAACCTTTCAAACAAAAAAACCATATTCAAATCGGTTCACCCGTTTGAGCGCTATAGGGGAACAGACAGAACAGAACAGACAGACACACACACACACACAGACACGTCAAACTTATAACATCCCGTCGTTTTTGCGTCGGGGGTTAAAAATCAAAACCTGTAATAATTATATTAATATAAAAATATATATTAATTAAATATTTTTAATAAGAGTTTACATAAAACAAATGATATAAAATTGAAATTGGCCAGTCTTTCATAGTGAAAACCAACAAAACCAACTCTAGACACATTAGAACTGAATATACAATTACTAATATTATAAAGCTGAAGAGTTTGTTTGTTTGAACGCGCTAATCTCAGGAACTACTGGACCGATTTCAAAAATTCTTTTACCGTTGGATATGTACGTGATCCCTGAGTGCTATAGGCTATATGTATATTATGTACCACGGGCGAAGCCGGAGCGGACCGCTAGTACAATTATATAAGTATTTTCTAGGCTGCATACAAAAAATCAATTAATAACATTCTACAGCGTCCTCTACTCCGAATATTTCCAAATAATGAGGTTATAAAAATGATTAAAAATAATTAATAACTAGCTGATTTTTTGTATGCAGCTTATTAAATACCTACTTGTAGGTATAATGAAATGGCTACATAGTCCTACTTTAGTGGAACAAATTCCCACCCGAGCGAATCGAAATGTTTAACACCTGCATACCTACTGCTACCTCCATCGAGAATTTTCATAGATAAAAAACTTGGTCGTCTTGTTGAAACAAACCTAATCACGAAAATTCTCCAATGGGTATTTTACCGTTAAGGAAATTTGCATTGCTCTGAAAAGGTTGTTACGTAGCACAGCAAGCAGCATGAACATTCGTGACAGGCTTAGAGATTAAAGGCACTTCGTTTCGCAATTTTCCGGTTTCACGTTGCGCTGCCATATTGCTGTTAAATTCTAATTAATCCTGACCGCACCACAGACTCGTGGCGGTGAATATTGTGAGTGGTTTCACAGCTGTACGGATCCCATACGGATCGCCCGTACGGCTCTCAGAACGGAGACACGTGAGGCGCTAGAACATGGCATCGTTTCTCAGCGACGTGGATTATTCCGTACGGGAGCAACCGTATCATGCTGAACACTCGTTCCAGAGCACTCCGGCCGTTACCCGTATAACTGTGAAACCAGCCTTAAGGTAGGTACATCAAGATTTTAAATAACACATACGGATAACACAGTATCAGTAACTCGTACTTCGATACGTGTGAAATTCTTAACTTATATTATAAAGACACGAGAATTTTCTTTAAAATTCAAAGTTAACTTTGAATTTTAAAGCAAATTCTCGTGTCTTCATAATTTACTTCGGCGTAGTTTACTCGTTTGACGCAGTTATGTTTAGAGACAGATTGTGCCAACCATGTGCCAACTGAACACTTAATTCTTTAGGTATTATGAAAACATAATAATATGGAAGTGTGTTTCTGATTCGCATGATTTCATGTCATATCAATTGTCTAGATAATTATGATATTACCTTACCTTAGGGGTTGTCCATTAATCACGTGATGTTTTTTTAACATTTTTTAACCCCTCCCTCCCCCATGGTGATACGTGGTGAGGTTTAAAACTAAACCCCCCCCCCCACCAAAAATCACGTGTATTTTTAGTACCTACAAAGAATCTTAAAATGTTTATAATATTATTTTTAAGTACCGGCATAAAGTATAATCTAATTATTAATTCTAGAAAATTAATTCGGTTTAGAAATCACGCGTTTGACGAAAAAATAAGTGCACGTGATATCTTACTAGGGGGGTACCTTCCCCTTGTGATATTTCGTGATTTTTGTCGAACCCATCTGTAATGTTTCAGGATCCAGTAAAACACACTTTCTGTTTACCCAGTAGGCTATGTACTGTATGCAAGCCCTGAGCCCGTCTGTCCCCGTCCCGTGCCGGTGTGCGACTGACGCCCTCTATCGTAACCTGCATACACTACATCCCTCCCTTATTTTATTTTTATTCAAATAAACTTTTACAAGTACTTTTAAATCGTCCATTGAATCTACCACTGGTTCGGAATGCCGTTCCAACCGAGAAGAACCAGCAAGAAACTCGGCGGTTGCTCTTTCTATAAAAGTAACAATATTACAATTTTATTATATGGCGGTTAACTAACCAAAATGTTTTTTTTTAAATATTATTATTACAGATTACTCGTAAAGTTTAACAGAACAGCTTTGATTTTTACTCTATTTTAAATGTGTGTAACAATTACATAAACGTAGTTGATGACAGTAGACAACAATACAAAATACATAAATTAAAGGCTTTACTCTAGATCATTATTCTCTTCTAAATCATTATTCTACTATTTATACTAACCAATTAGTAATGATATGATTATGATTGTGTTATTTTTGATTAGGTACAATTTCCACCCATATTTTCCCCTTATTTTTAGGTTGCTATCTGTAGCTTTCCTTAGTCGCTTTCCTTTAGAGATCCACATACTCCTTCCCTTTTTCCTTCATTTGCAGATATCAATCTCTCACTCATCTCTATCACTCTTGTATTGTTTTGTATTCCACGTCTGGCTGCTGGAATCTTGCCTCTTCTTTTTCTTCTTCAAAACGAGAACCATTGGTGGTACCCATGGTGAGGGTCCATTTACTTCCTCGATAATATCCGCATCCTTCAGTTCCTTTAATGTTTCTTCTGTACGGTTGGATGACTTATACAGTATAGTTTATACTTAAAACATACCGGACAAGGTCCTATGTTCAGTCGATAAATTCTTTATCTACTTCTACTTTCTTTACGTTCAAAGCCATTAGTTTATGGAATAAACTTCTTTCGCAATTATATTATGCTAAAAGTCTGAGTAAATTTAAGACTACGAGAAATAAAAATTACTAACTGTTAAAATCAGCAGTTCCTTTAACAATTTTAGATTTTAAGTTTAGTTGAATAGTATTTACTAAAAGAATTATGGTCAGAATTATTGTAATTCAAATCAAATCAAATCAAATAAACTTTATTCAAAATTGATACACTGTACGCTTTTGAACGTTAATTTAGGAACAGGCCATGGTGATGATTACTTACGGAAACTTTAAAACTAAATCTACGAGGGTTTCAAACGCGCCCCGGTCTGAGGAGAGCCCACAACAACTCAGCCGGGATTATATATTTTTTTTAGAACAATCTGTGTCCATGGGTTTTTGTCATTAAAAATCTTTTAAGCTATAGTAAGATTTTTCAATTAATTTGCGTTTAATGAAACCCTTGAACTTATTGAGAGATATATCCAAAATGTTCTCTGGCAACATATTGTAAAAAGTACAGAATTACCAACAAATGATTTTCCAACTTTTCGCAGCCTAGTAGTGGGCAACACAAGTTTATCATTATTTCTAAGATTAATGTTATGACAGTCACTTTTCCCTTAAATTTGTTGATATTTTTGTGCACATATATTAAAATTTCAAAAATATATTGGTTATAAACAGTAATAATTTTAACTTCTTTGAACTTATCTCTCAGTGACTCTCTGGGACATATTATAAAGCGTGTACCAGACATGTTTTCCAAAACGCGTCCCACGGATTCAGTACATGATTCTAAGTTCCCCAGTGGTGAAATTTTTCGTCGAATTTTCCATGAAATTTCCGATATTTTTTACCTCTTTTTTAACTGAATACTGTATAAAATCATTATTACTATCTGTCTCAACGCAATTATAAATGAAAAAGTAATTATTTCATTATTTTCACTTAAAACGGTAATGTTATCAAATTTAAGATTTTCGTCGAACAGCTGATTGCTAGTGAACTAGTGTGAATACAGGTCGTTAACCTACATTCGTACTGGCCTTGAATTTATAATGAGGCTCGCGGCGCAGACAAAAGAAGTGCCGGGCGCGCGACGTCAAGGCCACGCTTTAACTCATAAAAGTCTCATACTGTGAATTTTGCGCGGAGCGTTGCGTACGTTGTTATCGCGTTGTATGCAATACATTGCGCGCTCAAAAGTGGCAATTTTTGAAACCAATCATTTCTGACATAAATGAATTCAGTATTTTCACATAACACATTAAATGCAACCTTACCTCAAAGTTTTGATTAAGATGTCATTTACACCCTGTATATGGCACGAACAGCTCTCTTCTACAGCACGAAAATGGAATTAATATCAGCAGCATTACCCCATAATAGTATGCCATACGACATAATACCTACTGTGAAAATAACTAAAATAAACTAACCTCGCCGTTTCAATGTCAGTCAATTGTCGAGTCTTTTTAAACCGAGTGAAGATGAACTCAGGGCCATATTGTTGCCAAGAACCCACAGCTAAAGGCTGAATTGGCCAACCTAAACAGCGCACACACTGTGGTGCCAGCGCCTGGTAGCATTGAAACTCATGGAGACCCATTGGGAAGAATCTCTATGCTGGAGCATGAACTGAGCAGATCTCAAAACCATTCATGACTTTCAGTCACAAATAAAGTTATGAAATATAATAAACAATACATAAAACAACAATTTTTTACAACAAGCCGCTCCAATGCGGGTCGGTGCGCTTCTCAACAAGTATCGTCACATGATAGTGATAATAACCGGGACCAACCGCTTAACACGCTCTCCGAGGCACAGGGGCACAACACCCCCAGCCTCCAACTCAAGGTGGCATTGAGACAGAATAACCCAATACCCATCAATCATTTGCCCGACCAAGGAATCGAACCCAGAACCCCGCGATCCGCGTTCGAACATGCTAACCACTAGATCCACGAGGCAGTAATTATCCTTCGTGGCTCCCTACTGCTTACTCATTGCGTGACCTTTAAGTGAACCCTTACCACAACTATGATTAGTCTTTTGAACTGTTATTTCAAAAATTTATAATTGAACTATCAGTCAGCTTTTCTCTTACCTACTCGATAAATCAAACTAAAATCTGATTCGATTAATCTATACTTAAAAACCTTAATGATTAACTATCAGTTCTCTCAACATCACATCAGCTCATATCAAATCTGATCTAAAAATACTTAAGGTTCAAATTACTTTTACAGTTACATTTTTCAAACTAAACGAATCTAATCTTGGTTTTGAATGCCACGTCTATAACTATTCTAAATATTTGTCAATCAAATGTTCCTACTAAATGCAATCCAACTACACTTCTTTAGCTCTAATCGTGTAAGCATTCATCATCCTGATAAACCCTTCCACGATCTAAAACTTCTTCACGGCTTTTCACAGCCGGTGAATTCGAACTTGATCACTTCCCAACATCAATGAAGATGTCCGGATATCATGTAGGTAATATTCTAACGAAATCAAACTATTATTTAAAAATCTACATTTATCACCCGCAAAACTCAGTTAAATCGAAATAGAAATTAGTTTAACCAAAATGTCGCTTCATATTTCTTTCCTAATTAGTTAATTACACTCAGCATTCCAATATGGCAATACTCACTCGATTAATGTGTCAGTTCCATCTCAGCTATATCAATTGTGAAATGAAATTTAATAATCTTTAAACCATTTCTTTAACATTTATATCAACTTTCAACAAGAAGCTCGGTCGTACCGTATTTAAATATAGGATAATAAATACAACATCTAAAGCAAAATTTAAAACGTCAGTAGGTCGGTACAATGTCTTTAAACGAGCTGTAATAGGCTAGTCGATATTGTGTACAGGTTATAGATTTATGATGAAATTATAAATTGTACACCGACCGAGGTTGATTCACCGTTACAGTCGAACTTTTCAATGAAAGGAATGACACATTTTTTCTTTATTTTAGCGGCCTGGGACAATCAATTTAATGAGTTAGATAACTGTTATCTGTCGTCTTGTGGTAATCAATTTAATGATTCAGATAACTGCCATCTGCTGTTTTTAATACAAACGCAAAGAACATGTCCAATTTAATCCAATTTAATGGAGGCAAATTGCCACACAAAGAACATGTCCAATTTAATCCAATTTAATGGAGGCAAGTTGCCACACGAAGAATTTCCAATTTAATGGAGGCAAGTTGCCACACGAAGAATTTCCAATTTAATGGAGGCAAGTTGCCACACGAAGAATTTCCAATTTAATGGAGGTACCTTTGTACCACATATTTCCAATTTAATGGAGGTACCTTTGTACCACATATTTCCAATTTAATGGAGGTATCGTGTACCAATACATAACATTTTCTTCCAATTTAATGGGGGTACCTTTGTACCAATAATTCTAATTTAATACAAAGTTACCCTAACTTTGTACCAAATATTTCTAATAAAATATTATATTTATATATTTTACTCATTTAATTTTATTACTTAGTTGATATAAATTTCATATGTATTTATTAATTCATTATTATACTAGGCAATACATAAATAACCCAGAAATGACTAACATCTAGTCACATTTAATTCAATAGATTAGATAGAATATCTAGACTCCATAGTCACATTTAATTTAACCCTTTGTTATTTATTTCATTTATGTACCACACCACAGCATCTCATAACATAACTAATTATAATTCGAAATGAAATATTTACCTCTAGCGATCATCTCCTTACAATCTACATCATCGCATAACATAAACACGTAGAACATAAACAGCCGTCGTATCACTGTTCCTTTGTAATAATGAATACGACTTACCTACTAACAATAATACTCAACCACAAAAATAGGGATCGAACCTATGTGGTATACCTACTTATTGTTTACGTAGTTACTTAATATCACTGAGCAAGTAAATACTTATTATGCCCAATATTAGATGTTGCAATTCTGACAGGCTTTAATGTTTTTTTTTCTTATTTTATTTTTAAAATGTATATTTTAAGTTATTTAACTATTCGAATGACAAAACAGAACATGCGAGTAAAATACTTTTGTCACGTAATTAAACAGAGTGCTTACTGCTTAGTCTAAGTTTGGAGCACTCCAAAACTTTGTAGTATACTATTGATCGATTTCAGAGTAAAATGGACCCAAAATGGCTTGTATTAAGGCTTGAGTTCGCCAATACATTCAGCATTCGAACACAGCGAGCGCCCCAAGCAGAAATGTTGTAAAATACATATTCGAACTACCTACGGAACTACGACTTTAAAATAAGAGTGTTGGGGCTCAGTTTCTCAAAACGAGTGAGCAAACGAGTCGCAAACTATTTATATGTGTAAAATCTTAGACTAACCGTACAGGTATCAGTTGTATACTTTTACTAAAATATGTAGGTAGGTATGTAAGAAACATTGAGATATTTATCCAATACAAAGTTAATAAAAAAGAAATGTCACCTGCGTACATAACTTAACTCAGGAGATTTCTGTGGTGTAGTCGGAGTGATTTGGTAGGTACTTTAAATATTTTATAATATCCCACCTTATGTTTTTTTTTTGTATTATTATTAATAAAATTACTATATCTGACCTTTACTCTCGTCGCCACTTGTAATGTTTCAGGATCCAGTAAAACACACTTTCTGTTTACCCAGTAGGCTATGTACTGTATGCAAGCCCTGAGCCCGTCTGTCCCCGTCCCGTGCCGGTGTGCGACTGACGCCCTCTATCGTAACCTGCATACACTACACCATCCCCTCCCCCCTTTCGAACCTCACGTGATTAATGGACAGCCCTTATTAACGGACCCGGTAGGCAGACGTTCTGCCAAATTGGTCGGAAAATTAAAAAAAACTGAATGTCGGCAACAGCGCCACCTACTAGGTCCAACTACATTTTCAAAGCTATAAGATTAAGAATCATCCAGGTGATGCCTGTACGTAAAAGCATCAAAACCGAGTAAAAGCCGTTTAGGAGGAGTAAAATTACGAACACACTGCAAAATCTATCTTCTATAATATCTATACAGTCTATATCTATATCTATCTTCTTCTATCTATATCTATACTTACATATAATAAAATCGTAGACTTGCCGTATCTGCAGGGCTATTCTGTAAAGCCATTTTCGAATTATAGAGAGTGAATTCGAGATGAGTTTGCTAATTTGTACTCTGTAAAACTCGATAGTACAGGTCTTCTCACTCAAACTCACTTCACTTCGCAAGTGTGTAGCAGATGTTTACAGAATATCAAACCAAGGTGAAGTGAGTTTGCTTTCGAAGCGAGTTATCTCACTTGAGTGAGCTTCGATATCGAGATTCGATATCGATGGTATTTTAGAGAATAGCCCTACAGTACATTAAATATTTTTGCAAAATAATAACTGGGGGATGTTAGGGATAAGACGTAATAGAACGTAAAAAAGCAATTTTTGAAATTTTTGTTTTTTTTTTTTAATTTAATAATAGGCTTGACGACAATCATGCCTGAAAAGCCATGATGAGGTCTAAGCTGGAACGCGCTTGCCTAGAAAATGCCTATTCACTCTTGCCTTGAAGGTACTCAAGTCGTACGAGGAGGGAAACACGGAAGCCGGAAGGTCGTTCCACACCCTAGCGGTTCGTATCATTGTCTGTTTGTCTGTTTGTCTGTGTGTCTGCTTATCTGTTTGTCTGTTTATCTGTTTGTCTGTACCTAAGTATGTTTGTGCGCGCATCACGCAAAAACTACTGAAAAGATTGAAATGAAACTTGGTATGATTTAAGTTCATAACTTCATACTACGGAGTAACATAGGATACTTTTTATCCCGAAATTCAGCACTTCCCTTGGGAGAGGGGATGAAAGTTAAAATGTGTACTTAGCTGCAATTCATTAATGCGTGGTCCGATTTTATGCATTCTTTTTTGTTAGAAAGGAGATACTTTAAAGATTATCGGCTAATCTCTGAAAGGCTGAATCGATTTTGATGAGACTTTCACTGGCGGATGTTTACATTTTAATCTACCTAAGCATCCTCCAGTGAACTTCTAACAGTTTTTAGCAAGGTATGAGCGCAAAGGAGCTTATGAAAAACAAAATGATTCCCACGGAATTTTTAAAAACTAATATCCACGCGAACGAAGTCGCGGGTATCCGCTTGTAAATGTATATATTATAATGTATATGTATTTAAGATATCAATTATTATAAAACATCTCGTATCTGTTCTCTATATGTAGGTATTTTATTACGAAAGCCCCGAAGGGTGGAAACTGCAACGTCTGCAGCTGAACGCTTACATATTTTATTCCTTTTCATTATGCACTCAAAGAAACAGGAACAAAACTACGGACAACAATATTATATAATGCGCGGTTCCATGAGTTTCTAGTGCTCCCGACTTCGTTAGCATTATAAAAATGGCATAGAATTCACAACAAAAGCCTCTCTTTATGTGAAAGATACCTGTCTAATATAGGGTACAGTATGTGCCTATATTATGAGTGTCACTTGCTGGGCGTGTTCTTGGGTGAAAAAAAACATTTTCTCGGAACTGTTATAAACAAGTACCTACCTACTTTATCTTTGAACTAGCTGACCCCCGCGACTTCGTTCGCGTGTTTATAGGTTTTATATAGGATCGGATCGGATCCCATAATTCTTTTATGTACCTAAACTAAATGAAGCCGGTTACTCCTTATAATATTGAAAGTTCCACTAAAATCGATCCAGCCGTTTCGGAGATTAGCTGAAACAAATAGAAAGAACGACAAACATAAAATTAAACGCACACCAGTTTAAAATAAGCCGTACGTTCAAAGATCCAGGTCCCAAGTAATTTGAACCCAATACTGAGGGTTGTAATGTCTGTCATTTCTGAACTAAAAAACCTATGACCTTGAAATATTTACGGGACAATATATAAAGTACTACCTTTCTAACAAAAAAAGAATGAGTGAAATCGAATAACGCGTTAATGAATTACAGCTAAATACACGTTTTAACTTTCATCCTCTCTCCCAAGGGAACCGTGCTGAATTTCGGGATAAAAAGTATCCTATGTCCTACCTCGGAGTATAAACTCAAATCGTACCAAGTTTCATTCGAATCCATTCAGTAGTTTCGGCGTGATGCGCGGCCAAGATACAGACAGACAGACAGACAGACAGAAAGACAGACAGACAGACAGACAAAAATGAAAAAAATTGCAGTTTTGGCTTCAGTATCGATTATAGAGTGCCCTCCAATAAAAATTTTCAAAATATCTTCAATGTACAGAATTGGATCTGTTACAGTTTTATTATATTACTAGATACTAGATGATGCCCACGGCTTCGCCCGTGTGGATTTAGGTTTTTAAAAATCCCGTGGGAACTTTTGATTTTCCAGAATAAAAAGTAGCGTATCTGTAGTAACCAGTCCCCAAATCGGAAAAATCCCGTGGGATCCCCACGATTTCGGAATGCAATTCCTTACAGCATCAGGGTTGAGGAGTTGGATATGTACCTACTCTAGTTCATTCAACGATAGTCTTTAATTGGTAAGCCCCCAATATCAATTTAAATAACCGACAGTTCCTTGAAATCCCATTAGTTTTTAGGGATCAGGGGGGTTATTCTGTAACTTAGTTAGCAACTGAAAATAGTTGTCAACGAATTAGTTCGATATACATTGCTGCTTTACTGTGTGAAATTATGAAAACACTTTATAATTTCCCACAGTAAAGCAGCAATGTATATCAAATTTATTAGTTGGCAACTATTCTCAGTTGGTAACTAAGTTACAGAATAACCCAGCAGGTCCCCTACAGCATCAGGATTGCGGAGTTGGAATCCAAATTTTTTGTAGGACAGTGTCGCAATGTTTATCTATCGATTAAAAAAAAATTACGCAAATCGGTTCAGAAATCTCGGAGATATCGGTGTACATAGGTAGAAAAACACAACTCCTCCTTTTTTTAAAGTCGGTTAAAAAAGTAGCCTATGTTACTTCCTGGTTAATTCTCTACTTGTATGTGAAAGTCCCGTCAAAATCGGTTTAGCCGTTCCGAAGATTAGCCCGTTCAAACAGACAGACAGACAGACAGACAAAAATTTTAGAAACGTGTGATTCGGTTATGATACCTTTCAAATAACCATATGAGCTTAATATGAGGTAGTTATTTCGAAATTACAGACAGACACTTCAATTTTATTTATTAGTATAGATAAGTATATTGTTTTAACGAAACTAAAAGATTTGCATTCGTGAAGATTTAAGTTTCCTTATAAATACATGATACATATTAAGTACTAGATGATGCCCACGGCTTCGCCCGTGTGTATTTAGGTTTGTAAAAATCTCGTGGGAACTTTGATTTTCCAGAACAAAAAGTAGCCTATCTGTAGTAAATAGTAACCCGTCCACAAAACGGAAAAATTCCGTGGGATCCTTACGATTTCGGAATGCAATTCCTTACAGCATCAGGGTTGAGGAGTTGGACATGTACCTACTCGAGGTCATTCAACCATAAAGTCTTTAATTGGTATCCCCAATATCAATTTAAATAACCGACAGTGCCTAAATCCCATTAGTTTTGGGGATCAGATCCCCTACAGCATCAGGATTGAGGAGTTGGAATCCAAATTTTTTGTAGGACAGTATCGTAATGTTTCTCTATCGATTAAAAAAAAATTACTCAAATCGGTTGAGAAATCTCGGAGATATCGGTATATGTACATAGGTAGAAAAACACAACTCCTCCTTTTTTGAAAGTCGGTTAAAAAAGTAGCCTATGTTACTCCCTGGTTAATTCTCTACTTGTATGTGAAAGTCCCGTCAAAATCGGTTCAGCCGTTCCAAAGATTAGCCCGTTCAAACAGACAGACAGACAGACAGACAGACAGACAAAAATTTTAAAAACGTGTGATTCGGTTATAGTATCGTTCAAATAACCATATGAGCTTAATATGAGGTAGTTATTTCGATATTACAGACAGACACTTCAATTTTATTTATTAGTATAGACTAGCTGATCCCCGCGACTTCGTCCACGTGGATATAGGCTTTTATATAGGATCGGATTGGATCCCATAATCCTTTTTTGTACCTAAACTAAATGTAGCCTAAGTTACTTCTTATAACATCACCTATCTGCCATAGAAAGTTCCGTCAAAATCGATCCAGCCATTACGGAATTAGCTGGAACAAATAGACAGATCGACAAACATAAATTTAAATGCACACCAGTTTAAAATAAGCCATACGTTCAAAGATCCGGGTCCCAAGTTATTTGAACCCAGTACTGAGGGTTGTAATGTCTGTCATTTCTGAACTAAAAAACCTATGACCTTGAAATATTTACGGGACAATATATGAAGTACTATCTTTCTAACAAAAAAATAATGAGTGAAATCGAACGACGCGTTAATGAATTACAGCTAAATACACGTTTTAACTTTCATCCCCTCTCCCAAGGGAACCATGCTGAATTTCGGGATAAAAAGTATCCTATAACCTACCTCGGAGTATAAACTCAAATCGTACCAAGTTTCATTTGAATCCATTCAGTAGTTTCGGCGTGATGCGCGGCCAAGATACAGACAGACAGACAGACAGACAGACAGACAGACAAAAATGAAAAAATTGCAGTTTTGGTTTCAGAAGCGATTATAGAGTGCCCTCCAATAAAAAATTTCAAAATATCTTCCATGTACAGAATTGGATCTGTTACAGTTTTATTATATTACTAGCTTCTGCCCGCGGCTTCGCCCGCGTGAATTTCGGTTTTGAACAAATCCCGAGGGAATCGTGGAGTTCCGGTTCCCGTTCCCGCTCCCTTTTCCTACCTTTATACTTAAAATATCAAGCAAGGTCGCTATAGTAATCTACCTATAGCTGTAGATATAGATTTCGGGTTTTTCAAAATCCTGTGGGAACTGTGCATTTTTCCAGGATAAAAAGTAGCCTATGTATTGCCAATGCATGCTACACAGCAAAGTATTGCAATAATGGGTTATGTGAGCGTGATTTACCTAAGAACAGTCAGCGCCCTCTGTGGCGTTTTGGAGGTCTATATCTATTTTAGTCCTACAGGAATACTTTTCTGGGATAAAAAGTTACTTTATGTGTTAAGTCAGGGCATAAGCTATCTCCATTTAAAATTTCAGCCAAATCGGTTCAGTAGTTGCGGCGGAGAAGAGGAACAAACATACACACAAACTAATAACGCCTTTATAATATTAGTGTGATTGTTATTTTCCTCGCTAGAAAGCTCCGATACTCGATAGCATACGCGTCCGATCGCTGCTAAATTCAAAATGCTATAGGAGAACTTTACGCATCGCCGCCCCGGCCGGCTGGAACCGCGCGCCGCGCGCAAAGTCTATGTCCCGCAATTTTTAAATCTGTAATATCTTCGAAAATATTCATTTAAATCATATGCTGTAAAGGGCCATATAGATCTATAATAAATCAACAATGTACTTAAGGTATTTAATTAGATAAGGATTTATGCTGTATTGGTTAAAATCGCTTCTAAAATTAGCCATTATTTGTCGTAAAAAAGTAAATGACAAAAAATGTTATTGTGGGATATCCATAAGAGATAGACATATACCATCGCGGAGTTTTCTATAGACCTTTTCAATGTGTACAATACTTAGTACATTATATTGATAAATCTCGTAGGGTTTAGCCTGCGTTTGCAATGTAGGTAAGCGGAAAAAATGTAATTATTTACGACATCACATTAGAAACCTCAAAAATAACAGTATTTCTCCACTATTTAATGGATGTTATCTATACTAATAAATAAAATTGAAGTGTCTGTCTGTAATATCGAAATAACTACCTCATATTAAGCTCATATGGTTATTTGAACGGTACCATAACCGAATCACACGTTTTTAAAATTTTTGTCTGTCTGTCTGTCTGTCTGTCTGTCTGTCTGTCTGTCTGTTTGAACGGGCTAATCTTCGGAACGGCTGAACCGATTTTGACGGGACTTTCACATACAAGTAGAGAATTAACCAGGGAGTAACATAGGCTGCTTTTTTAACCGACTTTCAAAAAAGGAGGAGTTGTGTTTTTCTACCTATGTACACCGATATCTCCGAGATTTCTGAACCGATTTGCGTAATTTTTTTTTTAATCGAAACATTGCGACACTGTCCTACAAAAAACTTGGATTCCAACTCCTCAATCCTGATGCTGTAGGGGAACTGATCCCCAAAACTAATGGGATTTAGGAACTGTCGGTTATTTAAATTGATATTGGGAGTGCCAATTAAAGACTTTATCGTTGAATGAACTCGAGTAGGTACATATTCAACTCCTCAATCCTGATGCTGTAAGGAATTGCATTCCAAAATCGTGGGGATCCCACGGAATTTTTCCGTTTTGGTGACGGGTTACTACAAGTTCCCACGGGATTTTTAAAAACCTAAATCCACACGGGCGAAGCCGTGGGCATCATCTAGTCATACATATAAACCTTCCTCTTGAATCACTCTATCTATTAAAAAAACCGCATCAAAATCCGTTGCGTAGTTTTAAAGATTTAAGCGTACAAAGGGATATAGGGACATAGGGACAGAGAAAACGACTTTGTTTTATACTATGTAGTGATAGATAGATAGATAGAAGATATAAGATAACCGCTTTTTAACCGTTCTCTGACCGCGACACCAACTTAGTCCTCCATTTTGCCTGTAGCTACCACTGCGTTATACACGTCATGGTAATGTGTTATCTATACAGACAGATCTATACTAGACAGATCGGAACTCAGGACGATGATGGTTTTTTGCGCCCTAAATTCTTGTCAAGTACCTGCTTAATATAAAGTAATTCTTATAAAGTAATTCTTCAAGTAAGTTTTGTAAAGTAATTCTTCAAGTGGAACCAGCCCTCACAAGAACCCGATCCAGTGTGATACCATGTTCTAAACTAGGTACATATCTACGACTATGTACTAAAGTCCTGTAACCACACAAAGCACGACAGTTACCTACTATGCGGTAGGACATCACAAAGAACGCATTGGTGTGCGTGTACCTATAATTTGTAAGACACGCGTAATTGTTTGCAGCCTAGTGCAGTACGCCACACTTCAGAGCTGCAGAACGGCTTCTCTCTACGGCAGATTATCTTCAAACGTTTCTATTATAATATTACAACTTTCGGGAGTCTATTGGACGCGTTTCCGTTGCGCGATTTGTGTATCCAAAGCTTTACTACAACACATTTTACTCTTATATTACTTTGACACTCACCGTGTTCGTCTTTGTATCGACGGCATAAGGAAAACATTGTGTGACTTGATCGTCACAGGCAGTCCGTGCGCCTGAAAGAAATAAAAAAAGAAATTAGTAGAAGTCGAGAGAGTAGGTATCTTATACACTATACAGTCTACAGGTAGGTACAGGAGAAATTCTCAGAAATTCAAATCTAAGAACGAGCACTTTATCTTATTTCAGAAATGTAAAAAGTAAAAACCTCTCGGTAGGTACATAACGAATTGAATTGTATATTAATTGGCTGGTAGAAATGACGGAGGGTCGGCATACCTTGAGCGCGTAGTCAAAACTAGGCATATATAACGCTACACACAGAGCCACCGTCGGCGCACGCACACATAGATACATTCAGCAGCGGTACTACGGGTGCGCGCACTCGATTCACGGCAGGCGAGTTGCGAGCGAGTTCTTCACCTAGGCATTATTAGCTATCTTATTATCGAGATGTTTGTCGATATTATACCTACCGTGTAGTAAAATAACAGCTACTACTACTTCACTGACTTATTAATATTATTTTTTATGTATCTTACTCTCACGTCCGTGTACAAAATGTTAATATTATTATTATTAACCTATTTATTTCTAATCATCATGGGTTTAGGCGTAGGCGTTAGATTAAAAAAAAATCTAAATAATAGACACGGCTTTTGCAACTGAAATGTCTGCCACACTTTCATGATCAATGATCAACGTGAATTTACTGAAATGTGCGTTAATTATTTGTATTGATTAGGTCGTAGTAATATCTTATGGTTTTTGGCAGATGATGATGAGATGAGATGGCAGTGTAGGTATTTTAATTTAACATAAAGTATTTTTCGCGCATTAATATATAAAACATCGATTGTAAACTCTATTTTTTCTATGGGTTTAGGTATTAGGTAAATAGGTATTTCTTTATGCCATTAAGGTATGGTTTAGTAAATGAAATTCAGATCTTTATTTATTTTTAAAGTGGAAATTTTATAGGTAGCCTTTGCCTTTTATGAGTACTAGCTTCTTCGACACTGCGTCATAATTCCACGAATTTAAAGATTGAGTATCAAGTACTTTCAAGCAACATGGGGTTGTGGATCATAGTTTTGGAGATAAAAGCTTTCAAAAATAATGGTTGATAGCGACTGACCACGCGATCATACAGACAACACGAAAATAAATAGATTGAGTACCAACAACATGGGGCTGCACCCTATAATTTCGGATATGTAAGGTTTTAAAAATCTGACCACGTGAGCACATAGATATCGTGAAAATAAGAAGTTTGAGTACAAACAACATAGGGCTGCACCCTATAGTTTCGGAGATATAAGCTTTTAAAAATCTGACTATGTGATCACATAGATATCGCGAAAATAAGAAGTTTGAGTACCAACAACATGAGGCTGCACCCTATAGTTTCGGAGATATAAGCTTTTAAAAATCGGACTATGTGATCACATAGATATCGCGAAAATAAGAAGTTTGAGTACCAACAACATGAGGCTGCACCCTATAGTTTCGGAGTATAAGCTTTTAAAAATCTGACTACGTGAGCACATAGATATCGCGAAAATAAGAAGTTTGAGTACCAACAACATGGGGCTGCACCCTATAGTTTCGGATATGTAAGGTTTTAAAAATCTGACCACGTGAGCACATAGATATCGCGAAAATAAGAAGTTTGAGTACCAACAACATGGGGCTGCACCCTATAGTTTCGGAGATATAAGCTTTTAAAAATCTGACTACGTGAGCACATAGACATCGTGAAAATAAGAAGTTTGAGTACCAACAACATAGGGCTGCACCCTATAGTTTCGGAGATATAAGCTTTTAAAAATATGACTATGTGATCACATAGATATCGCGAAAATAAGAAGTTTGAGTACCAACAACATGAGGCTGCACCCTATAGTTTCGGATATGTAAGGTTTTAAAAATCTGACCACGTGAGCACATAGATATCGCGAAAATAAGAAGTTTGAGTACCAACAACATGGGGCTGCACCCTATAGTTTCGGAGATATAAGCTTTTAAAAATCTGACTACGTGAGCACATAGACATCGTGAAAATAAGAAGTTTGAGTACCAACAACATAGGGCTGCACCCTATAGTTTCGGAGATATAAGCTTTTAAAAATATGACTATGTGATCACATAGATATCGCGAAAATAAGAAGTTTGAGTACCAACAACATGAGGCTGCACCCTATAGTTTCGGATATGTAAGGTTTTAAAAATCTGACCACGTGAGCACATAGATATCGCGAAAATAAGAAGTTTGAGTACCAACAACATGGGGCTGCACCCTATAGTTTCGGAGATATAAGCTTTTAAAAATCTGACTACGTGAGCACATAGACATCGTGAAAATAAGAAGTTTGAGTACCAACAACATAGGGCTGCACCCTATAGTTTCGGAGATATAAGCTTTTAAAAATCTGACTATGTGATCACATAGATATCGCGAAAATAAGAAGTTTGAGTACCAACAACATGAGGCTGCACCCTATAGTTTCGGAGATATAAGCTTTTAAAAATCTGACTACGTGAGCACATAGATATCGCGAAAATAAGAAGTTTGAGTACCAACAACATGGGGCTGCACCCTATAGTTTCGGAGATATAAGCTTTTAAAAATATGACTATGTGATCACATAGATATCGCGAAAATAAGAAGTTTGAGTACCAACAACATGAGGCTGCACCCTATAGTTTCGGATATGTAAGGTTTTAAAAATCTGACCACGTGAGCACATAGATATCGCGAAAATAAGAAGTTTGAGTACCAACAACATGGGGCTGCACCCTATAGTTTCGGATATGTAAGGTTTTAAAAATCTGACCACGTGAGCAATAAAGACATCACGAAAATAAGAAGTTTGAGTACCAACAACATTTTGCTGCACCCTATAGTTTCGGAGATATAAGCCTTTAAAAATCTAACCACGTGAGCAGAATAGATATCACGAAAATAAGAAGGTTGAGTAACATTAAGGGACCTATAGACCATGGTTTTGGAAGTAAAAGCTTTCAAAAATCTGACCACGCGATCATACAAACATCACAAAAAAAAATTGGTTGTCTGAAAAATCGGTTAACGGAAGATAATTTTACGTGACAACATAATGAGAAAACATTGATGAAACCAAACACTTAGGAAGATCGTGCCTCTCTATCGCTTGTTCCGCGCTCTCGCTTGCACGCTCGGCTCAAGTGTCATGCTTTTTCGTGCGTGCCGGCGTTCATCGATTTATAAGACTTTATCACGTCAAAAAAAATTAACACCAACACCATGGGGCTATGAGTCATAGTTTCGGCGATAAAAGCTTTCAAAAAATTGATGAAATGATGACGACTGACTAAATAATTATACAGATATAATGAAAGTTAGAGTTCAAAAAATATAGGGTTGACAGGAAAAAAAAAAGAAATTTTCTAAAATAATAAATTTTGGAATTTCACATACACATAGTGCAAGAATTTGGTATATTTTACATTTTTTTAATTTTATCATTTACTGAAGTTAACTAAATAAAGGTTAAAAAAATCCTAATTTATAGAAAAATATTATAATCTCGCGCGAACTACGTAGGTAGCAGCCCCTCACAGCGGAGCTCTTTTATGAAGCTTCTCGTCATGGTAGGTATTTAGTCACGTGCTTTTGTCCAATGGTACGGCTCCAGTGAGTTTTTGTGTTTGTACACGAGCAGAGATCGCGACAGGATTTTTGAAGCGACGAGCACACCTTCCACCTTGACAGCCCGCGGGCGATTGAAACGTAAGCTTCGCGTTCCGGGAATATATAGGTTGAAATTTGCAGTGGTGCGCGCCATAGTAATTTGTATGAAGAAATCGTGGATAAAAATGTGGTATGTTTGCTACCCAATTTCAAAAAAACTTAAAGTTGTATTGGAAAACAAGTTTATTTATCGTGTTCCTTGTTCTTTTAACATTAATTTAAAATATTTTTTGTTGTGTTTATGTCTCAAACTAATTCAGAATACTCGGAAAGCGGCAACGCTATTTTAGAGTTTTCTATGAACTTCCCGATTTTTTTCTATTGTTAATATAAGACTTTGTAGCGATTTTTTTAGTCTCATATAGGTAGGTACAGAGAACGTACTGAAATCTGAAAGTCGTTGCTACAAACAAACCCGGAATATATTTGCGCCTATTTCATTTCCAAGAGCATAGGTACATGTACCTACCTACCTAACTACAGCAGCTATAGGTACTTACGCTTAGTTGGAGGGGAAAGTTGGAGATAACATGCCTTACATTGTTAACAAGGTAACAAGGAACAGAATGGTAGGTAAGTACTCTTACCAGTTCACAGGAAAAGGGGTTTTGGTTATCCAATTTATTTTAAACTAGGTTTTGCACGCGACTCCGTCCACTTCAAGTTAGATTTATTAACAATCCCGCGGTAGGTATATGTTTTCCCGGGACGAAAGATATCCTATGTTATAGTCTCCATGTCTTCAATTATATCCATGCATCACGTCGATTACGTCGATCACGTCGATCCGTAGCTCGTATATTACGTAGGTGTGTGTCTATGTACTAGCTATAGTAACAGCTATCTAGATTATCGGATAGCAATCCAGCTTTGACCCGTTAACTGGATGTTATTCCCCAAACTTGCCCAAAGCTAACACAGAGTTTTTAAGTCTGTACAGAACTGAAGAGTGGCTTTAAATTCGTCACGATTTTATTAAACGTTCGACATTATTGCACAATGCAAACTTCGTAGACTTTATTATAAATGTAGGTAGCTAATAATCTACAAATAAAACTGAATAGATATGTAAATAAGAGATAGGGGTGAACCTAGAGTAGGTTTCATACCGACTAATTAGTTTATTTACTTTTACCCGCACTCTTGTGTGAGTGGTGATCAACTTAGTTTTATTTATTGATCAACAAGCGGATACTCGCGACTTCGTTCGCGTGGATATTGGTTTTTAAAAATCCCGTGGGAATCATTTTGTTTTTCTAAGCTCTTTTGAGCTCATACCTTGCTAAAAACTGTTAAAAGTTCACTGGCGGATGTTTAGATAGATTAAAATCTAAACATCCGCCAGTGAAAGTCCGATCAAAATCGATCCAGCATTTCAGAGATTAGCCGGTAATCTTTAAAGTATCTCCTTTCTAACAAAAATAGAATGAATGAAATCGGACCACGCGTTAATGAATTACAGCTAGTACACATTTTGACGTTCATCCCCTCTCCCAAGGGAACCGTGCTGAATTTCGGGATAAAAGTATCCTATATGTTACTTCGTAGTATGAACTTAAATCATGCCAAGTTTCATTTCAATCCATTCAGTAGTTTTTACGTGATGCGCGCACAAACATACAGACAAACAGATAAACAGACAAACAGATAAAAATTTCAAAAATTGCTTTTTTACGTCTATTACTTATCCCTAACCTCCCCCAGTTATTATTTTGCAAAAATCTTTAATGTACAGATACGGCAAGTCTACGATTTTATTATATGTATAGAAGACTAGTGGTTCGCCCCGGCTTCGCCCGTGGTACATAATATATAGCTTATAGCACTCAGGGATCACGTACATATCCAACGGTGAAAGGATTTTTGAAATCGGTCCAGTAGTTCCTGAGATTAGCGCGTTCAAACAAACAAACTCTTCCGCTTTATTATGTTAGTAACTTGTATCTAGATAAAAACTTCGAAAAAAATAAGAGAATTTTATAACTAGGTAGGTTAGGGCATAGCCGCAGCGTCTATTGGAGGTGTTTATATTTGATTCAAAGCGATGAAATTCAAACACGGAAATTGCTGAAAAGTTTTCATTCGTTTTCATCAACGGCTAGAGAAAAAGCAAGTTTCAAAACTAAATGCCACTTCAGTCGTTTAGACTGAGTAATTGGTTTTAGTTGAAATTTTATTGCAACAAAACGCTATTTTATTCTACTTAGTGAAATTCGGTGTTTTATAAAACATATACTTACTATGACATACTTATATTATTTAAAGAACAAATACTGAAAACATCGAATTATAATGTTGTTTGTAAGCTTTGATCAAAAATAATTAATTGTTAGTTGATTAATGATACTTAAGTAATGATGTACGGAACTATAATAGTCCAAAGCTCAACTCGTACTTGGCCGATTATTTAAATTTTTAAGCGGAACCGGTGAATTGATTTTGAAGTGGCTTTTATAGACAGGTAGAGGACCACACAAGGAGTGATCTAAGCTACTTTTTGCCTCGGAAATAATATATCCACTGTTTTAACTATTGAATGTTCTTGACGAAAAATTTTGGCACAGAGATACTTTGCATTCTGGAGTCGGATAAAGGCTACCTACTTTTAATCTCGGGAAAACGAGAAGTTCCCACGTGATTTATCTATACTAATATAATAAAGTGGTAGAGTTTGTTTGTTTGAACGCGCTAATCTCAGGAACTACTTGACCGATTTCAAAAATTCTTTCACCGTTGGATATGTACGTGTGCTCCTTGAGTGCTATAGGCTATATAATATGTACCACGGGCGAAGCCGGGGCGGACCGCTAGTAAAAAATAAGCGCGGACGAAATCGCGGGCAACAGCTACAGATTTCAATAGGTACTTACTTAGGTATAGATCGTTATTAATAGTCTCTATTTTTTATTATCATTCATTAATTAAAAATACTAGACGATAAAGATTTCTACCAAATCAATTAGAAGAAGCTACGCCAAAGAAAATATATTTTCTGAAGATTCGGAAAAACTTCCCTTGAACGGCTCTACTAATACTTATCAAAGATTTTATCGCTACGGACAATCCGAAAACTAACTACTTACTGCTACGAGATCTACGACATACAAACACGGCGTTTCTAGACTACGAGTATAGCTACGAACCTGTGTTAGCCTACAGTCTCAGTCTCGGTACATCAATAATGCCCATTTTCTGACACTGGTAAAATGTTTCAATAAATAGTATACAGTATAAAATGCATATAGTCTGTCACGGCACTGTTAAAAAAAAGTTTTAGCACATGTGTATGAACGGTCGCAACATAAAAAGCGTATATTTTACGCGAAGCTTTCGTACAGACTGAGTTGAGTTCGCTGTTAGACTGACCCTCGGATGTGCTTGGGCCTCGGGTGCCTCGGGCGCGTTCGGCGATACTCGACTATAACCGTGTAAATGAAATCGACATCGGATAGAATGGAAATGGATAGAGCTTTCCCCGGACGAGTGTGTCGCCGGAATGTGTATGGTTCTCACTCGGGTAAAAAATGCAATAATACCACTGCATCCAAATGGATTTGCACTTATACGAGTGCCAATATACGAGCCGGTGTCGAGTGCATCGACCCAATTTTATAATGGTTTTTAACCCCCGACGCAAAAACGACGGAGTGTTATAAGTTTGACGGGTCTGTGTGTGTGTCTGTCTGTTCCCCTGTAGCACTCAAACGGGTGAACCGATTTGACTGCGGTTTTTTTTTGTTTGAAAGGTGAGTTAGTCGGGAGTGTTGTTAGCTATGTTTGATGAAAATCGGTCAGAGATGGCCGCCGCTACAAAATGGCGAATTACATATTTTTTCACAACTCCCTCAATATGGGTATTAAATGAAAGGGCTTGACTAGTAGAATAGCACTATGTCAAAGCAAGATGGCCGCCATCACAAAATGGCGATTGTCGGGGGTTTTTAAATTTTTAATTTATAGGTACTTGTTGGGAGTGATAATATAAACACAATAAAATGTAGAGTTGTTTTGATGACTGCGTTGATTTGTTGACTCCTATGCTATGTCTTATCGATACTGTTAAGTAAGGCTAAAGGCTTGTTGGTCCAGGTAAAGAAGAAAATTTAGTCAAGTTCAAATTCAAATGGTTTTTGATGTTTTATTATTAGAATCACATACTTGTATGTAGCTTATTTATCAACAATAACTAATATAAATAAAAAAGGAACCCACACACAAATCTTATGTGTTAGGTACCAATTAATTTAGTATCTACATGAAATTTGAAACTTTCTAAAATATACCTAATGGTATATGTAATGGTAACCTACCTACTAGCTGATAAAGGAACAACGTAATAAATCTATGAAACATTTTCTTTCCCTAATTAGATAAAGGAAATTTTAAAGAAAATTTAAAAATACATACCTACCAATTTTCCTAAGGCTCTAAGAATCTAACTCTAGTATGCAATTTCATTCCTGAAAGTAGATACTTAGGTACTTAGACAAAGTTACCACGACCGCGGGCTTGACTCATAACTTAAAGTTATTACGGAACAAGTTGTACAAGTATAGAAAATGAAATTCTAATTGAAAGTGAAGGAAATGAAAATTAATTTTAACTGCATTCAACAGCTGCTTATAGCACACAATGTAGAATACTTAGATAGGTACATTCAGGTTTAAATTGAAATTTTAGGTTCTCAACCTAATTCCACTTCGGTCCTTTTAACGTCCCACGACTGGGCATAGGCCTTCTCTGTTAGAGGAATTTAGGAGCTAATACCCGCGACGCTGCTCCAATACGGATTGGCGGGTAATAATATTAAATTACGATTTCGTTGCAAGCCCAAGATCAGAAATTGCACGGATTTGCTAGTTGAATTTCATTATTTCTTTGTTCAAAATGTTTCCATTTTCATGAAATCTCTTGTGAAAGCGTCACAGACGCTGCCGCGGCGACGACGCCGCACTTCTTGCGGCATCGCTCTAAAAGTTTCATTACTCTAGTCTCTACTTACCAATAATTCGAAAGTGGATATTCCAGGAATGAGACCTATCAGGTAGCCTAGACATCCCAGGTATTGGATGTATCAAGTAGACAACGGAATTGTGATCTAGCAGGTAAATGAGACACTAGAGTCTAGACATTCCGGGAATTACACGTAGTACCTAATTAAAACCTGAAAATTGTCAAAATGATTTACAATTTTTTGATTTAAAAAGAGATTTTACAGAATTACAATGTAACGTAATGTTGTTAAAGTTTATTATACGCAAACGAAGTCCTTCTCGGAAACCTCCTTGTGTATTAATATAATGGTACCTCGAGAGTATATTATATACTGTAGGAATGGTACAAACATCGTTATCCTTCGCAAATAGGCGGTGGGTGGGAACCGGGAAGGCCGGGGAAGCCGGGGCCGGGCGTGTCTCGGCCGGGTGACCGGGCTGTGCTGTGACCGCGTGACCCGGTCATATCGTAACCCGGTTTACGTGCAGTATGCGCCCGGGTCAGACTTGCATCGACATTGATTCACGTTTTCGGGTACGTGGGGCCGCGTTTCGTTTCGATATTTAAACAAAAATTAAACACCTATAAATAAATGTTTTCCTTAGTCGTGCGAAATTTTTATGCATGTGGTAATTAGTTACTTGATTTTAAACGTTTTTACATAATATCCATATATCATGGGTAATCTATTCCATAAAAATTGTATGTACCTATACACTCAGCTCAGATATATCCACCATCCAATAAGAAACATTTTGTTTTCAGTTCTTCATTGATATCTTTATTTTAACATTCTATGAAAAAAAAAAAATACACTGCAAAGACAAATGGCGATTAGATAATAAAATAAAATTGCCTAGTGAATTTGGTTCTTATTTAATATAGCCAAATACATAAACGACAACTAACTAAACATACCATGCAAATATACAATAATATAACTATAGTTAAGTACATTGCAAAACCAAAATAATTATTAACAGTATTAACGTAAATATTTAAACTTTGCTAGACAACGTAGTTTCGTATGTTACGTCCTGACCTTCACACACATTATTAGCGATTGATGTTTTTGGTGTTTTTACATCGGTTTCAAAATCACTGTACTCTAAATCTGATTGTGCAGTTGTTTCAGAAAGAGGAATACATCGCATACCTTTAATCACTACCTTAGTAATACGTTTCACATTAAGTAATTCTTTTCGCAGTTTCCTCACTAAGTTTGTCTTGGACTCCAACATTGTCTTCAATTTTTCTTTCTCTAATTGTTGGGTCAAACACTTTGTTTGTCTTTTCAACTCTCTCTGATTTGCTGCTTCTAATTGCTTCCTCATTTCAAACATAACTAGCCTAAAACATTTTTTCGTATCTTCCAAGTTCTTGTTAGCTTTATTCAAATCTCTCTTTAAATTTTCTATATCTTCGCAAAGTCTATCATTAATTTCTTCGAGAGCCACGTTGTGTTTACTTGATTCCATTTTCTTTTTATTCTTAACTTGCTTAACAATAACTTCGACTGCTGTTGTATTGTTTCTAAAAACTTCTTGCGGAATTGTTGCATTAGTTTCGAAAGTGTTCATCTGCTTCCTGTTCATTGTGTACGGAGGGAACACTTCGCCATCGCTGCAGGAATTATATTTATCAAGCTAATGTTTTTTTGTATAAGAAACTGCGCCTATTTACTTACTTAATTGTTTTTACAAAATAATATCATATGATTTTCACTTGTATATTTAAAAATTATGTTCAAAAGATAACCTTTAAATTTTTTTTACAGACTTTTGGACATTGACCACAGAACACTTAAACCTTGACTTAAACAGTGACATTAACACATTGACTATGTATTTCGGAGCAAAGTGCGCTACTACTACCATATCAAAAAGTTTCAATCTACTCTAAGAATTTTACAAAGAATCCGATTTTGAAAATCCGGCTCCACAAATTCTCGTCCCGAATAATTGTATTTTCCCACCTAGTTTGAAACCCTTCTGGGTTATTCATGAGCTGATCACACATTGTGGCCACGCGGTAACACTTCGTAGTTCATTAGTATGGCAAACTAAATATCTCTCGATCCCGTGCTCACGACAACGTAAATATACAGCCGATTTTGAAGACGAAAACCGACGGGACCGTTCGTTTGAGACTTGATGTAGTAGTTACCAGTAGTAGTATGATTCCTGTAAATTACAATTCTTAAGTCTATAAAAATCAGATGTTATACCTAGTTAGTAGATCACGATAGTTACGTAAAACGTGAAACGTCAGACCTAGGACAAACTTCCTTCGAGCTATAGACCGACCAACTTTAAACTTACTTTGACCACGTAATATGCAACCCAATCTATATAATAAATATATTAAGTATGTATGGACCTAAGTAACTATATTGTCATTTGATGGTTACCGGATACCGTGTAAAGATGCAATTCTAAATTAAAATTCATTTTTGATGATACATAATACTTACCTACATCATACTCATAAGAATTTAATAAGT
Organism: Melanargia galathea; assembly: GCA_920104075.1. Taxonomy (NCBI): domain Eukaryota; kingdom Metazoa; phylum Arthropoda; class Insecta; order Lepidoptera; family Nymphalidae; genus Melanargia; species Melanargia galathea. The sequence goes on from OV049875.1 coordinate 10,930,867, forward strand.
TTACAATTTCCAAGACCTTATCTAATACTCTACGTCTAGATACACAATTCACAGCCGCTGACCCAAACCTCAAAATCAATCGATAATAATTTATTTCACTGCGAAGCGATATCAAACGATATTGCTTCAGTGGGGCATATCGATGATTTAATTGATAAAGGTATGGCATTCTATACAATTCTGAGGGTAGGGCATCTGAACCGCAAACGCTAAGTCGGTATATTATGGTTTCTCTATATCTAAGTAGTGCTTAACAAGCAAATAAAACAAAACACAATTAGCACTTTCTTCAAAGGGCTGTATTGGTGGCTCTACACGACCAGTCAACACAACAACACTTTGATGTTCCATTGCTGGGCATAGGCCTCCTTTCTTATAAGATAGAGGGAATTCGAATTAGACGTTAGAACCTCCATGCTCCATGATACGGGTTGGCTAGCTTTAACGACTATTGTCATAATATACCTACCTAATTAATGATATTCCTGGATTCGATTCCCGAGTCAGGCCAAAAACATTGGGGACCTAGTTATTGGGTTTTCTGTCAGGAAATTATCTAGCGTGTGCATCATGCATGGGATAGCATGCACGGTGCATGCCATCCCAGGTGCAGAGGTGGTAGTTGGCGATGTCAACCCCGGAGAACAAGTTAAGCCGTCGATCCCCAGTTTCGATTTCCGGGCTTTACACTTTACTAAATTCTCAGTAAGTGTAAAGCCCGAAATCGGAAAGTTGACGATGTCACCGCGCTCCAGAGAGCATGATGTAAAGCAGTTTACTCCTGGATCTCTGTTATGTCGGATTGCTTTCCTACGAATCTTATTGGACTATCAGACTGAAGGAATAGCGAGTAGGTACACCTGCATTTGCGCACACGAAGGCATGTCAAATGGCAAGTGGTTGTGTACACACGTTCACCGTGTGCATTGGACGAGCTCGTTGGACCAACGTGTATAGGCGTTCGTTGCTCCATGTTGTACCAGTTAAGAATCATCACTATCATCTCTACATAATCACTACATAGTATAAAACAAAGTCGCTTTCTCTGTCCCTATATCCCTATGCCCCTATGTATGCTTAAATCTTTAAAACTACGCAACGGATTTTGATGCGGTTTTTTTTAATAGATAGAGTGATTCAAGAGGAAGGTTCTTAAGTAGAAAAACTGGACCCGGTAGGTGGCGCTAACATCGGTATGCAAGCGGGCAGGACGACGTCTGCCGGGTCCGCTAGTAACTATAATATCCTACTTATTGTAAATCTTTACCTAATATAAAATACGATTAGTAAGTTATTGTGGCCAATTCTGATGTACACAATCTCTAAACCTAAACTAAATTGACAGGTTTAAAAATAGTGCTATCCCCTTCAGCAGGGAGGATTGTGAAAGAGACAGGAATATATTTAGACCTGTCATTTTAGTTTAGATTTAGAGATTGTGTACAACAGAATCGGCCACATTATATTGTTTATTCATCGAAGCCATATTTTGAAAACTCTCTAGTTCCTACTTTTAAAAGATTCACAAAAATGATAAAATACGTACCTAAGGTATATAGTTATGTATTTTCTGTAACACTTCACTATATTCTTCGTACGTGTATTTCGTGCATCGCTTGTTAGCCGCTGGAAGTGGAAGGGCAATTTTGCGCCTCGCTCGGCCTTCTGAATAAAAGAATCGATCTAGAAAATTCCACATTTTGCTAGTATACAATATATTCATATCGTAGATATGTACCAATTTCAAAATAATTTGTACTTATTTAAGAGTGTGTTATGCGTAGGTAAGTAGGTAGGTTAATCACTAAGGGGTAAGAGATTGAGAAGTAATCGTTCTTGTGACTCACTTTAACGTTTGAAGGAAGACTGAAATATGTACTGCAAATGACTCTTATCTCATTTATGTAAACAATCGATAAGTCAGTCAGTGCATGATAAGCACTTCAAATTATAGAGAGTACGGACGCCCGGACTTCAAATTATTGAATGTTGGCGGCCAAGATTTAACTTCATATTACTTTCTTTAAACTGTGATATTACCGAGGGGTGGGGCCAATTAATTATATTGATTTTATTCAATTTATCAGGTGTTTTTCAAGGGACCGGGAAAAAAGTTCAAACTATCGAAAGATTCAAATTAACGAGTGTCGAATTATCGAGAGTCAACTGTATACAGTATATGTATGTACTTAGTTAACAGTAGACGACGACAATAATTTTACTTTCATTTACCTGAATATTATGTAGGTAGATACAGCACATAAGTAAGTAAGTACTTAATGTACCTAAATAATACATTTTGTATTTTTCTGTAGAACGTTCAATAAAAACACTTAAAATACTTACCTACTTTACTCAGTGCATTCAAGAAAAGTAAGTTTAAAGAAAAGCTCTTGCAAGAAGACTTTATTTGATTTCATAAACTCTCTATTTCATGCACCTTTCTTGGTTGGAGGGCAATTTTATGCCTCTTTCACCCCCTGACCGGAAAAAGACTCCCGCTCGTGTGCATTGGGTAAGGCAAAAAAAAAATACTAACTACATTTTAATACTTATGTACATAGGTACATCAAGTTCGTGCGTGCGTGCGTGCGTCTGTCTGTCTGTCTGTCTGTCTGTTTGTTCCCCTGTAGTGCTCAAACAGGTGAACTGATTTGAATGCGGTTTTTTTCGTTTGAAAGGTGAATTCTAGTCGAGAGTGTTGTTAGCTATGTTTGATGAAAATCTATCCAAGATGGCCGCCGCTACAAAATGGCGGATTACATATTTTTTCACAACTTCCTTAATATGGGTATCAAATGAAAGGGCTTGACTAGTAGAATAGCACTATTGCAAATCTAAGATGGCCGCCGCCACAAAATGGCGAATGTCGGGGGTTTTTGAAATTTTTGATTTATGTATACTTGTTACATGTTATATAGGACTAGTAGGTATAGAGCTCACCCATCTCTTTAAGTGCTCTGCCACGCGACGAGATCGATTCCCGGCAGGGGCAATTTGGGGATTTATAATTTCTAAAATTTCTTTAGTCTGGTCTGGTGTAAGGTTTCAGCCGTGGCTATAGTTACCACCACCAGTAAAAGTCGTGGTGCCAAGCGATGAAGTGTTCCGCTACGCTGCCACGAAGAGACCAATCGGTACTCGGGTGGGTTCTTATGTGTTTAATAAAAACTGTCCAACTCTTTCAGCTTAGCCCGCTTAGACTGCATCTTCAAACTTCACAGCAGTGAACAGTGATCGCAGTCAAGTAGAAGATGAATTTAAAAAAATCCACTGACCAATAAACGAGCTTGAAGTTGTACTTAGGTATGTATACATAGTACCTACTTAGTTACATATTTTTCTGTAGAAAGAGAAACTCAACGTTGTGTGGAAAACACGATCCTTACAAATCGATCTTTTATATCAAGTTAGTGTAATATGACGTAATTCAATTGGTTTCCGTGTAGTTCGTAATTCAATAGAGCGCCTAGACGGAGACGAAGCACTGAATGTCTGGCTGCTTTACCACTAATATTGCCATATCTTTGGATTTCTACGGACTTTTCTTCTCTTTGCAATACGTCTTACGTAGTTTCAGACGCCGCACTTCCGAGCAGGATACTTATTAGGTAAGTACTTGACTAGAGGATGCCCGCGACTTCGTCCGCGTGGATTTAGGTTTTTAAAAATCCCACCGGAACTTTTGTACTTCCTAAGCTCCTTTGAGCTCATACTGTTAAAAGTCGCGCATCAAATGTATAGTAATGAGTATAATTTGTTTAATAGCTCTTTTCCATCACTAAAGTTTTCCCAATGAAAGTCCCATCAAAATCGGTTCAGCATTTTGGAGACAGACAAACACAAATTTTAATGTACGCCAGATGATAATACGGACGTTCAAACGTTCCTGTACAATCCGGGTTCCAAGTTATATGGAATACTGGTTGTGATGGCTGTAATTTCTGAACTACAAAACCGATGACCTTGAAATATTTACGGAACAATCTTTAAAGTATTTCCGTTCTAACGAAAAATAATGAATGAAATCGGATCACGCGTTATTGAATTACAGCTAAGTAAACATTTTGATTTTCATCCCCTCTCCTACGGGAGCTGAATTTCGGAATAAAAAGTATCCTATATGCTGTGCTTAAGTAGGTATATGTTACTCCATAGTATGAACTTAAATCATGCCAAGTTTCATTTCAATTCATTCAGTGGTTTTTGCGTGATGCGCGCACTAACATACAGACAAATAGATAAACAGAAAAACAGACAAAAATATCAAAAATAGCTTTTTTACATTCCATTGCTTATCACTAACACCCCCTAGTTATTATTTTGCAAAAATCGTTAATGTACAGACTACAGACACGGCAATTCTACGATTTTATTATGTGTCCTAGGTATAGATATGACGTCGCGTTGCGTCGGCGAAAATTTTCCGGCTTGCTACACTTGCAGTTAAATTCAGGATCTGGATAGGTAGGTAGTAGGTACGGTACCCAGATCCTGAAATTAATTGCAAGTGTAGTAAGCCCGGGTACCAGATTCCTATTCGCTTTAATTATGAGTAAGGTATCGAACCAACGTTTCTGAAAAAGTATAGAAATAAGTTTCTACTCATTAGGTACCTACCTACACTCGTTCGGTAGTACCTAGGTATTCAATGATTCAACTAAAGAGCCAGAGTCCAATTTTTTTGTGTCCTGGTTTTAGCCTTTTTGAAGATACTTTGTGACCCTGTTTAAAACTATAAGCACTAGATGTCTAGGTAGTCTAGGTATTGCACGTCGAGGCCGCGGAAGTAGGGCGGCGAATGTACTTACTTCCCGAATGGGGTTAGCTGCATAAATATGCAGATAGAATACAACGGTGACAATTTCTGAAGGGTTTGTAAGATGAATTTGAATGTTTTAAATCTATAATATAATAAAACTGTAACAGATCCAATTCTGTACATTGAAGATATTTTGAAAATTTCTTTTGGAGGGCATTCTATAATCGATACTGAAGCCAAAACTGTAATTTTTTTCATTTTTGTCTGTCTGTCTGTCTGTCTGTCTGTCTGTCTGTCTGTCTGTCTGTCTGTCTGTATCTTGGCCGCGCATCACGCTGAAACTACTGAATAGATTCGAATGAAACTTGGTACGATTTGAGTTTATACTCCGAGGTAGGTTATAGGATACTTTTTATCCCGAAATTCAGCACGGTTCCCTTGGAAGAGGGGAAGAAAGTTAAAACGTGTATTTAGCTGTAATTCATTAACGGGTAGTTCGATTTAACTGATTCTTTTTTTGTTAGAAAGGTAGTACTTTAAGTATTGCCCCGTAAATATTTCAAGGTCATAGGTTTTTTAGTTTAGAAATGCCAGACATTTATTGGGTTCCAATAACTTGGGACCCGGATCTTTGGATGTACAATTATTTTAAACTGGCGTGCGTTTCAATTTATGTTTGTCGTTCTGTCTATTTGTTCCAGCTAATCTCCGAAACGGCTGGATCGATTTTAATGGAACTTTCAATGTTATAAGGAGTAACAGGCTTCATTTAGTTTAGGTACATAAAAGAATTATGGGATCCGATCCGATCCTATATAAAACCTATAAACACGCGAACGAAGTTGCGGGGGTCAGCTAGTTATTCATAAAGTTTTATTTTCGGTTTCGAAGTTTGCAATCATTTTTAATTAAAAAATGCGGTAAATATACCTACCTATGTAAATACGTAGATACCTATACTTCGACTTTTAATTGTATGCAGTAATGTGAAGTTTCGTGGGTTGTCACTTTTTAACGAAAATAAAATAGGGATGGGGTACAGGTGATTGATTTGAAACATTCAATTATTTTATTCAAATTAAAGTTTTTATTTTAAGTAATTATTATATTTTATGTACAAAAGTTACATATATATATTTATATATATAGTATATATATAAATACGTATATCTTTAATATATAAAACAAAGTCTCGTTTGTTCGAACACTTATAACTCGAGAACGGCTGGACCGATTTTCATGGTTTTTGATTTGTTGTATTTGTCTTCGTCCCGAATAGCAGAATAACTGTTAAAAATATTTGAAAATTGACGAAAAAATAAAAGAAAAAACATTTTCCCATACAAAATGTTCATGGGTTTCGTAACTGTCAAACATTGAATGTTCATCCTGTCGATACGGAACTCTCTCACCCGTACCGATATAATTCTTCTGTACTTTTTCCTAAAGGGCTGCACTGATTTGGATGAAATTTTGTGTGTATATTTCAATGTTTCTCATTTTCACTTAAATTCTTACGCGCTTTTTTTTTAACAGAAGGTAAAAATGTATCCTCAGCATGCGATGTACTTGGCTGAGCATTCATTTTTTTATTTTATTGTGCTTTACAAAACCAAATGGCAAATTTTACAAAAATAATGAAAACCAAACACAACGTTACAAAAACTTAACAATTGGTAACAAATATAACGCGCAGTAGGCAAAATGGAAATAGTCACACTCAGAACGTAGAAATGAAAATGGACAGTGAAAAATGAAAATGTCGAATGACAAACGAGAAAAATGGCGACAAAATAATATTCGCCGAGCGTCAGTGTCAACAGCGTCAACAGCAGCCTGAAAAAGCGTAACCTCGGTCATCGGTGTTTAAAAGAATCGACATAAAGAACCTTTTTAAAGGACTGCCTGAAAAAAAGGAGTATATTGTTTTCAGGGTTCATGTATGTTTGTATGTTGTACCATAACTTCTATATATGCCGGAACCGATTTTGATGAATAAGGTAGGTATCGTTAGAATCTTTAGCTTATTCTAGGTGACATAGGCTAGTAAAATTTAAGAAAAAATGATGTGATGACCATGGTCCCGCATTAAAGACTAAAGTTGAAAAAAAATAATTAAAAATCAGATTAAGTTCATAATCATTATCTATTTTTTTTATTCAACTACAAGTTAGCCCTTGACTGCAATCTCATCTGATGGTAAGTGATGATGCTGTCGAAGACGGAAGCGGGCAAACTTGAGAGAGGTATGTATGCATACCCCTGATCGGTTTTTACACGGCATCGTACCGGAACGCTAAATCGTTTGGCGGCCGGCCGGCACAGCTTTGCCGGTCGGGTGCTAACCAGCCACGGCCCACGGTTAAAGCCTGCCACCAGACAGGACCAAAGACAATTTAGAAATTATAAAATCCCAACTTGCCCCTGCCGGGAATCGAACCCGGGACCTCCCACTTATAAGCGCTTACGAGCACGAAGTAATCAATGTAAAAATATTAATATTATGTATTGTAAATAAAAAAAATAAAAAAAAAAAATAAAAAAAAGACCAAAACCACTGCGCCAGGGAGGTCAAAATCATCTAGAAAATTATAAGTAGATTCCAAAAATATGTAAATATGTTATTATAATGTTAAATATATTTTTTTCTGAATAACTAGTAGGTATTCTTTTAAAATTTTTTTTTTTTTTGTAATAAAAGGGCAGTAGCAATTTAGCATGATGACAGATATCGTCAACACACATAGGCTGTTATTGCAATAGAAATAGTACTTCTTACTTTTTTTTTCAATTAAAGCTCATATAATTAATTGTACCAATAGGATGCGTTTGCCACAAAAAGTCAAGATGACAAAATTGTTAATTTGGCTTTTATACGTAGGAGCCATCGATTTACTTAATAGATAAATAAAATTATGATGATAATGAAAGAGTAACTTTGAACGAAACTTTTGTGAATGAAATTGAATGAATTGAACGTATCACATCACTATAGAAATGGGGTTGGCAACATTATTTTACGAAATGACATTAGGAAACGTCAGATTACTGCAGATAATTAAAAGTTTGACTATAGATATAACACGGATTAAGGCCACACGAGTAGATAAGTACAGAGGGGAAGCTTCTACAAGCGGCCCGCTGTAGGTACACTCACACATATGCGCACGTTTGTCACCCAACTGTACCGGTTGGGGGACCGAGCGGGCGTCCGTGAACCGTTGGTGAGTGTGTTTGTGTGAGTGCACCTACAGCGGGCCGTTTGTATGAAGCTTCCAGTGGCGGGGCAAGACCTAAATTTTATGTGGGCAAGATATATTTTGCGAGGCCCTCTGAAATTTTTATTCATACAAAATCATAGCAGGCACCTACTATACTATGTAAGTAACCTCCGGGGCGCGAGGCCCTCCGGAGCGCGAGGCCGTGGGCCTGGGCCCACGTCGCCCACGCCTTCCGCCGCCTCTGGAAGCTTCCTCTCTGTACTTATCTACGCGTGTGTTAGGGCAGTAGGGCTATAGGTAGGTACTCCGCTAGGAGTATTGCCCGCCATTCATTACACGAGCCTAGAGCCGCACTCGAGGCGTACCAATCCGTCGTAATTCCGTCAATACCACGCGTACCGTGCGATCGTATGTCAATACTCAATAGTCGTAAAGTTAATTATTCAGTGTGCGCCGGGCCTCGAGTTCGCGGACAAATCTACCGCGCGCCCATACTAGCATAGATTGGTCGGGCTCGGCGCGGGAGTGGCTCGCCGCTCGCGTCACTGCGGACAAATCCATGAGCCTCATGACGAACCGCGAACCCTACCATTCACACTAAGATTGGTCTGCGGACTTGTCGCCAGTGACAAATCTCGTGGATTGGTGCGCCCATGAATGGTAGGCTTACCATTCATGGGCGCACCATTATACCACAGATTGATGAATTATACTATTGAGACTTCACATGCATGATGTGAATTAAATTGACTTAATTGTAACTACCTAAATATCTTAACCGATAGTCAGACCATCCAAACTTCCTGAGTCAGATTCCAACACATCTTTTATATAGAATTATTATAATTAATTACATATATTAGGTAAATGGATTCTCAAATAAAAAGAAATGAAATGTAGGTACAAAATCTCTTTATTTATTGAAACCGTCAACTTAAGAGTATAGGTAAATATGTATCAAAATTGTATCCCTTAACCTACTACTTATCAAATAATTTTATTAACATCATGGAGTATGTCTACTTAAAGCCAGTGAATAACAAATATAAAAAAATGGTACGTTTAACATGTTTTTTAAGTAGTTAAGTATTATTACAGTAACAACGTTAATAAAACGGAACAACTTTAATAAATTATTTCGAATAGCACCTACAATATAATAAGAATGCTATAAAGACATACTTATCACATATAATATTATAAAATAAGTACTAAGTAGGCTAGGTAAATCTAGCGGAAATTTTCTTCTGCATTTGGTCCGTGCCAGAGATATTTAAGTTCGAACGTGATTCCATTGTCTTTGAAGTTAATAGAATTGACAACATTTGACTGCAATATTTACCATGGACCAAATCGGAATAAACTTGATGGTCACAAAACTGCAAGCATAAATACACACAGCCCCGATATTTTTTAAGAAGAACGCCCAGAGATCTAGCCTCCTAGAGTGAGATTCAATATAACAATATGAAATTAAAGAAACATAAGATTAATTATTAATTAATTAAAAAGTAAGAATTGAGTGTTTCATAAGATTTATTGATATGGTAACATTTCTGTGCAACACAAAACTGTCTGAAAGTAGTAGGTACTGTCATTTTTATAATAACGATGAAAATGGACAGACTTAGCAATTTAGACAGAGTTAATAGTGGCGGTTTAGATGGCAACAGCGCTCTAGGCAGTACCTACCTCATCGGCAATATGTCAATGTTTGGGTAAAATGTTTCAAGTTCTTTATTCCTTGAAGCTTGTGGGTGTTCCTACCTGGCGCCTCTTTGTAATCTCGCGCCCCTAGGCATGTGCCTAGTTTACCTAAAGGATAATCCGCCACTGAGTTAAAGATTTGTGTAAAACCAACTGACCAATAGACCAACATTTTAATAATTTAAAATACTTAATAAAGAATGGTTTGTTAAGAAATGAAATTGTTAAAATAACGTGTTAAGACAAGTATGGCACAGAAGTTATTAAGAAGCGCTCTAAATACTAAGTTATATAATTTTTTAGTTCATAAAACTAGCAACTTTTGTCTTTTGTCGCAACAGTTTGTTCCCTTACATTAAGCAAGATGTGCACTTTTATACAAACACGTAACCTTTGTATGAAAGTCGGAGATGAAACTGTGCCGGAGACGGATGGATCCCACTGTTTCCATTGCCTGCTTCCTTCGATGTGAACACTGGGATCATTTGTCCCACTATTTCCATTGCAATAATGATTTTTATTTGAGCGTGATGCACAGACCAGACTATTAGTCCTGACTTCTGTATTAAGATACATCAACTTTCAATTCTATGTCTAGTCTACTGTCTATGACGTGTCAAGAAGAAACACTTGTCCCACTTTTTCCATTTGCGATATTTTGTTGTCAATGGGAATAGTGGGAAACACATTGGGAAATAATTAGGAAAAAACGCTAGTTCTACAATTTCATTTTCGTATTTCCTTGGAAATAGTGAAATCCATCCGCAGAGAAAAAGTTACTATTCCACGCGCGCTCTGAACCCTATACATATTTAAATCAGAATTAAAGAATATGAAATAGAGATCGACTAAAATTTCAGCTTAGTTTCTTATTACAGGTAAGTTTACCCATTTTAATTTTGGTTTAATTCGTCGAATTCAATAACATTACAAAAACAATTAATAAACTTAAAAAAAAAAAATAACGAGTTATTTAACACAACGATCTAAACAGTGATATAAAAGTGAGATTAGAAATCATAAGAATCAATATTAATATTCAATTATTATTAGTATCTAATTTTGGTTGCCCCATATAAAACTCCAATATACTATCAAAAGTTCCTTTCGCCTTAGTAGAAATCGTCTTTGATTGCGTCTAACTTGCTTAAATTGCACGTGAAAGCTCTAAAATACACAATTCAATAACTCAGTTCCAAAGTGTAATAAACATGAAATTCAGCGAGTTTGAGATAAAAATGGTTCCATAAATGATTATAATGTTTCCAAAGAGAAACAAGTCGATAAGTGAATGCAGTTTAGTTATTATACCAATTATTATTCTTTAATAAATAATAAAAGTATCAGTAGTCATTTAATTTTATTGTCACTTCGTGAGAACATATTTAGAACCAACTGTTACACTAAGGAACTGTTTACTGTATCCTTAGTATGAGTTTACGCATTTCGACAACGTTACTAGATTTCGAATATCGAAAAACTATAATAACAGAGTAAAGTGCACCTAAAATATCTTTATTTAAAGTCGAAAATCCAGTACTTCCGATTTTTATTTCTCAGTTTCCGCTTGGCGTGCTGGCTGTAGATGTATGGACGAACTCAAACCGTAGCACAAGCCACTTTAAGTCCATTTTACAAAGAAACCGTGAAATACTGAAACCAAATTGAAACACAATAATTTATTGTTTCTTTACTCGAAATAGATCAACGTTGTCGCAATATGCAAACTCGTACTAACCGTACTGAAATCGTCGTTAGACGCATCCAACGCGGTTCAAATGCTCGTGAAAATGTCATGTGCTCGTGAAAGATCTAGAATATGTGTGTGTATAAACATCGGCACGTACATCGAACGCTGAAGAAAAGTGTAAGGGGTAAGCTATTGTATTACGTGCGCGACAGTTTCCATGCGCAGCTACCCCTCCACGTTTCGTTCAGCGTTCGATGTACGTGCCGCGGGTTGTATAATCACTATAAGTATACTACTATAGTCTATAGAACAGCACTGCTCGCCATCTGGTTGACGCCGCAGGTTCCGTCGCCGCGGTACACGCGGTAGTAGCCCTGCTCGCCCCACCGCTTGCCCCAAGAGTTCTTCACTATCCAGTACGGAAGACGCTTGTGGAAGAGCGGGTAGTCTGAAAACAGTTGGTATTAAACAAAACTTGAAATTAAATACAATGTGAGACTGCTTATATGGGATCGAATCGATTTGTGTTAAAAAATCGACAGTTTTATTCATTCTTATGGCATGTTGTACCCTAATGATTAAATTATTCATGATCAACCCATTACCGGCTCACTACAGAGCACGGGTCTCCTCTCAAGAGTGAGAAGGGTTTTGGCCATAGTCTACCACGCTGGCCAAGCGGATTGGCAGACTTCACACACCTTTGAGAACATTATGGAGAACTCTCAGGCATGCAGGTTTCCTCACGATGTTTTCCTTCACCGTTAAAGCAAGTGATATTTAAATACTTAAACGCACATAACTCCGAAAAGATAGAGGTGCGTGCCCCGGGATCGAACCCACGACCTCCGATTAGAAGTTGGTTGTCCTAACCACTAGGCTATCACAGCTTATGATTAAATTATTACAATAAATAAATACTTTTTGTTTTATTAAACTGTCTGTATGGTCTTTTTCAATTTTTGCGTAAACCATAAAAGTTTTCGAAAAACTGTAAGGGACACCTCATAATGATTTCAAACCCTATTATAGTAAATTTTCTATTTGGTATTCTTTTTTCAAAATTTAACATGCACTGCCACTTCCACAATACATCTAACGACACCTTAAAATCTATAAACCTGTTATGACTGCAGTCTGCGCCAAGTGTCACTCCCGAAAACAATTATAATTACCTTTGACCCCGTAGCCAACAATAAGAACCCCATGGTCGAGTTTGGTCGGACTGCACAGCATCCTCCAGGGGTGCGACACACCGCCCACGTAGAACTGCATCGCATTGGCGTTTATACCTACAACCAGACCAAATCTAAATAGGTAACAGGCCTTGTGATACGTCGGTTTTTGAAAATTCTTTGATTTTAATAAGTAGCCTGTGTCAGACGCGAGCTATCTCTGTGCCAGATTTCTCCAAAATCCGTTCAACGGTTTCTTAAAACAGACAGAAAGACTTACTTTCGTATATATGTATAATATTTTGCAATATTTTGAAATGTTATGTAATTACGAGAGTATGAATTGGTACGGATAGTATTGTAAAAATGTAAGGATTTTACAACATAACCCTTGTATTGTCCATATATAGTGTACAGTTCTTGCCATAAAAGTCGAATAATCTGAGGTTCAAACTTCCCCATCTTTTCAAGTTTATGTGACGTGTAAAGTGTTTTTACAAATCCTGGTATTCTGTATAATATATACTTCAAGCGATACACTCGTAAACTTATCATTTCACTAACAACTTCAGTTATCGCAATATCGGCGTCATTTAGTATAATAATATATTATATCCTCGCAATAAGTTGACCCAATTGTTTTAATAATATTAATAAATGACATCGTCGAAGACATTGATAATGTTGTTTACAAATGTCCCAGTATTTCGCACGGTTAATAGGAAAACTTGAACTCAAACCTTTACCTTGATAAGAATTGTCCTAATTAATAAACCAGACTATTTAGTTTAAGGGCGAATATGCAGACGCATTGATACGAAGAATTGATGCGTACACGTCTTCATATACAAGTATAAATTAAAAATTTATAAAATCCCGACATTCGCCATTTTGTAGCGGCAGCCATCTTGGATTTGCATAATGCTATTCTACTAGTCAAGCCCTTTCATTTGATACCTACATTAAGGGAGTTGTGAAAAATATGTAATCCGCCATTTTGTAGCGGCGGCCACCTTGGACCGATTTTCATCAAACATAGCTTTTAGCAAACAACACTCTCGACTAATTCACCTTTCAAACAAACAAAAAACCGCATTCAAATCCGTTCACCCGTTTGAGCGCTATAGGGGAACAGACAGACACACACACACACAGACACGTTACTTATAACACCCCGTCGTTTTTGCGTCGGGGGTTAAAAAGACTTACCTATAGATATGGGTCCATTTTTCACAAGCCACTTGGCCATGTCGGTCTCGTTGGAGGATATGTTGACGGCGCCACTGATCTGCACTCTGGACAGGGTCTTGTTCAAAGCGCACGCGTCATTTTCCCCCTCGTACGGGTAGTCATTCTCGGCCTCCAAACCGCCTAACTGCTCTATGGCCCTGTAACAGAAATATAACGGGTCTAAGGGAACCGACCGCTCTCGGAAACGAAGACAGGTAATAGTAGTGATGATTACTGACAAGATACCACAATAAAAAAATGCGAAAAAAAAATTAAAATATTTCCTGTGTTTTAAAAGTTCGCAATGTAAAGCAATCAGCTGACGCTAGACGTCAGCGAACGTTGGGTAAAGTTTGTCGCCGCGGTTTGTACATTGCTGATTTGAAAAATACTAAATATTAAACCACTAATATTACAAGTATAAGACAAATGTTTATTAGTGTTGGATTGTGTTTAGTTAGTACGAGCGGATACCCGTGACTTCGTTCGCGTGGATATTGATTTTAATAATCCCGTGGGAATCATTTTGTTTTTTCTATGCTCCTTTGAGCTTAAACCTTGCTAAAAACTGTTAAAAGTTCACTGGCGGATGTTTAGGTACATCAAAATGTAAACATCCGCCAGTGAAAGTCCCATCAAAATCAGTCCAGCCTTTCGGAGATTAGCTAGTAGTCTTTAAAGTATCTACTTTGTAACAAAAAAAAAATGAATGAAATCGGACCACCCGTTAACGAATTACAGCTAATTACACATTTTGCCTTTCTTCCCCTCTCCCAAGGGAACCGTGCTGACTTTCGGGATAAAAAGTATCCTATATGTTACTCCATAGTATTAACTTAAATCATGCCGAGTTTAATTTCAATCCATTCAGTAGTTTTTACGTGATGCGCGCACAAACATACAGACAAACAGACAAACAGATAAACAGACAAACAGACAAAAATTTCAAAAATAGCTTTTTTACGTTCTATTACTTATCCCTAACATCCCCCAGTTATTATTTTGCAAAAATCTTCAATGTACAGATTCGGCAATTCTACGATTTTATTATATGTATAGATAATAATAGCGCTAAGTTTTCGATAGCAGTCCCCTTAAAATGCTCACTGGTGACCACGACATCGTTCTGATGGATTTAGGTTCTTAAAAAACCCCGTGAGAACCTTTGAAATCTAAGGGCCTGTTTTACTACCTTCTGATATGTGTCAGATAGCCTCAACGTAAGTTTTGTCACTTTCTTACTTTATGTTAAGTGACAAAGACAAAAGTTGTAGATAGCTATCAGATACTTATCTGAAGGTGGTGAAACAGGCCCTAATTTAAGGATAACAGAATTCAATACAAAAAATACGCGTCAAATTGAATGTTTGAAGTCAGTGTTAAAAATATAGATAACCCTGTGAGGATAACGATTGAAATAAACTGATGGAAAGAGAGAGATCGTTCGTGCTCACTAGGTACCTACTTACATTTTACGTCATAATATTATCTAAGTTAGCATCAAGTTTATGTTGGGGTATTTGGATGGAATTTTTTTATGAGCGCTAAAAACCCATTTTTTTTACTCTGCAAGAGTTATTCAAATGTGAATAATAAAAATTGAGGGCCTAGCATAAGTTTTGAAGTCTAAATTCAAATTCAAAAGTCATTTATTCAAAGTAGGTACACTGTACACTTTTTTAACGTCAATATATAAAGTACATGAAAGTGATGTAATGGTGATAATGACTACGGAAACTTAAAACTAAAACTACGAGGGTTCCAAACGCGCCGTACGTTAAACTGTGTGTGTGTTCGACGTTAAACTGTGCGTAAAATCTATCTTTTAGTACGCACGGCAAAAGGACGCCAAAACGTCCGTTCTTTTCCCATCTCGTACATGACGACAGCTTTAGGCACAGTTAACGTTAACTTAAAAACTTTCTATAGGTCCTGTGTATTGATACCGTATTATGATCGATACCAACGCGACGACGCGACTGTTCGTTTGTATATTCATCATCATCATCATGATCAACCCATTACCGGCTCACTACAGAGCACGGGTCTCCTCTCAGAGTGAGAAGGGTTTTGGCCATAGTCTACCACGCTGGCCAAGCGGATTGGCAGACTTCACACACCTTTGAGAACGTTATGGAGAACTCTCAGGCATGCAGGTTTCCTCACGATGTTTTCCTTCACCGTTAAAGCAAGTGATATTTAAATACTTAAAACGCACATAACTCCGAGAAGTTAAAGGTGCGTGCCCGGGATCGAACCCACGACCTCCGATTAGAAGTCGGTCGTCCTAACCACTAGTCTATCAGAACTTTCTATAGGTCCTGTGTATTGATACCGTATTATGATCGATACCAACGCGATGACGCGACTGTACGTTTGTATATTGCACACACATAAAACGGTGTTTTGCATTTTTCCAAAGATAACAATAAGCAGTGATGTAAATAAAGATTACCTAAGTACACGTAGCTTCCTTGCCCGGGTGCTTATATTACAAATTAGTCAATGTTTATTAACAGCGCGAAAAACGCGTGAAGTATGCCGATTTGTTTACATCGAAGCAGGATAGGTGACATCAGTCTCATAAACAAACACAATTAAATACAGAATTTATATTTCAGTTAGCGTGTGTCATCAAAAATATAACCAATAACAAACAGCAAAAACCAATCCAAGGGAGATCCCAGACACCAACAAATACTTTAGTCCATTATCTACAGTTAAATACAATATAGCAAAAATACATGAGTAACCAATCTGTACTCGTGAATCATTCCCAAATCAGCTCCCTAACGAAAGATTATTATATCAAAAGGGAATTTGTTTATAATGCCCTATCCAGAATAACGTGTTTAGTTTATGCTTATTAGTAGCCTTCAATTTTTACAACGGGATTTTCGCCGCGTCGCTCGGTGCGAAGCAGTGTCGGACTTCCTCACCTCTGCACGGACTTGCTCACTCGTATGCTATGCCTCTGCCCTTCTCTCAGTGAAAAAACGGACCAAAACTGCGAGATTAGGTCACACTTATATCGCGTTCAAGTTGATAACAGGTTAAATTGCCATTTACTATTTCCGTCAGGCTCACTTGCGTTTATACAATCACTTGCCCGGACATATTATTGAGACACGGGGCAATTCCATTTTTTAAGAAAAACTTTAAACTCACAAAGCTAAGAAATGTGTAATAAAAAGTTTCTGATTTCAATTATTTTGACTTTGTCATACCTACGATTTTAGTAGGACCGTTGTGTGGTGTGCTGTGTTCTATGTCCGCAGAAATTTTGCAATTGTTTGGTCAGCCACTTCATCATCATGATCAACCCATTACCGGCTCACTACAGAGCACGGGTCTCCTCTCAGAGTGAGAAGGGTTTTGGCCATAGTCTACCACGCTGGCCAAGCGGATTGGCAGACTTCACATACCTTTTGAGAACGTTATGGAGAACTCTCAGGCATACAGGTTTCCTCACGATGTTTTCCTTCACCGTTAAAGCAAGTGATATTTAAATAGGTACTTAAAACGCACATAACTCCGAAAAGTTAGAGGTGCGTGCCCGGGTTCGAACCCACGACCTCCGATTAGAAGTCGGTCGTCCTAACCACTAGGCTATCACAGCTTATGAGCTTATGGTCAGCCACTTACCTGTAAGCATTGTCTGGCAAGCCGCCATTGCAGCCCTCGTCGAGTTTATCGCAGTCCACCAGCTCCTGTTCCGATAAAGACACCAGTTCACCTGACTGTATCTTCCATTGACCCTCTACATTGCCTGCACAATATAAATATTATAAATGTATAGTAGCGAGAGTGGCGGCCATTTAGACATTTGACATGAGATATTTTTAGGACAATTATAGCAATTCATACCTGTAACACTGAAAGCCCAACAGCTTCCGCAGGCTCCTTGGTCCTTTACTTCTGTGACAGCATTGTACTGTCTCCAGTCGAACGCGTCAGGCAAGTTCACTTGTGGAATATCCGCCCTCCTGTTAGGAATCTGATTAGTGTCACGAAGATTTGGCTTTAATCCTAGGTATTTTTGCCCAAACTCTTCGTAAGTCAAATCAGTAAATCTGGTAACAGCGTATCTGGCAGTCCCTCTTTCTTGGGTATTAAATTCGTGAATTTTTCTAACATTATTTTGGAATATTTCAAATCTTTTAACCATTTCTACATGGTCATTAATATAATCTGGTGTGTATGTTGTTAAAAAATCAGAGAATAAGTGCTCAGCTTGTATTTTATGGTATAATTCATTTGCTATACCATCTTGGTAATCACAAGAAACGCGGTATGTAGGCGGATGTTCAGTCCACGGGCGTAGCCATATGTTAGCTCTACAGAATTTGTTTAAAGCGGTATTCTTGTCCAAATTGCAATCGTCTTTTATGCTCAGTGCGAGACAATCCGTGTAACCTACTTCCATCTTCATTCTATAATGAACACCAGCAATCTCCTGCTTATCCAACGAGAATATTCGAACCACTTTCTGTTTTCTTGGATGTGGATATTTAGCTTCGATATGTTTCAATACTTCTCTCGCCAGTTGCATAGCATTTTCTGCGCTTTCGAATTCGATTGTGGCTTCTAATGGTGTTTCATCATCAGCACAATTTACTTCTATTTGCTTTCCATTATTCACCCATAATCGCTCTTGAACCCGCGATATGCAATGTCTCCTAGGTAAGTGCTCTATAAATTTACATTGTGTGATATTTTCGACCCATTCATACTTTAAACACGTCGTATATCCAACATCAAAATCTATTGTTGTTAACTTCCCCTTACTAATTTTTGTGTTAAAACTGTTTATCTGTAAAACTCTTTGTTTATATTTATGTAATGAAGACATTTCTAATTTTTCCAACGATTCTTTAACGAAGTTTTGTATCGTTTTTTCGTCAGTTGTCACATTCATCGACTCTAAAGAAATAGATCTTTTACTACGGTATGGCTTTTCTGGTTGACTACAGCTTGTCTTGATTTTCTTAATTTTTTTGCTGTTTGGCACCATCCATATTGAAGAAGTACATGATCGCGGAATTCTATTAGTATCAACATAACATGAAAAAGGATTTTCGTCTATATCTATATACTTTGAACAGTTTGTAGCACGAGCCACAAAACTCAATATGAATGGTATACGCGAATCAAGACTAGGTATAACATTCGGTTCGCCCTGATGTATCAGTTTAAACTCCATTTCAGGGGATGCTTCGATATCTTTTAAGGAGGCTTTTACAAGATCTAATATTGAAATGCCGGTTATGCCCTTAAAATCTGGCTCATCGTCACATACTACTGCAATACTTTGAATTACTAATTCATCATCAGGCGATGGCCATAACCGAACATAGCAGAGCCTATGATACATCCCTGTTAATTCTTCACAATGAGCCAGTTTCACATCATCCTGGTGTCGTATACAGTACGTGAAAGCTGTTTCTATATACATACGGATTGTATTAACACCCATGTTTATAACATTCTGAATAGCATGAATGGCAACTAGCTTTTGAATGTTATTGGTATCAGTCTTATCGTTAATATGTTGTATTGCATGATCAGCATAGTAGTATTTTATATCCTCATCTATGTAATCTTCTATTGGTGCAACTTGTCTTTTATTCCTATATTTATTGACTACTGTTGCTTTTTCACCACTTTTGCTTTTTCTGGAGTACTGTTTTTTACAGTCAATACTTATATCTTTATCTGATGTTAGCCACGGGCGAACCCATATTGTTGCTTTACAGAGTAATTCAGTTTTCGGTGTTAATATATTACAATCTTCGACAATTATTGAACTTTCTCCAATTAAACATTTGGTCGGGGATATTGAGTATTTTATCGTAGTCAGAGTACCAGCTACATTTTGTTCACTTACATGATGTATTTTAATAATTTTATGAATATATTTGGACTTGGATAACTTCTGATACTTTGCTAAAGTTTCTTCAGCTAATGATTTATAATGTTCATCATTTACATCCTTTTCCACTGACACTCCTAAACGTACACTGCGCTTCTTTCTATAAGTATCATCATTCTCATCACTAACATCTCTGACACAATTAACATCAATATCATCACGACCTTTCCATGGACGTTTCCAAATCGTTGAATCACAGTATAGAGTATCATTTTCAGTATGTTTACATTCAAGCCTATTTTCTGTACATTCAATTGGCTTAGCTATGAAATCTATGGTGAATTTAACACCCGAAACTAATTGCTTAACCACTTTTTCTACTTTAGTAACTTCATGATTTGATAATTCATTTATTTTTCTTTTCTTATACTTTTCTAATGAGTCCTGCGCTAACAATTTAAATTCTGGTAGATTTGGGTCTTGTTCGACTTTCTTGCCCTTTAATGATCGTTTTCTCCTTTTATCATTTTTAGTACCAGTGCCTAAATATAGAAATTGCCGCTTTTTTCTTTGTTTTTCATTGTTTATATCACAGGAAACAGTTATTTCTTTTTCGTGCAACCAGGGTTTATCCCAAATTTTAGAATAACAACGTACAATTTTAGAAGAGTCTAATATTGAACAATCAGAAGTTGTTGGTTCCATTTTATTATCTAGCGTACAATTTGTTGGTGAAATTGTGAAATTTATTTTGGTAAGTATTCCAGATACAACTTGCTTTGTTACTTTGACCACTTCTATGAGTTTGTGATGTTGTGTTAAACGTGTGTCTTGTAAAAACTTTTTTAATGACTCAAGTGCCAGTTGTTGGTATTGAGCGTCATTGGGATCTTTTTCAGATTCGCCACCTGGAACTTGTCTCTTTTTTCTTTGTTTTTCATTGTTTATATCACAGGAAACAGTTATTTCTTTTTCGTGCAACCAGGGTTTATCCCAAATATTAGAATAACAACGTACAATTTTAGAAGAGTCTAATATTGAACAATCAGAAG
Organism: Melanargia galathea; assembly: GCA_920104075.1. NCBI lineage: Eukaryota > Metazoa > Arthropoda > Insecta > Lepidoptera > Nymphalidae > Melanargia > Melanargia galathea. The sequence continues at coordinate 10,951,576 of OV049875.1, forward strand.
TTGTTGGTTCCATTTTATTATCTAGCGTACAATTTGTTGGTGAAATTGTGAAATTTATTTTGGTAAGTATTCCAGATACAACTTGCTTTGTTACTTTGACCACTTCTATGAGTTTGTGATGTTGTGTTAAACGTGTGTCTTGTAAAAACTTTTTTAATGACTCAAGTGCCAGTTGTTGGTATTGAGCGTCATTGGGATCTTTTTCAGATTCGCCACCTGGAACTTGTCTCTTTTTTCTTTGTTTTTCATTGTTTATATCACAGGAAACAGTTATTTCTTTTTCGTGCAACCAGGGTTTATCCCAAATATTAGAATAACAACGTACAATTTTAGAAGAGTCTAATATTGAACAATCAGAAGTTGTTGGTTCCATTTTATTATCTAGCGTACAATTTGTTGGTGAAATTGTGAAATTTATTTTGGTAAGTATTCCAGATACAACTTGCTTTGTTACTTTGACCACTTCTATGAGTTTGTGATGTTGTGTTAAACGTGTGTCTTGTAAAAACTTTTTTAATGACTCAAGTGCCAGTTGTTGGTATTGAGCGTCATTGGGATCTTTTTCAGATTCGCCACCTGGAACTTCCCGCTTCTGGACTGACTTTTTATTAATCTTATCACATGATGTATTAAATTCTTTTTCATTCAGCCATGGTCGATCCCAAATTTTAGTATAACAGTGTATTTCATTAACATTTGAATTTTTTGGAGCTATTATAAAATAAATTCTAGATAACGTTCCAGCAACTACCTGAACAGTAACATTTACAACTTTTACTACTTCATATATTTCACTAATGCCATTTGATTGTAAGAAATGTCGTAAAGATTCCTTTGCTAATGATTCATACTTTGAATCGCTTGGATCAAGAGTTTTTTGCCCACCAACAAATACGTCTGATGACCGTTCTTTCCTAGAAATCAAAATATCTTTTTTACTTGAATAGTCACAATTTACATACATTTGTCTACTATCTTCTAGCCAAGGTCGATCCCACACTTGTGCTTTACACGTCCGCAGTGGTTCGTTGTCTAATAATTCACATGATTTCAAATCAACTTTGACACTATTAGAACATGTTGTATAACCCACAATAAACTTAATTTCAGTAAGTAAACCTCCAATTACTTTTGTTGTAACTGAATTTATTTTAACCAATTTTTGTTTACTATTCTTATTTGAATTCATTTCTAAATACTCCAAAGCTTCTTGTATCATGTCCAGAATATCCTTATCTTTTATTGCCTCTTCTATATTATATGTTTCTTTTTTGTTTGAAAATCTTTGATCTATTGGCCTTTGAGCACATTTGTATGTAATTTTTTTCTCCTTAAGCCAACGTCTTTCGTGAACTGTTATTTCACACACATTAGAATCCATGTTGTGTACAATTGTACAATTTGTTCTTTTCATATAAGGAACAGTTTTATTACAATCGAAATATGAAAGAATAACAGTAATTTTTGTAACTGTACCTGAAGCTCTCATTGTGAAAGCTTGTAAAAATTTTTCAACTGTCATAGCATTCGGAAAAGTTGATTCCAATTCAATTTTCTTTACACTTTCTTCTATTAATTTTAAAAGTACAGGATCATCATGTTCAACTATTTCAGTTTTACCAAGTTGTAGTTTTTCGTTTTGTTCATCAGAACAAAATGCACTCAGAACCTGAGGCCTTTCATGGTCAGTAACTTCGATTACTCCATTACAAATTTTGCTCTGTATATGTTTTCCTTCACAATTTGTCTTATCACAGGGTATTACAACACGAGCTTGAATATAGAAAAAATTCTGATAGTTTTCGGATTCTTCTTCTGCAGCAATAACATCTAGAAGAACCCTGGTTTTGATTTTGGAATCTATTTCATTTAAATAATCCACCATGTTTTGTGCTAAAATATATAAATATTTAGCCTTGTTGATATTCTTTATAATTTTATCAATTTTCTCAGCAACAGACATCACTTTTAATTCATGTTCGTAACTTCTTTTTACTCTAGGAAAATCATCGTGGATGTTATCAAACCCAGCAGTATTGAAAAAATTAATTAAATCATCTATGGCTTTTTTCCTATCTTCGTTTAAAAAATCAGTCCTTTTTTCGTATTCAGATTGTTTGTACTGAACAGAGCGATCAGTACTTTGTTTTTTTGTTTGAAATTCAGATACATGATGCAATTTGACATTCTGACTTATTGGTAAAGTTTGAAAGTCTGAAGGTGCTCTATAAGTATTATCATGTGAAATGACTTGTTCTTCTAAAGTCTTAAGTTCTTGCTCGGTAAGAGATTTCTCTGTTTGTATTTGTGCCTGAACTTCAGTATTATGTATTGCTTTGAGAATTTCATCTGCGGATCCAGTGTTAGCGATTTTATCATAATCTGGAATAGGCTTAGGAGTATCATCTACCTTGTCTTGTATATGAGTTGGTGGATTGATATTGATGTCATAACTTTCATTGTTGGGAATGTACTCACCTTCATCACCGAATATCCAGTCTTGTGTGCAATTGTTAGAGAGAACAGCTCTATATTTAGAACCATCTGGTAACTTAATCCAAGACTTCTCTAATATAGATATCTTGCACATTTTACTATCATAACAGGGATCACTTGATGTTGGTGTGCAGTTATCAATACCCACTTTGAGTAATAATGTATATCGTACACCATTAACTACCTGCAAAATATATATAATACTCATATATAAATTAATATTATTTAATTGTAACCCTTTATATCTATCATTGTTATTTAACATACTTGCACTTGTCTTTCCACATCAAGCACAGACTGCAACAAGTGTTTAGTGGTAGGTTCATGTCTATCCAAATGTTTAATGGCAAGTGTTGCTAAATCACTGACCCCTGGAGCTTGAGGATTAACATGGCTGGAACAACCGACACACCCACCATGATATTGACGTCTTGGTACTGCAACAAATTCCTCACCCGAGGTAACCTGTTGTAAATAAATAATGTTTAAAAGCGATTGGTCCAATTCTCATTTCATCACAAAGTTTTAAGTACAGATTTTTACATAGATATAGACTTCCAAAAACGCGATAGTTGGCGCTGATTGTTGTTAGGTACATCAAGCTCACATAACACATTATTGCAATAGTTTGTTGTTGTTGCATGCATTTGTAAGCGTTTCCATGAATTTGCTGTCGTTCTCTTTGCTAAGTTACTCTTAGAAAATTCTGTTCAAATATTTTTATGTGTACAAACAAGGTACAAACTTATTAACAATGGGTAACACTGTGAAGCGCAGCTAGTTAATAGATATTTTATTAGGTTCTTAAACAATTAAATGGACTAGCTTATTGTTGCCCACTTTGTCCACATAAACTTTATAAAAATCCTTTAGGAATTTTTGATTTTCCAGGATAAAAAGCAGCTTAGATTAAATGAAACTGCCTGTGAAATTCCTGTCAAAATTTCTGATTCAGCATTTCCAAAGATTAGCCTGGATAAACAGGCATACAAAAAGCTTTAAAATGTGTGTTTCATCATCATCATGATCAACCCATTACCGGCTCACTACAGAGCACGGGTTTCCTCTCAGAGTGAGAAGGGTTTTGGCCATAGTCTACCACGCTGGCCAAGCGGATTGGCAGACTTCACACACCTTTGAGAACATTATGGAGAACTCTCAGGCATGCAGGTTTCCTCACAATGTTTTCCTTCACCGTTAAAGCAAGTGATATTTAAATACTTAAAATGCACATAACTCCGAAAAGTTAGAGGTGCGTGCCCAGGATCTAACCCACAACCTCCGATTAGAAGTTGGTCGTCCTAACTACTAGGCTATCACAGCTTTTTTTTGTGTTTGGATTATACTATTATTCAAATAATAATAGTATGAATTTATAAGAGGCAGTTTAATATAAATCACAAAAAAAAATCCATTATACCTACTTATAATTATTGTATCTAGATAAACGACAATTAATCAAAAGAAAGATTTGCATATTATTATTAAAATAATGAAAGTCTTACTCCAGTATTTGATTGCACTTCATTATCCAAATGTACAGGTTCATGGACAGCAGCTCTAGTTGTGGGTTCTTCTACAACTGCATGCTCTAAGGTGTCACCATCAGGAACACTTGACTGAGTAACCTGATCGGCATCCTCACATTGGTACTGATTGTCTTGTATGGCTATGCCATTCCCTTCAAGATCTTGGATTGTAGCAGAGCATTTTAGATACCTAGAACCATCTATATTGTGGATGTCATTTGCTCTCAGCCTGGCTTCAATATGATAACATCCAGTGTCATCATCCTAAAATATTCATTTTAAAAATTAATTTAATTTTATAACCAGTTTAGACTTTTTTTTCACAAAGAGGTTTCCTTTTAATTGTATTTGCTTTTAATTAAAATATCAAACATAGGGATGCACTCTATTAGATTATTATGTATTATATTAGTATAAATTAAAAATAAATCTGATTTTGAATTATGAAACATCAGTTTTCTGCAATTTTCAATTTTTCATACAACAAAAACCCTATAAAAAAAGGTCAGTTCCTTGACATTTGTTATGGATGTCAGTCAAGGATGCAGTGCATTGAAATTATGCAATTTCATAATAAAATAGACATGCAGCCTACCGCACTGCGGCTAGCCGGAAGTGCGTTGTGGGCCTTACACTGTACATGTTATGCTATCCATTAGTATGTGTACATTTTATTCATAAAGTATATTGAGACAATATATTAAAGACTTTTTAATTAGAAAAATTGACCATATTAAGATAATACTGCCTAAGGTCTTCTTAACGATAACCTTGCGTAAAAATAAAAATGAAATCAACTTACAAAGTACCTCCTTACCGTTTTCTGCGCATTTACAAGTACACCTTCATCGTACGTGTAGACTTGGTCAGGCAAATTGTTCAAAAATTCAACAAATCCATTTAAGAATTTATTTTTGCTTTCGCTACTTAGTTCTCCAAAGCAAACAGCAAGTAGAAAGTACGGAAATATCACAAACACACTTTTGTATAGCTGCATGACGCAAAATCAAGACGCTAACATCGCTGAATATTCACCAGCGGAATGACGAGAATACGGCGCGTCACAAACACAATGGCTAATTAAAATATATATGTCGGCTCGTTGATATTGTAGTGTGAATGGTCCTAGCGTTGCGCCATTACGTCATTCCCACTACCAACATTTTATTGTAAGAGAGAGAGAGCGGTGGCGCGTGTGACACATTCCGATCTGGGCTCTCGACGAGAGCGCTGCTTCGTTCGTGCGGTGTACTGTGTTATATAGGTTGTGTTGTACAAAGTAGGTGGTATCGTGCGATGTGTGTCGTGTAGATTAGATTGGTCGGAAGAGGTTCGGTAAAGGGGAGGTGGTGTACCGACTAGGTAGGCGTAGGGTTAGTCAGTTAGTGTGTCAGTTAATGAGAAGGCTTCTCAATTAGGCCCGTACCCATGTGACGCCCACAGCAATGTAATTCGATCTACCTGATAATGAATAATGATAATACTAGAATAGCCTTCTGATGTCGTCCACTGGTCCATCTCTGGTCATCACTGGCGACATCAGAAGTGGGATCTGAAGGGCAAATTGATGAGCCGGAGCCTTTAACTGCATTTGCGTTTGTCGGTCTCCTTCGTGGCACAAAAGCCTTGTAGAACCGGTGTTGTGTGCGCGACGCGGGTCGTTTTCATTTTGTTAAGATTTCGGTGCCGCGATTCTTCTCGTTAAAGAAAGTATTGCGAATAGGCTATCGGGTATGCGTTATAATGAAATTGAATTACCGGTATTGAGAATTCAAGTGTTAATAGTACCTTGCAAATTTTATGTGAAATTTTTAATTGATGGACACACCCACTTTACAAATTTTTGTTTCACGTTATATTAGATGAGTTTTTGCGTTAAGTCGTGATATTTTAAAGGCAGGTTGTGCAATGACTGCGGATACTTTTTCTATTTCAAAGTGTAAAATAGTTTTCGGATATTGATACGGATATACCAGATGAGGATAAACCGCGACTATTGTCATTGCTTAACGAAAACTCGGATTTCTCGATTAACGGATTACCGCATTTAAGGGTCACAACCGGAAAACTTAAGATTAGTTTAGTTGAATCCGCGTAAAACGGTTTAGCGTCATATGCACCGCCTTTGATTTAAGGCAGGTGGTTCGTGATAAAATTAGCGAGATGTTATATGCGGGTAACCGACCCAAATGGAAATGTGAACTCAATTGTTCACCTTTTTCTAGGAATTTTTAGTTAATAAAAGCGTGACGGTACTGAGCGATTGTGTGTGGGTTTCCGAGAATTGATCGGCCACACTGTTACCGATTGTATCGGATCAAATTGCGCGTTTATGTGGTGTTAACTATAACTAGTGTTTAGATTAGAAACCGAGATAGTTTCAGGGGCCTGGCGGGCTGCCTAAGTTTTTGAGGGCTTTTTGAAGTAGGGCTGGCGATCTCGGGTATACCGATTGCTGAGGATAATTAATAGTCGCTCGAGGACGATCGAATGTCAGGGTTGGCCGTGAAGGCTGGCGAGCTGTATGTCGATAACAACGGACAGCGCTAAGCTGATAACAAAAACCAACTAACAAAAAAAAACCAAAAAAAAAAAAAAATCGTGATTAATTGAAAGTAAAGTTCTACAAATACTCGCAGAATAATTAAATACCCGCTATTGAGATGAGTGATTAGTTTGACAAATGGTTTTGGTTGCTAACCAAATTCTGTTGTCCAGGTACCTTCATCGATGTTCAAAAGTAAGCAAGTTCGAAACGTGGTTGTGATAAAGCCGTAAAGAGGTTGTAGTTCTTAAAATGGTTCATCAAGATGATGATATGATAAATGATAAATGGTTTGCACGATTGGAACTAAAGAAATAGGATTGCGTTTACGGGAAGTAGTTTTTGATCAGTTATGTTAAAAAGTTAGACGCCGCCGAGTTTCTTACTGGTTCTTCTCGCTAGGTTGCGGCATTCCGAACCAGTGGTAGATTCATTTTAGTTTGAAACTGTAATTGTAAAAGTAACTTTAACCGTGATATTTGATTGAGGGTTTGCGATAGCAATTGCACCCTAATCAGATAAGTGTTGCCATTTTCGGGACTTGGCAGGGAAAATGACGAGTGCGTGTGTGATGTAGTTAATTAAATGGACTGGCCTATATATGGGTCGACGTTCTTGAGCAGATCTTGAGCAGAGACTGTGATTATTATTTTGACTATGACAATGACTTTGGCCTTTGTTATTGGAGGGCGAGTGAATAGTCTAAGGAGCTGGCTCATGCGGGTTGAGGTTCCAGATCACTTCATTTACGGCAGTGTGTGAACGTGTGACGTTCGTTGTTGGTGTGAGCTAGATGGTGAGTGAATGGTCTAAGGAACTGGCTCATGCGGGTTGAGGTTCCGGATCACTTCATTTACGGCAGTGTGTGAACGTGTGACGTTCGTTGTTGGTGTGAGCTAGGTGATGAGTGAATGGTCTAAGGAACTGACTCATGCGGGTCGAGGTTCCGGATCACTTCATTCGTGGCAGCGTGTAAACGTGTGTTACAAGTGGGAAGGGCGCTGACTAGTTGTGTGTGTTTCATGTTGTCTATCCTGGGCTTTGGTGGTGACATCCGGGTCATACACACTATTTGTGTTGATTGAAAGGATTCACTAGTGCCTCCCAGATGAGTTCCGGAGTCTATCCTGGTAAGAGTGTCGTCCGGGCCAGACTCGTAGGAGTTGGTTGAAGGGACACACTCCTTCCAGATGTTGTGTTATAGTAAGTTACTGAGTCTATCCTGGTAAGAGTGTCGTCCGGGCCAGACTCGTGGGAGTTGGTTGAAGGGACACACTCCTTCCAGATGTTGTGTTATAGTAAGTTCCTGAGTCGATCCTGGTAAGAGTGTCGTCCGGGCCAGGCTCAAGGGAGTTGGTTGAAAGGACACACTCCTTCCAGATGTGTATTGCGATTGACAGCTGAAGTGATGACTGACAATTGACAGATTGAAGTACTGACTGGTTGGGTGTTATATTAAGTTCCTGAGTCTATCCTGGTAAGGAAGTGTCGTCCGGGCCAGACTCAAGGGAGGTGGTTGAAAGGACACACTCCTTCCAGATGTGTATTGTGATTGACAGCTGAGGTGATGACTAGCAATTGACAGATGGTTGGGTTGGGTCTGTTGTACGTCATCACATGAGGTGGTGGTTGGTTGATGCGATTGACAGCTGGTGTGATGATTGACAATTGATGCATGACAGACGGAGGTGACCTAGAAGCAGTGAAGTGTCAGGGATGGGCGAGCGTATTTAGAGGTGTACTTCACCTGTGTGTTGTTCTTTGTAGACATCCTTGGACGCTGGCAGTCGCACGGGGACGTGCGAATGTCAGTATGGCCGTGTCGGCTCGTTGATATTGTAGTGTGAATGGTCCTAGCGTTGCGCCATTACGTCATTCCCACTACCAACATTTTATTGTAAGAGAGAGAGAGCGGTGGCGCGTGTGACACATTCCGATCTGGGCTCTCGACGAGAGCGCTGCTTCGTTCGTGCGGTGTACTGTGTTATATAGGTTGTGTTGTACAAAGTAGGTGGTATCGTGCGATGTGTGTCGTGTAGATTAGATTGGTCGGAAGAGGTTCGGTAAAGGGGAGGTGGTGTACCGACTAGGTAGGCGTAGGGTTAGTCAGTTAGTGTGTCAGTTAATGAGAAGGCTTCTCAATTAGGCCCGTACCCATGTGACGCCCACAGCAATGTAATTCGATCTACCTGATAATGAATAATGATAATACTAGAATAGCCTTCTGATGTCGTCCACTGGTCCATCTCTGGTCATCACTGGCGACATATACGAATGATTCAACAAAAATAATATTATCAAATTATGAAAAATTCTTTATTGACATTTTAGAGGTGATTGACTGTTGACACTTGAAAACATAGAGATAATAATAATAAGTAGAGTAGGCATACCTACCTTAAAAACGTGCCAAAAATACACTCACACACGCACAATCCCGCAACCTAAAATGGCGCGTGTTCATTGTGATGTCTCAAGTTGTGCGTGTGTGAGTGTTCATGTATACATTTTAGGGAGGCCATCTTAAGGGCAGTGCAATAAAATTTCTGCCACGATCTGTTTTATTGTTATGTTTAAAAATGTAGTGTTGTCTCTTACACACTTATGAAAATTTTGATAAGCTTAAGCTATTTTCCGATCCACTATTTTCTATAGGACATTATGCCAAGTCCTCTTCTTGTTGGTCTATGCTTGAAAAATTGAAAAGTGACATTGACACTTCATTTGTTGGATTTGACCATAGAGATAATAACAATAATAATATAGAGGTGCCATAATGTCCTATAGAAAATAGTGGATCGGAAAATAGCTCAAGCTTATCAAAATTTTCATAAGTGTGTAAGAGAAAACATTACATTTTTGACATAATAATTAGAGCTTCCATTACGTAATTACGTAATTACGCAATTACGTAATTACGGACCAAATTTAGGATTTTCACAATTCCGTAACTGAAGGTTAAAATTCCGTAATTACGTAACTATATAATATTAATTTGAAAGGCTGAAATGTTATATTAAATTTTGACTTAACACAATAGGCCAGTCAAATTTGACCCAAAAAATCGCAAAAATCGCAATCAAACGGCTAGTTCTGATTTTTAATATATTGTTAGGACCACTACCAGTAGTCTAAATCCAATTTTGCTGCTTTAAAAGACCTGTGCAGCACTCGAAAAACCGCGAAATTTGTACACTCTTTTTCCTAGTCCTAAACTATGCGTTTCTAAAAAAATATATTCAGTATTTTTTGAAGTAGACTAAAATTTCTACAATTAAAGACCAGAACGAGCTCTTTAAATTTATTATTTACTGAGATACAGCTCTCTAAAAGTTGACATTTATTTCCAAAAAAGTGAAATAATAAGATTTAGTCAATTTTTGACCGCGATCTTGGGATAATACGCATTTTACGGGTAGAATTATAGGCAAAAATGTTGTCAAAAATCGAGTTGTAGCAGTTCATATTTTCGGTGTCTCATTATGTGGCCGAGATATTCAAGCTTTCTTTTCTTTACTAGATATAAAATTTCTGCTTTTTTCTTCACGCGACTTAGCACGGTTACGTTTTTAATTTTGTCTCTCCAGGATATCCTTAACATTCTCCTGTATACCCACATTTCGAAGGCTTCAATTTTCTTACAACTCGACTCTGTGAGGGTCCATGCTTCAACGCCATATAAGAGAATGGAGAAAACATAACAGCGTGCTAATCGCACTCGTAGCTGGATGTTCAGCTTCTTATTGCACAGAAGTGATTTAAGCTTAAAGAAAGCATTACGGGCCTGGTCTATGCGGCACCTTATTTCAAGACTGCGGTCTCCCGTGTCATCAACCCAGCATCCCAAATATTTGTATTTACTAACTTTTTGTAAGGGATGTCCATTACAAAGTAGAGATGGGTTAGCAGGTGGTATTTTGCAAACTATCATAATATACATATTTGGTTTTATTGGTGTTGATATTGAGGCCATACGTTGAGCTAACAGATTGGACTTTGTCTATAAGGATCTCAAGTTCTTCTATTGTAGGTGCAAGTAATACAGTGTCGTTGGCATAACGGATATTATTAATAATCTGACCATTCACTGTGATACCTACATACACCCGATCCAATGCTTCTTTGAAAATCATTTCCGAGTATATGTTAAAATATATAATTGGCGAGACAATACATCCCTGCCGTACTCCACGTAAGAATGTCAAAAATCTAATTAGCTTTAATTTAAGGATAGATCGACATCTCTAGGCCATATAGATTATTCACAAATCTTAAAAATCCAAAAAATGGGAAAACAATTTTGCAAATTTGCTTTGTTTAGTTTGGTTTGAGAGTAGCTTGAAAGGAAAAATCATGAGCCAGAACCCAGAACTAGAGCTGGTTCTGGTCTCAAATTGTAGCAATTATAGTCTACTTTAAAAAAGTTGCAAAATTGGATTTATACTACTGGTAGTGGTTCTAACAACATATTATAAAATCAGAACTAGCCGTTTGATTGCGCTTTTAATGTAAAATAAAATTTGACTGGTCTAATAGTCCTACTTTGTTAGGTTTATTGTAATGGAAAATTGAAAAAAACTTGTACGTACGTATTTTATCAATTTTTAAAGACCTGACGCACTCTGTGCGTCTCGATTTCTATTGTAAATGTTCCAAAGGTGCTAATATAGGTAGTACTGACTATCTCTCTAGTTGTAAGCTAGTTGTGTTGTAGTTGTAACCAAAATTCTGGTGACGGTCTGACTGAATGGGATCTAGAATACCGATTTGCGTTTCATATGATTCATTTTATTATAGATCCCTTTCAGGACGAATTTAATCCCTAATGGTAGATTTAAATTATTATTATAAGCTAATTTGGGAATTTTCATTTCATTTTCATTGTTAAAAAAATGTACAAAATCCAGTTACGTAATTACGTAACTAGAGTATTAAAATGCGTAACCAGTTACGTAATTGGAAAGTCCGTAATTTTGGAAGCTCTAATAATAATAAAACAGTTTGCGGCAGACTTAAAACAAAAAATGGCCTCCCTAAAATGTATTCATGAACACTCACACACGCACAACTTGAGACATCACAATGAACACCTGCCATTTTTAACCGACTTCAAAAAAAGGAGGTTCTGTATTCGACCCGTATGTATGTATGTATGTATGTATGTATGTATGTAAGTATGTTCGCGATTATCTCCGCAACTAATGAACCGATTTTGATGAAGTTTTCACTATCGTAATCTACATACTTTCGAGAAGGTTTTAGTATATAACACATTAAGTTATCATTCTTATATACGAAGTTATAACCATAAATGTATACATATGTCACTAATATGTTCTCTGATATTGCCAGACCTATTGCTGAAGTCTAATATACCTATTCTGTCCAAAGACTTCACTCTGCTACGCCTACGTAACATTGACCTTTTACAAAAACTTTTGGGCCGAAGTCAGTACAGCTGTACTATAGAGTGATTCCTTGGAGTTAGTGCATGGTTACGTGTATTTCCATCCTATACAAAGCCAAACCGCAAGGGTGTGAAACTGGTCGCGTATAGATTGTAAATTACTTTTTAATCGAGGTCTTCCAAATTATACAAGAGTAGTACGCATACAAACTAATCTCGTATAGGTCGGAAGTTAGGTTAGGTTGAGTTAGAACATTATAAAACCATTCTCCTATACTTAGTATGACACATAAAATGTATGTAATATGTCACAGGATATTTAATAATAATTAATAATATATAGGTCACAATCTATTTTACATAGTTCTTATTTATATTATTATTAATATAAAGAAAACAAATCACTAAAAAGCATAAAATAATTTTTTTCAAAGAAAAATGAACCGACTTCAAACCATTCGAACAAAAAAGTTTAAAATAATTTTTTTTCATTTAGATTGACGATTAAACTACCTAACTCAAATAATATATAATTTTTTGGAGTCGGCGCCAAACCACATTCAATTCGTCGGAATCGAATTCGGGGAGCATATTTTCGACTTGAAAAGTATGAGTCATTTGGCGCCGACTTCAAAAAATTATATATCATTTGAGTTAGGTAGTTTAATCGTCAATCTAAATGAAAAAAAATTTTTTTAAACTTTTTTGTTCGAATGGTTTGAAGTCGGTTCATTTTTCTTTGAAAAAAATTATTTTATGTTTTCGGATTGTGCGTGTATGATACCTAATCTAAGCGTGTGTGAGTGTATTTCTGACACGTTTTTAAAGTAGGTACTATGGTTTCTCCACTACTATTACTTTCTCAGTGGATTTGACCAACGAGAAATTAATAGCAGTGTTCTGCTGTGGTCATAGAGATAATAATAATTATTATCTCTGTGGCTGTGGTAGCTTCTGTTTTGTAACTTTACGTATAATAGTAACTAATACCTAATCTGTGGTTTTCCGTTTTGTACGTCTGTGGTAAACCATTAACCAACTTGTAAACAATTTAAAAAATATAATAGAATTTAATTAATTAAACATAAATATTGAAATAAAACAAAATACAATTTAAACCTTTAGTTTAAGTTGGCTCGAAGTAAGATAAGACTCACAGAAACATGACTGAAAGCGGTGAAAAGCGTTCTTCAGCAAAGATGTAAGTATTTTATTATTTTTTTTAATTATTATTTAATAATAATAATTATTATTTATTAGTAAGAAGTACAATAATAATTATTATTTAATAATAATTTGATAAGTTTTTCAGTTAACTAATCGGGTATAATGGTAGCAACGTAATACTACTAATGAGAACTTGATGAAAGCTAATATTATGAACACTATTAAGAAGGTATATATGTAGTTGTCTACCTTAAGTTTACAAGTAGACCCTTGAGCTGCACAACAGTAGGTACCTATAATGAATGCTATTTCTTAATAGGCGAGAAATCGTTTTTCACCTGTGTTTTTCACTGACACTTTCAATTAGATTTTGTATGGTACTGCATATCTTTACCACCATTACTATTTTCTAGCATTTTCTATAAAATTAAATGTATAAAAAGTTGTTTTAGGCGTAGGTATATTAAATTATTGAAAAATTTGGCATAGAGAATAATTTCTTGTAAACTCACTAAATTTCTTGTAACTCACTTAGGTCACTTTTATGTGGAAATACTTTATTTCTTTTGAGTTTATTTCAGATAGTTATTGTTTCTTGTAATAATCATTGTTGCAAAATTTTATGATATAACAGAAATATATTTGTTGTAGATGGTGGATTACATTCGGATTGGTCTGTGGAGCTACATTCCTGACACGGTTTTATAAAGTATTGGAACCAGATCATGTGTGGTTAGTCTGCTAAATAACTCATATTTAAAAGTAATACTTATTGATTAATAATAGTTATTGACTTGTTGTTTAACTAGCCAATGCCAGCAACTTAATCCATTAATTAATTTATTTGATATCTTTATTGCGTATGCAATGGTGCTCATTTTCATGCACAAAATCCCTAAACTAAACAAAATTGACAGGTCACAATGTTCCCTGCAGAAAGGGATAGCATTCAATCAATTAAGTTTAGTATAGAGATGTGCATAATAGAACTCTTTGATTTTCAGGAAGTAGCCTTTAAATCTCCTAATCCTCTACCTGCTTGGTAAAAATCAGTCAGCTGTCCAGTTAGGACAGGTTTAGTTTAGACAAACAGACAGACAGACTATTTTTGATGTGATAACATCTTATAAATCGATGAGCGCCGGCTACACACACGAAAAAGCATGACTCATTGTCACGTATCGCGTGCAAGCGAAAGCGCGGAACAAGCGATAGAGAGGCAATGTTTTCTTATGATGTTAACATGTAAAATTATCATCCATTAACAGACTTTACAGATAGCCTATTTTTTAGTTTTAAATATATTTGGAATAAGTACATAATTGTTCAAATAATAATATAAATAAGCTTAATACGAGGCTTATTTTAAAATTACCAGCGGAAATTTTTAATTTTATTTATTTGTATTTATAGACTAGATGATGCACACGGCTTCGCCCGTGTGGATTTAGTTTTTTAAAAATCCCGTGGGATCTTTTGATTTTCCAGAACAAAAAGTAGCTTATCTGTAGAAACCCGTCCCCAAAACGGAAAAATCCCGTGGGATCCCCACGATTTGAATACAATTCCTTACAGCATCAGGGTTGAGGAGTTGGATATGTACCTACTCGAGTTCATTCAACGATAAAGTCTTTAATTGGTACCCCCAATATCAATTTAAATAACCGAAAGTTTCTAAAACCCATTAGTTTTGGGGATTAGGTCCCCTACAGCATCAGGATTGAGGAGTTGGAATCCAAATTTTTTATAGAACAAGGTCGCAATGTTTCTCTATCGATTAAAAAAAAAATTACGCAAATCGGTTCAGAAATCTCGGAGATATCTGTGTACATAGGTAGAAAAACACAACTCCTCCTTTTTTGAAAGTCGGTTAAAAAAGTAGCCTATGTTACTCCCTGGTTAATTCTCTACTTGTATGTGAAGGTCCCGTCAAAATCGGTTCAGCCGTTCCGAAGATTAGCCCGTTCAAACAGACAGACAGACAGACAGACAGACAAAAATTTTAAAAACGTGTGATTCGGTTATGGTAGCGTTCAAATAACCATATTAGCTTAATATGAGGTAGTTATTTCGATATTACAGACAGACACTTCAATTTTATTTATTAGTATAGTATAGATAAAAGAATATATTATATTCAGAACTGGATATTTTATTTTCACTGCTCAAGTGGTGGTGGTGGGTTTTCTACTAGGGAGTAAGGTAAAGCGATATGTGTCCCAACTTTTTAAAAAACGTTTTTACTTTCTTTTTCTTATAATACTGATAATAATAACTGATCTATTCAAATAAATTTTATTTTCAAATAATGTTTTCCAGTTGGGACGAAACACATTTTGGTAAAATGGCAAGCAGTTACATAAACAGAACCTTCTTTTTCGACGTTCACCCTCCCCTTGGAAAGGTAATTGTTTTTAACTGATTACAAATCAAAAGGAGCTTGTAAAAAGTCATTCTATAGTTTGTTTTTTTTTTTTCAGATGCTCATAGCTTTGTCAGGTAAACTGACAGGCTATGATGGTACATTTCATTTTGAAAAACCAGGTAGCAAGTTTGATGGAGCAAGATATGAAGGGATGCGAATTGTAAGTTTAATAATTTTCTCACATCACAGCATGCATTGCTTAGTACTGTTGGGACTTCGTCCAGCCCACTCCAGATTAAGATAAAAACTCAGTACAAGTAGCGGCACGAAAGTCTAGCGCTGACCTTCAAGTGCGCGCAGCGTCGTACGAGTGAGCGGGACACAGTACGACTGGAGAGTCAATCAGCACTTCCGAGCGATCCTAGAGCTAATTAGTGCTTACGAACAATCCCCACGCCCTCCCCGCGACCCCCTCACCACCCCGAGATACCTCATTTTCGAATTCTGCGCATTGAAGGTCAGCGTTAGACTTTCGTGCCGCTACTTATAAGTACTATTTCAGGAAAATAATAGTTCACTTTTTAACCCCCGACGCAAAAACGACGGGGTGTTATAAGTTTGACGTGTCTGTGTGTGTGTGTGTGTGTGTGTGTGTGTGTGTGTGTGTGTGTGTGTGTGTGTGTGTGTGTGTCTGTTCCCCTGTGGCGCTCAAACGGGTGGACCGATTTGAATGCGGTTTTTTTTGTTTGAAAGGTGAATTAGTCGAGAGTGTTCTTAGCTATGTTTGATGAAAATCGGTCCAAGATGGCCGCCGCTACAAAATGGCGGATGATATATTTTTTCACAACTCCCTTGATATGGGTATCAAATGAAAGGGCTTGACTAGTAGAATAGCACTATTGCAAATTCAAGATGGCCGCCGCCACTAAATGGCGAATGTCGGGGGTTTTTTAAATTTTCAATTTACACTTGTTCTATTAGAGTTTGCATTATTAGGCCTTATTGTACCTGCATTTTTGTGCTGTGAATGTTTACATGCATTCATTAATTCATGGGACTGTATATTACGTAGAACACTGATCTAAACTTTTAAATTGTTTTATCATGTTTATTATTTACAGTTTTGCACAACATTGGGAGCTTTGATAATACCGCTAACATTTCTGACAATTTGGGAAATGACAAAGAATCTTGATGCTACTGTAATTGGTACATTGCTTCTACTATGTGGTATGTTATGGTAATCTTTATTTATTTGATTCTAAGTTTTCGTTTCCATCTAAAATCTGACATGACGATTATGAAGGTCTGACGGCCATATGCCGAAAAGTCACTACAGTGATGTCAAAAGTTATTCCCAGTCACTGTGTTTGATAATCTGGTAATCTATACCTATACTGACTGACTACCTGATCTATCAACACACAGCCTATACCTTCGAATAGTTTCGAAGCTTGAAATGTTGACTCTTTTATGACGTAGGCAACTCGCTAAGAAATGATTAATTATTAGAAATTTCACCCCTAAGGGTGTCAGGAAGGGGATAAAAGTTTATATGAAAATCCGTCATTTTCCACGTTATGTCGATGTAGTTTAGTATTAGAATTACTAGAAATTCCACCCCAAAGCAGTTAAATAAGAGATGAAAGATGAAATACCTAGTCAAAACAGATCTTGTTCTTTTCAGATGTTGGCTTTTTGACACTCAATAGGTACATTCTACTGGACCCAATACTGCTATTTTTCATGAGCTGTACGATTTATGGTGTTTTTAAGGTAAATATAGTTTTTCTTAATATTAATTTGATAAAAAATAAAAACTGTTTATTTTTAACCCCCGACGCAAAAACGACGGGGTGTTATAAGTTTGACGTGTCTGTGTGTGTGTGTGTGTGTGTGTGTGTGTGTGTGTGTGTGTGTGTGTGTGTGTGTGTGTGTGTGTGTGTGTGTGTGTGTGTGTGTGTGTGTCTGTCTGTTCCCCTGTAGCGCTCAAACGGGTGAACCGATTTGAATGCGGTTTTTTTGTTTGAAAGGTAAATTAGTCGAGAGTGTTGTTAGCTATATTTGATGAAAATCGGTCCAAAATGGCCGCCGCTACAAAATGGTGGATTACATATTTTATCACAACGCCCTCAATATGGGTATCAAATGAAAATGCTTGACTAGTAAAATAGCACTATGCAAATCCAAGATGGCCGCCACCACAAAATGGCAAATGTCGGGGGTTTTTAAAATTTTTAATTTATACTTGTTATAATGTCAAAATCAAATAACCCATTAAAATTACAAGTTAGATTCGTATATATCGATACCAGAAATTTCAATTGTCGTAAAGGACATTCGGCAAAATGTGTTTTAAGACAATTGAAATTTCTGGTATCGATATTATTGGCAATAATTGGTATTGGATTGGTTTTAGGTAGTACAATAATAGCGCTACGTTTTCGATGTCATTCCCCTTACTTACATCCTGGTTTTTTGTATATAATAGCGCAACGGTCGTCGGGCGTGGGAATATTAGTCACGTTCATGCAGGCTATAATATTCTTTAAAAAAATTGGCTGTCTGTAAAGTCGGTTTACCCTTCCTTAGGCCGATCGTGCCTTCTCTATCGCTTGTACAGCGCTCTCGCTT
The DNA here is from genome assembly GCA_920104075.1 of Melanargia galathea. NCBI lineage: Eukaryota > Metazoa > Arthropoda > Insecta > Lepidoptera > Nymphalidae > Melanargia > Melanargia galathea. Next base: position 10,969,719 of record OV049875.1, read on the forward strand.
ACACGCGGAACGTGACAATGAGTCATGCTTTTTCTTGCGTGCGGCCGGTGTTCATCGATTTATAGGACGTTATCACGTCAAAAAAAATAGGCTTGAGGACAGTAATGTCCGATGGAAAATAATGATGTCTAAGTTGGAACGCGCTTGCCTAGAAAATGCGTATTCACAGGTCCGTTCTCTGACCGAGGAAGGTCTGCCGCCGTTCTGCGGTCGCATACTGGCGTGGCAGGCGGGGCTGGGCGCGGCGCTCGCGTGCACCATGTCGGTGAAGTTCGTGGGGCTGTTCGTGGTACTGTTCGCCGGCCTGCGCACTGTCGCCGACCTGTGGAACGTTCTCGGCGATTTGACGAAGCCTGTTGTAAGAACTATTTCTTTGAAATCATCATCATCATCATGATCAACCCATTACCGGCTCACTATAGAGCACGGGTCTCCTCTCAGAGGGAGAAGGGTTTTTGGCCATAGTCAACCACGCTGGCCAAGCGGATTGGCAGACTTCACACACCTTTGAGAACGTTATGGAGAACTCTCAGGCATGCAGGTTTCCTCGCGTCGTACGAGTGAGCGGGACACAATACGATTGGAGAGCCAATCAGCGCTTACGAGTGATCCGCGAGAGCTAATCAGTGCTTACGAACGATCCCCAAGCCCTCCCCGCGACCCCCTCACCACCCGAGATACCTCATTTTTGACTTCTGCACATTGAAGGTCACCGGTCGACTTATATTACGCGGGTTATATCTTTTTATGGCTATATTATTTCGTTGTCTGAAATCGCTTTTGCCTTAGGCTAAGTTTTACATTACTACATCATAGTATATACATTGTACGTGTCAAGAGTTACAGTTTATAGTCAGGGTTATTGGGTTGAATAAAAACTGCCATACATATTTCAGTTTAGCCCTCTTTCATCTTAGAATGCATCGAAGAACTACATTTTATTCTTGTGTCAATTTACACTTTCAAGAAATAAAGTTTATTATTGAGATTTGAGAATAGCAAGAAAGTGAAGAGTTATATTTTAACGGGACATTTATAGGTGACCCCCATTGTTACATACTAAACTACAAACAGAAACCTATAATTAATTCTTAAGCTACAACAAACTTAAACAATTTGCTAGTCTTATTTTAACATTTATAATATGACTTTTTGCAGAGTTTAACAGTGAAACATCTTATTGGGAGAAGCGTAACATTGATTCTATGGCCGATAATGTTGTACGTATTTTTCTTCTGGATTCATCTCACAGTTCTCAGTAAAAGGTAAGCAATTAGCTGTGCACTGGTGCCGATACATATTATATTTTATAGATTTTACTTCGATTAATAAATAATGTGTAAGTTATGCAGTTCCGGATTTAGAAAAACGTAAATCCACGCAGACGATGTCGCAGGACTGAGCTAGTCTTATATAAAAGAACCATTGCTTGTTTTTATCGACTTATGTTCTTTTATCATTTAATTAATTCTTACCCACACGTATGCGTTAATTTACTTTACCCACACGTAACTTACTTTTTTATTAGAGGTTTATGCGTTTTAATGATACAATTCCTGAAAAACTACTGCGCCGATTTTGATGCGACTTTTGCGCATCACAGTTATCACCTCTGAGCAGGTTTGGTTCACCCGGCGTGGGTTTAAAAAAAAATCTCGTCCATAAGCGGTAACGGCGACGGGTTCTACTCGTCGGGTTTCCAAGCGCGGCTGGAAGGCAACAGCCTGAACAACGCGAGCGCGCCGCAAGTGCTCGCCTTCGGCGCGGCCCTCACGCTGAAGAACCACCGCACCGGCGGCGGCTACCTGCACTCGCACCACCACCTGTACCCCGCGGGCGCCGGCGCCAGGCAACAGCAGGTCACTCATAATATGATACGAAACAACCGGATATTCCGATGACTGGCCTACGAAGAAAGTTAAAAAGGGACATAAATATGTCTCTGACTCGTTTCAACTCAATCTGTCTCGTTTTAACTCAGATTCATGTCTGAGTAGTGTCAGAGTATGGTGTAGATCACAGCCTTAAAATCATGTTTGATCAATAGATCATGTTAGGCCTACTTGCGTCGGCTTTTGCGTAAAGGCCAAATTAGACGGTGCCCCGTTCATCGTTCATTTTAGCGGTGAACGATACACGATACGATATTTACTACGGCAAAGTGCCTGTGAACGATGAACGGTCGGTGTTTAGACGCTTCATTTTCGATGATACACCGATGAAGCCTCGAAAATGAAAGCAAAAATCTCTAAAAATGAACCGTCTAATTTGGCCTTTAACGAACTAACGGGTATGATGTCGTCTATCCACTTACTGGGGGTTGTCGCAATGATCATGCTAGGCTTACATGCTTAAAGTAGTCTCCGACGTCGACGTCGACGTCAACAGGTTGACGTCCACTGCTAAACATAGTTCTCTTGTAGAGGTTTTCACGTGTCGCGATCTTGAATCGCTTATATCCTTCAACTCGTAAGATGTCATTGGTGCATCAAGTGGGTATTTGTCAACGCTGCGCTTTTCTGTGCGACGTCGGCATTCCAACACCTTGGGACCCCAACGGTCGGTCGGTGTCAGTTCTTGGTCGCAAGTTCCGACCACTGTGAGAGGTCAGTGCCCAGCGTTAGGACGCTAAGTGCCTGTTTCACCACCTTCTGATATGTATTAGATAGCTATCTACAACTTTTGTCTTTGTCACTTGACATAAAGTAAGAAAGTGACAAAACTTACGTTTAGGCTATCCAACACTTATCAGAAGGTGGTGAAACAGGCCGTAAAGAGCATAATGTTTCAGATAACGACATACACGCACAAGGACGAGAACAACAGATGGGTGGTGAAGCCGTACGACCGCGAGCAGGTGGACGGGGTCGTGCTGGTACGCAGCGGCGACCTGGTGCGCCTGACGCACGCGACCACCGGCCGCAACCTGCACTCGCACCGCGAGCGCGCGCCCCTCACCACCAAGTTCATGCAGGTCACCGGCTACGGCGAGGTGAGCACCGCAGCCTTGAAGGCTGATACACTGACGGACGACCACTATAGATCTATTATTATAGCATACCTATTACCTATGTTAGCCTAGTATTATAGAATAGAATAGAAAAGTTTTTTATTGAAATAAACTTTTACAAGTACTTTTGCATCGTCAAATTGAATCTACCACTGGTTCGGAATGCCGTTCCAACCGAGAAGAACCAGCAAGAAACTCGGCGGTTTTTTTTAAATACCTAAGTTAGGCTAGTATTATAGATCAAACCCATTTAAATAAACCTTTTTTTTTATTATTTAAGCCTCCTTTATCCTTAATAATTTGGTTTATAAATTGAGATTTGTATTATAGCTGGTTTTTATTAAGGACCTCTCTTCGAGTGTAGGCCTCTTCCATCTTTCTCCACATCTTTCTATTTGAAGCTTTACTAATCCAGTTTTCTCCAGTAAATTCTTTAATTTCATCTGACCAACGTTCTAATGGCCTGCCTCTTTGTCTCTTTCCATGGGGACCTGACCATGTAGATACCTTTTTTACCCGACTGGGTTATGTGTTTCACCTGTGTGTATGTATGTCCATTCCTATGTCCGCGTGTAACTAATAAACGGCTCAACGGATTTTGATAAATGATACGTCATTAGATTTGTCTTCATGACGCGAGTGTTATAGGGTACCTAAATTAAAAAAAAAATTAAAATGGCGGACTTTATGCGCTTTAATGTGCGAGCTGAAAAAAAATTTTTTCCTCAAGACCCTCGAGTGGGGTATCAAAATGAAGGGATTTAAAAGGCAAATACAAAAATGTATACAATTATATATTTGAAAATAAGTTGGAGTGATAAATCACAGAAAATGACCGTTTCCTATGTCAGTTCGTAACTACTCAACGACTCAACTTATTTTGATAAATGATACGTCATTAGATTTGTCTTAACAGCGCAAATGTTACTGGGTACATAAAATTAATAAAAATTCAAAATGGCGGATTTTATGCACTTTAATGTGCGAGCTGAAAAAAATTTTTTTCCTCAAGACCCTCGAGTGGGGTATCAAAATAAAGGGCTTTAAAAGGCAAATACGAAAATATATACAATCTATGTGTTTGTAATCAGTTTGGAGTGACAAATCATAGAAAACAAAATAAATAACAACTACACTGTGAGTAAATTGGTGGTAATTTATTTAAGATCCCTTCCCACTCCACTCTACCACATTCCACATAATCCCCCCTACACCTCCCCCCTTCCCATCAATTATTGTAACACTAATAATTTAACCTTAAATCGCCAAACACTAAAATAATACAATAATATTATGAAGGACCTTATTAAAGTTTCTAGTGTTCAACAGATGGCGCTAATAGTCGTCTTAAACGCGCTATTACCTACACGCGGAGTGACACAGGCCTGTCTCTTGTAAAAATATGCATCTAAAAATTTTTCATAGTTTTGCACTAAAAACCAAGAAATAAATTACGTAATTAAAAAAACTAAAAACCCGACTGCGTAAAACAAACTAGTTCTGGTAACTGAAAAGCAAAAAACAAGCTTTGTACTTTATAAACTAGAATTTGATAAGATCATAAACATAATTAATTTGTTAGAAAATGTATGGCAGGCGGGGGCATTACTTAGCCAACTACTCAGGACTATTAGTTCGCCCCCGCATGCCATACATTTTCTAACATTAATTATGTTTATGATCTTATCAAATTCTAGTTTATAAAGTACAAAGCTTGTTTTTTGCTTTTCAGTTACCAGAACTAGTTTAGTAGTTTGTTTTACGCAGTCGGGTTTTTAGTTTTTTTAATTACGTAATTTATTGTCCATTTTTTATCGTTCATACGTGCAACATGACCTGCCCATGCCCATTTTAGTCTTTTACTATGTTGTAAAGCATCTATAACATTTGTTTTTTGTCGTATTTCAGTGTTTCTTTTTTTATCTAAGCGTTTAATGTTCAGTATACTCCGTTCCATAACTCTCTGACATGAAGTTATTCTGTTTTCAGTGAAATTATTAAAGATCCAAGTTTGACATCCATAAGTGAGGCAAGGCAAAATACAGGTGTCAAGAATTTTCTTTTTCATTTTCAAGGGAAAGTTTGATTTGAGTATTTCTTTAAAGCTCCAAAATTTTTTCCAAGTCATATTTATACGTCGGTCTAATTCATCACGATGTCTGGATTTTTTAAAAGATATTAGTTTCCCCAGGTAGATGTACTCTGAGACATATTCCAATATTTGGTTGTTAACTACAATTTGTTTCTCAAGGTTGTTTGTCTTGATTTTTGTTTTCATAGTATTTAATTCTAAGCCTATCCTTTTGCTGACTGAGAATATATCATTTATCATTGACTCTAGTTGTGTGGCAGTCTCAGCGAATAGAACAATGTCATCAGCAGGGGCGTAGCTACCGCCGTATATGCCGTATCAATTATACGGGGCCCCCAAGCCACGGGGGCCCCCGACGTGCGTAAGCAAATATTAACGAAAACTTCCCAAATTTTTGTTTATTTCAGAAATGACAAAAGTAAAAAAATGTTGTCCAAGAAGTTGTCCATAGACGCAGAATCTTTAGAAAAACTAAAGTCATCATTAGCTATAAATGATTTAATAATTAATCAGTTTGCCGAAAAAAAGGCAAGGAGAGTATAGGTATATTTAATTTGAAATGTTTGTAAAAATTTTAGAAAAAGTGACAGATAAACAATTATGATGAATAAATATTGCTTTTAATTTTATGCAAATTTTTTTTCTTTTGTGAGAAATCCTTACCCTTCATAAGGGCTCCCAAACAAATTTTTATATGGGGCCCCGCCAAGGTACGCTACGCCACTGGTCATCAGCAAACCTTACCGAAAGAAAACCTTAAACCTGTTTATTGGAAATAAATGATTACGTAGGTATGTATATACTAACACTTTATCGCGTGTAAGAGGACCGCTCTCGGAAAAGAGAGACAGGTTATGGTAGTGATGATTAGTGATTACTGACAAGATACCACAATAAAAAACTCGAAATTTCAAATATTTTCCTGTCATTTGTAAAAGTTCGTAATGTAATGCAATCAGCTGACGCCTAAATACCTAAATACCTGGATTGTGTTTAGGTAGTATTATAATAGCACTTTTTCGATAGCGGTCCTATATAATAAAACTAGCCGCGGCCCGCGGTTTTATCTTTACTTTTACGCGTTACTGCTGCGCTCCTATATAACTCTGAGACAAGTACAACTCTGAGACTAATACCGGTGTTAGTTGGCTGATCTACGCTAGCGTATTATTATTAAGTATTCCGTAACTCTAGGGCCTATACTCTGATTTTGAATTCCGTGGAATTCTGACGTTTCGTAATGTTACCAGAGATAAAACAATTCCCACAAAAAAGATAGAAAATTCAACACTTATGTAAATGAAAATCAACTGCCGCATGTAAATATGACAAATGTCTGACAGACAATGCCATTCGACTTCCATTTTTGAATTATTTTTTCAAAGTGCTTCTTTTGTTTTCTATTGCTGTTAGTGTGCACTTTCTAGTTTCCACTCTTAGCGATTTCCCAGTGTGCTTAGTCTAAAGCGGAGCACTCGAAAACGAACTCGAAAACTATTGATCGATTTCAGAGTAAAATAGACCTAAAATGGCTTGTATTAAGGTTTGAGTTCGCCAATACATTCAGCATTCGAACAATGTTGAATGTATTGGCGAACTCAAACCTTAATACAAGACATTTTAGGTCTATTTTACTCTGAAATCGATCAATAGTTTTTGAGTTCGTTTTCGAGTGCTCCGCTTTAGACTAAGCACACTGTTTTCCATACAAATAACTCATTCGTAAATGACAGTGACACCTGTCAAAAATCCACCGAATTAAAAATCAGAGTATAGGCTATTCTTTCTCATTCAAAGATTGACTAATATGTTATTCCAGGATGGCGTCGGAGATGCGAACGACGTCTGGAAGATAATAGTGTCCGGGGGCAAGGACGGCGATGAGATACAAACTGTGCGCAGCAAACTCGTGTTCGTACATTACTTGCAGGTAACACCATTCATTTTTAACCCCAGACGCAAAAAGACGGGGTGTTATAAGTTTGACGTGTGTGTGTGTGTGTGTATGCGTGCGTGCGTGCGTGCGTGCGTGCGTGCCTGCGTGCCTGCGTGTCTGTCTGTGTCTGTGTCTGTCTGTCTGTCTGTCTGTTGCCCTGTGGCGCTCAAATGGGTGGACCGATTTGAATGCGGTTTTTTTTGTTTGAAAGGTAAATTAGTCGAGAGTGTTGTTAGCTATGTTTGATGAAAATCGGTCCAAGATGGCCGGCGCTACAAAATTGCGGATTACATATTTTTTCACAACTCCCTTAATATGGGTATCAAATGAAAGGACTCGACTAGTAGAATAGCACTGTTGCAAATTCAAGATGGCGGCCGTCACAAAATTGCGAATGTCGGGGGTTTTTTAAATTTTTAATTTATACTTGTTATCACACTAATATTATTATAAATTTAAGGCGAAAGTTTGTGTGTATGTTTGTTACTCTTTAACGCCGCAACTACTGAACCTATTTGGCTGAAATTCGGAATGGAGATAGTTTCTACCCTGAAATAACACATAGGCTACTTTTTATCCTGGACAAATCCACAGTTCCCGCAGGATTTTGAAAAATCCGTTTGCTACAGCAATCTACAGCCACAGCTATAAGTAGAGTACTATAGCAATCTTCCTGGATTGAAAGTAGGTATAAAGGTACTAGGAAAAGGGAGCAGGAACGGGAACCGGAAATCCACGATTCCCTCGGGATTGTTGAAAAACAAAATTCACGCGGGCGAGGCCGCGGGCAAAAGATAGTTAAGAATATTTCAATTGTACGCACAGAAAGAATAAGCTAGATGCTTTTTTTTTAATTGATGGTCGATAAGCCGGAATAACTCATAGTAACCCAACTCGATCCAATCTATATCAATATGGCCTAATCTGACCCAGTCCGACTCAAGTTCAAAGGCGTTGTTACGAGGTCTCATCGACCTCGGGCTCATTTTTGCTATCGAGTGAATTCTTTACCACCACCACCACCACCAATACCGCCATCCGTGTGACACGTGCACTGTGCAGGCGTGTGCGCTGACGACGACGGGCAAGCAGCTGCCCAAGTGGGGCTACGAGCAGCAGGAGGTCGCGTGCAACCCCAACCTGCGCGACAACAACGCGCTCTGGAACGTCGAGGATAACGACTTCGACCAGTGTAAGTTTATCTACCTATACTAATATAATAAAGCGGAAGAGTTTGTTTGTTTGAACGCGCTAATCTCAGGAACTACTGGACCGATTTCAAAAATTCTTTCACCATTGGATATGTAAGTGATCCTTGAGTGCTATAGGCTATATATATACCACGGGCGAAGCCGGGGCGGACCGCTAGTACTAATATAAAGAAGCTTGTCCTGACTGACTGACTGACTGATCATCAACGCACAGCCTAAACCACTGAAGGTAGAAACTTGAAATTTTCACAGTAGCTTCCTTTTATGACGTAGGCGCACACTAAGAAAGGATTATTGTGAATTCCACCCCTAAGGGGGTTAAATAGGGGATGAAAGTTTGTATGAATGTCCGTCATTTTTCAAGTTGTATCCATGAAAATTAGTATTTAGGTTTTCGGTTAAAAATCAAGTTTCGATGCGTTTCTAATTTTATAATAAACAAGTGCACATTTATCTGTCGTTGCGCTCGAGCCATGCTCCGATCTGTTAGAATAGAATAGAATAGAAAAGTTTTTTACTCAAATAAACTTTTACAAGTAGGTACTTTTGAATCGTCAATTGAATCTACCACCAGTTAATCGTCCGTCGACGATCTTCGATCTCCGATTTTAGGAAAGGAAAAGTAACTTTCCTAAATTTTATTATATTTTATTTATTTATTCATCAGTGTTAAAAAAATTGATATAGGTACTTAGATGTTTAATATAGCCACATGAGAATACATAGTTAAAATAAAGAATTGCACTGTAGTGTACTCTTATGCAAGACTGTGTACATTAAAATTGACATAACATTTAATTAATGGTTTTTGTATATTATTTCAGATGTCTTATTATTTCAGATGTATTTATATTCGTATACCGAAACAATAAGTTAACGGAAAGACGCATTTCTGAACAAATATGCTGTGCAGAGAAGCATATTTGCACTCTGAATTAATGCTACAGTGAATTACTGCAGCTGTGCAAATAATATACTGATGTGGAACAAATTATTAATTTATTTTATAAAATATCAAGGTTACAGGTACAGAATACCTATTTATCGTTACTTGCAGTTAATTATATCAAATCAATAAAGAAATAAATCCTTATAATATAATCCTTATATAATTTCCTTTTGTTGTAACTGAGAATTTTTGTTGTGTGTTTGAAGTCATAAGCGCCTGTTTAGTTGCCCTACATGAGAGTTCAAATGCGCAGGACAGTATTTCAATTTTTAGGGTTCCGTACCCAAAGGGTAAAAACGGAGCCCTATTAATGTCACTCGGCTGTCTGTCTGTCTGTCTGTCTGTCTGTCTGTCCGTCTGTCCGCCGGTCACAGGTCTCTAGCTCGCAGACGAAATGAGTTACAAACCTGAAATTTTGGTATTTGGTGTAAAACGTTGACCCAAAATCAAATATTGAATTAAAAATTGAATTAAATTATTTTTCAGGGGGGCTCCCGTACATGAGAAAGGAGCCGGAAAAAAAATTTTTTTTCTTACCCTAGCTTGTGGGGTATCATTGTTTAGAGCTCATTGAGTAGAGTACGAATATATATTTTTTTAATGTTTTGCTTAAAAAGTAAGGAAATGGGGGGTCATCAAAATTGTCAGTTTTAGACCATTTTTGTGACGGGGGCTATCTAAAAAACTAAACCAGTTAGGAATATGATATTTCGGTATATTATGTACTATATGCTCTATTTGTACAACAAATACTGAAAACAACGATTCATAAAATAGTTTATAAGGTGTGACCAAAACAAACGAACTTATTTTGCGTTTTTCTTTCACGGTTTCTTGCGATGTCTAACTCGGAAATTAAATATTTCTTAGACCCAAAATATTATATTGTTCATAATTATGTACGGAACCCTGAAAGAGCGAGGCCCGACTCGCACTTGGCTGATTTTTTATACTCATTTAGGCTCCGATTTCTTCTAGGCCCGCTTCACCTAGTTAACCAAGCTAGTCACCCTTACGCGTTACCTTAGACCTACATACGCACAGGAGGAATTCAGGCCTTAGATTCAATCGATTCATCCTTGTAATGTGGCCAGTGTGATGGATGGATTCAGTCCTTAGATTCAATCAATTCATCCTTGTAACGTGGCCAGTGTGATGGATGGATTCAGTCCTTAGATTCAATCAATTCATCCTTGTAACGTGGCCAGTGTGATGGATGGATTCAGGCCTTAGATTCAATCAATCCATCCTTGTAACGTGGCCAGTGTGATGGATGGATTCAGGCCTTAGATTCAATCAATCCATCCTTGTAACGTGGCCAGTGTGATGGATGGATTCAGGCCTTAGATTCAATCAATCCATCCTTGTAACGTGGCCAGTGTGATGGATGGAGTCAGGCCTTAGATTCAATCAATCCATCCTTGTAACGTGGCCAGTGTGATGGATGGAGTCAGGCCTTAGATTCAATCAATCCATCCTTGTAACGTTGCCAGAGTGGTGGATGGATTAAAAGAAAAAGAACGTAAGCTGAGGCTAGGCGGACCTTTGTTACTTTTTCCTGTTTTTGCACCGACCAAAACATAAACAAGGTTTTAATGTTATTTTTTAAGTAAATTTTCAAATTCAATGGTATGAATGTTCGCGTCGCTAACAGCCAGCATTAATATTAACGTTATAAATACGGGTATTTAACGTTAATAATATTTGACTTACTTTTATTGCTGTACTGAAGTGTCGTAAGTCTTTGGTCTTATTAATTGTGTTTTGTAGTGCCGAAGATGAGTTTCGAGGTGTACGCGTCGAGCTTCCTGGAGCGGTTGATAGAGTCGCACGCGGTGATGCTGCACGGGAATGCCGGGCTCAAACCCAAGGAGGGCGAGGTTACCTCGCAGCCCTGGCAGTGGCCTATCAATTACAGGGTAATCACACTAATATTATAAAGGCGAAAGTTGAAAAAAAAAAAAAGCTGTGATAGCCTAGTGGTTAGGACGACCGACTTCTAATCGGAGCCCGGAGGTCGTGGGTTCGATCCCGGGCACGTACCTCTAACTTTTCGGAGTTATGTGCGTTTTAAGTATTTAAATATCATTTGCTTTAACGGTGAAGGAAAACATCGTGAGGAAACCTGCATGCCTGAGAGTTCTCCATAACGTTCTCAAAGGTGCGTGAAGTCTGCCAATCCGCTTGGCCAGCGTGGTAGACTATGGCCAAAACCCTTCTCACTGTGAGAGGAGACCCGTGCTCTGTAGTGAGCCGGTAATGGGTTGATCATGATGATGATGATGATGATGAAAGTTTGTGTGTGTGTGTGTGTGCGTGTGTGTGTATGTTTGTTACTCTTTAACGCCGCATCTACTGAAATGATTTGGCTGAAATTTTGAATAAACACATAGGCTACTTTTTACCCTGGAAAATCCACAGTTCCCACGGGATTTTGAAAAAACCGAAATCTATAGCTACAGCTATAGGTAGATTACTGTAGCAAACTTCCTTGAAAGTAGGTATAAAGGTTGGAAACGGAGCGGGAACGGGAACCGGAAATCCACGATTCTCTCTGGATTTTTGAAAACCGAAATTCACGCGGGCGAAGCCGGTGGTACAAATCACGGCAAATAAGTCTAGCATTAACCTTTAATGCGTAGAAGTCGAAAATGAGGTATCACGGGGTGTGAGGGGGTCGCGGGGAGAGCGTGGGGATCGTTCGTAAGCACTGATTAGCTCTCGAGGATCGCTCGGAAGCGCTGATTGACTCTCCAGTCGTACTGTGTCCCGCTCACTCGTACGACGCTGCGCGCACTTGAAGGTCAGCGCTAGACTTTCGTGCCGCTACTTGTACTGAGTTTTTATCTTAATCTGGAGTGGGCTGGACGAAGTCCCAACAGTAGTACTGTTGGGACTTCGTTCAATGCATGCAGTGATGTGAGAAAATTATTAAACTTACAATTCGCATCCCTTCATATCTTGCTCCATCAAACTTCACGCGGATCACTCGTAAGCGTTGATTGGCTCTCCAATCGTATTGTGTTCCGCTCACTCGTACGACGCTGCGCGCACTTGGAGGTCACCGCTCGACTTACGTGCCGGGGGTTATATATTATAGGAGAAAAAAATAAATTTTATCTAGATATAATTTCGCAGGGTCAATTCTTCTCGGCGAATTCCCACAGAATCTATTTGCTGGGCAACCCGGTGGTGTGGTGGGCGAACCTTGCGTTCCTCGCGGTGTTCTTCCTGCTCTACATCGTCAACTCCGTTACAGAGAAGCGCGCACAAGCTTTTGGAAGGACCGTGGAAGGTAATGTTTGAAATGTTTGTTGACTTTGGTGAATTACAGGATCGACCCGTGTTATAGAGATGACTTGGAGAGTGATACATGCTACCCTTTATCCCGGGACAGCAATGGGTTCTACGGATTTTTTGAAAGAATTTAATTTTTGCGTACGAAGTTGTGAGCTCAATAGTTTCGGATTCATTCAGGATCAAACCTACTAAGGAGATGTTTTTAAAGAACTGAAAATTCAATATATTAAGGGCCTGTTTCACTACCTTTTGATAAGTGTCGGATTCGGATAGCTTATTCACTTTGTCACTTGACATAAAATAAGAAAGTGACAAAACGTACGTTTATGTTATCCAACACTTATCAGAAGGTGGTTAAACAGGCCCTTAAGATTTTATAGCCGATACCGATTTTCACTTTGTGAAGTGTTAAGTGTTTACTAGCAAATTACTGTTAAGTGCTTACTACTGAATTAATTAAGATAAGATAGGGTAATTAAGCTCATTACCGGCTCACTACAGAGCACGGGTCTCCTCTCAGAGTGAGAAGGGTCTTGGCCACAGTCTACCACGCTGGCCAAGCGGATTGGCAGACTTCACACACCTTTGAGAACGTTATGGAGAACTCTCAGGCATGCAGGTTTCCTCACGATGTATTCCTTCACCGTTAAAGCAAGTGATATTTAAATACTTAAAACGCACATAACTCCGAAAAGTTAGAGGTGCGTGCCCCGGGATCGAACCCACGACCTCCGATTAGAAGTCGGTCGTCCTAACCACTAGGCTATCACAGCTTTTTTTTTTTAAGGTTAGGTTAATGAAGATAAGATTGGTTTATCTTCCACACAGGCGGTGAGAGCAGGGTTCTGCTGAACGCGGCGGGGTGGAACTTCGTGGGGTGGGCGCTGCACTACGTGCCGTTCTGGGCGATGGGGCGCGTGCTGTACTTCCACCACTACTTCCCGGCGCTCGTCTTCAGCTCTATGCTCACTGGTACATATACCTAGATGTAGATGGCAACGCGTCCGACGCGGCTTAAGCGCGGCTGAGGCCCGGCTTAGGTGTGTGTTTGTGTGTGTGTTGTGTGTGCGTGTGCGTGTGTTGTGCGTGCGTGTGTGTTGCGCGTGTTGCATGTGTGCGCGGGGAACAGACAGACAGACAGACACAGACGTCTGTCTGTCTGTCTGTTCCCCTGTAGCGCTCAAACGGGTGAACCGATTTGAATGCGGTTTTTTTTGTTTGAAAGGTGAATTAGTCGAGAGTGTTGTTTGCTATGTTTGATGAAAATCAATCCAAGATGGCCGCTGCTACAAAATGGCGGATTACATATTTTATCACAACTCTCTCAATATGGGTATCAAATGAAAGGGCTTGACTAGTACAATGTCACTATGTAAATCCAAGATGGCCGCCACCACAAAATGGCGAATGTCGGGGGTTTTTTAAATTTTTAATTTATACTTGTTAATCATTTTTATGACCTCATTATTTGGAAATATTCAGAGTGGAGGACGTTGTAGAATATTATTAATAATAACCAGCTGATGCATTGTAGATTTTTGTATACTTGTATAATGGAATGGCTACATAGCCCTATTTTAGTGCAACGATTTCCCACCCGAGTGAATCGAAATGTTTAAGATGTGCACACTCGAGTAGCTACCTTCATCGAGAATTTTCATAGAGGAAAAACTTGTTCGTCTCGTCGAAAATCCTACTCACGAAGATTCAGCCTGTTATTAATCACTAAAAAATTTGTTCGCCGGCTGTCGCACCGTAAGCTCTGATATTATTTCGACACCCAATATGAATAACCCACACTCATGTTTTAATAACCTCTATTATGCAACCGTTTCATAAACTACTATAAACCAACAGCTACAAATAAATAACAAACTTTGGAAAAAACTTAAAATGGCCCTCCTGAAAACCATGACACAATGAGTTACAATGTTATTCATATTGGGTGTCGATTTAATGTAACACTAATACATGGGTGTTCTGTATGTTCAACAGGTATCCTCACAGTGTACCTGCTGCAGAGCATCCGGAGCTACCTGAGCGCGGAGCTGGGGCGCGCGGTGTACCAGGGCGCCGTGGGCCTGGTGCTCTCCACCACGGTGTACAGCTTCTACCTGTTCTCGCCGCTCGCGTACGGCATGAGCGGCCCCATGTCCACCGAACCCAACTCCACTGTCTCGGGCTTGCGATGGTTGGACACGTGGGAATTTTAATGTGTCCGATGACATAAACACTGAGCCCTAGCCCGCACTGCGAAATTTATTCGCACGGTTTCTTGTCAGTATTTTAATTTAAATTTTTAAAAAATCTTGCGAATAAATTTCGCAGTGCGTTCCCGGCCTTAGAGCGGCCGGCCTTAGAGCGGGGCCGCACTGCGAAAATTATTCGCGCGAATTTAATTCGCGCGGTTTATATTCCGCTGTTTAATATATTTTTCTCGCGAATTTTAAATCGCATGTGCGTGCAGCTTCATACATTCCCATTTGTCACAGAATTTTGCGAAAAAATTCGCGCGAATAAATTTCGCAGTGCGGCCTTAAAATACTGAAAATAAACCGCGGGAATAAAAACGCACGAATCGCAGTGCGGACTAGGCCTAAAGGCGCAAACACATCTGTGTGCGTCGTGACGCAACAGAAGGCGATCGAGCCTATTCAAAGCAATGAATATTAAGAGAGTAGGTACGTACACCTTTTTATCTATACTGAATGTTGTTGAATGTTTTTGATGTAAATAACAATATTTAAAATAGTTGCGATGCGTTTACTTTTTGGGTTACTTATTTAAATTGATACTTACGTTTATATTGAGATTTGTGTAATTTAATATTATTAAATAGGTACATGAATTTTATGATACCGTCCGATATTATAATAATAATTTAAGATAATATACTTAGATAAGGTTCAAATAAGAAAAAATTATTTATGGAGACTATTTTTGACAATTTTTATTAAAGTTTTGTAAAATATATTTAAGTAACTACTATACAATTTGAATAAATACCTTTTTCTAACTAATAGTTTTTAATTTCCAATTTCAACTTTTTGTGATAGATTCAACATAATTCTTATAAATAAAACCAATACAATGATAATTAAATTCCGTAATTATATATTAATTTTCTAAAGGGATTATTATTCAAAAATTTTCATTAAGTCTCGTTAAAAAATTCAATTTGTCCGGTTAGAATTCAATTTTTGTTGCGACAAGTTACTTTGATTTCTTTTTTACTTATCCACGGTTGTTCCCAGATTTCCGAATGACATATGATATCGTCTGAGCAGTTCAACCTCGCTTCAAAGTCGATTCTAGTGATCTTTCCGGCCACGACTTGCTCTGTTACTTGTAGGATTTTTGAAATTGTATGGCATGTTTGCGTCAAACCGTTTTCTTGCTTGTATTTCGCCAATGAATCCTCCGCTAGCTGGGTGTAAATAGGATCGTGTATGTTTTTTACGTTTAACCCACCAGTAATAGATGGCTTCTCCTTAATTTTTGGGTCTTTATGTTCACAAGTAACGTTGATATCTTTAACGTTGAGCCAGGCCTGTTCGAGGATTGTCGATTTACAGCTAAGCACAGCAGTGTTCGTGGAACCAAAAGCGTCGAATTCTATTTTGGTGAGATATCCGGCCACAACTTGCTTTGTCACCTTTGTCACTATCACCTCAATAGGCTCAGTATTAGATGAACCGGATTCAGCTAAGTATTTTTTTAACGATTCTTTCGCCAGCTCCGTGTAAATAGGATCGTTTACGTCTTGTTCGTTTACACCGCCCGGAATCGACGTTTGCTTCTTGGGTTTTTGGATTAGGTCGTCACAAGTGACGTTGACCTGTCTCACATTTAACCAAGCCTTTTCATAGATCTTCGAACGGCAGCTAGTAACCGAAGGGCCTATCAAAGCGTTAAAGTCTATTGTGGTAATAGATCCGGATACGACTTGCGTTGTTACTTTTGTAACGTTTGCGACTTCATGGGATGCAGTCAAACCAGCTTGTTTCACATATAGTTCTAGTGACTCCTTAGCGAGGTCTTTGTACACAGGATTACTAGCATCTTGCTCTTTAGCACCGCCTAGCAACATTGGCGTTTGACGCTTCACCTGTAAAAAAATTAAAACATCTTTAAACAACAACCTTTGAGATGGACGATAAATAATAACAGTAGGTACCTAATCGAATCTAACATTAAAATCCTGTTTTGAATGTCATGTCTGGAGGTAATGACCACGTCGCGTCGTGAACCAATAATAATTTTGTTTTAATGAAATCATTTAAGTATTTGATATTTTAAGCAACACCCAGAACAATTTAATAATGTTATAAACGTCAATGTATAGGATGGCTTACCTACATACGTAGGTATGTTATATGTTTACATGCAAATAGTAGCTATTGTTGATAATAATCTATACATATAATAAAATAGTAGAAATGTATGTCGTATCTGTAGATTAAAGATTTTTGCAAAATAATAACTGGGGGATGTTAGGGATAAGTAATAGAACGTAAAAAGCCTATTTTTGAAATTTTTGTCTGTTTGTCTGTATGTTTGTGCGCGCATCACGCAAAAATTACTGAATGGATTGAAATGAAACTTGGCATGATTTAAGTTCATACTACGGAGTAACATATAGGATACTTTTTATCCCGAAATTCAGCACGGTTCCCTTGGGAGAGGGGATGAAATTCAAAATGTGTTCTTAGCTGTAATTCATTAACGCGTACCTAGTCCGATTTCATTATTTCTTTTTTTGTTAGAAAGGAGATACTTTAAAGATTACCAGCTAATCTCAGAAAGGCTGGATCGATTTTGATGGGACTTTTACTGGCGGATGTTTACATTTTGATTTTTGATCTACCTAAACATCCGCCAGTGAACTTTTAACAGTTTTTAGCAAGGTATGAGCTCAAAGGAGCTTACGAAAACAAAATGATTCCCACGGGATTTTTAAAAACCAATATCCACGCGAACGAAGTCGCGGGTGTCCGCTTGTATATTATAATTATTGTTACTTAAATGGTGTTTTCTGTTTTATAATCCAAGTGAAATTAATTAGATATCGAACTTCACAATGTTTTCGAAGTCAACGAAAGAGATTCTCATGCTATAATATCGTACGGGCCTCGGATACGTCAGATAAGTAGTACATATTACTGGTTTATCCGAGGCCCATATACGACAAGTCCATAACTCATGGACTGTGGACAAGCCACGGACTGGATAAGTAAGTACTGTACAAGTTCTCCCTTAATTCCGTATGAGATTATCACTACATAGTATAAAACAAAGTCGCTTTCTCTGTCCCTATATCCCTATGTATGCTTAAATCTTTAAAACTACGCAATGGATTTTGATGCGGTTTTTTTAATAGATAGAGTGATTCAAGAGGAAGGTTTTATAAGTAGAAAAATTGGACCCGGTAGGTGGCGCTAATAGCGGGCAGGACGACGTCTGCCGGGTCCGCTAGTTTACTCATAAAATCGTGCACAGTTAAAGTGCCGTGTCCGTGTTTTCAAAGTCTTCAGAGTCTCGTCAAAACCAAGTTTTTCATAAAATGCATAGAACCCCACACCCTTTTGGCTCGCTCTTCCGTGCGCCTTGCGTGACCACATAAATATTAAGTTAAAACCTATAGATAGGCACTGGTAACATATTAATGCAATATTAATTTAAAGTAGGTATAACTAAACATATTTCATTTTACTGCAATCGATTAGGTATGCCAAGTGTATATTATTTTGACGCGGAAATTAGGTATACTCAGTACGCATAGCTTTGTTAATTATTGTTTCTGGTCCGTGATGGACGGACCTCATGCTCCCCCCGCGCCCCCCTTTCCGTCACACATTTCTAATCACACTCGCACATTCACACAACAGTCAATATAATAACTCAATTCCCCCTCACCCCCAACATCCTTATCTCCGAAGCGCAAAATCTAAATAATATACAAGTATAAATTAAAAAACCCCCGACATTCGCCATTTTGTGGCGGCGGCCATCTTGGATTTGCAATAGTGCTATTCTACTATAGTCAAGTCCTTTCATTTGATATCCATATTAAGGGAGTTGTGAAAAAATATGTAATCCGCCATTTTGTAGCGGTGGCCATCTTGGACCGATTTTCATCAAACATAGCTAACAACACTCGACTAATTCACCTTTCAAACAAGAAAACCGCATTCAAATCGGTCCACCCGTTTGAGCGCCACAGGGGAACAGACAGACACACACAGACACGTCAAGCTTATAACACCCCGTCGTTTTTGCGTCGGGGGTTAAAAAGGAAAGGTGACTGACTGACTGACTGATCTATCAACGCTCAGCTCAAAGCACTGTACGGATCGGGGTGTTTGGCAAACTTAAAGCTGTCATGACGTAGGCAAGCGCTACAAAAGGATTATAAATTCCACACCCAGGCAAGTAAAGCTATGCTAATCTGGATCGACGGTTTTATTTATTTACTTTTATTATATTATTTATTTAATTTCCATGGCTTCGCCCCCCTCTGAAGCTAAATCCTGGCTACGCCTTTGATACTGCCAGACCCTCACATCGAAATTATCGAACCCTGGACCTCCCAATTTCAAGACCTCAACGTGCACTGCACCGCTGCGCCAGTGAGCACGTCATTATAGCAAACAAAGATTAGAATATTTATATTAATTATGTGAGCCATAAAAATGCTTCACGCTGTTTTTTATCAGAATAAATACCAATTGCTAACTGTTTATCAATAACACCCAAACATAATATTATTATGTACCTATTTTAAATTGGCTTTTTTCCTCGACTTCGTCTGGTTATCCTTACTTAATATTATAAATGCGACTGTCTGTCTGTCTGTTACGCTTTCACGCTAAAACTACTGAACCGATTTAAATGAAAGGTGCACAAATACACTAGAGCCTGAGAAAGGACATAGGCTACTTTTTTAACCGACTTTTAAAAAAGGAGGAGTTGTGTTTTTCTACCTAACTATGTACACCGATATCTCCGAGATTTCTGAACCGATTTGCGTAATTTTTTTTAATCCATAGAGAAACATTGCGACACTGTCCTATAAAAAATTTGGATTCCGACTCCTCAATCCTGATGCTGTAGGGGACAGATCCCCAAAACTAATGGGATTTAGGAACTGTCGGTTATTTAAATTGATTTGGGGTACCAATTAAAGACTAAGTATATCTTTGAATGAACTCCAGTAGGTACATATCCAACCCTAATGCTGTAAGGAATTGCATTCCGAAATCGTGGGGATCCCACGGGATTTTTCAGTTTTGGAGACGGGTTACTATACAGATAGGCTACTTTGTGTTCTGGAAAATCAAAAGTTCCCAGGGGATTTTTAAAAACCTAAATCCACACGGGCGAAGCCGTGGGCATCATCTAGTATTTATTAACCTCCGACGCAAAAACGACGGGGTGTTATTAAGTTTGACGTGTCTGTGTGTGTGTGTGTGTATGTGTGTGTGTGTGTGTGTGTCTGTATGTTCCCCTGTAGCGCTCAAACGGGTGGACCGATTTGAATGCGGTTTTTTCTGTTTGAAAGGTGAATTAGTCGAGAGTGTTGTTAGCTATGTTTGATGAAAATTGATCCAAGATGGCCGCCGCTACAAAATGGCGGATTACATATTTTTACACAATTCCCATAATATGGGTATCTTAAATGAAAGGGCTTGAGTCTTGACTAGTAGAATAGCATTATGAAAATCAAAGATGGCTGCCGCCACAAAATGGCGAATGTCGGGGGTTTTTTAAATTATTAATTTGTACTTGTATATTTTAAATATCCTATGGCTATAAGTTAGGGTAAGGCCTCCCTTTCGGCGGAACCGAGTTCGATCCCCGGCACGCACTTTTTTTTTATTCTTCTACAAGTTGAAACCCCTGACTACGATCTCACCTGATGGTAAGTGACGATGCAATCTAGGATGGAAGTGGGCTAACCTGGAAAGGGTACCTATGACAGTTTTTATTAAACCCATACTCGACCGGTTTCTACGCGGCATCGTACCGGAACGCTATATCGCTTGGCGGCACTGCTTTTCGGAGTTACACCTATGCGTTTTAAGCAATAAACATCACTTGCTTCGTTAAAGGAATACATCGTGAGGAAACTTGCATGCCAAGAGTTCTACATAATGTTCTCAAATGCGTTTGAAATCTACCAATCCGCACTTGGCCAGCGCAGCGTGGTGGACTACTGCCTAAATCCTTCTCATTCTTAGAAGAGACTCGTGCCTTGTAGTGGGCCGGTAATGATGATAGGAACAGTATTTCCGTCATACAAAGAAGCCAAGCCCACTTTTGCTCTACCTGTTTGCGAAAATTTCGTCAAAATCGATTCCAACCATTTTTATTTCGGATAAGTATAAAATCAGACAAAGATATGTCATACAAAAATTTAAATGATTTTTTTAAATAACGTACCTAAATCAAACATTAGAACTTCTAATGTTTCTTACGCTCTAGCCAGTGGCGTAACTATAGGATGGCATTTCGGCAAAATGTCACGGGCCCTCAGCCGAAAGGGGCCCCCATTATTTATTTTAAAATAAAAACTTTAACGTCGGTTGAGATTTATATTGGGCAGAAGAGGCCTCATTCGATTAATTTGCCACGGGCCTCAAACGGTATAGTTACGCCCAGGGGCGTAGCTACCGCCGTATATGCCGTATCAATTATACGGAGCCCCCAAGCCACGGGGGCCCCCGACGTGTGTAAGGAAAAATTAACAAAAACTTCCCAAATTTTTTTTTATTTCAGAAATGACAAAAGTCAAAAATGTTGTCCAAAAAGTTGTCCATAGAGGCAGAATCTTTAGAAAAACTAAGGTCATCATCAGCTATAAATGATTTAATAAATCAGTTTAAAAAAGGCAAGGAGTGTATATTAAACGTCATATTTAATTTGAATTGTTTGTAAAAATTTTAGAAAAAGTGACAGATAAATAATTATAATTATAATGAATAAATATTGCTTCTAATTTTATGCAAACATTTTTTTCTCTTTTGTGAGAAATCTTTACCCTTCATAATGGCCCCCAAACAAATTTTATACGGGGCCCCGCCAAGGTACGCTACGCCACTGGTTACGCCACTGGCTCTAGCGTCTAAATTAGAAGCTAGAGCGTAGGAAAAAGTGCTATTTCAAAATCACAGGCGTTAACTTTTTTTTGTTTCAATGTTATCTATTACAAATTATTGTACAGCGAAAATATATTTTAAAATAGGTACTCGTAGGTAATAGCTCTTGCCTGCGACATCGTTCGCGTAGATTTAGATTTTATAAAATCCCGTGGGAATTCTTAAGAAGGAGAAAAATGTAGCATAGATCGCTTTGCTAAACTAGACTTGTATACCTAATCTTCTATCTCCGTGTCAAGTCCTATCAAAATCGGTTTTGCTATTTCAAAGAAGAGTTCGAAGTTCGAACAGACAATTATTTTTTTTTAAACGTGTGTTTGGAATTAGAGCCTCCTATCGTACAAATAATCTTATGAGCCTTATAAATAAGGGGCACTTAGTTACGTATTTCGAAATCACAGAAAAACACTTCAGTTTTATTTATTAGTATCTACCTACTTATAGAAAAATTATGAAAAAATATTGAGGTAGGTACTTAAATGTTCTATAAAATTAATACCTACATGCTCTTAAGTACATAAAACATAATATTTACTCACATTGTTTTTCGAAACAGTTCTCGATTCTGCCAACGCACTGAGCAGCAACAGCTGAATGAACGCGAGCGCACTGTTCGACCGCATGGTTACGAGTACGACGGAGGAAAGAAATATTCAATTATTCCCATTTTAATAGCCATACAAAATCTTTGAATGACACAATACTACGATGAACGAACTTGAAACTCAAGCAGTTTTGACGTCATTTCAAGTTTTCTAGATTACCTACGTATTTTAATGGCAGAACGTTTTATTGGTCGAAAACGAAACACATCGATTGGTAGACAGCTAATAATTAGGTTTTCACGCTTTTTGAATAAAAGCGACAATCTCATAACGCAGTTTTAGCAGATCCCCACTAGGTAGGTATTGTGGCTAATTCTGTTGTACACAATCTCTAAACCTAAACCAAATTGACAGGTCTAAATATATTCCTCTCTCTTTCACAATCCCCCCTGCTGAAGGGGATAGCACTATTTTTAAACCTGTCATTTTAGTTTAGATTTAGAGAATGTGTACAACAGAATCGGCCACATTGTGTATTCAGTGAGACGAGCTAATCTTAACTATTAAACCCTCGACGCAAAAAGACGCAGGTGTTTAAATAATTAGTTTGATCGTTATGTGTGTGTGTGTCTATATGTGGCACCGTAGCTCTACGTGTGAACCGATTTGGATGAAGGTTTTTATTTGAAAGGTGACATGATCGCGAGAGTGTTCTTAGCTGTGATTCAAAACTGTTCAGTCATCAGCTCGTCAAATCAAATCGTCAGCTCTTTTCTAATTGATGAAGGGATACAAACAACTTCCACAGATAGATCTGTGGAAGTTGTTTTCATGAAATCCTATTGCTTCAATGAAATTGCAACAACTTAGTAGGTACCTATAACCTCCGCCTGGGACGTATACAACGGGTTCCCCAGGCGTCCAGCATAGTCAGCGAGAGGGAACAGCCGTGGTGGTTTTAGTTAGGGTATACCCATAGGGGGAGTCCCACATAACCTCCGTTCTGCCCAAAGAACGGGGGTACCTATAAAAGGTTTCCACCACGTAAAAAAAAAAAAAAAAAAAAAAAGGTACCTATAACCTTATCTGATGCTGAGACATCACCTGCAGGACATCTAACTCCTCAACAACTTGCAGCAGAGATATCGTGTTTAGATTCCATTGATTTAGTCCCGTTAGTTAGATGAGCAGTTGATAACGTTGACAGTGAGTCTGCAGATGGAGCAGGAAGATAGTCATGGAAACTCAGCTCTATCGAACGTAGGCCATAGGAACGTACGGCGTATCTATATGTTGTTTATGCTGGGTGGGTCTCGATTACTTAGTAGTATGTAGATTGTAGACAAATTGGTTTTAATGTCTGATGGTAAAGCGGAAAGGCGGTGGGTAACGGAGTGTGGGATTTAACATATCTACGTAGGCCTATAGATTCCACATCATCATCATCATCATCATGATCAACCCATTACCGGCTCACTACAGAGCACGGGTCTCCTCTCAGAGTGAGAAGGGTTTTGGCCATAGTCTACCACGCTGGCCAAGCGGATTGGCAGACTTCACACACCTTTGAGAACGTTATGGAGAACTCTCAGGCATGCAGGTTTCCTCACGATGTTTTCCTTCACCGTTAAAGCAAGTGATATTTAAATACTTAAAATGCACATAACTCCGAAAAGTTAAAGGTGCGTGCCCGGGATCGAACCCACGACCTCCGATTAGAAGTCGGTCGTCCTAACCACTAGGCTATCACAGCTTTCACAGATTCCACATGTCGGTGGTGAATTTTCAATTCACACTTGTTTGTTGTTTGTAAGGGATAAACTGAAAAACTACTTATCATTACCGCGTGCGAGGCTGGTGTCAAATTAGGTGGAGTCGCGTCGTCGTGATAGTCGTCGCCAAAGTCGCCTGCACGCCGCGCTGGTGATGGCGGTCGCAGGAGCTCACGAGACAGTGGACGCCCAGTCGGTGGTCGCCTGGATACGCTATCCAGCCGACCACCGACTAGGCGATGCTGTGGAGGTGTTCGACGGTCTGTTATCAGTGCGAGCGAACATGCTTCGCGCGAAGGAAGTGGTACTCCTCCACGGTGGGTGACTTTGCAGCTCCCGATGGATGACGTCGCTCTATACACGTATCTCGGAGCTCCTACGATCAGGCGCCAGGCACTTGTGTTACGTACGTCAGCCGTGAGCGAACAACAATAATAGGCTCAGGATTGAAGAGCATGGGTCCCGAAGTTCTATGATATAGAATATAGATAATCTTGGTAGATACCTACTTACCTTCTAAATGAAATCACAATCGACAAATCCAAAATCCTTATAGTTCAGTAGGCAGTAGGGTAGGTACACCTACTACTAATTAGTCTACTCTACTTACTCTTGCAACATTGAGGAATTGGAGCCAAAAATTTCTAAGGGACCATCTCGCAAACTTTCATTATATTTAGTTGAGCTTTGTCATCAATAAGTTCGAGTTATCTTGTATGGGGTTAAAAAAACGGCGTCTTAGTCCTACATTTCTATTGAAAACCCTAAAAAAAGACGAGCGAATGTATCGTAGATACTAAGCATTAATCTGTGAGCGACTGCGCGCGGCTTCGGCCACAGGCTTCGGCGTACGAGTACAAAGGTACAAAGTTACGACCCTACAAACAGCCCTGGATGCGCGCGAATTCGTACGAACTCGTTATAGGTTGTGCCTTTTTGTAGAGATAGGTGCCACTAAGTGCACTAAGCCATGATCATTTTTTGGTTTTGGACATAGAGATAATAATTTATTATTAATATCTCTATGGTTTTGGATGATGATTCGATACGCTTCGACTGTGCTAGTATCACAGACGTAAAAGGCTAGTATGCCCCGGCCCCCATCCTTTCAAAATAAATATTTAAATAAATCATAATTTAATTATGGTACAGTTACCTATGTATCTCATCTTTATTTTCGTATATCTACTTATAATATTTGGATCATACTTTTGTCTGACTCTGGAACAAAACAGCTGCATCCTTATAGATGTAAATAAACCGATTTAAAACGTTTTAAACAAAATTTTGCAGTTTTAAACCTCAAATAATCCGTTGTAAACGGTTTTAAACTTTAGACTTGATAAATTAAATACCTAGCGCCATCTAGTATCGAATGGAAGAGTTATTTCGTAAAACTTTAATAATATCTGAATAATTTAAATTATCTGAACAAATAATAAAAAGTTTTACTTTTTATAACAAAGTTCCGCCTATATAGATGACGTTGAATAGTTATAGAAAACCATTTTTTTTTTACATTTTAGACTTGATAACCTTAATGCCTAGCGTCATCTAGTATCGAATAGCAGAATTATTTCGTAAAACTTTAATTATCTGAATAATTTAAATTATCTGAACAATTAAAAATAGAAAGCTTTACTTTTTATAGCAAAGTTCCGCCTAGATGACGTTAAATAGTAGAAAACCATTTTTTTACATTTTATACTCTTGATAACCACAATGCCTAGCGCCATCTAGTATCGAAAGGTAGAGTTATTTTGTAAAACTTTTATTTATTTTTCTCGATTATCTGAGCCTAGATCCCTGAAAGTTTTTATCTGAAAAGTAGAGAATTTAAGAATTCCAAAAATAAATCTTTGCTGCATAAGAGTTTGTTTTTAAACTTAATCAAATTGATATATGTATATCGTTCGAAAACAATGATAAAAAATGTTTATTTACCAATACAGAATTTTTAACTTATAAATAGAGTTTTTATAACTTAGGTAGGTACTATCTACGCTTGGTCGGATGGAGACGGACCAACCCGCTAAGTATATTATCAATATCAGTAAGTGAATCACACATTTAAAAAATTTCACATAGTTTATAGGTACTCCGAGTCCGTTATATCCCTACCTCGGTAAAATCAAGAAACTAAAAATTTGAAAAATCCCTGACATTCGCCATTTTGTGGTGGCGGCCATCCTGGATTTGCATAGTGCTATTCTACTAGTCAAGCTCTTTCATTTGATATATTGAGGGAGTTGTGAAAAAATATGTAATCCGCCATTTTTTAGCGGCGGCTATCTTGGACCGATGTTCATAGCTAAAAACACTCCCGACTAATTCACCTTTCAAACAAAAAAACCGCATTCAAATCGGTTCACCCGTTTGAGCGCTACGGTGGAATAGCAGACAAACACACGCACATATACACATAATACATACAGCAATGTTAAACTTATAATACCCCGTCGTTTTTGCGTCGGGGTTTAAAAACATAGTCATCAATACCAACCGTTTTAAACCGGAAAAATGGTTTATTTCGGTTTTAAACGGATTGGTTTAATTGGTTTTAAACTGGCCTTACATCTATATGCATCCTCCTTCAATTTGTCGTTCCTATTCCTTCTTTTGCATTTTTATAACGAACTAACGAATAGAAAAAAAAATTACAATATGAATTAATAAGCACAAAATCAACAAATTAATTATTAACAAATGTGGATTTCTTTCTCTCTCGTATAAACTAATTTCCTGAAACAGATAGTCATGTTTGGATTCCTAATAAAAGGGGAATACCCCTACATCAAAACATTTCACACAGGGTTGTCCACTCAAGCCAAAAAATTATCAAAAATATTCTAAAAAATTGTGAATTCTACCAAAATATACCAATTTTTTTTTACCAATTTTAATTTATTCTACCAAAATATAAGAAATATATTTTACTAGTAGGTAAATAATATTTGATAGTGCCGCCAATACCTTAAAAACTACCAAAAAAGTAGAAATCTACTAAATCTGGTCACGCTGAAGGGGATCGCTAATTAAATAATTATTGTGAAGGCAACCCAAACAGCACCATTATCGTTACTAATTAACGTTAAAATACTGTTAACGTTATTTATAGTGTCATCTGACAGTTTTTCTTAGTTATTTACTAATACTCATTATTGAGTCCTAAATTGAGTCATTCACGCTTGACAGCTTGTCTGAGCACAGCATTCCTCGTAAACTAGCCCAGATATTATACAATAATAGTGCATGATTTTGATGACGTCTGTCGCAGCTAACAAATAAAGTTTCTTTCTTTAATATGAGAAACAAATTATTCGCTGAAAACCGCAAGGCGCATCGCAATAGTATATTTTAACAGTGGGCAGACAGAAAAGGACGGAGCTAGCACGAACCTGCCACGAACCTGCGCGAGTTCGCACTCGCACAAAGCTTAGAGACGAATATTTGCTTGGCGATACATAGTATAGATCATATTGAAATTTATATTAAAATCAACATTATTTATTGTTTTTATTATTATTTATATTATTAATTAACGTTATTTATTTGGTAACAAGCGCAAGCATCAGAACGGTAACAATATAATAATAGCATCTAGCGTTTATGATTTTTAATAAAATAATTGTCTTTGGATTCTATCGGTTTTTTATAGGTTCATGGTTTTTTAAGTCTGGCTTCCACGATCATTTGACATAAAAAAAATTAATTACAAATGGCGTTTACGTAGAATAGACAGATGTGTTCACGGCCACGATGGGAGATGATTCTTTGATATTACGAGAAGATGGTTATATACGCATGAACTTTCCTGTTACTTCACTTACGTATCACAGTAATTTAAATATTATATTAGTGAAGACTGATGTTGGTGGTGTACACGTTTTGGATGTTAACTCTGGTGTGATTCTTCAGTCATCCTGTCTCTCAGCGGGTAAGCTTGCATTACTATTGTTTCTGTACGCTTACTTGCAGATCTTCAATACAAAATCACTTGCTTATCATAAAAATATATCATACGAGGTGCGGTCTAGTCCGATTTACCGTGTCCTACATTGTCTGAATTTGACAGGTCTCTGTAAACAATTCGGACTATGCAGGAACTTAGCTTATCGCTAATAGCCGGTTACGTTATAGTAATACATTTCCGCTGCGCTTATAGACGATGGGGGCACATTGGGCGTGGAGTACGCGTCGGGCGCTGACCGGGTGTTCGTGTGGGACAGCAGCGGGGTAGGCGCCCGCACTGACTACAATGGAGTGTTACTGCTACATACAGCCCTACAGAGGCCCGTGTTCCACAAGCAAACTGATAATTTCGAAGTTAGAATTGAGCTTGTCTTGTCTGAGGTAAGGATTTTGTTGTACTTTTTTAGCTTGTGAAACTTTAAACATAGTCAAATACTGAGATCAATAAACTATTTTCAGCACTCCTATAGAAGATGGTTAGTGTTTTAGTACATATCTGGCAAAAACCGTGTTTGATTAACAAATTATTTTGTGGAGATTGATTATGCACATGCAATACATTATATTAATAAGTACAATAATTGTAATATTGGTTTTGTATATGTACTTACAAACATTTTCATACTGCCATAGAGGGGACTCTTGGTTTGATTCCCAGGTTGGGCCAAAAATTGTTATGATATTGGTTTTATTGGATTATCTGTCAAAAAATCCTCAGTGCCAGCCCAGAGTTGGTAGAAGTACTAGTTAGTAGACACTGGCAGTGTTTAACCTCCGTGCCTCAAAGAGCATGTTAAGCTGTCAGTCTCGGTTCTATAGTCATTAAAGTCCGGCAAACTGCCTTGGAGTAGTTGTGGCAGATCTAAGCTCTAAATCATCTTTCCAAAAAGAAAGTAGGACTGTGCCCAGCATTAAAGATAGTAAAAGGGATAGTAGTGTTAGAACTTGAGCAATATAGATTGATCACTGTATTCTTATTATAAGAAAATTCTTACTTATAAGCATTGTTGTTTTAAATGGGTTGGGTGCAATATAGTATTGTACTACATTACACAGAAATTAATATAACATAGTTACATACTACACAGAAATTTATGTAGCATGTTTTAAGTTTTTAACATAATTATATGGCTTCTTGTGAAAAAAATTACATGTTAAAAAACTTGATGTCATCCTGCCCGGTGACATACCGACATTAGCGCCAGTACTGGATCCAATTGTATTTTCAAACCATCCAGGAACCCAAACATCTGTATAGAAGAATTAATCGACAGCAGTGCCACCTACTGGATCCAACTCTGTTTTCAAACCATCTACGGACTCATTGGAATATAAACACAAAATTTCATCCAAATCTGTCCAGCTGTTTAGGAGAAGTACGGGAACATTGCATGCATTTGCATGTACAGAAGTATTATGTATATATATTATGATGATAAATTAATTTTTTTCATTATCAGTTTATAAAAGGCCCTAACTAAATTTTTGAGGTGCTGAAAGATACTTGAGGTCTAAACAAAAACCTAAGTAAACTAAACCTACTTGCTTTTGTTATTGTTAAGTGTCTCGAACATGTGTGCCATTACTCATTAGCATGTGTGTCAATAGCTGGGTCCACACCAGACGATCCGTCGCGCTCCGATCGCACGCGGCAGGAGCGCGATCCAAATGTGCAGGCGGTGTGGACGTGCCGCGCGTGATCCATGCGCTTGTATTGTATTGTACACCGCCTGCACATTTGGATCGCGCTCCTGCCGCGTGCGATCCGAGCGCGTCGGATCGTCTGGTGTGGACCCAGCTAATTGCATTGTCTTTAGAAAATGAACTCAGTTACTAAACAAACTAGGCATCTATATATGCCCAGTCATAAATGTTCTGTCTTGTGACTGTTTACCAGTAAAAGAAAAGCATTATTTGTTTGGTTATTTTTTTTTCTTCATTCCACATAATAAAACTATAAGCATTCATTATAAAGAGTTTACAAGCACATAAGACTCACCTTATATTTTCACTTTTGATTGTAATTGTTTTAGGCTGTGCTTCTATATCAGTGTCTTCAGAACTTGGACTCTGATTCCATCGAGGGATTAGCAGACTTCACCAAGAAATTGAAGAGTGCAATTGATGCTGAACCTGTCAGGAAAGGTGTCAAAGCACAAAAAGTAAGCTTAGATTCATTTATATATATGTTTATATTAATCTACTATATAAAAATAAGTCGGGTTTTCCTTCCTGACGCTATAACTCCAGAACGCACAAACCGATTTCCACGGTTTTGCATTCGTCGGAAAGCTCCGTGAGGTTTATAGCAAAGAAAAACACGCGAACGAAGTCGCGGGGGTCAGCTAGTCGTAGATAAAACCGACTTCTTAATCCTGACTAACATTGGTGGAGGATCTATTTGATTATTATTATTAGCTCTAAATTGATGTTACAGATGAAATGAAACTTGCTTTAGTTTCATATTAATTTGGTTGTTTTGTTATAGTGGAGTACAGTAACAATCTCCTTACCACACTCAACATTACGCCTCGTAATGATCAGTGCAGTGCAAGACTTGAAGGCACAAAACCGACGGATACCCGCATTGGCTATTGCGTCTGCAGTTGCCCAACAAGCCAATGACCTCATGCTATACACGAAAGAGGTGCAGGGCTTGATGTACTCAGAGGCAGACAGGAAACGATCCTTTAAAAGATGGCCACACATGGATTATAAGTTTGTATTTTTTATTTTTTATTCACACCCTATTTTTTTTATAACATGGACTTTATATATTGTACATTTTTCTATTTTCTCTTTCTTCTGTATTCCTTTGATAAACTGATCCATCAAAGACTTGCCTCAAATAGTTTGCCTATTACACCAAATAGTTGCTTATTTGATCACCTTGGTCAACTTCTTTTGTATTTGTAGATATCAGTCTTTTGGAAGAGAGGAATAGAAGTGCTAATTCAGTTGTACAAAAAACTCTTAAACTCAACTAAATTGCCAGGTTTTAAAAAGTCCATCATTTTCTACAATGAATATTCTTCAAAGTATAGTACTAATACTTTGAAGAATATTCATTGTAGTTTGCTAATTTGTTTGTACACTACTTTTAATTCAATTTAGTTTAGAGATTTGTGTACAAGTTGAATACTTTGATAAGTTTCTTCAACCACTATTGGTTGTTTTGTATGGATCATGGTAATGTCTATCGTGAAAGTGTAGATATCTTGTTATATTTCAAATCTAAACAAAAAGCAACAATGCCGCCTGTATTTGCTTGTTGATTATAATCGTTTTTATTCTGGAAGAATACGCCGTTCTGCGTGGATCGTGGTCCAAGTTCCAAGTGGACACACACTTCTGCGTGGACCGATATTGTTGATGTAACTCATTAAAGTGGTCTTAGTGTACAAACAAATTAGCAACAATGTGTGTTTCAGGTGGGCTCTCCCAGCTCGAATGGCTCAAGCAGGCTTTTACCACCAGCCGTCCCCAAGTGGCGATGACCGGGCCATGTGTTTCACCTGCATGGTATGTCTAGTCTGCTGGGAGAAGTCCGACGAGCCTTGGGTGGAGCACGAGCGCCACTCGCCAACCTGCCCTTTCGTTTGCGGGGAGTACACGCACAATGTTCCTATATCGGTAAGACTTTTAATTTTTTAAATCTGTTTATATGGCTTTATTTTAAAAGAACTTCCACAGGAGCCGATTCTGATATACACAATCTCTAAACAAAAATGACAGATTTAAATCTATTCCTATATCTTTCACAATGCTTCATGTGGAAAATGATAGCACTATTTTTAATATGGTCAGTATAGCATTAACCACATTGTCTCATTGCTAAGTTTTTTTATGTATGAACTTTTCGAGGGGACATCTGAAATTGTAAGGTAACTTTTCACCCCTTTTAGTAAAGAATTTTTAAAATCCTTCATATTGCACCTCAGGGTACCTACTCAAGGAATATTTTAATCTTCAAATCCACCACTTAAGGCTGTGCATTGTCTCTCTGTCAGACAGTCAGCCAGCCACAGAAAAAAGATGAGAAATAAAAAGAATATTAAGGGCCTGTTTCACCATCTTCTGTTAAGTGTTAGATCGCTTATTCACATAATATTTTGTCTTTGTAATTTGACGTAAAGTAAGAAAGTGGCAAAACTTACGTTTAGGCTACCCGACACATATCAGGTGGTGATACAGGCCCTAAAACTAGAAAATTTTGATCACCAGGTAACCAACGCTACAGCTTGCGCAGTCTCTTGTCCGAACGTAAAGATAGTTTCAAAGGGTAATACAGGTGATTACATAGCCACTGGGACAGTTGAGGGGAAGGTCAACATCTGGAAGTTCGACTGTGGCCTCAAACTGTTCAAGTTTGTTCACATCTCCCCATATGACTCCATCTTTAGTGGAATCTTGATAACAGATGTATGCAATAAAGTGTGGTCGACTAGTTTAGAGAAGGATTCATGTGAGTATAAAAACATAATATCTGTCGTTATTGGTAAAATAAAAGGCTCAAAAGAGTCAGATAACTGTGGAAATGGATTTCCAAAAGTCTTTTGTTTTGTCTCAACTTAGTCTCATCTGACAACAAATCTTTGTCTTTCCTGGATTTGATCAGAAATTCAGTATAATTCCAATACAATTTGATATGATCAAGTCCATCCAACAGATTTTCTGTTTGAAATTAGTATATTTGCATCATTTTCTATGAAAAACTGGTTGCTGTTACGATTGTTTGCTGCCAAGACTATTATGGCACTGAATTGAATGAATTATTTAATTATTGAATCACATTGCCAGTTATTGTGATGTTTTATGATATTTTTCAGCTACTTACGGCGTTGAACTAACAGCCATGGCATTTGTTGGAATGTCATCACATCAAAAATCTTATCCACACGCACAAAATTCAGAGGGCACAGAAAAAGAGACAAACACTTTCAAACCCAAGCCATCCCTTATCTGTGCTTGTATAATTACGCAAACAGTCACCAAGCCTATCAATCAACCTATCAAAGATGACACCGGTAAAGCTCTGTTCGATTCAGGAGTACGAGATAGTTCCGAAGAAAGTATTAAGGCAATGAATGATCAAAATGAAGCAAAAAACAATTTCACATCTACGAATAAGATGTTATTCTTGTTAACTTACGACATTCATAGTTCACCAGCCGGTTCAGTGACGACAGTAGTTCAGACATCTAACAGCAGCAGCGGGAACTCTAAACCGGGCGGTAGTAAGAAGGTGTGTCCAGTCCCGAGGACAGACGACGCGAGCATATACGACGACATATATCTCCAGTATTCCGACGAAGAAACGGAGCTTCCGCAGTGCACAAACAGTCTGTTAGAGGAACAAATCAGCAATGTGATCAATTTAAACGCGTCGTCTAGTAAAGAGGAATGCAAGTTCTGGGAGTCGAAGAAAATAATTTTTACAAAACTCCACAAAGCGTTACCGCCTCCACCGCCCACGGTGCTATTGCCGGAGTTGCCAGAGTCAGACCAGGGTAGTGTGCTAGATTACGTAGGAAAGATTTCTCTACTCAAAAGTTGGAAAAGTGGGAACTTGGAATCTACCGGTACTAAGGTAGTAGACCAAACTGACGCTGTACCCGGTGACTCTATTACTCAATATCTGAACATGACTACTGAAAACGGTCCTTTGGAAATATCGAATTTGAAGTGGTATGTAGATAGTGACGGTACTGAGAAACCGGTGTCTGATCTGAAATGGTATGTAGATAGTGACGGTGCCGATAAACCGATCAAAATGACGAAATTCGGAGGAATTAAAGTTGGAACACAGACTGCAGCGAACAACAGTAACAATGACGGGTTCGACAGCGATCCGCCTCAGGAAGAGGTAGTGTCACCCGGAGTAGCCATTCAATGCTTGAGTCTTCGTAGCAAGTCAAATCCTAAAGAAGATCCTAGAGTAACACATCTTTTGCCTACGGAAGACAAGCAACATTTATTAGTTGTCATATCGAGTATTAATCCTGAGAAGGTCAAAGTTGAAGAGGAAGCAGGCTGCGAGAGTGACACGAAAATGGACGTCGACGAAGTCGCTGACCAACAAGATAAGACTGATAAATCTGACACAAAAGCCTACTTTATTCTTTATAAAATCAATACTTACACATCCGTAGTTACTTTAGAAGATAATCCAGTATCATTCATTGAACTACCTTATAATGAAAGCCCGGTGGACTTGTGTCTGCTGCCAGCCGATAAACTCGGGCAGTATTCCTTTGCCGTAGTCGGCGTCGACGGAAACTTGAGACTGTATACTTTACCAGATTTTAAAATAATTTCGGAAAAACATGTCCCCAAGGGGCAGTTCACATCAGTCGTTTATTGCGCGTCGGTTGATCGCCTTAGTGTATCGACGAAACATGGCATGATCTATTTTTATGCGCTCAACGATGGTGAGAAAGATTCAGGAAGTGATGCGAATGAGGATGAGTTTGCTAATTTAGATTTTGACATGCTGCAAAAAGCGCCACGCGACGAGGTTTGCGGTCCAACGTCTGCGCCAGTGATTATAGCTAACAAGCCTGAATTAGACCTCAATGACCTGGAGACGCTCATGTCTCTGACGGGTTATTACGGTATGAACACTACAGTACCATATAGTGCTGTAGTGCCAGGATTTTGGTGTGAACTTTCGCCTGCTCAGAGAACGAGGTCTGACCATCAGAATAACCGCTCCTGGCGATTACAAAATACATCCTCCACTTGGGATGAACACGTTTTAGAATTAACGTTGCCCTATAGCGCTTTCTTGGCGCACATAGAATTTGGATTCACACTACATTTTGCAAGTACTGATAATTTGCCTATCATACAGGTCACGTTATTAAAGCAAAATCTGCATGGAATAGGTTACAAAAAGGATGCCTCGTTCGGCCAGAGAGCCGATTCCCCGGTGCACTCGCCGGTCATAGACGCGGATTCCACGAATCTTGAGAACCCTGTGAATAGCGAAGAGTACTTACAATCACATAATGCTGAAATTCTGGCCGGCCCCTTGTTTTTATCTTCCGGCTTAGATGAGACACAACAGTCAGGAACATTGATTCTTACTAGTCCTCGCCTCTATCGGGCTAGAGGAAGAACATTTTTAATTCATATAAAAACATTATTTGATCCAGCTAAAGATATGGCTAAGGGCCCCGTAAAAGCCGGAGAGAACTCATCGAAGAAATTCTGTTTTATCGGTTGCGACTGGTTACATCAAATATCTATAACGGTTCGCTCGTGTCCGCACACTGACGTGCCGATGGAGAGGCAACAGCGAATAGCCATGCTCGAGTCGAACCACTTCTTGACTACTCTTTGTAAAATAGCTATAAGCAAGGACAATACCGAGAAGCGCATTCTGGCACTAGATCTTATAAATTGGGTCCTGTCAATTCGACTTCAACGTATGCGTTTCACAAAATTTGATAATGACAAAGAGAAGGAAGCCGAGAGTCCCATAGAAACTCAGCAATTACAGTGCATAGATGTCATCGAAGAACACACCGAAGCCTTGATAAGGAACTGCATCCTATGCGCAAATAGAAGTATCGCGAAAAAATGTGTCAAAATAATGTTGATCACAAGAGAGTGAGTATTATTTCAATTCTTTTAACATTTTGTATGATAATATAATTTCTATGTAACATTTTAACGGGAGTCTTACTGTCTGCCTATGTTAGAGCTGACTGTGTGGGCGATTCTGTTGTACACAATCTCTAAATCTAAACTAAAATGACAGGTCTAAATATATTTCTGTCTCTTTCACAATCCTCCCTGCTGAAGGGGATAGCACTATTTTTAAACCTGTCAATTTAGTTTAGGTTTAGAGATTGTGTACAACAGAATTAGCCACTGTTTATATGTAAACTTGTCTGTCATGGAACGCTATGGCCCTTGTTGCATCTACTCAGATTTATTTATTACAGATTTTGTGTGGCTCTATATTTTTAAAATCCCTCAGGGAACTCTTTGTCTTCTTAGTAGACTTGATCACTTTTTGCATAGTCTTCTATTTGCCAATGAAATTCACATCAAAATTGGTTGAGTTGTATCAAAGAAAATACTGCATATTGCAACAAACAATAGTCATTATGATAGGCAACTGATATCTAAAATCAGTCGATTGCGCTGCTTAAGCAATATTGTCACAAGTCTGTAACCGGATGGAAAACTGACTGGATGTCCAAATTAGGCCTTTTTGTTTCCTCTGTGCCTCTGAGAGCACGAAGTTCCAGTTATGATCCCTAATATGTGATAATATTGTTAAACCTAAGAGTTGAAGTCCCATAATCTTAATTAAGTTGTAGGTTGATGCTAATGCTAAACAGCCCAAGGAAAACCCTGACCAAATTGTTTTTAAGAGTACAGAATTAAAGAGGTCGCAACCTTTAGCAACAAGGAATACGACATATGTAGAGAAATAACCATATAAGCTCAATATAATGCAGTTATATCACAATCACCGACACCCTCTAATTTTATCTATTTAAATAGCAATTTTTAGTTCCTCACAGGAAGTATTTTTCTATGCTGTTGGATCATTTTAACTTGGCGAATTATGTTATGACAGGGGTGTGAAAGAGCTTCCGAAACGTTGGAAATCGTCGTTCGAAGACACCCTGGTGAACAGCGTGACCGCTTGCATCCCGCTGATGGGCGCGTGCGAGTCGCCGGGCGCGCTCAAGTGGCTGACGGCGCTGGTGCTGCACTGCACGCGCCGCGCCGAGGCCGCCGCGCTGGTGGCGAAGGGCCTCGCGCTGCTGGAGCGGACGGCGCGCTGCTTGCGGGAACGCGCCGATCCCTACAACCACTTACTGCGAGCCAGGTATACTTTACATTATACAGCTAGCGAGTTAGTAGCTATTATATCACTACTATATAATAATTATACTGTTTATATTTTCCATAATAATTGATGTTATCCCGGCGCTTGTATCATTTATTAGTTGCACAAATATTGGAAACGATTGATCTACTTTAAGTAGTTATATATATATAGTTTAGTTATGTGTGTCTATTGAATAAATGTTTTTTCTTTCTTTCTATCAATATTTGATCAATAATTTTTTATCTCAAAATGAAGAACCATCTTAGTTCCATCGTCGGTAATAATCGGATCGGCCCGAATGCGATGCGATGCCGAGTGAGCCAGCAAGTAAACCTAAACTGGCTTGTTTTAAGGTTTGAGTTCGCCAATAATTCAGCCATTCGTCTACAGCCAGCGCCCTAAGCGCTTTAAGAATAAATATGCGAAGTACTGAATTACGACATTAAAATAACAGTATTTGGGTTCATTTTGCTCTGATATTACTTTTTCGATATTCGAATTGTACAAGCTCGGACTAACTACAGATTCGGGCTGTACGGGCTGCCGCTGGAGAGCACGCGTTTCAGCGCGGACGTGCCGGAGCTGGTGTGCGGCTCGGGCGCGGCCGTCACGTACGCGAGCGTGCTGGCGGGGGACGCGGCCGCGCCGCCGCCGACCGCGCCGCAGTACCAGCTCAAGGACCTGCTCAACCTGCCGCCGGACTCCGGTATGGAATCCATGCTACTCACGACAATGCTGCAGGGCCGATTTAGGGTGAAAAACTGGGGAGGATCCTAGATTGCCTCTTAAACATGTCGTTTGTGACCTTCGGATCCTAGATCGCCCCCTAGATCGGTTTTCGTAATATGTCCGCGAACGCACTGAGCAGGCAGACTCATGTGTAGGGACCTGCTGGGTTATTCTGTAACTTAGTTAGCAACTGAAAATAGTTGCCAACGAATTAGTTTGATATACATTGCTGCTTTACTGTGTGAAATATAAAGTGTTTTCATAATTTTACACAGTAAAGCAGCAATGTATATTGAATTAATTCGTTGGCAATTACTATTTTCAGTTGCTAACTAAGTTACAGAATAACCCCCCAGATCTAGATTGCTCCAATCTAGTTGCCTCCTAGATCGACCCTGCTGCAGTGTCATGAGTAGAGACTCTTTCTAAAATTGTTCGCTCAAATTCCTGGGACTGATTGCACATATGCCGCAGGAAAAAAAATTAAATACGGTCAAACAAGATGTGTACACACATACAGATTCCATGTAAATTCTAATTTAAATATGAAAAAAACATCTATGATAGCTTAAGAGCATCATGTTAATATTATAATATGCTTTATTGGGGGATGAAAAAAAATCAGCATTAATGCTCTATATTAATATTGATAAAAATGTGAGTTGTGAAAGAATTTTTGAAATTTTATGTATTAAAACATGTCGTTTGTCTGTCAGAAGGTAAAGCGAACAGCAAGAGTGCGTGGTGGGGGCTCGGCGACTTGGAGGCCATGGCGGCCGGGCTGGGCGAGGCCACGCCCCTGCACGTCACCTGCCACTTCGCTTCCGACGGCACCAAGCTGGAGACGGCCGCCACCCGACACCCCCCCACCGTTGTTAGCGCGCACTCTGCGGACCCCCATCAGGTATTAGAACTCTTACGGCCTGTTTCACCACCTTCTGATAAGTGTCAGATAGCCTAAACGTATACCCGTATTACTAATTCCTCGGAATTCTGACAGCTGTCATTGTCATTTATAGATGAGATATTTGTATTGAGAACAGGGTTAACATCTACGAAGTACGATTTTACCCCAAACTACTTTAATTCCCTGTCATCATAAAAAGCCATATGCTGCGTAATAATATTACTCGTTTCACCTTAAAATAGAAAACACCAAGAGTGGAAACTAGAAAGTGCACACTGACAGCAACAGAAAACAAAAGAAGCACATTGAAAAAAATTATTCAAAAATGGATGTCGAATGACATTATCACCATGAAGTGTCTGTCAGGCATTTGTCATATCTACATGCGGCAGTTGATTTGTATTTGCATAAGTTTTGAATTTTTTATCTTTTTTGTGGGAATTGTTTTATCTCTGGTAACATTACGAAACGTCAGAATTCCAGGGAATTAGTAATAC
Source organism: Melanargia galathea (assembly GCA_920104075.1). Classification (NCBI taxonomy): domain Eukaryota; kingdom Metazoa; phylum Arthropoda; class Insecta; order Lepidoptera; family Nymphalidae; genus Melanargia; species Melanargia galathea. The sequence continues at coordinate 11,008,651 of OV049875.1, forward strand.
GGGTATAAGTTTTGTCACTTTCATACTATACGTCAAGTAACAAAGACAAAAGTTGTGAATAAGCTATCTGACACTTATCAGAAGGTGGTGAAACAGGCTCTTAAGATTGTGTTGTTGTCACTTTGTGAGGTTTGAAGAACCACCTCGATCCGAGGCCCGGACGGACGGCATCCCGCCGCGCTGCACCCTCAGTCCGCCACTTCGCTTAACAGAAACATTTATTCTATCGCAGCTATGGACAGTGGTGAAGGAGGGGCAAGTGAAGCAATCCTCTCAAGATCCCGACTCCTTGGACGACGTCGAAAGCTCCCTCATGGAGTGCGATCCGCAGGACAAAATGGAGTTCACCGAGGAAAAGCTCTTTAAGGTGGGGTTCTCATAAAACCAACAAAGTGGGGTCATACCCCACTTTGTTGGTTTTATGAAGCTCTTCACGTCAAGATTATAAATCGATGAACGCCGGCTACACGCACGAAAAAGCGTGACTCATTGTCACGTACCACGTGCAAGCGAGAGCGCGGAACAAACGATAGAGAAGGCAAGATCGGCTTAAGCGTTGGGCTTGTAACGCATCTGTCTTTGTTTTCTTATGACGTTATCACGTAAAATTATCGTCCGTAAACCGACTTTTTTTATAGCTTTATTTTAATTAATGTATTCTGTGTATTATCAAATTGAAATAGGGTTGTTATAAAACAGGAAGGTGCACAGTGCGGCATCCCGTGGGCCACGCTGGTGACGCGTTCGCCGCAACAGACCCTGCTGGTAGAGCGCATGCACTCGGGCGCGCGCCGCTACATCGTGTTCGACTTCGGCCATCTCGTGCGTCTCACCGACGTGGTCAGTATAGCGTACATGATAACCTGTGACTCCAGTTCATTACGGAGGTACACAACAAAACACGGATGTTCTTCACTCATTTTTAACCCCCGACGCAAAAACGACGGGGTGTTATAAGTTTGACGTGTCTGTGTGTGTGTGTGTGTGTGTCTGTCTGTTTCTCTGTAGCGCTCAAACGGGTGAACCGATTTGAATGCGGTTTTTTTTGTTTGAAAGGTGAATTAGTCGAGAGTGTTGTTAGCTATGTTTGATGAAAATCGATCCAAAATGGCCGCCGCTACAAAATGGCGGATTACATATTTTATCACAACTCCCTCAATATGGGTATCAAATGAAAGAGCTTGACTAGTAGAATAGCACTATGTAAATCCAAGATGGCCGCCACCACAAAATGGCGAATGTCGGGGGTTTTTAAAATTTTTAATTTATACTTGTATAATTAAATTCTTAACTAAAGCGTGCGTACAAATTCGATGTAAGGATTAAATGTCCATGAGATTTGACGGTAACACAGTATGTTCATGCATGTGATGGTGGATCATCGCTCGCGTAGCAACACAGAAACACATAGGGTTTCTACCTCTTTTACGAAACACTCACGGCCTGTTTCACCACCTTCTGATAAGTGTCGGATAGCCTAAACGTAAGTTTTGTCACTTTCTTACTTTATGTCAAGTGACAAAGACAAAAGTTGTATATAGCTATCTAATACATATCAGAAGGTGGCGAAACAGGCACTTAGGGTTTTTTATTGGTATCCATCGGATACCATAATAAAATAACCAATATATTTTTTGAGAAAAATTGCGCTCTTGATTGCTGACCTGTGTGTGTATTTTTTGAAGATATTTGAATATAGTTTTAATTTTCACTTTAAAATCGATACCAAGGTGCCTCAGACCAAATTCCCCACTGACCGCTTCCCTTGCTGTCATGTTGGCACCACTGCTAGTCAAGCTGTTGTGCTGTAGGGCCATAGAGATAATAATAATAATATAGAGGTGCCATAATGTCCTATAGAAAATAGTGGATCGGAAAATAGCTCAAGCTTATCAAAATTTTCATAAGTGTGTAAGAGACAACATTACATTTTTGACATAATAATAAAACAGTTTGCGGCAGACTTAAAACAAAAAATGGCCTCCCTAAAATGTATACATGAACACTCACACACGCACATGCACAACTTGAGACATCACAATGAACACGCGCCATTTTATGTTTTCGGATTGTGCGTGTATGATACCTAATCTAAGCGTGTGTGAGTGTATTTTTGACACGTTTTTAAAGTAGGTATGGCTCCTCCACTACTATTACTTTCTCAGTGTGTAGGGCCCTGAACAACAGCTTGACAAGCAATGGTGCCAACATGACGGCAAGGCACAAGTTACTTACATATATAGCTATGAACAGCAACATTATATTATCCCTGTACAGGTAATACCCGCGTGTACGGAACTGGTGACTCTGATCATACATATCTGGACAGTGGGCGAAGAGACTGATTGCGTGAAGATTGCGAGCACCAACGACATGACCACCAAGCACCTCGTGCTCACCGACTTACAGCCGCCACCACTCTGCAGATATATGAAGGTACCACCAACACCACTACAGCCTTTTTACGTCCCACTGCTGGGCACATACCTCCTCTATCATAGGTGAGAGGGATTGAGAGCTTAGACCCGCCACGCTGCTCCAATGGCGGGCTTTAACGACCATTGTCACATGATAGTGATAATAACTGGGACCGACTGCTTAACGTGCTCTACGAGGCACCGGGGTGTAGCGCCGCCAACTACTTACCAACTCCGGGCTGGCACTGAGAATTTCTTAACACAAAAACACAATATCTTTATTATATCTTCAATACTATATCAATATCTAATAATTCTTCATAAACGCTTCATAAAGTAGTTTGTAAACTGTGACCAAAACAAACGATCATTTTTTGGGTTTATCTTTCACGGTTTGTTGCGATGTTCTATGCAATATGATGTGTTATGTGCGAGTCCGACTCGCACTTGGCTGGTTTTTATAATAGTATCGACTAGCTGAGCCGCCCTGGCTCGCCCGGGTGGAATATCTGAAAATCCTTTCCAAGTGGGGTCAGATTATAGAGTAAAACTACATGAAAATGTCAAGATCCACCAATTTAAGCTGTGCATTGATATGTTAGTCCGTCAGTATCTATCTCTAGTTTGATGATTGTCCTTGTATTTGAAACAGATTACCACGATAGGGCGGTATGGCATGTCAGCAACGAAGTGCAAGATACCGCTGGGCTGGTTCTATGGTGAAATAGTGGACATCGCCAACGTGCAGGCGTCGGTGAATGCGCTTAAAGCCTTGTACGAAGACTTGACGTGCAGATTTCGGTAAGTGGTAATGTATAAAATTACTAAATGTAAATATCTGAGAACCTATAGACCTTTTTTTGCACGTGATAATATGGTAAAAGTCACGGCAAATAAGTCTAGCGTTGACCTTCAATAAAAGAATGAAGAAGTCGAAAATGAGTTATCTCGCGGTGTGAGGAGGTCGCGGGGAGGGCATGGGGATCGTTCGTAAGCACTGATTTGCTCTTGCGGATCCCTCGTAAGCGCTGATTGAGTGAGCGCGGGACACAATATGATTGGAGGCTCTCGTACGACGCTGCGCGCACTTGAAGGTCACCGCTCGACTTAGTGCCGGAGGTTATAACACCCGATGCTTTATCTTGCATATATACGAGTGGACATCTGTATTATTTTTTAACCGGCTTAAAAAATAATTTCTGTATTTTGTGTTCTGTATTCGATCCATATGTATGTATGTATGTTCTTGTAAAAACCAATGAACCGATTTTGGTGATTTAATCCACTATTGTAATCTACTTACATACTTTCAGGAAGATTTAAGTGTATATAACACACCTATCATTCTTATGTACGGAGTTACAAGCACAAATGTACCCGTATGTCACTAATATTTTCGATTGGTATTGATTTTGAGATTGACAGACAGGAGTCGATTCAACTTTTTCTACAAGAAGACTTTCTTTTTCTATAGCTTGTTAACATTAAAATGAAACACGCAGTATATGATGAAAAGTCAAAATTATTTTGCTATGATCCGCAAAACAGTCAAATTTGTATGGTACAACAAGCAGCATGTGCTATGCCCTGTCAGCCTTCCTGCTGTTAAATAAGCAGGAAAAATAAGCAACCAAGCGGACCCCAAGCACCACCACCAAGTAACACCACACAAATCCAACACCGAAAATAAACTCGACGATCGTTTCGCTCCGACACCAGAGCATCCTCAGGAGGTGTCAGGGCATAGCACATGCTGCTTGTTGTACCATACAAATTTGACTGTTTTGCGGATCATAGCAAAATAATTTTGACTTTTCATCATATATTATGGATTTCCGCAAAGTAACGCCTGCTTCTATTCAATATGAAACACGCAGGTTAGCGAGCGGGAAGCTCATCGATCTACTGAACCCTTACCTGGACTTGTACAACGGCAACGCGGCGCACATGATGGCGTACCTCAACCAGGCGAACCAGTCCGACCCCAAAGTGGTCGCGGCGTACCAGGAGTGCATCGAGCTGCAGCAGCAGCTGCACAACTGTACCAACATACTGAAGCGACTGCAGAACACGCCCGACTCCAACGAGAAAGTACTCGACTTGTTAGATAGGGGCCGAGTCACCCCCGAGGCCCTGTTGGAGACCGCCTCCACCGATAAATTGAGGGTTATCACGGAGAATATCATCGATATGCTGTTGTATTTCGTTTTTCAAATGAATGTGGTGAGTTCAGTATGCTTGGTGCCTGTTTCACCACCTTCTGATATGTATTAGATAGCTATCTACAACTTTTGTCTTTGTCACTCGACATAAAGTAAGAAAGTGACAAAACATACGTTTAGGCTATCAGACACTTATCAGAAGGTGGTGAAACAGGCCGTTAGGGCGTTTGTGCACTTATTCGTTTTCGATTCGTTTTCGTGTTTCGTGAAAACACGATTCGACATAGCCTTCCTTATAACTGTATGGGCGTTTGTGCACTTACTCGTTTTCGATTCGTTTTCGTGTTTATATATTCGTGAATTCTTCACATCGAATCGTTTTAAAATAAGGACGCGAGTGGAATGGTGTGTGGAAAGAGGGCAGAGATGAGTCCTGATGTTGTGAGGTATTTGGAAAACATAGGTATTTGCATTTCTTGAATTCCAACAAAACATGATTCAACGCAGTTGATTATTATTAAAAATTAATACCTACTTAGTTTGGCATTAAAATAAATCGTTTGTTTCATTCAAATTAGTTTTACTTCGAGTAAAATACCTAAATATTGTAGTATAATCAAAATTTCCATACCTGTGGTTGGTAGTCAAAAACTATCAGCAAAATATGAACATTTCATAAAAAATATCATTTCTGATACTTAGTTGTTACTGTTTTCTTACAAGAGCGTAATGTCCACTTGGGATGTTCACAAAATATATGACGTATGCTTAGATAATTTTGATACTAACCGAACCGTGTGAAATATTCATAAATCACTTACCTTAGTGTTACTGCCAGCATTTCTTCTGGAGTTATGCATTCTCTAAAACGTGTGTCTTGCCGAGAAATCTGTCCTTTTATATGACACAATATTAAATCGAAAGTAGCAACATTCATTCGATAGTAATTAAAAAAAGTTTTTTCATGATGTCTCATTAAGTGATGATCGATAAATGCTCCTCGAATACTTCTGTTTATCAATAAAGGATGTATCCAGTATTTTTTTATTCTCCGACGCCTACGAATGTATAAAAGAAGTGCGAAAAGCTGACGACGATTAAATGCAGCACACATTATGAATACGGTTTTATCTACGAAATGCTTAAAACGTATAGTGAAATCACGATTAAGTGCACAAATGTCATTCGTGAATTTCGTATACGTTTTTATGATGTTCATTAAAAAAACGAACACGAATCGAAAACGAGTAAGTGCACAAACGCCCTTAGTGTTTCAGTATGCAGTAGTTTTTGAGCTCTGCAAATTCAGACCTTGCAGAGCTCCAAAACTGTTTAATATACTATTGATCGAATCACAATGACTTCAGAGTAAAATGGCTTATATTAAGGTTTGAGTTCGCCAATACATTCAGCATTCGAAAACAGCCAGCGCCCCAAGCAGAAATGTTGTAAAATAAATATTCGAACTATCGAATTACGATTTTAAAATAAGAGTCTTTGGGTTAATTTTGCTCTGAAGTCATTGTGTGTCGATACTCGAATTGCGATCATCGTTGCCACTATGTAAAAAGTCGGCATAAGGCCTCTGAATGTATTATTTGAATTTTCCGTTTGCTATATGTCGATGTCATGATTAGAAGCTTCTACTGAAGGATGATTTGAGCTCAGATTGAAGGTATATGTAATAATTCCAGCATACCTAAGTTGATTGCTCAAAAAAATCAAATCTGTTGAGAAACATCATTTCGTTATAAATGTTATGAATGCAAATTCAAATATACTGTTTCTGCTGACTCTTGCGGTTTGTACCCAAAAATATCTCTGCTTTAAATTCATCAAACCCATCAATCAAATTTTTAATAATATACGGTAGTATATGAAAGCTATATTACTATTGACAATTTAGCTTGCTGCAAACAATGATTATTATTATCATTCACTTGGACCAGAGTCTGCCAGCGATATTATATAGCAAAACTTATCACTTTGATTAAAATAAACGAGACAGCTTTAAAGCAAGTTAAAGCAAGTCAGGATTCCCATTGTGTTTAACATCAATCAGACATAGTATGTGCGTAGCAACCATATTACTTACCTTGAGTAAGTCTAGTTTAGGGCAACTCTACAGTCTTTGAAAAAACATTGAAAAATAAAAAGGGCCTATAGTTACCGGCTCTATGCAATTTTACACTCACAGCAAGTTGTGCCAAGTTCCAGCTCAACGACTTAGCACTTATTGTATCAACTTTATGTACAGGAATGTAGCGGCGTAAGCGCCGAATGGTGTTTGGGCGTGCTCCCACTGGCGTGGGAATGGGGCGGGCGCATGTCGGCGGGCGCGAGCGTGCTGCTGGCGCGCGTGTGCGGCGGCGCGCGATGGTGGGGGCCGCTGCTGGCCGACGCGCTGGCCGAGCCTTTCGAACGCAGGGACGCGCCTCCACAACCGGTCGACAGGTGAATGATCATCATCACCATCATCATCATCATCATTGTCATCATAATCATCATCACCATCATCATTGTCATCATAATCATCATCACCATCATCACCATTGTCATCATCATCATCATTATCATCATCATCATCATCATCGTCATCATCAACCCAATACCGGCCCACTACAGGGCACGTGTCTCCTCTCAGAATGAGGAGGCTGTAGACCGTAGTCCACCACGCTTGCCGAGCGCTGATTGGTAGACTGCATACGGCCCTTGAAAACATTATGAAGAATTAGTGTGATGCGTGATTCTTCATTTACTTTTTATTCCATTCGCGACATTGAAAATTGGATTTTGAGCTAAAGGGCGACCATTTATAAAAAATTAAGTAACAACGGTGTACCCCAGATCTAATTTTATTAGACGATAATATTAATTATCTTCGTCCCTATCACAGACGTATAAAGAGAAGCAGACCTAACATAACAAAAAAATTGGCGTGCCAATTACGCCTTCATACAATTTTCACGTACACATTGACAGTAAACAGGGCCGAACTCATGCAAGCGAGGGTGAGGGACTGAACTCGTAACGCGGAATCAGACTTAGGCGTTGTCGCCGTATTAGAAAGCGATTACGCGGTCATCGCGCGGTTGATTTTGTATCTATAATCGCGCGAACATTGAGATTATTATTCGAGTCACTAGGCCCTTGAAAGTATAGTCAAATAACTCTATTGCCAGATTAGTATAGATAGTAAAGCGTAGCGTAGTGACTGACCTGCAGGCCTATAATTAAGTATCTGTGATATGAAATTTATCGTAGACTAGCTTTTGCCCGCGGCTTCGCCCGCGTGAATTTCGGTTTTTCACAAATACTGAGGGTTATAGTAGATTTCTGGTCCACCCGCCCCCCGCCGCGCGGCGGCGTACCGCGGTACCGCGTATGGCGACCGCAGGGCGCAGGGGCGCGCGGCGCGCGCGGTGCGGGGAGTTCCGTGTAGCGCGAGTGTCGGCCGTCGCGCGCTGCGAAAATATCTATCAGGGCGTTTTTAACATTCATTTCAACACAACTCCTTTTTTGAAAGTCGGTTAAAAAAGTAGCCTATGTTACTCCTTGGTTAATCCTCTACTTGTCTGTGAAAGTCCCGTCAAAATCGGTTCAGCCGTTCCGAAGATTAGCCCGTTCAAACAGACAGACAGACAAAAATTTTAAAAACGTGTGATTCGGTTATGGTATCGTTCAAATAACCATATGAGCTTAATATGTGGTAGTTATTTCGAAATTACAGACAGACACTTCAATTTTATTTATTAGTATAGATACTAATCATTAATCTGTGATGAAATTAATTTGAAAACTACGGTAAAGTGGCATCAAATTGTTAAACCCTTATTTTACATTCTGTAACCTTAATTTCCAACTGGGATGCAGTCCATCATCATCAGATGTTACACAATGTAAAATGATGGTTTGATAATTATTTGATGGGCACATTTTCATAGGTTCTAACGTTTTCGTTACCACTGAGATACAGAATAGGCCTGCTGATTTATGATTCGCTTCGTGCTCTATGTTATGATGTGACACTTCACTCGAATGAAATAGGTAGGTAGTTAAACTAGTGAAACGCTAGTTTGTAAACTATTTATCAAACTAACTTTTTACTAGTTTAACTACCTAACTATTTCATTTGACCTACCTTACCTATGTAAAATTAGTAAAATAAATAAAAACAAACAAAAGTTTCAATTATTTATTTTTAAACAAAACTATTTTTTTTAATAATTTCATTCCGATAGATTGCTTTGCTTTGCATTATGCTTCATTCTTAAATCAAAATAAAATTTAACAATCACCTTAATCATTAATTGCAAATGATTGAAATCATGTTCATCATTGGTCTTAAACTCACTACAATTATTCGATAAATCAGCTATATACATTATCATGTTATTATAACTTATATTTCCTTTAATCATTTTCAAAACTTCTTCACACGATTGAATTATTTTAATCAAACCATTCGATGGGTAAATCAAATCTCTCCTGTCCTTTTTGTTGTCCACTTAATGTGCTTTAAAATGCTTAGAACATAGTACACTCGATGATTTGGGATGCCAATTTTTTTTATTCATGTTAGTCAACCAGGCATTTCTTAGTTTTCGTCCTTTGGGAACCTGAAAAATGATTTCATTTTTATAATTTGTCCGTACCTACTTTTATCTAATCAACCTTCAAAATATACCTACTAAACAAACTTTGAGCCTGAATACGGCCCTGTAAAATTGCACAAGTATATGAAACATCAAACGAGATCAGAGTATCAAATTATTGATAAATATTGCAACAGGGATCTACTAGAACCAAAATTACTATAACTATTTACGAGTTTTGGACATATAATAAATAGGGACTGCTTCTAAAATGCCGAACGATTATTATTAATCTCACAGTAACCATGTAAACAAATTACGAGACTATGGCACATGAAAACTTACCGATAAAAATTAATTTCAGGTGTTTTCCTTTATGAAGAATTGCTGCACAGAGGTGCACTACACTTAACCATTTTATTTTAGTATTCTTGGATCTTAAGACTTGATTTTAATGCAAAAATAAAATAATAAACAACTCGCAGGTTATGATCTTGTTTTTGACATAAGCACCATTTGTAGCATATTTGTAGCTTAGCAACATAGCGGTTTGCCTCAAGATCAATTTTTTCTAGGAGTGCGTAAGTGTTGCAACAACAGAAAAAAAGAGATAGAGTCATATATTTTTGGTTGGAGAGAAACAAGCGCAGATATTATTTATTCTCTTAGATGTAGTTGTGAAGATTATGTTAGGTCTGCTTCTCTTTATACGTCTGTGGTCCCTATAGCAATAATGGCAGTATAAATACAATAAGGCCGCAATATGTTTTATTTTTAATTCGTAGATGCCTAACGGCCGTGATGTACATGGCTCGCAAGAGTATGTACGCGCACGGCTCGGCCGGCAGCGGCGTGACGCACGCGCTGTGCACGCGCACGCTGGAGCTGGTGCGCAGCGCGCGCCCGCAGCCCGCGCTGCTGGCCGCCGTGCTCACCGCGCTCGCGTCCGTGCTCGACGCCGCCGTCCACGCGTCCACGCCGACACCCACGCAGCGGAATAACAGGTACAACTCACGGAGAATAAGTGCTTGTTCAGACACGGCGGGAACCGCGCGATTATCGCGCGGTTCCCGCCGTGTCTGAACGATTACTTTATAACTCATATAAATAAGACCTGCGCGATTCCCATGCGATTCTATAATCGCGCGGTTCCCGCCGTGTCTGAACAAGCGCTAAGCCGACCGGCGACCTTCAATGCGCACAAGTCGAAACTGAGGTACCTCAGGGTGTGAGGGGGTCGCGGGGAGGGCGTGGGGATCGTTCGTAAGCACTGATTAGCTCTCGCGGATCCCTCGTAAGCGCTGATTGGCTCTCCAATCGTATTGTGTCCCGCTCACTCGCACGACGCTGCGCGCACTTGGGGGTCACCGGTTGACTTACGTGACGAGGGTATTATCACGCATCTATAGCAATGATTAAGGGCCTGTTTCACCATTTTCTAATAAGTGTTGGATAGCTTATTCACAACTTTTGTCCTTGTCACTTGACATAAAGTTGGAAAGTGACAAAATTTTTAGGCTAGCCGACACTTGTCAGAAGGTGGTGAAACAAGCCCTAGATTCTTGAAAAAAAAAAAAAACGATTGTGGTCGGAAGGTGATCGAATTCAAATATCGAAACACAATAACTTCAAAGTAAAATTGACCTAAACTGGCTTGTTTTAAGGTTTTAGTTCGTCCACAGCTAACACGCGGAAATTTTGCAGAATAAAAATTGGAAGTATGAATGTACGACTTTAAAATAAGAGGCTTTGGGTCCATTTTGCTCTGATAGTGTGGCATTATTGTCGTGAGTAGCACACTTGCACTGTTATGTGGCACTGTTCACCAGATGGGACTGGGTGACGGGCGGGCGCGCGCGGCCGGGCGCGGCCGACGCCGGCGCGGGCACGCCGTCGCCGCGCTCCGCCGAGTGCAAGCTGCACCGGCGCAAGCTGCACAAGAAGCTGCTGCACCAGATGCAGGAGCTGGAGGCGGCGCGCCGCGGCATACAGGTCGCGCTCGAGGAGCAGCAGGTACACGGACATGCTAAACTATTCAAAAGTATTTGACTATTCAAAAGTACTTGTAAAAGTTTATTTGAATAAAAAACTTTTCTATTCTATTCTATTCTAAACTAGTGGGCCCGGCAGACGTACTGTACTGACCGTTTGCAACGCCACCTACCAGTCCAATTATTGTGAATCTAAATCATCCAGGGATCCACTCAAACACACAAGCCAGGAAAATTCCAAATGCGCCATGATTTGAGAATAACTCATAACTTAGTTGGTAATGGTCTAAGATCCCGCTATACAACGACCTTCACCGAGATGTTTATTTGATGAAACATATTTTATATTTAACTAGCCGATCCCCGCGACTTCGTCCGCGTGGATATAGGTTTTTATATAGGATCGGATTGGATCCCGTAATTTTTTTTTACCTAAACTAAATGTAGCTTAGGTTACTCCTTATAACATCACCTATCTGCCATTGAAAGTTTCGTCAAAATCGATCCAGCCGTTTTGGAGATTAGCTGGAACAAATAGACAGGCCGACAAACAAATTTAAATGCACACCAGTTTAAAATAAGCCGTACGTTCAAAGATCCGGGTCCCAAGTTATTTGAACCCAATACTGAGGGTTGTAATGGCTGTCATTTCTGAACTAAAAAACCTATGACCTTGAAATATTTACGGGACAATATATAAAGTTCTACCTTTCAAACAAAAAAAGAATGAGTGAAATCAAGCAACGCGTTAATGAATTACAGCTAAATACACGTTTTAACTTTCATCCCCTCTCCCAAGGGAACCGTGATGAATTTCGGGATAAAAAGTATCCTATGTCCTACCTCGGAGTATAAACTCAAATCGTACCAAGTTTCATTTGAATCCATTCAGTAGTTTCGGCGTGATGCACGGCCAAGATACAGACAGACAGACAGACAGACAGACAGACAGACAGACAGACAAAAATCAAACAAATTGCAGTTTTGGCTTCAGTATCGATTATAGAATGCCCTCCAATAAAAATTTTCAAAATATCTTCAATGTACAGAATTGGATCTGTTACAGTTTTATTATATTATAGATTTAACATGTCAATAAATATATTGCATATGGGTTGCCTAACAAATTTCAGTCCAGGATATGATTAATTAATAAATAAAAAATATTTTTTTTTTAACATTTCACCGGTTTGATTATTAGACAAATTCTATACCAATTGAAAGTATGATGCCCATAGAATATGCAAACGTTAGGTTACCTATTCTTTTCCGGTCACAACTCTCGGGTAGCCAGGTGTAAACAGGTAAATCGATACTAGCATTTTGCACCGGTCTGATTATGGAGTTAAATTAAATGAAAATAAAGATGATTTCATTATGAATTTGTCTAATAATTAATCAAACCAGTGAAATGTTCAAAAAAAAAAAATTTTTTTTTTTCAATTATGAATTAATCATATCCTGGACTGGAATTTGTTAGGCAACCCATATGCAATATATTTATTGACGTATTAAATTAAATATAAAATACGTTTCATCAAATAAGCATCTCGGTGAAGGTCGTTGTATGGCGGGATCCTATACTATTATTCTTTTTTCATCTGCTGGGCACAGGCCTCCTCTCTCGTAGGGAATTAGAGCTTAGACCCGCCACGTTGCTCATATGCAGCTATCTGCATGCTTTAACGACAATCTTTCACTGTAATATTTTTTATTACTATTAGATTTTTCAATAAGTTTGCATTTTATAAAAACTTTGAACATGTTGAAAGTCACCTCCGAAATGTGTTCTGGTAGTCTATACTTATAAAAACGTACTCAGTATAGTTAAAAATGAAAGTTAGCTAGGTATTCCATTGCGTACAGCGCGCCCGTGTGAACCTGAAAGCGCGCATGGCGATGATGTGCAAGCGCGGCGGCGGCGCGGGGGGCGCGGGCGGCGCGGGGGGCTCCGGCTCGCCCGCGGGCGGCGCCTCCACGTCGGCGGGCGGCTCGCGCGCCGAGGAGGGCGCGCGCCTGCTGAGCCCGGCGCTCGGCGCGGCGCTCGCGCACGCGCTCGTCACGCACATGCTCGCCATGGACTCCACGCTGCTCTCCGATCATCTGTTGCTGACTGCCAAGGTACAAACTCGAAATTGTTCAACTGTTTGTTACCATATCTGCATTATTTTTATACATCACTACGTATTATAAAACAAAGTTCCCCGTCGAGTATGTCTGTCTGTGTCTGTTTGCGATAAACTCAAAACTGGACATTACTGAATGAATGTTCATGCGATTTTCACCAATCGATGGAGTGATTTATGAGGAAGATGTGTAATTTGTTAAAGTTTTGTGTGAATTGGATGAAATTATATTCACGTTTGTATAATGTTTATTTGTATGGTCCCAACATGAAAAGAACAACAACCCGCCAAAAATGCAACTTGTTTTTTAGTGTGAAAGTGAAATTGGCATAGATTGTTTGTGAGGGGTGTTGATGGGTGGTTGGTGTTGTGGCGCAGGTGGTGGGGCGGCTGTGCGCGCTGTGCGGCGGCGCCACGCTGCTGGAGTCCTCGTGCGTGCTGGGCCTGGCGCGCCTCGCCGCCACGCTGCCGCCGTGGTCGAGGCACGCCGTCACCACGCTCTTACAGGTACACTACGCGCTATTACATTTTTAACCAACTTCAAAAAAGGAGTTTATGTATTCAACCCGTTTGTATGTATGTATGTATGTTAGCGATTATTTCACAAACCGATTTTGATGATGTTTTCACTATCGTATCTACGTACGTATGTATGTACGAAAGAAGTTTCACTTCCTTTGCATACGCATCAAACAAACGCAACCATTTTTTTACATACACTTTCGTTAGTAGGTCGGGCATATATGGCTGGACCATTTAGTGCCATAACCCACTGGCGCGACACGTCGCGCGCGGCAAGCCGCGGGTTGTCGCGCGCGTTTTTATTTTCTATATAAACTCTATGCAAACGCTTGGCGCAAAACCCACTGGCGCGGCGCGATTTCGTGCCGCGCCAGTGGGTTTTGCACGTCAGTTCAATGCCATGCCATGCACGTCAGTGCATGGCACTTACAGGCCAGTTGTGCCTTACAAAGACGGTGGAAACAACACTTCAAAGGGCATTACAACTTGCAATTACATCAGTGTAAACAATGTACTATATTATAGTGTCAATTACTATAGTAGTAGTATACAGCACATCGAAATGGGCTACGTTTATGAAAACTGATTTTAGGATTTGGTGGAACACGAATGCGGGGAGCTCCCGGCGACGCCGAGCGAAGACTGGGGCGGAGCGGGCACCTCGCGCATCCCACGCGTGGTCTACGAGGAACACTTCTACGGCAAATCGCTGCGGCAACACGGCAAGAGGTTCACCACCGTTGCAGGTATTACCTTTTTTAAATGCTAAACTAATAATTATAATTATGCCTAAGTGAGGTATGATATATCATGATAATTAGTATAACCCCCAGTACGTAAGTCGAGCGGTGACCTTCAATGCGCAGAAGTCGGGGTGTGAGGGGATCGCGGGGAGGGCGTGGGGATCATTCGTAAGCACTTATTAACTCTCGCGGATCTCTCGTAAGCGCTGATTGGCTCTCCAATCGTATCGAGTCCCGCTCACTCGTACGACGCTGCGCGCAGTTGAAGGTCACCGCTCGACTTAAGTGCCGGGGGTTATATGCGTAAGTGATGGTAACGAAAGGTGCCAAACCGCGGTTACTAGCATTTGAATGTGATAGGAAGCTTCATACAAATCACGCCACGAACACCGATTGCGCATATCCAGTATGCGCCAGTATACTTAGTGTTTGGCTCAATTGAGAGCGGAGCGTGGGCAGCGCTCTCTATCTCGCTATAATGTGTAACATTTACTAGATGAACCTATACAATTATTAGTAACGTGTCTATTGTCCCGAGAGGCCGCAGGTATTTTGAGGAGGTACAAGTCACGGAAAATAAGTCGACCGGTGACCTTCAATGCGCAGAAGTCGAAAATGAGGTATCTCGGGGTGTGAGCGGGTCGCGGGGAGGGCGTGGGGATCATTCGTAAGCACTGATTAGCTCTCGCGGATCCCTCCTAAGCGCTGATTGGTTCTCCAATCGTATTGTGTCCCGCTCACTCGTACGACGCTGCGCGCACTTGAAAATCACCGGTCGACTTACGTGCCGGGGGTTATAATAGTTATTAATTCTGAATAAAACACGCCCTCAATTTATATTTTAACATATTCAAATAATTACATGATTTACGATTAATTCAAAATTTTATCACCTGTTCAAAACTTCGTAATTTCAATGTAACTAGGTACAATGTTAGAACGAAGACGGCATATGAACGGACCGGTTGTGATTGCAGATAAATTAGCCGACAGTTTTGGGCTGGAGAAGACTTGGACCTACAACTTCACCAAGCCTAAAATAAACCCCGCAAGTAAGATAACAAAAAGCCTATGCACTGGCGAGTAAACTCATATCAGTTAACATACAATTAATATCAAATAGCTTATCATATTCGACAGATCTGGAGAACTGGAGGGACATTGCAGTATACCGACAGTGTAATACCGCGGTGTCACAAAAACCCAGTCATCTATTAAATTAAACGCAAATCACATAACAGAATTCGCTTACATAATATCTGGAAAGCTGGGAGTTTACCATTATTTGGGTAACGGAGACGAACAACCCTACCAATTTTCAATCTCCTCGAAATTTCTTACGGTCTCTCGGATGCCCTGCACTTTAAATTCACATTTAAATTCTAAATTTAAATTTTAAATATTTAGATTTTAAAGTGCAGGACACTTCAAGCGCATTTTCCTGTCGTAACCCCGATATAGCCCGAAATTTCAAAGAAAAATAATATAATACTTGTGAAGCTTTGTTTCTTACGCCGTAGCTACTACGTGGAATCTCGCAGCACGGCTGCTCGGTAGTCTCGATTGACTACTCTACTATAATATATGTATACTCATACATACAATACCTCTCCCACTCGCCCTTCTTGCAGCGCTAGAAATCGTGCGTAGTGGGGATCTTACGGTGTCGTTTTTTCCAAGTTAGGTGCAGCCGCCAGGCCCGGTGTAAGAAGCATGGCTTCAAAAAGTATTATATTATGCACGTGGGTGAGCCCCGCATGCGTGCGCCACGCATCACATCGTTTCATACAAAATTTCAGTATCGGCTATCGGCAGTGCGGGCTAATCCGTCTGCGTGATGAAATGTGCATATTATCTATGAAAAGGCTAGTTAGTTGGGTAGTTAAACCCAGCCTGATCAACCCATTACCGGCCCACTACAGGGCACGGGTTCCCTCAGAGAAGGGTTTAGGCCATAGTCCACCACGCTGGCCAAGTGCGGATTGGTAGACTTCCACGCCATTAAGAATATTATGTAGAACTCTCAGGCGTGCAGGTTTCCTCACGATGTTTTCCTTCATCATTAAAGCAAATATTTAATTGTTTAAAACGTACATAACTCTGAAAATTCCGAGGTGCGTGCCGAGCATCGAACTCAGTCCCCCCCGGAAGGCGGAAGTCATAACCACTAAGCTATCACTGCGTTTTAACTGCCCACTATGTGAATTTTCGTGATGTGGCGCCTGCTTATACCGACAGTACAATTTTACTCGCCAGTAGATTAAGTGCTTTTCAAGGTACTAACGGGCTTGGTTTGCTACTAATGGCGTTTTGCTTCCACTGGTAGATAGATTACCTACATATTATGCGTATAGTTACGTTCATTGCACATCGCAGTTTTGGCCTAAAGTTTTAATTGAATATGCACATTTATTTATTTTTATTTGTACGACCATAGCATAGACGAAATATACCACTTTTTTTTCGAAGAAAATGGGATATTACGATATTATGTACTATATGGGCCTTATGATTGTATTTAGTTGTGTAAATTATCCATACTTAATAATATGATAAATGTGATATTGAATATAGTGATTTTATAGTGAACGTGTCTCTCTGATATGTTGGAAAAGGACATGAGATACTTAATATCCCGAAAATTTAAAGAGATCCCTCGGCAGACGAAGTCGGGGGCATCAGCTAGGTTTTCATTATTTTTTAATGTCGTTTGTAAAAATACGAACGTTTTCATCTACACAGACTTGTTAAAAGACATGGACGAAGATGCAGTGCCTCCGTTGCCAGAATCTGACGACTCGGAATCCGAGGAGAAACTTGAACAGTACTTTTACGAAGCGGGCAAAAATGAGTCAAGAGCCAAGCCAGCTGGACCCAATAATTGGTAAGGCGATTAGTAATACAATTTTGTAGACTTTATACTTATTTGCAGAGGCAAAACGGAGAATAATTTTCCGTAAATATTCGCAATTTAAGTTTTTTGATCCTAGTTAAATGTTGCGTAAATAACTTATCACCGTAATAATGGTGATATACAGAAAAGGATAAACTTTATCGTCTCTCTGAACATGTGCTGTAAATTGCTAGTCGGTTCATCATCATCATCATCATCATGATCAACCCATTACCGGCTCACTACAGAGCACGGGTCTCCTCTCAGAGTGAGAAGGGTTTTGGCCATAGTCTACCACGCTGGCCAAGCGGATTGGCAGACTTCACACACCTTTGAGAACGTTATGGAGAACTCTCAGGCATGCAGGTTTCCTCACGATGTTTTCCTTCACCGTAAAGCAAGTGATATTTAAATACTTAAAACGCACATAACTCCGAAAAGTTAGAGGTGCGTGCCCCGGGATCGAACCCACGACCTCCGATTAGAAGTCGGTTGTCCTAACCACTAGGCTATCACAGCTTGATAGTCGGTTCATACGTATCTTTAATAGCTCAGCGGTCAAAGAGCGGGCAGGAATTCGAAAGATCAACGGTTGAAACTCCACCCGTTGAACTACAGTCGTCCTGGCACAAACTTTACGCTTAGTGAGTGCGGAGAGAATATTAGTCATGTTTAACATAATTATCTTACATACATATATCGACTCGAAAAACGGTACCCTCCTGTGTGGCTATTCTCTAACTTAGTTACCAACTAAAAATGGTTGCCAACGAACAAGTTCGATATACATTGCTGTTTTAATGTGTGTGAAATGAAATCACCGTTTATATTTCACACAGTAAAGCAGCAATGTAAATTGAACTACTTCGTTGGCAACCATTTTCAGTTGGTAACTAAGTTAGAGAATAGCTCCACTGGTCGGGTAAAAAATTTACTCATAACCACCACTACAGCCTTTTGAGGTCACACTGCTGGGCATAGGCCTCCTCTCTCATATGAGAGAGATTTAGAGCTTGAACCCTCCCCGCACAATGCGGGTTGACGGGCTAAAAAAGTTAAGGAAATATGGTTGAAATTGTTTTAGCTTGTCAACGTGCCTCGACTCGCGTCTAGAAAACGGCGCCGCGTCCACCGGCGAGTGTTACGCGCGGCGGGTGCTGGCCGCCACGGCCGCGGCGCTGCCGATCGCGCTGCGCATGCCGCCGCCGCGCGCCGCGCACGCCTCGCCCGCGGACGCGACGCCCGCCGGCTCGCCGCCGCAGGAGCCCCCGCCGCAGCCGCCGCACCATCCGCCGCTCGCGCACACGCTCTACGACGTGTTCAGACATCTCGCGCTCGAGTTCCCTTCGCAGGTCAATTGATACACAAACATAGGATTGTTGTTAAATTTTACATGTTCCGCTTCAATTAAAATTGGTCTAAAGAAATGTTGGTTATACTTGTCAGGTCGAATTGTTCAGTTAGATTTCATTTTTGGATATTTATTTTCGGTTCTAGATTAGTCCGTTATATTCTGTGAGGTTGGAGTGATGTTTATATTTGTCAGGTGGACTGCACATTTATGGAGAACGTGGTGTCTCTGTGGCTGACGCTGAACGGGTCGGCGTGGGGCGGCGCGTGGTCGCTGGGCGCGCTCACCGTGCCCGCGGACGCGCCGCGCGTGCGCCTCGCCTCCGACACTGTCATCGCGCTGCTGCGCTCGCTCACGCTGTGAGTATAACTCCCGGCACGTAAGTCCAGCGCTGACCTTCAAGTGCGCGCAGCGTCGTACCAGTGAGCGGGACACAATACGAATGGACAGCCAATCAGCGCTTACGAGGGATCCGCGAGAGCTAATCAGTGCTTACAAACGATCCCCACGCCCTCCCCGCGACCTACTCACCACCCGAGATACCTCATTTTCGAAGGTCAACGCTAGACTTATTTGCCGTGACTTGTACACTCGTATTGCTAGCCGTGGCTAGTTATAGGTCTCGCCAAACAAATCTTCGCCTCTGAATATAACCGAAAGGCGCGTTGCAATAGCATATTTTAGGTATCAGTGGGCGGACAGAAAGGGACGCAGCTAGCCCGAACCTGCGCGAGTTCGCTCTCGCACGAAGCTCAGAGACTAATATTTGTTTGACGAGACCTATACCACCCCACTGGCAAAGTCGCGTACGAACCGTTCACGTTGCCATATCCTCTTCCGAATGAACCCGCTTCTACTTTAGACTGCATATTCACTTACCATCATGTGAGATCGCAGTCAAAAGCCAACTTGTAGATTAAAAAAAACATATTTGAAGCTGAAGTTGAAAATAAAAAGAACCTCCAAGAAATTGATGCTTTAATACGGCCTCTAAAAAAGTAGAGATTTAAAAAACATTTATTTTCAGATTGAAAAACATATCATTAAGATGCTGGGTGCTGTCAATGCAGGCTCTAGCGTGGGTTGCGAGTTTGCCCCTACAGGTGAGATTGGACGGTATTAATTTTTAAATTATAAAACTCATGGTTCTGAGTTACAAGTGATAATGTTTTTGATAATAGAATTAATAGTGACTAGAAATTTAGTTAGCAGCGACTGTGACTATGTTACTAACTATAAATAATGTCCGAATTTCGACCATGGCTACCAATCTCAGCTCGTCCTGACTGAATTTCAGACATGGCAACCAATCTCAGCGGACGCAGTGACTAGCCAACTATAACCTGCGGCACGTAAGTCGAGCGGTGACTTTCAAGTGCGCGTACGAGTGAGCGGGACATAATACGATTGGAGAGTCAATCAGCGCTTACGAGGGATCCGCGAGAGCTAATCATTGCTTACGAACGATCTCCACGCCCTCCCCGCGACCCCCTCACACCCCGAGATACCTCATTTTCGTCTTCTGCGTATTGAAGGTCACCGCTCGACTTACGTGCCGCGGGTTGTACGCAGAAGATGTCATAGTGCACACGCACTAACGGGCGCACGCAAACACGGGCGACTCTATTCTATCATTTTTAAAGTCCGATGGTGCCTAGAAGAATATAACCTATGGAATTTGCGTTTCAAGCAAAACGTTGAAGCAAATAAATTTGGCCTTGACCATATCTGAAGTTGCTTTGTCTCGTTCTCACCTTCTTAAATGGAGTGTGTGAGGTATAGAAAAACTAGACAGAAGAAATAGCCCAGGTGATTGACCTTGTCTTCACTACTAGTTATTTATGCAACTGTTGTGTAATAAGGGGTATTAAAACACGAATGTGGGTTTATCACACGAAGCGAAGCTGAGTGTGATAATAGTATCACATATGAGTGTTTTAATACCTAATTATCAACAGTTGCATACAAGACTTTATCTACACCCATAATATGAATCCTCTATAAGATTCTGAAACAGTTAGCTTACTGCTAACATTAAAACAGCCAGTCCTAGTAGTAACCTAATATCATCCATTACTAATATACAAATAAACTAAGAATTAATGAAAGAATTATTTATTTTAGTAGTAATTTACATTTTGTATAGTGCAATTATTAAAATTCACTTGAATATTATGTTCTTTAATGTTGGAAGGTCCCGATCCCGATGTAAGTACTTCTTCAGAAAATGATGATGAACCCTTTGATAGTTTCCAATTCATAAAATCTTGATACGTTTTTTCATAACGCGTTCTTGATTTTTCCGGTAGTAATTTATTGTAAATGTCTTTTGCAGCGTTCAAAATATCTGGCGGTGTGCTATTAAAACTTGAATCGCTCATTTTTTGTAACAATAAAAATATCGAAGAAAAATGGCGGGGATTCGAATAACTTAATTTTTTTTACGGCGCGCGACGTAGTCAGAACGCGTGTAAACGAAAATGTTCTTTTTTTGAAATTCATACAGATACCGCGCATCAAGCAATGAATGTGGCTGTATATTGAAACTCTTTGCGCATGAAGGGATTGAAAAAAAAAACAAAGGAGTGTTGTTATGAAATTCAGTACAAAATTATTTATATATATAAAGCTACTTGAAGTTACGGACTGATCACCTCTCCTGAACAATTTTGTATGGAACTTTTTCACCATACTTTCCATGTGTGTAAAATTCAAAAATTCTAGGTCACCAAAATTATAGAGAGAGCTGGACATGGAAAACTGACTAGAGTGCCCTAAGGGATCTCGAAAACTATCAGTCGGAGAGGTATCGTCTTGAAACAAAAAATGTTCAAAACCTTGGGCAATTGGGTGAACCGGTAAAAAAAATATGGCCACCATACAAAAAAAATTTCGTCTCCATACAAAAAAATTTCCTAATTTTCAAGAGGCTCTCCAGAACAATTTTGTATGGAACTTTTTTCCCTTCACTACTTATGTGCGTAGAAGTTATGGGTCTTCCTTCAGAAAATTATGAAACGTCATGAATGTAGAAAATTTACCAGAGTACCTCATGGGTCCTCCGAAACTACCAGTCATACAGACATGGTCCCAAACAAATGTTATTAAAGACCTTGGGCCATTAGGTGAACCGGTAAAAAAAAGATGGCCGCCGAACAAAAAAAAATTCTCTCCATACAAATTTTTTGGGTTCTTTTCAAGAGGCTCTCCAGAACAATTTTGTATGGAACTTTTTTCCTTTCACTATTTATGTGCGTAGAACTTATGGGTCTTCTTTTAGAAAATTATGAAACGTCATGAATGTGGAAAATTTACCAGAGTACCTCATGGGTCCTCCAAAACTACCAGTCATACAGACATGGTCCCAAACAAATGTTATTAAAGACCTTGGGCCATTAGGTGAACCGGTAAAAAAAAGATGGCCGCCGAACAAAAAAAAATCTCTCCATACAAATTTTTTGGGTTCTTTTCAAGAGGCTCTTCAGAACAATTTTGTATGGAACCTTTTCCCTTAACTATTTATATATATCGAACTTATGGGTCTTCCTTCAGGAAAATTCTGAAACGTCATGAATGTGGAAAATTTACCAGAGTACCTCATGGGTCCTCCAAAACTACCAGTCATACAGACATGGTCCCAAACAAATGTTATTAAAGACCTTGGGCCATTGGGTGAACCGGTAAAAAAAAGATGGCCGCCGAACGAAAAAAAATTCTCTCCATACAAATTTTTTGGGTTCTTTTCAAGAGGTTCTGCAGAACAATTTTGTATGGAACTTTTTTCCCCCACTACACGTATAAATAGAACTTAAAGATTTTTTTCAGAAAAAATACAAAACGTAGTGAATGTGGAAAAATTACCAGAGTACCTTAACGGCCCTCAAAAACTATCAATCGTAGAGGCATGGTCCTGAAACTAAAAATGTTCAAGACCTTAGGCCCTTTGGTGAGCCAGTAAAAAAAGATAGCTACGGAACAAAAAAATTCGTGTCCATACAAAATTTCTTTTTAATTTTCAAGTGGCTCTCCAGACATTTTTGTATAGATCCTTTTTTTTCCACTAAATGCATGCATAGAACTGATTAGTGTCCTTTCAGAAACGTGATACCAATATTTCTTTCTATCTTTCAAGAGATTTTCCAGAATATTCTGGTATTTGGTATGGCCTTCCATTTCTTTATATTACAAATATTGAAGAGACTACAAGGCCCGCGAGCTGCTTGCAGCTCGCGCACCGAGCGCAACACTAGTTCAGTATAAAGTTATTAGGACATTGGGTGTTTTAATGTTGGCAATAAGCTAACTGTTTCAGAATCTTTAGTAGAGGATTTAAAGCATGGGTGTAGATAAAATATTTAAGGCGCAAGCTCCAGCTAATATAATAAAGCGGAAGAGTTTGTTTGTTTGAACGCGCTAATCTCAGAAGCTACTGGACCGATTTCAAAAATTTTTTCACCATTGGATATATACGTGATCCTTGAGTGCTATAGGCTATATGTTATGTACCACGGGCGAAGCCGGGGCGGACCGCTAGTCTATACTAATAAATAAAATTGAAGTGTCTGTCTGTAATTTCGAAATAAATACCTAATATTGAGCTCATATGGTTATTTGAACGATACCATAACCGAATCACACGTTTTTAAAATTTTTGTCTGTCTGTCTGTCTGTCTGTCTGTCTGTCTGTCTGTCTGTCTGTCTGTCTGTCTGTTTGAACGGGCTAATCTTCGGAACGGCTGAACCGATTTTGACGGGACTTTCACATACAAGTAGAGAATTAACCAGGGAGTAACATAGGCTACTTTTTTAACCGACTTTCAAAAAAGGAGGAGTAGTGTTTTTCTACCTATGTACACCGATATCTCCGAGATTTCTGAACCGATTTGCGTATTTTTTTTTGTAATCGATAGAGGAACATTGCGACACTGTCCTACAAAAAATTTGGATTCCAACTCCTCAATCCTGATGCTGTAGGGGACTTGATCCCCAAAACTAATGGGATTTAGGAACTGTTGGTTATTTAAATTGATATTGGGGGTACCAATTAAAGAATTTATCGTTGAATGAACTCAAGTAGGTATATCCAACTCCTCAACCCTGATGCTGTAAGGAAAATTGCATTCCGAAACCGTAGGGATCCCAAGGAATTTTTCCGTTTTGGGGACGAGTTACTACAGATAGGCTACTTTTTGTTCTGGAAAATCAAAAGTTCCCACGGGATTTTTAAAAACCTAAATCCACACGGGCGAAGCCGTGGGCATCATCTAGTACTTAATATAATAAAGCGGAAGAGTTTGTTTGAACGCGCTAATCTCAGGAAGTACTGGACCGATTTCAAAAATTCTTTCACCGTTGGATATGTACGTGATCCCTGAGTGCTATAGGCTATATATTATGTACCACGGGCGAAGCCGGGGTGGACCGCTAGTGTAACGTATATGGTGTTTTCAGACGGAGGGTACGATACAGACAATGGCGCGCGTGATCCTGGAGTGCGAGTACTTCGTGCCCGCGCTCGTGCGGTTCATCTCCATCGACGTGACGGCCGACGGCGCCGTCATCTCCTCCGAGCCCTATCTTGTAAGCTGGCTTGCATATCTACCAATTGCGTTTTTAACCGACTTCAAAAAAGGAGGTTCTGTTCTGAGGTTCGATTCGTATGTATGTATGAATCAATGAACCTATTTTGATGATGACTCGTACTACATACTTTCAGGAAGAATAGAATAGAAAAGTTTTTTATTCAAATAAACTTTTACAAGTACTTTTGAATCGTCAATTGAATCTACCACTGGTTCAGAATGCCGTTTCAATCGAATTTAGCGTATAACACACATAGTTATCATTGTTATGTACGAAGTTATACGCATACGACTCGTCGGAAGGTGTGTTGGTAACGAGCGTGACATTCGGCAGGGCGGAGCCAGCATAGGCGCAGGCGCGGGAGCCGCCGCGGCGCTGCAGTCGGTGCTGACGCGGGTGGTGAAGGCGCGCGGCGCGCTGGGCGCGCTGGTGTCGCTGCGGGTGCTGACCGCGCTGTGGAGCCGCTCGCCCGGCGCCAACGACGCCGCGCCCGTGTCGCACGCGGCGCTGGACCTGCACGCGGCGCTGCTGCGCGCCGCGCACTCGCTGCTGCCCGCGCTCACCTACCGACAAGTCAGACACGCGCTGCCGCTCATTGAAGCTGTCGGTCAGTGTCATTACTTTACTCTTATCCTTCTACCCTTCAGAGTCTCTATCGTCGCTGAAAGGTTGTCGGCCTACCGGTATTTTACATGACATGTTACGGTGAGTGCGCTCAGGAATGCATACAAAAGGAAGGAGTGCGTCACCCATGAAGATTTGGTTTATGTTACTTCAATGGTAAAGTGTCACGATACTCGGAGTCATCGATGTTATCGAGATAGATACCTATGCAAACATGTACTAAGCCTACTATCGTTATTATATCGTAATCACTATCACTAATATACTGTATCGTATGTGGTTTCCGTCTAAATTGGTAATTGAATTTTCGGTCATTTCCGAATTACCGATCGACCTGAAAATGTACAGATGCGTGTAACTGTGACGGAAAACATCGTGAGGAAATCTGCATGCCTGGGCTAGTTCTCAATAATGTTCTCAAAATCGTGTGAAGTGTACCAATCTGTACTTGGCCAGAGTGGTGGATGACCTGGGGGGTTATTCTGTAACTTAGTTAGCAACTGAAAATAGTTGCCAACGAATTAGTTCGATATACATTGCTGCTTTACTGTGTAAAATTATGAAAACACTTCCCACAGTAAAGCAGCAATGTATATCAAACTAATTCGTTGGCAACTATTTTCAGTTGCTAACTAAGTTACAGAATAACCCAACTGAACCTTTTTCACTTTGAGAGGAGACCCGTGGCCAGTACTGGGCCGGTAATGGGTTGATGATGATGATGGCGATATTTCAACAGCTGATCAGTGCGGTTACTGGGTGCGAGAGAGCAGCGGCTGGCGAGCGGAGAGCGGGGGCGGGGGCGGCGGGAGCGGCGGCGGCGGAGGCGGCGGGGGCGGCGGCGCGGCGGGCGGGGAGGCGCGGCTGTCCGGGCTGCTGGCCGACGTGCTGGCGGGCAACACGCGCCGCGCGCCGCTGCGCCGCGCCGTGCTGCAGCACCTGCTGATGTACGCGCGGCGCCTGCTGGCGCTGCCTCTGCCTGCGTCCACGCCCACCACCCACCCCACCGCCGGCGGCAGCGGCTCGCAATCGGTGAGACTTGAGTTCCTCGTCGTTGTCAACCGATAGACGTCACTACTAGGACGTAGGCCTCATGTAGGGACTTTGACTCGTCGCGGTCTTACGCCGCATGTTCCTGGGACCATTTGATGCTGTCTGTCTACCAAGTGCGAGGTCGCAAGTACCGCCGCTTTCCGTTGCGAGATCGCTGTTCCAGTACATTTGGACCCCAGCTCCTAACGATACTTCGGACTTTGTGCTTCGCCCATTGCCACTTAACTTGGCAATTCATTGAGCTATTTCAGTTACTCTGGATCTCCTCATATCCGATTTAATCATAGCAATATACAGTATCGATTCTGCTGCTTGATTGTACAGATTATTATCCGGTTTTTATGCGCACGTTTTCCGGTTAATGTAAATATTTATTTTTACAGTCTGCAACAAGCCCCGGCGGATCCAGCAGCGACATGTCGCAGACGGACGAGAGTAAAGCACAGAACAGCGCCGCCCCGGAAGGCACCAACCTGGAGGACGAACGCAAGCAACAGGCGCCCAAGACGCCTTGTCTCGCTGACACTGGTAAGTTTATTCTTAGGTATGAACTTAGCTGCAAATCAGCGTTTTACGTTTTTCAGTGCAAACTTTTTTTGGGCTCTTTCAATGTCATCACTGCAAGTTCACTCGATTACATTTTTTTTTTATTTGTTTCAGTGTTGCAACATCCTGAAATCATGCAAAAATTCTACAACACATTATCTATGTGTGATGGCATGAACGCATTGATATTGACTGTGGGTAAGTTTTCACATTGACCTTTCTACCTTTTTAAAGTGTATAACTAACTATACTTTTTAAAAACTACTACAATTTTACAAGTATACCATTACGCAAGTGGTTGATAAAATGATTTACGAAAACTTCATGCTACGAGGATTCCAAACTAGGGTTTTTAAAAACTCGAGTCTTTGACAACACTATTCCAAACTATTATTTCGAGATACAATGATTTATTTATCGGCAGGCTCGAACACCGCATGCGGGGTGGAGCAGTGGTCGTTGAAGGAAGAAGTGTTTTGGTTGGTGGCCAAACTGCCCGCGCTCGCCGCTAACCCTTCGCTCATGCTGCCCAGCCTTATGGATTTTTTGAGTAAGATTTGTTTTTTCTGTATAACGATTGCTATATTTTTTCTTTATTCCAATGTCTCCACGGCTACATCAGAGGTAAGATCCCCTGATATAGTCGTAATCTTCTTAATGCGCAACTTAGAAATCGCTGTTATTTCTGTTTTGAATGATTGTTGTGTATGAAATGCAGTTCGTTTGTTAAGACCCTAACGCGGTGTCCTGCGTGAGCGACGAATACTACGCGACGCGACGCGACACGATGCGACGCGATTCGACTAAATAGAAAATTACAAACTTGTCTACGCGACAACGTAGGCCACATGCAGGTTCAGCTACTGTCTGATATTTTCGCGTCGCGTCGTATCATGTCGCGTTGTCGCGTTTGTCGCTGACGTAGGACACCCCGTAAGATAAAATCGTAAATGGGGTTACGCATATGCATCACATCATCAAAAATTACGATAATTCCTTAGCACCTCCAGATTTGACTGAGCTATGTATAGTATGGATAAATAAGCTCTAATAATAATTTATTTGTAGGAAAAGAAGAGGTGATAAAGCTGTCGCAGGGCATGCAGCACTTGCTCGTGCGCGCGTTGGAGCGGCCCGAGCTCCTCGCCGCGTTCGTAGAGGCCGGCGGGCTCGAACTGGCTCTCGAGAAACTTGCGGCCTGCCATCTGGTCAGTTTACTAAAGTTTGCAAACAAACACACAAACAAAAAAAAAACACCGTAACATCTGCCTCAGAAACGCTCTGATTTTTAATTCGGTGGGATTCTGACAGTTGTCATTTAAAAATAGAATGAGTTATTTGTATGAAAAACAGGGTTACCACCTGAAGTTCGATTTTACCCCAAACTAAACTACCTGAAGTATCTGTCAGGCATTTGTCATATCTACATGAGGCAATTGATTTTTATTTATATGTAAGTTTTGAATTTACTGTCTTTTTTGTGGGAACTGTTTTATCTCTGGTAACATTAAAAAACTTCAAATTTCCACGGAATTAAAAATCAGAGTATAAATTTTTTTCCGCTTGTACTCGGTCTGGCAGCCGCTGTTTATTTTTTTTTAGTGATCAATAAGATGGCTGATCTTCGTGAGTAGGTTCGTTTCGACGAGACGACCAAGTTTTCCTCTGAAAATTCTCGATGGAGGTAGCTACTGTAGTGCGCAGGTGTTAAACATTTCGATTCGCTGGGGTGGGAAAACGTACCAAGAAATTTGTATAGGACCATGTGGCCATTTCACTATACAAATATTTAATAAGCTGCATTCAAAAAATCAGCTGGTCATAATTTTTGTGACGGCGCGATAGATCAGCCTCGAAACCTTTTGAGAGTTGTTTTGCTTTGAAATTATAGTTTAACGTAGTTGTAGTATATGTATTAACGTAGTTGA
This sequence comes from Melanargia galathea, assembly GCA_920104075.1. Classification (NCBI taxonomy): domain Eukaryota; kingdom Metazoa; phylum Arthropoda; class Insecta; order Lepidoptera; family Nymphalidae; genus Melanargia; species Melanargia galathea. The sequence goes on from OV049875.1 coordinate 11,037,185, forward strand.
GATGTATAAACTAGTGTAAGTCATGGAAAAAAAGTCGACCGGTGACCTTCAATGCGCAGAAGTCGAAAATGAGGTATCTCGGGGTGTGAGGGGGTCGCGGGGAGGGCGTCGGGATCGTTCGTAAGCACCGATTAGCTCTCGCGGATCCCTCGTTAGCGCTGATTCGCTCTCCAATCGTATTGTGTCCCGCTCACTCGTACGACGCTGCGCGCACTTGAAGGTCACCGCTCGACTTACGTGTCGCGGATTATACTAACACTACGGAGTTTAAGCATGTGATAGGAAGCAATTGAGAAAAGGCGTCGACGAACGTGCAACGTGTGAACGCGGTGTAAGAATGTTGTCAATGTCAACAGGCAGGTCCAGGCACCAACCAGGGATTGGTGTCATCCCTCATGAACCACCTGAAGCTGCCGCCGCAAGTGGTCAACCTGTCCACCCCCGCATCCGGCAGCAAGAAGAACCAGCCGCCCGTCATCGAAGCCGCCAACGGCCTCATCAACATTGCGCCGCTCTGTAAGTCATATCTCTTAGCATCCGAGCCAGTGTGGTAAACGTGTACAAGTCACGGCAAATAAGTCGAGCGGTGACCTTCAATGCGCAGAAGTCGAAAATGAGGTATCTCGGGGTGTGAGGGGGTCGCGGGGAGGGCGTGGGGATCGTTCGTAAGCACTGATTAGCTCTCGCGGATCCCTCGTAAGCGCTGCTTGGCTCTCCAATCGTATTGTGTCCCGCTCACTCGTACGACGCTGCGCGCACTTGAAGGTCACCGCTCGACTTACGTGCCGGGGGTTATATAAAGTTATGATTATTGCAATGCCACGTAGAGTATGGTTTAGCAACGCATAGGACAAAACGAAAACAAACATTCATTTTATACAGATTTTTTGGGCCAGGAATCACCGCGGGCGTATGGAAAACTACTCATGAAAGTTTCATCATAATCGGATGAATAGTTTAGCAGTGCATACAGGACATACAGACGTTTTTTCATTGACGTCATAACGTCTTATAAATCGATGAACGCCGGCTACACGCACGACAAAGCATGACTCACTGTCACGTTCCGCCTGAGCCGAGCGTGCAAGCGAGAGCGCGGAACAAGCAATAGAGAGGCACGATCGGCCTAAGCGTTCGGCTTCATCAATGTTTTCTTATGACGTTATCACGTAAAATTATCGTCTGTAAACCGACTTTACAGACAACCAATTTTTTTATATAGAATACGACATTACGACGACGAATAGCCCGCCGCACTGACCCGCATTGGAGCAGCGTGTCGCGACTCAACTTCTAAAACCCTCTCTCCTACGAGAGAGAAGGCATGTGCCCAGCGGTGGGACGTTAAAAGGCTGTATGCTCTGATTTTTAATTCCGTGGAATTCTGACAGCTGTCATTGTCATTTACAGATGAGTTATTTGTATGGAAAACAGGGTTAACATCTACGAAGTAAGACTTTACCCCAAACTACTTTAATTCCCTGTCATCATAAAAAGCCATAAGCCGCGTAATAATATTAGTCGTTTGGCCCTAAAATAGAAAACACCAAGAGAGAAAACAATTTATTTAAAAATGGAAGTCGAATGACATTATCACCATGGACAGTCTGTCAGGCATTTGTCATATCTACATGCAGCAGTTGATTTTTATTTTCATAAGTTTTGAATTTTTTATCTCTTTTGGGGAATTGTTTTATCTCTGGTAACATTACGAAACGCCGGAATTCCACCGAATTAGAAATCAGAGTATAGTGGTGGTGGGAATATGCACCTGCGTATAGCTTGAACGTTCCCTCGTCCGCAGGTACGGTGTCGTGCGGCAACCCGACGGCGCAGGCCGCGGACGTGCTGCTCAGCGGCAGCGGCTCGAGCGGCGCGTGCGCGGCGCGACGCACGCGCGCCGCCACCTGGTCCTACCACTTCTTCAGCGCGGACGACGCGTCGCTGGCGCTCACCGTCACGCTGCCGTACGCCGCCGTGCTGCACGAGGTGCACCTGCAGCCGCACCTCACCAGCCTCGCCAGTAAGATACATCGCCACGAGTGACGCCTATACAGTATACATGTACCTCTATCGAAAACTTAGCACTAATATTATACAACCAATACAAAATCCAATACCGATAACAATTTGTCTTATATACTTGTAATGGTTTAGTATGTAATACTTTTCAAACCGGCAACGTTCAGCGTGCAAACGCGGCGACAACTTTAGGTAGCTACCCAACGTTCGTTGAACTTTAACGTCAGCTGATTGTATTACATTGCAAACATAAAAAAAAAATATATATTATACCTAATTTATTATTTGCAAGTTGATATAATTAATGATTGTCTCCGCAGCGTGTCCGGGTGCGGTTGGATTGGAGGCCGGGTGCGGGGGCACGGTGGCGCCGCTCGGCGCGCCGCAGAACACGGCCGGCATGACCCACATCCGGCTGGCGTTGGCGCGCCCCATCATCGTCACCACCGTCACCATACGCCTCTACAAGCCCCGCGACAGCTCCAACATGGGCCTGCTGCAGCTGCGCCTGCTGGCCGGACCCGCCTTCAACGTTTCACCGGAACAGCAAGAGAGACAAGAGTGAGTCGATGAGTTTCGGTTAGAGAAGGCGTCAGTGCGGTTATCCGGTTCGAGGGACCAGGAACTGGAGTTGGTCTCGATCGGCTCGGTGCCTACCGACTTGACGTTCGTCTGGCTGATGTTAGCTTGACCTGCTTAGGCTTTGAGTGTGAACGCATTTTTCATTACCCCCTGCAAATACGTGTTCGAAACGTCGCTCGACCGCATTTCTTCGGTAAATTATTTGAGCATTATTTTTACCTCTTCCTCTGCCTCTTCCCCTTAACGTTAATTGTTGTGTTTGACAGAAACCGATGGGCGCGTATAGTGTGGGAGTGCACGCGCACTCGACTGGAGAGCAGCCGATGGGCAGCGATGGGCAGCGCGGGCGCGATCAGTGCGCTGTGCGCGTGCGTGGTGACGGGGGGCAGCGCGGCGCAGTACGCGCACCGCGCGCTGCTGGCCGCGGCGCGCGCTGCGCCTGACATGCGCGGCCCGCTCGTCACTGCGCTGCTGAGCATGGACGCGCATGCACATGCACACGGTATGCATTTGCCGTCCGACCCTCTATTTGTATCAGAGACTTATTGACTTCTGAATGAATAAACATAAATACTTCAAATTCACAAATAATTTGTAAATTGATGGCCCAAACCCCGTACTCTTAGTTGAATTGTATGCGGAAGAATAATTATTACTAATAATAAATAATTAAACCGTGATTATTGTTAAGGAATAGACCCTCGGCAACGAGGAATACGATGCAGAGAGATAGGTATGAATATAAGTATGTATATGTGCAGCTTTCCAAGCGGCGGTCGGGTCGGGCGGGCGCTGGGCGGGCAGCATGGGCGGCGTGTGCGCGCTGGCGGCCGGGCTGTGCCGCCGCTGCCCCGAGGGCAGCGTGCACGCGTACGTGAGTTGGCTGGTCGCCGTCGCGCAGCGCGCGCTGCGCGACCGCACGCCGCCCTCCGCCGCGCTCGTGCACACGCTCGCTGCGGTGAGTGAAAATGACCACGTCCACCCGTGGACATGTGGTCCACCCGTGGACATAGCTCTCTCGTCGGTACTTCCACCCGCCACGGTCTTGTGCCGGCTCGTATTTAGCGTCTGATGTCATCGGTAACTGCGCTTTCTGATGCGGGGTCGCCACTTCAGCACCTTGGCACTTGGGGTCCCGTCTATCGGTTCTTAGAACGAGCAGGTTTAACAATAATCTCAGATTTGCTAAAAGATTTCTTGATTAAAAAAAAACCACCTGCTCGACACGAAATTATTAGTAAAAACAGAATTCAGATATATCTTAAAAAAATTACGAATTTATAGAAATTTCAAGGTTATTCATTGACGAAGACAATGATTCAAAACAAAATTATGATGTCATAACGTACCAACTTCATAAACATTTTGTAAAGACCTCTCTTTCATTACCAAGGTATGCCTTAAGTAAGGAAAGAGAGTGAGATACCAATTTCACCAATAATGAAATATTGTCAATGTTGACCAACTTTTGAGGACAATTAATGATGAAATAGAGAAAAATTAATAAGTCTGTACGTCTTATTAATAAAGATGCAAAGATGAAGAATAATAGTTTTTTTTATAGTTTAAATATGTGACAGTAAGATCTCAAATATAAATTTGGTTTGCAGGTATTATGGACACTCAGAGAAGAACATATTTTGCATGATTTGGATGAATTGATAACGGATGACTTGTTCGAATTAATTTACGCCTGGATAGAGGACGTTCCAGAAAAGAATCTACTCAAGAAAGCTCTGGACGCAGGTAACGCACCACCATAACGTCCCACCACAAATCACTCCATGCATAATTTAGTGTGAATTACGGTATATACCACAGTAAAAATGTTTGTTTTTTTTGGTCGATATTTCGAACCAGTTTCATGGATCGTGATCATGACGAGTCTCATCGTGGTATGTATTTACACTAAATTATGCTGTTAAACGACGAAATAAGTCTTAAATCATTACTCTATGCATATTTCTCTACCTACTTATGAAAGTCCCCCACAAAAATCACAAAATTGTTTAGCTCTTTCGAAAATTTGCCCCGATGAACACAAGACAAAAATCTTAAAAACGTTTATTTTTAACCCCCGACGCAAAAACGACGGGGTGTTATAAGTTTGACGTGTGTGTGTGTGTGTGTGTGTGTGTGTGTGTGTGTGTGTGTGTGCGTGCGTGCGTGCGTGCGTGCGTGCGTGCGTGCGTGCGTGCGTGCGTGCGTGCGTGCGTGCGTGCGTGCGTGCGTGCGTGCGTGCGTGCGTGCGTGCGTGCGTGCGTGCGTGCGTGCGTGTGTGTGTGTGTGTGTCTGTCTGTTCCCCTGTGGCGCTCAAACGGGTGGACCGATTTGAATGCGGTTTTTTTTGGTTGAAAGGTGAATTAGTCGAGAGTGTTCTTAGCTATGTTTGATGAAAATCAGTCCAAGATGGCCGCCGCTACAAAATGGCGGATGATATATTTTTTCACAACTCCCTTGATATGGGTATCAAATGAAAGGGCTTGACTAGTAGAATAGCACTATTGCAAATTCAAGATGGCCGCCGCCACTAAACGGCGAATGTCGGGGGTTTTTTAAATTTTTAATTTACACTTGTTAGAACAGTTATTTCGAAATCATAGGTAGAAATTCAATTTATTTTGTTTGTTTGGCACACTCCACTTTTTAACCCCCGACGCAAAAACGACGGGGTGTTATAAGTTTGACGTGTCTGTGTGTGTGTGTGTGTGTGTGTGTGTGTCTGTCTGTTCCCCTGTGGCGCTCAAACGGGTGGACCGTTGAATGCGTTTTTTTTTGTTTGAAAGATGAATTACTCGAGAGTGTTGTTAGCTATGTTTGATGAAACTCGATCCAAGATGGCCGCCGCTACAAAATGGCGGATTACCTATTTTTTTAAAACTCCCTTAATATGGGTATCAAATAAAAGGGCTTGACTAGTAGAATAGCACTATTGCAAATCCAAGATGGCCGCTGCCACAAAATGGCGAATGTCGGGGGTTTTTCAATTTTTAATTTATACTTGTTGTTTCAGTATTATGTTCAATGTGCTATATAAGGCCGGAGTTATTCAGGGCTCTCTTGGAACAGATGGATATACCCATGGACACGGATGAGAGGTGAGTTACTTCAAAATGTGAATGTAAAAGTACCTACTCGCTAATTTTGCTATAGCTACAATATATCGAAAATAAATTATTTAAAAATTCATTCATTCATTTGAGTAAGTACCTTCCGATTCAATCTTTTGTTGGTTGTGAATTTAGAGTAAGCGCGCGCTGCACCAGCCGTAAATTAATCTCATAATATGAATATGAATATAAGATGAATATATGAATATAAGATGAATATACATTAGTATGGGTTTCATTTAAACATAAGAAGTTAAGAACACAACTTGTATTGGTTTAAGACATAAAAAATAACAAAAGAAAAAGACAAAACGTTTAAATACGCGACTTGAGAGAGTTATCTTCTCTAGCTTTCTGGACTCTAGGTGGAACTCTGTCACCTGCGCAGGGACTCGAGTCTGAGGTAGATGTAAGCACGGGGGTGGAGAAGGCAATACAGAACAGAAGCGGGGAGCCGCTACACAGAGTCATTCGAATATAATAATGCACTTCACGAAGTTTGATCTTATCAGGAATGTTCTATAGTTACTCAATTTCACGCGCAACGCTCGTCAAAAGGCAGCCTGAGACATGCTGTTATCGGCAAAAACAACATAACTGAAAAGTGTTGGATAGCCTAAACGTACGTTTTGTCACTTTCTTACTTTATGTCAAGTGATAAAGAAAAGTGAATAAGCTATCCGACACTTATCGAAAGGTGGTGAAACAGGCCCTAAAAATTTGAAGCACGAAAAACAAAGAGTATTAAAGGGAATACAAATTTGGCAGCATGGAGGGCCTAACGGACGACACCAAAGTGCGTCGTCCGATGCAAGCGTCCACGTCTCGGTCGCGGGCGGGCGCGTGCGACGCGGGCATGGTGGCGCGCCTGCGCGGCTGGCAGCTGCGCACCATCGTGGCGGCCGCCATGTCGCCCTCGGCCACGCTCACGCTGCTGCACTGCCCGCTGCCCGCCGCACTAGTGCGCGCAGTCGCAGGTCAGTATTTATTGTATTAACTAGCTGCTCCAAAATATTATGTAAATATTTTATTAAACACTAGCGGTCCGCCCCGGCTTCGCCCGTGGTACATATAATATAGCCTATAGCACTCAAGGATCACTTACATATCCAACGGTGAAATAATTTTTGAAATCGGTCCAATAGTGCCTGAGATTAGTACGTTCAAACAAACAAACTCTTCCGCTTTATTATATTAAGTATAGATTAAAACCTTGTTTTATGTTTTTGAGATAAAATTTTGGTTCAAAAACGGAACGTGGACGGAGAGCGGAATCGGAGCGTCTTGGAAACCGACTTGTATTCTATCTCATTCTCTCGCAGACTAAATCCTATGTGAATATGTATGTTTGTCCTTCTCTGGCGCTTGTACAGCGCCTGAGAACTCAAACGACCTTCTGTCACCTTGTGGACTGCTGGTACACAAGAGATGATTTTAGGGTCATTTTTTCGATCGATCGATTTCATCGATTTTCAAATGCACAACGATATAACCCGCGGCACGTAAGTCGAGCGGTGACCTTCAAGTGCGCATAGCGTCGTACGAGTGAGCGGGACACAATAGGATTGGAGAGCCAATCAGTGCTTACGAACGATCCCCACCCCCTCACCACCCGAGATACCTCATTTTCGACTTCTGCGCATTGAAGGTCACCGCTTGACTTACGTGCCGCGGGTTGTACTAAAGAAGTTTCACTTCAACTATATAGGTTTTGTTTAACTATTAAAATATTTTCTTATCATTTTGTTAACTGCGAATTTTCTTACAGATTTTAGTGAGGCGAAACTGGAATCAATAATGGCTCAGACAGGATCGCAGGAGGACGACGTCGACATGGCTGACACCGATAGCAAAGAATATAAGCGATTAAAAGGTACTGTTGTGGGTAGTTACATAGAATAAAGTTAGTTGTCATCCGATACGCGTTTCATTGACACAACATGGTGGCAGCGGTGTAAAATTAATTATTTTAACGTGGATACAGTGCATTATTTGGCTAAATTTAGTGAAATAAACGTTAGTTACGGTGGGTTGCATATTAATTAGTAATGGAACATGCAAGACCACCGCCGGAACTCAGTGTGGATGGCAGCCCCGTCAGCCGGGCTGACGCGTGGAAGAAATGGAAAACGCAGTTTCAGTTGTTTATAAAAGCTGCAGGCGTGCACAAAGAAGATGCAGCGGTGCAGGCTAGCTTATTGATCAACTTAATAGGTCCGGATGGTTTCGACGTGTACCAAACGTTTACCTTCGCAAACGAGACAGAGCGTGATGACGTTGCAGTTCTGATAAAAAAGTTCGACAGTTACTTTGGCGTGAAACCGAACATCACATTAGCCAGGTACAACTTTTTTACAAGAAATCAAGCCGAAGGCGAATCAATAAATCAGTACGTCACCGCATTAAAACTTTTAAGCAAAACCTGTGTGTTTTCGTCGCTAGAAGAGGAGCTAATCAGGGATAGAATCGTGTGCGGCATAAGAAATACTGTAGTTCGAGATCGTTTACTTCGGACGGACGAGTTGAGTTTAGAAAAAGCAATAAAAATATGTCAAGCCGATGAAGTTTCAACGGACGGATCTCGTCAGCTAGAATCTGGTGCAGGGAGTTCGGGGCGAGCGTCCATCGATGCGGTGGAAGCGCGCGGGGGGGACCGCAGCGCTGCCGGCCGGCGATGGAACAGCAGCGGCGGAGGCCGGGCCGGACGCGGTGCAGCTCGCGGTGCGGCCGCGACGCGTCACGGCGGTTACGCGCGCGCTGGCAGATTCGATAACCGTACCCCGACGCCGTGTAAACATTGTGGAAAGTATTGTGATTCGCGTTCTTGTTCGGCAAATGGAGTGAGGTGTTTTTTATGCGGGGGTTATAATCATTTTGCCAGGATGTGTGTAAATCGTGCTAAAAAAGTGTACGACATCGATGTCTGTGTGAATGATCTGGGAAATGATTCGGAAAGTGACGACGGCGAGTCGTTTTTCGTATCGACGATTGCGAATACATCGCAGCGTGACTGTGCGACGGAAGAGTGGTATGAAACATTAACCGGTGAGTGTGGCGTCGAGAAATTTAAACTAGATACGGGAGCAGACATAAATGTTATATCGTTTGAGAGGTTTTTGTCATTGGGATATGATGTTTCTTTAATTAATGATAAGAGTAATGTAAAGCTTCAATCCTACAGTGGTAATATTATTCCGATAAAAGGAATATGCAATTTAAAATGGCGGTATAAAAATAACTTGTTTATCTTAAAGTTCGCGGTAGCTACAATTAATTGTCAAAGTGTTCTCGGCAGGCATGCGTGTACCGAATTAGGTTTAATAAAACGTGTACACAATATAAACCTATCAAAATATGATGATTTATTTCGCGGCATCGGTTGCCTTCCCGGTACATATAGCATTGTGATAGATGAGTCTGTGAGTCCGGTAGTGAGCGCGCCGCGTAAGGTACCTCTCAGTCTTCGAGACAAGTTACATGATGAGCTAAATAGAATGATCGAAGCGGGCGTAATTAGGAAAGTTACTCATCCTACTCAATGGGTGAATTCATTAGTAATTACAGCTAAGAAAAATGGTGGTATAAGACTATGTCTCGATCCCCGTCCGCTCAACTGTGCGATTCAACGGGCCCACTTTCAATTACCGACTATTAATGAATTAGCCACTAAGCTTAATGGCGCGCAATATTTTTCTGTATTAGATGCTAATTCTGGATTTTGGGCTATCAAGTTAGATGATAAAAGTGCCGATTTATGTACATTCAGTACACCGTTCGGACGGTATCAGTTTTTGAGATTACCCTTTGGCCTGAATTGTGCGTCCGAGGTATTTCACTCAACACTCAAGCAGCTATTAGAGGATTTGGAAGGGGTGGATTTATTCATTGATGACATTATTTGTTGGGGAAGAAATAAAAATGAGCATGATCAACGACTATCTGCGTTGCTAAAAAGAGCATATGAAATAAATTTGAAGTTTAACAAGGCGAAATGTAAAATCTGTGTACAAGAGGTGGTTTATTTAGGACATGTCTTCAATAAAAACGGTATGAAACCGGATAAAGAGAAGGTGAAGGCTATTAAAAATATGCCTACTCCGAACAGCAAAAAGTCGTTAGAGAGATTTTTGGGTGCTACGAACTACTTGTCAAAATTCATTCCGGGCTATTCGAACTATACTGTTCATCTTACTCGTTTGCTCAAAAAAGAGTCGATGTGGTACTGGGACCGCGTTCACGAGGAAGCGATCTCAAAATTAAAAGATTTGGTAAGCAGCGCCCCGGTATTGGCTCTGTATGACGTGACGCGGCCCGTGGTGCTATCGGTGGACGCTAGCAGTGCAGCGCTCGGCGCAGTGCTCATGCAGGACGGCCGCCCGGTCGAGTACGCGTCGCGAACGCTCACGGACACACAGACTAGGTATGCTCAAATTGAAAAAGAGCTTCTTGCTATAGTGTACGCTTGTGAAAAATTTCATCAATATATTTTTGGCAAAAAAGCTGTAGTTGTAGAAACGGACCATAAACCGTTAGAGAGTATTTTTAAAAAGGCTTTGGTGTCTAATCCAGTGCGTTTACAGCGAATGTTACTTCGGCTACAGGGTTATGATCTGATCATTAAATATGTGCCCGGCAAATTTATGTACATAGCCGACACTTTGTCGCGTGCACCGCTTCCAGATTCTTTTGAGAGTGAGTTAGATGACAAATTGTTGTATGAAGTAAAACTGCTATTTGATCATGTTCAGATGTCTACTAATAAGTTGAATTTAGTGCGAAAGGAAACTTCAAACGATAAGGATTTTAATCAACTCTGTCAATACATTGTAAAGGGATGGCCGACGCGAAAAGTTGATATTTCAGACAAATTAAAGCCTTATTGGTCGTTGCGGGATGAATTAATTGTGATAGATGGGATCATATTTAAAAATAAATTAATATTAATTCCTAGTTCTTTAAGGAGTCAAATGTTAAGCATTGTTCACGACGGCCATCTCGGAGTAGATCGCTGTAAGAGACGTGCGCGCGAAGTTTTATTCTGGCCTGGTATTACAAGTGATATTGAACTCTATGTTAAGCGATGTAAAGTCTGTCAGGAGAACTCAAATTCACAAAGTAAAGAACCATTGATTCCAGTGCAGATTCCTCGGCTACCGTGGAATAAAATTGGGGCCGATATATTCGAATATAGAAAGCAATATTATTTAATATTAGTAGATTACTATTCAGGCTTCGTTGAGGTCAGTGAGTTAAAAAATATCTGTTCAAAGACAGTCATAACAGCGATGAGGGAAAACTTTGCTAGATATGGGATTCCTGAGTTACTCATAAGTGATAATGCAACTCAATTTTCTAGCCGTGAATTCAAAAAGTTCACTAGTGAATGGGGATTTAATCACTTGACTTCATCCCCTAATTACCCTCAATCGAATGGCAAGAGTGAGCGTGCCGTGCAAACGGTAAAGAAATTACTGATTAAATCTATAAATACTAACGGTGATTTTTACCTTAACCTCCTGAGCTATAGAAATACACCACGCGATAAAAATTTGAGCTCTCCTGCACAACTGTTGATGGGGCGAAGATTAAATTGTAGGCTGCCGGTTCATCCTTCTTTATTAGAACCAAAAGTAGTTCGCGAAGATGAATATAATTATTTAATTAATAAACAGATAAAGAGCAAAATGTATTATGATAGTCGTAGTAAAAAATTACCAGAGTTAGATGTGGGAGATCAAGTAATCGTACAGGACGGGGACAAGAAAATGAGGGCTCAAGTTATGATGAAGGCGCCTACTCCGCGATCTTATATAGTGCAAAATAGCATAGGCCGAACGTATCGCCGAAACCGCCGACATTTGAAAAAATGCGAACCCCAACCTTATGATTGCTCTGAACCCCCTACTCAGCCGGGACCTAGTTGTAAAACTACCAGTAGTCCCGAAAACAGTTCTGATGTCAAGGGTGAGAAAGATGCTGTAGCTGACGATCTCTCTCGTCCTATGATGACAAGAAGACAAAAAGCTAGATTACTACAATTAAATGCTGATAATTAGTTAAATAATAATTTAGGATTATGTAATTAGTTTTAGTAAGTGCTTGTTTGTTTTTTCTTTATTGTTCTTTCTTTATTGTGCTATTTTGTTTATTAATGTAAACTTTTATTGTTATTTGGTACTTTTTTTTTTTTTTTTTTTTTTTTGTTGGGGGAAATGATATTATGATTTATTGTGTACTTTTTATTATTGGGGGAGATGTTGTGGGTAGTTACATAGAATAAAGTTAGTTGTCATCCGATACGCGTTTCATTGACACAACAGGTACTTAAAAATTAACTATTAATCTTGAAACTCTAACTCAGGTATTAAAATCGTAAAATTTTCGCAACAAAACTTTTTCATCTAATTCTTTACATCCTTGTTTGATTTCCTTTTTAATTTTTTGCCGGTCTGTGTGAACGGACACGCGGATGCGTTCGGAGCCGAGCGTACGCTCTTGGGCCGGATGGCAGAGCAATTCGGCCTACGTTCGGCTGTGCGAGCATGAAAGAGCACGCGAACGGAGCCGGTCGGATGCTCGAGCACGAAAGAACACGAGCATGGAACAGCCGACCGGCTCGACGAGCAGCCGAGCGGCTGCTCTTAATATTTCACACAGAGCGTATTGGGAGCATCCTCGAGCATCCTCTTATCATAAAAGAGATAAAATGTAAAAATAAAGCTTATTTCAATGTCTAAGATTCTATTTTAAATGCGATTAAAATTTGCTCTGCTCTCCGCGCCGGTCTATCTGAAAGGTCCCTAAGTGTCATTGCTATGATTCTTCATTACCACTATAATAAGGACGAAAGCTCGCGTCAAATGGCATGATGGCCAAACTTTGACTGTGAAAGTCACGTCTTCTAGTCAAAGTCACGATTAAAATGATGAAACCGATTTAACTTTTTGTACTAAAATATAATGTGTCGAATCTATGATTCCGTTTATATTTCGTTCTTGTATCCTTTCAAATTGAACTAGTGCATCATGAATCTCTATAATTGATGTGTACTTAATAGAGGAGCTGCTGATATAAAGAAGCAATGAACGTCCACAGATTTACCATCGATGAAGAGTATATGCGACATAGTGGAGTGGGCGCGGCTCGCGTGCGCGGAGCGGCGCGTCAAGGAGTGGCTGGGCAGCGCGGGAGCAGTGTTTTGGCGACCGCTGTTGAGACTTTTGTGCCATCCGCGTCCCCAGCACACGTAAGTATCTTAACAAAGTAAACCCATCATACATCACATCATCATCAACCCATTACACAGGGTCTCCTCTCAGAGTGAAAACGCCGTAGTCCATCACGCTGACCAAGTATGGATTGGTAGACTTACCTTTGAGAACATTACGGAGGTTTCTCCATGATGTTTTCCTTCACCGCATATTTAATTGCTTGAAACGCACAAGTTGTTAAGCTATGCTACTGATGGCGGTGGTGAAGGAAGTGCAACAGTTCTTAGCATATACCACGCCACCCTTTGGCGGCTGTTCATTAATCATGTGATGTTTTTTTAACATTTTTTTACCCCTTCCTCCCCCATGGTGATACGTGGTGATATTTAAGACTACCTCCCCACCCCCTACCGAAAATCACGTGTAGTACCTACAAAGAATCTTAAAATTTTTATAATATTATTTTTAAGTACCGGCATAAAGTATAATCTGATCGTTAATTCTAGAAAATTAATTCGCTTTAGAAATCACGCGTTTGACGAAGAAATAAGTACACGTGATATCTTACTATACCCCCCTCCCCCTTGTGATATTTCGTGATTTTTGCCGGAACCCCCCCCCCCCCCCCCCCTTTAGAACCTGATTAATGGACAGTCCCTTGTTGGCCAATTTTGATGGTGCATTAATGTTTCAGCACGTGGCAAGAGAGCGCGCAGTACGCGCAGCTGGAGGAGAACACAATACGCTTGTTCGCTGAGCTGACCGTGTGCCACCCCGCTAACCAGAAGCTCTTCGCTTCTACACTTCACAGTATTCTCGAGTCCACGCAGTATACCGGTATGTTCATCACGATCAACCCATTACTGGCTCACTACAGAGCACGGGTCTCCTCTCAGAGTGAGAAGGGTTTTGGCCATAGTCTACCACGCTGGCCAAGCGGTTTGGCAGACTTCACACACCTTTGAGAACGTTATGGAGAACTCTCAGGCATGCAGGTTTCCTCACGATGTTTTCCTTCACCGTTAAAGCAAGTGATATTTAAATACTTAAAACGCACATAACTCCGAAAAGTTAGAGGTGCGTGCCCGGGATCGAACCCACGACCTCCGATTAGAAGTCGGTCATCCTAACCACTAGGCTATCACAGCTTTTTTTTTAAGGTTATGTTTAGTTCTTATTTTTTTTTTTTAAATTTAATTTGTATTGTTTTTACATTGTTTTCAGTCATCTAAATTATATATAAGATTGATTTATAATATAAATGGGTTCGTAGAAAGCTCATAACTACATATTACTGATGCTGTGTCTCGCCAATCTTTATGGTACATCTGAATTTATTGCGAATCTTAAGCAGACAGAGTGTTGGACGTTATATGACAGCAAACCAGTCATGAATGCTGCTCTCGCGCAATAACGACTTTAGATGCGTGTCGATATCCATGTAACAATTATTAGTTTATCATATAAAATAGATAAGATAGGCTAACATAAAATTGCCTGTTTATTTTACTCTGCTGCGCTCAACTGAATCACAAATAAAGGATTATTTATTTATTTATTTGTAATTGGCACACGCAGGTCCGGAGGGTCTGTCCGGGTTCACGCGCGCCCTGATCCTGCGGCTGGTGCTGTCGGGCGAGCGCGTGACGGTGGCGATGCGCTGGGCGGAGGGCGCGGGCGCGGGCGCGGGGGCGGCGCGCGGGGGCGCGGGCGGGCCGGCGCCGCCCCCGCACGCCGCGCCGCAGCACCCCGCCGCCGCGTGCCACACGCTGCACGTGCCGCTGCACACCACCGTGCGCTCGCTGCTGCAGGACTATCCGCCCGAAGGTAACTCGTTGTCCTACGTGAACGACGAATGCGACGCGATGCATTTGTCGTTGATGCGACACGACACAACACGATGCGATACGACGCGGTACGACTCCGTTATAATAATATAATAATAATTAACTTTATTGCTTCACAAAAAAAAAAATAAAGTCAAAGAATGCTTTGACACCCGCACTAAGACCAGCTGCGCTGCGGGTGTCGTCACCTTCCCCGAACCTTTACAATAATATTTTTGCAGTTTTATTTTATATACTATAATTATTTTTATTTTTATGTGAGATACATTCAGATTATCAGAATTTATTATTACATTTTTTTATTAATTTTTATATTTAACCCCCGACGCAAAAACGACGGGGTGTTATAAGTTTGACGTGTCTGTGTGTGTGTGTGTGTGTGTGTGTGTGTGTGTGTGTGTGTGTGTCTGTCTGTTCCCCTGTGGCGCTCAAACGGGTGGACCGATTTGAATGCGGTTTTTTTTGTTTGAAAGGTGAATTAGTCGAGAGTGTTCTTAGCTATGTTTGATGAAAATCGGTCCAAGATGGCCGCCGCTACAAAATGGCGGATGATATATTTTTTCACAACTCCCTTGATATGGGTATCAAATGAAAGGGCTTGACTAGTAGAATAGCACTATTGCAAATTCAAGATGGCCGCCGCCACTAAATGGCGAATGTCGGGGGTTTTTTAAATTTTCAATTTACACTTGTTCAATGATAATATTATTATTTTTCTTTTGTACTAAAAAGAAAATTTACATTAAAATGACTACACGACGCGTTTTCCGCGGCGAGGCCGCCATTCGAGGTCTTCGGTACCCCAACGTCTATCGGTTCTTGCAATTTCAGCTAACCCGTTGAGCGGTATCGATGACTCTGGTTCTTCTAAGATACTCCTCATTTTTCTAATTCGATGACGTAGAAAAAATCGAACGTAGCTCTCTCCATCGGCCGCCGAGTGACGCGGAGCTTTCTCACGAGGCGCACAGTTGCTGACCGTGTCTCGCAGCTGTACGGTCATCGCTGTTAATCTGTTCATCAAACGAATGATAAATATAAAACATTGAAAGTTAAACCGACTTCACCACACACTTAACAGTTCATATTTTGAAAACTATTGAATCGATTTTGATGAAACTTTTAAAAAAGAATGGTCACAGTTTCGAAGAAATTCGCGGAAAAACACATATATATAGTACATACAAATATACATACACCTGAAATTTTGTTTTGTTTGGAAGCCCTTATAGATTTTCATAATATGTGAATATTTTGCAGTTCCAAATAATATTACATACATACTGTCAAATTATGTAATCTCTTTTTTTTTGAAGTCGCGGTCGGTTAAAACTAATTGTTGTTCACTAGCGCCCTTGTACGAGGAAGCGTCCGGGCTGTGCGCGGGGGCGGGCGCGAGCGCGAGCGCGGGCGCGGGCGGAGCGGGCGGCGCGAGCAGCGCGGTGGCGGTGCTGCGCAGCGCGTCCGACCCCGCCATCCTCACGGTGGCGGAGGCGTGGGAGCTGTCGCTCGCCGCCGCCAGCGCCTCCAAGGACAAGCGCGTCAAGGACGTGAAGAACATCACGCTCAAGCAGCAGGGCAACAAGAAGCGACACGCCAAGACCACCAGCGACGTCATCCCGCTATCCGTCACCGACGGTCAGTGCACTTCACTTGTTCAATACTTGACGTATCACACGAATAACAAAACGTTTGGAACCTGGTTATTAATCCGAAAAATTCGTTTTCATTTAATTTTCATTCCATTTTTATTTCATTTTCATTTAAAAGTTCGATTAATCGTCCTGCGATTAGCCCCGACGACCAACGCTGTGACCATTAATTTAGTTATACTAATTACGTAACAAACAAATGGCTTGGAATTTTCTGTAACTATTTCTCGATGTCACGGTTCTAGTACAACGGAGTGCACAGTCGGTCTACATAAACTGCAGACCGATTGCTAAATGGCCGAGTTGCAATTTTGCGGCCTGTAGTCCAAATACAGTCCATCCGGTCTCGCCTTAAGAAGATTTAAACCCGATAGACGTCCACTGGTGGATGTAGCTTTCTTGTATGGACTCTTTTCCACTTGCTGCGGTTTTGTTCCGCTGTATATTTAAGTAGATTTTTTTTTAAATTTATTTAATAGGAAGCCAAGGTGCATACAATGCTTACATATTCTAATTTTTAATAGTTGTACAATTATGACTATTACATTAAATACTCTACTTACAGGCTAACTTTACATGTATGACTATTGACAACTTTATTTCTATTAAAAATTTTTGTCTGTAAAGTCGGTTTACGGACGATAATTTTACGTGATATAACTTCATAACAAAACAAATAGATCCAAACGCTTAGACCGATCGTGCCTTCAAAGCTCTCGCTTACACGCGGTACGTGACAATGAGTCATGGTTTTTCGTGCGTGTAGGTGGCGTTCATCGATTTATAAGACGTTATCACGTCAACAACAATTTGAAGATTGAAGTTAACAAATGCGATACATTAAGGTGGTACGCTTTCCATACTAATTATTATTATTACCATTTAAGAACGAATGGATTATATATTTACACTGAAATTACCTTAGCCTTAATTTAATGTTTAATTTGCGGAAAATTTTATTTACATAAAGAAAACATTACATAAACAGCTAAAGGTGAAGTAAAGCCATCTCGGTCAGCTAGGCAAAACAGCGTTTAATAGATGGCTATTATAATAATTAAGCTGTCCATGTAATGTTTTCTTTATGTAAATATAATTTCGCGCAAATTAAAAATTATATTAAGGCTGTGCGATATAATTTCAGTGTAAATATATAATCCATTCGCTCTTGAATGGTAACATGAAGTTAGTATGGAAAACGTAACACCTTAATGTGATATGTTGTTTCAGAGTTTATCGAGTCGACGATAAGGGTGACGGTGGACGGGCTGCAGGGGTTCATCCCGCCCGGCACCACGCTGGCGCAGCTCACGGACGCGGCGCCGCACGTGTTCGGCCCGCACCTCACGCTCAACCTGCATCTCAACATCGATGACTGTATGTTTTTATTTATTTATTTATTTTTATTTGAAAAGGATAATCAACAGGTTACAAAAAAAAACATGAGTAAACAGACAATATAAGTATACAAAAATAACGATGCTATAATGTACCCATTTATAGATTGCCACAGCTTGCGATATAAAAAAAATGTTAGTATGAGAGAGAGAAAAAAGAGGACAGTGTAAACAAGACAATAGTTTATATAATGCGATCCAGCAAGCATAACAATCAGCTGACTGAATCTAATGCTAAACGTACAAAAAACAAATTAAATATATTAACATTAGAGCAAACTAAACTAAAAACTAAAAACTATCTCTAAACACAAAAATTAAAAAAATACAAAAAAAATAGGTAATAAACTGAGACCTCACATTCATTATTATTTATTAATTATTATTATTCAAAGACTAGCTGTGCCCGGCATGCGTTGTAATGTCACGTAAAGTATGGTTTAGAAACAAACAAACATTCATTTTTATTTAATAAATAAATAAATAAATATATTTTTTAGGCACGGAACAATTCACCTAAGTTTCATCATAATTGGATGAATAGTTTAGCAGGGACATACATAGATAAACAGATACAAATTGATTTTTATTTATGTATATGTTACAGCCAAAGTAATAAATAAGGATATTATGTATACTATCCAGCCATTATAAATATTATCAACTCAATTTGGATAAAGTGATAATTGACACAGAATTATTAAAATTATCTAGCTATTATAAATAATATTCAGCTATTTTATATAATATCTTGCAAGACTTGGATAAAGTAACAAAACAAGGACTTATGTTTAACTGATCACCAGATATTGCAAAATATAACGTCAAATAAACAGTTTATACCACCCAAAAACATAGTTACTTCTGCAACAGTGGGGGAAGTGCAGCCCCATCGCCCAGGTTGCGTAGCAAAGCCCAGGCACCCACGCTCACCACCGCAGCTTCGGCTTGCTGGTCGCCTTCGGCGACCTGCCTCATCCGCTACGGCTCGCGCGGGTGCCTGCGATTTTCTACGGCGGGCGGAGGCGCGTATTTACATAATATACATAGCCAGAATGCACCCATAGGATTCTGCTTATGTATACATTGTAATGCAGTTTTCAAATTTTGTACTACAAAGTATACACGAATTTTGTGTACTACTAGTATATATTTTGTAACGTGGACGCGCGCGTGCATCGTTCCAATATATAGGTACAAGGCCAAAACGCAACCATACGATTTTTTTTTTTCAAAATTAATTAGGTAACTGTTTGAACTTAACCGACTTATTGCTTTGGGTTGGGGTGCTCAGATTTCGTTTTGGACCACATTCTACCTAGGATCCAATAGAACCTAAGTGCCCGGCCTGCGGCCGGGCACCTCAATATTTATGTTCTAACCTAACCTAACCTAGCTTCTGTAAGTG
The DNA here is from genome assembly GCA_920104075.1 of Melanargia galathea. Classification (NCBI taxonomy): domain Eukaryota; kingdom Metazoa; phylum Arthropoda; class Insecta; order Lepidoptera; family Nymphalidae; genus Melanargia; species Melanargia galathea. Next base: position 11,056,414 of record OV049875.1, read on the forward strand.
GCACGCATCCACTAGTTCAATAATAATACTTATTTTCGTGAGGTACTTATCTTCTGAGGTGTCTCCGGAGAAATTACAACAGCTATGCATATAATGTTTCTATCATCAGCTTTGGCACGGTCTGCATCAGGAATTTTAGGCTAGGTTAGGTTAGGATAGGGTAGTTTAGATTACGAGATCGTGGTGATCACGCCACACCACAAAGGAATGAGATGCGGGAGGGAAAGCAAGGCGGGCCGTATTTATCATTTTGACCAACGTTCATCTGCTATTATGAATAATGTCTGGTTTGACATGATATTATGAATAATATCTGGACAATTTAGATATTATTAATAATTGCCAGTCATTATGAATAAAAGCTAATTAATTACTTTGGCTGTAACATACATAAAATTTGGTTTGATTGATATGATTCGTGCGCTTGCATTTTATTTTTGATGCCGACCGCTATTTCAACAAGATATCAAAATGATCTAGGGAAACATACGAGAAAAGATGTACAAAAAAAAAATTACTGGCCCGTTGGCGCGGGTGGCAGGGACTGCATTCCGCTTTCCGCGTGCGTGCGTGTCCTGCTCTCCTGCTTTTTCAAAAGATCACAATATATAACTGTATGCAATCTTTTGCACTTTTAGAGGAACGAATCCTACATGGCAGGAGCCACGAGGACACTCGCATCCTATACTTGTGAGCGAGTGAGGAGGTATTATCAGCGCAGTTTGTATAGAAGATTGTTGTTGCAGCATGCGCGGGTCCGTCGTGGGAGGGCGGCAGCGCGGCGGGCGCGTCGCGCGGCTTGTGCGCGGGCGGCGTGGTGCTGCGCGAGTTCGGCGCGTGCGGCGGCCTGGCGCTGGTGGCGGCGCGCCTGCCGCGGCCGCACGCCGCGCCCGCGCCGCCGCCCGCGCCGCCCGCGCACCACGACCTCGACTGGGTCAAGCTGGACGACGCCTATGAGGTTAGCGACTGCCCGAGACCGTACTGTGAACCTACAGCAAGTACGACTGTGCACAAATTGACAACATCGAAATAACATAATGTCGAGACCTAAATATCTCTGTTTGCCGCCATTTTGTACATTTGTCCATCTACAGCCAGTGTGTAATGTAAAATAATTATCGGTGGTAGTAATGACTACTTTGACGCTTTTAGATCCATTTTTCTCTGACGTTATAGTGTTTCGACTTTCGATACTAAAAATCTATCGGTGTTTTCAAGATGTGCGCTGTGCAACCTCTTACTGAGGACACTGGAAATCTCTCATCTCATCACTGGATCTTAGATCTCGCGTGAAATGATGACGCAGTCGAAATGGAAACATTGTAGCTCTGGAAGTGGCCATCAATTCTCCATACAGAGCCTAAAGAAAGTGCGCTACCCCTTTTAAAACTCTTGTAACGATTAAGGCTATCTCTATGTATTTGTTTATCATCATCGTTTAACAAACTTGTCAAACAAAACTGTCCACTATCAAATAGTTGAAAAGCATGTAAATTTCACAAACGAATTTGACCTAAGGCGCTTAATTTGACAAACGATTTTGACCTAAAGCGTTTAATTGTCACTGTGTTAGGAGGTGATAGAGATGGGCGTGACCTCGGCCGGCACGGTGGGCGGCAGCAGCTCCGGCGGCGGCGGCGGCGGCGAGGAGGCGAGCGGGTGCGCGGGCGTGCCGGCGCACGCGCTCGTCGCGCTCGCGCTGCTGCTCAAGCTGCCCGGCTACGCGGCCGCGCTGCTCGACCAGGGCGCGCGCGCCGTGCATCTGCTCAGGCTGCTGCTCGGCGTGGCGCACGACGAGGAAGGACGTGAGTCATTTGTGTTTTATATACATGCACCACATATGCAGGCCGGAGGCAGCTGTGTGGTTCGGGAGTGGTGACGGTTGACGTGACACTTAAAATAAGCGTCACCGCAGAACGCCTACGTCTAAGGAACCTCTCACTTTAGTGTAAATTGTGTACGTAATTAGTTTTGGGCTTCGACAAAAACTGAATGTACAATTTCTATATTTTTTGGTTTCCGGTGAAATTTTCCTATTTCGAGAATGTTTATGCGTGATTCTTACACGGGGTAAGAATAAACATAACTATAATAATATGTGCAGGTAACATAGTGGTGGGCGGCGGTGGCGGCAGCAGCATCAACACCGCGTCGCTGGGCACGCTGCCGTTCCGCGTGGTGGCGCAGCTGCTGGAGGCGGCGCCGCGCGCCTCGCCCGGCGGCCGCGCGCTGCGCCTCGCGCTGCTGCAGCTGGGCGCCGTGCGCCTCGTGCTCGCCTGCCTCGCCGTCTTCACGCACCACCGCCCCGCCGCGCAGGTACACCGACCCCACCACCTCCAACAACACTACCATCAACACCGCGTCGCTGGGCACGCTGCCGTTCCGCGTGGTGGCGCAGCTGCTGGAGGCGGCGCCGCGCGCCTCGCCCGGCGGCCGCGCGCTGCGCCTCGCGCTGCTGCAGCTGGGCGCCGTGCGCCTCGTGCTCGCCTGCCTCGCCGTCTTCACGCACCACCGCCCCGCCGCGCAGGTACACCGACCCCACCACCTCCAACAACACTACCATCAACACCGCGTCGCTGGGCACGCTGCCGTTCCGCGTGGTGGCGCAGCTGCTGGAGGCGGCGCCGCGCGCCTCGCCCGGCGGCCGCGCGCTGCGCCTCGCGCTGCTGCAGCTGGGCGCCGTGCGCCTCGTGCTCGCCTGCCTCGCCGTCTTCACGCACCACCGCCCCGCCGCGCAGGTACACCGACCCCACCACCTCCAACAACACTACCATCAACACCGCGTCGCTGGGCACGCTGCCGTTCCGCGTGGTGGCGCAGCTGCTGGAGGCGGCGCCGCGCGCCTCGCCCGGCGGCCGCGCGCTGCGCCTCGCGCTGCTGCAGCTGGGCGCCGTGCGCCTCGTGCTCGCCTGCCTCGCCGTCTTCACGCACCACCGCCCCGCCGCGCAGGTACACCGACACCACCACCTCCAACAACACTACCATCAACACCGCGTCGCTGGGCACGCTGCCGTTCCGCGTGGTGGCGCAGCTGCTGGAGGCGGCGCCGCGCGCCTCGCCCGGCGGCCGCGCGCTGCGCCTCGCGCTGCTGCAGCTGGGCGCCGTGCGCCTCGTGCTCGCCTGCCTCGCCGTCTTCACGCACCACCGCCCCGCCGCGCAGGTACACCGACACCACCACCTCCAACAACACTACCATCAACACCGCGTCGCTGGGCACGCTGCCGTTCCGCGTGGTGGCGCAGCTGCTGGAGGCGGCGCCGCGCGCCTCGCCCGGCGGCCGCGCGCTGCGCCTCGCGCTGCTGCAGCTGGGCGCCGTGCGCCTCGTGCTCGCCTGCCTCGCCGTCTTCACGCACCACCGCCCCGCCGCGCAGGTACACCGACACCACCACCTCCAACAACACTACCATCAACACCGCGTCGCTGGGCACGCTGCCGTTCCGCGTGGTGGCGCAGCTGCTGGAGGCGGCGCCGCGCGCCTCGCCCGGCGGCCGCGCGCTGCGCCTCGCGCTGCTGCAGCTGGGCGCCGTGCGCCTCGTGCTCGCCTGCCTCGCCGTCTTCACGCACCACCGCCCCGCCGCGCAGGTACACCGACACCACCACCTCCAACAACACTACCATCAACACCGCGTCGCTGGGCACGCTGCCGTTCCGCGTGGTGGCGCAGCTGCTGGAGGCGGCGCCGCGCGCCTCGCCCGGCGGCCGCGCGCTGCGCCTCGCGCTGCTGCAGCTGGGCGCCGTGCGCCTCGTGCTCGCCTGCCTCGCCGTCTTCACGCACCACCGCCCCGCCGCGCAGGTACACCGACCCCACCACCTCCAACAACACTACCATCAACACCGCGTCGCTGGGCACGCTGCCGTTCCGCGTGGTGGCGCAGCTGCTGGAGGCGGCGCCGCGCGCCTCGCCCGGCGGCCGCGCGCTGCGCCTCGCGCTGCTGCAGCTGGGCGCCGTGCGCCTCGTGCTCGCCTGCCTCGCCGTCTTCACGCACCACCGCCCCGCCGCGCAGGTACACCGACACCACCACCTCCAACAACACTACCATCAACACCGCGTCGCTGGGCACGCTGCCGTTCCGCGTGGTGGCGCAGCTGCTGGAGGCGGCGCCGCGCGCCTCGCCCGGCGGCCGCGCGCTGCGCCTCGCGCTGCTGCAGCTGGGCGCCGTGCGCCTCGTGCTCGCCTGCCTCGCCGTCTTCACGCACCACCGCCCCGCCGCGCAGGTACACCGACCCCACCACCTCCAACAACACTACCATCAACACCGCGTCGCTGGGCACGCTGCCGTTCCGCGTGGTGGCGCAGCTGCTGGAGGCGGCGCCGCGCGCCTCGCCCGGCGGCCGCGCGCTGCGCCTCGCGCTGCTGCAGCTGGGCGCCGTGCGCCTCGTGCTCGCCTGCCTCGCCGTCTTCACGCACCACCGCCCCGCCGCGCAGGTACGCCGACACCACCACCTCCAACAACACTACCATCAACACCGCGTCGCTGGGCACGCTGCCGTTCCGCGTGGTGGCGCAGCTGCTGGAGGCGGCGCCGCGCGCCTCGCCCGGCGGCCGCGCGCTGCGCCTCGCGCTGCTGCAGCTGGGCGCCGTGCGCCTCGTGCTCGCCTGCCTCGCCGTCTTCACGCACCACCGCCCCGCCGCGCAGGTACACCGACACCACCACCTCCAACAACACTACCATCAACACCGCGTCGCTGGGCACGCTGCCGTTCCGCGTGGTGGCGCAGCTGCTGGAGGCGGCGCCGCGCGCCTCGCCCGGCGGCCGCGCGCTGCGCCTCGCGCTGCTGCAGCTGGGCGCCGTGCGCCTCGTGCTCGCCTGCCTCGCCGTCTTCACGCACCACCGCCCCGCCGCGCAGGTACGCCGACACCACCACCTCCAACAACACTACCATCAACACCGCGTCGCTGGGCACGCTGCCGTTCCGCGTGGTGGCGCAGCTGCTGGAGGCGGCGCCGCGCGCCTCGCCCGGCGGCCGCGCGCTGCGCCTCGCGCTGCTGCAGCTGGGCGCCGTGCGCCTCGTGCTCGCCTGCCTCGCCGTCTTCACGCACCACCGCCCCGCCGCGCAGGTACACCGACACCACCACCTCCAACAACACTACCATCAACACCGCGTCGCTGGGCACGCTGCCGTTCCGCGTGGTGGCGCAGCTGCTGGAGGCGGCGCCGCGCGCCTCGCCCGGCGGCCGCGCGCTGCGCCTCGCGCTGCTGCAGCTGGGCGCCGTGCGCCTCGTGCTCGCCTGCCTCGCCGTCTTCACGCACCACCGCCCCGCCGCGCAGGTACGCCGACACCACCACCTCCAACAACACTACCATCAACACCGCGTCGCTGGGCACGCTGCCGTTCCGCGTGGTGGCGCAGCTGCTGGAGGCGGCGCCGCGCGCCTCGCCCGGCGGCCGCGCGCTGCGCCTCGCGCTGCTGCAGCTGGGCGCCGTGCGCCTCGTGCTCGCCTGCCTCGCCGTCTTCACGCACCACCGCCCCGCCGCGCAGGTACGCCGACACCACCACCTCCAACAACACTACCATCAACACCGCGTCGCTGGGCACGCTGCCGTTCCGCGTGGTGGCGCAGCTGCTGGAGGCGGCGCCGCGCGCCTCGCCCGGCGGCCGCGCGCTGCGCCTCGCGCTGCTGCAGCTGGGCGCCGTGCGCCTCGTGCTCGCCTGCCTCGCCGTCTTCACGCACCACCGCCCCGCCGCGCAGGTACACCGACACCACCACCTCCAACAACACTACCATCAACACCGCGTCGCTGGGCACGCTGCCGTTCCGCGTGGTGGCGCAGCTGCTGGAGGCGGCGCCGCGCGCCTCGCCCGGCGGCCGCGCGCTGCGCCTCGCGCTGCTGCAGCTGGGCGCCGTGCGCCTCGTGCTCGCCTGCCTCGCCGTCTTCACGCACCACCGCCCCGCCGCGCAGGTACACCGACACCACCACCTCCAACAACACTACCATCAACACCGCGTCGCTGGGCACGCTGCCGTTCCGCGTGGTGGTGCAGCTGCTGGAGGCGGCGCCGCGCGCCTCGCCCGGCGGCCGCGCGCTGCGCCTCGCGCTGCTGCAGCTGGGCGCCGTGCGCCTCGTGCTCGCCTGCCTCGCCGTCTTCACGCACCACCGCCCCGCCGCGCAGGTACGCCGACACCACCACCTCCAACAACACTACCATCAACACCGCGTCGCTGGGCACGCTGCCGTTCCGCGTGGTGGCGCAGCTGCTGGAGGCGGCGCCGCGCGCCTCGCCCGGCGGCCGCGCGCTGCGCCTCGCGCTGCTGCAGCTGGGCGCCGTGCGCCTCGTGCTCGCCTGCCTCGCCGTCTTCACGCACCACCGCCCCGCCGCGCAGGTACGCCGACACCACCACCTCCAACAACACTACCATCAACACCGCGTCGCTGGGCACGCTGCCGTTCCGCGTGGTGGCGCAGCTGCTGGAGGCGGCGCCGCGCGCCTCGCCCGGCGGCCGCGCGCTGCGCCTCGCGCTGCTGCAGCTGGGCGCCGTGCGCCTCGTGCTCGCCTGCCTCGCCGTCTTCACGCACCACCGCCCCGCCGCGCAGGTACGCCGACACCACCACCTCCAACAACACTACCATCAACACCGCGTCGCTGGGCACGCTGCCGTTCCGCGTGGTGGCGCAGCTGCTGGAGGCGGCGCCGCGCGCCTCGCCCGGCGGCCGCGCGCTGCGCCTCGCGCTGCTGCAGCTGGGCGCCGTGCGCCTCGTGCTCGCCTGCCTCGCCGTCTTCACGCACCACCGCCCCGCCGCGCAGGTACGCCGACACCACCACCTCCAACAACACTACCATCAACACCGCGTCGCTGGGCACGCTGCCGTTCCGCGTGGTGGCGCAGCTGCTGGAGGCGGCGCCGCGCGCCTCGCCCGGCGGCCGCGCGCTGCGCCTCGCGCTGCTGCAGCTGGGCGCCGTGCGCCTCGTGCTCGCCTGCCTCGCCGTCTTCACGCACCACCGCCCCGCCGCGCAGGTACACCGACACCACCACCTCCAACAACACTACCATCAACACCGCGTCGCTGGGCACGCTGCCGTTCCGCGTGGTGGCGCAGCTGCTGGAGGCGGCGCCGCGCGCCTCGCCCGGCGGCCGCGCGCTGCGCCTCGCGCTGCTGCAGCTGGGCGCCGTGCGCCTCGTGCTCGCCTGCCTCGCCGTCTTCACGCACCACCGCCCCGCCGCGCAGGTACACCGACACCACCACCTCCAACAACACTACCATCAACACCGCGTCGCTGGGCACGCTGCCGTTCCGCGTGGTGGCGCAGCTGCTGGAGGCGGCGCCGCGCGCCTCGCCCGGCGGCCGCGCGCCTCGCCCGGCGGCCGCGCGCTGCGCCTCGCGCTGCTGCAGCTGGGCGCCGTGCGCCTCGTGCTCGCCTGCCTCGCCGTCTTCACGCACCACCGCCCCGCCGCGCAGGTACACCGACACCACCACCTCCAACAACACTACCATCAACACCGCGTCGCTGGGCACGCTGCCGTTCCGCGTGGTGGCGCAGCTGCTGGAGGCGGCGCCGCGCGCCTCGCCCGGCGGCCGCGCGCTGCGCCTCGCGCTGCTGCAGCTGGGCGCCGTGCGCCTCGTGCTCGCCTGCCTCGCCGTCTTCACGCACCACCGCCCCGCCGCGCAGGTACACCGACACCACCACCTCCAACAACACTACCATCAACACCGCGTCGCTGGGCACGCTGCCGTTCCGCGTGGTGGCGCAGCTGCTGGAGGCGGCGCCGCGCGCCTCGCCCGGCGGCCGCGCGCTGCGCCTCGCGCTGCTGCAGCTGGGCGCCGTGCGCCTCGTGCTCGCCTGCCTCGCCGTCTTCACGCACCACCGCCCCGCCGCGCAGGTACACCGACACCACCACCTCCAACAACACTACCATCAACACCGCGTCGCTGGGCACGCTGCCGTTCCGCGTGGTGGCGCAGCTGCTGGAGGCGGCGCCGCGCGCCTCGCCCGGCGGCCGCGCGCTGCGCCTCGCGCTGCTGCAGCTGGGCGCCGTGCGCCTCGTGCTCGCCTGCCTCGCCGTCTTCACGCACCACCGCCCCGCCGCGCAGGTACACCGACACCACCACCTCCAACAACACTACCATCAACACCGCGTCGCTGGGCACGCTGCCGTTCCGCGTGGTGGCGCAGCTGCTGGAGGCGGCGCCGCGCGCCTCGCCCGGCGGCCGCGCGCTGCGCCTCGCGCTGCTGCAGCTGGGCGCCGTGCGCCTCGTGCTCGCCTGCCTCGCCGTCTTCACGCACCACCGCCCCGCCGCGCAGGTACACCGACACCACCACCTCCAACAACACTACCATCAACACCGCGTCGCTGGGCACGCTGCCGTTCCGCGTGGTGGCGCAGCTGCTGGAGGCGGCGCCGCGCGCCTCGCCCGGCGGCCGCGCGCTGCGCCTCGCGCTGCTGCAGCTGGGCGCCGTGCGCCTCGTGCTCGCCTGCCTCGCCGTCTTCACGCACCACCGCCCCGCCGCGCAGGTACACCGACACCACCACCTCCAACAACACTACCATCAACACCGCGTCGCTGGGCACGCTGCCGTTCCGCGTGGTGGCGCAGCTGCTGGAGGCGGCGCCGCGCGCCTCGCCCGGCGGCCGCGCGCTGCGCCTCGCGCTGCTGCAGCTGGGCGCCGTGCGCCTCGTGCTCGCCTGCCTCGCCGTCTTCACGCACCACCGCCCCGCCGCGCAGGTACGCCGACACCACCACCTCCAACAACACTACCATCAACACCGCGTCGCTGGGCACGCTGCCGTTCCGCGTGGTGGCGCAGCTGCTGGAGGCGGCGCCGCGCGCCTCGCCCGGCGGCCGCGCGCTGCGCCTCGCGCTGCTGCAGCTGGGCGCCGTGCGCCTCGTGCTCGCCTGCCTCGCCGTCTTCACGCACCACCGCCCCGCCGCGCAGGTACACCGACACCACCACCTCCAACAACACTACCATCAACACCGCGTCGCTGGGCACGCTGCCGTTCCGCGTGGTGGCGCAGCTGCTGGAGGCGGCGCCGCGCGCCTCGCCCGGCGGCCGCGCGCTGCGCCTCGCGCTGCTGCAGCTGGGCGCCGTGCGCCTCGTGCTCGCCTGCCTCGCCGTCTTCACGCACCACCGCCCCGCCGCGCAGGTACACCGACACCACCACCTCCAACAACACTACCATCAACACCGCGTCGCTGGGCACGCTGCCGTTCCGCGTGGTGGCGCAGCTGCTGGAGGCGGCGCCGCGCGCCTCGCCCGGCGGCCGCGCGCTGCGCCTCGCGCTGCTGCAGCTGGGCGCCGTGCGCCTCGTGCTCGCCTGCCTCGCCGTCTTCACGCACCACCGCCCCGCCGCGCAGGTACACCGACAGACACCACCACCAACAACAACACTACCACCAACAACACCAACACCACTACGCGCTATTTCCACTTTGCGATAAAATTACTTTTGTTATAGAGGAATTAAATAAAAAAAATTATTAACATTGCTTTTGCGCCTACAGAACAGCCAGAATTCAAACGGTTCGAGCAAAGAGGGTCGCGAGGCGCGCGAGGACAAAGCGCAGCTGTACTGGGCCAAGGGCACGGGGTTCGGCACCGGCTCCACGCAGCAGAGCTGGAACGTGGAGCAGGCTCTAGTCAGACAGCGCATTGAGGAGGAACACGTCACAGTATTGCTGCAGGTATTTACTTATTTACAGTATTAACGGCGCTTCAACGAAACTGAGACGAAAGAGATTGGACTAATACAAGTAGACCGCGACGTTAGTAAAATTTACGCTCGAAGTTAATTTTGCTCTAAAGTAGAGATGTTTCAAGGGTCTTAACTAAAGCGAAAACGTAAGCGTTAAGGCAAAGATAGCGAAGAGATAAATGCATATCTGGCTCAGTTTCAAATCTAGAATAATAAAAAATATAGACTTATCAACGTAATTCGCTTGTAAAGAAACGCGCGATTAGCATAAACTTAAATGCACAAATGAAATAAGCATTGGTGTGTCTCTCTATACTCAGAATAAAAAGGGTTTAGACTGTAGTCCACTACGCTGGCCAAACGCGGATTGGTAGACTTCACACGCCTTTGAGAACATTATGGGGAACTCTCAGGCGTGCAGGTTTCCTCACGATGGTGGTGCCGGGATCGAAATCTGTCACCGCTTTTTGTTCACAGGTATTAGTATCGTACATGAACCCGGGTGAGAAGTGGCCGCCGGAGGAGGGGTCGCAGGACGCGGGCGAGGAGGGCGAGGAGAGCGAGGAGGGCGACGCGCGCGAGCTACCCTCCGAGTTCATCGACCTGGTGGCCGCCAGCTCGCTCGTGCCCGCCATCTGCTCCTACCTTAGGAACGACTCAGGTACTGCTTACTACTTACTTATAGTTATACGTAGCTACGGCAGATTGCTGTAGCACAACCATTGATCTCTCTCCCAAAAAACGCAGCGTTGTAAACGGAGCATTAGAAAACGCAGCGTTGAAGTCTCAACGTTGGAAACGCGGCGTTAGATACGTTGGAAACAAAAAGCGTTAAAATATCGAATTGTGTGAGTGTTTAGAGTAGTAATACTATATAATTGAGTTAAAAAAGAATCTTTTAGTAACCCAATTTTATTAATTTTACTATCAAGAAAATATTGGCCTCATAGTTTATATACTATGAAAATAAATATCTATACTAATATAATAAGGGACCGTTCAGATAGACCGGCGCGGAGAGCATCGGAGAGCATTTCTTTTTTCACACAGACCGGCCGTTCAGTGTGTGAACGGACACTCGGATGCGTTCGGAACCGAGCGTACGCTCTTGGGCCGGACGGCAGAGCAATTCGGCCTACGGTCGGCTGTGCGAGCATGAAAGAGCACGCGAACGGAGCCGGTCGGATGCTCGAGCGCGAAAGAGCACAGCCGACCGGCTGCTCTTAATATTTCACACAGAGCGTATTGGGAGCATCCTCGAGCATCCTCTTATCATAAAAGTGATAAAATGTAAAAATAAAGCTTATTTCAATGTCGTAAGATTCTATTTTAAATGCGATTAAAATTTGCTCTGCTCTCCGCGCCGGTCTATCTGAAAGGTCCCTAAAGCGGAAGAATTTCTTTGTTTGTACGCGCTTATCCCCAGAATAAATGGAAATACCATTCATTCAATTTGAAAAAATATTTTTGCATTTGATAGCCGAATTCTAGAGTTTATTCAACATCACGGTACGATCCTCCCTTAGGGTGGTTGCACACTGGCGAGGTGATGTGTGAAATTTCACCGAAAGATTTCACTAGTTGACGAATCAAAGAGTTCCTACGGGATTTTCAGACACCTAAATCTGTGCGGGTGAAGTCGCGGGCATATGCTAGTATTAAATAAATTTACATTTAATTAATTTGATTAATTATAATTAATGTTGTTGGTCATCAGTGCTGGACATGTCTCGGCACATCCCCCTGTACGTGTGCGTGCTGCGCGCGGTGCGAGCGCTGCGCGCGCTGCGCTGCCGCCGCCTGGCGCCGTCGCTGCGCGCGCTGCCGCGCCTGCTCGCCAGCATGAGCCGCACCACCAACTCCTATGCCACCAAGCTCAGGTACAAGGCTGTTGTCTCGGCACATCCCCCTGTACGTGTGCGTGCTGCGCGCGGTGCGAGCGCTGCGCGCGCTGCGCTGCCGCCGCCTGGCGCCGTCGCTGCGCGCGCTGCCGCGCCTGCTCGCCAGCATGAGCCGCACCACCAACTCCTATGCCACCAAGCTCAGGTACAAGGCTGTTGTCTCGGCACATCCCCCTGTACGTGTGCGTGCTGCGCGCGGTGCGAGCGCTGCGCGCGCTGCGCTGCCGCCGCCTGGCGCCGTCGCTGCGCGCGCTGCCGCGCCTGCTCGCCAGCATGAGCCGCACCACCAACTCCTATGCCACCAAGCTCAGGTACAAGGCTGTTGTCCACTCATCGCAAGCCTCATACATTCTGTTGAGAGTGCTATTCAAAATTTTGAGGTACTCCCCGCTGCCCACATGCGCAATTAATACGTACATTTGACAGAAAATTATGTGTCACTACAACGACGAATAAACGATTCACGCATACTTGAATAAATTCGTGATAGCTATTCGAATAGGTTATATAACTGCTCGCGTTGTTTGAAGGACGACTGCCTTTCTTGATTCATACAAGCCTTAGAAGTCTCTAGGAGAAATAATTTTGTCCTTTTTTTAAATTATTCAATTTTATTTGCTTGCAGAATGAGCAAAAAGAATATATTCGGAAAGATGACTTATAGCCAAAGATTTAGTACTTCAAGTACATCGGAATTATCTGAAGAGGACGAAGGACTCGCGTTGCTCATCGCCGACATACAGGTGGGTAACATCGAAAAGGATTTAAGTGTTAAGTGTAAGAGACATTGAAAAACTAATAAAATAAAAAATAAATGGATTTTTGTAAATTATAAATTCTTCATTTATAATATTACTATTTGAAGTGTTTACTTTGTATTGTAATTAAGTAAAAAAAAAGTTAGAAATGGTTATTTTTTGTAATAATGTAATAACGTAAACTAAATTATAATAAGACCGTATTAAACATTCCTGCGGGCTACTGTGCTGGCTTTCGAGAAACTAAACATTTCAATTCCTTTACCTCTTTTTATAAGTTGGTTTGGACCAAGTTGGGGAGGATAATGTAAACACGAATAAAAAGATCTAATCATGGATGTAATATAGTTATTAGAGCGGGCGGGAAAGGAACTACATTCTTCAACTTTGTTTTTTATACAAAGAATGGTCACGATGGAATAAGCGTAAGCTTGTGTGGAGTGGGTAACACTCACAGTGGGTAGGTAACACAATGTTAGGTAAGTTGTATTGTAGTAGCGTGTATACTTGTATAGTAGTGAGTGTGAGGTTTGTGTGTTGCAGGCGACGTCCGCGCTGATGTGCCGGGCGGAGGGCGAGGCGGAGGGCGGCGGCGTGGCGCGCCCGCTGCACGGCGCCACGCGCGAGGCGCGCTACATCGACCTCATGCGCACCATGCAGTTTGGTAAGCTTACCATATTCCAACATTACTTCATAATATATATTATATACATGTATAAATTTATGATAAAATTAAAATAAATTGCGTGGAAATAATGTATACGGCCGTCCAAATAGGATACCGGCAGATAACTATTTTATTGTTATTTTTTTAACAGAGACGTTCGAGATGATGGCGGAGAGCCCGGAGGGCGGGTTCCGGTTCACGGTGCCGTACCACTTCGAGGGCACGGTGCGCGCGGCCGGCGAGCGCGCGCACCCGGCGCGCATGAAGCGCCTCGCGCAGGAGGCCGCCACGCTCGCCACCAGCCTGCCGCTCTCCTACTCCTCCTCCGTGTTCGTGCGCACCGACACCGACCGCCTCGACGTCATGAAGGTACACCACTACACCATACCGGCACAGAGTACCTACAGAGGGGAAGCTTCTAGTAAGCGGCCCGCTGTAGGTACACTCACACATATGCGCATGTTTGTCACCAACTGTACCGGTTAGTGGAACGAGCGCGCGTCCGTGAACCGTTGGTGAGTGTGTTTGTGTGAGTATACCTACAGCGGGCCGCTTGTGGAAGCTTCCCCTCTGTAGATTTACTACTCGTGTGATACCGGTACACCACACCGGTACATCACACCAGTGCATCACACCAGTACACCTTACCAGTACATCACACAAGTACATCACACAAGTACATCACACCAGTGCATCACACCAGTACACCTTACCAGTACACCACACCAGTACATCACACAAGTACATCACACAAGTACATCACACAAGTACACCACACCAGTATTTCACACAAGTACACCACACCAGTACAACACACCAGTACAACACACCAGTACATCTTACCAGTACATCACATCAGTACATCTTACCAGTACACCACACCAGTACCTCACTCAAGTACACCACACCAGTACAGTACGCCAGTACAACACACCAGTACATCTTACGAGTACACCACACCAGTACATCACACAAGTACACCACACCAGTACATCACACAGCACGCCAGTACATTACACAAGTACACCACACCAGTACATCACACAAATACACCACACCAGTACATCACACAGCACGCCAGTACAATACACCAGTATATCTTACCAGTACACCACACCAGTACATCACACAAGTACACCACATCAGTACAGCACGCCAGTACCACACACCAGTACATCACACCAGTACACCACACTTGTACACCACAAAACACCATACAATTAAAGTGAATGTGGTCTCTGAGACATGTAGTATTGTAGGTGCTGATCACGGGCCCGTCGGACACGCCGTACGCGAACGGCTGCTTCATCCTGGACGTGTACTTCCCGGCGGAGTACCCCGCCGTGCCCATGCTCATCAACCTGGAGACCACGGGCCGGCACACCGTGCGCTTCAACCCCAACCTCTACAACGACGGCAAGGTGTGCCTCTCCGTGCTCAACACGTGGCACGGCCGCCCCGAGGAGAAGTGGAACGCGCACACCTCCAGCTTCCTGCAGGTGAGTGCGACAGGGGCTTAACAAGCTCCCATATACTGCCATACAACACCGACGTAAATCACGCCGTGTTAACAAACTCCCATTGTGCTCCATACAACACTGCGACCGTAAAACGTAAAACGTGATTTTTCACGGCGTGTGAACAAGAGGCTTTACTATGTGCACACACTGTAATTACTTGTAGTTTGTAGTGACATCCCTGTGGATTCATACAAATCTCATACATACTTTTATCCTCAGTTGGGGGTGGAAATTACCGAAAATCCTGAAACACGTATTTTTTAATCTTTAACGGAAAGCCCTAACGTCTACTTTTATGGATATAACTTGAAAAGTGATGAAATCGTATGCAAATCTTTATCCCCTATTTAATCCACTTGGGGTGGAATTTTTAAAATTCCTGAAACACGTAATTCTTTTTTGTTTTTACTGAAATTCTAAATACCAATTTTCATGGATATTACTCTAAAAAGGATGGACTCTCATAATATAACCTTCTCTTTCACCGTAACAGCCTCCGCACACTAGGCCACTAGTGGCGACGACTAGTGGCCGCTACAAGTCGCGGAAGAGATTTTTCATACATTTTCTTATGGCTTGAACTCGGCCACTCGAGCGCTCAGTGTGCGGTGGTACTATATAAAATGTATGAAAAATCTCTTCCTCGACTTGTGGCCGGCCACTAGTCGTCGCCACTAGTGGCCCAGTGTGCGGGGACTATAATGGCTTGCGAACGGCTCAATGTTATGATAGTGATTGTATCGGGCGCAGGTGCTGGTGTCGATCCAGTCGCTGATCCTGGTCCCGGAGCCGTACTTCAACGAGCCGGGCTACGAGCGCAGCCGCGGCACGCGCGTGGGCAACAGCGCCAGCCTCGAGTACAACTCCAACATCTACCAGGCGTGCGTGCGCTGGGCCATGCTCGACCACCTGCGCGCGCCCGAGTCCTGCTTCAAGGAGGTATGCTCACACGTTTGCGCCTCACTAGCTACAGTGCCCCATTCATTGGACGAGCCGCGAGCCGCATTCGAGCCGTCGACAAATCCGCCATTGCCCACATACTATGCGAGCGCGCCAGTCGCTTGTGAACTGTGGCGAGCCTCGCACGTATCTCTGGCTAACATCGCGCGACCGTATGTCAATAGTCGTAAAGTTAAATATTCAGTGTGCGCCGGGCCTCGAGTTCGCGGACAAATCTACCGCGCGCCCATACACGCATAGATTGGACGGGCTCGACGCGGGTGCGGCTCGCTGCTAGCGTCGCCGCGGATAAATCCGCGAGACTCATGATGAACCGCGCACCCTACCATTTACATTTTACAGAAGATTGGTCCGCGGCCTTGTCGCCAGCGATAAATCGCGGATTGGTGCGCCCGTGAATGGTAGGCCTTAAACTTCATACTGACCCCCGACGCCTTTGGGTCAACGCTCACCGAGAGAAGAGCATAGCAGAGCAGAGTATTTTCTGAGAACACTGAATAATTAACTTTACGGTTATTGACATACAGTGCAAAATTGAATGTATGTACTTCAAAACGCGACGCTCTACTATTATGGTAGAATTGGCATTCAGTTTTGCACTGTATGTCAATAGTAGTAAAGTTAATTATTTATTTATTTATTTATTTATTTATTTATTTATATGGCACACAAAACAGGTTGCAACTATACAATGGTTGGAGTAAATAAGTAACAGATCAGATCCAAGTAACAACCCTTAACTATGTGTACACATCATGATAGTAGGTATAATATCTTGCTTATTACATAATAAATCAAAATAAAATAATTCAACATAAAGATAACTGAATCTGTCAAAAATTTGTCAATAATAATATATAAAAATATACAGAAGCGGTCAGGCGATGAATAACATATTATTATAAATTAAAAATTAAAATAGAAAGCCAATACAATTTATAAACAAAAATGAAATAAAAAGCAATCATGCAATTTACAGTCAAAAAGTTGAAAAATGTTTATGAATTTGTTTCAATTTTGTCAAAGAATGTTCTGTTTTGCTCTGCTCTTGATGTGCGCTTTTGCTTGGTGGTACGTCCTGGCTGGTAGGATGGAACTAGGCCGCGACCGAAGAATTACTGTCACACAAGAATTGAGCCAATTTTAATTGAAAGAATAAATTCAAAATAGTAACATTATTTTGAATTTGGAATTAAATATGGATATTATAAAATTGAAGGTCGCATGTACAGGTGATCCAGACGCACTTCTGGTTGAAGCGCAACGAAATAATGCAGACCGTGTCCAACTGGATCACGGAGCTGGAGGGGCAGACGGGCGACGAGCGCACGCAGCGCAGCATACAGCTCAACCTCATGGCGCTCAAGGTTTTTATTTTTTAATACATCTCCAACTTAGCTCTTGACTGCAGTTTTCGAGCAGAATGTATTAAAAAATTAAAGTTTCATTTCCTGAAAGTGAGGAGCAGATTGTATACTTTGGTCATGTGCTTGTTCTGTGCACTTATTGTACATTATGTACTAGCTATCTCTACTTTTGTTTCAGCGGCACTACGTGAAGCTGCAAGAGGAGCTGGCCAAGCTGCCCGTGCCGCCCGGCCTCGAGGACCTGGACGAGCCGTTCCGGCTGCCCGCCGCGCCGTCGCCGCCGCCGCCGCCGCCGCCCGCCGCGCCCGCGCCGCCGCCGCCCCCCTCCCCGCCCGCCGACGACTTCGACCAGTACATGGAGAAGATGGTCGCGCAGGTGCTCGACTGAGCGCCGCGCGCACCCCCCCGCACCCACCCGCACCCACCCGCGACCCGGCACATGTCCCAACTCTCGTCACACTGTCGCGCCCAGCGTTTCGTGTCGTTCCTTAGTTTTATGCTGTATTATGTGTTGCTTCGTCCCGGAGTGTTCACCGCGCGCATACACCGCTACATGGACACGACGCATTTACCCCATGTTATAGCGAGCGGCACGAATCTCGAGGCACGAACGAATGGATCGGGTACAGTTACGCCCACTCGCCGTACGGAGGATTCTTGACTACGATGACGGCGGTAACCAATGCGCGAGGCGGATTATGACGTGATATGACAGCGGACCAATCACGGACGCCGCGCCAGTCGCGCCCCGCGATACAGACCCAATAAATGACACCTACGCATTTAAGGTCATGCCTCTTGATCCGTGCCGGTAACTATACCCCGGACAGACGCGAGACGCGTTCGCATATTTCGTATTTATTATGCGCGCGCGCGTCGCGTGCGCTTTTATTGTTCACGTGTTATATGGTTTATTCGTAACAGAGTTTCCGTTTTTTTTTTATAAATATTTTTATTAGATTTATACATAGTGTAGTGAACCTTCGTTTTAGTTTAACGTATTGTGATACTATAAGGGGCTCGCGACCCAGTAAGGTAGATAAGATGAAGTATCTCCGGCCGGGACGTGGTACAGTAGCCCCAGCTGTAGTCTCCGGCACGCAGCGTCCAGGGAACAGTTCGGTGGGAGACCTGGCTGAGTAGTCTCGTACTCTGCACTCCTAAGTGTTTGCACATCTCGCTAACGAAAACGTCCAGAGTAAAATGAGCTCGAGCATCCATTACTACCGTGTACAGTAATTACCTATTCAGTACTACCGATTATTATTTCGCTGTAGATATACTTACCTATGGGCGAGCATGAATCTTAAAATGAGGTACATTACATAAGTTCCATTTTACTTCGACTTGAAATTGTTATGAATCGACGTTGTCAAGATGTGTGAACTGGTACTAACTCTGCAGAGCACGAGGCGTCGCAGTGTCCGAGTAGCGAGACTATATCGCGCGGCCGCACAGCCGGCTCGCTCTACGCGCGCCGCCGCGACGGATCTCGCAGTACTATAACCCCCGGCACGTAAGTCGAGCGGTGACCTTCAAGTGCGCGCAGCGTCGTACGAGTGAGCGGGACACAATACGATTGGAGAGTCAATCAGCGCGTACGAGGGATCCGCGAGAGCTAATCAGTGCTTACGAACAATCCCCACGCCCTCCCCGCGACCCGCTCACACCCCGAGATACCTCATTTTCGACTTCTGCGCATTGAAGGTCACCGGTCGACTTATTTGCCGTGACTTGTACGTGTGTCGCGCGGCATCGCCCGAGCGCCGTATTTAAAATTGTATTGTATATCATTAAATTATAATTTAATGTGTATAAAGTTTTATTGCGTTTTAATTTTTGTATTTAAGAATATATTATTGTACGTACCGCGATATACTCCTTTTAGAGCCTTTTAAGAGATATATAATGCGAATTTCATCACGTACGTTGATCAACCCCACAAAACTCACGCTCGATACAGAAATGTATGAAATAATGTGAAACGTAGAGCACGCTTGCGGGGCTCATCCGCGTGCGCGACGAAATACGCATATCCCGCCGTCCGTTGACTGAAAGTCAGTTATTCTGCAGTTACTTTTTTTATGTAATATTAAATAGCTTAAAATTATCTATCTTTTCGTCTAAGAATCATTTTTGTATTATTATTACTTTCAGATATGTATATGTTGTTGTTTTTTTTTCGTTATATAGCAGTTAAAAAAAACATAAATCATAATATAATGGGACTAATTCTGTTGTACACAATTTCTAAACTAAACTTGATTGACAGGTTTCAAAATAATGCTATCCTTTTCCACGGAGAGCATTGTGAAAGAGATAGGAATAGATTAAGAACTGTACTAAAATAGTTTAGAGATTGTGTAAAAATGAATTAGCCCCGATGACAAGCGTCTTAAAGTGTGCACAGAAAACGTTGTTAAATATACATAAATAATATGTTTAAAAACTTTGACATTTTTTTGACGTTTACTGAAAAAGTATATTTTGGAATTAACTGCTTTTTACCTAGCGGACGGCAATATTCTAGAAAAGTTCATGGGGCACTCCCGCATCGCGTATTATTGGAATTAAGAAAATATATAAATTAGTACAGTAGCGTATTATGTACAGGCCTAGCCGAAAGTGTAACCTTTATAAAGCCGAGCATATAAACCGGTTTCGTTTGTAGCGGCGCGTCACGCGCATAGCCTGATATCTCGATGGAACGACATTACTAAATGTATATGTACATAAGTAAGTATATAAAGTCATCGTTAGCTCACACATTGTCTCGCTGTGTACTTTAATTATTGTCGGGTAAGTTGGACGTAGGACGTTTACTTTGTTATATACATGACTGTGAATTTCGGGATGTAAATAAAAATTTATGTTATTGCAATTTTTGTTTCATTTTTTAAACGGCCAGGCCACTTGAATTTGTACAGAGTATTTATTGAAAGTGCTACAAAATAGTAGAAATATGGAGACGAACAGACTGTTTTAAATAAGCAAGTATTTGATGAAGTAGTTTGGGTTTATGTTATTGTTCAAAATATAATCTTAAACTAGGTATAGGTTTAAGATTATATTTTGAACTAAGCTTTGATAAGCAGGCAGTTATTTCGTAACTAAGAGAAATTATACCCCACCCCCTCTAGTTTCGTAATCATACTGACACAATAATTTTATTTATTTGTATTGGTAGGAACTAAGAAGTTTAGGTACCCGCCATAAAAGAATCGTCATTAACTAAAGTTAGATACTTGAGTTGTAGCTATGTATACAGATAAGCAGGGATCAGAAGTTATCATACAATCGCTCGCGCTGTTTCGACAAAATATAAGTATTTACCTACCTCATATCCTAACATGTCACATGATTATTGCGAGTTAAGATCTTAAAATCTAAATTAACAACGAGGCCTAAGCCCTCATACGCATTAGCGGTCAGCCGCGTACGCGGTTGACCGCTAATGCGTATGAGGGCTAAGTGTCCAATATTCTAATAAGAAATCTTTTGTCTGATTTAATAATGTTCATGTACTGAATAATCACGTAAGTTTCGTATTGTTTTTGTTTGGGACTAGAAAGGGACGGATGTTTTGCCAACCTGTTCCCGCACACGCTTACCGACAGAAAGTAACTTGAAAAACATTAGGCCGTTAGAAGAACATCAGCATGAGGAACACTGGCATGGACCACTGCGATTTTGAACGTAGGCAAATATTTTTAAAGTATGTACCTCCCGGCTCAATGTAATATGTAGGTATACCTACCTCTACCTGGAAAGAAGGCAATAAAATAAGTAGGTAGGTACCTAAAGGGGTTAGTAAATAAAATACAATTTAAGTATTTTCACTAAATTTTATTGTATAGGTATATTTACATGGTCCATATAAAATTCACATACACTAATAAAATTATTATGACTCACAATTATTATTATTCTTACTATGACACATTACTTAGCTATATAATATTTTTCAAGAACACCTTACACTATATTTTATTTTTATAATTACTAATTATTAGGTATATCGACCTAATTAAATATTAATTATATTCCTGATTTGTGTTAATTTTGTGAGAATGTAAAGGAAAAATTACTTTACCTATTCTAGACGTAGGGCCTAATTTCCTAAGCTCTTGGACAGATAACTGCTAGTAAACTTAAAGGCTACGTCCATTTTGATAGGATCAAATATAAGTCAAAATAATTTATATATTATGAAGAATTTTTGCTTGATGAATCCATTAAAATTATTGAATAATTTTCAAATGGAAAAATATACCTATCTCATCTCAATCAATATTGCTTTATGTATAAGAGTATTATTCCCGTTATCAGAAGCCTCTAAACAGTGGCGTAGCGTACCTTGGCGGGGCCCCGTATAAAAATTTGTTTGAGGGCCCTTATGAAGGGTAAAGATTTCTCACAAAAGAAAAAAAAAATGTTTGCATAAAATTAAAAGCAATATGTATAAGCATCATAATTATTTATCTGTCACTTTTTCTAAAAATTTCACAAACAATCCAAATTAAATATTATATACTCTCCTTGCCTTTTTTCGGCAAACTGATTTATTAAATCATTTATAGCTGATGATGACTTTTGTTTTTCTAAAGATTCTGCCTCTATGGACAACTTTTTGGACAACATTTTTTGACTTTTGTCATTTCTGAAATAAACAAAAATTTGGGAAGTTTTTGTTAATTTTTACTTACGCACGTCGGGGGCCCCCGTGGCTTGGGGGCCCCGTATAATTGATACGGCATATACGGCGGTAGCTACGCCCCTGCCTCTAAAAGTGAACTAGACAACTCTTCAATATAACATCTATCATATTATAATCATATCATAATATACTAATTTCCATCACAGATGGAACTATTTGTGACAATATTTATTTACACAATATTTCTAGCTACGCGTAGGTACAAAGTACCCAACTATTATGTCAACCGGTACCTACTAACTGTTCATACTCCTGAATGAAAATTTTTATTGATTGACAAATTATTTTCAAATAAAAAAACATTTTCAATAAAAAAAACAAAAACTTGTGGTCATCATCTTATGGCACTAAAGATTTACATTTATAGAAGATATACCTAATTAAAAACATTCAACTAATTCAAAGATTCAAATGAGTATCTTTTAACTATAGGTAGGTACCTACTCAATACTCAAATGCACTCACAAATCACAATCAGCATTGGTTTATTAAACGACTTCCAAAAAACATTTCTAATTTAATAGGTATGTAGGTTTACGAAGGTCTCTCCGTAGGTACCTACCTAAGTATATGAAGTTTTCTACTATCATAAGTCTAATGGATCACATGGACTATGAAATAAATCTTTGATTTGTAGATATCTAATGAGTAAAATTAATATTATTAATTAAAATAAATAATTAATTTTACGGCGGTTGTAAATGCTACGAGTGCGTTTCGGCGTTCATTTATATCACCCGTGTTGTTATTTACTATCTACTTGTGGTTTCATGGCTCGTTCGTTTCTTCGATACTCTGGATGTCGTTGATTCGAAGTGGTAAACCTACTTTCTTCGCCATGGAGTGTCGGCCTGCATCTCCAGCTCGCTGGGGTCGAGCTGGCCGGCCTCCACGCAAGACTTGCAGCAGAATCTATAAAAATGTTTGCAATAAGTATCAGATTCACTGATCCAAATATGTGGCCAGGCCAATAAAAGGATACAATTCTTTTTCAGACGTTTACCTACGCAACTCTGTGGTGGAATCTTTACGGGAGTGGAAATGGCCGATGTTATTTCAAACGTCCCATCTTGTTCACCTCAGTTAGGTAAAGAATAATTTTTAGTGAGAAAAAACATATCGTAGGTAGGTACTAGGTACATAGGTAAGTATCTAAGTAATAGTTTGTCGAACAGTTAATAAGTTTTTAGCGGGCAGATGACAGTGTGTGTTTCGAATTTACATGCATACCTATAGTCCGTTTCAATAGAGTTGAGCTAAATTGTAAACCAACACACCTTTTTGCTAAAAAACTACAGAATGGATTGAAAATTGAAATGAAACTTGGCACGATTTAAGTTTGTAGTAGAAACTTAAATCGTGCCAAGTTTCATTTCAATCCATTCTGTAGTTTCTTAGCAAAAAGGTGTGTTGGTTTACATTTTAGCTCAACTCTTATTGAAACGGACTATACCTACCTACTTACGTACTCAAGAGGTACTCGTACCTAGTACGCAGACGACTTACAATAGGCCTCTTGTTAACACGCACGTTTTACTAACGTTTTGTAAGGATAAACGCGCCGCTGGACCGGCGCGTTATCCATATAAAACGTGGGTAAAGCGTGCGTGTTAACAAGAGGCCTTATGAGGCACGACGCGGGCGGCGCACCGTCCCGCATGCGTCGATTATTCTCGGACTGGACTTAATCGACGCATGCGGGGAACACGGGCGGCCTGTCGCGCACTATAAATACCTACCTAATATTGACTTAACGACACTTACGAGGAGTAATACTTGTGGTGGCAGAACCTGCTCTTCACGATCAAGTTGCAGTTGGCGAAGTACGGACTGTCCTTGCAATTCGGCGGTATGTACAGACCTGGAGGTGCAAACAAAAAACTAGATTCAGTAATACCTATCTGCTATTCAGACAAAATATACCTACCAGATTAATACTATCGCTGATAGTGCAAAGCTGCGCAACTAAGAATTGACAACACCGCGTAACTTAGGTACCTATGGCAAACTTTACAGAGCCAAAAAACTATTTTTTTTGTCATAAACTTATGTAGGTACCTACCTAATACGTGACTGAACTCTATGACAATTAAATATGTGCATTACGTATCGTCGGCTTAATTATCAAATTAGCTGGCCTGCTGCCGCTCTAGGCTCTAGCAGGCTGACGCTCGAGGCGCACTCCGTTTTGTCGATCGCTGATTGCGTTGCGACAAACAACCCACTTAACTTATCCCTGATATTATACCCAGTATGTTAACACATATATTTATGTTAACACATATATTTATGTTTCCACCTTAAGGTACCTTAGTCGGTTCGTTTTACAAACACAAGGCCATCATTTGTCAGTTTACCTTCCACGCTGATCTGCACCGTGGAAAAGTCCGAGGTGTACCCGTTGTTAGCGTGACACCCGTACACTCCGCTGTCGTTCGTGTTCGCGCGCGTAATCGTCAGCCGAGCCTCTGTGAATCAAAAAAAAAATTACAATAAAATTATGTTGTAAAATAGTCTAGACTCTAGAAAGCTTACGTCTACGAATTTGCTACGGAATAACCATTTGCTACGGAATAGCGGAATAACGCTACCCGCAGTGGCGTAGCGTGTGGGAAGCGGCAGGGGATCAGTGCGTTTGCGGCTATGAGCCTATGAGTATTTCGTGTTTATTCTAATCCAATCGTAGTTTCTTGTATGCTAAGACGTAAAAAAAATAAGATCTCCCAGAGAGGCTACCTAATATTGTTATTCTGATTCTGAGTAATGTTATTCTGATATTAAAACACATGATAGTAACCATTGCTTAAGGTCACTACGATAACATTATTATTATCAAACGCTAAAATGATTTAGGCGTAAGAGCTTGTTAATTTTTTGCCACATTTTTAGGATTCCGTACATCTGCAAGAAAATACGGAACCTTTATAGAATTACTCGTGTGTCTGTCTGTCACAGCTAATTTGTTCTGAATCTACTGCAAGTCCAGGCTAGCACTGTTTATGTTCATACCTGTCACATAGAGCCTGTCGCTAGCCGGCTGGCGCTGGATCTGAACGCCGTCCTTGGTCCAATACACTTCGGGCACGGGGAAGCCGTCCACGTCGCACGGCAGGTTGATCTCCGAGCCGGCCGACAGGCGAGTGCGGTCCGTCGTGATGCGAGTCCTGACTGGCACTGTTTATGTTCATACCTGTCACATAGAGCCTGTCGCTAGCCGGCTGGCGCTGGATCTGAACGCCGTCCTTGGTCCAGTACACTTCGGGCACGGGGAAGCCGTCCACGTCGCACGGCAGGTTGATCTCCGAGCCGGCCGACAGGCGAGTGCGGTCCGTCGTGATGCGAGTCCTGACTGGCACTGTTTATGTTCATACCTGTCACATAGAGCCTGTCGCTAGCCGGCTGGCGCTGGATCTGAACGCCGTCCTTGGTCCAGTACACTTCGGGCACGGGGAAGCCGTCCACGTCGCACGGCAGGTTGATCTCCGAGCCGGCCGACAGGCGAGTGCGGTCCGTCGTGATGCGAGTCCTGACTGGCACTGTTTATGTTCAGACCTGTCACATAGAGCCTGTCGCTAGCCGGCTGGCGCTGGATCTGAACGCCGTCCTTGGTCCAGTACACTTCGGGCACGGGGAAGCCGTCCACGTCGCACGGCAGGTTGATCTCCGAGCCGGCCGACAGGCGAGTGCGGTCCGTCGTGATGCGAGTCCTGACTGGCACTGTTTATGTTCATACCTGTCACATAGAGCCTGTCGCTAGCCGGCTGGCGCTGGATCTGAACGCCGTCCTTGGTCCAGTACACTTCGGGCACGGGGAAGCCGTCCACGTCGCACGGCAGGTTGATCTCCGAGCCGGCCGACAGACGAGTGCGGTCCGTCGTGATGCGAGTCCTGACTGGCACTGTTTATGTTCATACCTGTCACATAGAGCCTGTCGCTAGCCGGCTGGCGCTGGATCTGAACGCCGTCCTTGGTCCAGTACACTTCGGGCACGGGGAAGCCGTCCACGTCGCACGGCAGGTTGATCTCCGAGCCGGCCGACAGGCGAGTGCGGTCCGTCGTGATGCGAGTCCTGACTGGCACTGTTTATGTTCATACCTGTCACATAGAGCCTGTCGCTAGCCGGCTGGCGCTGGATCTGAACGCCGTCCTTGGTCCAGTACACTTCGGGCACGGGGAAGCCGTCCACGTCGCACGGCAGGTTGATCTCCGAGCCGGCCGACAGGCGAGTGCGGTCCGTCGTGATGCGAGTCCTGACTGGCACTGTTTATGTTCATACCTGTCACATAGAGCCTGTCGCTAGCCGGCTGGCGCTGGATCTGAACGCCGTCCTTGGTCCAGTACACTTCGGGCACGGGGAAGCCGTCCACGTCGCACGGCAGGTTGATCTCCGAGCCGGCCGACAGGCGAGTGCGGTCCGTCGTGATGCGAGTCCTGACTGGCACTGTTTATGTTCATACCTGTCACATAGAGCCTGTCGCTAGCCGGCTGGCGCTGGATCTGAACGCCGTCCTTGGTCCAGTACACTTCGGGCACGGGGAAGCCGTCCACGTCGCACGGCAGGTTGATCTCCGAGCCGGCCGACAGGCGAGTGCGGTCCGTCGTGATGCGAGTCCTGACTGGCACTGTTTATGTTCATACCTGTCACATAGAGCCTGTCGCTAGCCGGCTGGCGCTGGATCTGAACGCCGTCCTTGGTCCAGTACACTTCGGGCACGGGGAAGCCGTCCACGTCGCACGGCAGGTTGATCTCCGAGCCGGCCGACAGGCGAGTGCGGTCCGTCGTGATGCGAGTCCTGACTGGCACTGTTTATGTTCATACCTGTCACATAGAGCCTGTCGCTAGCCGGCTGGCGCTGGATCTGAACGCCGTCCTTGGTCCAGTACACTTCGGGCACGGGGAAGCCGTCCACGTCGCACGGCAGGTTGATCTCCGAGCCGGCCGACAGGCGAGTGCGGTCCGTCGTGATGCGAGTCCTGACTGGCACTGTTTATGTTCATACCTGTCACATAGAGCCTGTCGCTAGCCGGCTGGCGCTGGATCTGAACGCCGTCCTTGGTCCAGTACACTTCGGGCACGGGGAAGCCGTCCACGTCGCACGGCAGGTTGATCTCCGAGCCGGCCGACAGGCGAGTGCGGTCCGTCGTGATGCGAGTCCTGACTGGCACTGTTTATGTTCATACCTGTCACATAGAGCCTGTCGCTAGCCGGCTGGCGCTGGATCTGAACGCCGTCCTTGGTCCAGTACACTTCGGGCACGGGGAAGCCGTCCACGTCGCACGGCAGGTTGATCTCCGAGCCGGCCGACAGACGAGTGCGGTCCGTCGTGATGCGAGTCCTGACTGGCACTGTTTATGTTCATACCTGTCACATAGAGCCTGTCGCTAGCCGGCTGGCGCTGGATCTGAACGCCGTCCTTGGTCCAGTACACTTCGGGCACGGGGAAGCCGTCCACGTCGCACGGCAGGTTGATCTCCGAGCCGGCCGACAGGCGAGTGCGGTCCGTCGTGATGCGAGTCCTGACTGGCACTGTTTATGTTCATACCTGTCACATAGAGCCTGTCGCTAGCCGGCTGGCGCTGGATCTGAACGCCGTCCTTGGTCCAGTACACTTCGGGCACGGGGAAGCCGTCCACGTCGCACGGCAGGTTGATCTCCGAGCCGGCCGACAGGCGAGTGCGGTCCGTCGTGATGCGAGTCCTGACTGGCACTGTTTATGTTCATACCTGTCACATAGAGCCTGTCGCTAGCCGGCTGGCGCTGGATCTGAACGCCGTCCTTGGTCCAGTACACTTCGGGCACGGGGAAGCCGTCCACGTCGCACGGCAGGTTGATCTCCGAGCCGGCCGACAGGCGAGTGCGGTCCGTCGTGATGCGAGTCCTGACTGGCACTGTTTATGTTCATACCTGTCACATAGAGCCTGTCGCTAGCCGGCTGGCGCTGGATCTGAACGCCGTCCTTGGTCCAGTACACTTCGGGCACGGGGAAGCCGTCCACGTCGCACGGCAGGTTGATCTCCGAGCCGGCCGACAGGCGAGTGCGGTCCGTCGTGATGCGAGTCCTGACTGGCACTGTTTATGTTCATACCTGTCACATAGAGCCTGTCGCTAGCCGGCTGGCGCTGGATCTGAACGCCGTCCTTGGTCCAGTACACTTCGGGCACGGGGAAGCCGTCCACGTCGCACGGCAGGTTGATCTCCGAGCCGGCCGACAGGCGAGTGCGGTCCGTCGTGATGCGAGTCCTGACTGGCACTGTTTATGTTCATACCTGTCACATAGAGCCTGTCGCTAGCCGGCTGGCGCTGGATCTGAACGCCGTCCTTGGTCCAGTACACTTCGGGCACGGGGAAGCCGTCCACGTCGCACGGCAGGTTGATCTCCGAGCCGGCCGACAGACGAGTGCGGTCCGTCGTGATGCGAGTCCTGACTGGCACTGTTTATGTTCATACCTGTCACATAGAGCCTGTCGCTAGCCGGCTGGCGCTGGATCTGAACGCCGTCCTTGGTCCAGTACACTTCGGGCACGGGGAAGCCGTCCACGTCGCACGGCAGGTTGATCTCCGAGCCGGCCGACAGGCGAGTGCGGTCCGTCGTGATGCGAGTCCTGACTGGCACTGTTTATGTTCATACCTGTCACATAGAGCCTGTCGCTAGCCGGCTGGCGCTGGATCTGAACGCCGTCCTTGGTCCAGTACACTTCGGGCACGGGGAAGCCGTCCACGTCGCACGGCAGGTTGATCTCCGAGCCGGCCGACAGGCGAGTGCGGTCCGTCGTGATGCGAGTCCTGACTGGCACTGTTTATGTTCATACCTGTCACATAGAGCCTGTCGCTAGCCGGCTGGCGCTGGATCTGAACGCCGTCCTTGGTCCAGTACACTTCGGGCACGGGGAAGC
Organism: Melanargia galathea; assembly: GCA_920104075.1. Classification (NCBI taxonomy): domain Eukaryota; kingdom Metazoa; phylum Arthropoda; class Insecta; order Lepidoptera; family Nymphalidae; genus Melanargia; species Melanargia galathea. The sequence continues at coordinate 11,084,835 of OV049875.1, forward strand.
CGTCCACGTCGCACGGCAGGTTGATCTCCGAGCCGGCCGACAGGCGAGTGCGGTCCGTCGTGATGCGAGTCCTGACTGGCACTGTTTATGTTCATACCTGTCACATAGAGCCTGTCGCTAGCCGGCTGGCGCTGGATCTGAACGCCGTCCTTGGTCCAGTACACTTCGGGCACGGGGAAGCCGTCCACGTCGCACGGCAGGTTGATCTCCGAGCCGGCCGACAGGCGAGTGCGGTCCGTCGTGATGCGAGTCCTGACTGGCACTGTTTATGTTCATACCTGTCACATAGAGCCTGTCGCTAGCCGGCTGGCGCTGGATCTGAACGCCGTCCTTGGTCCAGTACACTTCGGGCACGGGGAAGCCGTCCACGTCGCACGGCAGGTTGATCTCCGAGCCGGCCGACAGGCGAGTGCGGTCCGTCGTGATGCGAGTCCTGACTGGCACTGTTTATGTTCATACCTGTCACATAGAGCCTGTCGCTAGCCGGCTGGCGCTGGATCTGAACGCCGTCCTTGGTCCAGTACACTTCGGGCACGGGGAAGCCGTCCACGTCGCACGGCAGGTTGATCTCCGAGCCGGCCGACAGGCGAGTGCGGTCCGTCGTGATGCGAGTCCTGACTGGCACTGTTTATGTTCATACCTGTCACATAGAGCCTGTCGCTAGCCGGCTGGCGCTGGATCTGAACGCCGTCCTTGGTCCAGTACACTTCGGGCACGGGGAAGCCGTCCACGTCGCACGGCAGGTTGATCTCCGAGCCGGCCGACAGGCGAGTGCGGTCCGTCGTGATGCGAGTCCTGACTGGCACTGTTTATGTTCATACCTGTCACATAGAGCCTGTCGCTAGCCGGCTGGCGCTGGATCTGAACGCCGTCCTTGGTCCAGTACACTTCGGGCACGGGGAAGCCGTCCACGTCGCACGGCAGGTTGATCTCCGAGCCGGCCGACAGGCGAGTGCGGTCCGTCGTGATGCGAGTCCTGACTGGCACTGTTTATGTTCATACCTGTCACATAGAGCCTGTCGCTAGCCGGCTGGCGCTGGATCTGAACGCCGTCCTTGGTCCAGTACACTTCGGGCACGGGGAAGCCGTCCACGTCGCACGGCAGGTTGATCTCCGAGCCGGCCGACAGGCGAGTGCGGTCCGTCGTGATGCGAGTCCTGACTGGCACTGTTTATGTTCATACCTGTCACATAGAGCCTGTCGCTAGCCGGCTGGCGCTGGATCTGAACGCCGTCCTTGGTCCAGTACACTTCGGGCACGGGGAAGCCGTCCACGTCGCACGGCAGGTTGATCTCCGAGCCGGCCGACAGGCGAGTGCGGTCCGTCGTGATGCGAGTCCTGACTGGCACTGTTTATGTTCATACCTGTCACATAGAGCCTGTCGCTAGCCGGCTGGCGCTGGATCTGAACGCCGTCCTTGGTCCAGTACACTTCGGGCACGGGGAAGCCGTCCACGTCGCACGGCAGGTTGATCTCCGAGCCGGCCGACAGGCGAGTGCGGTCCGTCGTGATGCGAGTCCTGACTGGCACTGTTTATGTTCATACCTGTCACATAGAGCCTGTCGCTAGCCGGCTGGCGCTGGATCTGAACGCCGTCCTTGGTCCAGTACACTTCGGGCACGGGGAAGCCGTCCACGTCGCACGGCAGGTTGATCTCCGAGCCGGCCGACAGACGAGTGCGGTCCGTCGTGATGCGAGTCCTGACTGGCACTGTTTATGTTCATACCTGTCACATAGAGCCTGTCGCTAGCCGGCTGGCGCTGGATCTGAACGCCGTCCTTGGTCCAGTACACTTCGGGCACGGGGAAGCCGTCCACGTCGCACGGCAGGTTGATCTCCGAGCCGGCCGACAGACGAGTGCGGTCCGTCGTGATGCGAGTCCTGACTGGCACTGTTTATGTTCATACCTGTCACATAGAGCCTGTCGCTAGCCGGCTGGCGCTGGATCTGAACGCCGTCCTTGGTCCAGTACACTTCGGGCACGGGGAAGCCGTCCACGTCGCACGGCAGGTTGATCTCCGAGCCGGCCGACAGGCGAGTGCGGTCCGTCGTGATGCGAGTCCTGACTGGCACTGTTTATGTTCATACCTGTCACATAGAGCCTGTCGCTAGCCGGCTGGCGCTGGATCTGAACGCCGTCCTTGGTCCAGTACACTTCGGGCACGGGGAAGCCGTCCACGTCGCACGGCAGGTTGATCTCCGAGCCGGCCGACAGGCGAGTGCGGTCCGTCGTGATGCGAGTCCTGACTGGCACTGTTTATGTTCATACCTGTCACATAGAGCCTGTCGCTAGCCGGCTGGCGCTGGATCTGAACGCCGTCCTTGGTCCAGTACACTTCGGGCACGGGGAAGCCGTCCACGTCGCACGGCAGGTTGATCTCCGAGCCGGCCGACAGGCGAGTGCGGTCCGTCGTGATGCGAGTCCTGACTGGCACTGTTTATGTTCATACCTGTCACATAGAGCCTGTCGCTAGCCGGCTGGCGCTGGATCTGAACGCCGTCCTTGGTCCAGTACACTTCGGGCACGGGGAAGCCGTCCACGTCGCACGGCAGGTTGATCTCCGAGCCGGCCGACAGGCGAGTGCGGTCCGTCGTGATGCGAGTCCTGACTGGCACTGTTTATGTTCATACCTGTCACATAGAGCCTGTCGCTAGCCGGCTGGCGCTGGATCTGAACGCCGTCCTTGGTCCAGTACACTTCGGGCACGGGGAAGCCGTCCACGTCGCACGGCAGGTTGATCTCCGAGCCGGCCGACAGGCGAGTGCGGTCCGTCGTGATGCGAGTCCTGACTGGCACTGTTTATGTTCATACCTGTCACATAGAGCCTGTCGCTAGCCGGCTGGCGCTGGATCTGAACGCCGTCCTTGGTCCAGTACACTTCGGGCACGGGGAAGCCGTCCACGTCGCACGGCAGGTTGATCTCCGAGCCGGCCGACAGGCGAGTGCGGTCCGTCGTGATGCGAGTCCTGACTGGCACTGTTTATGTTCATACCTGTCACATAGAGCCTGTCGCTAGCCGGCTGGCGCTGGATCTGAACGCCGTCCTTGGTCCAGTACACTTCGGGCACGGGGAAGCCGTCCACGTCGCACGGCAGGTTGATCTCCGAGCCGGCCGACAGGCGAGTGCGGTCCGTCGTGATGCGAGTCCTGACTGGCACTGTTTATGAACACTTCATTTCAGCTTTTGTAACATTCTACGAGATTTTGGGGATTGTAATACTAATGATACTACGTGGTAGTCGGTAGAAGGTACAAAAGTGATTTGTAGATGGCGGTGTAACAGGTAGGATTGCCTCGTTGGTCTAGTGGTTAGCATATTCGACCGCAGATCACGAGGTCTCGGGTTCAATTCCCGGGTCGGGCAAATAATTGTTAGGTATTGGGTTTTTCTGTCAAGAAATTCTCAGTGCCAACCCGGAGTTGGAAGCTGGCGGTGTTTCACCCCAGTCGGTCCCGGTTATTATGAGTATCATTAATTTGTGATAAAATCGTTAAAGTCCGCCAACCCGCATTGGAGCAGCGTGGCGGGTCTACGCTCTAAATCCCTCTCTCCTATGAGAGAGGAGGCCTGTGCCCAGCAGTGGGACGTTAAAAAAAGGCTGTAGTGGTGGTGGTGGTGGTGGTGGTGTAATAGGAAGCCTGAACGGCGTTACATGTTCTATTTTACTACTATAAGTATACCTAAGTAGAACTAAGTAGGCTTTAATAAAGAGTCAATTTGCACATTGATCTTTCACTAGCTACATTATTAGATCAAATATTTAAAATACTTAATAAGTAGGTATAACTTGGTAATTAAGATTCAAGTTATTGCTTTTAGGCATATTATAAACATAACAATATAAATGATAATGAAAGACATTACAGAATTTCTCAGAAGTTACCTAAATGTTGAGAGCATATTTAGATACGCCGAAATTCACGGAACTAGATAGGTATGTAGGTATGTACAAAATGTATGTATACGAATGGAATTTGGTAATTTGAATATTAAAAAGAAATTAGATTTCATCAAACCACATGCAACATGCAGAAAATATAACATGCACCAAATATTAGTATTATGATAAAATAAACGGGTCGATAAAATTACTAAGCGTTTTGTTAATGGCCCGATCTTACCGGAAAAGGGTATCTCAATTTCCGTCGAACGTGTGGTCGGCTCGGTCCGTCGCTCATACTCGTAAGGAGTCACCGATCGTTCGGTTTGGCGGGACACCATGTATGGATACTCTTCGGATCCGTCGCTCCTGTACGCTTGTACCACGAATGTCCAGTCCGCCGGCTTTCCGAACCCATTGTAGGCTTGGCAGATGTACTCTCCGAGAGTTTCGGGCATCAGTCTTCGTATTTGGAGGACGTTCCCTCTGGCTTCGTAGAGCGAGCTGCTGTAGGGCACCATGGGGCCGTTCTGGCCGCGGTACCAGTAAATAGCGGGCTGCGGGTAGCCGAACGCGAGGCAGCGGATGCTGAGCGAGCGGCCCAGCTCGCCCACCACCACGGCGTTGGGCGTGCCCGAGATACCCGCCGGCCCTTCCACAGGATCTACCCACCCGTCCGTTAGCAACTATGTCTCATACCAGTTTGTGGATGTTCCCCGTGAATCGTGACGAGTTAAAAGATCAGAAAGGTAAAGTAAAGTATTGACAATGGAAGTACCTAATATGAGCCGTTAGTGTCTGTAGAAGACCCGAATGAAAATAATGGCCATGAAAGTTGAAACCCAAACAGAGATGCATGATACTTATGTATAACATTTTTGATTAAATGAATTGAACCCGATGACCGAAAACTTATTCCTATCTATTGAACTTCCAGAGCCAATGTTGTTGTCAAGAAAAAAGGTAAGTTGAACATTCCACAAACTAGAGTAGGTATTAATAATTTCTACGAAGCAAAAATTCCATGGTGTGAAGTTTTTGGATTCCATAATTAAATTAATACTTAATATTATGTAAAATTAAATTATGCAAACCGAATCAAAGTATACCTACCTACTGACTGAATCGGGAACAAATTAATTTTATTTTCAATCCAAAAAATTAGGGAACCCAAAAATAACGATATTAGTTATTATAAACCACAGTTAATAAGAAAATAACCTTGTTGTGCCGTGCACACCAACACGAAACATAAAGTCACTGAGAGTCGGAACATTGTAATTAGGACGCGCACTGCTTGTCGTATGCCGAGCTTCACTGACTACGAACTACGTAAGTACCGCACATGGGCGTAATTATCGTTATGTTTAGATAAAAGACTGTTGACTGCAAAATATAACGGACATCCGATGGCGAAAATGCAACAAGATAAACTTTTGTGGACAAATGACAAAGACTTCGTAACGTGATAAGAAAGCTACCCTTTGTGATAGTAGATTATTATTGTTTAAAAAGGATGACGTCTGAACAGTTCGTAAAAAAGTAGCGATCTAACATTTTTTTATTTTGAGGTAGGGGAGAGTCCGGCAGTACCGCCACCCTAAGGTTTATTTGGTATAAAATTAAAATCTCCAAAGTAATATGTTAGATATTTGCTGATTTATGTAAAATAACTCATAATGTATAAATAGAAATAATGTAACATCAATATATTTAGAAAGAATCAAATTTATTAATAAAATCTAAAGACACTAAAAATTAATAGTAAAAAAATTGTCCTCCAGTACCGGTCAGAAACAAATACCATTTATACTAGGCAATAATCACATATTTTATTGGTTTAATAGTTCCAAAATGTTTGCGTAAGCCTTTTGCACCCAAATCTTGCAGTTTCCACACTGAATCCAATCCTCTTTATGAGATTCGAGGCACAGAGGGCATATTGTTTCTTCCTAAATCTTTCTTTGAAAAAGGAGCTAGTTTTCGTTCTTTTTCCTGACTTTTTTGTCGGTATCGTTGCCTGATAGCAAAACATCCTTGCCTTTTTTGTTACCTTCTTTATCTTTAACCGTGAAAAGTTTACTAAAAGTTTGCTTATGGGCAGTAGCCTATTGTCTAAATCCTTAATATGTTCTGCCAACACTTTTTCGTGTTCAGGCGAGAATGTGTCGTGGAAACGACCCATAGCAGGCTTAAAGCTTTATTATTTTTCTCTTTATAATTTTCAATAGCTTTAATTCTACATTTAAAGTCATTCTTGGTACTTTGAATCTCAGCCTGACGCGCATTCATTTCTGTGCCTACTTAAAACTTTTCCACGGCTCTATGCATTATGGCAGGTTCCCAGGTGCGCTTCTTTGTCTTCCTTTCACGTCCACTGTCATCATCTAACATATTTATGTACCTATAAAGAAATTAAACCATTTAAAATAAACTCAACCAGTGGCCCGTACTGACGGACAATTTCGTGGCCCGTACTGGAGGAAGCGAAATAAAATTTCGAGATCGCTCAATTATAAAATGTTACGTATAAAGCATCAATTAAAACATTATTATTGTAGCTATATAAATAATAAATACATACCACGATTAACTATTGTCGATATATTCCAATAATATTCAAATATCACCCCCGGTATAATACTTGTGTAACGAACGTCACCGCGCGCAACGCAATTCTTTGCACTGGCAGTTAGTCGGTAGCTGACAGGTCGCCCCCGTTTTGGGCATAGACTTGTCAAAGTGAACTACTTAAATGGAGCTAATGGTGTCAGCGTTAGCTGTTATAGAATCTTAGAAATAGCAACTGGCCCGTACTGGATGCCGGCCCGTACTGCCGGACTCTCCCTAGTATTAAAGTTACGAATCTTTAGTGGTTCTTTTTTCACGACATTTTTCTTTCCATATTTTTATGGTTTTAAGATAAATATAAAATATATAATAATTAATTATATTGAAACATTTCCGTTGCAAATTGTAGTATGTTATCAGATCGAAATTGTGTCAGTAAAGGTTGGTAGGTAGGTACCATTAGTGGAATCAAATGTCCAATTCTGTAATTCGGTCAAAGATTGAATTACCCGAACTTGTTCAATATATATCTACTATCTGGTGTCCATGACTTCAATTTGACGAAGGCCCCTGCTCCCCGCAGATTGTGACACAATTTTTTAATCTACGGATAAAGGTTGAAGATATTATGATCTTGGAAGCAGTTGAGGCCTGTTAAATTAAAAAAAAATACCAGGCGTCTCCCGGTTAAATAGATGCCACATACACGTAAGATTTAAGCCCGAGCTAACTAAACTGTCCGTCGACAAACTGTCATTTGCAGGGGAACTTTAGAACCGGATACCAATTATTGAACCCTCGTTGATGAGCTAGTTGCAACTCTCAGTGATATTAGGTTTCGTTATGCAGATTAATATTTTGTCAAACCAAAAGACAGTAAAGAAGAGATATTTTTGTTATGGAAGAAAGAAGATTAGTAATACAAATCAAACTACTGAATAATATCTAGTGTCTACTCTACTTCATCCACAGTGTCAATGTGTTGAGATTTGTAGATAATAATTTTGTGGTCGTCTGTACCTACATCAGCTTTCGTGTTTTGATTTTATTATTAAAAAATCACAAATCAAAATATTATTGTCTCGTTATTTAAGTAAGTATAGGAAGGCATCATCTTTAGAGTGCCTACAAACTGGTGTAATTACAACGCGCTTCAGTTTCAAGGAGCGTTCGATTCGGGGAAGTTAAATTTCTTCTAAATAGACTTCTAAATAGAGAGCACCAAAGCCCTGACTTCACTCTAAACTGATTAGGTATGTTTATCTCCAATTTTATGGACACAATGCTCAAGAGGACTCCAAGCTTGTTCCCTTTAGCGTGTGATGTCAAGTAAGTGTTGTCCCACTCACCCAGCACCTCGAGTCGTATCTCCTGCGTGGCGATGCCCAGCCCGTTGTCCGCTACGCAGATGTACACGCCGGTGTCGTTACGATACAGCGAAATGATTTCGAGCGCGCCATCTGACAGAAGTCTGTATCGGCCAACATCACCGTCGATCTAATTGAAAAGTTACCTATATAATGTAAGAATCGGCACACATCAGGCATTACAGCAACTTTGGATACTCAAAGAGAGCTTGATACTTAATCTGAGTTTGGATACGACTAAGGTAGCTTCCGATCTTCTCGAGCCATCTGGCAAAGCTTCAGCGTTCGCCCAGTCTCTCCCGATGACACTGTAGTGGCCCCAACAAAGCTAAGCAGCATACGCAATCCGAATAAAAAAAACAGCAGACACTCTTAGATAATAAACAGTACGACAGTACACTGCGAAGAGCCTGAACAAACCCCGGGCAAGACTTTTCTCTTTAGATATTTCTTTTATCAAAAATCGGCGTGATGAATAGGTCAAATATCAATTTAGGTTTAACACAAAACACATTTAGGTTTCTACTTCTTACCACTAGAGCATCATGCCTTTATCTAAGAATAATTAGTATAAGGTTGGTATACAATTTTTTCCTAGACGTACCGTGACCTCGCCGTATCGCCACGTGATCTTCGGCGGAGGGTTCCCGTGGAAGAAGCAGCGCAGCGTGGCCTTGCCGCCCTCTTGTGCGCGCACTTCCGGCTCCCTCTGCTCGCTCGGTCGCGGTGGATGGGGCAGATCTATATCGAAAACATTAAACGATAGTCGTTAACATCAAACGAAACGATGTTGTGTGGTGATTACGCCACCACCGCTCACTGCTAAGACAGCTCCTCAATCATCATTTCATCATCAGACATGGGATCAATGGGTAGGTACTTTTGACACTTTATTCATGGTGTACACAAGGTCTCTACCAAAATTCAGCTCTGTCGGAATTACTGTTATTTGATAACATTTTTACGTCTAATTTGACTGGGCTAAAGTGCATTGTTATTAACAAGTGTAAATTAAAAATTTTAAAAACCCCCGACTTTCACCATTTTGTGGTGGCGGCCTTCTTGGATTACTACGTACTATGATAAATTACAATTTAAGCCCTTTCATGGTGAAAATATGTAATCTTTTGCCCTGATAAACTGTCAAATATTTGCAATACGTACCAGGCGAGTATGTAGTATGCGGCGGCGGTGTCGACACTACCAGGGAGACAGGCTCGAGGCAGAGTCGGCTGCAGCCGCGCTCGCAGCACTTGCCCACGCCGACGCAGTCAGCATCGTCGTTGCATTCCGTTCGGCACTGACCCTCGGTCGTCGAGTACACGGTTCTCGGTGGACATGAACCCGTCTTATTCACTAAATAAAAACAAATACGGCCTGTTTCACCAACTTCTGATAAGTGTCGGATAGCCTAAAGTTTTGTCACTTTCATACTTTATGTGAAGTGACAAAGACAAAAGTTGTAAATAAGCTATCCGACACTTATCAGAAGGTGATGAAACAGGCCCTTAGAGTAAAAATATAGTCATAAGAAAACAAAGAGAGATAGATGCGTCACAAGCCGAACGCTTACGTCGATCGTGCCTTCTCTATCGCTTGTTCCGTGCTCTCGCTTGCACGCGATACGTGACAATGAGTCATGATTATTCGTGCGTGTAGCCAGCGTTCATCGATTTATAAGACGTTATCACGTCAAAAAGAAACTTAACTTTATGTAATCTAAACTTGAACTACCTACTTTTATGTTGTATTGTATACAGAAGACGTTACCAATTCTGCACTCGGCGGAGTAGCGCACGTCCAGCTGCGTGATGGCGTCCCGGTACGCGATGGTGACGCAGCGCTGCTCCTCCGAGCAGCGCGTCTTGAGGCACGGGTGCTCGATGCAGCGGCATCTTATCAAAACGCAATATAAATTATTAAAGCCTTTGATTCTCACTCCAATCAATTTCAATTTTGATTAATCGAAACCTTTGTTTTCGAAGGATTTGATAGAATTCCCCGGAAACACTTTGATATTCAGGGATAAAAAGAGATCCTAGTTAGAGTCTAGATCTTTCCTTGTTTAATCCTCCTACCTGCTTGCGAAAGCCCAAAAAAACTTAAAACCTGTGTTCAAAAATCACACATATCTTAATAAACAAAATTGAAGTCAACTGACAAAGAGTGAGATTTTGGTAGAGGTCAGCGCTGTAAAACCAGAGAAGGTTAAGATTACCTCTCGCAGCCGTCGTCGCCAGTGGTCCGCTCCATGCCGTAGTTGCACTTGAGCGTGGCGCACTCCTGGCGCAGCGGCGCGCAGTCCACCTCGACGGACACGCACACGCAGCGCACGCAGCCGCCCGGCGCGCGCGTGCGCTGCACGCCGTACTCGCAGCGCAGCGCCGCGCACTCCGCCGCGTACCGGTCGCAGGACACCTCGTTCTCCTCCGGCGCTGTGGACAGGCCCCTCGTCAGACAAGTTGGCTTCAAATCACTCACCTCTATTAATACAAGTACGCTGGACTGACTATTGATTGAAACAATTCTATTATCGCCACTTTCGCGCTGATTGCTAAGAAAGTAAAGTGAAGGTACCCGGAACTAATGTGAATTATGAAAAAATTCAGTTCCCGGTGACTTCTATGCGGCGCGGCGCTTTATATTGACACAACAATCAGCTCATTTTGTAGGGCGACAGCTTGTCCAGCGTACTTGTATTATAATAGAGGTCAGGGCTTCATATACCTATGTATATATTGTTAAAAACGACGATGCACCTGAAGAAACAGGGTCCTGATCAGTGGCGTAACTATACCGTTGGGGGCCCGTGGCAAATTAATTAGATGGGGCCCCTTCTGCTCAATATAAAGAAGCTCGTCGTCGTCGTTATCAACCGATCGACGTTCACATGCCATGGTCTTGTGCCGCTGTATCCAGCGGCTCCCTGCGACTCGCTTGATGTCGTCGGTCCACCTAGTGGGGGGGGGGGGTCTACCAACACTGCGCTTCCCGATGCGAGGTCGCCACTCCAGCACCTTGGGACCCCAATGTCCATCGGTTCCCCGCCCATTGCCACTTCAGTTTCGCAACCCGTTGAGCTATGTCGGTGACTTTGGGGGCAATTTCAACAAAGCCGTTTTTTCTTGAATTTCGGTGGACTTTTTTATTATTAAGTTTTTTCAACTTTGAACTATGGTTTATTGTTCTTCTTGTTATTGTTTATGCTCTTATTGAATGCCATCAAAATATGTCTTATAAACACGTGAGAATACGTGTTTAAAATTTTAATGCCACCGAAATGATAAAACTAGCCACCGAAATGATATAAGTTGCCACCGAAATGATAGAAACTGTCCACCGAAATTAAAATTCACTGAAAATATATCTATACTAATATAATAAAGCGGAAGAGTTTGTTTTTTTGAACGCGCTAATCTCGGTAACTACTGGACCGATTTCAAAAATTATTTGGATTGGATATGTACGTGATGTTTGAGTGCTATAAGCTATATATTATGTACCACGGGCGAAGCCGGGGCGGACCGCTAGTTAAATATACTACTGAGCAGCCTCAACTATACACTTTAACTAAATAGATGCACTCTTAGCAAGTGTGAAAGGTTGTATACTATCATGAGTGACAATGTGTTAACCTAGTTACGTATGTTCTACTTAATTTTAGATATTCCTCTGGATTTCACACAAAAAATACACCTACCTACAATAAAAGGAATAGAATAAAACTAAATGAAAAGACATATTTTAATTAACGATTTTAATCTTAGCTTAGCAATAATCAGTCTTTTAATTTCTACTATTCTAATAATTTCGCACTTACTTAAATACAGTGTAAACTCTATATTGCGATACTTAAGGGGCTTCTAATTTTATGGAGTTATTGAGATTTCAGAGTTGTCGTTAAATGAAGAGAAAAAAAATCAATATTATGATGCATACAGTGACTAATAAAATATACAATTTGAAAGTCTGTGACCAACCAAGAATATGATAACGTATAGATAATGCAGATGCATTATTTGACTGTGTATTTGAAGTTCCATTAGATTCTAAATCATCATTGATAATTGAGTGCCACACTGAGTGTTTGTCGAGTTGTCTGAATTTTGTATTTTTTTTTCTTATAATAATATGCTTTCGAACTGGCTGCATTTTTTTTGCGTAGATTTCGGAGCTTGTGAGAATTTAATGCACTCCTCGAAAAAATTAATCCTGTAGCTTTTCTTCTTGCATATCTCTCTCTATCTTTTCTAAGAAACTCTTCTCAATCGCTTTTAATTCGTTGTTTTTTTTCTGTTCGTATAATCTTCTTTTTTCCTTTCTCTCATCTTTGGTCAATGTTCTCAATGGGAAGAAAAAAATCGTAAGGAAACCTGCATGCCTGAGAGTTCTCCATAACGTTCTCAAAGGTGTGTGAAGTCTGCCAATCCGCTTGGCCATCGTGGTAGACTATGGCCAAAACCCTTTTCACTCTGAGAGAAGACCCGTGCTCTGCAGTGAGCCGGTAATAGGTTGATCATGATGATTTTACAAAAAACTGATGAACAAAAAATCAAAACTTACCTATATTTTAATATACATAGGTGCTAAGCTCGTTATCTAGGTACTAGAATTTTCCTTTTTGGTTTGGTTTTCGTTTATTTTTCAGTGTTTTTGACCACCTACCTTCTACCTACCAACAGTTCATGTATTCTTTTTACGACCATTTCATAAACTTTCTCTATTGAGTAAAAAAAAATTAGTGTAGAACCAAATATGGGGAAAATCGGTGTACAGGTTCAATATTTTGATGACATAAGTAAGTGTACACTTATGTCAATTTGTACATATGAATTATATGAACGTAGGTATAATATAGTTACTAAAAACTCCCTGAAAGTATGTTAATTACGATAGCAAAAAAATTATCAAAATCGGTTCATTAGTCTTTGAGATAATTGCGGCCATACATACATACATACATTCGTACGGGTCAAATACATAAACTCTTTTTTTGAAGTGGTTTAGTTAAAAAATTACCTGCTGGCCTGAATTTTCATCGAAACAAATAATAATCTACCAAAATAATAAAACAATCCACCGAAATGAGACAATTAAACACCGAAATGATAAAGCAATCCACCGAAATGACATAATTAAGATTTAAAAAAACCGAAATGAGAATTTCTATCATTTCGGTGAGATTTTTGTCATTTCGGTTGACAATTTAGCCCACCGAATCCACCGAATTGATAACACCGAAATTAGAAATACGGACAAAAATTAGCATTACAAGAAGACTATTTATTACAAGATGATATGAATATTACACAAATAAACGTATTGCCATTACGCACTCTTGAATAGTTTTTTATATGTATTAACTAATTGCAAGACAAGTTATACCTGTACACGGAAATGATAAGAAGTTTGTCACATGCCACCGAATTGAACTACTTACTTTTTTTGCGGGAACACGCAGGCAAGCGGCGCATTTCCTCCTACGATAAGCACATAGACCACACTGTTACCTACATTTTAAGCGCACGAGGGGGGAGCTAGAGTTATCCTATGCAAAACTACAATCGATTAAAAAAAAAACACTGAGATGAGAGGACTTTCTGGGACACAAGCATTTTTACTTACCAGTTATTAAACTAAGTAGATATTATCATAAAATTATTTTATAACTATACTGTCACTATTCACAATTTAAATAAAAGTAGCCATATACCTAAATAAGCAATACTTTTTGATTTATGAGGGAAATTACATTGAAAAAGGTTGTGAGGACAGCTACCGAAATGATAAATTCGGGGCTTTAAAAATTTTTTATTTCCTAAACTGCAGTCCTAATCAATAAATATTTATTGTCTCGCATAGGTATCTACCTATTCTACCTAGAAAAAAATATTAGATCTTTATACTAACGTTGGACAGTACCGATTTCACCCATGCCGTGCGAATTTTGCTGTTGGGAAATCCACCCTTTGGTTCTTCTACGGATCTCCTCATTTCTGATTTGATCGCGTAGAGAAACTCCGAGCATAGCTCTCTCCATCGCTCTCTGAATGACTCTGAGGTTTGTTATGAGGCCCATAGTTAGCGACTAGGGATTCCGGATACCGGGATCCTGGTATTGGCTAATACCGGGATCCCGGACTTTTTTCGCCCTTTTTTAATACCGGTATTGAAATGTCTAATACCGGGATACCGGTATTGGTGATAATATTAACTAAATAAGGAGTAGTGATCAATTCTCTTTCTGTAGCATATGCTTTTGTAAGTGTAACACTAATTTTTATCCAGCTGAGTGTCAGATTATTGTTGAAAATTGATGCAAATGTTTAGAAATGATTTAAAGATTATTAATTTCATAATTGGAATTAGGTTAGAGTACATTAACATTTGATTCATTTAGTGGCGCCGAACCTCCATCTTGAATTATTGGTATAAATATGGGTACTTTAAAGCTACGAACTCAGTCTCCTACCGAGAATTAACCGACTAGTAGATGCTTCTACATCTAGTCGTGATATTTGATTGCGGATTACGATAGCAATTGTATCCTAATCGAATTTGCTGCTATTTTGGGCTTAGCTGAGTGTAATTACCTAATTAATTTGTTTAAAATATATCTGAAAATGCATCTCAGTTAAAGTTAAGATTCGATATTAATTGAGTTTGTCGGGTGATAAACGCAGATATTTAAATAATAGTTTGATTTAATTAAAATATTAATTGCGATTAATCTCAAGTAAAATTATAGAAATACCCGCAGAATAATAAAATATAAGTAAGTAATAAATGATAAGTCATCAAAGAAGACTGAACTGATTGCTGTCAAGACGTTTTTTTTTAAAGTTTCTTGTATGCACATTAAGAGGGTCGTTCAATAAGTATGTAGTGAGAATGAAGTGAACTCTTTGGAATAAAAAAGTACTACTGGCTGGCTGGACTAAGATTTACAGGATTAGGTGCAAATGCTTTAACCGTATTCTACAGTTGCACGTTGGTGCGCCTGATCGTCGTCAAAAGATCTCTCTTTCTGAGGAAGTAGTTAAAGGAGTGGTCATCTATACATCTATACTAATATAATAAAGCGGAAGAGTTCGTTTGTTTGAACGGGCTAATCTCAGGAACTACTGGACGGATTTCAAAAATTCTTTCACCGTTGAATATGTACGTGAGCCCTGAGTGCTATAGGCTATATATTATGTACCACGGGCGAAGCCGGGGCGGACCGCTAGTTTCGTTTTTTTATTATAATATTATTTTATTAAAATTATTTTATTATAATAAAATCGTAGACTTTCTGTATCTGTACATTAAAGATTTTTGCAAAATTATAATAAAATCGTAGACTTTCCGTATCTGTACGTTAAAGATTTTGATTTGAGATTGCAAAATAATAACTGGGGGATGTTAGGGATAAGTAATAGAACGTAAAGAAGCATTTTTGAAATTTTTGTCTGTTTATCTGTTTGTCTGTACGTTTGTGCGCGCATCACGCAAAAACTACTGCATGGATTGAAATGAAACTTGGCATGATTTTAGTTCATAATACGGAGTAACATATAGGATACTTTTTATCCCGAAATTCAGCACGGTTCCCTTCTGAGAGGGGATGAAAGTCAAAATGTGTACTTAGCTGTAATTCATTAACGCGCTTTTTTTGTTAGAAAGGAGATACTTACTTTAAGGATTACTCTGAAATGCTGGGTTGATTTTGATGGCACTTTTACTGGAGGATGTTTACATTTTGATGTACCTAAACATCCGCCAGTCCCCTTTTAACAGTTTTTAGCAAGGTATGAGCTCAAAGGAGCTTAAGAAAAACAAAGAGTTCCCACGGATTTTTTAAATCCTAAATCCACGCGGACGAAGTCGCGGGCATACTCTAGTTATTGAATATTGACCATGTAGTTACTGTTACTCTTTGTATGCAAAACAAATTAAAAAATTCGCGAGAAATGGCGAGGCAAACTAGCAAAATTGTTTTCTTCCATCAAGATAATGCCCCGGCTCACAGCCCACAATTCCTCCGTTGCTATGATTGCAATTTGAGATGCTGGCATCGAAATACTTGAGCATCCTCCATATTTACCCGACCTTGCCCCTGTGATTTCCATCTGTTTCCAAGGTTGAAGGATTATTTGAAAGAACAGATTCGAAGATGATGATGATCTTAGTTTTCTTGAACGCCCTGTGTAGGTACGAATTACAAGTACTTAGGAAATTTATAATGGACTGAATGAAAAGTCTGCTTTAATTTTGTGCTGTTTCCTTTAAAAAAATGTAGATTTAGTGTTTTTTAAGAAAAAAATATTAGATCTCAAATTTCAATACCGGGATCCCGGGATCCCGGTATTGAAAAATATTTTTCCGGTATTGATACCGGTATTGATAAAGTCCGGTATTTGGAAGCCCTATTAGCGACCATGTCTCGGATCTGTATATCATCACTGGCAACATGCACTGCAGTTCGAAGACTTTCGTCTTCAGGCATTGAGGAATTTTGGACGAGAAGACATCGCGAAACTTCCCGAACGCTGCCCATCCGAGTTGGATTTGGCGGTTGACCTCTTTCTCGAAATTGGACCTACCTAGCTGGACTGTGTGTCCCAGGTATATATACTCGTCTACAATTTCGAGCGCCGAGTTCTCAACGATTAACGAGGTGTAGAACTGTCCGTAAAAGTTCTCGATCTCTCAAGATCTCAGGCTTTGATGAAATGAGACTACCGTTGTCGGTCTTCAATCGCGTCAGCTGGCTCTGTCCGATAGACAGATCTCTCGCGAAGACTTTTGAGCCCTTGTTTCACTCGATTGTATCTTTAATACATTCTGTATTAAAGTTACGCAAGTCTCGCGTTTGCGCCTTAGAGATCTACCTATTAATCTGCCGGTAAGCAAACACATGTGCTACAGACTGCAGTCTGATTTCTTGCCTCTTATGTCTCTCTGATGTCCTCTGATGTCATGCAATTTTTGTCTTATAGTGCTGCCACCAGGGGCGTAGCTACCGCCGTATATGCCGTATCAATTATACGGGGCCCCCAAGCCACGGGGGCCCCCGACGTGCGTAAGCAAAAATTAACAAAAACTCATATTTTTGTTTACTTCAGAAATGACAAAAGTCAAAAAATTTTGACCAATAAGTTGTCCATAGAGGCAGAATCTTTAGAAAAACTAAAGTCATCATCAGCTATAAATGATTTAATAAATCAATTTGCCGAAAAAAAAGGCAAGGAGAGTATATATTTAATTTGAATTGTTTGTAAAAATTTTAGAAAAAGTGACAGATAAATAATTATGATGAATAAATATTGCTTTGTAACACCGATTTTAGCACTAGACCTGTAAAACTAGATGGCGCTAGTAGTATGTTAAGTCGCGCTACGATTAAGCGCGGGTCCGCGTATATATATCGGTCGACTTATGTTTGTAACCAATCTTATCAATCTAATAATGATGCATTCTAATCCTTACTCGGTACTTAAACGGGTAACGAACTCTGCATCCACACCTGCTGGGACAGAGTTTAACGCTAGTTTCAGTACCAAACTATATAGGTGGCATGAACCCTTGCATCCACATCTGCTGGGACAGGGCGTTCTGGAAACCTACGAACTTAAAAAATTGTAACTAGATAGTAAACAGTATACGAAAATATATTTCCGTTTCAAAGACCTACCCTCTTTTCTTCATCGACTGAACTACCCTCCGTTTTAAATTGGCGCCCAACGTGGGGCCAGTCCTACACGACTACAGACAACTTATGAAGGATTGAGGAAGTCTTCGACGAGACGAAACCATTTATCAAGACGGATGCAAGCAACTTCGCCATCAGAGACGTTCTAATGCAGGGTGAAAATGAACACCCAGTTGAGTTCACTAGCCGTCTGCTCACCAAGCCTGAAAGAAATTATTTCACAACCGAACAAGAAGCGTTAGCGGTTGTTTGGGCAATGAACTTTAGAATTTACATCGAGGAAGACCTCCAAAGCCGAAGAAGAACTAAAACCAGCTTCCTAACTTCCTGTCTCTCTCGTCGGGACGACTTCGCAGACAGAGGGGGAGACTGTAACACCGATTTTAGTACTAGACCTGTAAAACTAGATGGCGCTAGTAGTATGTTAAGTCGCGCTACGATTAACCGCGGGTCCGCGTATATATATCGGTCGGCTTATGTTTGTAACCAATCTTATCAATCTAATAATGATGCATTCTAATCCTTACTCGGTACTTAAACGGGTAACGAACTCTGCATCCACACCTGCTGGGACAGAGTTTAACGCTAGTTTCAGTACCAAACTATATAGGTGGCATGAACCCTTGCATCCACATCTGCTGGGACAGGGCGTTCTGGAAACCTACGAACTTAAAAAATTGTAACTAGATAGTAAACAGTATACGAAAATATATTTCCGTTTCGAAGACCTACCCTCTTTTCTTCATCGACCGAGCTACCCTCCGTTACAGCTTTTAATTTTATGCAAACAATTTTTTTTATTTGTGAGAAATCCTTACCCTTCATAAGGGCCCCCAAACAAATTTTTATACGGGGCCTCGCCAAGGTGTGCTACGCCACTGGCTGCCACACCGCATTTACAAAAGTTAGTAAACATTATTGTTAGTTAACATTTTGTCACAAATGTGAGCAAAGTTTTAAATGGTTTCATGTTGATGAAACATTTTTAACAAATTTTTATTAAACATTTTGCAACAAGTATAACAAATTATTTGTTAAACAACATTAACCTGGGCGACTGCGGGAAGTGCGAAATGTGCACACTTCAAGAAATAAAATTATTTTTTAAACGGGGGCCGGGGGCCCCTTTCGGCTCGGGGCCCGTGGCATTTTGCCGAAATGCCACCCTGTAGTTACGCCACTGGTCCTGATTCTCTTTGACACAGTTGGATACAAAAGCTCTTGACATTTGCCATGCTTGACGCATGACTTTTTGAAGAGTTCCAAGAAAATTTACCTATTATTCGGCATGTGATGATGCACAGCATCTGTGAGATTGCGTGGTACTTCCCTTTTATTTTTCGGCCAATCAGAGTCACCTGTAATGATTCCTGTCAAGTGACCGACCAATCAGATTCGTTTCCGCTTGTTCATTGTCACGTGGTCACCTGGTGGGGGTGCTTGCACGCTAGCCTCATAGCGTCGTTATTTTCCGGTTCGAAAACACGTATATCTAACGAATTATCGTGTGCTTACTTTAAAGTGAAAATTGTTTAATTTAAAGTGATAATTGTTGTATATGTAATTAAATATCGTATACTTCAAAGTGAAAAGTGAAAGTGAGTGCCGTATAGTTTAAAGTGTGATTAATCGAACTTCTAAACTAAGAGATGGATAATTCCGACATTAATAATGCGGAACAAAGCGCTGACGCCGAGGCTGCGGCTACGACCGGTAGCAAGCGGCATTATCAGGAAACCCCGGATTCTGAAGTCGAGTTCTGGATCAGGGGACTACAGCTTGCCGAAGTCAAGCGAGGTAAAAAGAAGACAACTCGGTAAGTCGGCCAAATATATTTTTATCCATTTGTTTTGTTAGTCAGGTCAGCACTCTGACCGACATCTTGAGAAACGAGGATTATTCTCGCAATGTGCAATCGGCCCCGCCGCCATTGCTTAGTGTTTATACGCGCGGTTTTGTACCGTCAGTTCCAGCTTTGGCGCACACGCTACCCTCATATTCACTCGCTGCGAATATGGCAATACCTACTGCAACTTGTGACGCGCCCCGTGCCGTCACATATACAATCTTATGATTTGTATCATTTGATTCTGCAAGTACAATCGATAACTGCGCACGCTCCGTCGACGTCGCATTCCACGCCAATTACTACTGTATCTGTTGCTATGTCGGTACAGATGCAACCTGTTAAGACTGAAAATTCTGACTGACAGACTGTTAATTGTTTGACATATCCTATCTAGTAATATTGATCAGCCTAGTGAATTGTATCATTTAGAGTTAGATCAGATTAACACTTCATTAAAAGATCCTAATGTACCTCTGCTGAATGAGAGCATTTCAATCGGTTCATTAACTTACAAAAATTTGGTGATCAAGCATGGAAAAATATTATGTGGAAGTCTTGAAAATCCACAACGCTTCACCGGGTTTTGTTGAGCTCGAGGTCAATGATGAGCTTAGGCAGTTTATCAAAGACAACGACTACATCACCGGCTCCGAACGGGCCATGGCCGCCGTTTGCAAATACAATACTCACCGCATCTAATATTTTCGATAAAATATTGGACCTTATCCTATCTTAGTCGAAATTTCATACAATTATTGATAAAAGGATGCAGATAGTATGTGGCAAGCAGGCGGATTAAGTAGTATTAAGTCTTGACCGTATTTTGAACGAGCTGCCTATTAAGAACTTGTGAGAGGGTCTGCGTAAGATACCTCCGAGATATAAATATTTTTTAAATGAGGATCAGTTGCGATCATATTATGTACAACATTCGAGGACATGGATAAGAGGGTCCAACTTTGGTTTGCACTGTAGGGACGGGAATAAAAGTCAAAAGCCAGCTCCAGAATCAAGTGGAGCACGTGACGCATTTTACCAGTCCATTAACCAGTTCTTTTGCACCAAGGATAACCAAGGAAAGAAAAATAAGGCAATTTCAACTATAATGCCGCCGGTACCTGGACAAATTACTCGCGGTCATCCTAGCCCGAGTTTTATGGAGGCTGTCTCTGAGCGTATCGGAGGCAGTGGCAGCTGGATTGGGCTCCGAAGGCCCTTCTCATATGATTATGGGAATGCGGCTGCCATTTACCTCCAAACCTACTCTTGTCCAATCATGCCCTCATATCCTGAGTCGCTTCGGCAAATGACTTGCAGCCATCTCAGCTCGAGTTTTGCGGAGGCTGTCCCCGAGCGTATCGGGGCCAGTGGTAGCTGCTTTGGGCTCCGAAGGCCCTTCTCATATAATTATGGGAATGCGGCTGCCATTTATCTCCAAACCCAAACTTGTCTAATCATGCCCAAGTATCCTGTGTTGCCTTGAATCCCTGGAATCACCACAGATGACGAAACAAATAGATACTATTGAAACAGGGAGGTCTGGAAATCCCGGACCGGAAAAGTTTGGAGTCCAGCTTCTTTTCGGAAATATTTCTTGCCAAAGAAGTACGATGGTTCGAACAGACCTATATTTAACCTGAAGTGAACGATTACTTAGTGCCCAAGCCATTAAAGCTGTTCTTTCATCATCAGGTACCTCATTTCCTTCAGGTAAATGACTGCATGGTGAAGCTGGACCTTACATCAACATATTCTCTTCTGAGAATCGCGAAGAGTCATCGGTGATTCCTCCGGTTATTACGGACAACAAGTTCTACAAATGACGAGCCCCTTCTGACTATCATGCGCACCCAAGATTTTGCTACTCTGACCAACTGGGTCGTGCAAATCCTACGAAACAACGGTTTGAAAGCAATTATATACTTGGACGATTTTCTTCTCGCAAACCAATGAAAGAATCGGTTTCAAGAACAGGTCAGGACAGCCACCAGTTTGCTAGAAACATTAGCATGGACATACCCGCGTGAGTCAGGCCCTGACCGAGAGGTAACTGTCTCTGAAAAACTCCCAATTTAGTTTAGGCAAGATGAACTTGGCCAAGTTTATCACTCCCAGGGGGCGCGGCGGTTACACTGCCGGCAGCTACAACAACATGCACGTTCCTTAACAAACTTCCTCCTGCCAGACAGGTGAGTGAGTATATTATCTGCAACCGTTGTTGCGGATCTCTAAGGGTGGAACGACATAATAGTAGATCCTCGAGTGAAGAACACCTTTCATCCAAAGGTAATGTCTCTCTGACTACGATGCAGCCGATTTCAGTTGCAGTGCGGTGCAGATGGACAACTTCATGACGTTGGGTAAGTGGCAACCGGATCAACTTAACTGGCATTGCAACCGTAAATAAATGTTTGCCATCAAACCAGCAGAGTAAGTCACTACAGGCTCCGACAATAGGGTCAACAATTTTAACCCAGACAGACAATCGGACAGTAGTATCTTATCCATCAGGAAAGAACGTGGAACACGGTTGGTAGCCCTTTTTGACCTAACCATACCATCGGATGACTCTTAGACCGATGGAGCATATCGATCACTACCGAATATCTGCCAGGCAGATTCAACGATATCGCCGACAGGCACCTGAAGCGCTGCGCTGAGGAAAATATTCATGAGATTTTTAACACCATAGATAACCTATTTGCCATCAACCAAACGAAAATTGTAGAGCATTATATCAGCAAAGATTGCTTAAATGACTCTTCGGCAACCTTTTTCAACACCTTCATTCAAGTAAGGAATTATCAGCTGGCCTGGGTGTTTCCAACACTGAGTTTGATACCCCGAGTTCTTCATCATCTGAACTCAGCACAAGAACATTTTTCTCCTCGTCGTGGCACCTATGTGGAACAGAGCTTTCTGGCTCCCAGACCTCCGCAGACGGGTGCTAAGAAGACCAATGAGGAACGTGGATCTGGAACAAGTCTTATTATATCAGATCACAGGCCTTGCCCCGCCTCGAATGCAAGAAATATAGCTTTTCATATGAAAAATTGGAGCTTAAGTCAGGAAACCAACTGGAGGACTGGTCTGCATTTGAAAGAAACTTGTAAAACTAAGTTGGAGAGAATCAACTATAAAAACCTACAAACCAGCCTGGGTCACAGATACAAATGGTGCTCAGACCGTAATTTCGGCTATGGGTCGTATATTTATACGATTCCTGATGGAAGTGTATTAGCAAAAATGTTTGCCTTCTTGTTTCCTTGAAGAGAGATTAGCTTCTTATTGCACAAATTCGCGGTGGCAACTTTTTGTCAATCCAAAAACGAGCCAAACTTAAGTTCATATTTCTTTGTTAAACACATGTTTAAATCAATCTCTCTTCAGAGTCTCCAAGAGCAGAGAAATCTCCCATTTGGGACCTTAGTAACCTGATTGTCTGGTTGCATAGGATAACTTTGTTTGAAGCATTCCGTAGACTGGTGTGCATGTTATTTCTGGCATCTGGCAGATGCGTTCATGATTTCACATTTAAAAATTTCTTTAGGTTACTACTTCGATGAAGATGACCATAACATATTTTATTCCGAATTCGGATCGAAAACCGATATGCAACATACAGGCAATCAGGTTGCAAACTATTACAAAATTCTAACAAGAATTTCCTGTCCTGTTTAAACTGTTAGAGTTAAGTGAACACAGACAGGTAGCTTAGAGTCCCGATTCATTGTTTATCACAATAAAAGGGGAAACACTTGTAGCATCTAAAATACTCATTGGCAACTGGGTAAAATCGGTACTAAAAGATGCCAACATACGGGCATCACCCGGAAACCTACGCTCAGCTGTAGCGTCTTTTATTTCGGTGTGAGAAATCTACCTACTCATCAAAGTTATTCTCACTCGTGACAATTGACGTAGAGAGAATATAATATAATAACTTTGCTAAAATTTTATTGTAAATTATAGGCCGATCAAATTTTAACCAATCTTCAGATCAAGTAATAATAATAATAAACGTTTATTTCAGACGTTTCCATCCAAGTACTTTCGAGCCCGAGTTTTGATTTAGAATCTATTAAATTAAAATAAATGCTCTTTGCGGCTATTGATACTTTGATACCTTTTTTGATTCAATAGTTTTTGTTACTTATTTTGGAAAAAGCCAATTATTTTACTAATGTTAATCATATTTTATTCACATAGCGTCGTTCGGTGGTCACCAGGAGCTAATAGACAGGTCTCTCACAGATGCTGTGCATCATCACATGCCGAATAATAGTACAAGTTTTACAAAACAATAAAACTTGTATTATTGGAGCAGAGATGATGCACAGCATCCCAATAAGGCCTCCTGGTGAGAGACTCCTATGAGGCTAGCGTGCAAGCACCCCCACCAGGTGACCACGTGACAATGAACAAGCGGAAACGAATCTGATTGGTCGGTCACTTGACAGGAATCATTACAGGTGACTCTGATTGGCCGAAAAATAAAAGGGAAGTACCACGCAATCTCACAGATGCTGTGCATCATCTCTGCTCCAATAATACAAGTTTTATTGTTTTGTAAAACTTGTACTATTTTGTGCGTACGAGTTGTAATTGGTTGTACAATTTCAGTTGTCAAAGAGAAACAAATAATTTTTACTTATCCTGTGGTTTTACGAAACGACGACAATTGCAGTCATTCCAATGCTAAAAGAAAACAAAAAAATAGGTAGTGTTCAACATTTAGAAGTGAATAACAGCGCTGGAGCCAAAAAGAAGGGAAGCGTGCAAGCGTTGATCAGGTATGTGACAGCGTAAGCCGAACACGACGATAGTTTCTAAGTCATATCCACCCACGCTAAAGATCCCGTACGCATGGTAAAAAATTATAAGGAAATTAATGCCAGAAACACTCCTAAAACACTGCACTAGACACAAAGCCTTGCAGCGCGTCTAGGCCAAGTTAGGTACATTAAGTTCGAGTCTGCGTCGAGATCGAGAGCGTGGCAGAGCTGACTTGAGCTAAGCGACGGACGATGGTATAGTACCGGCGGGGTTCGCTCGTTCTCTCTTGCAAGCGATAGCACACGACTCGTAGGAGGGGAAGTTGTTCGCGCTGCCTCCGCAGCCCGAGTACACGAAGGCGATGCACTCCCCGTAGGCGTCGTAGTACCAGCGCCGGGACGACAGGCCGCAGCCCGGCTCGCCCGTTGACACCGGCTGCAGGCACGCCGGCTCTGCCCCCACCACCTCACTCCGTTAGTCACCACTCACCCGGTACCCGGCCCCGAAGCGTTACGCCAAAACAATGGCAGATGTGGGTTACGTTCAAGCGTACACTTGTACGGAAAAGCTAGACCAGAAGCGCAGGAACAGCTGGTGTGTTTGAAAAATAATATTCCACCTACTCCACCTCTCTTCATTCTTTTGTATTTAAAGAACCCGATTGCTGTTCTCCAGACATGTTTCATTTTTTGAGAACCTTTTCCCGTCTAGCTTTTTTCCTTTTCTTCGTTTTTAAATTAAAATGGATTTATGGATTCTAATCTACTTCAGTTAAATTATGTGAAGCTGGAGTCAATCCCCAAGGAAAATTAAGAATCGTGCTTGTTGGTAAAAGTTGTTAAGAATAATGAAAAGGTTGAATTAGAAGACTCTGGAAGAGGAGTCCCCATACCTGGTCCGGTAGCACCGCAAACTTCTTCGCATTCCTCCACGCTTGAGAAACGGTTGGGCCCACCGTGGCAGCCTCCATATGCGAAGCCTAAGCATCGGCCCAACACTGCATCCCAGTAGTATTTGGTGATTGCGGACAGACACGGTCCAGGGTCAAGGCTGGCACTGCATACATCTGATTTAAAATAATATTCGGTTGATTTTTGCTCTGCTAGAGAAAGATTCTATCTTGCGAATTAGATGCTAATTTTTTAAACTGTAGTTATTATTCTTACCACGTCCTTTGAAGGCTCCACACCTCCTCTCGCATTCTTCTTCAGTTCGGTAGCTGTTCAGATACCGACAACCGCCAAAGTCTCCGACCAAACAAGCTTGTGTCCTCGTGTCGTAGTAATACACCGTGACGTTGGCACCGCAGGGCTCCACTGACGAGGGAGTTGTACACTCCAGTACATCGGTCTATCAGAACAAGTTAATACAATAAAATACTCTCAGATTCTGCTCCTCGAAGATACTCATTACTAGAGTTACCAAGAATTGTCAATACAATGGAGAAGGACCTTAAAGGCAGATTATTTGAAAAGTTTTAGTTCGGTAATGACAAAATTAAATCGAGGCTCAGTATGAAACGTTCATTACATTAAAACAAATTTTCTACTCACCGGTTCGTTAGGACCAAATGGAGATATCGTAGTGGATGGAATCGTAATTACAGTCCGACTCGTTGTACTGCTCGCAAAACTAATGCCAACAGTCGTCGATCCCTTCTTGCATCGGTTTTCGCATTCCTGTTGCGTTTCAAACCTGGTGAATAGAATCAATATTAGTAGGTACAAAAATTCACTATTTTGCGATCACCTCAGATGATTCTGATTCTGATTCTGATTAACATCTTAAACGGGGGGTACAGATGTAATGACTTTCCTGGATTCCCTATTCAAATGATAGTCCGATAGATTCAAATGATAATGACTATCGTATTAATAATAAATAGTCCCGACTGACTAGTCGGACCGACTAATCGGACTATACTTTAGCAAACGTGACCTCATCTGCCGCAATGACTTTTTGATAGTTTTCGGTATACTCAAGATACCTGTTGTCGTTGCCCTCGCAGCCGCCGTAGACGAACTGTCTGCACAGGTCGAGCGCCGCGTCGTAGTGCCACATGTACATGAAGGCCTTGCAGTTGCCCTGCTCCGGGGGCTGATTGCAGGGATCTAATCAAACAGATTATTTACTTAATTTACTGTTAGTCTAGTTACCTACTTGTATTTACACTTGAGGCATAAAAAGCGAGACTAGAAAGAAAGCCAGAACCAAGATAGGTTACATTATTCTGGGCCATAACCCTATAATTATCATTCAAATCCAGACGTTAGGATCTTCGAGAGTATATAAACCCAGATACGCGAGACAAACATACCCTATTGCTGTCGCGTAGTTGGGTAAGAATCAGATCACACTGCAGTCAAGCCGTTATGAGCTGATATATGAATGAAAATTAATTAATTAATTTACCAATGACAGGGGGTCTGCAGACTTGCTCGCATTCCTCGACGGATGAGAAGCGGTTGGGTCCGCCGTGGCAGCCGCCGTAAGCGAACTGTGCGCAGCGGCCTGTCGTGGAGTCGAAGTACACCTTGGGGATCGACTCCTCGCAAGGGCCAGGGTCCACTTGGAAGCGGCATACATCTGAGGGATGAACAATATTAGGTATAATGTTCAATGTGCTTAGCTGTGTTAATAGTTTTAGAATTAGCTTTCTTCCACGTAATGTAATTAGGTATATGGAGAGGGATTGACGCTCACCCACTCTACATAAAATAGGGTGGAAGGTGACGTTTTGCGCAACTCCTCCCGTAGATATAAAGCAAAATGGTATATTATCTATGGTGGTAAATGTCAGAATGTCTCAGTTGAAGTCGGAATCCTGAGGTGGTACCGCTGGATTAAAGTGGGTATTTTAGTAAAGTCAGCGAAACCCCACACCCAGTATATACAACATTAGTTTTACTTTACGCAAAACCTGAAAGTAGCTTGTTCAGAATCAGTAACAAAATCGAATCCAACCATTTTTAGGGTTCCGTAGTAAACAAGGAACCCTTATAGTTTCGCCATGTCCGTCCGTCTGTCCGTCTGTCCGTCTGTCCGTCTGTCCGTCTGTCCGTCTGTCCGTCCGTCCTCGGTTAATCTCAGAGACTATTAGTGCTAGAAATCCGTAATTTGGCATGAGTATAAATATTAATCACGCCGACAAAGTGGTGAAATAAAATTTTGATAAATATTTTTTTTTAGGGTAGCTCCCCTACATGTAAAGTGGGGATGAATATTTTTTTTCTCGTCTACCCCATAGTGTGGGGTATCGTTGAATAGGTCTTTTAAAAATACTGTGGGTGTGGGAACATCATTTTTCGATTTCTAGATCCGTTTGTAAAATATGATGTTTTAAAGTGCAAATTTTTATTAGAGTCAAGTGTCCCCCCCCTCTATCAGCCAAATGGCAGTATATAGGAACTTGAAAAAATTCACAGCAGTAGGGTATATAATCAATTTTAAAGGAAAACTATCACGGCTAAGTAGGGTTCACAGGTTAAGGAGTTATATCTGTTTTTCGAGGATTGTGACTACGGAACCCTACACTGCGCGTGGCCCGCCACGCACTTGACCGGTTTTTATATAGTGTTATATTTTTGTCCAAAAATATTTTGAAATCTTACAAGCTTAGACACAATGATTTACCGCGCATCAGCTGACGGTCGGCACACAGCGGCAGTCATTCAACTCGCGTCGATCGCTAGGCGCTGCGGCGACGGCTTGCGGTGACCATTTTTTTTGAGGACAACGACGCAACATAACAAGCTTATAACTTCGTTACTTTTCATTATATTTTTTTGAAATTTTGTATAAATATTTTAATGTAAAAATATTTGACACGTGTTTCGGTTTTTGCGCAAAGTAAAACTAACGTTGTATAGCTGGGTATGTGATCTTTGGTCTGGCAGAAGCGTAAATACTTTTCCCGGCGAAACAAAACACCATAAAGATAGGGTATATCTATATTAGTAGACATCGTACCCTACGATGATACTTTAAAATCAAGTTTTGTTGCGAGCAATATAGTCCGAGCATGTACATATTATACTGACCTAAGTCACGGAAAGCACCGCAGGAGCGCATGCACGCCTCTTGCGAGGGAAACACCCCGGTGTTCCTGCAGGCGAAGCCGGAGTACGCGTTGATGTGCGCCTCGCACGCGCGCTTCTGCACGTCCAGATACCACACCTCGCCCGCTGCGCTGCACTCCTCCAGAGTGGGCGACGTCTGACACTCGGGCGGTATGTACTCCTACCACAGAATAACAATCAGTTATGCTGTCTGCCTAAAGCCAACACAGTAAACACCAAGGCCACGAGTTTGCCAGAAGGCACTATATTTATATATTTTGCATATTTTGCACTAGACGCAGCAAACCTACTCGAATTTTGCCGGTGCAAATTGTGTCGATTGCCGGAAGCACAAAACAAAGTTTACTGACAGTCAGTCTTATAAAATGCAGCCGGTCTGTAAAACGGTACTGTGACTGACTGATTGATAGACAACGCACTGCTTAAACTGGTGGACGCTGCTTATAGACATTTGAAAAGAGAAAATAATTCTTAACAGGTGACTTAACTATTTTATTATATTCTATTTATAGTTTTTGAAACCTAAATCCACATGGACGAAGTCGCTGGCAACAGCTGTTTAGAAATAAGATTAGGTACAGTTTGTATGGTATGATAATTACCGGAGCAATAGTTGTGCTGGAAGTGGTCGTAGTGGTCGTCGCAGCAACTCTTGATCTACACTGTCGCTCGCATTCCTCCAACGAGTCGAAACTTAAATGGAAACAAAATTTGACGTATTTACGTGTGATCATTTGAACGAAAAAAAAAATATACTTTTCATTATAAGTAGGTATAGTTTGAGCCAAGACGCGCAGGAAGATGCCCGCGGTCTCCGCTCGCGTTGATTACTTCCAGGCTGGAATAAATCGACGCATACTTAGAAATTAGGTGCTTCACGCGCTTCATACATCGCCTGCACGCCTACCTTGATGTAATTGATTGATGATTCTACGTACCTACATCTGCTAGTCCATCTTATCGGGACTAAACCGCTGTTAAATCTTGACAAAAAAATCTTGATTCCTAGAGATAGACATCTCTATAGGATACTTTTTGTCACGAAAAATTAAAGAGGTCTGTGGGACCTCTTTATAACAATCTAAACATGTGGACGTTTATATCTGGTGAGACATAAACGAATCTGTTACCGGTTGTCGTTCCCCTCGCATCCGCCGTACGTGAACTGACTGCAGGAGTCGGCGGCCGAGTCGTAGAACCAACGCATCAGCGACGCGTCGCACGGGCCCGCCAACATCGGCAGCTGACAAATATCTGGGATAAACAATACAATGAAAAAAATAATGTCCTTTTATTGTACACAACACAGAAAATAAGAGGCGGAGAGTTAAGCCATCGATGCAGAAGGTATTAAGTATAGGCTCGTGTGTGCACAAACAATGCGTCGGAGAGAGTTAGGATGCAGGACCGACAGCTTTAGCTACAAGTAGTGGTCTCCGAGGCATAACCGGTGTCTTACTCCGCAAAGTTAACACGCTACCTACTCCAAACTACTAATGAGAATTTCTTGACTAAAAACTCAATTACTTTTCTTTGTCGGCCCGACCCAGGACTCGAAGGCCGTATGATGGTCTTAAGAGACAGTTTTTAATTATGTCATTAAGTACAAAGAGCCTGGTGATCACTAAGGGCCTGTTTCACCACCCTCTGATAAGCATCGGATAGCTATCTACAACTTTTGTCTTTGTCACTTGACATAAAGTAAGAAAGTGACAAAACTTACGTTTAGGCTATCCGACACTTATCAGAAGGTTGTGAAACAGGCGGTAAGAGGCCTAAAAGTAGGTATGCTGACCTTGTGCAGGTGCAGGTGCGCAGTAATACTGGCAGTACTCGAGCGACGGGAAGTTGTTGCGGTTGCCGCCGCAGCCGCCGTACGTGAACTGCGTGCACGCGCCGCGCGCCGCGTCGTACGCCCAGCTCTCCGTCTGCTGCGTGCACGGGCCACTGTCTATTGGCTCCAAACAGAAATCTGCGAAAACAAATCAATTAAGTAATGTAGTAAAATAAAAGTAAAGTAAAGTAAGCTAAGATTAAGTTTAGGGAAAGTATATTAAAGTACTTAATAGTAAAATGTTTTTTTTTTTTTAATAGACCTTTTGCGAGGAGGACTTTGTATTTCAAATAGTTACCATTTTCAATTTTATAATATATTGCTTTG
Source organism: Melanargia galathea (assembly GCA_920104075.1). Lineage (NCBI taxonomy): Eukaryota > Metazoa > Arthropoda > Insecta > Lepidoptera > Nymphalidae > Melanargia > Melanargia galathea. The sequence goes on from OV049875.1 coordinate 11,115,214, forward strand.
TATTTAACAAATAATGTGATCATTTTGCTATCTCCAGATCGCTGTAGAGAAGTTTCACTTCAAAAAGCTCTTGAGTCTTGTGTATCCTGTAGATACTACTACGAGTATGGTCTTTTCGTAGAGAAAGGATCTACCCACTGTAAAAAAAACCTATAATAACAATTCATGTACTTATAAAGAACACAAGTTATCTGCTAGGAGGTTACCTGATATCACGGGGCCGGGTCGAGAAGTCGGCGCGGGCGTGATCGGCGCGGGCGGCAGCGGCCGCGGCGTTACAGTGGTGGTGGCGAGCTGCTCCATGCAGCGGTTCTCGCATTCGAACTCCGACACGAAGTTGTTCTCGTTACCGCCGCATCCACCGTAGTAGAACTGACGACATCTAGCAATATCAATAAAAACTTTTTAATAAAAAACTAGCTGACCCCCGCGACTTCGTTCGCGTGTTTTTCTTTGCTATAAACCTCACGGAGCCCGAGAGCTTTCCAACGAATGCAAAACCGTGGAAATCGGTTCGTGCGTTCTGGAGTTATAGCGTCAGGAAGGAAAACCCGACTTATTTTTATTTAAAAAATTAACCGACGAATTCAGTGGGTGAACGATTTTATCTTTTATTTTCCTATCCTTATACTTATAGTGTGGATTTTCTAAAAATTTAAATTGGACTAACTTCTTTAACTATACCTACCCTAGATTTTGGATTTGACGTTGGTCTCAAGCGAGTACAATACCGCATAACCGCATAGAAACGATTTGGGGTAGATATGGGTTTAACTGCCATATCCCTCCCAAGTTGGCCAGCTTCGGTCTTAGACTGTAGCGTTCCATTAGATCACAGTCAAGGGTTAGGTAACTTGCCGTCGAATAAAAAATAAGTTATCTATAGTATAGTATAGATAAAGTATACAGATTCTATACTTTTATACATTACCTTCTGTGCTTCGTGTCGTAGTACCATCTCTGGGTGTACTCCGCACACTCGCCGGTCACAGCCGGTAGCGTGCACATTTCTTGCACTGTAATTATTTTTAGTATTAAAATAGTAAAATAAAGAACAATAATTGGTACCTAATAGTTACTTAGTATTCTGATCATGCAAAATCATGCCAAACTACTCAGTGCGAAGAAACAAATCTAAGAAAAACAAATCTAAGCGCTGAGCTAACTAGGAAGGAAGAATCAAATCATTAATTTTATCTACGTTTCTAAGACATACTCTAAGTTGTTGTGCTGTTTTTGAAAGTGAAAAATATGCATTATGCAAGTAGAGATGTATGCTTTACCAAAACCCAGGTGCCAAAACTAAAACCATCAGAAGGAAGATGTCCGTACTTACTTAATACCTTTGTAAGAGTAAACGATGTTCTTCAACATAATATTGATTAAGTATGGGATATGACGCCCTCAGATCATACTGAACACGTTACCTAGCACAGTCCCACTTACTCTGCGATCAAGACGATCAGACAGAATTTTTGAATTTGTTGGAGCTTCCTGACAATTCGTATAAGAATAAATAATAATCAAGGTAAGGCCACATAATAATAATCGCTAGACTCGCGTTGTGCTGCTCTGCTCCGCTGTACTGCAGTTCGGTTCAGTGCGGTCTTACCTTTAACAGATCGTGGTTAAGTACCAGGAACATGTCAAACATACGAACACCAGTACCAGGAACATGTTGGGGCGAATTAGAATTACCGTAAGCACTCGGACAGGATCTGTCGCAAGCCTGTTCGCTGTCGAAGCGATTCTCGTTTCCACCGCAGCCAGTGTAATAGAAAGGAAGGCAGCGGTTCTCTGTGACACTGAAGGACCAGGCGGGGAGTTTCTCCGTGCAGTTCCCTGCTTCTTGTGGTAGTGAACACGCCTCTGTACCGTGCAACCGTGTTAGTTTTAGTTAAGTAGATTAGGCAATAATTTATGATTAGGCATATTAATCCGGGATCTACGTTTTCAACCGGTATTTGTTAATTAAATATTAGCTTTTTTACATTTATCAATCATGCTCTTGGTCTTTGAACAAAATTCGCCCTGTCTTATTCTGTGGTCAGGTCTGCTATGATTGGACGGTGAGGGGGTTAGAATTATCCACGTTGGTTGGCGGCATTTTTTTCGCCGTATGGAAATAATACTGATCCATAGACAGTGTGATCATACACAATCGAATAAGAATTTAATAACGGATCTTAAGCTAGATTCATTGTGTATGGAGCCTGAAACGGAAAAATCACAGTTGTCGTAGACACTGATAGGTAGTTAGTTAATTGGTCAATGGTTTTGTTCAAAAATCAAGATTACAATTGATTTCTTTTCTAGAATCATCCAGTTTGTATGTGACGTTACATAGGTGTTAAATTATTATACTCAATGTCTAGAACCCTTCAAATAAGACGTGCCAATGAATTTCCAAAAGGTCAATCTCAATTACAGTGACTACTAACTAACTACCGTGCAACCCACCACCATAATTGCCATAATACCTGTGTTAATATTACTTAGTTTGATTCTTTTCTTCTTTCTTAAGTATGATGCTATAATTACTACCAAGAAAAAGGCAAAGATGTTAAAGTAAAGATCTGCAAACACGCATGCATGCATACCCCTTATTTAATGTGTTTAATAAACCCCAATCTACACGGCAGCGTACTAATTGGCCATCACTTGGCCATCGTTCGCACGAACAAACGATAATAATCGCATCGTAACTATTATTCGAATTTCGAACGAATTCGCGATCAAATACTTATTGAGTAGTCCTAGTTGATTTTCGTAAGATGAGTTGCAGTTTTATTGGAGCCTTTCATGCGAGCAATTGCCAATTAGAACGCCGAATAATACTTAGTAAAAAAAATATTCGAACAGTTTTTAGTTTAGGTACTTAGTTTAAAATTCGAATATCACACAAACGTGTAGTTCGCGACAGGCAGGATTGTGGGCGACGTAGGTACGTATGAGGTGCATGAGATCGCTCACATTCTCCGCACGTCGAACAGTCCCCGTCAGGGTCTAATCGACGCATGCGGGGAACGCGCACGGTTTACCACCCGCGCCTGATTACGTCGCCAGCAGTCTTGTCTCGTCACGCACTATATAGGTATAGTAATCAAGTAGGTACGTAAGGAAAACATTTTCCCTTATGTATCGATTCACTTACGTATGGGAGCGCCGGGAGGACTGCAGCGCAGTTTGCAGGCGGCCTCGGAGCCGAAGCGGTTAGAGTTGCCCTCGCAGCCGCCCCACGTGAACTGATCGCAGTGGCGCCGCTCCGCGTTGTAGCCCCAACGGAGGAAGTTCCCAGCGCACGGGCCTTGCTCGATTGGCAGGTTGCATTGATCTGAACGATAAACACACATTGTTGATTTCACAGGGGCTCCGGTCCAGTTCGGTTCAGAATCATAGGGCTTCCTTTGTTCCAGTGTTACCTTCAGTTTTCTCTGGCTCGCAACGTTCTTGACAGAGCTCCTTCGAGTCGAAGTTGTTGTTGTTACCCAGACACCCGCCGTACACAAACTGAGAGCATTGCTCGCGAGACTCGTCATAGTACCAACGGATATTGTAGCCGTCGCAAACTCCTTTGACCTTCGGTAGGTTGCAAGAATCTGCAAAAAAAATTCCTATAATCCAGAGGGGTACATTTCATATCAAAATTTAAAACTTTATAATATGCTTCAAATGTAGCTGCAGAATGTAGCTTTATTGGTTCGTGAAAGTTCCACGAAACTCGATTTTACCTACTTTTGCCTATCTTTAGATATTTTACTCTCTGTCTCATATTAAGTAAAATAACGTTAACGTTTATGGGCAAAATAACGTTATGCGTCAACTACTAGAAAAATAAATGGCAACATTGAATATCTATTCAACGCTGCCATTTGCTCTTCTTATCATCATCATCATCATCGCTCATGCCTCTCTACAATATATTTGTAATGTTATTTTACCTTTGGGAGGTGGTCGAACGCAGACATCCTCACACTCTTCCTGGCTAAGGAATCTATTGCCATTGCCTTCACAACCACCGTACCAGAAACGCACGCAACCTCCGTAAGATACATCGTAAAACCAGTACACGGAGTAGTTTCCACAAGAGCCTTTGTCACTAGGTAATGCACAAGCCGCTGTAACAAACCAATGGATACCATTAATCCCAGTTTACATATACATAACGATGACTAACAAATTATATACATTATTGTACCTTGTTTATTCTCAGGCAAGTCAGAGCAATTTAAGAATTTTTCGCCTTTAGCTTCAGTTTCTCCATCAGGGCAACAACCGAATTTGCTATTGGAACAATCGCATCCTTCCTTGTTAGGTCCTTTAGCGGCAGTGACGTCATCTCCACAGCATCCATACTTGGAGTACTGGCACAGACAGCCTTGGAGACTAGGCCCGGTAGCTGCGGTGACGCCATCAGGACAGCAGCCAAATTGATATGTATGACACGCACATCCATCAAAGTCTGTACCGTGTGATTCTGTGTGCCTGAAAACACAGAATGATAAGTTTTTGGGTCGAAACTAATAAGAAATTAAACCATGACATAATAACATCATTAGCAGATATTACTTACCCATCAGGACAGCAGCCGAACTGAGAGTACTGGCAACCGCAACCCTCATTGTTGGGCCCACGGGCTATTGTCTCATTATCTGGACAGCACCCAAAGTGGGCTGTTTTGCATCCACAACCTGCACAAATATATGAACTGTAAGCAAATTATTTGTATTTAAATGATTGACCAATAATGTACAAATAAGCTTTCCACTGTCAGAAAATTTATTGTACATTATTGATCGAAGATTTTATTTATATCTCGGCAAACATATGTACGCGTATTGAACAGTACGCGGCTCAAGAACTCACTAAGCTCTTCAACCTTGCCATCTAAAGTCTGTTCGGTAACATAGTGTCACACAGGCGCAGGTGTATTTGTATTTTTTTTCTATTCTAAGAACAAAACAGAATCTCCAAATAGTCTGCCAATCCGCACTTGGCCAGCGTGGTAAGTAAACGAACATGGTAAGTAAACGAACGTTGACCGTAAGTAAACGAACAGACTTTACCTATCTGCTGTACATCATTCAAGGCTCTTAGTCCGTGGGAAGTAGAGACTGAACTCGACAATAGTGAAATGGGTGCTGGCCATCATCTTTGAGAATTATCCACGAACACGCATATGGTTTACACCTAGTTCGCGTCCCGAGTACTCCCGAGCGTGTACTTCGCGTTGATTTCTATATAAAATAAATATGAAATACCTTCAAGATGTGGTCCTTCAGCTGGTTTGTAGTTATCTGGACAGCAACCAAATTCGTATTGGAGACAGCAACCTTCGTACTCCGGTCCGTGAGCTGGTGTTTCACCATCAGGGCAGCAACCATAGGCAGATGTATGGCAAGACATCACGCAACCTTCCAAGTTGACACCCTTTGCTGTAAATTAATTATGTATTATAATATTTATATTGTTTATTTATACAGTTCCAAGTAATGCAGACTGATAATACAGATGAAGTTTAGTTTGAAAAAAAAAAAAAAAAATTTTTTTTTTTTTTTTGAGACAAGCTTACGTGAGTTACGAACGCTGGTGATACTGAAATTCATTTATTAGAAGTTTTTTTAAGAACTTTAACTTAATACTTAAACTTTAACTTAAGACTCTACTTTTATTTTAAGTAATAGTAAATAATAAAAATAAGTCGCGTTTTCCTTCCTGACGCTATAACTCCAGAACGCACGAACCGATTTCCACGGTTTTGCATTCGTTGGAAAGGTCTCGGGCTACGTGAGGTTTATAGCAAAGAAAAACACGCGAACGAAGTCGCGGGGGTCAGTTAGTAGTAAATAATATTTCAAGAGGTAATGCTCAATTTGCAGATTAATGAAAGGAAAACAATACCTGTCGCGATACCATCAGGACAACAGCCAAACTCGGAAATGCTACACGGACAGCCCTCGCCGTTGGGCCCGGAGGCGTCAGTCTCTTTGTCGAAGCAACAACCAAACTCCGTCGTCTCACAACCACCCGCTTCCGTTGATGTAGGCTTTTCGGTGACTGTAGTAGTTTCTAATCAAATCGAAATATTTCATTATTAACAAGTACAAATAAACAATTCTTATAGTATAAAATATTAATATTATAAAACGTGCCTATGTAAACTATAAGCAATTTGGATTAGTTTTAGTTGAGATATTATTATGAGTCATCATGTATAGAAATAATATTATACGATTTGTTTACCTGTTTCAGGACATCCTTGCCGTTCGGGGCCCTTAGCGAAGCTCTGTTCGTCTTCGCAGCAACCATATCTATAACACAGTAAATAAATCAAATGCATTAAAAAATTACGCATTGCATTGTGATGACCTCCTTGACGCAGTGGTGAACGCTGTGGTATAAGCGGAATCTCCATTCCAGGCAGGTTCAGGTCTGGTCTGGTAGGCCGACAACGATAACATTCCGCTACGATGAAGCGCAAATTAACCATATGCACAAAAAACAAGCATATTTAAGCAATAATATAATCTAAGATATTTCTTACTCTGAAGATTTGCAGGCTGGCGGGCATCCCCCTTGATCGTTATCCTCAGCTGCCGTGATGTTATCCGAGTGGCAGCATCCGTACAGGGTTTCGTTGCATGGTGCAACCTCGCAACCCTCATTGTTAGGGCCACCGGCCGGTGACACGCCATCGGGACAGCAACCAAATTTGGATTGATGACATGTTTCGGGATTCGGGCAGCCTGAAATGCAATACTATTGTTATTTTTGGGTTCTTCGGTAACCATATTTCAATTTATATTATTTTTTTTCTCCTCATCTGCATCGATTCTATTTCAGTAATAATGGGAGTTGCGAGGGTGAAATCAATAGACGCTGAGCCGTGATGGTACTTCATGATGAAATGTCTCGTCTTTCCGATTTTTCTATATGTGGATAAAACGTGGATCCCTCACGCAGAGTCACTACAGAAGAATCAACGCTCTGTAAATTTACAGCTGGATACATCTTACAGAACATTGAAGAAAAGTCTTCGTACTTAAAAAACTTATAATAAATAAGATAATTTCGTCTTTTGTGCAACTACGTATTGTATAATTTAAGAATACACTTAAGAATCTTAAGTACTTTGACTGCATTACTAGGACATCTATCATCGAACATCTAAAGGTACAAGGTCGAGTGCAGGGTACACGTTCACGAGATTGTTCACAAACAAGGTGGAATGTCTTAATTCGTAATTGACTATTTTATCTTTCTCTCTGTGGTCTGGCAATGCCACCAAAGAACCCCCTGGAGTGAGATCAAAAAAGTTGCAGTAAAAAATCTCAAAACCATACTGTTAAGACTGAACGAATTAAGAGAAGAAGATAACATAGTAGTACTTTATATTATTTACCTTCATCAAATGGTCCGGTAGCACGCGTTTTCTTGTCTGGGCAGCAACCAAATTTGCTCTTTTGACATTTAGCAGTCTTTTTTGGCTTACATTGCGGTCTTTTCGGTTTCATGCTAGTCCAAACCCAGGGTGCTGCAACATAACAATGACTTGATTACGTTACTTATTTACGAGATGAATCAGGTATATCTATACAAATAAACGAAACTGAAGTATCTTTTTGTGATTTAGAAATAACTGCCTTTATTAAGGTCATGCTATTATAATAAATGATTTGAATTGTAGCACAATCCAAACACACCTTTTTTAGGATTTTTAGCTGTCTGTCTGATTGATTGTTTGTTTGCTAACCCTTTGAACGGCTGAACTAATTTTGACGAGACTTTCACAGGCAGGTAGAGGATTGCACAAGGTAAGATTCAGGCTTTATCCAGGAAAACGAAAGGTTTATTTGGAATTTTTAAAAATGTTTAACTACACAGGTGAATTAGCGGAAAAAATAGGTATTATTATGAATTCTTAATCAATTTCCAAAATTTCTATTTAGATTATTTATAGTATGCAAGTATTATTTTAAATACATACTTGTTTCAGTTGAACTTGATTGTGCTTCGGATTCTGTAGTTTCTGTGCTACCAGATACAGAAGTTTCACTTGAACTTGACTCTGTAGTGGACAAAGTAACAGTTTCTGTTGATTCACTTGATGTTGTACTTAGCTCTGTAGTTTCCGTTGTACTAATTTCAGTAGAATCAGTTGAGCCCAAGTCTGTTGTTTCAGTTGAACCAGACCCAGTAGTTTCTGTTGTACCTGGTTCTGTCGTGCTTTCCGATGTGCCAGACTCACTAGTACCTGATGTAGATAATTCTGGGGTTTCTGTTGAGAAAGATTTAGTAGACTCAATAGACTCAGTTGTACTTAATTCTGTTGTTCCAGAAGAACTGGCCTCACTCATTTCTGTGGTACTCCATTCTGATGTTTCAGTTGAACCAGATCCACTGGTGTCTGTTGTACCTGATTCTGTGGTGCTTTCTGATGTACCAGACTCAATAGTACCTGATGTAGCTAATTCTGTGGTTTCTGTTGAGCCAGTTTCAGTAGACGCAATAGACTCAGTTGTAATTGATTCTGTAGTTCCTGAAGGACTAGTCTCACTAATTTCTGTGGTACTCCATTCTGATGTTTCAGTTGAACCAGATCCACTGGTGTCTGCTGTACCTGATTCTGTGGTGCTTTCTGATGTACTAGACTCACTAGTACCTGATGTAGCTAATTCTGTGGTTTCTGTTGAGCCAGGTTCACTAGACTCAATAGACTCAGTTGTACTCAATTCTGAAGTTCCAGAAGAACTAGTCTCACTAATTTCTGTGGTACTGAATTCAGATGTTTCAGTTGAAATAGACCCACTGGTGTCTGTTGTACCTGGTTCTGTGGTGCTTTCTGATATACCTGACTCACTAGTGCCAGATGTAGTCAATTCTGAGCTTTCTGTTGAGCTAAACTCAGTAGATTCACTTGTTCCTAATTCTGTAGTTTCAGCAGGACTAGCCTCACTAGTTTCTGTTGTACTTAATCCAGATTCAGTTGTACCCAATTCCGTTGTTTCAGTAGGACTGGATTCAGAAGACTCCGCTTCATTCAGTTCAGTTGTTTCACTGGACCCAGCTACACTAATATCTGTAGTATCCGATTCTGTAGAATCATAACTGGTTCTCGTGGACTCTGTAGTTTCAGTTGGACCAGATTCACTAGAACCTAAGTCTGTGGTTACTGTGGTATCGTCTTCTATTTCAAGAGTAGAATCTGTCACGTCGACATTTGTTTCAGTGGTTACTGAAAAATATTGTGAATCTTCTGTAAAAAACCTTCTTAATGTAAAAGATCAAAGTATTTATGTGAAAATAAATAAATTATCAATACAATAAAACTAGGAAAAAAAAACATTATACATATTCAATATTTTTTACTAAGAATTATATGTGTATAGTTTATTTATGTTATAAGATTATGTAAATACAAGGTTTTTGTCATATATTAAATACTTTATATTTATTTGCCTATTATATTAATATTTATACAATAATTATAATTATCCAAGATAATACCTGCCGTTGATTCAAACGTGCTTTCAGTTGTTTCGTATGTACTCTCGGTTGAACTACTGAACAATTCCGTCTCTAGAAAATATTTCATTTTTAGTATTTGATTAATATACAACGTTAGTTTTACTTTGCGCAAAAACCGAAACACGTGTCAAATATTTTTACATTAAGAATATTTATATACAAAATTTCAAAAAAATATAATGAAAAGTAACGAAGTTATAAGCTTGTTATGTTGCGTCGTTGTCCTCGAAAAAAATGGTCACCGCAAGCCGTCGCCGCAGGGACTAGCGATCGACGCGAGTTGAATGACCGCCGCTGTGTGCCGAGCGTCAGCTGATGCGCGGTAAATCATTGTGTCTAAGCTTGTAGGATTTCAAAATATTTTTGGACAAAAATATAACACTATATAACAAGTATAAATTGAAAATTTAAAAAACCCCCGACATTCACCATTTTGTGGCGGCGGCCATCTTAAATTTACATAATGCTATTCTACTAGTCAAGCCCTTTCATTTGATACCCATATTAAGGGAGTTGTGAAAAAATATGTAATCCGTCATTTTGTAGCGGCGGCCATCTTGGACCCATTTTCATCAAACATAGCTAACAACACTCTCGACTAAATCACCTTTCAAACAAAAAAAACCGCATTCAAATCGGTCCACCCGTTTGAGCGCCACAGGGGAACAGACAGACACACACACACACACACACACACACACACGCAGACACGTCAAACTTATAACACCCCGTCGTTTTTGCGTCGGGGGTTAAAAATGGTTGGATTCGATTTTGTTATTGATTCTGAACAAACTACTTTCAGGTTTTGCGTAAAGTAAAACTAACGTTGTATACAATTACTGTGCAACAATTTTATTCTAAAATATGTTTTCACTTTTCGTCATAATTGCAATATAAAAATTAATGATAAATAATTGTCAAAAAGTTTTGTACAAAAAAAATTCAGTAATCTTACCCAGTGTACTTTCCTCCGTTTCAGTATATCCACTTCCTTCATATGTCGATATTTCTGATTCTGTAATATTTTGATCAATTTATCAAGATATTTAACGAAAGTGCAGCATATCGTCGGTTTAGAGGTAAAATTCATTAAATGCAAAAAACTAGTTTGGAGTTATAAGCGATATTAATTATTTTTTGCAAAAGATTGCATTTTGCTCTAAGTTCTTAAATGCAATCCTGTTGAGTTTGATCTTGTTTTTAGATTATTAGGTTGCTGTAGTAACTGTTTTGTTTTTTTAGAATTAGAGTTGGTAGATTTTTATATTTAAAAAAATATATGTTTTAATGAGTTATACCTCTTTTGAATTTCAGCTTATATTAGTCAGATAATGAACTGTCATTCCTAAATAAAAATTTATAAGAAAATTAAATCAGTCCTTTTATTAAAATTTTGCTTTACATACAAATAACAAAACATAAATCTCTCATAGAGCGAAAGTTTAGATGTTGGTCAAACCCTGAGTTAGACATGGATTAATAGACAGCATGCATTAATAGCAGCAGGCCCGCCAACCCGTATTAGAGCAGCGTGGCGGTTCTATGCTCTAATCCCTCTCTCCTATAGAGAGGAGGCCTGTTCCCAGCAGTGGGACATTAAAAGGCTGTAGTGGTGGTGGTGGTGGATAATAGACAGATCTCGAAATCACAGACACACGATCTGCGATACTTTAACACCGAACGTATCAGAGACCATCGAGCGCAACAAAGGCTCAAAGGTGTTCGCGAGAGATCTGTCTATCGGACAGAGTCAGCTGACGCGACTGAAGACCGACAGCGGTAGTCTCATTTCATCTAAACCTGAGATTTTGAGAGAGGTTGAGAAGTTCTACGGACAGCTGTACACGTCAACACAGAAGCCTGTTGAAGATTTGGCTACAGATCCCAGAGCCAAATTGACCCGACTCTATATAGATATCCCGGACGTCAGCCTATACGAGATGGTTCTCAAACAACTTAAGGACAACAAGGCGCCAGGTGATAACGGAATCACAGTGGAACTCCTGAAAGCAGGTGGAAAACCGGTTCTTAAGATCTTTCAGCGACTGTTCAATTCCGTCATCGAAGAGGGTATAACGCCCGAAGCATGGCACAGAAGCGCGGTGGTTGTTTTCTTCAAAAAGGGCGATAATACCCTGCTGAAGAATTATAGACCCATCTCGCTGCTGAGTCATGCCTACAAGTTGTTCTCGAGAGTCATTACGAACCGTCTTGCTCATAGGTTCGACGACTTCCAGCCTCCCGAACAAGCCGGGTTCCGAAAAGGCTTCAGTACCATAGACCACATCCATAAGCTGCGGCAGGTTATACAGAAGACCGAAGAGTATAACCGGCCACTGTGCTTAATGTTTGTGGACTATGAGAAAGCCTTCGATTCGGTGGAAACTTGGGGTGTATTGAGATCACTGCAGAGATGTTGGATCGACTATCGGTACATCCAAGCGCGAAAATGCCACTATGTCAGTCCGTATACAGGACCAGACTACGAGACCAATCCAATTGCAGCGAGGAGTGCGTCAAGAGATGTTATCTCACCGAAGCTATTAACCGCTGCGCTGGAAGACGTCTAAGCTTCTGGACTGGAATGGACTCGGCATCAACATAAATGGCGAGTACATCGGTTACGGTTGCCGATGATATAGACATTAGTCATTATGGCAGAGACTCTGACCGGACAGAGACCTCAATACAATGCTCAATGATCTCAGCAGAGTTTCTCAACAGGTGGGCCTTAAAATGAAGATGATTAAGACGAAGATCATGTCTAATGCTCATGTTCCGCTTAACCCAGTAATTGTTGAGAATTCGGCACTCGAAATTGTAGACGAGTATATATACCTGGGACACGCGGTCCAGCTAGGTAGGTCCAATTTTGAGAAAGAGATCAACCGCCGAGTTCAACTCCAGCCCAGCCGGGCAGCGTTCGGGAAAATTCGAGATGTCTTTTCGTCCAATATCCCTCAGTGTCTAAAGACGAAAGTCTTTGAACAGTGCGTGTTGCCAGTGATGACTTGGTTGCAAACAATGGGCCTCATAAGAAGGCTCACGGTCACCAGCGGGCGATGGAGAGAGCTATGTTCGGAGTATCCCTGCGAGATCAAATAAAACTCACCAAGCACTTACTGAGAATTACTTGACAGCAATTGTTTCATATGTTCTTGTTAATTATGTCAGGTAAAAATCAGTATATAGACTGATGAGTTTTTCCTGCCACGAATATTTTAATGCGTCGCATTTGCGGATTTTTGTTCAACAGGATCTCCAATAAGACTGACAATACACACTTAATGATTTTTTCTTGGCGTAGATATTGCTCTGGTGAGACCGTTTCACGAATTTAATGAATTTGATCAATTATGTCACTTAATGAGTTTTACCTCTAAACCGACATTATTATCTCTTTTTACCAAGTTGCAAAATTAAAATCCGTATACTAAAAGGACTATTCTCTGACAAGGAGCATTAATTTTAAAATTAAAGTAACTAAGTAAGTAGTTAAGTATTTCAAATATTTCAAATAAATACAAAACCTCACCCGTCGACGAGAGCTCATCATAATCACCCTCTACTAGAATGTAAGGTGGAAACTGTAAAAATAAAATCAGACTTAAAAAACAATTGTTTGTTGTTTTTTTCCTACTTCATTCGAATTGAGAACCTCCTTAACAATCGATTAATTACTAAAGTTACAGTAGATTGTGGAGATGTGGTATCGAACGATTTCATATCGTTTTTGTATTGCCACACATACAAATACTGACACAAAAATTCAAGGGTTAATCAATAATCCTTGATTTAAGTCCAGTAACTTGAATAATAAAAAAATATGCGTTAACCATCTTTACATGGGAAAATAAATGATTGTGTGACTTACATGTGTGACTTTACTTCGTTCTGTAGTTATAGCTTCAGCACTCTCATCAGGGTACTCTTCTTCATCCTCGCAATCCTCGTAATCATACTCTTCAATTATAGGAGTAGATTTTGAATCCTTTGGCAATATTTCATCTAAAATTATATGTTGTAACAATGTTTTAGGTTGACGACTTTCTCGTACCACAATGATGCATGTATTCAGAATTAAGAATTTCTTTTCAAATCAAGATGTCTATCTCCTAAGTTAGATTCTTGATGGGATAAATTCAGCAAACTGCCGTTTTGAATAAGAAGTTTGTTTTTAAGACAGCAATCTCCCTCCAATCCGAGGGCCCCTCACAGCATGCCATGTGGGCGGGTGGTGGCTTGCGCCGCACGTAGTTAACGCGCCGCATCGCCTGGCCCCGAATATATTTCAATAACAGCTAGTTGAGCATATTTTGACGAAATTTCACGTGACTAAAGACATATTTAATTAATAAATATATTTCTTTGAAAATAAGTTTGTTTATATTGGTGCGAAGCTAGGAGCTACAATTATTCTCGGTATCCCACTATTTGAGAATTTATTGAAGTACAAATCTGTAAGGGTAACTAGCACGTTGGGTTACTTTGCAAGCAATTTACCTTTGTCACAAGGTTCTTCATTACAGGATCGTGTCAAGTCCAATACTGAGTCCTCGGGACACACAAGTGATTCCTTACCACCGTTCAGACACATCACCAGACGGTTCTGTTCACCCCCGTTGCAACTTTTCGTGCACTGATACAAAAATAACATATTAGTAGCGGATCCATAAGGCAGACGTTGTCCTGCCATGATGGACAGAAAATTGAGAAAAATTCTGGATGTCAAGGGCAGTGCCAATTATCGGGGTGACCCAATAAGTACAAAAAAAATTATCACCATTTTCTCTTGTAAAATTTTCGGCATTTAAAAAGTGTATACTGTAACAAGTTCTGTGACTTTGTAAGTTACGTGTATCACAGATCCATTTATTTTTTCGAAAATTTGCATTTTTCAAAGATTAGAATTCTAGTTCTTAAGAGGGACTGACTTACTTCTGACCAAGCGCCGGCAAACCATTTGGCAGGACATTTCTCAATGGGCACTTCGCATTCTTTTTCCGTTTTAAATTTGGATTCACTATCACATTCCTCGTCCTTTACTTTTGTAACAGATTCTCCGTCGAAAAGTCCACAGAATACTTCGCGAGTTTGGATGCCTTTACCGCACTGTACTGAACACTAGAAGAAAACATATTTTCTTTTATTTTACTAAGGGCCTGTTTCACCGCCTAGGTACTGATAAGTGTCGGATATATCTTGCTTATTCACGTGGTTTGTCTTTGTCGATATAAAGTAGGAAAGTGACAAAACTTAAGTTTAGGTTAGCTGTAACTTATCAGAAGGTGGTGAAACAGGCGTTAAATCTTATTACTTAACATTGTAAATATAATATTCTGCTGGAATTTGTGGGCTTAGCTTGAATATTTGAAGTCCAAAATATGACCATTTTAAGAAAAATTGCTTATTTTGACAGGCGCTATCCGGCGCCATAATATAAAAGAGCAAAAACAGCCCGACAGATGAAGTATCTTCCTTATACATATATATCCACCACCATCACCACTATAGCCTTTTAACGTCCCACTGCTGGGCACACGCTTCCTCTCTCATGGGAGAGGAAGCGTGAAGCGTGGATTTCGAGCTTAATCCCTCCAGGCTGTTCTAATGCGGGTCAGCGGACTATACATAAGTATATTCAAGGGTAACATAATAAGCATAATTAACTACATTATGTTCAATTATTGATATACTTACATTGCCCCACTGTGAGGCGTACCACAGCACTTGGCACGGCGGTAACTTGGCGGTGTCGCAAGGCTCCTCGAGAACGGGCGTGGGATGGTACGAACAGAAACTTGAATCTATTACTTCGTGGCTCGCCGTGGTGCAGTGTGCTGTTCGTGAACGGACAGTTGACAGGCATGTATCGCACTAAAAAGATAACTACATTAATAACATAATACAGGTGGTAGGTAATATCATCTAAAGTGAGGATGACGATATAACGAATTTCATTATCAGATCTGATCTGAAAAAAAAAACTATCGCTACAAATCAGAAATAAAATTAGATATAAGTTGATCGATAGTTATAACAGAAAATACAAAATCTCAAATCAGAACTAAAATCCTCTTCTTGATTGATGTTAACCTAACACAATAAGAACTAGAAAATGATTCGATTGTATTGCAAATAATAAGAAGAATAATATGAAGTGGAGACAAGCAATAACGAAATAACTATTAAACTTAAGACAAATCTAAACAATAAAATTACCTATTACTACCTATTTATTCTAAGCCTATTACTAAGGTCGAGGCTATTCCATAGCATTCCTCGCTAAAAAGAAGGTATATGAGGATAAACAGAGAATATTTTGAAATTACTTACACCCGACCACTCGCTGAACACCCAATCCACACCGTCGCAGGGGTGCAGTAAGCATTGCTGTTCCGTCGGCGGCCTCTCCTCCGCGCACTCAGCGTCGTCGAACACTTCCACGCGACCATTAACCCTTTGATGGCATATCACTTGACGCGTCTGCTTGCCTACTCCGCATAATTTGTCACACTGCAACAATATTGAATTGTTACCATTTTTCCTATAATTATCGAGCAGAGTATATGTAATCTTATGGCCGATCATGTACGTCTGCAGTACCAGAGGATATGCCAAAGCGTTGGCTTCTCTTAAGGGATTTGTTTTTTATATGTGATATGAGTGACATGACTCCATATAAGGAGGGCCCGTCCCAGAGAATTAGCATTAATCCATTGCCATATTCTCAATATTATATTCTCAATACTCACGTGTGTCCATGGTCCGGTGAACCACGTAGGGCAGGTGGCATTCTTGTTACACTCCTGAAAGGCCTCAGGTTTCGGGCCTAGCAGATCGAAGCATTCCTTGTCCGCTACTTTCGATCGAAACCGGTATGTTGCTCTAAAATATCACCATGATATTTATATTACATCCTTCTGAGTCACAACCATTTTATTTATTAAAAAATTTGTTTGAGGAATTTTGTTAAAAAAACACAAACTCTCCAAAACCTGATCTATGCACAATGCACATTTAACAGCCATTCTAAGTACTCTACAATAATAATTGCAATTGTGCGCTGTAAAGTAAAATAAGTTTGGATTATAGCAAAATAATTTTGTTACTTCTTGTGGATCCGAACTGCCTAGTTTTACCGAACGAGAATATCCTGTATGTATACTTATCTTACCCATTGGTGATGATTTTTTCACAGTAGACCTCCCTGGACCTTGCGCCTCCTTGTCCGCAGGGCTTGGAGCAAACTCCCCACGGGCCCTCCACCCAGGTCGGAGGACACGCGTCAGTGTTACAGCTCTGATTGGTCACAGGCTTTAGGTTCACATCGCATAAATTCTCGTCGACTACATTCAAATCATCCCGCGACCGACAGGTAACTTGGCGTTCTTGATAACCTAAAAAATAATGTAAGTATTAAAAAACCGCCCGCTTAGTCAAGAGTCACAGTATTGTGTTAAGTAGTAGTATTGTTGTTTAACATTTCCTAATTTCATCATCAACAACATTTTGGCATTCATTATGTATTTAAGTAATACAAGAAAGAAATATCATTGTAGCTATTTATTAATGGCTAAAACATTTCTGCAACATTCTTCAAAAACTTGAAAACTAGCATCTAACTTCAATTTGAGTCTCATATTATAAACTAACATTTAAGCTACCTAGATATGCATAATAAACATTTTTTTTATTATAGGAATAGCGGGCAACCGAGCAAGCGGGTCACCTGATGTTAAGTGATTACCGCCGCCCATGAACATAAGCAGCACCTGAAGAACCACTAATGCGTTGCCGGCTTTTGAGGAAGGGGACTGGCTCTTCAGCTCGCTGCCGGAACACACGGATGCTTTGCGGCATATTACGGCTGAAGTGTGGTCGCTAGCCAGGCGGATTCGGGGTAGAATCCTACCACAAAGCGGTGATACCATCCAGATTACGTTGTGTGGTATCAGGCACAACGACCCGTAGAGGGGACTGAGAGCGTCAGGGCCTCGTTAGCATATTGGCAGGGTGCACCGCGCGCAGGTGAGGTTGAATTTGGCCACATAGGTGGCACATGATAGCTTTGATTATATTTCTTGTGATGAAGAATATTATAAAAATTCAGATATCTATCTATACATATAATAAAATCGTAGAATTGCCGTATCTGTACATTGAAGATTTTTGCAAAATAATAACTGGGGGATGTTTGTTTGATGGGACTTTCACTGGCGGATGTTTACATTTTGATGTACCTAATCATCCGCCAGTGAACTTTTAACAGTTTTTAGCAAGGTTTAAGTTCAAAGGAGCATAGGAAAAACAAAATGATTCCCACGGGATTATTAAAATCAATATCCACGCGAACGAAGTCGCGGGTATCCGCTCGTGCATAATAAACATGATAGCTCTGATTATATTTCTTATGATGAAGAATATTATAAAAATTCGTTACTGCAGTAAGGTGAAAAATCAATAAAAATATTAAAAAACCTTTCAAAATGAAGTTATTCATATAATAGACAGTAGGTAGGTTTGTTTACCTCCACCGCAAGTAGCGTTGCACTCTGAAAACTCATCAAACACCCAGTTGTAGTTCTGATTGGGAGGAGGTGCGAGTGCTGAGGGCACACTGTATTCGTATGCGATGCCCACGTTTTCCTCTTGAAGTAAAATCTGAAATAGCATTATACACATTTAATTCTTGAAGTTATCAGAAGCTCTATTTAGAGCTTTAGAGAATCAAAGATCCAAGGGAACGTCGCAGATGTGAAATGGTTCCATATAATTTGTGAGAGATAGAAATAACCTGGGACTATAGGGAAGTGGAAGAATACCAGGCATCCAGGTGGTCGTCAATCGATAGATGTTCACTGCAAGCTATAGGTCTCTTGTAGGAAATTACATTCTTGCGCTGCTTCAATCCACCGGCTTTTTCGTCTGGTGGCGCTTGTTAACGGGGTGTTCGCCAATATTGAGCTTTCCGATGCGAAGTCTTGACACCCGAACCTCTATCAGTTCTGTGAACCATGTGCCCCACCCATTGGCACTTCAGCTTCGCAACCTATAGATAATATGTTGGCGACTCTGCTTCTCTTACAGATCTCGTCATTTTTTATTTGATCACGTAGAAAGACGTAGAAGCTGTGATAGCCTAGTGGTTAGGACGACCCACTTCTAATCGGAGGTCGTGGGTTCGATCCCGGGGCACGCACCTCTAACTTTTCAGAGTTATGAGCGTTTTAAGTATTTAAATATCACTTGCTTTAACGGTGAAGGAAAACATCGCGAGGAAACCTGCATGCCAGAGAGTTCTCCATAACGTTCTCAAAGGTGTGTGAAGTCTGCCAATCCGCTTGGCCAGCGTGGTAGACTATGGCCAAAACCCTTCTCACTCTGAGAGGAGACCCGTGCTCTGTAGTGAGCCGGTAATGGGTTGATCATGATGATGATGTAGAAAGACTTCGACGGTGCGGCTGAAATTTTAATATCTAAGAATGTTCCCGTGCTGGAACGGAGAAAACTTACGGAGAGGTAGAGTGGCTCCGTTGTGGGTCCGAGACATTTCAGTTTGTCCGGTGCGGCCAGGCCTTGCTGGCTGCGCTCGTAGTGCCAAAGCGTGCCCGCTATCGTCAAGCTTCTGGGGAAATCGATGTGGTACGCGCCGTTCAGATAGTAAACGTTATCTCTTTTCGCTCTCAAGGCTGAAAATTGATAAAATTAAATGTTTTGCGTACAGTAGGTAAGATGAGTGACTCAAATAATAATAATTTTATGTCGCGTATGAATATATACAATTTTAAAAAAGGAGCTTTCAGGTCAAATTTACTCTGACGTTATCATATTATATGTTTTGTATACACAAAATCTGCTTGCTTTAACGGTGAAGGAAAACATCGTGACGAAACCTGCACGCCTGAGAGTTCTCCATAACGTTCTCAAAGGTGTGTGAAGTCTGCCAATCCGCTTGGCCAGCGTGGTAGACTATGGCCAAACCCTTCTCACTCTGAGAGGAGACCCGTGCTCTGTAGTGAGCCGGTAATGGGTTGATCATGATGATGATGATGACACAAAATCTATCAACTTTGTCGAGACTCGAGATATGAAAGTTCATACAGTACAGTACAGTAGTATTTAGATTTATTTACCTAAGTAATTACTAGATGCTCTCACTTCCTCTATTATAATATTTGTGGCACCTTGTGGTATTAAGAGTACATCATTATAACCTGAAAGGAAATATATAGTTACAGAAAATTATATCACATGGAGATTCATAACATCAAGGGTATAAAAATGCGATGAGTTTCCAGATCCTTATTCGCATACGAGTCTACTCCAAAAAATATCACACGAATTGTAGATCCGCCAATGCGTTGCGTTGTGACCCGGTCGCGGTGCAACCTTCTAGCTCTGGTGTGCGTTGGTATAAAATGTATAAAAACAATGTAACTATCTAACTATGTAACTATCTAACTATGAGGCTGTGACCAACGCTCTGGTGCCTTCCTGGTCCAAAGGCTATCCATCGCCATCCAGCGTGGAAATGCGGCAAGTCTGATGGGTACCTAGACTTGTTTCGACTAGTTTTTAGTTATTACATTATATTTTTTAAGGTTTTTAGTTTTATGTAACTATCTAAATTATCAAAAAATTTATATCTAAATTATATCGAGATTAACATAATTATATAGCAATACCTAATCTGAACTCAATGGAGTCAATGAGACCGGATATAGTGTGACAGTTGGTGCCGTCGCCCCGGCACTGCCTGCATTTGTCCTCGCGTGCGTTCGAGCCCAGCATCATATCACAACCAACGGGCTATGAGCAAAACATAATTTATTAGATCGTGGTTAGATTAAATTTTTACGTAGATACAGTTTAAGAATGTCCAACGCTTCTCTCAGCTGTAAATTGCAGCAAAAAATGGTAGAGTGCGCGTCTAAAACCAATAAGTATTATCCGTTATAGCTGTCAAACTTGGTACTAGCAGTCCGGTCGTGGCTAGGGTCAAGTATACCTACCTACTACAATACTTACAATATCTTTGGGTCGTGCGTGTTACCTGACAAACGCCATCCACACAGACATCGAACGATTCGTCGTTGCATCGCGTCCCGTCCACAACCTTAGGCTGCTGCCGATAGTAGAACCTCTCGCCGTGAGGCATACAGTTGAGTTCACACGGATTTAGAGATTTTGTGTATGGTACCCATCTGCAAAATAAATTTAAAACGGGTAAGTATTATGTGCAATCTGAAATCACCCTTCCTTCTGATACAATCTGATAATATTAATTAAAAGCAAAAAACTTTTTAGAGACATTCTTGTATTAACTAAGTAAATAAATTTACCTCGACTATAAATAATGTACAAGACAAAAAATGAGTCCACACTCGAAGTAGTACCAATGCCCACCGTTCATCTTTATCATCACTCTTTACGTCTATTGAAAAGTATTCACGAAAACAAAAGAAAAAAGTTCAAACTCGATTGTTATAGCATATTATGCTATCAAGGAGCCTGTCTGATAGTGTAGGTTGAAGCTGAGCGCTGACCTAACTTCAACTTACACTATCAGACAGGCTTAATGGTTCCATAATTAATCATCTAACTGTCATCGAATCCAATCGAGATTCGTAAACTTTCAGTTCAAGTTACAAAGGCGAACTAACGAATTACAAAAATATATTATACGATACTTGTAATAGGGTACACGGGAGGTTTTCAACGTTATGATTGAGTGGATGGTTTACTTCACGGAAATGCACTATACATAATCTTCTTGAAGTACAAATGGTGATACTTATATCATCTTGTAGAAGCTGAAGCGAATAGTGAACTCACTTGTATCTATTGCCCTTGAACAACTTGTCGTTGTATTCTGCGCACTGCTGGGATCTGAAGTCCAGCCCGCTTTCGGGGCAGTCTTGTGTTTGGCACGAGAAGTACTTGGTGTCGCCTCCCTTGCACAAGGGTTGGCCATCTGGACTGAAGCAAGAAATTATATGAATCAATTATAAAAGCATTCGATGGCTTCATTGGCGCAGTGGTGATAGCTTTTCACCGCTCCACCTCTCTCCGCTCTAGTGGACAGGCAACCGTAGAGGACGTACGATCCAGCAAAATTCTGATCGTTTGCGGGATCTAGTACAAGCTTATTATTATTAGCTTATTTTATTTTCTGTCTGATTTCTTAATGTGAGGTTTGCCACAGTAAGGGAGTATTCTCACTCAGCGGTGTAATTTCAGCGACGTAGGAAAATAATAATTTATATTTGACAACCTCCCTGGCGCAGTGGTGTGCGCTGTGGTTTCATAAGTGAGGTCCAGAGTTCGATTCCCGGGTGCAATTTGCAGGCGCAATTTGAGATTTCATAGTTTACAAATTGTCTCTGGTCTAGTCTGGTAAGAGGCTAGTTACCACCCTACCGGTAAAGCCGTGCCGACGCCCCGCCAGGCGATTTAAACCGATTAGGTACGTAAGTAGGTACATATATGGGTTTAATAAAAACTGCCATACGTCTGCCAGGAACAGCCAGCTTCCACCTTAGACAGCATCGTCACTACCACTTGTAAATGAATAGAAAAAGTAGGTATATTATGCATACCTAACTTCAAGGCATATTCGTTTTTGCTTGGCGACACCTCCGCCGCACGTCCGCGAGCACGCGGACACCTCCCCCCACTCCCCCCACGCGCCCTCGCCCTCCCCGCCGGGTATCACGTAGGAGGCGGGCAGAAACAGCCCGGCGCCCTGCCGTCTGTGTCTGCTCCGGTGGCCATTTACCTTTAATCAAACAAACATTAATTGAATAAACCTGCAGCCCAAATTCGAGGGGTTTACTAGAAGAGTTCCACTTTTTACCTCCTGGTTCCATCATCATACCAGCTGGATGGAACGAAATTATTGTATTGTCTCGGTATTACATAGATTTGCAAAGTTTGAAATCGATATGATACCGACTTGCGCCAAGAAGTTGTAAAACAAAGAATTGTTAGAATTGTGTGAAGAAGCAAGCTACACCGAGAACTCAAGTAACTTAGCTTAGCTTAGCTTAAGTGATTGATCGTTGCAGGTGTGAATGTGAAGGGAGGCCGAAGAGCAATCTAATTCAGTTAGCTTAGTTGGAATCATTGGGAACAGCTTACTCACATATCAGTTTGCTATAGCTTAGCTTAGCTGTGTAGTTCGCGGAGTAACCTGAAAAATGTGTCGAAGCTACGTGAGCTAATTGACTACAAGCTAACTTGCTTTAATTAATAATATAATAATTCGCTATGTTACTACCTAAGTTACTTATTCGCGGAGTGGCTTGCGCCTTAGGACTTCAGGGAGCGCGAGCGGGTGGGTGCCGCGCCGCTGCGGTCGCGTGACAACTTCGCGGTCCATGTGACGTGCATTGTAGTAGAGTTCCTAGCACACGAGTAGTAAATCTACAGAGGGGAAGCTTCCACAAGCGGCCCACTGTAGGTATACTCACACAAACACACTCACCAACGGTTCACGGACGCGCGCTCGTTCCACTAACCGGTACAGTTGGTGACAAACATGCGCATATGTGTGAGTGTACCTACAGCGGGCCGCTTACTAGAAGCTTTCCCTCTGTAGGTACTCTGTGGTTCCTAGTATGAAATCGTACACACGTTCAGTGTAACGTTCTGCCGTTATCGTTCCGGCACAGAGATACTTAGCTTCCATTCTGGAGATGAATTAATACTTGTAGGTATATCCCGGGAAAGCAAAAGTTTGCCACGCCCACAAGATTTATAAAAAAAATAAAAAATACGGATGAAAACGCGGTCATCGGCTAGCAAAAAATATATTCAACTAAGTATAATATAATCAGATTTAATGAACGCTAAAAATTTCTAAACATTTTCTTTACACGTTTGATTCAGTGTGCATTAATTGACGCTTGCATTGAATATGTTATCAAACTGTACATAGAACATAGGACATTATTGTAGCTTGGGTCTTGACTCTTGACTCTTGAGTGATTTCAATACAACTGGTAATACTTAGGGCGACTGCTTACTAAGTTACAATATTATTTTGTTTTATTATTAGAGACATTTAAAAATTCTTTCATAATAAAAAACAGCGATGCCAGGGCAGAATACTAGTGGTGCATACAGAGAGTAGTAACTTTATAGTTTTCTAAATTATTTTGTTATAAAATAATAAAAAATTTAAAACCTATTTTTAGTGATTTCCTACCGACGCACCGACGCCAACCACAAAAACTTCTTGCAAAGAAACAAACAAACGACATTGTAGCACGATGTGCGATTTACTCGTACAATCATTTTTTCTAATCTTGGTCGTCAACCAATGGATTTCCATAGGTTTCTTGTAAGAATTTATTTCTACACTCCACGGCCTTGTACCGCTTGTGTTCAGTGATTTACAGCATTCTCGCTTGAGCCTTGACTACCCCTGGTAATAAATGGTAGTCTCTCAACGTCGCGTTTTTCGATGCCGAATTGCCAATGTTTACCTATAGGTTTTACGAATTATGTGCTTCTCCCTTCTCTTTTCTGCTTTGTGATTTATAATTATCCTATGAGAGAGGAGGCCTGTGCCCAGCAGTGGGGCGTTAAAAGGCTAATAGTGGTGGTGGTGGTGGATTTATTATACCAAATATATATTGGTTATTTACTTATTTTATCGTCAACTTATTTCTCCAAATTATCATAAGCCCTATCGAAGTACCCAATGCGGCTAGTAGTATTGCCGTGCTGTGGTTGGCTTAGATTACCTACACGTGCCTACACACAAATTAACTTGTGCGGCCTGGCCGGTGCTCCGATATTAAGTAGTACTAGGTAATTGAATCGTTCGTTTGTATTGACTGTCGGGAGTGTGGCTGAAGGCTCCGAGCCTTCTTATTAGGCGCAAATTTCTCTCCACCCGGCGACTTATAAGAAATATCTTATAAGAAATTGTTTAATTGTGAAGGAGCCCTAACGCTTACAATGCAGATCAGCGCGGGAACCATCCGGTCGTGCTTGTTATGACGATAAACAACTTGTACGGCGCACAGCGGACGGGGCCGGTGGGGCCGCCACTTGACCACGAGTGCTTACACTTGCGCGTCCAAGGCAACACTTTTTTTAGTCTGTTTCACTAAAACTACACCTGCTTTATTATTCGATGACCAGAAGACTAAATTATTTGGCGGTAAGGCAGACCTAAGACAGTTTTAGAGGAGTAACTCAGACCAGAGCCTGAGGTAATTAAACGCTGGTTATCATGCATGCAAACGCATAAAACTTTTTAAAATACTTCCTCGTCGTCTCAACCGATAGATACTTATCAATTTTGGATATATCCAGCAATATGGCAAGGATTGCTCCAGAAAAAATAGCTCGCTGGCGGATGCCAGCGAATCGCTTGATATCGCGATTGTGGTAGCCATTCGTACACCTTGGTCTATCGGCCTACCTGTTCTTCGAGCAAAATATTTAAAATACTTAATTATAAATCAGCAGCTCGTGTAGTTTACAATATGCCTGTTAGTGCCACACAGGGGGAGGCCGAGCGGTGTCATGTTTGATATTATCCTTGGTATAATATCAGGTACGACGCTATTTATTCAAAGTTCATCTTGACAATATGTTGTTGAAAACTGGTAAAGCCTTGTTTAACTCTAGTCGTGTCCACACCAAGCGCACGTGCTGAAGCTACTTCAAGAGTCGAATTCTCACTAAATACCTACTTGGTTGGCATGAACTGCCTCAGGGTTGTCGGACGTGCCTCTGTACCTACGTTGGCAGCGATGGCTCGCCCGAACATGATCACACCGACCGAGCATTTGGCTCGCGAGGCTGCGCAAACCGTGCGCTCTGAGTGAACACAGTCATTAATATACCCATTCATTATGTGGGACCTTTGCACGCGTGTAACGATCTCACGCTGAGATTTCTACAAGTTTGACCTTCCTGTATACACTGAGAGAAATTTCCTATCGTTCCTTCTATTTTTTTTTTTTTGGAGAGAAAAAATCAGAAGGAAAGTAGGTGCCTACTGCCTGTATGTTAAGAGTGTCACTGTAGAAGCTGTTCTGTTCTGTAGCAAATTCAAGTAGATATATGACTCCTATACTATAAAACTCTAGTTAAATGGACGGAAAAATGTATTATGATTAAAATAGAAAATATGATGCCTATCTTTGGCAACAATTGCTTATTGTTTAACCGTAATCGAGCCTTATTTATCATCCAGTTCTGATGAAGAGCAATCAGAACCAATACAATTACTGAGAACTAACCGAATTCTATTGATGACGATGAATCAAATCGATAACGGAATCCGCAATAGAAATAGATGAGCAATTTCTATTAGCAACGTTTATAATAGACTGTCACGTAGATTGGGGACGGCGTAAAGTTTGATTACGATTTATGACGGCGACGACAAAGTCAAGGCTGTACGGTCAGTCACTGTGGTCAACGCACTTGCTAAAACAATACTTATACAAAGAAACAAAGTTCATTGTATAAAAAAAAAACTATAGTCTAGTATAAGAACGTTAAAAAAACGTTGAAAACTAGTGTCGGCACAGAACTACTTTGCGGACGGTTCGTAATGCATGCTGCACGATGTTCCATACAGAAGACTAGCAGATTATTATTATCGGAGCTTGTTCTTTGTATATCATGGACTTATCTTCTATTTAACAACTCTTTGTCTATCATGGATTCAATTCATCCTCAACGTTGCCCCTAGTCAAAGAGCATATCATTTTATTTGTGCAAAAAAATACAATAATTAAGTAATTGAATCAACAAGATAGCAAAGTTCGTTTTTGTTGCCAGTACTTATACGTATGAGTTTGAATCCCGAGCAAGCGAAGGATTCTAAACTGAATCACGAATGTAGCATATGTTTCTTAGTTAGTGAGGGATTCAAAAACACAAGAAACCCTTTGTTCTCGTGTGATACAACTTTTCACCTTGCTAGCGAGAAAATTAATTAATACAAGATGTAAGAAACGATAAAAATATTGCTTATGAAAAAGTATGAAAAAGTATACTTACGGAACTTCTGAAATCTGAATGTTTCGTGAGCAATTGAAATTAGATAATGCTTTTTCACAACTTTTTTTTTCGCAGAGAATTTAGGTGAAAAATATTTTTACCAATTTTATTTTCAGTTTATAATCGCAACAGGTCGAGCATAATTTACTTACATTGTGTTTAAAATGATGCCTCGATGCTATCCACGGGATACAATTACTTAATACGATGGCTGCAATAAACAGCGATCTGTGGACAAAAATGAGTTTTATAAGTTAAATTTTTAATAGTACTTAGTTAGGTATATAGTAATTATATACTGTTTGAAAGTATATAACATAAAAAAGTGGTCTGAGCCAAGGTGGCGAACCTCGAGATCCGCACGAACTTCCCAGTGGGGAAAAAATGTATACAATTTCAAGTTACGTAATTAGTAATTACCTATGCATTCAATGAACTTTGTCCTTTTGCGAGATAACTGAAACGAAAAATAATTTTGAACGCTCATACGTGATACGTACATATACGTAGGTACATTCACACACATACATTCCTAGACATCCTTAAAATCTATAGCATTCGACCCCAGAGGCTTTAAAATTTATAAATTCGTAGTAACTAGGTATACACATTATTTTTATTAAAACTAGTTATACTAAAATCTATTTTTATGATAAAGACTCTACTGAGGATCTAATTAATTATCATCAAGACAAAGGAAGTGGTGTTTGGTTATGTCCAATATCCATTCCTAACATTATGAAATATCATACTTATAAAATAATTGGGTAATCCTAGTAAATTTTTATCTTATTACTTACTACGAATAATCATCAGTATCTAGTATTCAAAATGATTTTGTAAAACAAACGGATCAACCAAATCTTAAAGCCGTACGAGAATTTAGATTGTTTAACTGAGATAAGTCGTCGTTATCGGCAGACCTCTCAAGCATCACAACACTTAGGAAATCCAATTACGTGATGTACTTAATAGAGGGAATAATATCTCTAATCGTATATCGATTAGAGATATTATTCCGTCCATTACACATTACATAGATGTAGTAGCAGGCAGGTACTTCTGATGCTTATCAACTTTTGTGAAATAATGTTTTAGAGAAACTCTACCTTTCTTTGTGATCAACTTTACGATTTTTTTATTGGAGTTTCTGTCAATATAGTTAGCGTCATTTAGATTATTTAGTCATTAGGATTAATAAGACATAGCACTTTTTTTAACGGCTTTTTTACTTTTAAGTTTTCATAATATATTTTACCCAAGTACAGTATTAGTGTGTTATCCAAATAAATTATTTAAACGTTTGTTCGTTCATTTTTACATAACGTACCTACTTTAAAAATCCTAGATTTTAAGTCGTCTATCAGTCATAATAATATTATGATCTAAGTCCAAGATCTGAATAATTATAAATTGAGATGTGCACCGAATTAATTTTATGATGCCATGCTATTTTGAAGTGTCATACTTATTCTGAATGCAATATTTAAAATGCTGGTCAAATAGTTGCATACATTACAAAACAATGCATAGGTACATACATTAGACACAGCATTAGATTTGGAACCACATTTGAAACATTGTTTGGATGACCTAATTCGCCTTCTCACCGCTTCTTTTGGATTATCGATTAAAATACGTATGTATTACAGAGCTGAATTAAGTATCTATTCAATTTTTGTTGGTAATGTAGGTACGCAACTAAATATAAAGCTGCATACGCTACGTAGCAAATAAAATAGACAAATGTCACCTTAGCTTATCTTTTTTGATTGTGTAAATGTTAATGAATTGGAAAACAGACATATAGACAAAAAATATAAATTAAAAATAATTATTTCCAAGAAATAACATTTAAATCAGTTCATGCAAGTCTCTAGAGCGCCGCGTGGAAATAAAATCAAAAAATATGTACTAAACTTTGAAGCCTCCAAGATCCTAAATACGTCTAGTTTAAAGCTTCCTAATTATTAATTAGTTTTTTCGATTTTATGCAGTTGAGTTATTGTTTGTTTTAATTACTGCACTCATTCTGCTACTTATGTACGTCTTAGTGATTAATTGATTAGTTCTTTTCACAAACTGTAACAACCAGTGCAGTGCTAACTCGTGCATAACTAACGGCAAGCACTCGATGTATTTATTCAGGTTGAATCTGATAGTTAGTCTTGTATAATGATGATCATGCCCTTAATAAAGAAAAATTAAAGAAAAAGTAAAACCTTTCAAGAGTACTTCTTTAAGACAAGCGCATTTTAATAATATGCCGATGATCTAATATTCTCACAACAAGTCCTGCACCTATCCTGGTGGTCTGTACCTACCCAAAACATCCAAAAACCGTTAAACCCGCAATCCTCAGCACAAGTAGGTATGCAAACGTTTATTAGCATCTCGTACGTTCGCTTGTTGATCTGCAAAGTTTACCAAGCTCTCGGATATACCCTTTGAAAATGTATACAGTCATTGTTTCCACACATGTTTATGTAGTGTTTTCGAGTATGCCAATGTTTTAACAGCAGGATGTACAAATAAGTACAGTACTATATTTTTTGTAAATGAATTTCTTTACTTCAAATATCGGAAAAGTTTAAGGCGTCACACCGGGCTATTGTTAGTTAGTCTTTGGGCTGAACAAACACCAGACCTTGAATAACCAGGTCCAAACTTTTGGATTTTTGATATTAATAAACAGTCGCCAAGCGCCGCAAAATTGTAGTAGGTAAAATACATACTATGATTGAATTATTTGAGAGGATTGCAGATGTAGCAGCTGCGCCAGGTTCTCAATAAGCACAGAAGTGCTATCGAAATTCTACTAGAGAAAAGTGCAAGTCAAACCAAGAGCAAGCGCTTTGAACACCATAGCTGGACGAACAAAGCCCTAGATTATGATTCAAGCTTCAAACTAATATGTATAAGGTGCAGTTATATAGAAATATGTATCAGCTAATAGATATGAAATTGAACAGCACCATATTGAATGCCACCGTCATAATGAACTTGGCATTGCAAACGGCAGTTCCGCAGGATGCAACCGGACACTCGACGCGCCGCGCCACGTATCCGACCATCCGACGCCCGTCAATTAGCCGGCAACACAAGGACCGATTTATAATCAAGCATCAAAACTCATCAGTGTTACACTCAACTATAGGACTCTACTATCCGTAATTATAAATTCGAAAGTTAGTCCATCAGTGTCTATTTGTTTATTCCTTTTTTAAGCTGATCATATACATATATCAACGAGGCACAGGTTTACATCCTGAGGAAGGAGACGGACTTAACCTAACTCGGTAATCTAACGGTTCCTACAAATAAAAAAAACCGGCCAAGCCCGAGCCAACCAAAAGGAAAGTTTCGGTATGTAAATAGATAGTTTGTTGTAGTTGAACTATTGTCACCTCTAATCTCTACTACTTGCGCAAGCTTTATTTCATGTTGACCTCTGCCTGTAATAAATAAGTATAATTAATATAAAGCTTAGTTAGAGGAAAAGAGGAATTAAGGTAGGTATAATTATCTAGGCAGAGTTTAACATGAAGAATTGCTATGTAGGTACCTATCTTATTTTTTTTTTTACTATTTCAGTTGTAACTTGTATACTTAGTGTCTCTAATACGCCACACTTATCTTGCTCCTATTATTTTGTAAACAAATAGAATTATAAATGTGTTTAGCTTAATCTATTTCCAGCCAATTCTTGTAAGTTGCGCCAATTAGGTCCAGAAACAGATCACGAACTCCAAGCTCCGCTTTGGAATCCCAAATTATTGTAATTATCCCCTTCAAGCGCAATACTAAATTACTGTTGTCTAAATAAAAGATCAATTTGTATCCTTGGTTTTATTTTAATGTGATCGAGTTTAGGTATAGTTAAATGAAATATATTTTTTAAATTACTTACTTAGTAATATAATGAAAAATCATAAAATCACTGCATGGATAGGTTAAGTGAGCCCGCTGCTTTTATCCTAAGCTAAGTCCACATTAATTAATGATTTTTTTTAATTGTTCACAGTCGCGTAAGTTCTGCACGGGCCCCCTTGGTAGATTTATATAATGTATCTGTAGTCACAAAGCGCGTCGTCAGCGCCACAGCTGCAGGATGGCAGGACTTCACAATGAAGTGAACGCGTGTGCGAATACCAATACTTACAAGGAACTGCATGAAGAATGTCCGACAACAATGCGCGATTGCGACAGCGCGGCACCAACACGCGCACTATAATATGAACGTTTTAATGCAGATTCTTGTACCTCGTAATATTTACTGGTGCTTATCTGAGCCTGTCTTCTCATACTTTTCCAGACTCC
Source organism: Melanargia galathea (assembly GCA_920104075.1). Taxonomy (NCBI): domain Eukaryota; kingdom Metazoa; phylum Arthropoda; class Insecta; order Lepidoptera; family Nymphalidae; genus Melanargia; species Melanargia galathea. The sequence goes on from OV049875.1 coordinate 11,146,096, forward strand.
TGGTTTTCCTAATATCGTTTGTATTTGCTGTTGTCTCTATCACTAAGCTATGAATACTCCACCATTTATCGCTTAGTTTAAATAAGGTGTCATGTAACTATGATATCACCAGTCACCACACATCACTGTAACGATGTCTGTGGGTGTAATAATAGGCATAAATTTCATAAAACGATTCACGCTTCCATTTGAATGTTAATAATTGATTTGCACTATGGTGCACTGAACTTATTAACTGGCTTCCTACAACTTCTAATCCTAGTTTCCCTATTATGAATGGAACCTTTCTCCGGGGACCACTCTATGTTCTGGTCAAAAACATCGATTACCTTTGTTCAGCATTTCTGGAAAATCACAGAAAATTAGGCTGGGTAACACAGATCATTTTGGAATCACGCTTACCATAGCGGGTTCCAATTCTCACGGTGCTGAAATGGCGACCACTAGGGGCACTAGGTTGATTGACATCAAGCAAGTACGAGGGAGCGACTTGATGCAATCGCGGCGTATGGGATTCCCTACAAGAGACCTTATCCAGTTGTGAACCACTATTAGTTAACGACGACAACGATAAAATAAAAAGAGCAATACATCCTTTTTGAACTCTAATTTTGCCGTCACATTACCAAATCTATACATATAATAAAATCGTAGAATTGCCGTATCTGTACATTGAAGATTTTTGCAAAATAATAACTGGGGGATGTTAGGGATAAGTAATAGAACGTAAAAAAGGTATTTTTGAAATTTTTGTCTGTTTGTCTGTTTGTCTGTTTATCTGTTTGTCTGTTTATCTGTTTGTCTGTTTATCTGTTTGTCTGTTTATCTGTTTGTCTGTTTGTCTGTATGTTTGTGCGCGCATCACGTAAAAACTACTGAATGGATTGAAATGAAACTCGGCATGATTTAAGTTCATACTATGGAGTAACATATAGGATACTTTTTATCCCGAAATTGAGCACGGTTCCCTTGGGAGAGGGGATGAAAGGCAAAATGTGTACATAGCTGTAATTCGTTAACGGGTGGTCCGATTTCATTCATTCTTTTTTTGTTAGAAAGTAGAGACTTTAAAGACTACTGGCTAATCTCTGAAAGGCTGGACCGATTTTGATGGGACTTTCACTGGCGGATGTTTACATTTTGATGTACCTAAACATCCGCCAGTGAATTTTTTACAGTTTTTAGCAAGGTATAAGCTCAAAGGAGCTTAGGAAAAACAAAATGATTCACACGGGATTATTAAAATCAATATCCACGCGAACGAAGTCGCGGGTATCCGCTCGTTAGAAATAAAACAATGGGATTCTACTATTGAAGTCTCTAGCGCCGCCGTCCTAGACACTTGACTATTTTAAACGGTGACAGAGTTTAGCGGCAGACATCACTTCCAAATTAGGACTCTGCAAAAATGATAATCGCGTCAGCTGTCATATGAGGTCATATGAGGTCATGTGAAATCAGCTAGGTTTGTATCTTTCGAGCTATTGTATTGTCGTCACCATTTGCCGTTCGCCAGAGCCTCGTTTGTAGACTGGCAGGAGGCTGGCTACTGTATTCTTAGTATTATTTATTTCATCATTATCAACCCATTTCCGATAGCAGTGATAAACAGACAGCTGATGACGAGATTACTTTGTTTCACCGGTACCAAGCAAGCTCTGAAAGTACGCCTCGTCATCACAAGCAGAACTGATATGATGTCACAGTTAATACAATCATTCGACGTCAATTAGCGAATCATAGGTTCAAAGCTAGTTCATTAATCTCAGCGAGGCGTTTGAGCAAGGAATTAAATTATGCCAGCTTCAATGAGTTCAGTTAGAGTAATTAAATGTAGGTTAAAATCTAAAACAATTATATGTAGTTTAAAACTTAAAATCAAGCTTCTGCTCCTTGGCTCCATCATCAGTCTCCAATTATTGTTCTAATGTAAATGGGACTCGTCAAACCAAGCCAAATGAGCCCAAACAAACTCGAGGGATTTACTAGTAAGTAGTAACCATTGAAGAGTTCTACTCCACTGTCTACCTCGGTAATTATTAAGTTGTCCAAGATTGGTTTACATACAAAGTTTTAATGAATAGGTTAAGTTATGGTAAAGTCGTTTTAAAAATCAGCAGGATGCTCAAGAGTGCCGCTAGAGCTCATTTTTCATTTGATAGACAGATACAGTTCTTGTGGACCTAGTGGTCATCTCTTACCGCCCTGCCACGCAGTTGTCGAGAGGAATGGAAAGTAACGAGGAGAGGAAGGAAGAAGCGTACCGCGTGTATGACTTTCAGTAGAGGAGTATTGTTGCCACACTACGTCTCTGCCTCTTGCCTCGCTACTTCCCATACCACTCGACGAGTAGATACCTACCTATGTGGCAGAGGGGTTAGTATACGATCATTCTTATGGACATCGATCTCCTGATATGTATATTGATATGTATATTATTATGCTCATGATATTATGTATATTATTATGCTCATGAAACACGCGAGAGTTTATTTATAGCACGCGCTCTATAACGAAACCGGAAAATCGATTTCAGAATACCAACGCTGAAAAATTACAGTAGATACCTACCCCGGTTAAATTGTAATGAGCCAAATTTGTTAGCGGTTCAAATAAATCGCTTAGATAAAACAAATTCCCTTCAGCAACTGTGAGAAATATGTTTGGAAATACTCTGGTGAATCACATGACCTGGCACGCATGTTATTCAGGTGTACCAACCAGTACCAGAATGGCATATCACGTTGAAATTAACAGTCAAGAAGGATGATACAGGGATCGTCGTATGTAAATACAATCTTTTTCCTTGGTTCATATAAGATATACAGTCGCTTCTCGCAGAAACGCGTAAACGACACGCTATTCACGGGTAAGTGAACCGTGGTGGTAAGTACTGTTACACCATAACAGTCAACCCAAAGAGTTGTAAGTTCGATTCGAATCCCGCCGATTCAGCAAATTTTTGATTTGTATTCGATTTAATTGTCTGTAAACACTAGTAAAAACTATACCACAGAATATGCTGTCGTTTGCTATAGCAATATGCATATATGCATAGACTATTTTCTCTAATTTATAAACAGGACAAAGCAAAGAATGTAAGAAAAATAAATAACTTATCGTAAGAAATAAAATCGGGTAACCCTATTTCAAAGACTTCAACCTCATTGCGCGCTCATGCCATTTTTTTTCCAACCATAACTTTTAGGTACTCTTTGCAGTATATATAAGCAGATCGTTCGTCTTTTCGTCGATCAATCTGTCGATAGGCGAGTTCGGCGAGTGTTTTTAAGCTGAAATTGATGGTATTTTTCGTGCTGTTTTTAGTGTTTTAGTGTTCCTACGCGTGCGCCCACGGCTTCCGAGGTTAACGGCTCTGATGACTAGACCGTGCGATCTATGACTTGTCTAACCGTATCTGGATTTTCGCTTTTGGTGATTCGGCTCACTTACGGCCTGTTTCACCACCTTCTGATAAGTGTCTGATAGCCTAAACGTAAGTTTTGTCACTTTCTTAGTTTATGTCAAGTTACAAAGACAAAAGTTGTAGATATCTGATACTTATCAGAAGGTGGTGAAACAGACCCTTAAAATGATAAAAATATAATGTCATTATGTACATAAATAATCTTCTTCGTGTTAACCGATAGATGTTCACTACTAAAGCATAGCTTTCTTCACTTGCGAGGATTGTCACTTTTTGTGCCTCTTGAACCAAGTGCCAGAGAGCACAGTAGCCACGGAACCTAGCGGGGGGTCTGCCAACGCTACGTTTGCCGGTGTGGAATCGTCATTCGAGCACCTTGGGACCCCAATGTCTATCGGTTTTTAGAGTTATGTGCCGCGCATATTGCCACTTGATCTCTCATTCGATGTACCTACTGTGTCGGTATCTCCTACGGATTTGCTAATTCCTAATTCAATCCCACAGGGATACTTCGAGCATAGCTTATATGAGCGAGTCGTATTCCTCACTGCTGAGTATACTTTCCATTAATTAAACAATGGCAAACAATAACAGAGTTTAAAACATTTTTTTTCTCCACTGTCGCACATTGTAGTTACCTACTATAGTATATTAAGTTAAGTTTATGTTTGTATCATCAACAATATTCTGGGAAAGTATAACTTATATTATACTTTCCCAGAACAAGTTCAAAGGATCCGTCGTCCGCGTCATTAGGATCATTCGCGGGATCTTCAACTCGCATAAACAGTTTGAGCGTCAAGCAACACGCTTAGGAGTTGATGTAGCTCAACACAAAGTTATTACTTTTCACTTATGAAATGCAGTTCAACATGCGCTCGACCATTTGACAAGATATACGACCGTCGCTATGCATAGAAGTTTTTATTCCACGCGTTCATTATACTTAGCCCTAATTATAATTAGGGCTAAGTATAATGATACAATATAATATTACAATACAATATTACATTATTATACAATAATTTACAATAATTATTGTAAAGTAGGAAATAACAGCTTATCAACTATCACCGCACGCTTATCTTCATCACTGCACGATGATAGAGCGAAGACTCGTACTTACCTCAAGCACTTCATCGTAATTCCTAAGCTCTATTTCCTACTAAGTAATATTGTCGGGTATAATCTGCATGAAAATCACTTAATATGGGAGATTATAATATTAAAATTTCTCGTCGTTTAAAAAATACGCGCCGAATTGAGAACCTCCTGCTTTTTAACCGACTTCCAAAAAGGAGGAGGTTCTCAATTCGGCGCGTATGTTTTTTTTTTTTTTTTGTATGTATGTACACCGATTACTCCGAGATTTCTGAACCGATTTGCGTAATTTTTTTTTTAATCGACAGAGGAAGTTCGCGAAATGGTCCCAAAAAAATTTTTTTCTTTAACTCCTCAATCCTGATGCTGCAGGGGTACTGCCCACCTAAACTATGAATATTGGGGCAATGTTCATTATGAATTCATATTAAGGGTAGCAAGCATAGACTATATCATTAAACTCCAGGTCCCAGCTCTTCAGTTCTGATGCTGCAAGGTACTGCCCACCTAAACTATGGGAATTGTGGCAATATTCATTATGAATTCATATTAAGTGTATCAAGCATAGACTACATCACTAAACTCCAGGTCTAAGCTCTTCAGTTCTGATGCTGCAAGGTACTGCCCACATAACTATGGAGATTAGGGAGCAGTCCACTATGAATAATTCATATTGTAGGTAGGAAGTAAATCCTACGGCTGCAGGATACTGTACTCCTAAGCCGTGGAGATTAAGGAACTGTCGATTATGAATGGATGTGAAACACTAAAAAGCTTAAAATAAAAATTCTTTTCAAAAAACCGACTTCAAACGCCACTACAAAGTATAAAAATAATTTTTGTTTGTACACAATGACCTCCTAAAGGTCATTGTTTGAACACGTATGTTGAAGTCGGGCGGGCATAAGAAAAAACGACGAAACCGACGTGCAACGCTCGCCCAACTTCAACATATGTGTTCAAACAATGACCTTTAGAAGGTCATTGTGTACAAACAAAAAATATTTTTATACTTTGTAGTGGCGTTTGAAGTCGGTTTTTTGAAAAGAATTTTTTTGGAAGTCAGTTAAAAATATCGGGGCATTTTTGCTACGAAAATTGCAGTTGCTTTCTATTTCGATTTCACGTAATATTTAAACACTTCGATGACATTTTTATACGGATGAGGTAAGCCATTGACTTATATAGTTATTTACATCAATGAGGTAAGCATAATTATTTTCATATCCATTGGTCCGGTAAGTTGATATTAGGGAACGTTGCGTATAGCTTCTCTCGCTCGTGGGGAGGGGCGCAACTCTTTTTGAACAATATAAAGTCGCGTGGCGAGTTTATCAGAGCGCGGCAAAGATAATAAAGCGATGAGTCGTATAGTCGTATTCGTACTCGCACGTAAGTCAGGAGCAACGAACTAATTTGATGTAGTTTATTCTAAGGTCTATTTACATAGTAATATGCTAGTCTAGATTGATCTGCGTGAACAGTAATCTGGAGAATATTTGAATATAAGTAGTTTTACACACAGAAAATGTGTGAAAAATGTTGTAGGTACACTTGTTGAAAGTGATTCAGAGAATATGAATAGAATAATATTAATATGAAAATCGTTACTCTCAAGAAATCGTATTGGTTTCTTGAGAGTGACATAGTTCACTTTTTTTCACAAACACACAGTTTTATCATAAATTAAAAATTTAAAAAACCCCCGACATTCGCCATTTTGAGGCGGCGGCCATCTTGGATTTGCATAGTGCTATTCTACTAGTCAAGCCCTTTCATTTGATATCTACCCATATTAAGGGAGTTGTGAATAAATATGTAAACCGCCATTTTGTAGCGGCGGTCATCTTGGATCGATTTTCATCAAACATACATAACTAACAACACTCTCGACTAATTTACCTTTCAAACAAAAAAAACCGCATTCAAATCGGTCCACCCGTTTGAGCGCTACAGGGGAACAGACAGACACACACACACACACACACACACACACAGACACGTCAAACTTATAACACCCCGTCGTTTTTGCGTCGGGGGTTAAAAACTGTTTTGGCACTTAAATTAGTCTCCTCTTTTTATTCTTTATTGTTAAGGGTCGCGACCCCATCCATTGATCATATAATAATTGGGGTTATCTTGGAATAATAATGCAGTGGGCTCCCAGGTCCTTCCATATAAATAGAGAGGAAGCTGTAAGCTTAAAATATACTCTTGAGTTGTAAATACTGCGCGTGTTTTGTCAGGTGTAAAAGCCTCTTTTGGCTAAAAATATTTTTGGTTGCAATGATAATTAACGAGCAAGGCGCCGCGCCTGCGCCGAGAATTGATGATCTTTAGTGGATTTGTTAATATTAAAAAAAATCTAAAATTGTTATTCGTAAAAATAAATTGTAATTTCCTAAAAGACATGACACATATAAGGGGTACATTAGAAAATTTTACGTTATACTAAGGTTTAACCGTAGCACGATAACTAGACCGATCTAGAAAAACGCACCTATTCCATGATTGATGTCTTAAAAGAATTTCTTAATATTGTGAAGATAAAACGAGTTTATGTTTATAAGCCCTCGACATTCATAGTGCATACACAATTTTAAACGGCTGTCTTATTACCTTAATAAGGGCATAAATGGTATAATCTTTAGAATAACAGGTGTAATGTGGGCACATTATTATATGCATCATTATGATGCTCTTACTTTATAAAAAAATGCAAGTCGTTAAGATTTTTTTTTTTCATATTCATAATATAAAATTTACTTCGACCGGCTAGACGTTTATGTGCATATATGACCATGAAGTAGATGAAGTTAACAACAACAGGTTTTGATTGTATAAAATAAAACTCAAGTGTGAGACAATCATTCATAACGATTGTTCTTCCACTTAAACAAATAGACGAAAGTCATAGTTGACAATGCGTGGTTTTAGATTGATTTAAATATGAGCTCGTGGGCCGTTTTGATATTAATTATAGAGACAATAAAAAACATAGTAACTAAATAAAAAACAATGACTTGAAAAGTTAGGTGGGTACACTCAAAAGGAACCTAAATACTAATAGCGACCCAAAAAAACTCTACTTAAATAAGTAGTTTTAATTTTCTTTTTGATTACGAAATATAGACTTTTGTTTCAGTACACTCATAAGATGATTGTTTACAAAATAAGACATTAATCTTATTTGAATTGATTAAAACAAGCGTTATCAAGACATCAAAGAGTCGATTTACTTTTGAGCTTATATAATTATACTAGCGGACCCGGCAGACGTCGTCCTGCCCGCTATTAGCGTCACCTACCGGGTCCAATTTTTCTACTTATAAACCTTCCTCTTGAATCACTCTATCTATTAAAAAAAACCGCATCAAAATCCGTTGCGTAGTTTTAAAGATTCAAGCATACATAGGGACATAGGGACATAGGGATATAGGGACAGAAAAAGCGACTTTGTTTTATACTATGTAGTGATTATTATTACGAGCGGATACCCGCGACTTCGTTCGCGTGGATATTGATTTTAATAATCCCGCGGGAATCATTTTGTTTTTCCTATGCTCCTTTGAGCTTAAACCTTGCTAAAAACTGTTAAAAGTTCACTGGCGGATGTTTAGGTACATCAAAATGTAAACATCCGCCTGTGAAAGTTCCATCAAAATCGGTCCAGCCTTTCGGAGATTAGCCAGTAGTCGTTAAAGTATCTACTTTCTAACAAAAAAAGAATGAATGAAATCGGACCACCCGTTAACGAATTACAGCTAAGTTCACATTTTGCCTTTCATCCCCTCTCCCAAGGGAACCGTGCTGAATTTCGGGATAAAAAGTATCCTATATGTTACTCCATAGTATTAACTTAAATCATGCCGAGTTTCATTTCAATCCATTCAGTAGTTTTTACGTGATGCGCGCACAAACATACAGACAAACAGATAAACAGACAAACAGACAAACAGATAAACAGATAAACAGACAAACAGACAAAAATTTCAAAAATAGCTTTTTAACGTTCTATTACTTATCCCTAACATCCCCCAGTTATTATTTTGCAAAAATCTTCAATGTACAGATACGGCAATTCTACGATTTTATTATATGTATAGAAGATGTATAGATATAGACTAGTAGGGCGCGTGGGTGCGCGGCCCGCAAGCGGACCGCGAGGTTTCGCTTTCGGGTATTTTGGTTTGAGCAGCCTCCACCTATCTCTCCCATATTCCTAATCCTCGATCATTATCACTCTCCATATTTTTTCTTCGAATCATTCTGCTCATCAAGTAGAACTTAAGGTCTTAATCATCTTTTGGCAAAACCCACTCTTCCATCTTTTATACTTGGTGAGATAGACACCGATGTTTGTATGGCCGCCATCTTGAATCCGCCATTTTGGACTTTTTTTCAGCTCACTGCCAATTGGATGATGTTTCGAGTAATTTTTATTTGAGCACCTCCTACCTATCTTCAATACCCTGCCCGGGCTCCTCAACCAACTTCCAAACCCTCAATCATCATGTCTTCCCATATTTTTCTTTGAGAGTTCTCCAAAAAACCGCATTAAAGCCTTGCATAGTTCACAACTTGTAGTCTCTTCAATATTTGCTATACATTTTCTATGGAAAAATAAATTCCGCCATTTTGAATTTTTTTTCAATTCATCAAGTAAACCTTTGGATCCTCATCATCTTTTGCGAAGAAACCACTCTTCCATCTTTTATACCCTCCGAGATGGAGACCGACAAAATTTGTATGGCGGCCATCTTTTTTTCGCCATTTTGAATTTTTTTTCAGCTGACTGCCAATTGGATGACGTTTCGAGTGACATTTGTTCGAGCACCCCCCACCTATCTTCAATACCTTAAGCGTGCTGCTCACCTGTCTCCGAAATCCTCAATCATCAGCTCTCTCCATATTTTTGTTCCGAATGAATTTTTGTCCTCTATACGAAACCATTAGTGAAAAAAAAATTTTTCATACAAAATTTTACAGGAGGGGTGATCAATCAGTGAGTCAGTCAATGAATCAGCACGAGCAGCTATATATATATTAACTAGTTGCTCGGTGCGCGAGCTGCTAAAGCAGCTCGCGGGGACATTCGCCATTTGATATTCATCTTCCAAACCCTCAATCATCATGTCTGCCCATATTTTAATTGAGAGTTCTCCAAAGAACCGCATCAAAGCCTTGCATAGTCAATATTCGCCATACATTTTCTATGGAAAACTCAATTCCGCCATTTTGATTTTTTTTATATTCGTCGAGTAGACCTTCGGATCCTGATCATCTTTAATTAAGAAATCACGTTTTGAGTGACATTTGCTCGAGCACCCCCCACCTATCTTCAATACCTTAAACGTGCCATTCGCTCGTCTCTGAAATCCTCAATCATCAGCTCTCTCCATATTTTTGTTCCGAATGAATTTTTGTCTTCTATACGAAACTATTAGTGAAAAAAATTTTATACCCTATAGTTGTTTGTACCCTATAGTTTCTGAGATATAAGCTTTTAAAAATCTGACCACGTGAGCATATAGACATCGCGAAAATAAGAAGTTTGAGCACCAACAACATGGGGCTCTACCCTATAGTTTCTGAGATATAAGCTTTCAAAAATCTGACCACGTAAGCAAACAGACATCGCGAAAATAAGAAGTTTGAGTACCAACAACATGGGGCTGTACCCTATAGTTTCGGAGATATAAGCTTTCAAAAATCTGACCACGTAAGCAAACAGACATCGCGAAAATAAGAAGTTTGGGTACCAACAACATGGGGCTGCACCCTATAATTTTGTAGACAAGATTTTAAAAATCTGACCACGTGAGCATATAGACATCGCGAAAATAAGAAGTTTGAGTACCAACAACATGGGGCTGCACCCTATAATTTTGGAGACATAAGATTTTAAAAATCTGACCACGTGAGCATATAGACATCGCGAAAATAAGAAGTTTGAGTACCAACAACATGGGGCTGCACCTTACAGTTTCGGAGATATCAGCTTTGAAAAATCTGACCACGTAAGCAAACAGACATCACGAAAATAAGAAGTTTGAGTACCAACAACATGGAACTGCACCCTATAGCTTTTAAAACTCTGACTACGTAATCACACAGCCATCGCAAAAATAAGAAGTTTAAGCACCAACAACATGAGGCTGCACCCTATAGTTTCGGAGATATAAGCTTTGAAAAATCTGACCACTTAAGCAAACAGACATCGCAAAAATAATAAGTTTGAGCACCAACAACATGGGGCTGTCCCTATAGTTTTGGAGATATAAGCTTTCAAAAATCTGACCACGTAAGCAAACAGACATCGCAAAAATAAGAAGTTTGAGCACCAACAACATGGAACTGCACCCTATAGCTTTTAAAACTCTGACTACGTAATCACACAGCCATCGCAAAAATAAGAAGTTTAAGCACCAACAACATGAGGCTGCACCCTATAGTTTCGGAGATATAAGCTTTGAAAAATCTGACCACTTAAGCAAACAGACATCGCAAAAATAATAAGTTTGAGCACCAACAACATGGGGCTGTCCCTATAGTTTTGGAGATATAAGCTTTCAAAAATCTGACCACGTAAGCAAACAGACATCGCAAAAATAAGAAGTTTGAGCACCAAAAACATGGGGCTGTACCCTATAGTTTTGGAGATTTATAAGCTTTCAAAAATCTGACCACGTAAGCAAACAGACATCGCGAAAATAAGAAGTTTGAGTACCAACAACATGGGGCTGCACCCTATAATTTTGGAGACATAAGATTTTAAAAATCTGACCACGTGAGCATATAGACATCGCGAAAATAAGAAGTTTAAGTACCAACAACATGGGGCTACAGCCTATAGTTTCGGAGATATCAGCTTTGAAAAATCTGACCACGTAAGCAAACAGACATCGCGAAAATAAGAAGTTTGAGTACCAACAACATGGGGCTGCACCCTACAGTTTTGGAGATATAAGCTTTTAAAAATCTGACCACGTGAGCATATAGACATCGCGAAAATAAGAAGTTTAAGTACCAACAACATGGGGCTGCAGCCTATAGTTACGGAGATATCAGCTTTGAAAAATCTGACCACGTAAGCAAACAGACATCGCAAAAATAAGAAGTTTGAGTACCAACAACATGGGGCTGCACCCTACAGTTTTAGAGATATAAGCTTTTAAAAATCTAACTACGTGAGCATATAGACATCGCGAAAATAAGAATTTTAAGTACCAACAACATGGGGCTGCAGCCTATAGTTTCGGAGATATCAGCTTTGAAAAAATCTGACCACGTAAGCAAACAGACAACGCGAAAATAAGAAGTTTGAATACCAACAACATGGGGCTGCACCCTATAGTTTTGGAGATATAAGCTTTTAAAAACCTGACTACGTAAACACACAGACATCGCGAAAATAAGAAGTTTGAGTACCAACAACATGCAGCTGCACCCTTTAGTTTGGGAGATATTCACCCGTGTCCGAAATCCTCAATCATCCGCTCTCAATATATTTTTTCTCCGAATAAATTTTATCTTCTATGTGAAACCATTTGTGAAAAAAAAATCTTACAAAATTTTACAGGAGGAAATTTGTAGGGAAAATCTCGAAAACTACTACAAATGTGGCAACACTGTTTACATTACTCGACATTGCCGGTCAAGTTACACAATCGATTCATACATGTCAACTTTCCAAAATGTTGCCAACTGCCTCGAAAACATGATCAAAATCAATTCAAAAACACAAAAAATACAAAATGCCTGTCAACTCGTTTTACAGACACATAGTAGAAAGTTTTATAATTTTACCATTAATTAGGATATACCGTTACTTATGACGTTTCAATTTTACATCTCGCTCGCATCCAGGCGAAATGATTTCCCCTGAGAAAGACCATGTCAAGAAAATCTCTTTTTCTTTGATAAATTCCAGTGTTGCCAGTCCTCAACGACAAAAATACCCAAATTCATTTGTACAAGTAAAATACGTGTTCGCTCATACTCGGATTTTGCAAAAAGTCCGTATTTCGATTTTTTTATTTTTGGGGTAAATCTTGAAATTTCCCCAAAAATGGGGTATTTTTTGCACCAATCTATACTTCGAATCTATACATACAGTCGCTTCATAAAAGTCAAAACCCTCCGATGTCGGCAACTGTAAGAAATTTGAATTTTAAAATTGGGTTTCTTCGTACCTCAAAGCGAATGGCCGCAACGACAGCCGCCATCTTGAATTTTAATTTTTTTCCACATTTTCTATGAATCGTCTACTAATTTCTTCAATAGTTGCGAGTTGTAACGAAATCGGTTGGAAAACAAAAAAGTTACAAAAATCACGGCGGCCGCCATCTTGTTTTTTCAATTTTTTTCCACATTTTCTATGAATTGTCTACTAATTTCTTCAATAGTTGAGAGTTGTAACGAAATCGGTTGAAAAACAAAAAAGTTACAAAAATCACGTCAGCCGCCATCTTGTTTTTCTGAAATATCATAATTTTTTCCTACTCCCGCACTTAAACTTAACATGTCTTCCCATATTTTACTTAAGAGTTCTCCAAAGAATCAAAGCCTTGCATACTCAATATTCGCCATACATTTTCTATGGAAAAATAAATTCCGCCATTTTGAATTTTTTTTCTATTCATCGAGTAGACCTTCAAATCCTGATCAACTTTAGCAAAGAAACCACTCTTCCATCTTTTATACCCTTCGAGATGGACACCGACGAAATTTGTATGGCGGCCATCTTTTTTTCGCCATTTTGAATTTTTTTTCAGCTCACTCCCAATTGGACCATGTTTTGAATGACATTTGCTCGAGCACCCCCCACCTATCTTCAATACCTTCAGCGTGCCCTTCACCCGTCTCCGAAACCCTCAATCATTAGCTCTCTCCATATTTTTCGTAAAATAATTTTTTATCTTCTATGTGACACCATTTGCGAAATAAAATATTTTCATACAAAATTTTACAGAAGGAAATTTTTGGGGAAATCTCGAAAACCACCCCAAATATGGCAACACTGTTTACAATCCTCGATACTGCCGGTCAAGTTACACAATCGATTCATACATGTCAACTTTCCAAAATGTTGCCAACTGCCTTAAAAACATGATCAAAATTTTCAAAAACATCCAACAACAATACAAAATGGCCGACAACTCGTTTTACAGAAACATTTCAGATACTCTTATAATATTTTCATTAAGTATAGGATATACCGCTCCTGATGACGTTTAGATGTTCCATCTCACTCACACCCAGGCGAAATGATTGCCCCTGAAAAAAGACCATGTCGCGAAAATCACTTTTTCTTTGATAAATTCCAGTGTTGCCAGCGCCTGACGACAAAAATACCCAAATGTCGTTTGTACAAGTAAAATACGTAATCGCTCATACTCGGATTTTGCAAAAAGTCCGTATTTCAATTTTTTTATTTTTGGGGTAAATCTTGAAATTTCCCCAAAAGTGGGGTATATTTTTTACCACCAATTTATAACTCGAGTCTATACATACAATCGCTTCATAGAAGTCGAAACGCTCCGATGTTGCCAACTGTGAGAAAATTGAATTTTAAAATTGCGTTTTTTCGTACCTCAAACCAAATGGCCGTCACAACAGCCGCCATCTTGAATTTTTAAAAACCGCTTCCATTCTGTCAAAATACAGGATAATTGTAAGCGGAAACAAGAAAAAAAAATTATCCTCAATTACCCCGTTTCGGAGCTGTGGTGCCGCGGTTTGGGGTCGAAAAATCAAAAATTTTAAAAATCTAAATCTCGGCCGCCATCTTGTTTTTCCAATTTTTTCCACTTTTTCTAATATTCATTTACTAATTTCTTAAAAACCTGTGAGTTTTAACGAAATCGGTTGAAAAACAAAAAAGTTACAAAAATTACGTCGGCCGCCATCTTGTTTTTCTGAAATGTCATAATTTTTCCCTACTCGACTCCCGCACCTGAACACATCTCCCATACATTATTGTATCGTTTTCTGTCTCTTTCTAGGAGAACAATTATGTCAATGAGTGAGTGAGTGAGTGAGTGGTAATTGAGCTATATATAGTATAACTAGCGTATGGCGCCAAAATTCAGTTGTTACCATAGAGATTCTTCTTCTTTTTCGGTTTGTCCCTTTCGGGACAGGCCAAGATCGTTGACCATACAGCCTGGGTTACCATAGAGAAATTAATAGTAGTAGAGGAGTCCTAATGTCCTATAGAAATTAGTGGATCGGAAAATAGCTCAAGCTTATCAAAAATTTAATTTTTAATAGTTATTAATTTTTAGTAGTTATTTTTAGTAGTTACTTAATTTTAAGTAAACTTAATTTTTAGTAGTTACTCTTCTGCAATTTAACACAATTCACAATGTTTAACGCGTTTGTACAGTTACACACATCTACTGTAAGGAGGTCGCACGAATTTCCCGCCATGGCTCAAAAATACCAGAACCCAGTTCGCCTGTACTATAATGTAGAAAAAATTATTTTATAACATTACTTTGCAATAATTTCCTAA
Source organism: Melanargia galathea (assembly GCA_920104075.1). Taxonomy (NCBI): domain Eukaryota; kingdom Metazoa; phylum Arthropoda; class Insecta; order Lepidoptera; family Nymphalidae; genus Melanargia; species Melanargia galathea. The sequence goes on from OV049875.1 coordinate 11,161,143, forward strand.
CAAAGTAGTGTTATAATGAATTTTTTAAATTTTTTTTTTAAATATTATAGATGTATGTGAATAAAGTAGTCCAATATATGACACATTTTGATTTCATATTCGGGATTTTAAGATATGAGAGTAGATAAAAATCTTTATCTACTCTCATAGTGTATGAAACTCTACATAATTAGGTATTAAAGACTCGTGTAATACTATTAAAAAACTCACCTGCGGCTCGTTTTTTAAACTAACACTCGTGTTTTAATAACCTCTATTATGCAACCGTTTCATAAACTACTATTTTAAACGGTCATGTTTCCCTTGACGTTTTTCAGAAATATTTGTCAAAAAACAGACACATATATAAGTAATATATGTGTCTGTTTTTTAATGCGTCAATAGAACTTTTATTTACAGTATGCCAAAAAGATTAAAAACATACGCACCTACCGTACTATTTTTCAATGAAATCATCTAATCTCCGAAGGAAATTCGATTGTAGAATGAAAACAAATGAAAATTAATGCGAATTTTATTACTTACCTACTCGTAGCTAAGAAATAAATTGTAAGAAACAATCAATTTACTACCTACCTTGTTTTCTTTCTGTACTACCTAAAATTACGAAGTTTCAAAAATACCCTTTCATTTTACGAAGTTTGTGTAATGGACTAATGATACGCCTGCACTGCTGTAATATTTCATGTACCTAGTTTGTTATCTACTCAGAAAATAACAAGTAGTTACTAATGATAGTGTAGGAACAACCCTATACTTAATATCTATCTATTCTTTTAAACATATAATAAAATCGTAGACTTGCCGTATTACAGATACGGCAAGTCTACGATGAAGATTTTTGCAAAATAATAACTGGGGGGTGTTAGGGATAAGTAATAGAACGTAAAAAAGCTTTTTTGAAATTTTTGTCTGTTTGTCTGTTTATCTGTTTGTCTGTATGTTTGTGCGCGCATCACGCAAAAACTACTGAATGGATTGAAATGAAACTTGGTACGATTAAAGTTCATACATACTACGGAGTAACATATAGGATATTTTTTATCCCGAAATTCAGGACGGTTCCCTAGGGAGAGGGGATGAAAGTTAAAACGTGTATTTTGCTGTAATTCAACAACGCGTGGTCCGATTTCATTCATTCTTTTTTTGTTAGAAAGCAGATAAGTACTTTAAAGATTACCGACTAATCTCTAAAAGGCTGGATCGATTTTGATGGGACTTTCACCGGCGGATGTTTACATTTTGATCTACCTAAACATCCGCCAGTGAACTTTTAACAGTTTTTAGCATGATATGAGCTCAAAGGAGCTTAGGAAAAACGAAATGATTCCTACGTGATTTTTAAAAACCAATAATTATATCCACGCGAACGAAGTCGCGGGTGTCCGCTTGTTCTACTATAAGTTATAGATCTCAGAACATAATAATACTAGTGTTGCGCTCGGTGCGCGAGCTGCAAGCAGCTCGCGGGCTTTGTGGTCTCTTCAATATTCGTAAAATAAAGAAATGGGAGGCCATACCAAATACCAGAATATTCTGGAGAGTCTCTTGAAAGATAGAAAGAAATATTGGTATCACGCATTGTATCTTTTCTGAAAGGACACTAATGAGTTCTATGCATGCGTTAAGTGGGAAAAAAAAGATCTATACAAAAATGTTCTGGAGAGCCACTTGAAAATTAAAAAGAAATTTTGTATGGACACGAATTTTTTTGTTCCGTAGCTATCTTTTTTTACTGGCTCACCAAAGGGCCTAAGGTCTTGAAAATTTTTAGTTTCAGGACCATGCCTCTATGATTGATAGTTTTTGAAGGCCGTTAGGGTACTCTGGTAATTTTTCCTCATTCACTACGTTTTGTATTTTTTGTGAAAAAAAATATCTTGTTCTATTTCTATGTCTAAGAGAGTCTTAAAAAGAACCCAAAAATTTGTATGGAGAGATTTTTTTTTTGTTCGGCGGCCATCTTTTTTTTACCCGTTCACCCAATGGCCCAAGGTCTTAAACAACATTTATTTGGGACCATGCCTCTATGACTGGTAGTTTTCGAGGACCCATGAGGTACTCTGGTAAATTTTCCACAATCATGACGTTTCAGAATTTTCCTGAAGGAAGACCCATAAGTACGACATATATAAATAGTTAAGGGAAAAGGTTCCATACAAAATTGTTCTGAGAAGCCTCTTGAAAAGAACCCAAAAAATTTGTATGGACAGAATTTTTTTTTGTTCGGCGGCCATCTTTTTTTCACCGGTTCACCTAATGGCCCAAGGTCTTTAATAACATTTGTTTGGGACCATGTCTGTATGACTGGTAGTTTTGGAGGACCCATGAGGTACTCTGATAAATTTTCCACATTCATGACGTTTCATAATTTTCTGAAGGAAGACCCATAAGTTCTACGCACATAAATATTTAAGGGAAAAAAGTTCCATACAAAATTGTTCTGGAGAGCCTCTTGAAAATTACCCAAAAAATTTGTATAGAGAAAATTTTTTTTTGTTCGGCGGCCATCTTTTTTTCACCGGTTCACCTAATGGCCCAAGGTCTTTAATAACATTTGTTTGGGACCATGTCTGTATGACTGGTAGTTTTGGAGGACCCATGAGGTACTCTGGTAAATTTTCCACATTCATGACGTTTCATAATTTTCTGAAGCAAGACCCATAAGTTCTACGCACATAAGTAGTGAAGAGAAAAAAGTTCCATACAAAATTGTTCTGGAGAGCCTCTTGAAAATTAGGAAATTTTTTGTATGGAGACGAATTTTTTTTTGTATGGTGGCCATATTTTTTTCACCGGTTCACCCAATTGCCCAAGGTTTTGAACATTTTTTGTTTCGGGACGGTACCTTTCCGACTGATAGTTTTCGAGATCCCTTAGGGCACCCTAGTCAGTTTTCCACGTCCAGCTCTCTCTATAATTTTGTAGACCTTAAATTTTTGAATTTTACACACACGGAAAATATGGTGAAAAAGTCCCATACAAAATTGTTCAGGAGAGGTGATCAGTACGTAACTTCAAGTAGCTTTATATATATAACTAGTTGCTCGGTGCGCGAGCTGCTAAAGCAGCTCGCGGGGGGGCTTTCGACATTTGATATTCATCTTCCAAACCCTCAATCATCAAGTCTGCCCATATTTTACTTGAGAGTTTTCCAAAGAACCGCATCAAAGCCTTGCATAGCCAATATTCGCCATACATAAGTTTGAGTACCAAAAACAAGGATCTCCACCCTATAGTTTCGGAGATATAAGCTTTTAAAAATCTGACCACGTAAGCACACAGACATCGCGAAAATAAGAAGTTTGAGTACCAACAACATGGGGTTCCACCCTATAGTTTCGGAGATATAAGCTTTTAAAAATTTGATCATGTAAGCACATAGACATCGCGAAAATAAGAAGTTTGATTACCAACAACATGGGGCTGCACCCTATGGTTTCGTAGATATAAGCTTTTAAAACTCTGATCACTTGAGCACATAGACATCGCAAAAATTAAAAGTTTGAGTACTAACAACATGGGGCTGCACCCTATGGTTTCCGAGATATATGTAAGCTTTTAAAAATCTGACCACCTGAGCCTATACACATCGCGAAAATAAGAAGTTTGAGTACCAAATTTGTATGGCGGCCATGTTTTTTCGCCATTTTGAATATTTTTCCAGCTCACTGCCAATTGGATACCGTTTCGAGTGACATTTGCTCGAGCAACTCCCACCTATCTTCAATACCTTAAGCGTACCCTTCACCCGTCTCAGAGTTCCTCAATCATCAGCTCTATCCATATTTTTTTCTGAATAAATTTTTGTCTTCTTTGTGAAACCATTTATGAAAAAAAAATTTCATACAAAATTTTACAGGAGGAAATTTTTGGGGAAAATCTCGTACACTACCCCGAAGGTGGCAACACCGTTTACATTTATCGATACTGCCGGTTAAGTTACACAGTCGATTCATACATTTCAACTTTCCTAAATGTTGCCAACTGCCTCAAAAACATGTTCAAAATCAATTCCAAAACAAATAAAATACAAAATGACCGTCAACTCATTTTACAGATTTATTTTAGAAAGTTAAATAATTTTTACATTAAATACAGGAGATACCGCTCCTGATGACGTTTCAAGTTTTCATTTCGCTCAAACACAGGCGAAATGATCACCCCTGAAAAAAGTCCGTATCGCGAAAACCACATTTTCTTTGATAAATTTCAGTGTTGCCTCTCCCTGGCGATAAAAATATCCAAATTTCGTTTGTCCAAGTAAAAAACGTAGTTGCTCATACTCGGATTTTGCAAAAAGTTCGTATTTCGATTTTTTAATATATGGGGTAGATCTTGCCTCAAAACTGGGGTATTTTTTTCACCAATCTATACTTCAAGTCTGTACATACAATAGCTTCGTAGAAGTAGAAACGCTCCGATGTTGTCAACTGTGAGAAATTTGAATTTTAAAATTGCGTTTTTTCGTACTTCAAACCGAATGGCCGCCACGACAGCCGCCATCTTGAATTTTTAAAAGCCACTCCCGATCTGTCAAAATACAGGATAATTGTAGAAGGAAACAGGAAAAAAATATTATCCTCAACTAACCCGTTTCGGTGCTGTGGCGCCGCGGTTCGAGGTCGAAAAATCAAAAATTTGAAAGACTACATAGCTGTAGCTGCCATCTTGATTTTTAATTTTTTTCTACTTTCTCTATTAAGCGTTTCCTAATTTCTTCTAGAATTGCGAGTTTTAACGAAATCGGTAAGAAAACAAAAATGTTACAAAAATCACGTCGGCCGCCATCTTGTTTTTGTTCGAGCCGCCCTTTTCTATCTACAATACCCTTCCCGGGCTCCCCAACCATCTTACTAACCCTCAATCATCATGTCTTCCCATATTTTTCTGTGAGAGTTCTCTGAAGAACCTCATCAAAGGCAATTCAATATTCACCATACATTTTCTATGAAAACATGAATTCCGCCATTTTGAATTTTTTCAATTCATCAAGTAGACCTTCGGATTTTGATCATCTTTTGCTAAGAAACCACTGTTCCATCTTTTATACCCTTCGAGATGGATACCGATGAAATTTGTATGGCGGCCATCTTTTTTTCGCCATTTTGAATTTTTTTTCAGTTCACTTCCAATTGGACGACGTTTCGAATGACATTTGCTCGAGCATCCCCACCTATCTTCAATACTTTCAGCGTGCCCTTCCCCCGTCTCCGAAACCCTCAATCATCAGCTCTCTCCATATTTTTTTCGGAATAAATTTTTGTCTTCTTTGTGAAACCATTAGTGAAAAAAAATTTTTCATACAAAATTTTACAGGAGGAAATTTTTGGGGAAATCTCAAAAACTACCCTAAATGTGGCAACACTGTATACATACCTCGATACTGCTGGTTGAGTTGCACAATCGATTAATACATGTCAACTTTCTAAAATGTTGCCAACTGCCTCAAAAACATGATCAAAATTTTCAAAAACACCCAACAACAATACAAAATGGCCGCCAACTCGTTTGACAGATACATTTTAGAAAGTTTTATAAATTAACCATTAACTATAGGATATGCCGCTTCTGATGACGTTTTAATTTTTAATCTGTCTTGTACCCAGACTCAATGATTGCCCCTGAAATAAGAGCATGTCGCGAAAATCACTTTTTCTTTGATAAATTCCAGTGTTGCCAGTCCATGACAACAAAAATACCTAAATGTCATTTGTACAAGTAAAACACGTGGTCACTTATACTCGGATTTTGCAAAAAGTCCGTATTTCGATTTTTTAATTTTTGGGGTAAATCTTGAAATTTCGCCAAAAGTGGGGTATTTTTTTATAACCAGTTTATACTTCGAGTCTATGCAAACAATCACTTCATAGAAATCGAAACGCTCCAATGTTGCCAACTGTGAGAAATTTGAATTTTAAAATTGCGTTTTTTCGTACCTCCAACCAAATGGCTGCCACAATAGCTGCCATCTTGAATTTTTAAAAACTACTTCCGTTTTGTCAAAATACAGGATAATTTTAGGCGGAAGCAGTAAAAAAATCTTGTCCCCAACTGCCCGTTTCGGCGCTGTGGCGCCACGGTTTGGGGTCGAAAAATCAAAATTTTGAAAAAACTACAGCTCGGCCGCCATCTTGTTTTTTAAATTTTTTCTACTTTTTCTATTAATTGTTTACTAATTTCTTCAATAACTGCGAATTTTTGATGAAATCGGTTGAAAAAGAAAAAAGTTACAAAAATCACGTCGGCCGCCATTTTGTTTTTCTGAAATTTCATAATTTTTCCCTACTCATACCCCGCACCCGAATATATCTCCCCTGACAAAAGACCATGTCGCGAAAATCACTTTTTCTTTGATAAATTCCAGTGTTGCCAGTCTCCGACGATAAAAATATCTAAATTTCGTTTGTACAAGTAAAAAACGTAGTTGCTCATACTCGGATTTTGCAAAAAGTTCGTATTTCGATTTTTTAATTTTTGGGGTAGATCTTGAAATTTCCTCAAAAATGGGGTATTTTTTTCACCAATCTATACTTCAAGTCTGTACATACAATAGCTTCATAGAAGTAGAAATGCTCCGATGTTGTCAACTGTGAGAAATTTGAATTTTAAAATTGCGTTTTTTCGTACCTCAAACCGACTGGCCGCCACGACAGCCGCCATCTTGAATTTTTAAAAACCACTCACGATCTGTCAAAATACAGGATAATTGTAGACGGAAACAGGAAAAAATATTATCCTCAACTAACCCGTTTCGGTGCTGTGGCGCCGCGGTTCGGGGTGGAAAAATCAAAAATTTGAAAGACTACAGCTAAGCCGCCATCTTGTTTTTTAAATTTTTTCTACTTTTTCTATTAATCGTTTCCTAATTTCTTCTAGAATTGCGAGTTTTAACGAAATCGGTAGCAAAACAAAAATGTTACAAAAATCACGTCGGCCGCCATCTTGTTTTTGTTTGAGCAGCCCTTTTCTATCTACAATACCTTTCCCGGGCTCCCCAACCGTCTTACTAACCCTCAATCATCATGTCTTCCCATATTTTTCTGTGAGAATTCTCTGAAGAACCGCATCAAAGGCAATTCAATATTCACCATACATTTTCTATGAAAAAATGAATTCCGCCATTTTGAATTTTTTTTCCATTCATCAAGTAGACCTTCGGATTTTGATCATCTTTTGCTAAGAAACCACTCTTCCATCTTTTATACGCTCCGAGATGGATACCAATGAAATTTGTATGGCGGCCATCTTTTTTTCGCCATTTTGATTTTTTTTTCAGTTCACTCCTAATTGGACGACGTTTCGAATGACATTTGCTCGAGCACCCCCCACCTATCTTCAATACTTTCAGCGTGCCCTTCACCCGTCTCCGAAACCCTCAATCATCAGCTCTCTCCATATTTTTTTCTGAATAAATTTTTGTCTTCTTTGTGAAACCATTAGTGAAAAAAAAAACTTTCATACAAAATTTTACAGGAGGAAATTTTTGGGGAAATCTCGAAAACTACCCATAATGTGGCAACACTGTGTACATACCTCGATACTGCCGGTCAAGTTGCACAATCGATTCATACATGTCAACTTTCTAAAATGTTGCCAACTGCCTCAAAAACATGATCAAAATTTTCAAAAACACCCAACAACAATACAAAATGGCCGCCAACTCGTTTTATAGAATCAATTCACATAGTTTTATGATTTTTTCAATAAATACAGTATATACCGCTCTTGATGACGTTTTAATTTTTTATCTCGCTCGCACCCAGGCGAAATGATTGCCCCTGACAAAAGACCATGTCGCGAAAATCACTTTTTCTTTGATAAATTCCAGTGTTGCCAGTGCTCAATGACAAAAATACCCAAATGTCATTTGTATAAGTAAAACACATGGTTGCTCATACTCAAATTTTGCAAAAAGTCCGTATTTCGATTTTTTTATTTTTGGGGTAAATCTTGAAATTTCCCCAAAAGTGGGGTATTTTTTTTATCACCAATTTATACCTCGAGTCTATGCAAACAATCGCTTCATAGAAGTCAAAATGCTCCGATGTTGCCAACTGTGAGAAATTTGAATTTTAAAATTGCGTTTTTTCGTACCTCAAACCGAATGGCCGCCACAACAGCCGCCATCTTGAATTTATTAAAACCACTCCCGTTTTGTCAAAATACCGAATAATTGTAGGCGGAAACAGTAAAAAAATATTACCGTCAATGACCCCGTTTCGGAGCTGTGGTGCCGCGGTTTGGGGTCGAAAAATCAAAAATTTTAAAAACCTAAATCTCGGCCGCCATCTTGTTTTTCCAATTTTTTCCACTTTTTCTATTAATCATTTACTAATTTCTTAAAAACCTGCGAGTTTTAACGAAATCGGTTGGAAAACAAAAAAGTTACAAAAATCACCTCGGCCGCCATCTTGTTTTTCCGAAATGTCATAATTTTTCCCTACTCATACCCCGCACCCAAACATATCTCCCATACATCATTGTATCGTTTTCTGTCTCTTTCTAGGAGAACAATTATGTCAATGAGTGAGTGAGTGAGTGAGTGGTAATCGAGCTATATATAGTATAACTAGTTGCTCGGTGCGCGAGCTGCTAAAGCAGCTCGCGGGGACGTTCGACATTATATAACATGGGGCTGCACCCTATAATTTCAAAGATATAAACATTTAAAAATTGATCACGAGTATAAGAAGAAGTTTGAGTAACAATAACATGGGGTAGCACCCTATAGTTTCGGAGATATAAGCTTTTAAAAATCTGATCACGTGAACATCTAGACATCGCGAAAGTATGTTTTAGTACCAACAACATGGGGCTCGACCCTATAGTTCCGTGGATATAATAAGCTTTTAAAAATCTGACCACGTAAACACACAGACATCGTAAAAATAAGAATTTTGCGTACCAACAACATGGGACTGCACCCTGTAGCTTTGGAGATATAAGCTTTTAAAAATCTGACCACGTAAGCATACAGACATCGCGAAAATAAGAAGTTTGAGTACCAATAACATGGAGCTGCACCCTATAGTTTCGGAGATATAAGCTTTTAAAAATCTGACCACGTAAGCACACAGACATCGCGAAAATAAGAAGTTTGAGTACCAACTACATGGGGCTTCACCATATAGTTTCGGATATAAGCTTTTAAAAATCTGACCACGTGAGCATAAAGACGAAGATAAGAAGTTTGAGTACCAACAACATGGGGCTGCACTCTACCCTTCTGTATCCTTCACTTGTCTCCAAAATCCTCAATCATCAGCTCTCGCCATATTTTTTCTCCAAATGAATTTTTGTCTTCTCTGTGAAACCATTTGTGAAAAAAAAATTTCATAATATAAAATTATACAGGAGGAAATTTTTGGGGAAATCTCGAAAAGTCCCCGATCGGTCCTTAGTCGGTCCCTAGTCGGGCGCTAGTCGGTCCCTAGTCGGTCCCTAGTCGGTCCGTAGTCGGTCCGTAGTCGGTCCGTGGTCGGTCCCTAATTGGTCCGTAGTCAGTCCCTAGTCGGTCCCTAGTAGGTCGCTAGTCAGTCCGTAGTCGGTCCCTAGTCGGTCCGTAGTCGGTCCATAGTCGGTCCGTAGTCGGTCCCTTGTCAGTCCCTAGTCGGTCCGTAGTCGGTCCCTAGTCGATCCCTAGTCAGTCCCTAGTCGGTCCTTAGTCGGTCCCTAGTCGGTCCATAGTCGGTCCTTAGTCGGTCTCTTGTCGGTCCGTAGTCGGTCCCTAGTCGGTCCGTAGTCGGTCCGTAGTCGATCCGTAGTCAGTCCGTAGTTGGTCCCTAGTCGGACCGTAGTCGGTCCCTAGTCGGTCCGTAGTCGGTCCCTAGTCGGTCCGTAGTCTGTCCGTAGTCAGTCTCTAGTCGTTCCGTAGTCGGTCTATAGTCGGTCCGTAGTCGGTCCTTAGTCGGTCCCTAGTTGGTCGCTAGTCGGTCCCTAGTCGGTCCCTAGTCGGTCCCTAGTCGGTCCGTAGTCGGTCCGTGGTCGGTCCCTAGTCGGTCCATAGTCAGTCCCTAGTCGGTCTCCAGTCGGTCCGTAGTCAGTCCCTAGTCGGTCTCTAGTCGGTTCGTAGTCGATCCCTAGTCGGTCCCTAGTCGGTCCGTATTCGGTCCCGTAGTCGGTCCCTAGTCGATCCCTAGTCAGTCCCTAGTCGGTCCTTAGTCGGTCCCTAGTCGGTCCATAGTCGGTCCTTAGTCGGTCTCTTGTCGGTCCGTAGTCGGTCCCTAGTCGGTCCGTAGTCGGTCCGTAGTCGATCCGTAGTCAGTCCGTAGTCGGTCCCTAGTCGGACCGTAGTCGGTCCCCAGTCGGTCCGTAGTCGGTCCCTAGTCGGTCCGTAGTCTGTCCGTAGTCAGTCTCTAGTCGTTCCGTAGTCGGTCTATAGTCGGTCCGTAGTCGGTCCTTAGTCGGTCCCTAGTCGGTCGCTAGTCGGTCCCTAGTCGGTCCCTAGTCGGTCCCTAGTCGGTCCGTAGTCGGTCCGTGGTCGGTCCCTAGTCGGTCCATAGTCAGTCCCTAGTCGGTCTCCAGTCGGTCCGTAGTCAGTCCCTAGTCGGTCCCTAGTCGGTCCGTAGTTGGTCCCTAGTCGGTCTCTAGTCGGTCCCTAGTCGGTCCCTAGTCGGTTCCTAGTCGGTCCTTAGTCGGTCCATAGTCGGTCCCTAGTCGGTCTCCAAATTTTTGTCTTTTTTGTGAAACCATTTGTGAAAAAAAAAATTTTCATACAAAATTTTACAGGAGGAAATTTTTGGGGAAAATCTCGTAAACTACCCCGAAGGTGGCAACACTGTTTACATTTATCGATACTGCCGGTTAAGTTACACGGTCGATTCATACATTTCAACTTTCCAAAATGTTGCCAACTGCCTCAAAAACATGTTCAAAATCAATTCCAAAACAAATAAAATACAAAATGGCCGTCAACTCATTTTACAGATTTATTTTAGAAAGTTGAATAATTTTTCCATTAAGTACAGGAGATACCGCTCCTTATAACGTTTCAAATTTTCATCTCGCTCGCACACAGGCGAAATGATCACCCCTGAAAAAAGACCGTATCGCGAAAACCACTTTTTCTTTCATAAATTTCAGTGTTGCCTGTCCCTGGCGATAAAAATATCCAAATTTCGTTTGTACAAGTAAAATACGTAGTTGCTCATACTCGGATTTTGCAAAAACTTCGTATTTCGATTTTTTAATTTTTGGGGTAGATCTTGAAATTTCCCCAAAAATGGGGTATTTTTTTCACCAATCTGTACTTCAAGTCTGTACATACAATAGCTTCATAGAAGTAGAAACGCTCCGATGTTGTCAACTGTGAGTAATTTGAATTTTAAAATTGCGTTTTTTCGTACCTCAATCTGAATGGCCGCCACGACAGCCGCCATCTTGAATATTTAAAAACCACTCCCGATCTGTCAAAATACAGGATAATTGTAGACGGAAACAGGAAAAAAATATTATCCTCAACTAACCCGTTTCGGTGCTGTGGCGCCGCGGTTCGGGGTCGAAAAATCGAAAATTTTAAAGACTACAGCAAAGCCGCCATCTTGTTTTTTAAGTTTTTTCTACTTTTTCTATTAATCGTTTCCTAATTTCTTCTAGAATTGCGAGTTTTAACGAAATCGGTAGGAAAATAAAAATGTTACAAAAATCACGTCAGCCGCCATCTTGTTTTTGTTTGAGCAGCCCTTTTCTATCTACAATACCCTTCCCGGGCTCCCCAACCATCTTACTAACCCTCAATCATCATGTCTTCCCATATTTTTTTGTGAGAATTCTCTGAAGAACCGCATCAAAGGCAATTCAATATTCACCATACATTTTCTATGAAAAAATGAATTCCGCCATTTTGAATTTTTTTTCCATTCATCAAGTAGACCTTCGGATTTTGATCATCTTTTGCTAAGAAACCACTCTTCCATCTTTTATACCCTCCGAGATGGATACCGATGAAATTTGTATGGCGGCCATCTTTTTTTCGCCATTTTGAATTTTTTTTCAGTTCACTCCCAATTGGACGACGTTTCGAATGACATTTGCTCGAGCACCCCCCACCTATCTTCAATACTTTCAGCGTGCCCTTCACCCGTCTCCGAAACCCTCAATCATCAGCTCTCTCCATATTTTTTTCGGAATAATTTTTTGTCTTCTTTGTGAAACCATTAGTGAAAAAAAAAATTTTCATACAAAATTTTACAGTAGGAAATTTTTGGGGAAATCTCAAAAACTACCCTAAATGTGGCAACACTGTGTACATACTTCGATACTGCCGGTTGAGTTACACAATCGATTCATACATGTCAACTTTCTAAAATGTTGCCAACTGCCTCAAAAACATGATTAAAATTTTCAAAAACACCCAACAACAATACAAAATGGCCGCCAACTCGTTTGACAGATACATTATAGAAAGTTTTATAATTTTACCATTAACTACAAGATATACCGCTCCTGATGACGTTTAAATGTTCTATCTCGCTCGCACCCAGGCGAAATGATTGCCCCTGACAAAAGACCATGTCGCGAAAATCACTTTTTCTTTGATAAATTCCAGTGTTGCCAGTGCCCGACGACAAAAATACCCAAATGTCATTTGTACAAGTAAAATACGTGGTGCCTCATACTCGGATTTTGCAAAAAGTCCGTATTTCGATTTTTTCATTTTTGGGGTAGATCTTGAAATTTCCCCAAAAGTGGGGTATTTTTTTTGTCACCAATTTATACCTCAAGTCTAGGAAAACAATCGCTTCATAGAAGTCGAAACGCTCCGATGTTGCCAACTGTGAGAAAATTTAATTTTAAAATTGCGTTTTTTTCATACCTCAAACCAAATGGCCGTCACAACAGCCGCCATCTTGAATTTTTAAAAACCACTCCCGTTCTGTCAAAATACAGGATAGTTGTAAGCGGAAACAGGAAAAAAATATTATCCTCAATTACCCCGTTTCAGAGCTGTGGTGCCGCGGTTTGGGGTCGAAAAATCAAAAATTTTAAAAATCTAAATCTCGGCCGCCATCTTGTTTTTTCAATTTTTTCCACTTTTTCTGTTAATTGTTTACTAATTTCTTCAATAATTGCAAATTTTAATGAAATCGGTTACAAAACAAAAAAGTTACAAAAATCACCTCGGCCGCCATCTTGTTTTTCCGAAATGTCATAATTTTTCCCTACTCGACTCCCGCACTCAAACATATCTCCCATACATCATTGTATCGTTTTCTGTCTCTTTCTAGGAGAACAATTATGTCAATGAGTGAGTGAGTGAGTGAGTGGTAATCGAGCTATATATAGTATAACTAGTAGGGCGCGTGGGTGCGCGGCCCGCTAAAGCGGACCGCGAGGTTTCGCTTTCGGGTATTTTGTTTTGAGCAGCCTCCACCTATCTTTCCCATATTCCTAATCCTCGATCATTATCACTCTCCATATTTTTTCTCCGAATCATTCTGCTCATCAAGTAGGTAGACCTTTAGGTCTTGATCATATTTTTCCAAGAAACCACTCTTCCATATTTTATACTTGGTGAGATAGATACCAACGTTTGTATAGCCGCCATATTGAATCCGCCATTTTGGTTTTTTTTTTCAGCTCAGTGCCAATTGGATGAGGTTCTGAGTATTTTTTGTTTGAGCAGCCCCCATCTATTTACAATACCCTGCCCGGGCTCATCAAACATCTTCCAAACCCTTAATCATCATATCATCCCATATTTTTCTTTGACATTTCTCCAAAGAACCGCATCAAAGCCTTGCATGGTTCACAACTTGTAATCTCTTCAATATTCGCCATACATTTTCTATGATAAAATAAATTCCGCCATTTTGAATTTTTTTTCTATTCATCAGATAGACCTTCCAATCTTGATCATCTTTTATGAAGAAACTACTCTTCCATCTTTTATACCCTCCGAGATGGACACCGACGAAATTTGTATGGCGGCCATCTTTTTTTCGCCATTTTGAATTTTTTTTCGGCTCCCTGCCAATTGGATGACGTTTCGAGTGACATTTGTTCGAGCACCCCCCACCTATCTTCAATACCTTAAGCGTGCTCTTCAACCGTCTCCGAAATCCTCAATCATCAGCTCTCTCCATATTTTTCCTCTTAATGAATTTTTGTCCTCTATACGAAACCATTTGTGAAAAAAAAATTTTTCATACAAAATTTTACAGGAGAGGCGATGAATGAGTCAGTGAATCAGAACGAACAGCTATATATATATTAAAGATAGATTTAGGTACCTTCGTCTAACTCTACGGTCTTTACTCATCCACTGGATGGCATAATGTGGTACTAAAGAACTCTGACGCATCAAATATTTTAATCAAGGGAATAGGGATTAGTTTACATTGTCGCAACAGTCACCTACTGCCCTTAATTTAAGAATTTGAATTGGTTACTGAAACTTACTAGAGCAGATTAATTAGATCAACGTATATTAGTCTTAACTCATTAAACTTTGAGTCAAAGGACTCAAAGCACCTCTAGAATCTCACCTTGAGAATATTTCCTTCTAATTTCAAATCTCTAGGACCACAGGTTTAGTCTGTGCGTTGTCTGTCAGAGAATCATTGTAGGTACTGTTTTATAGGACGTCTAGATAAAAGATGATGATCTGAACACCATATTATTGTTTTCGTTAGCTCTATTATTTAAAGCAAGACGGTTTATTTCTCGCGAAACAGTTTAGACAGTTTCTAAATTAGAGCTATAAAGTTTAGCTAGCTGTGACCCAGTTAAGTCATTTAGGCTAAGTAAGCCTTTAAATTGAGTTCATTTCAGTATCTGCCGCAATCGTCAGTAGACCTAATTTGTCTATGGTTAGCTGTCTATTGCTGGATATATGTAGGTCTCTTGTAGGGATCGCCACACGCATAGTCATGACAGTGTCTCTTGTGTCCAGACCCCAGCGGTATCCAGTGACTCGCTTGAGATAGTCTGGTAGGTCCATCTAGTATGGGATCTCCCAACGCTGCGCTTTCCGATGTGAGGTCGCCATTCAAGCATCTTGCAACCCTTTTTTTTTTTTTTTTTACGCTGGGAAATGCATTTACGCACACCCTCCGGAAGCCTTACAGCGGACTGCAATGCTTCCGGAAGGTAGTGTGGGACTCAAGCAGGCCGATGGCCAGAATACCCACTAAAACCCAGCGATGTTCCTCCGTGTCGCCTGGTGGCTGGCTTACGGGTACACAATCATCCGCGACCCAGCCGGCGCCGTCCGCCGAGGCAGACCCTCCACCAGGGGACCTAACACCGTCTGAGGCGCACCAGGAACATAATGGTGCGCCCCCCGACCCGAGGCGTCTCAACGGGCGACGAATACGCCATTCCATCGCCCGGAGTTCCTCGCTAGAGGCAACCCTCGAGAGGGCCACACCCGCAGGCGACCCTCAAGAGGTTCACCCCTCGTGTAATTTTTTATAGAGGTTTTCTTCCTCGCGGCCCCTCGCTCAGTGCGTGGGGCCCCCGGTTCCGCTTAGTGCGGATTACGGGTTGCCCGACGGTGGCCGAAGCCAGCGCCCACCGGCCAAAAAGACCAGCGGACCCGCCGCGCAGGGCGTTTCCACCCCCTCCTGTAATTTTTTAACGAGGTTTTCTTCCTCACGGCCCGAAAGCCTCCCCCCCAATTGTCGCCGCCCGGAGTCTCCACAGTCCACTCTGATGAACAGAGAAGTACCAGGATCCTCCAAGCGGCAACCCCCTGCTGGTTTTGGTCCGCGCCGGGTTTCCCCGGTACCTCCCATATCTGGGAGGCGTTCCCCCATCCGCCACCGGGGGGACGCGCCCGATGGGGGACCAGCAACCCCACACGGGCATCTTGCAACCCTACCTACCACTACCTAACCCTATCTAACCCTAACCATCTTCGGACTGTGTGCCCCGCCCATTGCCAAATTCTGATTTATTCAGGACCGACATTTTAATAAGCCATTACGAGTAAAAATAACGTAAATGCCATTTAAAAATTGCCTTATTCTTTTCCCACGAGTCACGACAATATTATTACCTAATAGTTAGGAATGACATCAAAACCATGGCGCGGTATCCAACTGTCTAGAATTTTTGATTTAATATCCTTTATAAAAATACCAAGTCTAATTGTTCAGTCTAGATAGGTCACGGGTTGGGTCTAGACACAGTTGATCTCCGTGATCAATTAGTATCGCGCCGTTTTAGTTGACTGACTCGGACATCGAACCCAAAGTCATATTTTATGGATCAATGAACTTTAAGAAAAGATTGAGTCTAAATTATAAATTTAGAACCCAATCATTTATTAAGATGCAGATAAATTTTCGTATTATGAATTTAATATTATAGTACCTATATATGGATTCCTAAATTTCCGTAACATATACTACATTGTAATTTGTGATATGTACCTACTTACCTATCGGTGCTAAGTGAAGGAAGTTTCTAAGTTTAAGTTTACTTAAGGATACATACATACCTCATAAAGATACATCTGTACAGCCTCCTGACTGGCAAAGAGTACCCCTAATAAGAAACCCAAAAAGGAAAAAAATAGAAAACTCACCCTCGCCAGAAAAAATTGAAACAAGCAACAGTTTTAGTGGATTAGTGGTCGATTTAACAGAAGAAAAGTCAAATGGACCAAAGACAAAGAAGCCCAGCAAACCTCCACCTATTATCCTATATGGTGTTGAAGATCTGAATAAACTAACTGAACTCCTGGAATCAGTTGTAGAGAAATCTCAGTTTAATTACAAAATTATCAACAGAAATCAATTAAAAATTTTGACCCATGATGTTGATATATACAAGATGTTAATATGTGTAATTCGAGAAAATGGTTTAATTGGACACACATTTAATAGGAAGGATAACAGAAATTACAGAATAGTAATTAGAAATTTACACTATACAACTCCTTTTCATGCTATTAAGGAAGCCATAGAGGAAACAGGAAATGTGGTGACAGGAGAAATAATAAATGCAAAGTTTGGTCCAGAAAAGAAACCTACCACCACTTTCTTCGCAAATCTTTTACCTGGCCCCAATAATAAGAAAGTTAAAGATTTAAAGGTCATATACCACCAAACAGTATCCATAGAAGATCCAAGAAAACGAAAAACAATAGTGCAGTGTCAAAGATGTCAACAGTATGGACATACAAAAAACTACTGCATGAAACCCTACCGCTGTGTCAAATGTGCAGGACCTCACAAAACCTCAACATGCACAAAAACTGATCGCAATACGCCAGCCATTTGCGCTCTATGCCTGGGTTCTCATCCAGCTAACTACAAAGGGTGTGAAGTGTACAAGGAAATCCTGAATAGGAAAACCAAAAACCAATATCCTACAAAACAAAGACAAGACCAACAAACATACAAAGACAGTAACACTATAAAATCTCATCCAATTAACTTGAATTCTGTCTCTGATAGACCACCACCCAATCAAAACACAAAAGAAAAGAAAACATATGCTGAAGCTACCAACTCAAGGCCACAAGAGTCCGATTCACAATCAAAATCATATAAAACATTAGAACAAATGTATATCAAGCAATCTGAAAAAATTGATTTTCTCCTTCAACAAATGAGTACTTTGCTGCAACTCATAACAACGTTAATTTCCAAGGTAGCAAAATAGATCTAAAAATAGGCACTTGGAACATTAATGGATTATCTCCCAACAAAGATGAAGTAGAAATACTACTTCATATGCACAAACTTGATATTCTTCTCATATCAGAAACCCACTTTGTTAGTAGCAGTTTGATAAAAATAAAAGGATATAATATCTACCACACAAATCACCCAGATGGAACTGCACATGGAGGAACTGCAGTCATCATAAAAGCAACAATAGAGCACTACGAACTACCACAATACAGCACTGAGCAAATCCAAGCAACTTCAGTATCTATTTCAGACAGAAAAGGCGATTTTAATATCTCAGCTGTTTACTATCCACCAAAACACAAAATATCTGAAGAGCAATTTTCAAAGTTCTTTGGTAGTCTTGGAAACCGCTTTGTTGTTGGTGGTGATTGGAATGCCAAGCACCTCCATTGGGGCTCCAGGCTAATAACCACTCGAGGAAGAAAACTAAAGAAGAGTGTAGAAAAAAACGTCCTTATTACTATTGCAACACCAGAACCCACACACTGGCCTACAGACCCAAATAGACTGCCTGATGTTCTAGACTTCTTTGTATCTAAGGGATTGTCTCGACTCTTCTTCACAATCAGTTCAACCTTAGACGGTTCCTCTAATCATATCCCAGTGATACTAACCATGAGTGCCCAAGCAATAACCAACATGAAAAAGCTACAACTTTACAACAAAAGAACAGACTGGGAAGAGTTTCGTAGTATAGTTAATGATGAGCTTCAACTACAAATAGCGCTCAAATCTAAGGAAGACATTGACAATGCTACTACTAAGTTTATGACTACAATTCAGTCAGCTTGTTGGAAGTGTACACCAGAAATCTCTAATTCTTCACCAAGACACAATGCAGTTCCATCCGAAATTAAACTTCTAATTATGGAAAAAAGAAGACTTCGGAGAGTATGGCACAATAGCAGGCATCCAGAAGACAAAACAGTACTTAACAAAGCAATTAAGGACCTTAAAGACACCATAGCGAAATCAAAGGATTCCTTAACAGAATCATACCTCGAATCTTTGACAGCAACAAGTGCTACTAATTACTCCCTTTATCGCGCTTGCAAAAACTTAAATCGGCCTGCAGATCCTAAGCCACCTCTCAGATTGGAGGGCAACATATGGGCCAGAAGCCATCAACAAAAAGCTGATGCTTTCGGAAACCATTTGGCCCAAATATTCACGCCAAATGAAACTGATCCTGACACTGATGAAACAGAAATAGAAGACGTCCTTGGTCAGCCTTTCCAATTGGATATGCCCATTACGCCAACAAACCCAAGTGAGATTATTAACATAATAAAACGTATGGATAGCAAGAAAGCTCCTGGCTTTGATCTTATTGATAAAAAAGTCCTATCAGAATTACCCAAAAAAGCCATGGTGTTCCTCTCCATTTTGTTTAATGGCATAATTCGTGTTGGCTACTTCCCAGCACTTTGGAAGGTCTCACAAATTATAATGATAGCGAAGCCTGGTAAACCTGTTCATGAAGTAACCTCATACAGGCCAATCAGTTTATTACCGGTGACATCAAAAATTTGTGAAAAAGTTTTGTTGCAAAGGCTTATGAAGGAACTCTGTTCAAGATGTATCATCCCAGACCATCAATTTGGCTTCCGCCAGCATCATGGAACTGTTGAACAAATACATAGGGTATGCAAAACAATTAGAGATGCACTTGAACACAAAGAATACTGCTCCTCTGCATTCCTTGATGTGCAGCAAGCATTTGATAAAGTTTGGCATACAGGACTACTATTCAAAATTAAATCACTACTACCTCATACATTCTTCGGATTATTGAAATCTTACCTGACCGATAGGATATTTCAAGTCAAGGAATTCGAATATACCTCTTCGTTTCACCCAATCACAGCTGGTGTGCCACAAGGCTCAGTGCTAGGTCCAATACTTTACACAATCTATACAAGTGACCTACCACAAGTAGATAATGTCACTGTGGCTACATTCGCGGATGATACTGCTGTTCTTGCTCGCAGTAAAAATCCTGATGAAGCCTCGGCTATTCTGCAACGTGGTCTAAGCGAGATTGACAAATGGCTGTCGAAATGGAGAATAAAAGCTAGTGGTACAAAATCAGTGCATATAACATTTACACTTCGTCGAGGAAACTGTCCTCCGGTCTCACTGCGGAACAATCAGCTTCCGCAAAGTGACGATGTCAGGTACTTGGGAATGCATTTAGACAGAAGGCTTACCTGGAAGAAACACATTCAAACTAAGAGGGATGAGATCTATCACCGATATAGAGGGCTGTACTGGATGCTTTCAAGGAAATCCAGACTTTCCTTAGATAACAAGCTCCTGATATACAAGACAATAATAAAGCCGATATGGTCATATGGCATAGAACTCTGGGGATCAGCATGCAACTCCAATATTCAAATTATTCAAAGAGCTCAAAATTACATTTTGAAACAACTATCCAACGCGCCATGGTTCTTGCAGATACCGGAACTCCATGAGCACTTAAATATTAACATAGTAAAGGAAGAAATTAAAAGCTATAGTTGCAACTACAAAACACGACTTACTAACCATCCTAATCGCCTGGCAGTGCAGTTGACAATGCCACAGGCGATCCGTCGACTAAAGAGAAAGCATATACTGGATATTTAGCTGTGACTCATGGAGTTTTCCCGCTGGGGAAGTTGTCTCCAATCAAGCCAATTTGTCCTCCAACCAATCTGCTCATAGTCTACCGACTGATCGCATGATAAGGCACAAAACAAAAAAAAAAAAAAAAAAAAAGTTTACTTAAGGGTGATCTTTTCAGTAGCCCCAAGTTTTACCAACTTTTTGGTCCGCATTTACAGATGAGATATACTTACCTACCTATTCAAGAGCAAGATGCGCAATGTTTAAATTAATATTTTAGAAAAAATAAAAATGATGATTAAGTAGCTTAGCTTGCTTAAAGTCCTTGAGAAACTAATTAATATTGGCAATTAATGTTTGCTCTGAAATTCATTATCAGGCATTTATGCTCTACGGCCTTCTTGGTTAATTAATTATAAGAAACATGGCGTATCAACTTAATCCCACGATTACTATGAGTCAGCCGATACGATCCAATAACGATAAAAATTCCAAATCACTTGAGAAAGATTTTACTTATCGTAATAAAGCCAAAAAAAATGAACTAAAGATACTTATTTAAAAAATGCACTGAACAGCTGTAACAAATATCAAATTACCTGTTCGAGTCGTTAACCTTTAAGGCTTTCAATAATAATTCGTCTTCAAAAACGAATAAGCACTTTCCACAGCGGTAATAGAGAATGAATTTGAATATCAGTCCTCTGTATTTAGAGCGTAGCAGTGGGGTTGAAAATTCCTATTTACCTGTTGGTGTGTCAAGGTTGAGGTCAGTAAGGCCAACGTGAGAGCCCTATCACCTGTCATTTGGGAGCGTACCTGTGGCAAGATGCCAGCCTAGTACAAGGCCAGCAGGAGTTATCAGGAGGTTATATTTCTCACCTGGCGCATGCGTTGTACCTGTTTTACCTGTAGAACTAACAACCAGTTTAGTGCGGTACCCGAAGGGTGCATTGGCGCACCCATTCCGGTTTTGTATCGTGAGGCTGTACGAGACATGAAAGGTCGAAGTTTATTGGTTTGGGCGTCCCCTACGCA
Organism: Melanargia galathea; assembly: GCA_920104075.1. NCBI lineage: Eukaryota > Metazoa > Arthropoda > Insecta > Lepidoptera > Nymphalidae > Melanargia > Melanargia galathea. The sequence continues at coordinate 11,182,439 of OV049875.1, forward strand.
TGCGCTCTTGCACACCTGTCTACAATTTCATTTGTGTATTTTATGATTGGCACGCGTCGATGCGGTCGTTGAGAGTCTTGAGACGTGTATAATTTTTTGCTTTGCATTCAAGTTTGCTAAGACGAGTTACATTTCGTACTTTAAAGTTCTCTGACTAGAACTTGCAAATAGGTCTACACTCTACACATAGTTTAATAGGTAGGTACGAGTAGTATTAGCAATATAAACTTTTAACCTTAGTTTTCCTTCTATATCTTAAAACCTAATAACCTAGGATGTGAAAATAATAGTTCCGCAATTACCTACCTAGGAACCCGGTGAACCCGGAACTAGGAACCTAGGAACCCGGTGAACCCGAAACTAGGAACCTAGGAACCCGGTGGTGAACGGTGAACCTACCTAAGAACGGTGAGTAGGTATGCCAGAAACACTATAATGCAATTAGCCGCGTTGTAGGTAACACAAATATTTACTTTCGGTCCTTTTGATCTTTTGAACGGCGTTGGTATCAAAGATGAGAGAGCTTTTCGGAAATTGTTATTAGTATTTCTTTACTAAGAGGCAAAGCACAGCTCAACTTTTATCGTTGTATCGCTTGATTTTATCGTCTTTTCTGTCTCTCCTCTCTACTAACTCTATATTATAAGTACAAGGCTAGTATCCTTTTAATTGGATCGGTAAATCAGTCGTGTTTATTAAAACGCATTGGTATAAAGTAATAATACTTTTAGTTTATTCACTTTGTTAAATAACTACCTACTGAAAATAAAGATTTCTAATGGAGAACAATCAAAACAATTTAAAACAACATTGTCACATCTTTTAGAATGAAAAATTACTTAGAAATATGTACCTATGTTAGTTCAGGTACATACCTAGACCCTGTAACAAAAATGGTCTGAAACTGAATTGTGTGATTTCCGTCATATTTTATTGTCTATATATTCTATTATATGTTATTGTCTATTATACAAATGTTCTATTTATATGTCGTATTCTATCACTTATGGAAGACCGACAAAAAAAACACGATCAACTGACATCAAAATATATGCCGAAACTTTTCTACAAATCCCAAATATTTAAATGAAAAATAAGAATAGATCCACTTGCACTAAGCCTGATATATTATCCTCGGCGGATGGAACACCGTGGTGGATGACTTCCTTCCCAGAAGCCCTTCGATCGGAAAGGACAAAAAGCTACTTTTTATTATCCTTTCTGGCGTTAGATTATGTGAAGACAGGTTTGTTTGATATTAAGTTGACCAAAAGCTAGAAGCCGCACAAGTTGATAATATGTTCCGGGACTTCCTTTAACCGAGCGAAATCTTCTAGGTATTCTATACATACAATAAAATCGTAGACTTGCCATATCTGTACATTAAAGATTTTTGCAAAATAATAACTGGGGGATGTTAGGGAGAAGTAATAGAACGTAAAAAAGCTATTTTTGAAATTTTTGTCTGTTTGTCTGTTTATCTATTTGTCTGTATGTTTGTGCGCGCATCACGTAAAAACTACTGAATGGATTGAAATGAAACTCGGCATGATTTAAGTTCATACTATGGAGTAACATATAGGATACTTTTATCCCGAAATTCAGTACGGTTCCCTTGGGAGAGGGGATGAAAGTTAAAATGTGTACTTAGCTGTAATTCGTTAATGGGTAGTCCGATTTCATTCATTCTTTTTTTGTTAGAAAGTAGATACTTTAAAAAATACCGGCTAATCTCTGAAAGGCTGGATCGATTTTGATAGGACTTTCACTGGCCGATGTTTACATTTTGATCTACCTAATCATCCGCCAGTGAACTTTTAACAGGTTTTAGCAAGGTACATACCTATGAGCTCAAAGGAGCTTAGGAAAAACATAATGATTCCCACGGGATTTTTAAAATCAATATCTACGCGAACGAAGTCGCGAGTGTCCGCTTGTAATAAAATATTTCGTAGAGTAATGGAATATTATTATTTAAATATTTAGTCGTAAGTACATTTGTTAGAATTATGATACCTAAAAAGCTGACTGACTTTACTTGAATCTTACCAACACAACAGGCAATGTCTGATACATATCATATGTATAATTTACCACTTACTGGTTTTAGACTACAAATATCGTTAAATTTGGTAAATATTTTGTTTGTTAGCTTTTTTTTTGTATATGTACATAAATAAATGTTCTAAGTAAGTATACTTACCATAGTAAAAGTAATTTTGTAAAATGTTTTACTTATACTTCGACTTTTAATTGTATGCAGTAATGTGAAGTTTCGTGGGTTGTCACTTTTTAACGAAAATAAAATAGGGATGGGGTACAGGTGATTGATTTGAATCATTCAATTATTTTATTCAAATTAAAGTTTTTATTTTAAGTAATTATTATATTTTATGTACAAAAGTTACATATATATATTTATATATACAGTATATATATAAATACGTATATCTTTAATATATAAAACAAAGTCTCGTTTGTTCGAATACTTATAACTCGAGAACGGCTGGACCGATTTTCATGGTTTTTGATTTGTTGTATTTGTCTTCGTCCCGAATAGCAGAATAACTGTTAAAAATATTGGAAAATTGACGAAAAAATAAAAGAAAAAACATTTTCCCATACAAAATGTTCATGGGTTTCGTAACTGTCAAACATTGAATGTTCATCCTGTCGATACGGAACTCTCTCACCCGTACCGATATAATTCTTCTGTACTTTTTCCTAAAGGGCTGGACTGATTTGGATGAAATTTTGTGGGTATATTTCAATGTTTCTCATTTTCACTTAAATTCTTACGCGGTTTTTTTTTAATAGAAGGTAAAAATGTATCCTCAGCATGCGATGTACTTGGCTGAGCATTCATTTTTTTATTTTATTGTGCTTTACAAAACCAAATGGCAAATTTTACAAAAATAATGAAAACCAAACACAACGTTACAAAAACTTAACAATTGGTAACAAATATAACGCGCAGTAGGCAAAATGGAAATAGTCACACTCAGAACGTAGAAATGAAAATGGACAGTGAAAAATGAAAATGTCGAATGACAAACGAGAAAAATGGCGACAAAATAATATTCGCCGAGCGTCAGTGTCAACAGCGTCAACAGCAGCCTGAAAAAGCGTAACCTCGGTCATCGGTGTTTAAAAGAATCGACATAAAGAATCTTTTTAAAGGACTGCCTGAAAAAAAGGAGTATATTGTTTTCAGGGTTCATGTACATATGTTTGTATGTTGTACCATAACTTCTATATATGCCGGAACCGATTTTGATGAATAAGGTAGGTATCGTTAGAATCTTTAGCTTATTCTAGGTGACATAGGCTAGTAAAATTTAAGAAAAAATGATGTGATGACCATGGTCCCGCATTAAAGACTAAAGTTGAAAAAAAATAATTAAAAAGCAGATTAAGTTCATAATCATTATCTATTTTTTTTATTCAACTACAAGTTAGCCCTTGACTGCAATCTCACCTGATGGTAAGTGATGATGCTGTCGAAGACGGAAGCGGGCAAACTTGAGAGAGGTATGCATACCCCTGATCGGTTTTTACACGGCATCGTACCGGAACGCTAAATCGTTTGGCGGCCGGCCGGCACAGCTTTGCCGGTCGGGTGCTAACCAGCCACGGCCCACGGTTAAAGCCTGCCACCAGATAGGACCAAAGACAATTTAGAAATTATAAAATCCCAACTTGCCCCTGCCGGGAATCGAACCCGGGACCTCCCACTTATAAGCGCTTACGAGCACGAAGTAATCAATGTAAAAATATTAATATTATGTATTGTAAATAAAATAAATTAAAAAAATAAATAAAAAAAAGACCAAAACCACTGCGCCAGGGAGGTCAAAATCATCTAGAAAATTATAAGTAGATTCCAAAAATATGTAAATATGTTATTATAATGTTAAATATATTTTTTTCTGAATAACTAGTAGGTATTCTTTTAAAAATATTTTTTTTTTTTGTAATAAAAGGGCAGTAGCAACTTAGCATGTTAACTATGACAGATATCGTCAGTTCACACATAGGCTGTTATTGCAATAGAAATAGTACTTCTTACTTTTTTTTTCAATTAAAGCTCATATAATTAATTGTACCAATAGGATGCGTTTGCCACAAAAAGTCAAGATGACAAAATTGTTAATTTGGCTTTTATACGTAGGAGCCATCGATTTACTTAATAGATAAATAAAATTATGATGATAATGAAAGAGTAATTTTGTACGAAACTTTTGTGAATGAAATTGAATGAATTGAACGTATCACATCACTATAGAAATGGGGTTGGCAACATTATTTTACGAAATGACATTAGGAAACGTCAGATTACTGCAGATAATTAAAAGTTTGACTATAGTTGAAGTGAGACCCTGACTGTTGACACGTGGGCGGCGCGGCTCGGCGGCGGAAATGTTATATCGGCCGTCCGTTCCATATCACGTGTTGTTCACACTCCAACACTCCTCCACCGTTATGTCATTCTGGTACAATGTTAGCCGGCAAGAACAAATTTGAATAAAAAAGACATTTTTTTTACTCTGCTGTTGTAAATTGATAAAAAATCGTACTAAACTTAAATTGGGACAATTCTACAAATCGAAAAATACATGAGAATTAACTATTTTGAATGAAATTGACGAACAAGAGATACGAATTAATTTTTAAACATAACAAATCGAACCGATTGAAACCTCGCACCAATTTAACAAAGCAGAAATTATAAATTCCCAAATTGACCATGCCGGGGATCGAACGTAGGACCTTCCACTTATACCTTCCACAACCGTAACTACTGCGCTATGAAGGTTTTACCTAGTCTTAGAAAGCGTTATTTACATTTTATCAATTTAAAAAATATCGGAACCCAAGTCTCCCCTTAAGAAAAGATTCCACGAGTTAACAAAAACACAACATAAAACTTCTACTACCTATATTTCATCAAGTGTCATCGTTTTTTTAGCGTTCACAATTATAATTATATATAATTATATGTTCACAAATATAATATAGTCCGAATAAGGTTTTTAGAGGGAAAGAAAAATTTAAAAAGTTACCTGAAAAATTGGAAAAGTCGGTAAAAATTGAAAAGGCATTCTTTGGAGGCTGCCGCTTAACCGATCTTGACGAAATTAAGCATAGAGGTAGTTCACATTCCAGACATGGACTAGTATTTAGTACTTCTATTACTACTTCATTTACTACTTCATACTATTTACTACTACATTACTATTTACTACTTCATACTATGGAGTAACATATAGGATACTTTTTATCCCGAAATTCAGCATGGTTCCCCAGGGAGAGGGGATGAAAGTCAAAACGTGTATTTAGCTGTAATTCAATAACGCGTGGTCCGATTTCATTCATTCTTTTTTTGTTAGAAAGTAGATACTTTAAAGATTACCGACTATTCTCTAAAAGGCTGGATCGATTTTGATGGGACTTTCACTGCGGATGTTTACATTTTGATCTACTCAAACATTCACCAGTGAACTTTTAACAGTTTTTAGCACGATATGAGCTCAAAGGTGCTTAGGAAAAACAAAATTGTTTCTACGGAATTTTTAAAAACCAATATATATCCACGCGAACGAAGTCGCGGGTGTCCGCTTGTAATATATAATAATATATGGGACGTTCCTGGTTATTATCATTAACCAATGTTACCTATGTTAAATTGGAAAGTGATATCTACTCGTATTAAAGTTATGGTTTAATTTAACTTTACGGGTATCTTATATGAACAAAATCTATACATATAATAAAATCGTAGACTTGCCGTATCTGTACATTGAAGATTTTTGCAAAATAATGACTGGAGGATGTTAGGGATAAGTAATAGAACGTAAAAACGCTATTTTTGAAATTTTTGTCTGTTTGTCTGTTTATCTGTTTGTCTGTATGTTTGTGCGCGCATCACGCATCATCATCTACTGAATGGATTGAAACGAAACTTGGTACGATTTAAGTTCATATACTACGGAGTAACATAATACTTTTTATCCCGAAATTCAGCATAGTTCCCTAGGGAGAGGGGATGAAAGCCAGAACGTGTATTTAGCTGTAATTCAATAACGCGTGGTCCGATTACATCCATTCTTTTTTTGTTAGAAAGTAGATACTTTAAAGATTACCGACTAATCTCTAAAAGGCTGGATCGATTTTGATGGGACTTTCACTGGCGGATGTTTACATTTTGATCTACCTAAACATCTGCCAGTGAACTTTTAACAGTTTTTAGCATGATATGAGGTCAAAGGAGCTTAGGAAAACAAAATTTTGGAGTAAAAGTACAGGATTTTGAAAAACCAATATATATCCACGCGAACGAAGTCGCGGGTGTCCGCTTGTAATATAATAAAACTGTAACAGATCCAATTCTGTACATTGAAGATATTTTGAAAATTTTCTTTGTAGGGCACTCTATAATCGATACTGAATCCAAAACTGTAATTTTTTTCATTTTTGTCTGTCTGTCTGTCTGTATCTTGGCCCCGCATCACGCCGAAACTACTGAATGGATTCGAATGAAACTTGGTACAATTTGAGTTTATACTCCGAGGTAGGACATAGGATAATTTTTATCCCGAAATTCACCACGGTTCCCTTGGGAGAGGGGATGAAATTTAAAACGTGTATTTAGCTGTAATTCATTAACGCGTAGTTCGATTTCTCTCATTCTTTTTTGTTAGAAAGGTAGTATTTTATATATTGTCCCGTAAATATTTCAAGGTCATAGGTTTTTTAGTTCAGAAAAGACAGACATTACAACCCTCAGTATCGGGTTCAAATAACTTGGGACCCGGATCTTTGAATGCACGGCTTATTTTAAACTGGTGTGCGTTTAAATTTATGCGGTCTGTCTATTTGTTCCAGCTAATCTCCGAAACGGCTGGATCGATTTTAACGGAACTTTCAATGGCAGATAGATGATGTTATAAGGAGTAACTTAGGTTACATTTAGTTTAGGTACATAAAAGAATTATGGGATCCGATCCGATCCTATATAAAACCTATAAACACGCGAACGAAGTCGCGGGGGTCAGCTAGTTATAAATAATGCTAAAGTGTGACTGTTTGTCTCATGCCTTTACCACCGAGTTTAACCAATTTGATGGGCACAGGTAAATAGCTAGCATATCTTTAAGACGGACATAGCTGTTTTATCCCAGTAAAATATCTTAGTAATACCCAATACGTTTATTGTAGTCCCAAGCGGTTAACAGAAATTAAAAAAAATTGACGCAAGCAAAATCTCGGGCAACATATATTTTTTTTATAGTAATAAGTATCAACAATCCAAACTTATAGCTTGCCGTACTTTATATAGGTACTTACTTACATATAATAAATTATTATCAATAGACAGACCTTTAACGAATCAATAAAATCATTTTGAATAATATTTAAGAATATAAATTTTTGGTAAAACCGATAGGTTGCATATTTTTTTGAATTACATTCTTCTCTTTTATATTATAATTATTAATTACAAGCGGACACCCGCGACTTCGTTCGCGTAGATAGTGGTTTTTAAAAAACCCGTGAGAATCATTTTGTTTTTCCTAAACTTCTTTGAGCTTATACTTTGCTAAAAACTGTTAAAAGTTCACTGGCGGATGTTTAGGTAGATTAAAATGTAAACATCCACCAGTGAAAGTCCCATCAAAATCTGTCCAGCCTTTCAGAGATAAGCCAGTAATATTTAAAGTATTTCCTTTCTAACAAAAAAAGAATGAATGAAATCGGACTACCCGTTAACGAATTACTTTTAAGTACACATTTTAACTTTCATCCCCTCTCCCAAGGGAACCGTACTGAATTTCGGGATAAAAGTATCCTATATATGTTACTCCATAGTATGAACTAAAATCATGCCGAGTTTCATTTCAATCCATTCAGTAGTTTTTACGTGATACGCGCACAAACATACAGACAAACAGACAAAAATTTCAAAAATAGCTTTTTTACGTTCTATTACTTATCCCTAACATCCCCCAGTTATTATTTTGCAAAAATCTTCAATGTACAGATAGGGCAATTCTACGATTTTATTATATGTACCTACCTAAGTATAGAAGATATAGAAGATAATTTATTATGCATAATTTGTAAGTATATGTAAAACACGAGTCAATTTATGGTATAGACCTCTGCTTATATCTAATCCCCATAATCTGCTAAAAAATAAATATGAACCAACAACTTTATGGTTAAACTAATATCGTAATTACAGATTACTATAATCATTAGATAATTTAAAAGATGACAGTGTAAACACGCTAAACATGTTAATTTAATATCTTCCCCATCATTCCACGCCCCACATCATTTACCATGGGGCAAGATTATCCGATCTACGTGTGTGATCCCGGGAATAGGTATGCGTGAAAAAGGGATGAAAATACGTTTTTCTCTTTTACTCCTTAATACCCTGTGTAACCTTTAGAGCTCTAGAATTAAGTTAGTCGCGACATGTTTAGAAAATAGAAATTATACCGATATATGGGATATTGGTCCATAAAGCAAAACGAATAGACGTTAGAAGCCTACATTAGCCACGTGTGGAGTGTGTTAGAAAAAAAAACCAGCGTTTGCTTAGCAAATTCTAATCTCTACACATATTCGTAAACCAGGATAGCAGAAGGGAATAGGAAGCAGTCTCACGTATGTCTCCGTGTGGGACATAACACACTCCATATACACACACGCATTGCATATCCAAGGGGTTGTCGTGCATGCTCCCTAACCTACAACACACAAACAAGTTCACACACCTGTAGGAGCGTTAACGCATCCCTATCTAAGCAGGAGTGAAAGAGATCAAGTGACAACTAGCAGGTCAAGCGTTAGAGGGAGTTAGATATCCCGTTCGGTTTGCGGTGGACGCTAAGAACAAGTTCGAGTCTGCGCATCTTGACTTTATTTTAAGGGTGGCACCCGTTTACTGTTCCTTAAGTCTGGGTGCCTGGTAGTTGTTTTCCATTTTAGGACAAAACTTGATAAAAAAGGGCAATTGGGTAAGGGACCCAAGGGGGATTCTCAGAGGCTCTTTGCTAATGACGCCTTTGCAACGGTTCTGAAGGGTGCGTAGGGTATATGAGCGAGTGCGTAGCGTATTTTTATGAGTGTGTGTAGAGACTTCAATGAAGAAAAAGGCCTGCTAGTTTCAAGAACTTTATGTGAATAATTGTAGATAATAAATAATATGGCAAGAATTAGGTACCACAAACGAATTGAACTTTAATCCTATTAAGGATTTGGATAAAAATAAAACAAAAGTAAGTATATAATATTTTAGGCCGTAGGTAGTTCACCACGCTGGCTAAGTTCGGATTAGTAGACTTCACACGCCTTTGAGAACATTATGGACAGCTCTTAACCCTTAAATAGATTTTGTCCGTTCCAAAGGACGTATTCATAAAACGCACACAAGTGTAATTTGAAGTAACTCCCGTGTGATTTGCGTGGTACGTAGCCTTTATGAGGCTTATCTCTTTCCTTTCTTAGTAGTGAGAACAGGCATGCACTAGACGCGTGACCAGCACCAGTCATTCGAAAAATTGTAACGGCCGTAACGTTTTGTGCTCTTCATAAAAAAATTGATAAAGTAAGTAATACTTCGTTTTACATAATTTTTATTTGTTCATAGGATTAAATAATAGTTAAATGATTGTCTAAAGTAGTTATTTTGCTAAAATTATTTACAATTTTGTGTTGATACGTGAATAAATCTAAGTGTCACTTAAAACTGACATTGCCTGTAATCCCTTCAAAGTTGTAATTTTTCTGTTTGTCACTTAAAACGGACGTTGCATGTAAATGCTTAAAAGTTGTGCTCTTAATGTTTGTCAAATATAACGGACAATGCCCACAATTCGAACCGTAATATTTATTATTTATTGAACAAAACCTTTCACTTTTTTACCTTTTGTCATATTTTTCAGTGATATGGCAGGAAAAATTGGAGATCTAAGCAAATTCTTGCACTTGTACCTCCTTTAGACTCTGAAGATTCCGATTTGGAATCTGATGACGATGAGGAAAGAAGAATAGAAGGACGTAAGTTTTTTCTCAATGCTCGTAGTGACTCATCACCAACCTCATCACCTGTAAGATATGTTTCTCCTGGCGTTTACGACTTACTTGAAGATCTTAGCGACTGCGATGACATAGATCATGAACCAGGTAATTCTAGGCGGAACGAAGATATCAGTGATACCTATGTAAGTCAAACCACACAGTCACTAAATACAGAATTTTCACCACTCGTAGCTATCCCTTCAAATCTACCACCATGCTATGTACCGGAAACACCTTTGACGAGTTCTGTAGGGACACCATTTACATCAAGAGTAAGGACACGTCGAACCAGACAAACAGCAAATATTGAGTCATCTCCAATGCTACCACCGTCCATTTTACCTGCTTGTAGAAAGCGCAAAATGAAACATCTAGAGTTTTCATTTAAGAAATTAAATACACTGGAGCCATCGAAGTGGATACTGGTACCAGCTTTGCAGAGCGGCATTATCTCCCGAAGGATATTTCAAAAAATGTTTTGGTGAAGATTCACTTCAATTTATTGTGGATATGACCAACCTGTATTCAGTACAACAAACTGGTAGATCAATATGTGTATCAAAAAAAGAAATTGAAATACTACGTCTTGGTATTGAGATAATTATTATGGGTATCGTAAGAATGCCAGCTATTGAAGATTATTGGAGCAATGATCTTAGATTTGAGCCCATTGCATCTGCCATGCCTGGTATATGTCTATATTTGCCCAGCTATTAGATATTGCCCTTAACAATAGCTGGTTGTTGCACTGACGTGATTGCTCGCAACTTTCAGAGAAAAAATTGCCACTGAAAAAGTTTTGCATGCAGATTGCTCTTGCGCTTATCAAAGCCAATATGAAATCCCTGCTCCAAAGAGTAACACTCGATTATGAACCTGATGTAATCACTAAGCCTTTCCTACCACGGCCTATAAATGAAGTGCGTTTTGATTGCTATGATCATTTTGTTATCTTCACTAAACAGGGTCGTTGCCGTCTGTGTAAGAATGGGAAAACCACGATTCCGTGTTCTACATGTAATCAAAGGCTTTGCTGTACACCAAAAAAAAAATGTTTCTTTTTATTCCATAAGGAAAAGTAAAGAGTAATTTGTTTGAGTATTTTTATGAGTAAAAGATTTTAGTTTTTTGTTTAAGGATTTATTTTTTATTAAAGGATTTATATTAAAATAATGTATGTGTTATAGTAAATGGTACCTAAATAATAATACTATGTCAAAACTAGTAATTCATTAAAGTTTTTGTTATTTTAACTATTTGTTGTCTAAGAATTATTTTTTAAGTTAAATTGGCAAAGTCCGTTTTGTGTGACGAATGTCGAATACCCATAGTGTATACATTCATTGGCAATGTCATTTATAAGTGACATATGAAAAACTTATGAAAATACTTATTTTTTTGAAAATTTACACAGTATTTTTCTTTTCCCTCCCAAATACGATATATAATCAGAACTTAACCAAAAAAACAACACGAGGAACTTAGTGTGCCCATTTAAGGGTTAAGCATGCAGATTTCTCCACGATGTTTTCAATCACCGTTGAAAGCAACTGATATAGGTATTTTAATGCTTTTAAAACGCACATATCTCCGAAAAGTTAGAGGCGCATGTCGTGCGTATCAAAAGCGATTCATTTTAGAAAAAGTAGTGCATAGCCTTTATTATGTAAGGTACCTATGTCTCTATATCTTTTCTTATTATTTGAATTAAAATACCAGGTTGTGCATGGCTCATCGAGCTCGTTGTTTGGAAACGGGGACGAGTCAACAGACCGCGAAATACGGTCATTATGCGAACGATCCGAATATGTACAGTGTACACTTACTTTTGCATACGATATATAATGACTTTATTTACCAATACTAACTAGCTATCTATAAGGGCCTTACGAGAGCTCAGAGGTCTCAACGGACACTGGAGAGAGCCAGGATTGAAGTTTCTCTCCCTGATTAATTCAGAAACGAAGATATACGTAGAACAAACTGCCCCCGATTATTATCTAGGTCTAGGAGCTATATCAATCATTGCTGCAATTTTAATTGTGATGATTGTCTGAAATAATTTATGTTATTCTATAGCAACAATTTTAGCCAAAAGCGAGAAAGTATTGGTGTATGCCATCGTCACACGCAATCATTTTTAAATAATCAACCCCTAGAGTAAGTGAGATAGCTCAACAATTCCCAAAGAACCGATAGACGTTGGGGTCCAAAGTGCGGTCTGGAAAACTCAGTGTTGGAAGACAATCGCAGGGAGTCGGCACTGCGACAAGACCGCGATGTTTCTCTCAAAGAGACCTCAAATGTCCACCTGTGGACAGACTGTGGAGCTACCTATCGCTGTTCGACTCCCGCCTATCTTTTATTAATTGTATTCTCTAGCCATATCATGAACGCTACTACTTACATGACTGCGTAATCAATAATTAATAATAATCATATAGGTACATGATTACATCGCTGACTTAATATTACTTATTAGTTAGTTATGTTTGGAAGATCTCCATATGAATCAAAGAATGCTTGTTTTTTGATAAAATAAAACGTTGATTCCCAGTGTTTATGATATGGAATGCCACGAATTCTTCCGAGCGTTGCAATGAGTGTAAAATGCAAAATTAGCACTTCTCTCTTCAACTTCCGTGCACCATTACTGGGTGTGTGCTGTGTGCATTACAACTTTGCGCTCCGTTATTGTCTGTCGGTATACCCCTTAAAGGCAAATGTAGAGGGCATACATATATTTTATCATACGGTAGCTGTGTTATCCGCGATTTTGATCAAAATCGGTGTTTTGATCGCGATGGGTCCTTAACGCCCCAAATTAATAACTTGTACTTATAATGTAATCCAAAATCTAATCGAAAACTGAATCCAAATATATGTTTAAATCACCTAATCAATCCATATATTAGTGGATCGCAATGTATTTATATATTTATTTATTTACTAGCTGACCCCCGCAACTTCGTTCGCGTGTTTATAGGTTTTATATAGAATCGGATCGGATCCCATAATTCTTTTATATACCTAAACTAAATGTAGCCTGTTACTCCTTATAACATTGAAAGTTCCATTAAAATCGATCCAGCCATTTCGGAGATTAGCTGGAACAAATAGACAGAACGACAAACATAAATTTAAACGCACGCCAGTTTAAAATACGCCGTACGTACAAAGATCCGGGTCCCAAGTTATCGGAACCCAATAAATGCCTGTCATTTCTAAACTAAAAAACCTATGACCTTGAAATATTTACGGGACAATACTTAAAGTACTACCTTTCTAACAAAAAAAGAATGAGTGAAATCGAATAACGCGTTAATGAATTACAGCTAAATACACGTTTTAACTTTCATCCCCTCTCCCAAGGGAACCATGCTGGATTTCGGGATAAAAAGTATCCTATAACCTACCTCGGAGTATAAACTCAAATCGTACCAAGTTTCATTCGAATCTGTTCAGTAGTTTCAGCGTGATGCGCGGCCAAGATACAGACAGACAGACAGACAGACAGACAGACAGACAGACAGACAGACAAAAATGAAAAAAATTACAGTTTTGGCTTCAGTATCGATTATAGAATGCCCTCCAATAAAAATTTTCAAAATATCTTCAATGTACAGAATTGGATCTGTTACAGTTTTATTATATTATAGATTAGGACTACCAAAAATTGTTACATCAATGAAAATCTTAAAAAAAATTATACAAATATACATAATTAGATGTACAACTTATTATAGGTGTCACCGCATTTACCAAAAAAAATTAAAATTAAAAATTAAAATTAGAATTAAAAATTAAATTTAAAAAGTTTGAGAATGTAAAATAATTGTTTTATGTACTTATCTAATAAATGACTTAAAATGACAATAATATTTAATTAAAATGACAATAATAAACAACAATAATTATCAACACTAGCAATTAAGAATTAACTTAGCATTAACTTAGCATCTCAACAATCTTAATGTTTGTTTTTTAAACTTCGGTAATGTGTCGTTAAATATATCCACCTCCATGCAGATTGAATTATATGATTTAGAAAGTCTGGATATTGCGGAAAATTGTTTAAGGTTGGTTCTCGGGGTTGGTTGGTGTAGTAGACCGGTTATTTGTCTCAGTGTTCTGCTTGGAACTCTCAAGTTGATTGTTTGTAGAAGAGGTGGACAGTCGATTTCATATTATATATTATTAATTACTAAGTATTTGGTAAACACTTTTCACTTTACTACTGAGTATGTAAGATCTTGTAGATTTTGGATAGGATATCAATATCTACTAGTATTATAAATATGAAAGTGTGTCTGTGTGTCTGTTAAACTAGACATTAGCTTGCATTCCGGAGATGAAGATTGGATATTACTTTTTATCCCGGAAAATCATAAAGTTCCCATGCGATTTTTAATAAACCTAAATCCATGCGAATGTAACTTCGCGGGCATCAGTTAGTTTAATACAGATATTATTCGTGCGAAAGGGTGTCTGTATGTCTGTTATCATTTCACGGCTCAAGCACTGTATCGATCTTGACGGATTTTGGCACGGAAATAGCTTTTATCTCGGAGACAGACACAGGCTACTTTTATTCAGGAAAATCAAAGAAATTCACTTACAGTATAATATGTACCTACATAGCATCTACAGCTAAATTTTCATAAATGCACCTCATATTTTGATCGAACAAAAATCTGAACTCGAATCGAAATAAGCATTCATAACTATCATAAGATATAGAATTATTATGACAGACGATTTCATTAAAAGCTCCCCAAAAGCTCTTGACTTTTCGAACCCGCGTCGAAATCGACAAATCTAACAATTTCGTTTTATGATTTTCCGTTACGTATTTTTTGAAATCAGTTTGTCGGCAAGTCAGTGGTGACTTAATACTGCCTTCATGTAAATTGTTTTTATAATACATACCTATATCTGTACTGACTAATTATTTTTATATAAGTACTGACTTTCCGACGAAATCCCTCTATTAGTGACAAATATTACATTGTTCAACTTTTTGTTTTTAACCGACTTCAAAATAACCGGTCAAGTGCGTGGCGGGCCACGCGCAGTGTAGGGTTCCGTAGTCACAATCCTCGAAAAACAGATATAACTCCTTAACCTGTGAACCCTACTTAGCCGTGATAGTTTTCCTTTAAAATTGATTATATACCCTACTGCTGTGAATTTTTTCAAGTTCCTATATACTGCCATTTGGCTGATAGAGGGGGGGGACACTTGACTCTAATAAAAATTTGCACTTTAAAACATCATATTTTACAAACGGATCTAGAAATCGAAAAATGATGTTCCCACACCCACAGTATTTTTAAAAGACCTATTCAACGATACCCCACACTATGGGGTAGACGAGAAAAAAAATATTCATCCCCACTTTACATGTAGGGGAGCTACCCTAAAAAAAAATATTTATCAAAATTTTATTTCACCACTTTGTCGGCGTGATTAATATTTATACTCATGCCAAATTACGGATTTCTAGCACTAATAGTCTCTGAGATTAACCGAGGACGGACGGACAGACGGACAGACGGACAGACGGACAGACGGACAGACGGACAGACGGACGGACATGGCGAAACTATAAGGGTTCCTTGTTTACTACGGAACCCTAAAAAGGAGGTTCTGTATTCGATCCGTATGTATGTATGTATGTATGTATGTATGTATGTATGTATGTATGTATGTATGTAAGTATGTTCGCGATTATCTCTGCAACTAATGAACCGATTTTGATGATTGTTTCACTATCGTAATCTACACACTTTTAGTATATAACACATCGAGTTATCATTCTTACGTACGAAGTTATAAGCATAAATGTACACATATGTCACTAATATGTTCTCTGAGATTGCCAGACCTATTGCTGAAGTCTGATATAGCTATTCTGTCCAAAGACTTCACTCTGCTACACCTACGTAACATTAACCTTTTGCAAAAACTTTTGGGCTGAGGTCAATAACAGCTGCATATAGAGTGGTTCCTTGGAGTTTGTGCACGGTTACGCGTATTTCCATTCTATACAAAGCCAAACCGCATGGGTGTGAAACTGGTCGCTTAAATAGATTGTAAATTACTTTTTAATCAAGGTCTTCCAAATTATACACGAGTAGTACGCATACAAACTAATCTTGTATAGATCGGAGGTTAGGTTAGGTTGGGTTAGAACATTATAAAACCATACACTTATAGTATGACACAAAAAATGTATATGTCACAGGATAATTAATAATATTATATAGATCATTATAATCTATTTTACATAGTTCTCATTTGTATTATTATTATTATTTATCACTAAAAAGCATAAAATAATTTTTTTCACAGAAAAATGAACCGACTTCAAACGTTTCGAACTAAAAAGTTTAAAATAATTTTTTATTCATTTAGATTGACGATTAAACTACCTAACTCAAATGATATATAATTTTTTGGAGTCGGCGCCAAACCACATTCAATTCGTGTAAGTAAAATCAGAGTATCCACTTTTGAATGCGAGCGCGGTGAACCATAATAGTCGCGGAGGGTGAGGCTGCCCGGGACGCGGGGAGCACATTTTAGACTTGAAAAATATGAGTCATTTGGCGCCGACTTCAAAAAATTATATATCATTTGAGTTAGGTAGTTTAATCGTCAATCTAAATGAATAAAAAATTATTTTAAACTTTTTAGTTCGAAACGTTTGAAGTCGGTTCATTTTTCTTTGAAAAAAATTATTAAATATTTAAGTAGTTTTAACTGCTGAAATTTCTATCAGCATAACTTACTTAATCGTAAAGCTTCGAAATATTCTCGACGCAAGCGTTTGCTTAGCAACCTAAAATTTATCATTTTTAAAGATTATTTAGTAAATCGATTTTTTTTAATTTGTGTTAGTTATACGAGTTGATCATTTAAATAATTATTATTTAATTTAAATGACACACAAAGTCTGTGTTTGACCTAAACTGCATCGCGAAGTGTGTGTGCAGCAAGCACGCAAGTGAGCGCCGCCGCCGCCGCGCCGCGCCGGTTCTGTTTGCGTAACTGTCAACGTTGACAACTTGGCATAATATTGATGTAACCGCTATAACCAATATTTACCCTCTCTCAAGAAACAGAGCGTAGTAAATGGTGTTTTATCTTTCAATTGGTTATAGACTAAATGCTTGTCCTCAATCACTCCCGCGGTATAAAGTTAGGATCAGGTTAGGATGCATAGTTTAATGTTTATTCATTTATGTGTAACCTATCTTAAGTCGGTTTCAGTTTATCCTAATCTATGTAGATGGAGCACATTTTACTATAAGATACTAGTTACTTAATTCACTTTTGATTAAGATAGTATTTCTATAACTGAGCGCTCACTTATTTTTAACTTAGGCTCGGTCAAAATTCAAAAGTATTTGATTGCATTTACAAGTATAAATTAGAAATTTAAAAAACCCCCGACATACGCCATTTTGTGGCAGCGGCCATCTTGGATTTGCAATAGTGCTATTCTACTACTCAAGCCCTTTCATTTGATACCTATATTAAGGTAGTTGTGAAAAAATGTGTAATCCGCCATTTTGTGGCGGCGGCCATCTTGGACCGATTTTCTTCAAACATAGCTAACAACACTCTCGACTAAATCACCTTTCAAACAAAAAAAACCGCATTCAAATCGGTCCATCCGTTTGAGCGCCACAAGGGAACAGACAGACACACACACACACACACACAGACACGTCAAACTTATAACACCCCGTCGTTTTTGCGTCTGGGGTTAATAAGAATAAGAATAAAGAGAATTTCAAGCTTGAGCTTTTTTTTTAGGCGCTATGGCTGCTAGAAGCTACATTCTAAGACAATAGGTAGTTGTCTATGCAGTGAGCCCAGTTTAAAGATTTTTACAGATTAAGTAGGTACCTAGTTACGTAATACAAAGGTCCATTGATCCATTATTAAAGTAGGTACATAACTTTGTAGAGCTTTCATTGCTTTCAGCTTAGGCATTCAGTAAATTATGTGATTTGTCTCTACATACCTACTCGTACCTATGTACAACTACAGTGTACCTACATCTCTTCAAAAATGTTGATAAAAAACTTTAATTTCTCACAGTTTCCCCAACAGCTACAATTAACAATATATCACAGACGAGAAGTTTTATTATTATAATTAAATACTATTCACGAAACTTTAATAAGAGGGTATAAAAGATTCCCTTTCGATGGAATTCTCGACAAGCGGGTCCCGAAGGAATGCGCCACTATCCCTTTCGTATTCCCCGTCCTTATCTGACACGTAGCAAGCTGTCCGTACTCGTTAGCAATGATTAATGATTTATTTTTTATTCAAAACTTATTTATTTCTATCCTAACGTTGTTTACAATTACCCTTTGGAACAACATGTGTTCGTTTGTTGTACGTGAAAAGCTCTGTATGAAGGCTCCGAGGGAGCAGCTTTGCAGCGTGTAAATTGGACACATTCTATGTGCTTATGTTTTCCTAGTACTCGAGGTGAAACGAGTATTACGTCACCCAAGGACGACTTTCTAAGAGGCTAAATGTGGGCAAAAGAATAAAAAATAATGATCATCTCTTTTCTTTATAAGCCAGAGTTAAGAATTACTTCTTCTCTTTATGAGCCAAAGTAAAGTTTCTCAAATAAAACTTTAAACAACTAATATAGGTACTTTAAAGCACTATAAATCAGTATTTTTTGTGGGTTAAGATTACAACATAAACATTTAACATTTTAACTAACACGGCTATTAATAATTAACGGTACAAATTAATTAAATTGAAGTGTATATCTGTGATTTCCAAGTAACCGGCTCATGATTACTGTCTGTCTTTTTGTTAACTCAAAATTCGGATCATAGGAATGTCTGAACCGATTTTAACGTAACTTTCTCTCAAAGGACGCATAGTCCTTTGGTGAGATCTAGGCTTTTTATACTGTGAAAATAAAGCGTTATATCTGATCATATAAACTAAACTCACGCGTGTGCGTCAATATCAAAGAGAGAATAAATAAAACAACATGTGAGGTAAGTAGGTTCCGAATGAAGTGTGGTACCTACCAAAGTTCAAACAGATAAACAAGAACTTCCGATCTAGTTAAGAATTGAGCACGAAGGTTGAGTATGTATGACGGTGTAAGCAAACGTATGCACATACTTACTCGTAGAGCTACATCAGTGGTTATGATAACGTATACACAGTATCGTATTCTTTATTGCTAAGGTTCGGGAACTCAAATGGTTATGGTTTTCTTGGCATAATCGGTTGGTTTCCAGCCCTCCCCGATTGTCAAAGAACTTCATCAATCATTGCTACAATCTTAACTGTGGTGATTGGCTGAATTTATGGTATCCTCGCTGCAAAAATGCATTTTAGCCTATGGGCTACAAGTAGGTATAAATTGAAAAATTAAAAAAAAACCCCGACATTCGCCATTTTTTGGCGGCGGCAATCTTGGATTTACATAGTGCTATTTTATTAGTCAAGCGCTTTCATTTGATACCCATATTAAGGGAGTTGTGAAAAATATGTAATCCGCCATTTTGTAGCGGCGGCCATCTTGGATCGATTTTCATCAAACATAGCTAACAACACTCTCGACTAATTCACCTTTCAAACAAAAAAAAACACATTCAAATCGGTTCACCCGTTTGAGCGCTACAGGAGAACAGACAGACACGTACACACACACACACACACACACACACACACACACACACACACACACACACACACACACACACACACACACACACACACACACACACACACACACACACACACACACACACACACACACACACACACACACACACACACACACACACACACACACACACACACACACACACACACACACACACACACACACACACACACACACACACACACACACACACACACACACACACACACACACACACACACACACACACACACACACACACACACACACACACACACACACACACACACACACACACACACACACACACACACACACACACACACACACACACACACACACACACACACACACACACACACACACACACACACACACACACACACACACACACACACACACACACACACACACACACACACACACACACACACACACACACACACACACACACACACACACACACACACACACACACACACACACACACACACACACACACACACACACACACACACACACACACACACACACACACACACACACACACACACACACACACACACACACACACACACACACACACACACACACACACACACACACACACACACACACACACACACACACACACACACACACACACACACACACACACACACACACACACACACACACACACACACACACACACACACACACACACACACACACACACACACACACACACACACACACACACACACACACACACACACACACACACACACACACACACACACACACACACACACACACACACACACACACACACACACACACACACACACACACACACACACACACACACACACACACACACACACACACACACACACACACACACACACACACACACACACACACACACACACACACACACACACACACACACACACACACACACACACACACACACACACACACACACACACACACACACACACACACACACACACACACACACACACACACACACACACACACACACACACACACACACACACACACACACACACACACACACACACACACACACACACACACACACACACACACACACACACACACACACACACACACACACACACACACACACACACACACACACACACACACACACACACACACACACACACACACACACACACACACACACACACACACACACACACACACACACACACACACACACACACACACACACACACACACACACACACACACACACACACACACACACACACACACACACACACACACACACACACACACACACACACACACACACACACACACACACACACACACACACACACACACACACACACACACACACACACACACACACACACACACACACACACACACACACACACACACACACACACACACACACACACACACACACACACACACACACACACACACACACACACACACACACACACAGACACGTCAAACTTATAACACCCCGTCGTTTTTGCGTCGGGGGTTAAAAATGGGCGAGAGTGGAAGTGATCAGAGGTGGATGCAATCGTCAATGCACTGTAGCAATCATTTTACACAATCAGGGGGTAGATCATTCACACGACTCGACTTAGAGTAGGTACAGTCAATTAATTACCAGATGATACTGATAATAACTAAAGCCGAGGCTTGAATAGACGTTACTTTGCGGAAATCCATTGGACCGAGAGCTTATACATAGACCTCCCCAAAACGTGGAGGCAAGGTCCAAGCCCATCCACTTATACTGATTTAGATGAATGTTAGTTAAATGTCTATGGTGCAAGTGACCTTTAGATACACAAACTGCGGGTCTACCGTGCAAAAACTGCATTAATCAATAAATCCCATCGTCCAATGTCAAAATATGGTTTTTGTTGCACGGCTCAAAGAAACAATGGCAGCCCGTGGACAGTTAATCCAGATCGTGATCCGCGATCAAAATCATGAATTAATTACATAAGCCTCAACCGACTACAATCTGCCCTACAACAAATTGCACCTGATGATTCAAGTCCGTGATTGGCTAACCATCACAGGTATTATAACAGCCAGCCAATCACAGGCCAGAATCATAACGTGCAATTTGTTCTAGGGCAGACTGTAGCCTGTGGAGTCTAATCTGTGTTGTGGTCTTGGACCATACTGTCTTAATCTATCTAGCATTTCCTATAAAAGTTGTGTGACATCTCTATGAATGCGTTCGGAGTTCGGACTGCGAAGCTTGCGATAGTAGCTAGTACCTACCGTGCAATTTAAGTCGCGCTTTGTGTCTGTTCAGGCCTTTAAAATTTCAACATAATTATTCTATGCATGAAACAAAACAGAGTATTCGTCGTAACCCATTTACCAACTAGATAAGTTTACATTGCGCCGATGATGTGCTTCTATGTTTACATTGGGGAATCTTCGGGCATTCCGCGAGGGACGTTTACCACGATATACTAAAACAGTGTTCTATCGCAAGCAACGCATTTTTTTAGCAGGTTGGTAAAACCGTGAGTCATCCGCATTTCCTTAGTATGATAAATTATCCCAAAAAATCTTTATACTAAACTATTCTTTACGTGACACTGCAGCGTATGCCTATAGTTTGTTTGTCTTCATAATTTTTTTGTTATTATTAAAATCTCATCATCACTCCTTCCGAAAGTAAATCCATTTTTGAACACATAAAAATAACGTTCAAAAATGGATTGTAAAATCAGTCATAAAACAATACAGTTTAGGATCTTGTTTAAAATGCAGCTGTCTAAAGTCGGGATGGTTCTTTTGATCAGACGCGATGCAAAAAATGTGCCTGACCGATCGAAGGGCAAACGGGAACTCTCCTCTTTAATTCGACTATAATGTCGATATTAAGATCCCTTAGGAGATTTGAGATTTTATATTTATTTTCTAGAGTAACATAATAATATAGCCTATGTATTTAAACACGACTATCATTTATTTCATTGATTATTTATCACTGAATTGCACTTGCACAGAAAAATAAAAATAAAAGTACAAAAGAGACAATACAGAAGAGTGTAAAGGCGGCCTTATTGCTAAAACAATCACTTGCAGACAAACATTGGTGGAAGGATTGACTAGAGCGCAGAATGGTGCAATAAGTAACAAAATAATAATATATTAAATGTATTTTTTTTTGTAATAATTAAGTAAGTTTAAAAATTAAACGTATATCTTAAAAAAACTACCGATAGGTACCTACTTAACGATACCTATAGAAAATTAGAAGTCGTAAAAATAATTATTACTTACTTAATGTGATGAAATTTGTTTTATTCAAAAACATAAAAGTCCCTTGCAAGTTTTTTCCCACAACATTTCTATCTTTTACCGATAACAATATTTGAACACGTTCACGGGCCTATTTAAAAAACCAATCCCCTTGCCTTATCTGCAAGGGTATTTAAGTTACTAATTTACTTACTTAATTAAGGAATTTTCTTAGAACCGCTTTCGGCCTCAGGGCGGTCTTTATAAAGAGTTAAAGACATGTTACTATCGTTTGATAAGCATCCACGATAAGTCCGTAGCTTATACGGAGCTTTCTATGTGCAATAGTCAAGGTGAATTCATATTTTAAATACATTAACTATACATTTTGCCCTACTTAAACTTTTCTTCGTATTTCAAGTGTATACAAGGATCAGAATGTACGATAAAATTATTAAGTTTCTATTTAGATTTTCTGTGTTGTTAATTTAACACAAGCATCTTTTATGTGTTCCGTATTTAAAAGTACAAAGCTAATTAAGTATGCAAGATTAGAAAAAATGTTCTCCATCCATATTATTAATCCAAAAGTGCATTGTTCATTTATTTGTTTGTTTATATTATGTTCTCAACTAATAAACCGATACTCAAATGAGAACCGCTCGCGCTCTCAAGAAAATAGGCACAACGAAAACTTGGATACTTTTTGTACCGGGAAATTCTCTGAGTTTGAAAAATTAATAAGCAATAAATTAACACACTAAGGCACTGAATTTTCTTGCATGATACTCCAAAACTTATGCTTTCTATAAAATATATTCTGTCTATAAAATTGTTTGTAAATCTATCAATTAGATTTAGATGATTTTCACCTGATTTTATAGAAACTCTACTTATATACCGTGCGTAAGCTTAGAATAATCTACATGTTACCAGTTAATGATTACCATCAGCTCAGTGAAGGTAAGTGATGACAACCGGGATAGACGGCTGATTGTGCTCTACATGGTAAGGAGAAAGCCACCAAGCAGGTTATGGCTCTGATTTGGGTCAACGATTCCTATACAACAAAATCCTTTGAGATAGACAACAAGATCATGCTAACCATAACTTGGGAGAGGCGGATGTGAAAAATGAAAAAAAAAAAAAACAAGAATAAAGTAATTCATTTATGGATTCGAAATCAAGTTTAGGCAGTGGCAAAATTCACGGAAGAGAAGAAAGAATAGCGCAAGAGAATTAATGAGGGATTCCGTGCTCAAGATGGACCTTATTGTTCTGGATGTTCTTGCCCACAGATGAGTTCAGAAGATAACAAATTGCGACAACGGATTTAACTGCCACATAAAGTGTCCAAGAATGTAGCTAAGTATCAAAGAATCTTCTTTCAAGATGTAAAGGCGAACGACAAAATCACCATTATTTTGAAGTTCGAGAAAATGTCTGTTCGTCTACCTATTTAGACTAATCTTCAAAATGGTTTAACCAATTTTGACATACAAGGAATTACTATATACCTACAAGGAATGTACTTAGGCAACTTTTATCCAGAAGAAACAAAAGAATCCTACGATACTTACACTCAGACTTACAAGGTTTTATAATAAAAACAACAAGTCGATATCTTCAGAATCATAAATCTTCACACAAAAGTGGGCAACTGTATCCGTATGTACTTACATACTGGCAGTAAATAATATCAAAGTAAGGCGCTAAAACGTTCACGTAGCGATATGAGATAATAAATTTTACGATAAGTAATAATGGTTCGCTGGAAGAGTAATATCAAGGTCTAGGCTGTAAACTTGATCGGTGCCGGCCCTAAATGCCCTTTGAAATGTTAACGTTTGGTACAACTTATAAGCGCAGTAAGAATTTCATTTTATACAAATAGTTTATTTGCTTCGCTGGCTATACTTCCTAGGTACCTACTTACTTAAATAAAATCTGTATTCCTTATATTAGCTGAATTAAGGTGAACAAATTACATAGGTATAATCTCGAAGAACCGCATAACCGATATCGACGCGCTTGCGGGCGCATAAAACATTCTATACTTTTTTTTTTTAATCAAGATTTTATTTTCAGATCGTGGTCGAAAAATTCTATACGCTGTGCTTTTAAGTCAAAAGCCTACCTATGTGTTCATTCAGCAATGAAAAACACATCTATAATATAATAAAACTGTAACAGATCCAATTCTGTACATTGAAGATATTTTGAAAATTTTTATTGGAGGGCACTCTATAATCGATACTGAAGCCAAAACTGTAATTTTTTTCATTTTTGTCTGTCTGTCTGTCTGTCTTTCTGTCTGTCTGTCTGTATCTTGGCCGCGCATCACGCCGAAACTACTGAACGGATTCAAATGAAACTTGGTACGATTTGAGTTTATACTCCGAGGTAGGACATAGGATACTTTTTATCCCGAAATTCAGCACGGTTCCCTTGGGAGAGGGGATGAAAGTTAAAACGTGTATTTAGCTGTAACTCATTAACGCAAAGTTAGATTTAACTCATTCTTTTTTTGTTAGAAAGGTAGTACTTTAAGTATTGTTTCGTAAATATTTCAAGGTCATAGGTTTTTTAGTTCCAAAATGACAGATATAATTTATTGGGGTCAAATAACTTGGGACCCGGATCTTTGAACGTACGGCTTATTTTAAACTGGTGTACGTTTAAATTTATGTTTTTCGATCTGTCTCTTTGTTCCAGCTAATTTCCGAAAGGGCTGAATCGATTTTGACGGAACTTTCTATGGCAGATAGGTGATGTTATAAAGAGTAACTTAGGCTACATTTAGTTTAGGTACAAAAAAGGATTATGGGATCCAATCCGATCCTATATAAAAGCCTATATTCATGCGGACGAAGTCGCGGGGTTCAGCTAGTCTTAAGTTATAGGGATTCACAATTATATTTTAAACACAATAATTTATTTACGACTAGTCGTTAATAAATTTTTTCTGCGCAGAAGAACCGTTTTCAAATAGGTTTCCCTATTTAGGGCTAAAAATTGAATATATTAGTTATACTTCCCAAAATCCTCTCGCTGCGTATTAAAGTGTATAACCCCCGCAGATTGCTATTGCGCTGGAACCTTGTCACATTAACATCGGCGTGACGTTAGATGACACGAAAATATACAGTCAGCGACCAAAATTTGTGGATTAATAATTATTCAATACTCGATACGCGTACTCTGCCAACAGTTTTGTCAACGGTCTATTTAGTGCTGACGTTACTAAAATGGCGGCCAGGCGCAATACCAATTTGCGGGGCTTATAAGCCAGAAAAATGGTGAAATAGTAGTTTATGAAACGGTTGCATAATAGAGGTTATTAAAACACGAGTGTTAGTTTAAAAAACGAGCCGCAGGCGAGTTTTTTAATAGTATTACACGAGTGTTTTAATAACTAATTATGTAGAGTTTCATACACTACTTTATCTAAACTCATATCTTAAAATCCAAACCATAAAATCTTGGTAATATTTGTCGTGAGTTTTCTTTGATTTTGCTGGCAAAAGATTGTTGGTCGGTGGTCAGGTGGAGTTAAATTCTTTTCAGTATCACTGCTAGACATTTTTCCGCACAATAAAAACCATGTCTTGTAAAGTTTTGAGTAACAAATAAAAAATTTAAATATTATAACTAGCGTATGGCGCCAAAATTCAGTTGTTACCATAGAGATTCTTCTTCTTTTCCGGTTTGTCCCTTTCGGGACAGGCCAAGATCGTTGACCATACAGCCTGGGTTACCATAGAGAAATTAATAGTAGTAGAGGAGTCCTAATGTCCTATAGAAATTAGTGGATCGGAAAATAGCTCAAGCTTATCAAAAATTTAATTTGTAATAGTTATTAATTTTTAGTAGTTATTTTTAGTAGTTACTTAATTTTAAGTAAACTTAATTTTTAGTAGTTACTCTTCTGCAATTTAACACAATTCACAATGTTTAACGCGTTTGTACAGTTACACACATCTACTGTAAGGAGGTCGCACGAATTTCCCGCCATGGCTCAAAAATACCAGAACCCAGTTCGCCTGTACTATAATGTAGAAAAAATTATTTTATAACATTACTTTGCAATAATTTCCTAACAAAGTAGTGTTATAATGAATTTTTTTAATTTTTTTTTTTAAATATTATAGATGTATGTGAATAAAGTAGTCCAATATATGACACATTTTGATTTCATATTCGGGATTTTAAGATATGAGAGTAGATAAACGTAATTTTGAACCCACCGCGTTCAACAGGAATGAAGAGTATACGTACATACTATTATGTATAATTTATATTATTCATATTATAGAGTTAGCACGTTCACCTAGTATCGTTACCTTCCCTTCCATCAGTTTTAACACATGTTCACAAACTACTAGCGAATCTCAGTATCGACTCATCCATTTATTTTATAAACTGCAGTGCAAAACAAAAAAAGTGTTTTTACAGTATAAAAAAAGAGCTGAGAGCAAACCACACGCATGTTCCATACTCGACGATAACAATGGCAATGTAATAAATAAGGCTGATATATGCATACCTATGCATGAGCATGAACAGATAACTTTGTTTTCTATGGCTCTTAATATTTTTCATTAACTTATATTATTTGGGCAGTTAATATGAAAACGTCAGATATCTGTAACTCAACCTCTAAATCTTGACGACATCCACTTGCATCCTGAGGATGGATATGGGATCATTAATTTCATCCCGGGAAATCAAAGAGCACCGAGGGAATTTTTTAAAACTGAAATCTAGATATAGGATAAAAATATTATTATGGATCATGAGGTACCATACCAAGGCATCTATTACGCCTATTAACTTTTTATAGGATATTTTTATAGAACCCCTAAAAATATTTAATTGTATTTGCGTTACAAAAAATTCAACCCTTAAATTGGAAAAAACTGGCACTAAATTTTATAGGGTTAATTTTATATGATTAATCATCCATTACGATTTCTTGAAACCTAACCTTGAAATATTGTATTCATCGAATTCTTCTGCTGAGAAGAAGGATAAATAGAAAATATTGTACGATTACGGTTTCATCTTTAAATTAAAAATGCGAAAGTGTTTAACCACCTCACAGACATAACCTGAAGACGGACATAAGATAATTTTTATCCGAGGAAATCGTAGAGTTCTTAAATAGTAGTTTAAGAAACGGTTGCATAATAGAGGTTATGAGTGTGTATTTAAAAAACGAGCCGCAGATGAGTTTTTTAATAGTATCACACGAGTGTTTTAATACCTAATTATGTAGAGTTTCATACACTACTTTATCTAAACTCATATCTTAAAATCCAAACCATAAAATCTTGGTTTGGATAATATTTTTAGTGAGTTTTCCTTGATTTTGCTGGCAAAAGATTGTTGGTCGGTGGTCAGGTGGAGTTAAATTCTCTTCAGTATCACTGCTAGACATTTTTCCGCACAATAAAAACCACGTCTTGTAAAGTTTTGAGTAACAAAACAACAAATAAAAAATTTAAATAATATAACTAGCGTATGGCGCCAAATTCAGTTGTTACAAAATGTGCGTGCAGACTGCAGTGTCAGGTGATGTCTATTGTCTATGGTCAATTATGGTAGCGCCACACTCTGGCCGCCGCGCCGTCACGTCTAAATAAAAATCCAGGAAGAAAATATGCTCTATATTAATTCGTATAATATCTAAAATTATAGTAGGTAATACAATAGCCATAGACAATACAATAAGTCTCACGTAAACGACCAAGGAGGTCGCGCGAATTTCCCGCCATGGCTCAAAAATCTAGAACCCAGAGTCGTGACTCGACCAGACCTGTACTATAATGGAGAAAAAAATATTTTATAGCATTATTTTGCAAGAATTTCCTAACAAAAAAGTGTTTGAATTTTTTTGTAAATATTATAGATGTAGGTATGTGAATAAAGTAGGCCAATATATGATGCATTTTGATTTCTTAATCAGGATTTTAAGATATGAGAGTAAATAAATATTTTAAAAAGCTAAATACACGCGGATAAAGTCACTGGCACCAGCTAGTTGTAAAATACGTACCTTTTTCTGAAATTATAGATTAAGTACCTACGCACGGCACACCTAATTACCTGTACCATTATAGGTACTAATTTTACGCAACTGATGCACATTATGCCTTTACTTTACATGATAGAGTACCAAGAACATCGATTTAGCTCCGGTCTTCGTAAAAGAATGATGAGACTACATACTGCTAGTATTTCTATACGAGTTCCCATGATTAATATTACATTTACTTTAACTGTACATCGTGGCCCTAAGCCTTATGGTGCCAATTAATAATTTCATGTCTATTAATAATAATAATATAATATTATGTTTCCGTATTTCGTTAGAGGTAATAAGTTAGTAAGAGTAGGGTTGGTGCTAATAAAGTCGCTATAAATAAATTAATGTAAGATTTATGGTAAAATATGATAAATCTTTTTGTAAAGTTTTTAACCCCCGACGCAAAAGCGACGAGGTGTTATAAGTTTGACGTGTGTGTGTGTGTGTGTGTGTGTGTGTGTGTGTGTGCGTGTGTGCGTGTGTGCGTGTGTGCGTGTGTGCGTGTGTGCGTGTGTGCGTGTGTGCGTGTGTGCGTGTGTGCGTGTGTGCGTGTGTGCGTGTGTGCGTGTGTGTGTGTGTGTGCGTGTGTGCGTGTGTGCGTGTGTGCGTGAGTGTGTGTGTGTGTGTGTGTGTGTGTGTGTGTGTGCGCGTGCGCGTGTACGTGGGTGTGGGTGTGTGTGTGTGTGTGTGTGTGTGTGTGTGCGCGTGCGCGTGTACGTGGGTGTGGGTGTGTGTGTGTGTGTGTGTGTGTGTGTGTGTGTGTGTGTGTGTGTGTGTGCGTGTGTGCGTGTGCGTGCGTGCGTGCGTGCGTGCGTGCGTGCGTGCGTGCGTGCGTGCGTGCGTGCGTGCGTGCGTGCGTGCGTGCGTGCGTGCGTGCGTGCGTGCGTGCGTGCGTGCGTGCGTGCGTGCGTGCGTGCGTGCGTGCGTGCGTGCGTGCGTGCGTGCGTGCGTGCGTGCGTGCGTGCGTGCGTGCGTGCGTGCGTGAGTGCGTGCGTGCGTGCGTGCGTGCGTGCGTGCGTGCGTGCGTGCGTGCGTGCGTGCGTGTGTGTGACATTTTTGCTAAATAATAACTGGGGAATGTTAGGGATAAGCAATAGAACGTAAAAAAGCTATTTTTGAAATTTTTGTCTGTTTGTCTGTTTATCTGTTTGTCTGCTTATCTGTTTGTCTGTTTGTCTGTATGTTTGTGCGCGCATCACGCAAAAACTACTGAACGGATTGAAATGAAACTTGGCATGATTTAAGTTCATACTATGGAGTAACATATAGGATACTTTTTATCCCGAAATCCAACATGGTTCCTTTGGGAGAGGGGATGAAAGTCAAAATGTGTACTTAGCTGTAATTCATTAACCCGTGGTCCGATTTCATTCATTCTTTTTTTGTTAGAAAGGAGATAGTTTAAAGATTACCGGGTAATCTCTAAAAGGCTGGACCGATTGTGATGGGACTTTCAGTGGTGGATGTTTACATTTTTATCTACCTAAACATCCATCAGTGAACTTTTAACAGTTTTTAGCAAGGTATGAGCTCAAAAGAGCTTAAGAAAAACAAAAAGTTCCCGCGGGATTTTTAAAAACCGATATCCACGCGAACGAAGTCGCGGGTGTCCACTTGTTAATAATATTCATAGAATCTCCTCATCTACGAGAAATTTTTACTTTCCTTCTTAACCATCCTCCCATTTACACTTCTTTTGAAATCTATTATAATATAAATAAGTTTTTATGTTGTTGTTTCTGTGGATCCCTACAGTTATTGTGGCAGCCCTAGGTGTGATCGTGGGAGCTTCACTGCCTCAGTCCATCGTTATCGCCGCAAGCATAAATATGGGACTTAAAAGTAATGCTAACACTTCAACGGGTACTTGTTTAAGGGATTACCCAATCAGGGCTCGTACTAAGTGTTCAGTGTAATAAAAATATATTGTATGTTCCTTATAACCGCGTCGGCGCGGCGCGGCGCTATAAAAGCACATCAGTGTAGCGGCGTGCGCATCGCGTAGCGTCTGGCGTAGGCTCACCATTTTAACTCCTTATCGTGGATTTTTTGCCTGTCAATATAATTTTTCTCTAGGCATGCCCCATAGATATAGTGTCTTAAAATATAGCACATTAAAATATTATTTGAAATTAATGCATATTAATTGCCTCGTTGTTCTAGCGGTTAGCATGCTAAATTGCGGATACGAGGTCCTGGGTTTGATTCCCGAGTCGGGTCAAAATTTTTAGGTAGGTTTTACTGTCAACAAATTTTCAGTGTCAGCCCGGAGTTGATATAGTAATTGCGGGCGGTATTTCACCCCCATGCTTCGGAGGGCATGTTAAGATATCAGTGCCGGTTATTTATCACTATCGTATGATAATAATAATTATCGTTAAAACCCGCCAACCAGCATCGAGCAGCAGGCGGGTCTAAGCTCTAAATCCCTCTCTCCTAGAACAAAGAAGGCCTGTGCCCAAAACGTTAAAAGAGCTGTAATTGGTTGTGGTATGTGTGATGCAAACATGTTAGAAGTACGTGAATTTCAGGATCAGTTAAGTATACCTATTTATTTTAGTAAGACACAGTATGGAACACAGTAAGATCAGAGAGATGAGAGAAAATCTTTATCCATTGTCCTGGATAGATAAAATCAGATTATATAGAATCGCTATGCCCAATATACGAGTATACAACGATACGATTTCAGCATACATTTTACAAGGCTTTTCGAGGCTAGTAGTTCGAGGCTCTCCAGACCGGTGTCCTAGATCAACACGAAACATGTGGACCCTATTTAGGCGGGACATGCATCGCGTCACAGATCATTAAAATAGGAGAGAGACGGCAAAAAGTCAAAAATGAATTAGGCAGTTTTGTCTGAGAGATGGATGTTTCGTAAGGCGCGTCTTGTGGCCGACCGCGGTCGCCTTTGACGCGGTCTCTCCGATTGAAATATAGGTCGTGATCGATCGGATTAACTGCCGATTGATTTTTCGTTTGTTTCTTTTAAATGGTTTTAAATTAAAATACAAAAAGTGCGTGCGTCATTTTTTGTGCACAACTAAGTAAGACTGCCCACTAAGTTTTCGAGATTAGGTGCCACTACAGTCGCTTAGTTAACTGCTGGTAGTTGAAAACCAGATTGTATGTCTATTTTTCTCAACTGAATGAAAAGCCAATCAAATAACACTTAGGCGAAACGCGTAACTACCTACCGGTTTACACGTTCTCAGGTTTGGTTTTTCACTTGTATCACGGGTTTCATTATTAAGTAGTTCGCGGTACGTCGCATACGAGTTTCTGCTTAAATCGACTTGTTCGTCTTTTAATCCAGCTAAGGAGAAATAGATTGTATCGAAAGTTGTGTCGTTGGCGATTAGCGCACTGTGGGTGAAAGGTACAACGCACTCCGGACGCAATGTTGGGAGAGACACGGGCTCTGGGTAGGTACCGCCGATTCCAACATTCTTAATTGTACAGTTTATAACTTTATAGTATGGAATCACGCACGTTTTATGTCAGTTCATTCACTGTAGGTTCAAGAT
The DNA here is from genome assembly GCA_920104075.1 of Melanargia galathea. Taxonomy (NCBI): domain Eukaryota; kingdom Metazoa; phylum Arthropoda; class Insecta; order Lepidoptera; family Nymphalidae; genus Melanargia; species Melanargia galathea. The sequence continues at coordinate 11,215,122 of OV049875.1, forward strand.
AAATGAACTTGCACACAAACACAATCGTGATACCACTAGGGGCCACAGGATTTTTTTATAAGACCAATGCGTAAGTTCAAAGCGCACTGTACATTCCTTTAAAATATCCTACTAATATTATAAATGTGAAAGTGTGGATGTTTGGATGTTTGGATGTTTAGATGTTTGTATGTTTGGATGTTTGTTACTCAATCACGCCGCAACTACTGAACCGATTTAGCTGAAATTTTGAATGGAGATAGCTTATGCCCTGACTTAAAACATAGGCTACTTTTTATCCCGGAAAAGTATTCCTGTGGGACTAAAATAGATATAATCTTCCAAAAACGCCATAGAGGGCGCTGACTGTTCTTAGGTAAATCACGTTCACATAACACATTATTGTAATAGTTTGCTGTGTTGCATGCATTGGCAACACATTGGCTACTTTTTATCCTGGAAAAAATGCACAGTTCCCATGGGATTTTGAAAAATCCGAAGTCTATATCTACAGCTGCTATAGGTAGATTATTATAGCGAGCTTCCTTGATAGAAAGTATAAAGGTTGGAAAAGGGAGCGGGAACGGGAACCGGGAATCAACGATTCCCTCGGGATTTGTTCAAAACCGAAATTCATGCGAGCGACGCTGCGGGCAGAAGCTATCACACATAATCACAATACCAATCCTACTAATCCTACTATACTTTACTTATATTATATTATATTATAATGTTATAAATGTGAAAGTGTGGATGTTTGGATGTTTAGATGTTTGGATGTTTGTTACTCAATCACGTCGCAACTACTGAACTGATTTGGCTGAAATTTTGAATGGAGATAGCTTATGCCCTGACTTAAAACATAGGCTACTTTTTATCCCGGAAAAATATTCCTGTGGGACTAAAATAGATATAATCTTCCAAAAACGCCATAGAGGGTGCTGACTGTTCTTAGGTAAATCACGTTCACATAACACATTATTGTAATAGTTTGCTGTGTTGCATGCATTGGCAACACATTGGCTACTTTTTATCCTGGAAAAAATGCACAGTTCCCATGGGATTTTGAAAAACCCGAAGTCTATATCTACAGCTATAGGTAGATTATTATAGCGAACTTCCTTTATAGAAAGTATAAAGGTTGGAAAAGGGAGCGGGAACGGGAACCGGGAATCAACGATTCCCTCGGGATTTGTTCAAAACCGAAATTCACGCGAGCGACGCTGCGGGCAGAAGCTATCACACATAATCACAATACCAATCCTACTAATCCTACTATCCTACTAATATTATAAATGTGAAAGTGTGGATGTTTGGATGTTTGGATGTTTAGATGTTTGGATGTTTGTTACTCAATCACGTCGCAACTACTGAACTGATTTGGCTGAAATTTTGAATGGAGATAGCTTATGCCCTGACTTAAAACATAGGGTACTTTTTATCCCGGAAAAGTATTCCTGTGGGACTAAAATAGATATAGACTTCCAAAAACGCGATAGATGGCGTTGACTGTTCTTAGGTAAATCACGCTCACATAGCACATTATTACAATAGTTGCATGCATCTGTATGCGTATGCACTTTTTATCCTGGAAAAATCCACAGTTCCCACGGGATTTTGATAAAAACGAAATATATATCTACAGCTATAGGTAGATTACTATAGCAAACTTCCTTGAACGTAGGTTTAAAGTTTGGAAAAAGGAGCGGGAACGGGAGCCGGAAATCCACGATTCCCTTGGGATTTGTGAAAAACCGAAATTCACGCGGGCGAAGCCGCGGGCAGAATCTAGTTCAGAATATTCTCCGCAGTTCCCGGCATTCATAACTCACAGATAAGATCGAGTTTCAAATCGAATAAAGACGAAAATGTAGAATACACGATATACGAATTGCATAGAAATAGTCGCATTAATTCAAATTCTATTTCTTATGATAAAAAATTACTATACTGCCATAATATTTCGTATTCTTTGAACCACATGTTGAAGCATTGTTTCCTGTCAAAAAATGCTTTTTGGGGCATAGTGCTGAGGAGATATCGTAAAATTTATCGTTTCCATGTGCATAGTCTCCCGTGAAGATTGATTACTTGCATTAAGACCTAATGTCTGACACATCATCATGACCTCGTAGGTATCTTGGAACCTACCATAATATTGTTGCCACATTGCCTAAACAATGTGGTTTTATCTCCTTATTAGGATTTTTTATGCCTTAATAATAATCATAATAATTCTAGACATACCTATAAGTTTACTAGGTATATATGTCTATGTTGTATGAAAACAGCCGAATACAGACACAAACGTAACAGAAACAAGGATAACAGTAGTACTATTTCTGATGTACACAATCTCTACATTAAACTTATTAATTAGAGAATTAGAGACTGTGTACCTACATCAGAATTAGTACCAATGTAAGTCAGCTTACCTTATCGTTATCTAATTTAGCAATGGCCTTAAATCTCTGCCTATACCTAGGAATAGATATGATCGCGATGGTACAGGTGAATTTGATCATATCAACAAAATAAACACCTAAAATCGCGAAAGTTTAAAAGCACACGGGAACTGGAAAGCTCTTTCATTTCATTTACCTCAGACTAAATCAATATTTATATTTTGCTTACTAAGCTCAGTAACGACTTTCTAAGTCACAGGTGAATACGAACGAACGTTGAGGAATATGTACCTATCTACCAGAGAGATGTTGTTACTAGAGTGCGCAGCGTCTCGCAAAATGGCCTCAACCTGACGCGTGAAGTTACAATGAGTCTGGTTGTGTACAATATGAGTGATGCTTTCTGTCATGCAGCCTGGATCTGCTTTACGTCTTTCAATAATATGTTGATCATAACGACGTAATTTTGAGAGTAATACAACAAGAGTAAAAGATATAATATAATATGTATATTTAAAAAAAAGATTTGATCGTTCCAATCTTTCAAGACGCCATCCATCCAGATGATATTTGCTCCTCCAGTATAATGATAACTCTCTTCTATCTACTGTCACAACGGAACAAATGCATTCAATTTACATAGTTCCATTTAAATATTTATAGTGTATTTGTGTTACACGGCGAAAGTTCCATTTGGATTGATTTGATGGTCTTATCATATATTATGTAGGTGCTTGTATTTATTGGTAGCTGACATCGGTTGCATAAACTTCTTACATGCATTTTTGGTTTTATAAACTTCCATCTATTAAAAGTCTCTACGCTAATAAAACCGTTTGTTTATTTGTTCGTTCGCACATTACGCAGAACTCTTTAAACTACCATCCAAACATTTTTTTACTAATTTAAATGGGGCTTTCGCATTTCTTAATCATTGAACATACTGTACTTCTATTACAGATAATAAATAGCAAGCGGTACCTTTTTAGTTTTTACCTATAATATGGAGATCACGCAACGGGTTTTCCATCCACGACTTGGAAAGGTCTCAGTTATTGCAAGTAATGGGTACCCAGTGATAGTCGTTAATATAAAGTGAAAAATTATTCACTAGATAATCCAAATGAGTTACAAAGGTCAAATGGCTGTTCGTGTAAGAAGTGACGGCATGTCTTTTGAAACAGAAATGTAGACAGGTAAGACATAGACATAGACATAAGACTTAGGAACTGCAGCAGTCTGCAGAGTCCTTTATTGGTTACAAAAAGAGCTCCTTAGGCCCCTATCCCACTGGCGTTTTGCGAGCGTTGGCGTCTCTCCAACGTCTGCACAGCGTTGTCGCGACGTTAACGTTGCGTTGACGTTGCGAAGTCGAAGCGTGAACGATTACCATTATAGCAGCGGAGCCGAGGATGCTAAATGTGGATTTACTCGAGCGTCGTCGGGACCTAGTAGATTTTATAGATTAGTTGATAGGAAGAGTAAAAGGTTATGTAAGGTTTTCCATTTCAGTGGTGGGGAAAGCTTCTAGATGCACGCTCTCATCTTCAATAGACGATTTTTATAACTTTGGCTTGTGAAAATTGGCTGATTATATTTTTTTGTTATTTTTGTATTCATTTTCATTTAAAAATAGAAAAAATTCAACCACCCTCGAGATTCGAGAAGGTCAAGATGACGTTTTTTTTGCAACTTTGTAACGCTCCCATTCTCGTACGTTACGTTCAAATAGTCTGATTTTCTAAATATACTTTTCTTAGCTCGTAATTAACCCACCGTATCTTACGCCAACGCTCGCAAAACGCCAGTGGGATACCGGCCTTAGTTTAAAAAAAATCAACAGCACAGCAAAATGACAGCTCATTTAGAGATTTCATGATAGTATAATAAGCTAGGAACAATTGCATAGTAGAAGAAGAGAGATACTTTGAAGTAGGTAAAAAGTTAATGACTCATTAGACATTATTTAATGAATGTCTCTGCGTTACGACTAAAATAAATACCAGAGCAATGTGGAGTGGAGAGAGGAACCTGCGGTCGGGTGCTAAGGGAAAGGACTGCTGACGAATGGTAAGGGACTAAACAAAAATAAATTGTTAGGAGACGCATTAAAATTTTCGTTGGATTTTCCGGGACAAAAAGTATCCTATATGTCCATCTACAGGATGATAGCTACCCCTCTGTGTCAACAATGTTCTCAACAATGAGTGACGACTTACGAAATTTTACTATCTGTAAAACGAGCGAGTGCATGAAAACTTTGGTTTCTCTTGGTTAATATGTTGGCAGAAAACTTGATCGCAAATAGCAGATTCTGATATCACCATTGCCACTAGTAAAGAATAACACTGAGTATAGATTGGTTACTCAATAAATAACAATATTATGATGGCTTGCGAGTTGCGATCAAGTTTCCCTCTTTGACAGGACCACCATGAACGGATTTTACGCATCGCTGCGTATTAAGGTACGAAGATCTAAATTTATTTTTTGCACCCAATTTTTAACCTTCTTTATTCAGTGCTTGTTTTCGATAAATAATCTTCGATTTTAGCAGCGCATGTTTAATATCACGTTTAATATCACGTGAGATCATTGTCAATTTAAAAAGTCAATGAGCAATACAATTTCTTTGAGAAAGTATCAAGAATACACGCCATCATTTGTTTAGTGAAACTAAAAATGCCAACGAAAACAAACTAACATGTACCTACCATAAAATACATTCAGGAACAGATTCTAGCTCGTAAACTGACATCAATGTATTTTACATCAAATCCATATAAAATATACTGTAGGTACGTACATTAAGTTTAATGTCTCGAAAAATATTTATTGGTTTACACTTTCCTCCCATAATGTATTTAATTTAAATGAGATCGCACACACACGGCACACGGCCGCAAGACCCACAAGAGGCGCAAGAGGCGCAAGAGGCGCAAGAGTTGCGGCGCACGTTTTTAAGGCTCCGTATACCCAAAGGGCAAATCGGAAATCCGGAAGCCTATATAGGAAGCCGGAATAGGGTTAGCAAAATGCGTAGGGTAATAAAAATGCAGACGACTTCAGCACTTCTGCAATCTACCTGATGTGAAATAATCTGTCACAAAAAAAAAATCTGTATTGAAAAATGCATTATGTATGCCTCTTGCGGCTCTTGCGCCGTCTCATAGGTCTTGCGGGTCGTTTCTTTACTCTTCATATGCGTTCAAATCGTATATCAACATCGGCATTCCAAAGAAGACTAGTTTTTATAACTGAAATCCAATGGAACATAAATGGCGCCTACGATGTCACTATATTTTTATTTCCTGCGCTGGGTTGCTGAGTGAATAGAAGCCCATTTTAATATAACTATAAATAAAATAAACAAATCCGTCACGTCCATACTGTTAACAGATGCACCCACATGTCCGCTGGGTAGGTAGAGGCAGACAGAAAAGTGTTAACTTAGTTATGAACTTTATAAAAATAATTTAATCGTCAACTTATTGAGTAGAGAGTTGTTATTAAATGGATCTATAATTGTAATTTGGTTTGGTAAATGGATTTATAATTATATAAGTAGATATATTTTATATATTCACATGTGTAGAATTGTAAGCACCATTCCGAACCTGTGGTAGATTCATTTGTCGATTCGTAAACGCTTCCGAAAGTTTATCTGAATAAAATTATGATTACTTATATAAATGATAAAAAGGCGTGGATTTGACTCGTTCCAGCAATGCGCGAGACGGCAATTCAATCATGTACTTACCATAAAATTGTTATATTGATATTGTAAATTTGGAAAAGAGCAACCGCCGAGTTTCTTGCTGGTTCTTCTCGGTTGGAACGGCATTCCGAACCAGTGGTAGATTCATCTGACTATTCAAAAGCACTTGTAAAAGTTTATTTGAATAAAAAACTTTTCTATTCTATTCTATTCTATTCTATTCTATATAATATGTACCTATCTATTAATTATTATATTAGATTTATAATCTAAAGGCATTTAAAATCTATAGTTCTACGTGTACATACATAGGTACCATATAATTACAGTTGTTGGTTACGTTTGATTTCCTAAAGTAAAAGTAGAATATTGAAGTTATTGTTATCTCTATTAGCCTAGTGTCGTTAATTTTCGAAAAAAAGATAAATCACAGTAGGATGAAACCCATTGGAAAAGGAGGAGAATATTATAAAAATAAAAGGAAAAATAATTTACGGGCGATCTGAGCTCGGGAAAAAAAAGGGGGGGAGTTTTAAGGGTAAAAAATGGTTTATCTCGATTTCTGGCAAAACTACAAGTCCTAGGGAAAAAAATTAACTGGCAAAGTTATAGGTAATAAAAAGATCTACAACTTTTGTTTTTACACTTTTTTCACATAACCTCAAAATTTATGTGAAAAGTTCAAAAAACCAAGTTTTTGGTTTTTTATTTTTATCTTTTACAATAAATATTTTTGTTTCACGGAATTTGGTGAAAACTTACCTTTTTATGTCCCCAATACACTGTAATTTATTTGATTTGAAATATTTAGTTTTTCTCCTTATTTTTGACTCAATATCGAAAAAGCACCCTAATTTTCGATCGAAAATTCATCCGTCAAAATATCAGCTTTTTTCAAAAAGTAGGTGTGCGTTCTGTTCTTTGAAATCTCTACTTTTCGATGGTGTAAAAATATATATATATTGCAATAGTAAATCTTCTCAGAAAATGAAAAAAACCGGAGTTCGAATTTTTTAAATCTTGTACTAAAATATCAATCAATTTTAATTTTTTAGGTTATGTTACGTTAAGCGTGTCATTTTTTAAAGAAAATATTACTTTATTAATAATATAATATTACTTTTTCGATATTAAGTCAAAATAAGCAGAAAAACTAAATATTTCAAATCAAATAAATTACAGTGTATTTGGGACATAAAAAGGTAAGTTTTCACCGAATTCCGTAAAAAAAAATATTTATTGTAAAAGATAAAAATAAAAAACCAAAAACTTGGTTTTTTGAACTTTTCACATAAATTTTAAGGTTATGTGAAAAAAGTGTAAATACAAAAGTTGTATTACCTATAACTTTTTTAATTAATTTTTTTCCATAGGACTTGTAGTTTTGCCGGAAATCGGGTTAAACCGTTTTTTACCCTCAAAACCCCCCCTTCCCCTTCTCGAGCTCAGATTGCCCGTAAATTATTTGTCCTTTTATTCTTAAAATATTCTCCTCCTTTTCCAATGGGTTTCATCCTACTGTGATTTTTCTTGGTTTCAAAAATTATCGACACTGGTCTATTAATGCAATAAGTATAATGAAGTGGCAACTCTAAAATAAAAATAGTAATATTTTCTTTAAAAAATAACATGCTTAAAGTAATATAACCTAAAAAATTAAAATTGAATGATATTTTAGTACAAAATTCGAATTCCGGTTTTTTTCATTTTCTGAGAAGATTTACTATAGTAACATATATATATATATTTTTACACCATCGGAAAGTAGAGATTTCAACGAACAGAAAGCACACCTATTTTTTGAAAAAAGCTGACATTTTGACGGATGATTTTTCGATTGAAAATTAGAGTGCTTTTTCGATATTAAGTCAAAATAAGGAGAAATAATAAACATTTCAAATCAAATAAATTACAGTGTATTTGGGATATAAAAAGGTAAGTTTTCACCAAATTTTGAGAAAAAAAAATGTTTTTGTAAAAGATAATAATAAAAAACCAAAAACATGGTTTTTTGAGTTTTTCACATACATTTTGAGGTTAAGTGAAAAAAGTTTATATACAAAAGTTGTTGATCTTTTTATTATCTACAACTTTGCCATTGAACTTTTTTCCATAGGACTTGTAGTTTTGTCGGAAATCGAGATAAACCGTTTTTTACCCTTAAAACTCCCCCCATTTTTTTTCCCTAGCTCAGATCGCCCGTAAATTATTTTTCCTTTAATTCTTATTATATTCTCCTCCCTTTCCAATGGGTTTCATCCTACTGTGATTTTTCTTTACTTTTTATTATTTTTAAAGGGATCGACTCTTGTCTATATACGTTTCTTTATTTTATTAATTCGACACTTCTGTGCGTGCCTGTCATTATCACCTAATTAATAACAAGAGCAGATTGTATGCAAATTGGTAGGTAATTATTTGGTTGCAGACAGACGAGGTCGCTTGAATTCCGATGATCGATCACAAATATATAGCTGCGGCTATGATATGTTCATTTAATATATGTACTTAAAGTTATCTCTTAAAAGTTTCAAATATAAAGTCTACCTTTTCTAAGCTATTGTATAGCATCGCACTCTATTTTCTATCTGGTCTGGGGATACCTATAGTTATTCTACTATTCGGGACGGAGACAAATACAACAAATCAAAAACCATGAAAATCGGTCCAGCCGTTCGAGAAGTGTTCGAACAAACCCGACTTTGTTTTATATACCTATTAAAGATACACGGTTGAATCTATAAGTCTGTCTAGTAATCCAACAGGTCTAGACTAACAAGACAAGGTCACTGTAATAAGCACCTTGCACATCTGCTCAGTTTTAGCTAACAATATGGCTAACAATGATGCAATAAGATCGCCTCATTATTATATACAACATGCGTAAAGTTATTGTTACAAGTTTAATAATAAACTTCAGAGTGCTTCAGTAACTAGCGTTTGTCTGCGACTTCGCCGCGTGAGTTCTTATTCAGTAGATGGGTCCGTAATCTACATATGTCACTCAGAATGTTACTCAAACCAATTATTATATATTCTGTGCTCAAACACAAAACAAATGGCCTACTAAGTTTCGGAATAGGTACCTCTCCCAAAAAAGAATTAATTCCCTGTAAAAATTTTAGAACAATTTATTAGGTAGGTATTTTTTTTTTTTCAAAAAATCCTTAACATATTTCATACAGGTATAAATACTTACTTACATGTATCTTAAGCGAGTAGTTTGATACACGATTGAACTATTTATGGGCAAACGCCATATGCTCATAAATAATTTACTTTTCAAAATTCAAAGTAGGTGAGTTTTACTATGAGCTAAGTTGTTTTGCAACGAAAAACTTTGCAAAACAAAACTCATAAATATTATAGGTACTCGCAGGTATATATATGAAAGTATATAAATAGGTTAAGTCTATCAGATAAATGTATTTGTTAACAATACTGAAACAGACTCAAGCCTTCAATCAATTCATAATACTGAAATTCATAAACAGTAAACAGTACAGTTTATAATAAATGTAGGTCAGCCTTGAGGTACAGGACTAGATTATTGTTTTTAGGGTTCCGTACCCGAAGGGTAAAAACGGAGCCCTATTAATGTCACTCGGCTGTCTGTCTGTCTGTCTGTCTGTCCGTTTGTCCGCCGGTCACAGGTCTCTAGCTCGCAGACGAAATGAGTTACAAACCTGAAATTTTGGTATTTAGTGTAAAACGTTAACCCAAAATCAAATATTGAATTAGAAATTGAATTAAATTATTTTTCAGGGGGGCTCCGATACATGAAAAAGGAGCCGGAAAAAAAATATTTTTCTTTACCCTAGCTTGTGGGGTATCATTGTTTAGAGCTCATTAAGTAGAGTACAAATATATATTTTTTTAATTTTTATCTCAAAAAATAAGGGAATGGGAGGCCATCAAAGTTGATTTTAGACCATTTTTGTGACGGAGGCTATCTCAAAAACTAAACTAGTTGGGAATATGATATTTCAGTATATTATGTACTATATGCTCTATTTAAACAACAAATACTGAAAACAACGATTTATTAAATAGTTTATAAGCTGTGACCAAAATAAACGAACATTTTTTTGGGTTTTTCTTTCACGGTTTGTTGCGATGTCTAGCTCGGAAATTAAATATTTCTTAGACCCAAAATATTATATTGTTCATAATTATGTACGGAACCCTGAAAGAGCAAGGCCCGACTCGCACTTGGCTGATTTTTAAATTGTGTTCAGTGCCTTATAATTTACATGATATTGGTATAAACAATAAATATCTATCTACCTACCTAATAAAAATCTGCTATACTATGTTTACATAGTACTATATATCATTTTCTAGAATTAAACCCTAAACATACCAAAAATATTTCAATGTTTGTAAGGTTTTACAAAGTTTATTACATTTTTTTACTGTCGGGGGATATCTTCTCGAGATAAGTACCTGATTTACATACTTTTGAGTTCGTGTTACTTTTGATAGTTTTAAACTAATCTGAATAATAAACTATGCCTCTTTGAGTAATCGGGGATCAATGCATAAAAATATTCCGACCAATTGACAACCTTCTCCTTTTTTGAAGTTGGTAAATAATAGACATCGTCTATATCATCTCAACCGTTAGATGTCCACTGCTTTACATAAGTCTTTTATAAGGCTCGCCGAAGAACACGACCTTGTGCCTCTTGTACTCATCGGCTGCTACTTCCTTGAGATCATCCGACGCTGCATTTTCTGCATTCGCGTTTTCAAGCACCTCGGGACCTCAATTTTTCGAGCTAAGTGCCCCGCCTTTACCACTTCAGTATCGCAACATTTTGAACTATGTCGGTAAGTATTTATGGATCTCTTACCGACCTCCTCATGTCTGATTTGATCCCACAGGTATACTCCGACCATGATAGCTCTCTCCATCGCCTGCTAAGTGACACTGAGCCTATTGATCACGATTCGCGACGATGCATACTCATAATTTTCAACAAGCCCTTTTCGAAAAAAATGTTACATTTGATAAGTATATTCTCATTTCACTGCATTAGCTTAGCTTTGAATAGTTTGCTAACTTTACCCGAATATTCGAAACATCTGTATTCCATTTAAAGTGACGGTCACATCAGATGGTTTTGGAAAGCACTGTGATTGAGTTAATGTTTATCCCCCTTTGGGTTTTAAATCTCCTCTCAGTTTTGGTTATTTTTAATACTTGTTAATTAACCTTCGGTATTTCGGTACGAGATATTTATGTTCTATCATTTTCAAAGCTATATGTGCTTACTGAGTTTTGCTTGACAATAGCTTCTTTATTTCCAGCTTTTGGGAAAATCTTTTCTCATTAAAATGCAACATGTGGGCAAACTCAGAATCTTTAATCGCTATGGGGCAGACCTAAAAACTGAAGACCGCGTGCCGCGTGCTCATAATATGAGACAACCTTAGAATAAATAGGTAATAGCGTAATAGTTCGATGGAGACAACGTTCATTAGAATAGAATATAATAGAAAAGTTTTTACTCAAATAAACTTGTGTAGTGCTTTAGAATCGCCAATTGAATCTATCACTGGTTCGGAATGACGTTCCTACCGAGAAGAACCAGCAAGAAACTCGGCGGTTGCTTTTTTTAAATAAAAATAAATAAAAAAATTATGTTATACACACGCAAACAGGCTGATGAATGGATGGATCATTTGACTCTCTCCAGTCTTGAAGTTCAAGACTTCAAGGCGAGTAATCCTATGATGTATCCTACTTCTTCAGGTGTCTACCCTGCTTAATGGGTTCGAATATGCTTATGAATGCTCGTCTCTGGATCTCGTAAGCATTAATGTCCTCCGCCTTTTCTAAATTCTGACCACCGATCATTTTCGTGGCATTAGACGAAGACAATTTTTAATCTTAATCTCTCATTATCCTGTCGGTATATAATGCGAATGAATCTAACAATACCATTTTTTTATGATAAAAATTAAAACCTCCGTTCCGTAAACTCATGACGGGCATGCAGCATACATTTTATCTTGCACACGACGATCTTTTACCTACTTTGGAATGAAAAATTGTCGTATTTTTATCAAAATGGGCATCTGTTTAGTAGGTATTTTTCATACAGATAGGTATCTCTCCATACAGCATATCAAAGTCATATTTACCCTTCTTATACTAGGTAAATATACTACTTATTTTCTCATAAGTATCTACCTTAGTTCGAAAACAGTTAACCTTAATAACTTTAAATGTTTAACGTTGAACTAGATAATAATATTAGATAGGTAAGTGAGTATATAGGTAGCTGAGAATGTCATAACCAAGCATTCAGATAAGTCTGTATAAGTTTTATAATGCACTTGCAGTACCGGCACTTTGCCTAATGGACTTGATGGTTTAATACCGAACATTGTCGATAGTAATAATTTTGTATGAAATAAAATACTTTCGTCAGTTTTAGAGCCTCACACTGCTCCACCTACTTTTTTTTAGAATAGATATTCTTAAAGTGTAGACTTCGAATAGAAAAAGTTTTGGTATGGTTGTCCAAAACAGCTTCGACCATTTTTTGTAAAGAGCTCCACCGTTTTAGCTACAGTTAATGCACACTAGTTTACTTATCTTTTGAGTCATGTTTATTGATCCATAGTGGGTACTTAATTTTTTCCATAAATAGTACAATTTTTATGCGTCTCGTCCCATATGGGTGCGCGTGCCCATTGCGCGGGCAAAGCGTTCATTTTCGTATAATTTATGCGCGGCCCGGTAACTAAAACGCTGCAGAGAATTAATTGCGCCCGAAATAGAACTAACTACACAGCAGTCTTCCGTGTTCATAGCCGAAGGAAGGAAGTGATATGTGCGATAAAAGTAGAAACGCGTCTCACATTAACGTATAACATATAACCCCGGTTATCTAAAACGCTTTGTATGGCTGAAACTAAAGTGCATTTTCAACTAAAGTAAGCGTTAGGGACCGGTCAGATAGACCGGCGCGGAGAGCAGATCAAATTTTAATCGCATTTAAAATAGAATCTTATGGCATTGAAATAAGGTTTATTTTTACATTTTATCTCTTTTGGAAGCATCCTCGAGCATCCTCTTATCATAAAAGAGATAAAATGTAAATATAAACCTTATTTCAATGGCTTAAGATTCTATTTTAAATGCGATTAAAATTTGCTCTGCTCTCCGCGTCGGTCTATCTGAACCATCATTTTATCTATGATCTGAACGGTCCCTTAGAGGGCATCTATAGATACATAATTAGCTCTAAGACACCTAATTTTAAGTATGTTATGTAAAACAATAAGCTGTTGGTTTTCCTCAATAAATAAAATAAAAAATAAAAATAAATATTTGAGCAAGTAATGCCTTAGTTCCTACGTTTGATTCCTCTGCGGTGTTGTCAGATTGCCATCCCATCGGATTATGAGAGTGAGGGAATATAGAGCGCACTTGTGCTTGTGAACACACTTGTAGACTATAGGATCTGCTACGTAGTTGGTTAGTCACAGTTAAGATTGGTCGCCGTTGTTGAAATTCGGTCAGGAGAACACCAATAAGTGGATTAGATAGAAGCACGCTAATGCAGAATAGAAACTTATTAAGCCCATTCTTTATAGCCTCAATAGCGCAACGGTCGTAGGGCGTGGATCGAAAACCGAAAGATCGACGGTTCAAACCCCACCCGTTGCACTATTGCCGTGCTCAGCTTATTTGGAGGAGAAAGGGAAATTCTAGTCATGTTCATCATGGCTAATATTCTTTAAAAAAAAATCTTGGCAGCATTCCTACTACTAGTTTTTACGCAGCGTCATCCAAGAGTCATACTTGAGCGATTTTAAAAAATATAAAGCCCTTATAGTATACCCACGGAAGAGAAAACATTTTATCTATGAGTATACCCAACCGTGAATCGAACCTGGAATCTACTTATTCGAAAGTCGTAAAACACACCGATGCACCTGAGTCTGGGAGGTTATCAAAATAACTAGGTATACAGTTATGAGAGGCTTCGACAATATTTTTATAGGTCTCTTTGCTTTGGTAATGAATTCTGTGAAGTGCTTGTTGAACATGTTATTGTACTCAGCACAAGAGACTTCCGTATCCACAGGAAGAAAGTCGGCGTCAAAAAAATCATATCAATATTATTTTGTTAGTCGACTTCGATGGAAAAACAAAGATTCTGAAATAATCTGATCTGAAAGATTCTGAATTATGTCCGTATTAGCCGCTGGATACAAGCGGAATAAGATCGTGCTGTGTGACGAACCCCGAAGTGGACATCTATCGGTTGAGATGGATTATGATACGTATGGTACTTTTAACACAGTTTTGTATCTAATATTGGCGTCAGAACTAAGTAGTCTGCTCGTTATAAAACCAAAAAAAAGGTTAATTTGTTAAATTATTCCAACTAGGCTAGGAAATTTTGTGCTTACGATGCTAAGGTATACGCCATTAACCTTATTGTTACAAGGCGAATAGACACGACTTTGTGCTAGATCATGTCAAAAATAACCTTACCGCCACTTTTTCAGATCACACTACAGTCATCATTAAAAAATAAAACCGGTCAAGTGCGAGTCAGACCCGCGCACCGAGGGTTCCGTACTCCAGAAGTATAAGTACAATCTGTTTTTCATTAGTTTGTCTTAAAAGTTACTCGTAAGGTGCTAATTAAGCTAGGCCTCTAAATTGTATGAGCACTCATACAACTCAGAGGTCTATCTTAATTGGCTCAACTATGTATGTATGGGGACACCCTTTAATTTCCAACTTTTTTTAGTTTTTGCTGCTAGATGCTGTAAGACCTGGCTTTTTGCCAAATTTCGTAATTCTAGGTCAACTGGAACTACCATTTAGGTTTTCGACCCAAAAAATATAAGGAGGGACGACTGGTGCTGCTGCGGAAGGAGGGTAGATCCCCGGACTCTCCTTCGGCTTACAGACCAGTCATCCTGACCGATGAAACAAGCAAGATGCTGGAGAGAGTTCTGGCCTCTCGGATAAACCAGCATCTTGCTTGGCGGGGCCCCAATCTGTCGGAGCACCAATACGGGTTTAGGGTCGGCAAGTCGACCCTGGACGCGATTGGTGCTCTGAAGGGCTTCGTAGAGGGTGCCGAGAAGAGGGGTGAAGGGGTATTGGCGGTGTCATTAGACATCGCCAATGCATTCGGCACCCTTCCTTTTGGCGTGATAGAGGAGGCGCTCCGGTATCACGGGGTGCCCCTCTATCTGCGCCGAATGATAGGGCACTACCTGGAGGAGAGGGTAGTGCTCTATCAAGGGAGGGATGGGAGGAGGGTGGAGAGACGGATGGCCTGCGGGGTTCCGCAGGGGTCAGTCCTCGGACCCCTGCTGTGGAACCTGGGGTTTGACTGGGCCATCCGTCCGGCTCTGCTTCCCCGGATGGCAATTGTGTGCTACGCGGACGACACCTTGGTTGCCGTCCGGGGAAGCAGCTACGGGGAGACGGCGAGGAGGGCCACGGTGGCCACCGAATTGGTGGTCACAAGAATCGAGATGTTGGGATTGAAAGTGGCCCTCCCAAAAACTGAGGCCGTCCTCTTCGGCGGAGCGGGCTGGAGGCCCCCGGCACGCGCCAGCATCTCGGTTTCGGGGGAAGCGGTCCAAATCAGGGCCCACATGAGGTACCTGGGCCTTGTTTTGGACCGCAGGTGGAACTTTGAGGAGCACTTTCGCCAGCTCGCTCCTCGGGTGGTGGGGGCGGCTGCTGCGCTCGGCCGACTGCTCCCAAACGTGGGGGGCCCTGGAGCCTCATGCCGTCGCCTATTCGCGGGGGTCGTGAGGAGCATGGCGACGTATGGGGCTCCCATTTGGTACGATGCACTCCGTCCATCTACCAGGGCCCTTCTGCGGAGGCCGCAGAGGGTGGTGGCGAACCGCATTTGTCGGGCCTACACCACCGTAGCCTTTGCGGCCGCCTGCGCCTTGGCAGGCACTCCCCCATGGGAGCTAGAGGCCGGGGTGCTCGCCGAGGTGCACCGCGTTAGAGCGGAGAGCCGGGCAAGGGGGGAACGCCCGGCTCCCGAAGTGGTCGGCCGAGCGCAGCGCATGGCTGCCCGAAGGATGCGGGATAGGTGGAAAGCCAGCCTGGCGGAGGCCGTCTATGGCAAACGCACCATAGACGCCATCCGCCCGGTGCTGGACCAATGGTGCCAGCGAAGGCACGGGTCGCTCTCCTTCCGGCTGGTGCAGGTGATGACCGGACACGGTTGCTTCGGCCATTACCTGCACAAGGTCGCGAGGAGGGAACCGACCCCGTCGTGCCATGAGTGCGGCGCTGGGGACGACACGGCTCAACACACTCTGGAGGAGTGTAGCCGGTGGGATCCCCAGCGCCGCACTCTGGTGGCGACAATTGGCGGAGACCTCTCGCTGCCCGGCGTCGTATGCGCCATGCTGAGCAGCGAGGGGTCTTGGGATGCTGTGGCCGACTTCTGCGAGGACGTTATCTCGCAGAAGGAGGCCGCGGAGCGGGCGCGCGAAGAGGCTCTCGACGCGCATCCGCTCCGGCGCAGACGGGGGGGAAGAAGGCGGCGGTTATTCGCCGCTCGCCAGCTTCCCTCGGGAGACGGCGGGTAGCTATTGGGCTAGCTATCCGCCACTAACAGTCTCCTCACTGTCTGAGGGGGGGATCACGCTGTCCCGATCCCCTCCTCTTTAGCGTGGGAGCCCCGGCAGGTGGCCGGGGCGGCTGACAGACGCCTGGGACGTATACAACGGGTTCCCCAGGCGTCCAGCACAGTCAGCGAGAGGGAACAGCCGTGGTGGTTTTAGTTAGGGTATACCCATAGGGGGAGTCCCACATAACCCCCGTTCTGCCCAAAGAACGGGGGTAGCCATAAAGCTTTCCACCACGTCAAAAAAAAAAAAAAAAAAAGGGTACTTCCGGCTGACCTAGATTTGTCAATTTTGGTCAAAGCAAGGTCTTACAGATCAAGTAAAGGAAAAATTCCGAAAAATAAAAAAAGTTGAAAATTAAGGTAAATTTTGGTATTTACAAGTTTTCGTGAAAATCTAAATTTGCCCATATCTTTTTATTGTGTGGACTCAGGACCTTAATTTGTATACACCTTAGTATCTGGTATAAATTTCAACTTGCTAGGTCCATCCGTTCCTGAGAAAATCGGTGGTGACACACGGACAAGAAATTGATCTTATAAGGGTTCCTTTTTTTTACCTTTTGAGGTACGGAACCCTAAAAATTAGATAAGTAGGTACAATAGACTCTACAGGCACATTTCCATTTTAAGACAGAGAAAGTTCCACAGACAGGCCATGTGCATTTCGTCGCGCCAAAATGAACAAAATGATTGAATATTGTAAATAGAAAAACGTTATCTTTTGAAAAATGCGCTACACCTACGTCAAAGTTTTAGGTCGTTTCAACCTACAGACAACTACTGACAGCCGGATTGGATATAGAAGACTCCAAGCTTGAAGTAAGCTGTAGGTACTTAGTATCCATAATAAGATCGTCAAATAATTTGCAATCACAAACTATAAAGGAGCTCCTGCGGATTTAGGCTGAAATGTATAGAGCGTAGCTGTGATAGCCTAGTTGTTAGGACAACCGACTTCTAATCGGAGGTCGTGGGTTCGGTCCCGGGCACGCACCTCTAACTTTTCGGAGTTATGTGCGTTTTAAGTACCTATTTAAATATCACTTGCTTTAACGGTGAAGGAAAACATCGTGAGGAAACCTGCATGCCTGAGAGTTCTCCATAACGTTCTCAAAGGTGTATGAAGTCTGCCAATCCGCTTGGCCAGCGTGGTAGACTATGGCCAAAACCCTTCTCACTCTGAGAGGAGACCCGTGCTCTGTAGTGAGCCGGTAATGGGCTGATCATGATGATGTATAGAGCGTATACTCTGATTCTACTTACATTTGAGAAAGAGTTAAAATGAGACAGATTTGTCTCATTTTAACATTTGTACAACTTTGTCTCAAGAGTCAGAGTATGCTCTATACATAGATCTCAGCATCACACGTCTTCAATCATTATTTTGCAATAATGCCCCCTACTTCTAAAATAAACAATCGAACTATCCCACGGAATTCGTTGACCTCTACGGTCGCATTATTGCCTTTTGCTATAAAAATTGACCAAGCTAAATATTATGTATTCCGTTTTAATTATAACCCGATTGTAGATTGTACACTAACTTTGCTAATTCAACGTCTGCCGCCTTACTTCTTCACGTTTCCCGTATCAATTACAACGTTTAGATCGGTTTATGACCGGGAATGTTCACCTACATTGCAGCCCTTTTATTTACCGGTTTACGCAACTCGACCGTCTGTTTCGGTCTCACTGTTTTGACAGATGCATACATAAAGTTTGAGATATTCGGTCATGTTTGAGTTATAGCGAACCATAAAGATGAAGAAAATACCAAAAAAAAATGTTTATACTTACTTAGTTTAGTTTTAGTGGGCCGTTGCACAACGCGCTCAAAATTTTGGTGTCGAATCTCGAAAGAGTAAAGCCGCCCCCACACAGGTGCGTTTTTATAGATCGATAAATCGCATTGATATTACGATACCTACGCAGACATCTACCGCGTCATTATCATAGCAGCAGTGTCTAAGATTTTATGCCTATTACAAAATGTACCTAGCTACTAAAAACGAATATCACAATATCGCAGGATGCAGTGGGCAATCACATCTGTTTTTCTCTCAGCCATATTTTAATTTAGCTAGGTAAGTAGGTAAGTAATGCGGCGTATGCTTAATACAGACAAAACAATAGATAAAACCTACATAGCATATATTAAGAAAAGAAGTAATCTCGTAGTAGGTTGAAAATCTCTTGATTGCCTCTACAAGTCATACTTTTTTTGCTAGATAAGTAATATAAGAAATAAGTAATTTGTGAATATGAGTAAATTGCAATTATTTATTTTAAAATTTTCCATCAAATACTTAACAATAAAGTCAATAGGAATAGTCACATTATAGAATAATAGTCATATTATGCAAGATAGGCTTCTGTACGTAATCAATTACAAAATACCCGAATCCTCATTTCAGGCCAATGCATTTCATATTCCCACACTGTTTCATATTCGCAGAACGCAAAGAATTTTTACAATTTTATGTGTGTGTTGGCTATCAGTTAATATATTGTAAGTAGATATGTAACTAACTGTATTTTTTTTTTGTAAAACAACGGAAATACATACATGGTAAGAACAATGGCCCTCTTGTTTTGGTTGATCACTCGTCACAAAGTTTATAATAGTCGGCTGTTGTCTGTCGCAACGCGCAATGTCCGCCCGCTTCCCAGGATATGAGTCAAGCGAACGTGACAATGGTTGCAATATTAATATTATTTACATATTTATTGCAATTTGGACCCATATGAAATAAGTTACCGACTGTCAATCATGTAACCAAAATAATGTGGTAAATGCTTTTTGATTCAGACTATCACAAAATAATATTACGAGTTACGACGCGCGACGTTTTCAATAGCAGGGGAGCCTAAGAGGGGATTTTTGGATTTACTCGAGCGCGTCAGATTAACATAAGGGAAGCATTTTGCGTCTGGCTGAGTACCCTCTACCATATATAAGCCCTATATATAGAGCCGCTACGCGCGTAAAAAAATTATGGTCAGAAATACTCAGAAACGTTAGAGCCTTTTAACCTATGAGCTAAAAAAGTAGGTATATTTAGAAAATCAGACTATTTGAAGGTAACGTACGAGAGTGGAAGCGTTACAAAGCTGCAAAAAAAACGTTATCTTGACATTCTCGCATCTCGAAGGTGGTTGTATTTTTTTTATTGTGAAGAAAATGATGCAAAATAACAAAAAAATATAATCAACCGATTTCCACAAGCCGAAGTAATAAAAATCGTCTATAAATATGAGAGCGTGCAGCTAGACGCTTTCCCCTCCACTGAAAAGGGAAACATTATATAACCTGTTTTCTTCCTATAAACTAATCTACAAAATCTAATAGGTCCCGACGACGCTCGACTCGAGTAAATCCACATTTAGTATCATCGGCTGCCTACCACAAGTACCTCTCAACCTGGCCTTTAAATCCCTTACGAAACAAACAGTGCGACAACCGAGAAAATGTCAACCATGATACCAGGAATGCATGAAATGCTCAGAACTAGAGATAATAATATTATGCCACTATCAGATTTCCCAGACGCTCTTGAACAGACGATTCGACAACAAAACAACGCATCTCACGTGTTAATTTTATTGATATTATTTATAACTAAGTGAAACACTGTCCGCTTTGATTACAGATTACAGTCAATAAAACGAACGATCCGAACAAGGAATATTGTCCAGATTAATTAAATCCAGCGTAATCCTGTGGTTTTAATACTGTTATCTAACATAATTGGTCACATGATGCTGTGGTATGCATTAAAGCAAACCACAAAAACGGGACACTTATTAGATATTATAACGGCAGCTTATTTCTCTATCGTAGAGCGTTAATGTTTTCATACAATATCGAATGACATTGCGGTTAGATGCATCCTTTTTACTTAAACTTAATCATGCTATTTTTATTTTTATTAAATACATAACTAGTATTGTTTAGTTTTCTACTCTCCTATGTTTTTTTACTAAGTACTGAACCATGAGTTTGTACAATGTTGTCGTCTTATTTCACACATCTGCATTTTAATACATTGATAGTGGACTATCGACAAACATAGGTAAACATTATACACAGGCACACCGTTGTGTGTACGGTTATTATGGAATTCTTGTATGCATGGGACATGCACGCACTGCGCATGTGAGCGCGGTGCGGGCGTGCGGCGCTCTATCGCCCGGCAACTACCAGGCGATCATAGCTCTAAAGGAGTAACAAAAACCTGTTGCACGTGCGAACTGCGAACGAGAGCAGTGAAAAATCAATGATGAGGGTGACTAAGAAAAGCTGAAGCTGTGTGCGGAAAGTTTACAAGCTAGCAACGGGGTTTGTGAACTTTTTTGTCTATTAGCTTAGATCATCGAACTAAGGCTTAGATAGAGCTTATTATTTTTTAGTTTTATTTCTGTTATTTAATTCGTATAATATGTATCGTAATGAATCGTTCCAATGGATTTTGTTTTTTAAAAATTCCGTGCGAACTCTGTCTGGGATAAAATTAACTAATTTGTGTTGAGGCGTGAAAAGTTATAAGGCAGATAGAAAGAGTAACTTTCGCGTATTTACCTTATAAACTGAAACGCAGGTAGCACGATGGTAGATTCACTTTACTAGATGTTGTAGATTACTTAGATAGGTGCGTAGGTACGTTATAAAAAGTCTTCTTTTAATTTCATATTTGAAAACATTTTATTAATTCCCCTGTTTTGAAACCTAAATACTTAAATGAAAGTTTATTAATTTTTATTTTTATTTGTTTGAACAAGCTTAACCCGGCGTGAATGAGGTGAGAAATTGTTACACCAGCTATGAGGTGGGTATGAGATACCCAAAATGTTGGTGTTCAATTTTTAATACTATGATTGTGTAATTAGCATTTATGCTTGAACTATATAAATAATAGTATCCATTCAACAAGATTAGTAAATAAAATACCAGCATTAAGTACAAAAAGCGTTATTTTTTATTGAAATAACAAAGTATCTTTTTCTTTGAAATAATACAAGTTTAGGTAATTAACTTCTTTTCCCATAAAATCTAACAAAATTTCAATTTCTTTGGTAAATTAATATAACAATAGTGTCTTCTAATTATTATAAATCAAAAATGACCTGAAAAGTCTTATGAGATCATGTTACAGAGCATGATGTGACGTACCCCAGCCACATGTACGTACGTGTATCTACTGTCACCGCCGGCGCAACACTAAACTCGATACTGTACCTCGACCCTCGCACCCTTACCTCCAGCTACTGAAACGACAGGACTCGCATGGCAACAGTAACATTAAATAATCTGCGTTTGAAAACTTCTCGGGTATGACATACCCGACCTCACTCACGCCGGGTTAAATGAAGCACCAAAGACTTGCATAATAATTCCTATTACGACTAGTATTTACGATGTCACGAATCGTAAAACTTGAATGGACTCGTACTAAAATATGTATAGCTTTTCTTATTAGGTAAGAAGTATAAACAAACCTAAGCTTTTACAATATCGTGACTGAATAATAAAAAACAATTGATTGTTTATTCAATATGTAGCTAGGTAGCTACCTACCTATATACTTTCTACAAGTAAGTCATGTTTTTCAAATACACTGCTCGAAAACTGCACTTACAATGAAAGTTAAGATGGCTTTTAATTCTACGCTTGAAAGTTATTTTTTTTTTGCAGTTTATTTTATACTACACCTGCTCTGAAAGTACCTTCTGGTTTTTCCATAGAGATAATAATAATAAGTAGAGTAGGCATACCTACCTTAAAAACGTGCCAAAAATACACTCACACACGCACAATCCTGTAACATAAAATGGCGCGTGTTCATTGTGATGTCTCAAGTTGTGCGTGTGTGAGTGTTCATGTATACATTTTAGGGAGGCCATCTTAAGGCCATCTCAATAAAATTTCTGCCACGATCTGTTTTATTGTTATGTTTAAAAATGTAGTGTTGTCTCTTACACACTTATGAAAATTTTGATAAGCTTAAGCTATTTTCCGATCCACTATTTTCTATAGGACATTATGCCAAGTCCTCTTCTATAGGTTCATGGGTTTTTCTCATATCGAAAGTCAAAGTACGTCATTACTGTCAAACAAATAGGCGGGACGAAAAAATATATGGAATTTCATTGTTAACGCGCTAGAGCGGAAGTTCCATTTATGAAATTCCATTACTAACGTGCTTTTTTCTTTTTAATTTTTGATCAAATCCGATCAGTACATGAAAAAAAACCTATGTCGACAAACACGACGTAAAAAGCACCCAATAAATAACAACCGTCACGGTAGGCGGCGCTGATGTCGCTATGTCACCGGGCAGGACCGGGGTCTGCTAGTTTAAATATATTTAATTTTAATTATTATAATTACATATGAACATAAAATAAAAGTAAAAAATACAAAATAGATTTTTTTTCGCGCTATTTTCTTTTCATTTTGCGAGTCGCTTTCTTTGGTTTTACCTATCCAAATTTTCAATTTATAAAATTACAAGTAGCTATTATGGAAGTCAAAGTGTTTAGTAGTGATAGTGAAGATTTGATGACGCCGCCCAACGCCGCCAGAATTAAAAATATGTGGCTAAGTAGTTATTTTTATATTGAAAATCTTTTACCCAAGATATCTAAAGATAGATAGAAATAGTTACAACAAAGCATATGAAGAAGAAGACAATGGAAACCCAACCTCTTCTTCTGATTGATTACGGTAATAATTTTAATATTTTTGATTATTTTATTATTTTCCTCGCAGGTGTAGTATAAAGCACTATGTATCCCTTCGGGAGAAAGTGCGATTCCTCTCGGGCGTATTGCGGCCCTACGGCCTACGGCCTCGGGCCTCAAACTACACCCTCGTAGTAATCGGTCACTTTCTCCCGTCGAGGAACAATGTACTATTAATTTCTATAAGTCCATCTTAAAAAAAGATTTACTAGCGAGGAGTTTCAAATAATTATGATGTTGAATAATATTTACTTATAAGTCTGTTCATTTACTTACGGTCACCTTTGATCGCGCCGCCTCGGCACGCGCGGCGTCTTGTCAAAGGGACCGCCTGCGACTTCAAAAGATGCCGCGCGGGGTGTACAGGTACAAGGAGTTTTGGCGTTTTATACTTACTCATATTTTTATATTAAAATTCTCTTTCCTTTTTATATTTTTTTATATTCGTATTTTATTACAATATAACCATAAACATAAAATATAATATTATCATGAACACGGGTCTTCTCTCAAAATGAGAAGGATTTTAACCATAGTCTACCACGCTGGCCAAGTGCGGATTGGCAGACTATTCGGAGATTCTGTTAGAATAGAAAAAAATTTACAAACAGTAAAAAAATAATAAAAATAAAAGCAGAATACTAAGAGCACCTGCGCCTGTACCGACACTAAGTTACCGAACGGACTATACAACTACTTAGACAAAAATAAAAAATACCAACAGCCCGAGTTTGTAAAACTCTTTATCTACTCTCATATCTTAAAATCCCGATTAAGAAATCAAAATGTGTCATATATTGGACTACTTTATTCACATACATCTACAATATTTAAAAAAAAATTAAGAAAGTTCATTATAACACTACTTTGTTAGGAAATTATTGCAAAATAATGTATCGTAGATACCTACTAATCATTAATCTGTGAAATAATGTTATAAAATAATTTTTTCTACATTATAGTAGAGGCACTGGGTTCTGGTATTTTTGAGCCATGGCGGGTGTTTAGTTTTGTTACTTACAAATCTTACAATTATTATCCCGCTATCAAAGTTACCCTATTACTACTACTGCATTATACTTTATTTCATTATTGACAGGTCTGGACGTCGAGTCACGACTCTGGGTTCTGGTTTTTTCAGCGATGGCGGGAAATCGTATTGTTTATGGCAATTGTGTTAAATGCTTCTATGATAAAAAAGTATATTATATAAGTATTACCTTCTGTAATATTTTTATATATTATTCAAACTATTAAAATACATAACATTTATTCCTGGCTTTTTGGATCTTGGCCGACGCAATGGCGCGGCGGCCTGTGAAGCGAAAGTGTGGCGGTGGCAAGATGCGGCCAGAGGACAGAGTGTAGTGCTACCATAATTGACCATAGACAATGAACATCACCTGATGCTGCAGTCTGCACGCACCGCACATGCGAAATTGGCAATTGAATTTTGGCGCCTATTATTTAAATTTTTAATTTATTATTTATTGTTTTTGTAACCCAAACCTTTGCAAGTGATTTTTGTTGCGCGGAAAAATGTCTAGCAGTGATACTGAAGAGAATTTAACTCCACCTGGCCACCGATCGACAATCTTTTGCCAGCAAAATCAAGGAAAACTCACGACAAATATTACCAAGATTTTATGGTTTGGATTTTAAGATATGAGTTTAGATAAAGTAGTGTATGAAACTCTACATAATTAGGTATTAAAGACTCGTGTAATACTATTAAAAAACTCACCTGCGGCTCGTTTTTTAGACTAACACTCGTGTTTTAATAACCTCTATTATGCAACCGTTTCATAAACTACTATTTTAAACGGTCATGTTTCCCTTGACGTTTTTCAGAAATATTTGTCAAAAAACAGACACATATTACTTATAGAACTTTTATTTACAGTATGCCAAAAAGATTAAAAACATACGCACCTACCGTACTATTTTTCAATGAAATCATCTAATCTCCGAAGGAAATTCGATTTTAGAATGAAAACAAATGAAAATTAATGCGAATTTTATTACTTACCTACTCGTAGCTAAGAAATAAATTGTAAGAAACAATCAATTTACTACCTACCTTGTTTTCTTCTGTACTACCTAAAATTACGAAGTTTCAAAAATACCCTTTCATTTTACGAAGTTTGTGTAATGGACTAATGATACGCCTGCACTGCTGTAATATTTCATGTACCTAGTTTGTTATCTACTCAGAAAATAACAAGTAGTTACTAATGATAGTGTAGGAACAACCCTATACTTAATATCTATCTATTCTTTTAAACATATAATAAAATCGTAGACTTGCCGTATTACAGATACGGCAAGTCTACGATGAAGATTTTTGCAAAATAATAACTGGGGGGTGTTAGGGATAAGTAATAGAACGTAAAAAAGCTTTTTTGAAATTTTTGTCTGTTTGTCTGTTTATCTGTTTGTCTGTATGTTTGTGCGCGCATCACGCAAAAACTACTGAATGGATTGAAATGAAACTTGGTACGATTAAAGTTCATACATACTACGGAGTAACATATAGGATATTTTTTATCCCGAAATTCAGGACGGTTCCCTAGGGAGAGGGGATGAAAGTTAAAACGTGTATTTTGCTGTAATTCAACAACGCGTGGTCCGATTTCATTCATTCTTTTTTTGTTAGAAAGCAGATAAGTACTTTAAAGATTACCGACTAATCTCTAAAAGGCTGGATCGATTTTGATGGGACTTTCACCGGCGGATGTTTACATTTTGATCTACCTAAACATCCGCCAGTGAACTTTTAACAGTTTTTAGCATGATATGAGCTCAAAGGAGCTTAGGAAAAACGAAATGATTCCTACGTGATTTTTAAAAACCAATAATTATATCCACGCGAACGAAGTCGCGGGTGTCCGCTTGTTCTACTATAAGTTATAGATCTCAGAACATAATAATATAACGTTTCGCGTTGTTTTGATTTTAGGCAGCTAGATGTACTTAGTTAAAAAACTTTATGTTATTTTTTGGATGTAAAGTCTTTGTATTCTATTTTTAAGATTTATTTTTGTTTTTCATTCGATGAGGCTGACATTATCCAAATGGATAAAAGCTTCTTAAAAAAATAAAGGAAAAAAAAACAGTTGATGTTAAAATATAAAGTTTATAAAATAAGCGTCTATTGTAAGTTAACATCTGTAATCTGAGATTTTAGGGTTTAGGCAACTTCTTACGTAAATCGTTTCAAATGTTTTTAATTTGTTTAAAAATATTAATGACCTAATTTTGCATAAATTAACGTAGTTAAGTACTAAATTGAAGAGAACTTTTATAATATTGTCATTTTTTGTTTCTTTTTATGAGAAAATTTAAAAGTTATTTTCCCTCAACTTGTAAAATGGTGCCCACTGCCCACATTGCCCACGCTGAACTCTTTACTTACGGTAGATATATTTTATACCTAGACTACCAAAATGTAACAACTTAAAAGTCGTAAGTTTATTAAAATAATGCTTAAGTAGGAAAGAAAAAAAGGAAAGTACTTAAGTACATTTTATGTAGAAAAACTTTTCTTATCAATAAAATTCACTTTTATACCTTAAACTACTAGGTAAACAGTAAAGATGTGGAGGTCAAAGTACGGAGCTGAATTGTCATGGCTGCATGGGAACGGTACGAGGAGTCGGAGTCAGGAAGACATCAATGGCTTGTCATAAAACGCATAGCGGCTCGTCAAAGCAGACGTCTACTCCGACGCGCTGCGGGTGATTTACCGCGCATTGTTGTAGGGTTGTCGCGCATTGCATAATGTTGTTACATAATGTTTTATAAGACTTAGTAGCACTAGCACTCGCCACCTTGTAGTGGTATATACTTGTACCTACTTACATTTTACTGGACATTAAATTTAACTTCTAAATAGAAAAATTTAAATACCTTACTAAAACATTTGATTAAAATTAGATAGAAATAAGAAAGTTTTGAAGACAAAAATTGTTTGGTTCATTACTATCATTAGATAACCGTGTAACTGCTTACTTAGGAAATCTATCTAGTTTTATACTAATATTACGTGTGAATACTTGTAAAACGAAAAAAAGTTTTTTTTCTAAAGATGGTAAAAATCACGAACTTCCTTCGGTTACCTACTGTTCTGTATAATTCATCATAATATAGGTAGAGGTAGCAATACATTATTTACAGTTTTTGTATTTTTCATGTGTTTATTAAAGAGCTATTTTTATACATGTTTCTTATATTTAAATAAAAAAGGGAACGTTCTTTTTCTTGGTAGGTATACCTATCCCAAACATGAAAAGTGAGAGCCAAGGAAAAATTGCATAAGTAGGTACCTACCTCCTCGAGATTGATCCAGTAGAATAGATATTAATACTATAATTTTTTTATTATCATTAGAAATTAGAATGACCTCAGCTTTCTCCAGACGACAACCCTAAACCGAGTGCATATGTCCACCCCCAACAGACGACACACGTGGCAGCCGGCTGCGACGACGCGTTGAATACTTTCTCATGTCTCTTCACGAGCATTATCAAATTTTAATTGACTTATAAAGTTACACCATTTTTAGTGAGCTTTTGACATAATCACTACATATTATAAAACAAAGTCCCCCGCTGCGTTGTCTGGAAGGATTTTCGTGCGGTTTTCATGAACAGATAGAGTGATTCATGAGGAAGGTTTAAATGTATTTGTTAACTTTTTGTGTAAATTGATTGAAATATGACGATAATTTTTGAAAATGTCGGAAAAAGTTGAATGCTCACTCAAATTCCTTCACTGCCACAGTCTTTACATTAATAGATTATAGCATATAGAGAGACAAAATGTTTATAGTAGCATCAAATCATCGTATTTACGAAGAGTATATTTTTTATTGCGAAATAGGCCTACGCTTGACGACAATCATGCCTGAACAGCAATGATGAGGTCTAAGTTGGAACGCGCTTGCCTAGAAAATGCCTATTCACTCTTGCCTTGAAGGTACTTAAGTCGAACGAGGCGGGAAGGGCGTTCCACACCCTAGCGGTTCGTATCAGAACTATATACTTGGAACTCTCTTTTATGAGAGAGGAGCTCTGTGCCTAGCTTGTGGAACGTTAAAAAGTTGTAGTGGTATAATATAATTATATATACTTGGAAAGTGCTTGTAAACTATTTTTTTTTATTCCAAGAGTAGACGGAACTTACAATTCACGTATGTGCATCCTGGGTACAACAAAGAGCCCACATTTCGCGCAGCACATGATTTAACGCAAGTTGGTACGCGGATGTAGCTCCTAACTCGTGAACATTAACGAGAATTTTCATTAGGGTTGTCGATTTTATAAAATTAATTCGAGAAATACATTCTCTTTAACCGACTGACATGCATTACATAAACTAGAATCATATTATATTTCTCTGATGATCAAAAGTTAAACCTTTTATTATATGAATTTCGCGTGAAATACACTTAGTTTCACTTGTTTTCATCAATATACTCGTAGCTAGCTGAATTAAAAACACTGTCTTACAATAATGGTTCTTACTCATAACAAATCCTACTAATATTATAAATGTGAAAGTGTGGATGTTTGGATATTTGGATGTTTGTTACTCAATCACGCAAGAACTACTGGATGGATTTGGCTGTTTGGAATGGAGATAGATTCTACTCTGGATTAACATTTAATAACATTATCCCGGAAAATCAAAGAGTTCCCACGGGATTTTTAAAAACCTATATCGACGCGGACAAAGTCGCGGGCATCAGCTAGTTTTGTTATATTTTCGGAATCTAGACAATGAGACCATTCGTTTGATACCAAACTCGAAAGATTTTTGTTCATTTTATTTTTTCTTTAATTTTGTGTCATATTTACTACGTATAGAATTTGTTACGACATGACGTCGTAATAGCCATTCAAAACGCTAAGACATTTATCAAAATCGAATCAGTATTTTAGCGAATATGCGGGAACCGATGAATCGACACACACGTAACACTCCCGTAGTCAGTCGGTGTAAAAATAAATGTTAATATTTCATTCTTGTTTTTTGTTAATAACTTCAAACGTTTAGTACAGACACAAATATTATGCAAGTATCTTCTTTTTTGTTTTGTGACAACCCTGAGAGCATTGTTATAAACTTTACGCGAGAACATTAGCGAAATGTCCCGCTTTAAATAAATGAAAGCGGTATTGAAATATCTTCTGTCGAAATATTATACGAAAAAAACTCTGCTATTGCTCCGCCGCCGCGCCGTGTCGGTACTGAAAAGTTTAAACCAGGTAACTTGAGATTTCTGTACACATTTTGAATGTCTACTTTACAAGTATATGTAGGTAGTACATAATATAGAAGTGTGATAATGGTGATAATTACTTTTTTTATTTATTTTTACAAAAAAAGTATTACCTATACATTAAACAAGTCTTTATTTTTAAAGGTTACTTTCATCCCGTTTTTAATTTCTATTTAAAAGCATTGATTCAAACCAAAGTTGTAATCTCGATCCGTTTACATCAACACCCACATAAAACCGCTCATCCGTGGCTCACACACTCCCTATAGCACAGAGTTATATTAATGGAGGAGCAAAGCTCATACATCAAGTAGGTATCTTAAAGCAACAGTGTGACCATTTGTGGCAGATTTCTGCCATTTGGCTCCGAAATAACTCTGGCAGAATAAACTGACGATATAAGAAAGTGGCAGATTGTGGCAGATCTCCTTGAAATCTGGAACCCACCCCCAATCCCCCACCTAAATGATTCCAAAGACGCAATCATCTCTTTAACTGTTACTCACTACATTAAAACTGTCCTGGTTGCAGCAACTGGTCAAGGGTACCTCAGTTGTTAAGTATATGTTATTTAGGAGTCATATGCAGTGCAGCAACTGGTCGTCAGCTCAATTAGATATTTGAACGGCTGAGCAGATTTTCATCAAACATAGAGCTCTAAGAGCTACCCTGATTAAACAAATAGACACACAGACAGACAAAGCGGTCAAACCTAACATCTCTCTTTTTGCGTCACGGGTTAAAAAGTACTACTTGGTCTTGTTCAAGTGCATATCTAGGAGGATAATGCAAGAAAACACAACACAAAATGTTTGGTTTTCTTGCATTCTCCGGATACTACTTTGACTTTTTCATCTACAAGGATTGCCTGGAAGAGATTGCTTCAGCAACAAGGCCGCTAACTTATATTTAAATTTATTGTATCCCTTCTTCTTATTTATTTTTTGGTGAGTGATAAAGTGTTTCATTCAGGTTGAGGTAATTTTGCGGGACATCACTACCTCTAGTATTGTGATAACTCTCTGTCCTTTAGCCTGTAGGTAAGGTAAGCATTACGCCCACACTATAAGCTTTCCCTAATGATCGGTACAAATACACAACCTTGACCGAATTAACCAGCACTTCAGGTGGGCATGTTTCGTTTACCTTACTAAAATTGGAGACGAAATATTTACCAAACCAACTTTATTCATCGATGTCGAATTTTCTAATAGACCGTTTACCTACTTTCTGCCGCATGGAAAACCATACCAATATTTAAAATGCAAAAAAGTGCCTCAAAACTGCAATTTCGCAAATCGATTTGAAGATTTAATCCCCATGTAATGTTTAAGTACCTGAATCCTTAAATCCATGCCACAAAATCGCGCACTAAGACAAAGTAGCACCTATGTGAAACTCTGTTACCCGTGACTTAGCCCGAGTGGAATTTCTATTTTTTACGGTATTTCCGTGGCCGACAAAATATTTTTAGTGATAGTAATAATTTAATTTAATTTAGTAAGTAGTTCTGTGAATCGAAATCACTTTTCGATTTTCAGAAGATCCATTCACAGGTCGAGTCACGAGTGCAAGCGAAAATAATTTCTACCTAACTTACCTACTACGTCTACTTAGTTTTAAGACGAAAGGATTTCTTTGCTAACAATTCATAAAATACCTACTCCAATATTAGTTTTTAAACAGAACTTTGGTTCAGTACCTAATGGACGACGCTTTACTGGGAACTCCACAGGAAAACCGTTTTATAGTGATATTATTATTTATCAGAATCTCAACCTACTATTCGGTTACAGTATTTTAGAAATCACAAGGAAAATGTTATAAACGTAATGGATTTGAAAAATGGGATTTCATTAAAAAAGCTTTTAGTTTACTTTTGCCTATAAGTACCTTTACTTGATTGTATTTACATCACATTTTCAAAAGTAATTAATATTTATTTCAGTTACTTAACACAAGGAAATCTTAATAATATGACATTAGACAGTTCAATGATTACATCGATAATTATTTATCTAAGATGCGATGTCTTCCAGTAAATCTGTAAACGAATTATCTATCTATCTATAATAATATAAAGTAGCTTGTCCTGACTGACAATCAACGCACAGCCAAAACCACTGAAGCTAGAAACTTGAAATTTTCACAGTTGCTTCCTTTTATAACGTAGGCACACGCTAAGAAAGGATTATTGCTAATTCCATCCCTAAGGGGGTTAAATAGGGGATAAAAATTTGTATGAAAGTCCATCATTTTTCAAGTTATATCCATGAAACTTGGTATTTAGGTTTTCGGTTAAAAATAAAGAGTTATAAGCTTAAGGAATTTTGGAAAATCTACCCCCAGGTGGGTTAAATGGGAGATGAAAGTTTGTATGAAAGTCCGTCATTTTTAAAGTTATATCGATGAAAATCGGTGTTTGTATTGTCGATTATAAATAAAGAATTACGTGTTTCAGGATTTTTGGGAATTCTACCCCCAAGTGAGATTTATAAGAATCCACGCGGGCGAAGTCGCGAGCATCAGCTAGTATAAATATATCTATCTATATCTATACATATAATAAAATCGTAGAGTTGCCGTAGGTATCTGTACATTAAATATTTTTTCAAAATAATAACTGGCGGATGTTAGGGATAAGTAATAGAACGTAAAAAAGCTATTTTTGAATTTTTTTCTGTTTGTCTGTTTGTCTGTTTATCTGTTTGTCTGTATGTTTGTGCGCGCATCACGTAAAAACTACTGAATGGATTGAAATGAAACTCGGCATAATTTAAGTTCATACTATGGAGTAACATATAGGATACTTTTTATCCCGAAATTCGGCACGGTTCCCTTGGGAGAGGGGATGAAAGTCAAAATATATACTTAGCTGTAATTCGTTAACGGGTGGTCCGATTGCATTCATTCTTTTTTTGTTGGAAAGTAGATATTTTAAGGACTACTGGCTAATCTCTGAAAGGCTGGACCGATTTTGATGGGACACTCAGTGGCGGATGTTTACATTTTGATGTACCTAAACATCCGCCAGTGAACTTTTAACAGTTTTTAGCAAGGTATAAGCTCAAACGAGCTTAGGAAAAACAAAATGATTCCCACGGGATTATTAAAATCAATATCCACGCGAACGAAGTCGCGGGTATCCGCTCGTAATAAATACTTCGTTTTCGATTCGTTTTCGTGTTTCGTGAAAACACGATTCGACATAGCCTTCCTTATAACTGTATGGGCGTTTGTGCACTTACTCGTTTTCGATTCGTTTTCGTGTTTATATATTCGTGAATTCTTCACATCGAATCGTTTTAAAATAAGGACGCGAGTGGAATGGTGTGTGGAAAGAGGGCAGAGATGAGTCCTGATGTTGTGAGGTATTTGGAAGAAATGCAAATACCTATGGTATTTGCATTTCTTGAATTCCAACAAAACATGATTCAAAGCAGTTGATTATTATTAAAAGTTAATACCTACTTAGTATGGCATTAAAATAAATCGTTTGTTTCATTCAAATTAGTTTTACTTCGAGTAAAATACCTAAATATTGCAGTATAATCAAAATTTCCATACCTGTGGTTGGTAGTCAAAAACTATCAGCAAAATATGAACATTTCATAAAAAATATCATTTCTGATACTTAGTTGTTACTGTTCTCTTACAAGAGCGTAATGTCCACTTGGGATGTTCACAAAATATATGACGTATGCTTAGATAATTTTGATACTAACCGTACCGTGTGAAATATTCATAATCACTTACCTTAGTGTTACTGCCAGCATTTTTTCTGGAGTTATGCATTCTCTAAAACGTGTGTCTTGCCGAGGAATCTTTTTTTTATATGACACAATATGAAATCGAAAGTAGCAACATTCTTTCGATAGTAATTAAAAAAAGTTTTTTCATGATGTCATGTCATTAAGTGATGATCGCCTACGAATGTATAAGAGAAGTGCGAAAAGCTGACGACGATTAAATACGTTTTTATGATGTTCATTAAAAAAACGAACACGAATCGAAAACGAATCGAAAACGAGTAAGTGCACAAACGCCCTTACTACTTATAACATCAACATTTTCTTAAACTCTTCCAGAAAATCGAACTTAACTTGCTGAGTATGTGCGCACTACTATAACTACCTTGAGAATTACTATGTCTTAATAAATAATAGTTTAAAAAAACTAAAAAACACGCTTTTTATAGAAGACCAAACTAAAAAATAGAAAATAAATTTTAATAAATATAAATTAATAATAGTGTGCATATGAAAAAAATGTATTTTATTTAAAAAAAGCGTAGGGTGCTTTTAAGATATTATCGAAATGATAATCCTCTATACACCCATGCACCCCACGCTTTTTTTTAATAAAATACATTTTTTTCATATGCACACTATTATTAATTTAGAAATTAATTTAAGAAATTAAAAAATTAATTTAGAAAATAAATTTATTAAAATTTATTTTCTATTTTTTAGTTTGGTTTTCTATAAAAAGCGTGTTTTTTAGTTTTTTTAAACTATTATTTATTTTCTACTTTTTAGTTTGGTTTATTTATAAAACACTAAAAAAATCATGTCACTTAAATTACAACAGATATTAATTTTATTAATCAATTATTTTATTTGTTTTTTATTGTAAATCGTACAATATGATTAAAGTAAATAAGTACTAATTAATAATATTATTATTTTCTTTTAATATTGTTTTATCTTCGCATTTGTGCGTTTTGTGCTTATTAAATTTTAGTCGTGTGTGACATCTATTCTATTTACCCTAGTTACAGTTGAATGAAATCTGACCGTTTAAAGTGGGTCAAAATCGCATTCAAAGAAGTCGGTTACAAACATACATACAGGTGAAGCTAATAAAATAGAAATTTTAAACACTGACTTTCATACAGAATAGTTTACAAGTCCTATGAAACATAATAAAATAGCGATGAGTTCTAAACTAGTAGTCTGACTTGAAAGTCTAGACTTAGGTCTTACATTCTACCTAAAGTTACCAGGAGCACATAAACGCTAGCAGATTTATAAATACTAGATCGAAACTAGACTTGCGCGGCACGATTACACCATTCAGTAAAGTCTAGGTCCTATATTATTAAACGGGCGTATATATTTTAAACGTTAATTTATTCTAAAGATCCCACTGCATTCATTTCTTAGCTGGCCAATTGACTTTATCTACGGCTTGCCTGTGTTCAGTTCATTTAGTAAATGTGAGTCTAATTTTAAGTCATTCGGTCTAGGTTACACAACGACCATAAAATACGGCTGAAAAGCATTGTTTGACGCGAAGAATGACCTAATTCTCCTTAATGAGGGCTCTCGAATGTTCGCGTACAACCTATGAATACTCAGAATAGGGGCCTACACTGTAAACTGATTTAGGTCTTTTTAATTAAATTTACCTTTTTTAAACAGCTCGAAGTACGATAGAATTAGGTGTAGTGAGCAAATACAAATAAAATGAGTAGGAATCTACTCTTCACATACGGTATGATATACCTACCTAATTTTTATTTATGTACCTAGTATAATATGTATAAACAGAAAATACAAACATTCAACAGGGTGGAAACATTGTGAGATGATTATTGTTTCAATATAAAAGCCTAGCTACATATTCAAAAACTTTATACCGGTAAGAAAACTATGCCGCCTGATGAACAAAATGATATTATTAAATTCCTTAGTAAGGTTCTTTGGAATTTATTACTTATTCTAAAATAAGCCATTAGAATTACTTAGGTTAAAAACTTTAGGTCAAAAAACGAGCGAAACGTAAAACGAATTAAAAACTGAATTATGGTATGATTTTCATTGGGGTTCATTGGGGTTGGCGCATCCTTTGTATTGTAGCTAATTTGCATGTACCCAGACAATAAAAATATGTTATGAGTAGTTTTTTATGTATGGATAGACTTAAAAGATTAAAAACACTTGATATCAAATCAACTCGTCCAAAAATTACCGAACCGCAAAAAACGAACACGCCAGAATCCGAGCGAGATTTCAAAGAAATCGCGTGCGTAAGTGGCCACGCAAAAACGCCCGACATTTGTGGACATGCAATTATTTATCTATATTCTTGGGGGATAGTTATTTTGCTACCTCTTCATCCCTTATCTAAATCTGCTACTTAGCTAGAGATGTGCCGAATTAGTTGTTATTTATAGCTAGTAAGTAGGTAGGACATACGTTAAACAGTTGGATTTTATTTTTCTTTTGTAATTAATTTTACAGACTAGAAAATCCGTAGTGAGCGTAAATAAACTGGTAGGTACTTATTTAAACCTTGGCTCTAGAATTACCTACTTAATTTAAAAACTCTCACATACGGTGGAGTTTGTAATAAGCAACCACTTAGCTCAGGTAGAAAATATTTGGCATCGGAGATTTGGTCATTACCCTGTGAACCTAGAATGGCCATTTCGGAGACCTTTTTTATGATTTACGACCTCTTACGACTAGTGGTTACTAGAAGTTCCTAGATGAAGTTATCTGACAGTACATATTCAGTCAGTTTGTATTCCTAATGTTCTATAGTTTATGTAAATTCCTAATAGTTTTGTTTCCTATGTCTTCTACGTACATAATATCTAGGTAACTCCAATTATACACATAGGTAATTATATAAGTTGCATTTAAGTCATTTTTTTATGTTACAGTAAAACGAAAATTTATAATTCCTAAAGGAAGCTATATATTTTTAGAACGTTGCTTATGAAAGCCTTGTCATTTTAATAGTTGAAATCCGATTCGGCGCATCACTACACACACACTAACCGTTTAATTATACGAGTCTGTAGGACAAAAGCGGCAATGAATTTATGCATGAGCGGTAGAGAATTTCACTTGGTCGGGACTCGGGACGCGCGGAGAAAAGGAACAATAGGCTTAGTTTAATCCCGCTTTTTTTTTTTACTCGAAAATCCAGTTTGCGGGAGGCTTCTACGCGCCGCTCTCGTTTTCGATAGCGGGTGATGTGACGTGCTCTCCAATTTGCGAATATTTTGGTCGTATTTTTGCACGAAAGCGCGTATTGAAGACTGCTGCAGCGTTTAAATATTACCTATCCAAGCACAGCAAGGTAACGAATTCGATTCGCGATTAGGTGGATATAGACAAACATTATAGGCTTATTTGAGCGCTTTAAGGCTTATTTTTTCTAAGCGTAGGTAATTAATATACTATAGAAAACAAGTTTTCATTTCGGCAGAGCTTTCCGTTTGTCTTTAAAAGGAACAACTAGAATTAAACAAAAGCTCTTTAGCCAAAAGTTTACACTTCTTGCCAGAATTAAGATTTAGCTACTCAAAGAGGACCTGAGCTTCGCCATTTAACTATAAAGGCTAAGGCTAAGGCACACACAATGATCGACGGAAACGTGTCCAACGCGGCTCCTAGTCTTTGTAACACAAGGAATTGTTTCCTGTATGAAGGCATTCATAACAGACGCGTACGAAGCTGCGCATCATACTTACTCGTTGTCTACATACAGTTCCTTGTCTTCAAATTGTAAACGCGTACGCGCGCGTTTAGTGTGACGTCCTGCCGAGCAGTTGCCGTCGAACGTCGCTACCGCCCTAACTTTTTTATTTTGGAGAAAATGTGACAAACCACAGTCACTGTTCTAGAGCATGTGTACTATTGTCTACACTCTACAATCTACATCATCAGCTACATCATGTCGTTTGAATGGGACGCGCTCAGGAGCGCTTGAGGGAGTCTTCTCTTAACAGATATATTGTGTCGGATAGCGTGAAACACTGCAAGTACCTACATATATACTATAACCATTTTTAATATATTTAAGTATCGTTTATATTCATTGGCTTGCTCGGGATGAGGCATTTATGTAAAGATTATGTTGTTAAGTTTACCGCGCCCCGACACTAGACTATTTCCATCATTATCATGGTAATGGGTAAAATTACTGGCAACATGATTAAAGGGTGGGCCGGCAGTTCGTTGACACCTTATCGTCTCTTCTATTATACGACCTACTATTATAAAACTTTAATTAATATATTGTGATTTTAGAATTTTAATTTAACTTAAACTTTAATTTAAACGTGTTTATTTTTTAAGTCCTACGAGTAAGTAGGTATATTATTTTCCTCTTAACCATTTAAGTAAGACATACCTATATATAACTTTAGAAAAAACGGATAACGAGGTGGTCTACCGAGTGAGGTTTAAATTATGATTCAAACTGCGGACGTTCGGATTTCTGTCCCTTTAAGTAAGTATATCATAGTGGACTTAAATCTGTACGGCCGATGGAAACCTCAAAAAATAAAAATTATACAGTAGCATTTTATGTCCAGTCTATAAATATCAGTAGGTAATCTAGAAATCTAATATTTAAAAAATAAAGCTAATGATAATTATCTATGTAGTCTGGGAAGGACACATAAAAGTGGATTTAGATGATTTCATAGAGGTACCTTCTTTATATTGTGTACCACTGTGAGTGGAAGGCCTTACAACAGACCTTACAGTTCATCAATGGACATCTTTCATATTTATTATCATTTATCAGTATTTCATTTTTTCAGATCTTCTACCTTTAGAGTTAGACTGTTATATTATATGAAACGCCTGTTGCTTAAATAATCGCAATAATGTTTTTTAACCGAATACTTATTTGTTGTAAACTTGTATTATACCTGTACTGTTTTAGTGGTTGTCACACAATATTTTTAGGTACAGGAGTTTTCAGTACACAAAAGAACAATGAAGGGCTTAATACGTATAAATAGCATTGACCCTAATGTTCCATTAAAACCCTAATAACAAAATAATTTTTTGAATATCAAGAAAAAAAATTGCGAAGTAACTCGAGTATTAGGTACCTAGGGCCTATTTCACCACCTTCTGATAAGTGTCGTATAGCCTAAACGTAAGTTTTGTCACTTTCTTACTTTATATCAAGTGACAAAGACAAGAGTAATAATTGTAGATAACTATCCGATACTTATCAGAAGGTGGTGAAACAGGGACTTGAACTTTTAAAGTTCAATATTACGTTAAGCAGGAAAAAATCCAATAAGAGTTTTCAGGTTTGACTCGACTCAAGGCAAAAAACCTATGAACATTTAATAAAATAATAGTATTAAACTAATATTATTTTTCAAATAGATACAGACATAGGTAACAGACATTTAATCTGTGTAGGTACCTACCCTTATATTAAAACAGTCTTAAATTCTATGAATATCTGCTTACCTGAAGCTGCAAATCCCCATCTCTATAACTGCATGCCCGCAATACCGAATAAAATCCGCAACACACAAAACAAGCACAAATGCGTCACAATTTTAGTTCAGAGAAAAAGAAAATTTATGCTAAAATTCGTGAAAAATAATCCTTAATAATTAATCAGTTTTGAATTTCCCGCGTTCCGTCAGACAGGCG
Source organism: Melanargia galathea (assembly GCA_920104075.1). Lineage (NCBI taxonomy): Eukaryota > Metazoa > Arthropoda > Insecta > Lepidoptera > Nymphalidae > Melanargia > Melanargia galathea. The sequence goes on from OV049875.1 coordinate 11,254,313, forward strand.
GGTCGGTGCTCGGTGAGCGCTCGGTCCGGTTAGACCCGGCGGCTTGCAGTGAACTGTGTGCTCACTGCGTGTGAGTCGTCAAGCCTCCGGCGCTGGCGCAGATTTCGGATTCGGACGGAAGCTCACCCCCCCCCATCGCCATTCATGAAAACGCCAATCGATCAATGGATAAAAGCTACTGCGGGAGCTTTGCCTTAAAAGAGCTTTCTTACTAGTAGGTACTTCGTGCTGGTCTTCAGTTTTTGCATTTATGTTAGTAAGTACATTATTATTGTATTAGTGTGTATATTTTGTATTTGTTATGTATTTGTATTTGTGTTTTTCATACAAAAACACGTACGTTTTGTCCTTTCTTGGTCGGTTCCATAATCTATATCTATACTAATAAATAAAATTGAAGTGTCTGTCTGTAATTTCGAAATAACTACCTCATATTAAGCTCATACGGTTATTTGAACTGTACCATAACCGAATCACACGTTTTTAAAATTTTTGTCTGTCTGTCTGTCTGTCTGTTTGAACGGGCTAATCTTCGGAACGGCTGAACCGATTTTGACGGGACTTTACCCTTCAAGTAGAGAATTAACCAGGGAGTAACATAGGCTACTTTTTCAACCGACTTTCAAAAAAGGAGGAGTTGTGTTTTTCTACCTATGTACACCGATATCTCCGAGTTTTCTGAACCGATTTTAGTAATTCTTTTTTTAATCGATAGAAAAACTTTGCGACCCTGTTCTATACAAAATTTGGATTCCAACTTCTCAATCCTGATGCTGTAGGGGACCTGATCCCCAAAACTAATGGGATTTAGAAACTTTCGGTTATTTAAATTGATATTGCGGTACCAATTAAAGACTTTATCGTTGAATGAACTCGAGTAGGTACATATCCAACTCCTCAACCCTGATGCTGTAAGGAATTGCATTCCAAAATCGTGGGAATCCCACGGGATTTTTCCGTTTTGGGGACTGGTTACTTAACAAATAAGCTACTTTTTGTTCTGGAAAATCAAAAGTTCCCACGAGATTTTTAAAAACCTAAATCCACACGGGCGAAGCCGTGGGCATCATCTAGTATGTAATAAGCTTCCAGATAACTTATCGTACCTAGCTATACTCATCTATACTTTAATATAATAAAGCGGAAGTTTATTTGTTTGAACGCGCTAATCTCAAGAACTACTGGACCGATTTCAAAAATTCTTTCACCGTTGGATATGTAAGTAATCCTTGAGTGCTATAGGCTATATGTACCACGGGCGAAGCCGGGGCGGACCGCTAGTGTAGTATAAAGTATGGCCTACCCACACAGACCAGTAAAATACCTACCCACAAGCAATGCACACTAGTATCTACCTAATTGGTTGCTCGTTAACTATTAAAAAATATACCTAGGTAGTAAAGAATATGTTATAGTAGGTACCTACGTGGTACTATTCTATCCTATTTCCTAACAATTTGTACTTTTTCCAAACTTTTTCCGTATTTGTGTATTTATTGCAGCTAATATAGGATATTTTGTGTAGGAAGTTTTTTTAATTAATTAAACCCTTATACCTACCTACCCTTTCCCACTGCCATCTGCCAAGGGTCACTGGTAAAGATCACATTGTTTTGTACAAAATAAATAAATTAAAATATTACAGTACAACAGTTGCCAACCGTAATAAATTACGCAAATGAAAATTATCATTAGGTTATTGTCTTTTAAAGATAAAAAAACAATGGCACATATAAATATCCTGCGCCCTACATACAAAATGTTTTATTTCAGTTTATTTACGTAAGTGAATACTATGTAACCAAAATGAGCAAACAGTTTGTGACGCTTTTCGGAATTAAAATATGAGATATTTTAATTCCGAAAAGCGTCACAAATTGTTTGCTCATTTTGGTTACATAGTACCTATTCACTTACGTAAATAAACTGAAATAAGTAATAGTTATTTGTTTGACAAGATAGCAAAATTATTGTTTGTTGCGAGTGCCTAGTTTGAATCCCGAGCGAGCGAAGGATTCTAATTTACAATCACGAGCGTAGCGAGTGATTCTTATATAGAATCCTGAGTGTAGTGAGGGATTCAAAGGCACAAGAAACAAAAAGTTTGCTATCGTGTGATACATACAACTTTTCACCTCAATAGCGAAAAAATACAAGACGTAAGTAACAAAAATATTTACTGAAACAAAAAGTATTTTTTACATTCAGATTACGTACCTACTTACTTATTATTATGCTTAACTTAAAAATCAGCGAAGTTGCCAGTCGGGACTCAAATTTTTTATCAAATAAATTTTCTTTTTTGCAGCGAGAAAATTTTCATCTGGTGCTTTAAGAACTTTTCAATATCATGATCGGTGAAAACTTTAGATTTTTTAGATTTGTGCCCCTTGTATGATATTCGTATTTTGTTGGATTAAAACTCGTCACAGCAATAAATGTGTTTTATTAATTATTATAATTTTACAATATAGTTGGGCTGTTGCCTGTGCGAAAAATGTGCCTATAAGTAAAACATAAACTAACAAAGTTAGACGTAACTCTCAAAGTTAGCCACCTATTGATGACCGGACAGTGTTCCTCTAAGTAAAATATAAACTAACAAAGTTAGACATAACTCCCAAAGTTAGCCGCCTATTGGGTGCAACTTTGGTTTTGTGGTTTTATATTATAAATATTAAACACCCCTCCGACTGTCTTCACAAAAATGCGATAAGTTTAGATATGTTTCAATGTGAACGTCGCATTTCGATTTGATTGTAGCTTTTAACATGGAGTAAATACTACATAATATAAAGATTGCCTTGTTTTAGACAATTCCATGAAATATGATAAAATCACAGTCTCTGAACAGCTCTTCGCACCTTTTGTCTCCAATTATTAAATAATTCATAGGCTTTCAGGTATTTTTCACGCGACTTTTCTGGCAGAAAGTTTAATTCAGCGTTAGTCACTAATTCTTTTATTTCTGAAGGTGTTAAATTATCACTGGAGTCACTCATTTTGTTTTAATTTTTTTGCAACAAAATATAACTACAAAGAAATTAGTTAGGTACCTACCTAATTAAGATATAGAGTATAGACAATTTTTTTTCCCGCCATTTTTTTTATTCCTTTTTTGTCTGCGTTCGGAATTGCGTAATTCAAGAAAAAAATTAACTAATTATTTTAATTCTCCTTAAATCGTTTACGTTTCATGTTGTTTTACAGAATTATAAATTCTAAAACACATTTTAAGAAAAACTCAATAAGTAGTTTAAATAATATATAATAGAAAATTTTGATGAAATAAAATGTTGGGGCTACTATACAAACTATTTGATACAAAACTTTTCCGAACTTTTCTTGAGACAGTGAATTGAAGAAATGACAATCCAAAGCGTTCTATATTCAAAACACTTTTTCTCACGGAGTGAGCAAAAATGAGTTTTGCTCACTGGTTTTGGCCAGCAAACACGCCCTTTCTGAGCTACTGAGGTGAAAAACATTTTGTATAAATATATAGTGATTCTCAAATCACTATATATTTATAAGAACAAAACCAAAGAGGTTTTGTTCTTATAAATATAGATTATATTAATAACTAGCTGATCCCCGCGACTTCGTCCGCGTGGATATAGGTTTTTATATAGGATCGGATTGGATCCCTTAATCCTTTTTTGTACCTAAACTAAATGTAGTCTAATTTACTCCTTATAACATCACCTATCTGCCATGGAAAGTTCCGTCAAAATCGATCCAGCTGTTTCGGAAATTAGCTGGAACAAATAGATAGATCGACAAACATAAATTTAAATACACACCAGTTTATTATCGACCGGAGATGAAAAATGATTAAATTACTAAAATGACTATTAAAAAATAAGGGTTGATCGTAGAAGGGTGAAAATTTAGGATTGTATGTATTTTTGTATGTTGTATCATGAAAAAATAAAAAATAAAAATTTTGTCTAAAAAATAAAAAAATAAAATTTAGGGGTGCACTAATCTTTACATTTAGGGGGATGAAAAATAGATGTTAGCCGATTCTCAAACCTACTCAATATGCTCACAAAATTTCATAAGAATCGGTCAAGCCGTTTCGGAGGAGTATGGGAACGAAAATTGTGACACGAGAATTTTATATATAAGACTAGATGATGCCCACGGCTTCGCCCGTGTGGATTTAGGTTTTTAAAAATCCCATGGGAACTTTTGATTTTCCAGAACAAAAAGTAGCCTATCTGTAGTAACCCGTTACCAAAACGGAAAAATTCCGTGGGATCCCCACGATTTCGGAATGCAATTCCTTACAGCATCAGGGTTGAGGAGTTGAATATGTACCTACTCGAGTTCATTCAACGATAAAGTCTTTAATTGGTGCCCCCAATATCAATTTAAATAACCGACAGTTCCTAAATCCCATTAGTTTTGGGGATCAGTTCCCCTACAGCATCAGGATTGAGGAGTTGGAATCCAAGTTTTTTGTAGAACAGTGTCGCAATGTTTCTCTATCGATTAAAAAAAAAAAATTACGCAAATCGGTTCAGAAATCTCGGAGATATCGGTGTACATAGGTAGAAAAACACAACTCCTCCTTTTTTGAAAGTCGGTTAAAAAAGTAGCCTATGTTACTCCCTGGTTAATTCTCTACTTGTATGTGAAAGTCCCGTCAAAATCGGTTCAGCCGTTCCGAAGATTAGCCCGTTCAAACAGACAGACAGACAGACAGACAGACAGACAGACAGACAAAAATTTTAAAAACGTGTTATTTGGTTATGGTACCGTTCAAATAACCATATGAGCTTAATATGAGGTAGTTATTTCGATATTACAGACAGACACTTCAATTTTATTTATTAGTATAGATTAGTATAGATAATTAGTAATTAGAATTAGTAATTAGAATAAATTAGTATTCACACGTAAAAAATACATAGATAGGTACCAGCAAGTACCTACTTATGTTTTATGTAAAAGAGTTTTTAAAAAGTATTTTAAATGTTAAAAAGTACAATAGGTATAATTTGTTTCCAGTCTGATATTGTGATATTAGAGGAATCTATATGTTACAGCCAAAGTAATTAATTAGCTTTTATTCATAACTAGATGATGCCCACGGCTTCGCCCGTGTGTATTTAGGTTTGTAAAAATCTCGTGGGAACTTTGATTTTCCAGAACAAAAAGTAGCCTATCTGTAGTAAGTAGTAACCCGTCCACAAAACGGAAAAATTCCGTGGGATCCTTACGATTTCGGAATGCAATTCCTTACAGCATCAGGGTTGAGGAGTTGGACATGTACCTACTCGAGGTCATTCAACAATAAAGTCTTTAATTGGTATCCCCAATATCAATTTAAATAACCGACAGTGCCTGCCAATCCCATTAGTTTTGGGGATCAGATCCCCTACAGCATCAGGATTGAGGAGTTGGAATCCAAATTTTTTGTAGGACAGTGTCGCAATGTTTCTCTATCGATTAAAAAAAAATTACGCAAATCGGTTCAGAAATCTCGGAGATATCGGTGTACATAGGTAGAAAAACACAACTCCTCCTTTTTTGAAAGTCGGTTAAAAAAGTAGCCTATGTTACTCCCTGGTTAATTCTCTACTTGTATTTGAAAGTCCCGTCAAAATCGGTTCAGCCGTTCAAAAGATTAGCCCGTTCAAACAGACAGACAGACAGACAGACAGACAGACAGACAGACAGACAGACAGACAAAAATTTTAAAAACGTGTGATTCGGTTATGGTATCGTTCAAATAACCATATGAGCTTAATATGAGGTAGTTATTTCGATATTACAGACAGACACTTCAATTTTATTTATTAGTATAGATGACTGGCAATTATTAATAATATCTAAATTGTCCAGATATTATTCTTAATATCATGTCAAACCAGACATTATTCATAATAGCAGATGAACGTTGGTCAAAATGATAAATACGGCCCGCCTTGCTTCCCCTCCCGCATCTCATTCCTTTGTGGTGTGGCGTGATCACCACGATCTCGTAATCTAAACTACCCTATCCTAACCTAACCTAGCCTAAAATTCCTGATGTAGACCGTGCCAAAGCTGATGATAGAAACATTATATGCATAGCTGTTGTAATTTCTCCGGAGACACCTCAGAAGATAAGTACCTCACGAAAATAAGTATTATTATTGAACTAGTGGATGCGTGCCACTTACAGAAGCTAGGTTAGGTTAGGTTAGAACATAAATATTGAGGTGCCCGGCCGCAGGCCGGGCACTTAGGTTCTATTGGATCCTAGGTAGAATGTGGTCCAAAACAAAATCTGAGCACCCCAACCCAAAGCAATAAGTCGGTTAAGTTCAAACAGTTACCTAATTAATTTTGAAAAAAAAAAATCGTATGGTTGCGTTTTGTCCTTGTATATATTGGAACGATGCACGCGCGCGTCCACGTTACAAAATATATACTAGTAGTACACAAAATTCGTGTATACTTTGTAGTACAAAATTTGAAAACAGCATTACAATGTATACATAAGCAGAATCCTATGGGTACATTCTGGCTATGTATATTATGTAAATACGCGCCTCCGCCCGCCGTAGAAAATCGCAGGCACCCGCGCGAGCCGTAGCGGATGAGGCAGGTCCAGCAAGCCGAAGCTGCGGTGGTGAGCGTGGGTGCCTAGGCTTTGCTACGCAACCTGGGCGATGGGGCTGCACTTCCCCCAGCGCCGAAGCTGTTGCAGAAGTAACTATGTTTTTGGGTGGTATAAACTGTTTATTTGACGTTATATTTTGCAATATCTGGTGATCAGTTAAACATAAGTCCTTGTTTTCTTACTTTATCCAAGTCTTGCAAGATATTATATAAAATAGCTGAATATTATTTATAATAGCTAGATAATTTTAATAATTCTGTGTCAATTATTACTTTATCCAAATTGAGTTGATAATATTTATAATGGCTGGATAGTATACATAATATCCTTATTTATTACTTTGGCTGTAGCATATATACTAATAAATAAAATTGAAGTGTCTGTCTGTAATATCGAAATAACTACCTCATATTAATTAAGCTCATATGGTTATTTGAACGATACCATAACCGAATCACACGTTTTTAAAATTTTTGTCTGTCTGTCTGTCTGTCTGTCTGTCTGTCTGTTTGAACGGGCTAATCTTCCGAACGGCTGAACCGATTTTGACGGGACCTTCACATACAAGTAGAGAATTAACCAGGGAGTAACATAGGCTACTTTTTTAACCGACTTTCAAAAAAGGAGGAGTTGTGTTTTTCTACCTATGTACAACGATATCTCCGAGATTTCTGAACCGATTTGCGTAATTTTTTTTTTAATCCATAGAGAAACATTGCGACCCTGTTCTATAAAAAATTTGGATTCCAACTCCTCAATCCTGATGCTGTAGGGGACCTGATCCCCAAAACTAATGGGATTTAGAAACTTTCGGTTATTTAAATTGATATTGCGGTACCAATTAAAGACTTTATCGTTGAATGAACTCAAGTAGGTACATGTCCAACTCCTCAACCCTGATGCTGTAAGGAATTGCATTCCGAAATCGTGGGGATCCCACGGGATTTTTCCGTTTTGGGGACGGGTTTCTACAGATAAGCTACTTTTTGTTCTGGAAAATCAAAAGTTCCCACGGGATTTTTAAAAACCTAAATCCACACGGGCGAAGCCGTGGGCATCATCTAGTAGTTAAATAAATAGCTAACTAAGTATATTTAATAATATTAGGTAGGTAGTAGATACATACATGATACATAATAATTATTATCTCTATCCGTTGGATTTGTTGCGTTGTTGGCGTATTCTCATCACCAAGTTATTACCTACCCTAAATCAATTTCATATTATATACCTACATATGTTCTTAATGTAGTCTATAAAATATAAAAATCTTCTATATAGTTACACATAATAAAATCGTAGACTTGCCGTATCTGTACATTAAATATTTTTTGCAAAATAATAACTGGGGAATGTTAGGGATAAGTAATAAAACGTAAAAAAGCTATGAAATTTTTGTCTGTTTATCTGTTTGTTTGTTTATCTGTTTGTCTGTATGTTTGTGCGCGCATCACGCAAAAACTACTGAACAGATTGAAATGAAACTTGGCATGTTTTAAGTTCATACTACAGAGTAACATATAGGATACTTTTTATCCCGAAATTCAGCATGGTTCACTTGGGCGAGGGGATGAAAGTCAAAATGTGTACTTAGCTGTAATTCATTAACCCGTGGTCCGATTTCATTCATTCTTTTTTTTTGTTAGAAAGGAGATAGTTTAAAGATTACCGGGTAATCTCTGAAAGGCTGGATCGATTTTGATGGGACTTTCAGTGGTGGATGTTTACATTTTTATCTACCTAAACATACACCAGTGAACTTTTAACAGTTTTTAGCAAGGTATGAGCTCAAAAGAGCTTAAGAAAAACAAAAAGTACCCGCGGGATTTTTTAAAAACGATATCCACGCGAATGAAGTCACGCGTGTCCGCTTGTAACTTAATAAGTATATCAAAGCACAGATCTATAAGCTTACTTAAGTTAATACGTTCTTAACCTATAGATTAATAACTCATGTAAATTCTTTAAATCCTAAGACAAGCTTGTCTTTATACCTACTTGTAGAGATCTTTACAAGTATTACTTACTATGCACCTTGCTATACATATACTTATGTACTAGTGCAATAGATAAAGTGACTTCGTGCGTCATAGCCGAGTTAAAATAGACAATTCAATTCGCAGTAATTCCGACAGAGCTGAATTTTGGTAGAGACCTTGGCTACACCAGTAGGAATAATGTGTCAAAAGTTCCCATTGATCCCATGTCTGCTAAAAAAGTTATTCAATGTCAAAGTCAAAATTTTTGTTTTTGTTTTTGGATTTTTCTCGAAAACGGTAAGTTTTATAAAAATATAATGTAGGCAAAAATTGTAGATCATAAAATTATCTACAAAAATATTCTATATAATACTTTTTTTCCTAGGAATCACCATTCCTAAGATATCGCCATTCTAAAAGTTACGTTAATAGTTCACTCCTGCTTAGAGATACTTTATCAATTTAAATAGATTAAATATAAAATTTAAGAAATGTAAAAAATCAGGGGCTTACTGGATAGATAAATGAACAATAATCCGCTGGAAAAATAAAATTATCACAATTTTTCAATTAGTTATGCAATAGTTAATTTGCTACTTGAAGATGAAAATTGCAAGTGTGATAATTGTTAAACTATAAATTTCAGATTTTTTTGAAAGAGTGTAGAATAGATTTCCGTTGAAAAAATTAAAAAAAAGTCATTTTTCAATTTTTTATTAACAATTTTCGTAGTCGCAAAATTAGATATTTAATTTAAGTTTCGAATTTTGTAACTTTTAGAATGGCGATATCTTAGGAATAGTGATTCCTAGGGAAAAAAGTATAAAGAATATTTTTGTAATAATTTTATGATCTACAATTTCTGCCTGGACTGTGTTTCTAAAAAACTTACCGTTTTCAAGAAAAATCCAAAAGAACAGAAAATTGTGACTTTGACCTTGAATAACTTTTTTAGCAGACATGGGATTAATGGGGACTTTTGACACTTTATTCCTACTGGTGTACCCAAGGTCTCTACCAAAATTCAGCTCTGTCGGAATTACTTCTATTTGATAACATTTTTACGTCTATTTTGACTGCGTTATCAATACTATTATTATTATTATTAAAATAAAGTTACTTGACATGAACTTGAATCAATCTTTGGAATTTTGATTGACATTTCCTTCGTATGAACTACGAACGCATTGCAGAGTGAAATATTCATAGTGACTCATACATGTATGTCATGCATTCGTATATACATATATAAGGTATAGTTACCTAATATACTACAATATTGTTGCGTGAGTAGTACAATATTAAAAAAAATATGTATTCGCTCACTAAAGGTAAGCCTGGCAGTGTTTGTTAGTTGACCACTGAACCAATTTTGATGAAATTTGGCACAGCGATAAATTTCATTTTAGAGGCAAAAAAAGATCAGATTTATTCTAGTGATTATAAAGACAGGCCAAAACATGTGTTCCCTACACAAAACTACTTAGATACTTGGTGGCAGGTGGCGTATTGAGCGGGAGTGAAAATCGTGAAAAAAAAAAGAAGAAATCTGTCTTAAATTGGCCCAGATTGGAAGGACAGACTGAAATGATATAGGTATATTACATACGGGCCACGTAGAGCAGATTTTGTCAAAATTTCGCAACTGCTGAGTATAGGGATAGGAAGCAGGACGACGCGTGGGCGCGTATCGCATCCGCTAACTCATTGCGTTAACACTGTCTATATTAATATATATATAGCTGCTCGTGCTGATTCATTGACTGACTCACTGATTGATCACCCCTCCTGTAAAATTTTGTATGAAAAATTTTTTTTTCACTAATGGTTTCGTATAGAGGACAAAAATTCATTAAGAGGAAAAATATGGAGAGACCTGATGATTGAGGATTTCGGAGACAGGTGAGCAGCACGCTTAAGGTATTGAAGATAGGTGGGGGGTGCTCGAACAAATGTCACTCGAAACGTCATCCAATTGGCAGTTAGCTGAAAAAAAATTCAAAATGGCGAAAAAAAGATGGCCGCCATACAAATTTCATCGGTCTCCATCTCGGAGGGTATAAAAGATGGAAGAGTGGTTTCTTCGCAAAAGATGATGAGGATCCAAAGGTCTACTTGATGAATTGAAAAAAGAATCAAAATGGCGGAATTTATTTTTCCATAGAAAATGTATGGCGAATATTGAAGAGACTACAAGTTGTAAACTATGCAAGGCTTTGATGCGATTCTTTGGAGAACTCTCAAAGAAAAATATGGGAAGACATGATGATTGAGGGTTTAGAAGTTGGTTGAGGAGCCCGGGCAGGGTATGTTAGATAGATGGGAGGTGCTCAAACAAAAATTACTCGAAACATCATCCAATTGGCAGTGAGCTGAAAAAAAGTCCAAAATGGCGGATTCAAGATGGCGGCTATACAAATTTCGTCAGAGTCTATCTCACCAAGCATAAAAGATGGAATAGTGGTTTCTTGGCAAAAGATGATCAAGAACTAAAGATCTACAATTTGATGAACAGAAAAAAATCAAGATGGCAAAATTTATTTTTTTCACACAAAATATATGGCGAATATTGAAGAGACTATAAGTTGGGAAACTATACAAGACTCTGATACGGTTCCTTTTCAAAATTTGTTTTTATGGAAGAACTCTCCTTCTGGCAAATGATTTGGAGAAAAAAATTTGGAGTGATGATGATCGAGGGTTTGGAAGATAGATGAGGAGCACGGCCAGGGTTAAAGATGCTGAAAATGATAGAAGAAGGTGCTAAAACAAAAATAATACTGAAATTCCCGCGGTCCGCTTTAGCGGGCCGCGCAGCCAAGCGCCCTACTAGTTATATATATAAAGCTACTTGAAGTTACGGACTGATCACCTCTCCTGAACAATTTTGTATGGAACTTTTTCACCATACTTTCCATGTGTGTAAAATTCAAAAATTCTAGGTCACCAAAATTATAGAGAGAGCTGAACGTGGAAAACTGACTAGAGTGCCCTAGGGGATCTCGAAAACTATCAGTCGGAGAGGTATCGTCTCGAAACAAAAAATGTTCAAAACCTTGGGCGATTGGGTGAACCGGTAAAAAAAATATGGCCACCATACAAAAAAAATTTCGACTCCATACAAAAAAAATCCTAATTTTCAAGAGGCTCTCCAGAACAATTTTGTATGGAACTTTTTCCCTTCACTACTTATGTGCGTAGAACTTATGGGTCTTCCTTCAGAAAATTATGAAACGTCATGAATGTGGAAAATTTACCAGAGTACCTCATGGGTCCTCCAAAACTACCAGTCATACAAACATGGTCCCAAACAAATGTTATTAAAGACTTTGGGCCATTAGGTGAACCGGTAAAAAAAAGATGGCCGCCGAACAAAAAAAATTCTCTCCATACAAATTTTTTGGGTAATTTTCAAGAGGCTCTCCAGAACAATTTTGTATGGAACTTTTTTCCTTTCACTATTTATGTGCGTAGAACTTATGGGTCTTCCTTCAGAAAATTACGAAACGTCATGAATGTGGAAAATTTACCAGAGTACCTCATGGGTCCTCCGAAACTACCAGTCATACAGATATGGTCCCAAACAAATGTTATTAAAGACCTTGGGCAATTAGGTGAACCAGTAAAAAAAAGATGGCCACCGAACAAAAAAAAATCTCTCCATACAAATTTTTTGGGTTCTTTTCAAGAGGCTCTCCAGAACAATTTTGTATGGAACCTTTTCCCTTAACTATTTATATACGTCGAATTTATGGGTCTTCTTCCAAAAAAATTCTGAAACGTCATGATTGTGGAAAATTTACCAGAGTACCTCATGGGTCCTCCAAAACTACCAGTCATACAGGCATGGTCCCAAACAAATGTTGTTAAAGACCTTGGGCCATTGGGTGAATGGGTAAAAAAAAGATGTCCGCCGAACAAAAAAAAATCTCTCCATACAATTTTTTTGGCATCTTTTAAGAGGCTCTCTTAGACATTTTTGTATGAAACTTTCCTCCCACTACACGTATAAGTAAATAGAACTCAAAGATTTTTTCACAAAAAATACAAAACGTAGTGTATGTGGAAAAATTACCAGAGTACCCTAACGGCCCTCAAAAACTATCCTAATCATAGAGGCATGGTCCTGAAACTAAAAATGTTCAAGACCTTAGGCCCTTTGGTGAGCCAGTAAAAAAACTATCTTTTTTTTTACTGGCTCGGAACAAAAAAAAATTCGTGTCCATACAAAATTTCTTTTTAATTTTCAAATGGCTCTCCAGAACGTTTTTGTATAGATCTTTTTTTTTCCACTAAACGCATACATAGAACTCATTAGTGTCCTTTCAGAAAAGATACGAAACTTGATTTCAATATTTCTTTCTATCTTTCAAGAGACTCTCCAGAATATTCTGGTATTTGGTATGGCCTCCTATTTCTTTATTTTATGAATATTGAAGAGACTACAAGGCCCGCGAGCTGCTTGCAGCTCGCGCACCGAGCGCAACACTAGTTATATATATAAAGCTACTTGAAGTCAGGTACTGATCACCTCTCCTGAACAATTTTGTATGGGACTTTTTCACCATAATTTTCATGTGTGTAAAATTCAAAAATATAAGGTCTACAAAATTATAGAGAGAGCTGAACGTGGAAAACTGACTAGGGTGCCCTAAGGGATCTCGAAAACTATCAGTCGGAAAGGTACCGTCCCGAAACAAAAAATGTTCAAAACCTTGGGCCATTGGGTGAACCGGTGAAAAAAATATGGCCACCAAACAAAAAAAAATTTCGTCTCCATACAAAAATTTTGCAAATTTTCAAGAGGCTCTCCAGAACAATTTTGTATGGAACTTTTTTCGCCTCACTATTTATATGCGTAGAACTTATGGGTCTTCCTTCAGGAAAAATATGAAACGTCATGAATGTGGAAAATTTACCAGAGTACCCCAAAGGATCTCAAAAACTATCAATCATACAACCATGGTCCTGAAAGCGAAAATGTTCAAGACCTTGGGCCCTTTGGTGAGCCAGTAAAAAAAAGATAGGTACCGAACAAAAAAAATTTTCGCGTCCATACAATTTTTTTTTTTTAATTTTCAAGAGGCTCTCCAGAACATTTTTGTATGGAACTTTTTTCTATCTCTAAGCGCATGCATAGAACTCATGAGTGTCCTTTCAGGAAAAATACGAAACGTTATGAATGTGGAATATTTACCAGGGTACCTCATGGTTCCTCCAAAACTACCAGTCATACAGACATGGTCCCAAACAAATGTTATTAAAAACCTTGGGCCATTGGGTGAACCGGTAAAAAAAAGATGGCCGCCGAACAAAAAAAAAATTTCTCCATACAAATTTTTTGGGTTCTTCTCAAGAGGCTCTCCAGAACAATTTTGTATGGAACTTTTTCCTTTCACTATTTATGTGCGTAGAACTTATGGGTCTTCTTTCAGGAAAATTATGAAACGTCATGAATGTGGAAAATTTACCAGAGTACCCCATGGGTCCTCCAAAACTACCAATCATACAGACATGGTTCCAAACAAATGTTATTAAAGACCTTGGGCCATTGGGTGAACCGGTAAAAAAAAGATGGCCGCCGAACAAAAAAAAATTTTCTCCATACAAATTTTTTGGGTTCTTTTCAAGAGGCTCTCCAGAACAATTTTGTATGGAACTTTTTCCCTTCACTATTTATGTGCGCAGAACTTATGGGTCTTCCTTCAGGAAAATTATGAAACGTCATGAATGTGGAAAATTTACCAGAGTACCTCATGGGTCCTCCAAAACTACCAGTCATACAGACATGGTCCCAAAAAAATGTTAATAAAAACCTTGGGCCATTGGGTGAACCGGTAAAAAAAAGATGGCCGCCGAACAAAAAAAAATTCTCTCCATACAAATTTTTTGAGTTCTTTTCAAGAGGCTCTCTTAGACATTTTTGTATGAAAAATTTTCCCCCTACTACACTTCTAAATAGAACTTAAAGATTTTTTTTTTTCACAAAAATCACAAAACGTAGTGAATGTGGAAAAATTACCAGAGTACCCTAACGGCCCTCAAAAACTATCAATCATAGAGGCATGGTTCTGAAACTAAAAATGTTCAAGACCTTAGGCCCTTTGGTGAGCCAGAAAAATAAAGATAGCTACGGAACACAAAAATTCGTGTCCATACAAAATTTCTTTTTAATTTTCAAGTGGCTCTCCAGAACATTTTTGTATAGATCCTTTTTTTCCACTAAACGCATGCATAGAACTGATTAGTGTCCTTTCAGAAAAGATACGAAACGTGATACCAATATTTCTTTCTATCTTTCAAGAGACTCTCTAGAATATTCTGGTATTTGGTATGGCCTCCCATTTCTTTATTTTACGAATATTGAAGAGACTACAAGGCACGCGAGCTGCTTGCAGCTCGCGCACCGAGCGCAACACTAGTTTTTTATATGAAAGGTTATTACTTGCAGTTATGGCTGAATAATGGCAATCTTTGGTATCTTTTGACCTGGATATGCGATACGATATCAAATGTAGATCATAGTACCCTCAAAAAAACCCTGTAAAAATGACCTAATTACCAACCTACTAGTATTAGGAGAAAATAACAATAAAAGTATTTTTGGAATCAGAACTTCTATACAGACTACTTAGTACTTACTTCTGTTTATCAGAATTGAGGACTTGGAACCATAAACTCTTTATGGGACCTCTATGATTCACTCATATTTCTTCTGTAGATTAAAAAAATTTATATCGTTCAACCCGTTCAACCAAATTTTTTGCTGGCTCTGGCCTCTGGGTAAGGAGGTTCACATCATGTGCATTAGATATTATAATAGACTAGCTGTTGCCCGCGACTTCGTCCGCGGTATTAGATTTCTCAAAAGTCCCATGGGAACCCTTCGTTTTCCCGGGATAAAATAGTAGCCTGTCACTCTCCAGGTCTTCAAATAAAAAAATGCAACTGCAAAAAATCACGTCAATCTGTAGTTATGTCCGATAATAATTAATTAGTACAGGATCCCTGTTTTATTATATTTAAGTTCATAAACTGATGTCGTAATATAAGTAAACCATTTTACCCCCTTTGGGGTGGATTTTCGTCAAATTTTTCTTAGCTAACGCCTACCCCCTAGAAAGAACCTAACTTCCAAATTTTAAGGTAATAATAACAATAATTCAAACTTCCCTGTACAAACTTCCATCCCCTATTTTACCACCCTTAAGGAGAGATTTACCAAAATAATTTAAATAGGTTTTTACTATTTAAAACTAATAACATACATGCCGATTTTCGTATCTGTAACTTCAAAACATAGAACTTTCATATAACCGCCCTACCTCCATTTTACCCCCATAGGGGAGGAATTCCGTAGAATGTTTTCTAGGCTGATATCTACGCCCTAGAAAGAACCTACCTTCCAAATTTCAAGTTAATAATAACAGTAATTAAAACTTCACATAAAAACTTTCATCCCTTATTTTACCACCCTTAATATTTCCAGAATAATTTACACAGGTTTTTATTATTTAAAATTTATAATCTAAATGCCTATTTTCATATCTGTAACTACAAAAACTCCCATTAAATTTTTCATCCCCTATTTTACCAACCTTAAGGGAAGATTTTTCAAAATAAAATATACAGATTTTTATTATTTATAATTACTAATAATCTAAATGCCGATTTTCAGGTCTGTAACTTTAAAAACATAGGACTTTCATACAAACCTTCTACCCCCATTTTACCCCCTTATGGGAAGATTTTAGGGATATTAAATAGCCTATAACCTTCCCCAAAAATTGGAGTAGGTACCAAATGCAAAAAGAATTTTTCAAATCCGACAGGTACCTACTTCAAGAGATTAGCGCGTTCAAACAAACAAACAAACAAACTATTGCGTTTTATTATATTAGTATAGATTAGTATAGATAAGTAGGTATATCCCGCGCCAATGTCGTCGAAGTCTGGCTGTTCAATATAATATGAACGTAACATACTGTAACTAAAAAACTAAACAAACTGTAAAGTACGTAATTACCCTAAGTAGGTACATATTTAATAATTATGTATTATATATTGAGTAGGTAAGTATAACTATAATAGTCAGATAAAACGCAAAGCGTAGGAAGTTATGCATACCTACCAAACTTCCGATGAGTTCTTCGATACCTACCTAGTCGATACAAAGTAGGTAAGTAGGTAGGTACTCTTTAGTCTCTATGGTTCTTTTATTTCTCCTTTTACCAGGTGATTTTTTATGAACCTTTTTTCTGATGAATCTATAATAATATAATAAAACTGTAACAGATCCAATTCTGTACATTGAAGATATTTTGAAAATTTTTATTGGAGGGCACTCTATAATCGATACTGAAACCAAAACTGTAATTTTTTTCATTTTTGTCTGTCTGTCTGTCTGTCTGTCTGTCTGTCTGTATCTTGGCCGCGCATCACGCCGAAACTACTGAATGGATTCGAATGAAACTTGGTACGATTTGAGTTTATACTCCGAGGTAGGTTATAGGATACTTTTTATCCCGAAATTCAGCAGGGTTCCTTAGGGAGAGGGGAAGAAACTTAAAACGTGTATTTAGCTGTAATTCATTAACGCGTTGTTCGATTTCACTCATTCTTTTTTTGTTAGAAAGGTAGTACTTTATATATTATCCCGTAAATATTTCAAGGTCATAGGTTTGTTAGTTCAGAAATGACAGACATTTATTGGGTTCAAATAACATGGGACCCGGATCTTTGTACGTACGGCTTATTTTAAACTGGCGTACGTTTAAATTTATGTTTGTTGGTCTGTCTATTTGTTTCAACTAATCTCAGAAACGGCTGGATCGATTTTAACGGAACTTTCAATGGCAGATAGGTGTTGTTATAAGGAGTAACTTAGGCTACATTTAGTTTAAGTACATAAAAGAATTATGGGATCCGTTCCGATCCTAGGTATATAAAACCTATAAACACGCGAACGAAGTCGCGGGGGTCAGCTAGTGTATAATAAAATACATTCCTTGTTTGTTTTATTCAAAAACAATTCAAAAATTACCACAGGAGATCCGAAGAATACCTACTTAGGTAAATACGATGTAAATATATTTTGTGACGTATGGACCCACGAACATGGACTTAGCATATTTTTCCTACCTACTACACGTGGAATTTAAATTCTAATAAAATACAGTAAAAAGCATACCGGAGATTCTTGACAACCCCTGCCCCGCCGTTACCGTAACCGCTGCCAGAGCTAGGAATAGCAGGGCCACCGGGGACTAGGGGCTGTGGCTTTATTTTAAAATCCATGTGCAAGGATATGCCCTTAATCGCCACGCTGGACAGGCAGGTTGGCAATCGCAGGGCTAGACTATTGCACCGATGTCGCTGCTGTCCAACATCGGCCCTTGCCTTTTCTGTAGTCTAGCCAATATGAAATGGTTATACCGCCATTTGTCGGTCGTCAAAGCCTCGTTTGTTGATTAGCAGGGGGCACCGCGTGCAGGTGAGGTTGACAATTTTAGCGCTGAGATGGAAGTGCACTCCCTTACCCCCCCGAAAGTCTTGAACAGTGCGTGTTGCCAGTGATGACTTATGGATCTGAGACATGGTCGCTAACAATCGTCCTCATAAGAAGGCTCAGAATCACTCAGCAGGCGATGGATAGAGCTATGCTCGGAGTATTCAAATCAAATCAGAAATTAGGAGATCCGCAGGAGAACTAGAGTTACCGGCATAGTATATCGGGTCGCGAAGCTGAAGTGGCAATGGGCGGGGCACATTGCTCGAAGAACCGATGGACGTTGGGGTCCCAAGGTACTTGACTGGCGACCTCGCACCAGTAAACTCAGCGTGGGAAGACCCCCCCCCACTAGATGGACGGACGATCTCAAGTGGTTCTGTGGCGATCGTTACAAGAGACCTTTTTCCAGCAGTGGACGTCTATTGGTTGAGACGACGACGTGAAAAAGCATACATACATAGGTACTTACCTGAGCTCTGAAAATAAATGATTCTTTTGACCAGGAATCTTAACGGGCGTATGCAGAACCACTCACTAAAGTTTCGGATGAATACTTAGTGTCAGGGGCGCCGGGTTTTTAAAATTCCCGTGGGTGCTCCAACTTTTTAAATTATATACCTAGCTATAAGCCCCGCAGATTGTTATTGCGCTGGAAGCGCAATAGCAATTTGCGGGGCTTATTATATTCTTTAGATCGCGTTTGTTAAAAGATGAGAATGAGAAATAAGTATTTTAGATATTCATAGTCGTGGGTGCTCGGCACCCACTCGGCACCTCTCGTGGGTGCTGGAGCACCCGAGCACCCACGGAGTCGGCGCCCCTGCTTAGTGTAGGTGTGCATAGAGGACATACAGACAAACATTGATGTAACATTAACTTTAAACGTACAATTTCTAAAAATCTTTGCTTTAGAGATTTCAAACAGTGAAATTTTATATTTACGAGAGAAATGACAGTAAAATAAAATTAACTATCTAAATATACAATTGTAAATTTAAGGTTTTTAGTTTTAGGTATCATTAATGAACCTAAAACTAAAAACCTTAAAAAATAATAATAATATAATAAGTAAAATAATATATTATTAAAAGGAGTAAATAAAAAATAAACTTTAAATAAAATATTACAAATATAATACCTATCTACTTATACCAAAATAATATGTATCTATAAACCATCAGTCTACGAATAATAAATACCTAATCAGTGAAATTAAACGAACAAGTACCTACTTAGTTAAGTCTCAACGGAAAATCCCGGAAACTGGATTTTGTTATACTTAAAGTATGAATCTTGATAATAATTATTGGTGCTCTACACAGAATGTCAAAAATCTCCATCGCTATAGGATCGCTAAAAACTCTAGCGATACTCGGACTCACGGCTACACGGGGTCAATGGTCACCAAAAACGGTTTTCTGTGAATATTTCAGTATTGATCATTTTTAGGGTTCCGTAGTAAACAAGAAACCCTTATAGTTTCGCCATGTCCATCCGTCTGTCTGTCTGTCCGTCCGTCCGTCTGTCCTCGGTTAATCTCAGAGACTATTAGTGCTAGAAATCTGTAATTTGGCATGGGTATAAATAATATTAATCACGCCGACAAAGTGGGAAATAAAATACTGCTAAAAATTTTTTTTAGGGTAGCTCCCCTACATGTAAAGTGGGGATGAATATTTTTTTTCTGGTCTACCCCATAGTGTGGGGTATCGTTGAATAGGTCTTTTAAAAATACTGTGGGTGTGGGAACATCATTTTTCGATTTCTAGATCCGTTTGTAATTATGATGTTGATAATTAATGATGTTTTAAAGTGCTAATTTTTATTAGTCAAGTCCCCCTCTATCAGCCAAATGGCAGTATGTAGAAACTTGAAAAAATTCACAGCAGTAGTATATATAATCAATTTTAAAGGAAAACTATCATGGCTAAGTAGGGTTCACAGGTTAAGGAGTCTGAGTTATAGGATATCTGTTTTTCGAGGATTGTGACTACGGAACCCTACACTGCGCGTGGCCCGCTACGCACTTGGCCGGTTTTTAGATAGATAGATGGGTAAATTGTAGATAGATATAAGTCGATAGATAGATATCTACTTATATCTATCTATAATGTATAAGGATTCATTGATCCAACATACAAACTTACATCAGATAAGTACCTACTCAAATATAAATTATCTAGAATGTGTCGTGCCAAAGAAGCCCTTAAAAACTTGTAAAGTTGTAAACTTGTAAAAAAAATTGTTTATACCTGAAATTCAGAATAACTATAGGTACCTAATACCGATATATACACTCTAGTAGAAACTTGGTTGAGGTAAATATACTTATTACAATTTTGAAAAAAAAATCGTTTCTGTATACTTAAGTAAGTAGGTACCTACTTTTATACCTACTTAAAAGGTGTAATTTTTTTTCTTATTTTCAGAATAAAATTCTATATTAAAATTATAACTACTAACTACTTATTATAAATAACCGTCCTCGTTCCACATAAAGTTAAAATGTCCTCGATGGAATCCGCTTATTGTCCTGCAGCATACCTATATCTACTTAATATAAATATTAAAATTTAAAATTACATCGGTATCGGTTGAATTTTTATGGTAATTAAATCGCAAGTAGGTAGGTTCAAACTGTTTTGAGAAGAAGAATAATTCATGAATACCTAAGTAAGTACATACAATTTTGCTAAATATTTATTGCTAATGTTGATGTTCTTCTTTCAATACATATCTATATAACTACCTGAGTATCAGATAGGTACTTGGTCGTAGGTCTAATCATCATCTACATAAATCATGAGCTTCATAATACTAGATCTAAATGGATAGAAAAACATAATTTTGAACAAAAAAAAATCATGAACACTCAAAATTCTTTGAACTTTGAACACTAAAAAAAAAACACTCTTTGCTAAAGAACTATTTTACTTTTTAAAGAAAAGAAAAATCTGTCAAGAGTAATTATTGTTAATCAAAATTATTAGTTTACTTTATTTACTTTTTGCGATTTTTCATTTATTATGATAAATTAACGAAATGTGTGAAAATTTAAAATCGGATCGCATAAGATGCGAACCATGCCGCACCATAAACTTGGCTAAGACCGGCAGCCATCCTAAACCCGATATGCAGATGTATGATAAATGCAGTCCTACTCAAAGGATAGATTGTCCCCAAGTTGCTGGTAATATTATTTTTGTATCTCTTAGTAATCGTTGTAGTCCTAGTAAGAAGGAGGAACGTGAACTGTGATGGAAAAGGGAAAATTTTTGTAGAGCCGGTAAGACTTAAAAATCAAAAGGCCACACAAGTCAGCTATTTTTTATAAGAGGCGTCCATGAATAGATTCAATATTCAAAAAAATGATTTTTTTTTCGTGTAATCGGTAATCCTTCAATAATGATTAATAGTAACTAGTTCATGAATGAAAAGTAAAATTGAGCAGTTAAGTATGATAATTTTGATAACGGTTGGTGCCTGGTGGTCATAGACAAAAAATACAGCTTCCATTTCCTGAAATTTAATTTCTACCTTGTAAGTGTGCTTTGTCGACTGTCGCCTCATTCATCTCTTTCCATTTAGGACATTGTAATAGGTACGAAATGTATTGTAACGCGCCACTCTTAGCATCCATATTCCCCTGGTGACTGTTACAAATTATTATGTAACAATTCTTGTTGCGGCAAATAATGCGTTGAAAAGAGGGGAGGAGGGGCCCTTAAATTCACCGATCTGCAATTATTTCAATAAATTCACTGAATTTTAAATTTTATATTAGTAAAACATAATTTTCTATGATTTAACTACTTAGTACTTTTTTAACTACTTTGGTTACTACGTTTTAATGCTAAGATATTGTGTAATTGTGATCTTAGTGATTACTAAAAGTTATTGAAATTAACAATCAATATTTTAGAATTTCCGATACACCCAACTTGTATAAAAGTATGCAGCAAGGAAGAATATAATCTGAAAAAAACTCCTAAAAATGTGGCGAAAATACCTTATGCACACGGAAAACTAATGTATGCTGTTAAAGTAAGTGCCATCTCATCATACGCAGAAAAGTGGAGCATTAAGAAATATCTATTTTATGTAATTACTATTAACCAAAATTTTAACACCGCCGCCACAATTCTAAAAATTTAAACAAAATTACTTTCACTAATAATGATTTTTTACAAAATAATTGTCACGAAAAGATGAAACTTTACTGTATAAAATGACAAAATGAAATGACGGACTTTGGAATCTTATTGTGTAGTTGGTAGGAGTACTTAAGCTTATTCACTTTCGTTAAACCTCCTAATCATTTCGTAGCTATTAGTATCTATTCAAGTAATCGTGAAACAAGTTACTCCTCATGCAGGCTGGGCTCCTGGTAGGCAGTGTTTACTTCACGTACTCCCAAGGAGTGTGGGGCGACCAACAAGACGTCACAGAGTGCATTCGTCGTTGGCAAGAATACATTCGTAGTATCAACACACGACGCCCACCCGTCTTCGACCAGTGCGGTAACGTCATTGTACGTGTACACTAACCAAATGAAAGTGAAGTTTCCTACTAGGGTACAAAACTCATTTTAGGTCTCTCGCTGCGTGTTTTGTTACATTGGAGCAGTGTATTAAAACCAATCTGTTAGAACGGTACCTGTATTGGGCTTATGCTTCCCTAGTGTTTATAGTTACGTCACCAGTTGTTGGGCGTCAGTACTCTGTTTGAAACCAGCGCTGAGCGCAGCCCCGAAAATATTTCAAAACTTTCTTTACTTTTTTTACCTTTTTAGTCGATAAATTGATGGAAGTGCCAAAATATTATTTACTTAACAAGTTCTTTCTGCCTTCGATTTGCCTTTCTGGGTTCGATTTCCGGGTCAGGCCAAAAAATTATGAATAACATTACTTATTGGGTTTGTCTGTCATGAAATTCTCAGTGCCAGACCGGCCCGGAATTGGAAGTTGGCGGTGATTGATACACCCCTGTGCTGTGCCTCGGGGAGAACGCTAAGCTGTTGATTCTGTCTCCGATTGTGGCGTATTGGCGTCCCATTGAACTATGAGAATGAAGAAATTGAGAGTGCACCTGTGTATGCGCTCACACTTGTGCACAGTAGTCAGAACAGTATACTTATTTGCTCTGTGCTTGTTCGCTATAATATCTCCTGCGTAGTTGGCTAGTCTCCTGAGATGGCCGCCATGGGCGAAATCCGGTCGGGGGGACGTTACATTTTAGTGTTATTATTAGTTAATTCTTTCGTATAGGTACAACGTAGGTAGGTCATTAAAAATTATCAAACGGTACGGTTGCACTTGTGGTAGATGTTCGTTTGTGAGGAAGATTTCCTCGTAATAAAAGGGAATAAGCAGCGTACTGGATCATTAAACCCATTTTAGGAATTCGTTGGAAAATCTATTACTGTTTTTCATCATTTATGATGGTGTTTTTCTTAGAGTTTTATCGTTTAGATGCTATTTAAAAGAAAAACGTACATTTTGGAATTCATAAATCTCTTCTATATTTATGAGATCCTAGTACTTAGAATCCCATTGTGTTCAGTATTAAACAGATTCGTCTATCTAGAGAGCAGACGAGCGCAGCCCCATCCTCAGCTCTAGACGGCTACAAGCCGACTGCCGAGCCCGAATGAAGGCGAACCGTTCACCGTTGATATTGAGTTATATAAACTAACAACTCCTAAAATCCTAGTAATCAATATGCTTTTACGCCCAATATCGAAACATTTTGTTACGTTGAGAATCAACCAATCCCTCGCAAAAATGACCGGCAGGCGGCATCAGATGATTACGCTGCTGGATTGTTGAAATTTGAAAACACTTGATTGTTATGTTTATTATAAAAATTTGGTAGATACTGAAATAGCATTTCGATCATTTCGTTCGCGTGGATATAGGTTTTTATATAGGATCGGATTGGATCCCATAATTCTTTTTTGTACGTAAACTAAATGTAGCCTAAGTTACTCCTTATAACATTGAAAGTTCCATTAAAATCGATCCAGCCGTTTCGGAGATTAGCTGAAACCAATAGACAGACCGACAAACATAAATTTAAACGCACACCATAGTTTAAAATAAGCCGTACGTTCAAAGATCCGGGTCCCAAGTTATTTGAACCCAGCGAACGAAACCCAATACTGAGGGTTGTAACTTGTAATGTCTGTCATTTCTGAACTAAAAAACCTATGACCTTGAAATATTTACGGGACAATATATTTATAAAGTACTACCTTTCTAACAAAAAAGAATGAGTGAAATCGAACAACGAACTTTCATCCCCTCTCCCAAGGGAACTTCGGGATAAAAAGTATCCTATGTCCTACCTCGGAGTATAAACTCAAATCGTACCAAGTTTCATTCGAATCCATTCAGTAGTTTCGGTGTGATGCGCGGCCAAGATACAGACAGACAGACAGACAGACAGACACAGAAAGAAAGACAGACAGACAAAAATGAAAAAATTGTAGTTTCGGCTTCAGTATCGATTATAGAGTGCCCTCCAATAAAAAATTTCAAAATATCTTAATAACTAGCTGATGTCAGCGACTTCGTCCGCTTGGATTCTTATAAATCTCACTTGGGAGTTGGATGTAGAATTTTCAAAAATCAGAACGAGGCCTTTTAAAAAGGTTACTAACTATAAATCATATTTTTCGCAGTACCTATGTACTAATATTATAATTGTGAAAGTGTGGATGTTTGGATGTTAGGATAATTGGATGTTTGGATGTTTGTTACTCTATAACGTCGCAACTACTGAACAGATTTGGCTGAAATTTTGAATGGACATAGATAATGCCCTGACTTAACACATAGACTAGGTACTTTTTATCCTGGAAAAATCCACAGTTCCCGTGGGATTTTGAAAAAATCCAAATCTACAGCTACAGCTACAGGTACCTAGATCACTATAACAAACTACCTTGAAAGTAAGTATAAAGGTTGGAAAAGGGAGCGGGAACGGGAACCAGAAATCCACGATTTCCTCAGGATTTGTGAAAAACCGAAATTCACACGGGCGAAGCCGCGGGTAAAAGCTAGCATAATATAATATATGAGATAATTTTGCATTGTAAGTACAAGTAGTACGTACACATATTATCATACTATATGCGACGCGGTTAAGCGCCTATCGCCTAATCTCTACGGACTTCCTCGCCGTTGATAGCAGTACTAACTGGGTCATATCATTGACAGTATTCAAGTTAATGTAATTGATAAACTTGAATTTAATTTGTACGCACAACTAAAGTGTAGTAGTAAAATATTATGTATTTCAGGATTTTTTTAAATTCTGTCCTCAAGTGGGTTAAATAGGGGATGAAAGTTTAAATGAGAGAGACGTCACGTTTTCACGTCATTTATCAAGTTATATCGATGAAAATTGGTATTTAGATTTTTGGTTAAAAATAAAGAATTACGTGTTTAAGGAATTTTGGAAAAACTATCTCCAAGTTGGTTTAATAGGAGATGGAAGTTTGTATGATACCGAAGATGTGCCGATGGTCTTCTCAGTTGGAATGCACAGTGCTATACCTACTTACTTAATCTTTTTTTTTTTTTTTTTAGAGAAAAGAATCTAGCGAAAGCCTTTTTGCGCCCTTGTACGCAATTTACAAATATTGCGTCACTACTTGTTTTTCAGGTGCGTTTCATGTTTAATTATAATTTCACTTTTGAAAACAGTAACTGTTGGGTTTCTTACTGGATCTTCTCAGTACAATCTGCTTTCCGTTAAAAAGTTTCGTCAAAATCGATTCAGTCGCTTCGAATTAATTATTTTTACGTGTGTCTGGGATGTGTGCTATCGTTCAAATAATCTGAGCGGTTCGCAATCACAGACATACACTTCAGTTTTATTTATTTGTATAGATATAAAGACAATAGTTTAGACTCTAGAGTTTGTCTGATGAAAGCTGAGAGAAAACATTGACGTACTTCTACGTTTAGGTTGGCAATTAGCTTAAGAAATAATAACTATAAGTAGCTATCAAATAGGTTCATTAGTTAGTACCTAGGTACCTAATTCCTAGTTTTTTGGGGATAAACGACCCAATCTTTTTAAACCTGCCGCCATTTTTTTTCCATTCATTCGTTTTTAACCCCCGACGCAAAAACAACGGGGTGTTATAAGTTTGACGTGTCTGTGTGTGTGTGTGTCTGTCTGTTCTCCTTTAGCGCTCAAACGGGTGAACCGATTTGAATGCGTTTTTTTTTGTTTGAAAGGTGAATTAGTCGAGAGTGTTGTTATAAGTTTGACGTGTCTGTGTATGTGTGTGTGCGTGCGTGCGTGCGTGTGTATGTGTGTGTGTGTGTGTCTGTCTGTTCCCCTGTAGCGCTCAATCGGGGGGACCGATTTGAATGCGGTTTTTTCGTTTGAAAGGTGAATTAGTCGAGAGTGTTGTTAGCTATGTTTGATGAAAATCGATCCAAGATGGCCGCCGCTACAAAATGGCGGATTACATATTTTTTCACAACTCCCTTAATATGGGTATCAAATGAAAGGGCTTGACTAGTAGAATAGCACTATGCAAATCCAAGATGACCGCCGCTACAAAATGGCGAATGTCGGGGGTTTTTTAAATTTTTAATTTATACTTGTTGCTAAATATAATAATCATAATTTTATGTTCTTGTAGGAGTCGTAAAAGTTCCGCTATTAGTGAAATGTGCTTATATCGATTATCTGGAAGCTTTGGAAAGGAGGAAGGACGAACTGGCCAAAGAGAGGCAAATAAGGAAAACATCAAAAGTGACCGATTGAAACTTCTTTAATCGTTTTTACAAAATGTAATACCAATAATCAAAATAAATCGTAAATGGAATGTTTAAAAGATATATAAAGATTAGTATACCTACCTACTTATTATAAAATTGTTTCGTAAAAATATTGTTCACTGCGTCGAATTATCCTGTGCTCTTTGTAATTTTTGTTATAAAAAAACTTATATTTGTATTAAACTGTTTTCTTTGGAGACATACCTAATTCAAATCAACTACCCTTTCGCAGATTACGACTAATAATAATAATTAGATTCTAAGTTCTAGACAGATGGACTGCATTCGAACTACAAAGTGACTGCAAAATTGCAGTTCTATTGCCGCTGATATAATTATGTCTGCAAACATCTCGCCGCTCAATAGTAGTCCGTTATTGTACTAGAACTGCGAGAGCGCGTGGTCTGCGTAACTAGAGTCTGTTCAAAAAGAGAATCGGCGTGGGATTGGAGGGCGCTGCTATACTTTTATTTAGCGGGCTTGAAATGGTTCGTGTAAATATACACACTGGCATGCATCAACGCCGGAACTTGCCGGACGCACTGCCGTGCGTCTAGATGTAAATCGTAATGGAACTAGGTATTTTAGCGTTTAAACTGTCGTGAGGGACATCCACTATATCTTCATATCAGTGCTTCAAATAGGTTTGTGAGCGTTCTAAACTGATCTTCCCGTGTGACTTGTGAGGACTAGCTCTTAAAATTGTCTTCGTCTAAGCTCAGTGATCTCCGTGGACTGGTGAGAATCGTAAAAGATGGGGTTGTCTTCTGGAGAACCGCCCGCGAGGATGTACTCCAAGTGCCGTATGTAGCAGATTGCTATCCTGAAACCGATATTCATCATCATCATCATCATCATCATGATCAACCCATTACCGGCTCACTACAGAGCACGGGTCTCCTCTCAGAGTGAGAAGGGTTTTGGCCATAGTCTACCACGCTGGCCAAGCGGATTGGCAGACTTCACACACCTTTGAGAACGTTATGGAGAACTCTCAGGTATGCAGGTTTCCTCACGATGTTTTCCTTCACCGTTAAAGCAAGTGATATTTAAATATAATACTAAAAACCGATATCATATAAGTACGATAAAATACATTGATAGGTACCTACTTATTCATTTGCACACATATCTTTATCATACTTAGTTCTTTTTCTTCAGGTAATTTTGCAAAATTAATAAGATTTCGTTCAGATCTAGATTTAGAAAGTATAGATAGCATAGAAGGCTACTGTCTCGTGGTTCCACTGCATTAGAATAGGCACCTCAGTTAATACTATTTTACAAATCTTGAAAACGTTAATAGATTTTGAGCATGTAAACGCTGTTTTGTTCTAAGTCACATTTTCACTTTTCATTACCTTTGGCAGTAAGTACCTACCGATTTTTGCATAGCAAACTTCCGCTTGGGGCGCGGGCTGTCTCAACCTTAAAACAAGGTAACTTTGTTACTTTAACATTATTTTGTATCTACTCGAAATCTATCAACGTTATCGAGATGCGCAAACTCGTACTAACCCTACATACATAAAAGTTGCAGCCACATATAGGAAAGCTCTGGCTCTCAGATCAAATACCTATAATAGCATTGGCAAAGTAAAGTCGGTTTACGGACGATAATTTTACGTGTAAAACACACATATAGGCCGATCGTGCCTCTCTATCGCTTGTTCCGCGCTCTCGCTTGCACGCTCGGTTCAGGCGAAACGTGACACTTTCGTGGGTGCAGCCGACGTTCATCGGTTTACAAGACGTAATTATCACGTCAACAAGTATAAATTGAAAATTTAAAAACCCCCGACATTCGCCATTTTGTGGCGGCGGCCATCTTGGATTTGCATAGTGCTATTCTACTAGTCAAGCCCTTTCATTTCATACCCATATTAAGTGAGTTGTGAAAAAATATGTAATCCGCCATTTTGTAGCGGCGGCCATCTTGGACCGATTTTCATCAGACATAGCTAACAACAGTCTCGACTAATTCCCCTTTCAAACAAAAAAACCGCATTCAAATCGGTCCACCTATTTGAGCGCCACAGGGGAACAGACAGACAGACAGACAGACAGACACACACACACACACACACACACACACACACACACACACACACACACACACACACACACACACACACACACACACACACACACACACACACACACACACACACACACACACACACACACACACACACACACACACACACACACACACACACACACACACACACACACACACACACACACACACACACACACACACACACACACACACACACACACACACACACACACACACACACACACACACACACACACACACACACACACACACACACACACACACACACACACACACACACACACACACACACACACACACACACACACACACACACACACACACACACACACACACACACACACACACACACACACACACACACACACACACACACACACACACACACACACACACACACACACACACACACACACACACACACACACACACACACACACACACACACACACACACACACACACACACACACACACACACACACACACACACACACACACACACACACACACACACACACACACACACACACACACACACACACACACACACACACACACACACACACACACACACACACACACACACACACACACACACACACACACACACACACACACACACACACACACACACACACACACACACACACACACACACACACACACACACACACACACACACACACACACACACACACACACACACACACACACACACACACACACACACACACACACACACACACACACACACACACACACACACACACACACACACACACACACACACACACACACACACACACACACACACACACACACACACACACACACACACACACACACACACACACACACACACACACACACACACACACACACACACACACACACACACACACACACACACACACACACACACACACACACACACACACACACACACACACACACACACACACACACACACACACACACACACACACACACACACACACACACACACACACACACACACACACACACACACACACACACACACACACACACACACACACACACACACACACACACACACACACACACACACACACACACACACACACACACACACACACACACACACACACACACACACACACACACACACACACACACACACACACACACACACACACACACACACACACACACACACACACACACACACACACACACACACACACACACACACACACACACACACACACACACACACACACACACACACACACACACACACACACACACACACACACACACACACACACACACACACACACACACACACACACACACACACACACACACACACACACACACACACACACACACACACACACACACACACACACACACACACACACACACACACACACACACACACACACACACACACACACACACACACACACACACACACACACACACACACACACACACACACACACACACACACACACACACACACACACACACACACACACACACACACACACACACACACACACAGACACGTTAAACTTATAACACCCCGTCGTTTTTGCGTCGGGGGTTAAACATGAATTACCGTAGGCACTCGATCTTGGAGTACTTCTTCTTGGAGGGCTTGGTGATGGGCAACTTGGAGCGCAGCAGATCGAACGCGCGGTTCATGTCTTTCATCCGCGTCCGCTCTCTGTCGCACGCCGTCTTCTTGTACTCTGCGAGGAGTAAAAATATAAACCTAACATTGTGGCCAATTCTGTTGTACACAATCTATAAACCTAAACTAAATTGACAAGTTTTAAAATAGTGCCATCCTTTTCCGCAGGGAGCATTGTGAAAGGGATAGGAATATATTTAGGCCTGTCATTTTAGTTTAGGTTTAGTGCGAGGGTGGCCGCACTGCGAAATGTATTCGCGCGATTTTTTTCGCAAAATTCTGTGACATATGGAAATGTATGAAGGTGCACGCACATGCGATTTAAAATTCACGAAAAAAATATATTAAAACGCGAATATAAATCGCGCGAATAACGCGCGACCGTACTTAGGAAAATTCAACCTCGATCAACGTAGAATTTGTGAGCATCAGCTAGTCACCTACAGGCTACATAGGTACATTACATAATGTATATAGTATATACCTATGTCAATGCTCCGCAAGACACCGTAAAACCGTTGAGAACTTTTAGAGATAATCGCAAATTCTCATATTCTCCAGTCTGGGTCTAATCCAGTAGCGGATTAGATGTCAACAGCGCTCTAGGCAGCACCTCATTCGCAATATGTTTAGGTAAATTGTTTCAAGTTCTTTATTCCTTAGAATCGTTATGGATGTTATTTCCTCAGGCGGCGCCCCTTTGTACTCTCGCGCTCCTAGGCATAATTAGTTTCATCATCATCATCATGATCAACCCATCACCGGCTCACTACAGAGCACGGGTCTCCTCTCAGAGTGAGAAGGGTTTTGGCCATAGTCTACCACGCTGGCCAAGCGGATTGGCAGACTTCACACACCTTTGAGAACGTTATGGAGGCATGCAAGTTTCCTCACTATGTTTTCCTTCACCGTTAAAGCAAGTGATATTTAAATACTTAAAACGCACATAACTCCGAAAAGTTAGAGGTGCGTGCCCGGGATCGAACCCACGACCTCCGATTAGAAGGCGGTCGTCCTAACCACTAGGCTATCACAGCTTTAGGTACTTGCTGGCTTTTTTTCTTTGGAAAAAGGAATAGTCCCGCTCTACCTTTTTCCATTTGCAGCGCCCTTTCCTTCCAGTTTAACGCGGAGTCCTGTTGGT
The DNA here is from genome assembly GCA_920104075.1 of Melanargia galathea. Taxonomy (NCBI): domain Eukaryota; kingdom Metazoa; phylum Arthropoda; class Insecta; order Lepidoptera; family Nymphalidae; genus Melanargia; species Melanargia galathea. Next base: position 11,286,133 of record OV049875.1, read on the forward strand.
CGTCGGAGTGCTTGCTGTTGTCCTGAGACCCTTGCGAGAAATCGGTCGGAGATTTGCTGGCCTCCAGTAACACTGCGTCTCTGTACTCTTCGTGTTCATAGTATCTGGAGCCTTGAATTATGAATTGAATAATGCAATCAAATAGAGCAGATTTAAGGCCAATTTCGGATGGTAGGTATTTCAAAATTTTCAAACTTTTGGACTACTAACGAACATACCAAAAGCCCTGACGGATAGGGCGTGTGTAGGGAGGTGGTAGAATTAAAAGAAGTTAGAGTTACGTTTTTATTTTTTTCTAATATCTCGTGTGTACTCTTTTGGATGTATGAAAAAAATGCTTCTACCAAAAAAAAAAAACGAAATTGCGTACAACAAAAAAAAAGTCAAAATTAATAAAACCATTTTTAATTAACCCCCGACGCAAAAACGACGGGGTGTTATTAGTTTGACGTGTCTGTGTGTGTGTGTGTGTGTCTGTCTGTTCCCCTGTAGCGCTCAAACGGGTGGACCAATTTGAATGCTGTTTTTTTAACCCCCGACGCAAAAACGACGGGGTTTTATAAGTTTGACGTGTCTGTGTGTGTGTGTGTGTGTGTGTGTCTGTCTGTTCCCCTGTGGCGCTCAAACGGGTGGACCGATTTGAATGCGGTTTTTTTTGTTTGAAAGGTGAATTAGTCGAGTGTTCTTAGCTATGTTTGATGAAAATCGGTCCAAGATGGCCGCCGCTACAAAATGGCGGATGATATATTTTTTCACAACTCCCTTGATATGGGTATCAAATGAAAGGGCTTGACTAGTAGAATAGCACCATTGCAAATTCAAGATGGCCGCCGCCACTAAATGGCGAATGTCGGGGGTTTTTTAAATTTTCAATTTACACTTGTTTGTTTGAAAGGTGAATTAGTCGAGAGTGTTGTTAGCAATGTTTGATGAAAATCAATCCAAGATGGCCGCCGCTACAAAATGGCGAATGTCGGGGGTTTTTTAATTTATACTTGTTAGTGAATTGGCTTTATTTCTGAATCCATCTCATGCAAGCCTGCACCTTAGTTGTGCCTAAGGTACCTGCTACTTCTATGATCCATCCTTTCAGACTTTTAATATGCCCATTAGTAGACCCTCCCGAACAATATTGCAAAGTATCAAAACTTTAGGACTTGTGTCAAAAAATAACCCTAATTTGACTCCCCTACAAGTAGTTAAAAGTACCTAAACACGAAGCAGAAATATCTACGTCAGCGATGTTTAGGAAGTAAGGATAGCTTGCATACACTGATTCCCTCATGGTCACCAAGTCACATGTTTTACAAAACAAAACTGTTTCCCACAATTTACACCAAATAACTTAATCAACTCCCTTACCACTATGTGAGGATTCCAATTCGTGCGGCCTGAAGTAATTAGCCCTCCCACGTTCCTCATAATCGTTCAACACGTACGATCTGTGATGCGATATCGTTTTGTCGTATTTCTTATGAGAAAACGTGTGTTCCTCTTTCGGCTTGTCGTCTGGTCGTCCTATTTCCAGTAGAACGCGGTCTTCTGTTTCTCTCTTACCCTCCGGCTGTGTCTCTTTGATAACTGTGTAGTTGGTTATCAGAGGAATGGGCGATTCCTCCTCGTAAGTTTGACTGTACATTTTAACGTTAAATACCTTTTTAATCGGTACCTACTACTTACTAGTCACGATATCTAATAATTATTCTTATAAGAATCTTACACAAAAAATGAAGACTAGGGGAACAGCTTGTCAAAGGGGTAGGAAAAACTGTTAAGTATCCTATTATTTATGATCCACTGGAAACTTTACGTTAAATATCAAATATTTCGTCCACCGACTACCTGTTGCGGGCTGTAACTGTGTCATCCACTCTGGTGTTCTATTGTCATGCATATTCTATCAAAGTCGGTATTGTGTACACAAGTGTTATACCTCTTAAAGAGAGGCGTTTGTCGCCTTTTCTATTGTTATGACCGTTTTGTTTTCGGTTTTAATATCTTTTTTTTTTTTTTCATTTATACATGTTTCATATTTGTAAGAATGTACGAGTATGATCGTAGTGTCCCCTTGTCATAAAGAAGATTTTACTGTCAGTCTTTCGTGCTTTTATATCAGTTTTGTTTTAGATAATTCGTCATGTTTGTACAACAAAAAAAAACGTGGATCATTGGTTCATACTTATACGTACTTACAACCTATGTAAAGACGTAATAAGTCAGTCGTAGCTTCGACAACAGCACTGACCTCCGTGAAAACAAATACTGTCTCTGGACAGGCTATGGCCGTACAAAATGAAATGATTCTTGTGCCAATGTAAAGCGCCTCAGCGAAGATACTGGGAACTACATTTGACATATTTTCTCTATACAATTTATCACAACTCACGTTAGTTCTGCTACATAAAATGAAATAATTCTTGTGCTGATTCAAAGCGCCGCAGCATATGTATTGGGAACTACATTTTGATATTTCTCAACACAATTTATCACAAGTCATTTTAGTTCTCGGTACCTTCACTCTCCCTATTCTTAGCAATCAACGCCAAGATGGCGTTAGACAAATAATGCTTCAGTCAACAGCCAATCCAGCGTACTTGTACTAATACAAGTCAATGGATTGCAGTCATTTCATTTTGTGCTAAAACCAGATAGACAATGTGGCTAATTCTGTTGTACACAATCTCTAAATCTAAACTAAAATGACAGGGCTAAATATATTCCTATCTCTTTCACAATGCTCCTTGCAGAAAAGGATAGCACTATTTTTAAACTTGTCAATTTAGTTTAAGTTTAGAGATTGTGTACAACAGAATTAGCCACACTATGGCTAAAACGAATCAAAGCGTTGTAGAATACCTATTATGGTAGAAAAGAAATTAAAAGTTCAAGTTCTAAGAGTGATTTATTTTGTTGCAAAAAATATATTACACGCGAGGTAATTATTAAATAGCGTATTAAAGCTTATATAAGCTTTATTTACAAAATAACCATTACATTTATATGTTGAAAATAAATTGGACAGCCTTCCTTAACCAAAATACGTACAAGTACTTATTGACACATAGAAAGACATCATAGACAGGTATAAAATACTGGACAAGACAATAATCTGATACTAAATGCTTGATGATTATTATATAATTTGCTAATACATAATATAATAATTACATTATTATATTATGTGTAAATGCTTTACCTAATTTACATTAATTTTAAATACAACCTCCTTGAATTATAAATAATTTCTTTTCGAAGAAAAAAGAACCGACTTCAATCGATTCGAACTAAAAAGTTCAATTCAGCAACAGGTCTGGCAATCTCAGAGAACATAATATGTTATAAGCATATACAAAGTATGCATATCATAAGCATAGCATGTACGAAGTTATAAGCATAAATATGTCACTAATATTATTATTAGTGATATATTTATGATAACTTGATGTGTTATACACTAAAACCTTCCAGAAAGTATGTAGATTACGATGAAAAAATCATCAAATCGGTTCATTAGTCGTTCGTTACATCGCGAACATACATACATACATACTTACATACATACAATATACATACTTACATACATACATACGGGTCGAATACAGAACCTCCTTTTTTTGAAGTCAGTTAAAAAAATATCAAGAACTAGCGGTCCGCCCCGGCTTCGCCCGTGGTACATATTATATAGCCTATAGCACTCAAGGATCACGTACATTTACATATCCAACGGTGAAAGAATTTTTCAAATCGGTCCAGTAGTTCCTGAGATTAGCGCGTTCAAACAAACAAACTCTTCCGCTTTATTATATTAGTATAGATATAGTATAGAAGTATGGATTTACTAATACATAATATAATAATTACATTATTATATTATGGTTTATACTTAATTTGCATTAATTTATACAACTTCCTTGAATTATTATAAAAAAAAGATATCTATAAACTTAAATATTTTCAAGGAATAGTTTGATGAGGATCTTTCTGTAACTAGAAGTTCAATTTCCTTATGGCGAAGTACTGCTGCATGAGTTCATCCGTGACCTTGGCCCTTCGGTCCTGGTACTGCTGGATGATGGGCGTTATCGTGTCTATGGCGATCTTTTTCAATTCTCCCGTCAACATCTCGCCAGATTCGTATGATTTTTTAATCTGCAAAAAAAAAGGTATTTCTCTTTTTTTTTGTTTCTGTGATCTTTTAAAAATACTTTACTAGTCGATGCCCAGGATTTTGTCCTTGTAGAGATAGGTTTTTATACACCCTATGGGAGCTATTTAATACCCCGGAATAAAAAAAAATTGCTTATGTCCGGGATACACAAGCTATCTCAGCGAAATTTCGTCAAGGTCGGTTCTAAAAATGCAATTCTCTCTCGCGGGAACCTCTGTAATAAGGTACGATTTCTAGACCTGTCAAATTAGATTACAAATTGTTACAATAGAATCAGTATTATTGTCTCTAACATCAACAGTTTATCTTAGGCATGAACTCTAAATATTTAATATAATAGTTCCGTGATAAAAAGTGGAGGATTGTACAAAAATTTTCAAGATCACTCCTAAAATCCCCATAACTGCCTGTGAAATTCCCATCCAAATGGGTTCAACCAATGAGTTCCAAAGACTAGCATACATATTGTAAGATGGTGATAATAAAAAAAAATAAACCCGGCTGAGTTTGTTGTGGGCTCTTCTCAGACCAGGGCGCGTTTGGAACCCTCGTAGCTTTAGTTTTAAGTTTCCGTAAGTAATTATCACCATTGCCTGTTCCTAAATTGACGTTCAAAAAGTGTACAGTGTACCTACTTTGAATAAATGAATTTTGAATTTGAATTTAGCACGGACAAACAGACCACAGCTTACCTCCGCCAGTCTGTCGTCATCTTCGAGAAAGAAGGTTAAGTACTTGAAGGAGATGTCCACTTCGGTGTTGCCGCCTTTCTCCCGGTGCTCCTCGACCGTGGCCTGGCCGCCCGAGAATGCGTATTTATTTATCTGGAGAAAACGCACATATGGTTTTTTTTTTTTTATTTTATTCAACTACAAGTTAGCCCTTGACTGCAATCTCACCTGATGGTAAGTGATGATGTAGTCTAAGATGGAAGCGGGCTAACTTGGAAGAGGTATGCATACCCCCGATCGGTTTCTACACGGCATCGTACCGGAACGCTAAATCGCTTGGCGGCACGGCTTTGCCGGTAGGGTGGTAACCAGCCACGGCTAAAGCCTCCCACCAGACCAGACCAGAGACAATTTAGAAATTATAAAATCCCAAATTGCCCCTGCCGGGAATCGAACCCGGGACCTCCCACTTATAAAACACAGCGCTCACCACTGCGCCAGGGAGGTCGTCATATTGTCTTAGTCATAGTGTATTGTCTTCAATCCTTTTATATGTATCTATCTATTAAGATCAAGGGCAAGGTAAGGTGATAAGGGCAAGATCCAAGGAAAACGAAGTGTGGGGAGAAGAAGAACATCTTGGCTGAAAAACCTACGCCAATGGTTTGGAAAAAGCACCCGTTCAATATTCAGAGCCGCGGTATCGAAGATTCAAGTTGCCTTAATGATCGCCGACCTTCGAAAGAAGATGACACTTTAAGAAGAAGAAGATCTATTAATGCACAAGAAAATATTGGACAAAATGGGTCGTGAGCGTTGGCATCGCTCCAACCGTCGTTGACGAAACTCGCACGAAACGTTCAACGTTTCTGTACGGAACGCTAGGAAATTGAGTACCTTCAAGGCACTAGGCGAGGTGAATTGGTATTTTTTAGGTAAGCGCGTTCCAATCGTTCTCAAAGGTGTGTGAAGTCTGCCAATCCGCTTGGCCAGCGTGGTAGACTATGGCCAAAACCCTTCTCACTCTGAGAGGAGACCCGTGCTCTGTAGTGAGCCGGTAATGGGTTGATCATGATGATGATGATGATGATGAAGCGCGTTCCAACTTAGACCTCATCATGCTTTCCATCATGCATAGTGCTCAAGCGTAAGTAAGTAATATAATAAAAATAAAAAAAAGACTTTTCTCGTTATTTTGTGAAAACAGATTGTCAGATCCCTTGCACGAAACTGCTTATCTTAAATTTTGTTTCATTTTCATCATACCTCAAAATTTTGCAGAAAATATTTATCGGTTTTAGACATAATATGAATATGAAAATTTTGAGTACCGCCTGCGGCCCTCATGCGCTACACTGATAGAAAAATTGCGTGTCACTTCTTAGAGACAACTAAGTACTTCAGAGATTGTGTTCAACAGAATGGACAAGTTTCCAATTTTTTTTAAGTAAAATAAAACAAAAATCTGAAAGAATCATTAAATTATCTCAAAAACTGAAAAAGTTATCGAACTTTAAAGTTTAAAAAAGATAAAAAAAAATTTTGAAAAAATCTATGGGGCCATTTTGCAAGCATCTTCAGCTGTCGATTAAAAAAAGAATCACGCAAATCGGTTCAGTAATCTCGGAGAAATCGGTAAAACAAGTTAATTTACATGGAAAAAATACCTCCGAACGGACGCGGTGATGTCATACTCTAGTGAGGCGCCAATCATTTTGCGTAAATTAAATAATTAATTTCTCCGTCATTAAATTGATGGATTTCAAAAAATTTTCACTGATGTATTAGTTTTAGTCTATATTTTAATTCCATTGTATTAAATATGCTATTTTCAACATCAGGAAACTTCCTCATTGGCAACATTGTGTACTTCTGATGTTACCTTATTCTTGATCTGCTTGGGCGTGTCGCTGAGGAATATGGAGGCGTTGGGGTCGCTGGCGGACATCTTGTGCTGCGCGCCCTGCAGCGCGGGCAGGAACGTGGAGTGCAGCAGCGCGGGCTTGGGCAGCCGGAGCCGCGCCGCCGCGTCGCGCGTCATGCGGAAGTACGGGTCCTGGTCGATGGCGCACGGCACCAGGCACGGCACCTGGAATCATCGACCTATATTTTAGAAAAAATTAAACCGACTTCGGTCCAGTAATCTCAAAGAAATCGGGGTACCAATTTAATACATGTAAGGGTTGTTGGTAAGATGTTTTTTAACATTTTTTAACCCCTCTCCCCCATGGTGATACGTGGTGAGGTTTAAGACTACCTTCCCACCCTCCACCAAAAATCACGTGTATTTTTTTATTTTTAGTATCTACAAAGAATCTTAAAATGTTTATAATATTATTAAGTACCGGCATAAAGTATAATCTAATCCTTAATTCTGGAAAATTAATGCGGTTTAGAAATCACGCGTTTGACGAAAAAATAAGTACACGTGATAGCTTACTATACCTACCCCCCCTCCACCCTTGTGATATTTCGTGATTTATGTCGAACCAGCCCCCCCCCCCCTCCCTTTCGAACCTCACGTGAATAATGGACAACCCCTAAGGCGCAGGCCCCATTATGGGATCGAAGCGAGACGGTTTCGCAGCTCTAGATGATGAGTGAAGTACACATCACTCGCTTCGCTCTTTCGTTCGCAGTGTGAACCGTTGTATGAAAAGACGTGAAACGAACTTGGTTTCGATCCCGATGGGGCCTGCGCTTAGCTTCGTATATAAGAATGATAACTACGTGTGTTATATACTTAAACCTTTCTGAAAGTATGTAGATTGCGACAGTGGAAAAATCATCAAAATCGGTTTATTGCTTTTTGAAATAATCGCGAACATACATAAATACATTATACGGGTTGAATAAGACACAACAGAGCCTCTTTTAGGTTGGTTAAAAATGGACACTACACATTTCATGAGGTAGGAATACATAAACCACCACCGCCTCCATTAACAGCTCTTTAACATCCCACAGCTGGGCACAAGCCTCCTCTCTTAAATGAGAGGGATTTAGAGATTAGACCCACCAGGCTGCTCCAATGGGTTGACGGGCTTTAATGATTATAGTCGCCTGAAAGTGATAATAACCGAGACAGACGGCTACCGATGGCTACCGCCTACAACCAGCTACGGGCTGGTACTGAAAATTTCGTCACATTAAAACACTAACCTAACAATTTTTGGCCCAAACTGGAAATTGAACCCAGGAATTTGTGATCTACAGTTAACCATATTAACCGCCAGACCAATAAGGCAGTGAATTCAACAAACAGAACACAACTTACGATTTTGTTATCGAATATGAAAGGGAACGTAGTTGAAAAAGCGGGTGCCGCCTCTATGGAGGGAAACGTGATTTTCCCGATGACGTCCGAGTCACCGAAACCGAAGATCCCTTTCACTTGGTTGAATGTCACACACTTTTGTATCCGAACCATATTCTGGTAGAAAGCTGGGCATTGTCTGTAACGTGAGATAAGATCTATTCTATACCTAGTATATTTTAAACATGATTAGTCCAAAATTGTGGGAATTAAAAGAAAAACTTATTCTACTATATAATATTACTAGCATAGCATTTGCCCGCGGCTTCGCCCGCGTGAATTTCGATTTTTCACAAATCCTGAGGGATAAGTAGATTTCTGGTCCACCCGCCCCCCGCCGCGCGGCGGCGTACCGCGGTACCGCGTACGGCGGGCGCAGGGCGCAGGGGCGCGTGGCGCGGCGCGGGGAGCGCGAGCGTCCGCGTCGGCCGTCGCGATCGCGCGCAGCGAAAATACCTATCAGGGCGTTTTTAACATCTGTATTTACCGATTTCAACACAACTCCTTTTTGAAAGTCGGTTAAAAAGTAGCCTATGTTACTCCTTGGTTAATCCTCTACTTGTCTGTGAAAGTCCCGTCAAAATCGGTTCAGCCGTTCCGAAGATTAGCCCGTTCAAACAGACAGACAGACAGACAAAAATTTTAAAAACGTGTGATTCGGTTATGGTATCGTTCAAATAACCATATGAGCTTAAAATGTGGTAGTTATTTCGAAATTACAGACAGACACTTCAATTTTATTTATTAGTATATAGATAAATATTAGTAATATTTTTGCTCTTTTCAGGATAGTGAGTGAGAGTTCCCTGATAGGTGTTGACTGTTGCTCCTTCAATTACCTTGATTATTTTTAAACAAAAAGTATTCCTAATTGTACTTTTAAACAAAATTCAAGCCTAATCTGAACATACATTTTTCATAAAAATTTTCTAGTCTAATAAATTAGAAAGCCTTCCTGGCTGTTATTGCATGCAAAAAATATAATTACCTATTTGCTTCAACGCAGTATTATAGACATACTTACGATTTTGGTCATAACATTGTTTCTAATTACTTAAGCATAACAAAATAGTATGTCCACTCACCCAATGAAATCCAAATCATTAAAAATAAATGTGTTAGTTGGACTGAACCCTACAGCTATGATATCCTTTGCATTGCTAAAAGCCATTTGTCTTGCATCCTCAATTTTGATGTCTTTCCACATTGCTTTCTCATCGTCCGTGAGTTGTATTATTAGAGGAACGTCAAATACTTCTTGTAACCATCTGAATATAGAAAATAATACTTATTTTTAACTGAATTTTTGCCACTCTGCAGCATGGCTTCATTTTAAATATTAATTATTCTTTCATTAACCCCCAACGCAAAAACGACGGGGTGTTATAAGTTTGATGTGTCTGTGTGTGTGTGTGTGTCTGTCTGTTCCCCTGTAGCGCGCAAACAGATGATCCGATTTGAACGCGGTTTTTTTTGTTTGAAAGGTGAATTAGTCGAGAGTGTTGTTAGCTATGTTTGATAAAAATCGATCCAAGATGGCCGGCGCTACAAAATGGCGGATTACATATTATTTCACAATTCCCTTAATATGGGTATCAAATGAAAGGGCTTGACTAGTAGAATAGCACTATGCAAATCCAAGATGGCCGCCGCCACAAAATGGCGAATGTCGGGGGTTTTTTAAATTTTTAATTTAAACTTGTTTTACAACCAATTTATACTTGTAATTCTGATTTGACAGAAAGGTTTCTTTTTTATTGCATTTGATGTTGCATATAAAATAATGATCAAAATCAAACCTAGGCATCATATCTCTTTTAATATTTCTTAAAACAATTAAACTTACTTTGTGAACATAAAAGGTATCATATGCCCAATGTGCATACTATCTGATGAGGGACCCCGGCCAGTATACAAATAAAACTTCTTGCCGGCCTCTACGAGATTCAAAATGCTATGGATATCTCTGTGAGAGAAAAATATGCCCCGCCTAATGAAATGATGAGCTGAAATGAGAAAAGAAACCAGCTTTAGAAAAAATCTTTCAAAATTTAACTGTACAAATACATACAGTACATGTTTTGTGAAAATTAACCTGTAATAAATCTAATAACTTTTTATTTGGATCAATAAATAAATCGTAAATTAAAAAAAATATATAGACAATCCTAAATTGAAGGTGGTGTGGCTAAGTTGCAGCAGTATACATCAGTTGCAGGCACTGGTTAAGAGTAATCCCTTTAGCAGTCCCAAATTGTGATTGAGAGAATGCTATTTCATTCCGCACTCGCAGGACATTCTCACTCCCCTGCCACACTCATCAAGAGTGTTAGAAATTAGGTAAATAATGATGAATAATGTAAATGAATTGTACAATAATATAGATAATTAACAGAGTTAATGAAATATTATATTAAGGAAACATATTGATTGAATGTATAACATTGTATTAATGCTTAAGTCGACCATTCAACCAAATGCATAAACGTAAAATGTGTAATTATTTAAGTTGATATAATTATTAAGATTGATAATAGTTCAAATTCCGTAAAATGTTTATCAAAGAAGTATTTTTGTTTACTTAGTTATATTTTAAATAATTAAGATATTCCAATGACGAATTTTGACGAATGAACTAATATCATGACATTGTTATGAAATAGCTTAGTTCGTTCATGACGAGATTATAAAAAGCACGGTAGTTGAAATGTAGGAGGCAGTCTTCCTATGAAAATTGGTGAATAAACTTGTGAAATCAGTCTACGTGTTGTTATTCTACGAGGTCTTCTAACAAGAGCCATATTGATTTCTTTATTTCTTTTTGTATACCTATTTCTTTTTTTGATATGACATTGAAATAATTAACTATACTAAATATGCATAGTGCATGCATAGCATGCGCAAGCTGCCTCAAGTTGGTAACTGAGTGGGTGATAGACTTTGGAAATCCAAATTTTAACCCTTGGGTTTAGTTATTTACCTTTCTTTCCTGTGACTTTCTCAAACCGTGCGATCACTTCTTCATCAATCTTTTGACTCCCAAATCTTTCTGAAAATTAAAAATTATTATTAGAATTATACAGATTTAGTAAGAATAAAAATAAATTACTGTATAAAATGTTTTATTTACTAAAATATATTTTTGAATTGTATTCAAAATGATTCAATCAATTCAATTCTTGATTTTATGGCTTGCGTTTGTACCAACTGGGTACATGGCCAATGTCGCGTGGGATGGAAAAGACTTCAAAATGATAATTCAACCGATAAAAAAATGTAGGTTTCATAAATAGGTAATACCTACAACTCTACATGACATAATATTCTTCTGGTTGTAAAGGAATGTTTCTTCATAAAAACTTCAAATAATCCCTCTTTAAGAGTAAATAATCCTAGAGATACACCTCTACAAATATTTACTCTAAATTTCAAATTTCTAGGTCCACCGGTTAAGGCTGTGGTTGCCAATTAGTACTGCTTTATAGGTATAATTTTACTCACTGATTAATTTATCATAATCTATTCCAGTTTGTGACTTCCCGGCTACATTCCACGGATCAACTACATCATCATCCTCATTATTTGATAAGTCGTTCAGCCGTTCTTCAGACATAGTTTAGCTTAAAATATAAAAAACATTCATAACTATAGTAGTAAATTTTTAACTTGTTTTGTGTTATAAAAAATAAAACACGTTCTGTTAAGATGTTAAATTTACTTAAATAATTGTATACATAGTGTAAACCAAATAAATTACTTTATAGATAGAAAAGTTTGATTAGTAAAAAATTTAAAACCGTAGTGCTAAAACATTCCGTAAAAATGAATTTCTAGCTAAAATATAACTGCTTACAAAATTTGTAAAATTACCTTATTTAATCGCAAATGGATTATTAATGTATTTGTATTAATTCAAATGCAATGCTGCTGCAATTTATTTTATTACTTTCACGAAAAGAATTATTCAATTAAATATTGAGAACAAGAACAGATGTTAGGTTAGCCAACACAGATTGTACTGCCCACAGAGTACTTTGTCTATTGGTACTGCCACATTATAGCCAACTGTTATTTATAAGTAGTGCCACATTTGTCAACAATTGTCACTGTAAGCCAAGTACTTTAAATACCGTTATTTAATTGGTAACGTTACTTCCATCTGACAAAATTAACGTTTATATTAAAATAACATTAAAGTTGCATTCCAGGGATTTTTGCCATGAATCTCGCTCGTCACTCTAAAACAAGCTTTATATATTGGACGTTATTGTTTAGTCATTAAATGGAAAACTACTATTTTTCTGTGACAGAATGCGGCAGAACCATAGAGATAATAATAATAAATAGAGTTGGCATACCTACCTTAAAAACGTGCCAAAAATACACTCACACACGCACAATCCGAAGACATAAAATGGCGCGTGTTCATTGTGATGTCTCAAGTTGTGCGTGTGTGAGTGTTCATGTATACATTTTAGGGAGGCCATCTTAAGTCACGAGTCTGCCGCAAACTGTTTTATTATTATGTCAAAAATGTAATGTTGTCTCTTTCACACTTATGAAAATTTTGATAAGCTTGAGCTATTTTCCGATCCACTAATTTCTATAGGACATTATGCCAACTCTATTTATTATTATTATCTCTATGGGCAGAACGGAAGTTATGTGGGACTCCCCGACATGAGGAAATGGCGGTATACCGCACTAAAAACCACCATGGCATGACGCGCATGCTGTCTGTGCTGGACGCCTGGAAAACCCATTGTATGCATCCCAGGCGTTCGGCAGCCGCCACAACCAGGGCTTGCCTCTGGGCTGTCGCTCAAGAAGCTCGCACCCTCCCGTGATTTTTTACGAGGTTTTCTTCGTCCCGCGATGGACATCGCTGTCCCCCACCCCGTGGTGACTCACTTCCTGTTTCTTCCGCAGTGCCTTCTGCTAATCAGAGGGACACGCGGAGAAACTTCCCCTCCGCCAGGTCATTGGCCAATGGCCTTGGCTAACAATTTCTGGCCTTGTTAGCCATGTTACCCAGGGTGCACCGCGGCCCGAATACTGCCCTTACCCTCGGATGTATACAAGAGGATTAGCAGCACCCAGGCACAATGGGAGGTTACCTGGCTGGCACCCCATCATAATATTATCTATATTCTATGACTGCTTACACTATTTTAAATAATAACTTAAAACAAATTTCATTTGTCTCATATACGAAGTTTCTTTTGCAGTACCAATAGAAGAGAGGAGGAGGAGGAAAATTAGATTATATTCCGAGTTAAACAACTTAGATTACTCTCTCTACATGCCTGTGAAATTCTCTAATAATATTTTCTTATTTCCTAATATCATCCCTAAGTTGATTAACAGCTGTTAATAATGACTTTACAGGATTATATTGAAATAAACGTTAATTATTTTGTTAATTTGTAACGTTAACAATACTGATTACGACACTTTTTAAAGTAGAGCCATGTCTCTTGATAGGTATTTTTTTACGCTGTCACATTGACATAAGATGTCAAAAATTGACAATAACTCTCATTTTCGGTCTGTACTCTGTGATAACTCTTCAGTCATCACATCATCATGTACCCTTGCTGTTTTTAGAATTAATTTAGTAGAATAATAAACGTGCGTCTTTGTTACAAAGTGTATGGCTATTTGGTGTTAAACCAGCCGGGACTTTAGTGTTCTTGATGGTTTCCGGTGACGATTTCAATGGTGGTCGTTTACCGCGTAAAACTACTAGGTCGCCGAACCGAAAATCCAAGAAGTCTGATGCAGACATAGCGAAGGGTTCTTCGTTGCGAAATGACTCGCAACCCTCTGTCCATAAGAGGAATCTTTATGTGGTTTCGTTCCCAATAATAATTTTGTTTAATTTGTTGAGGTCTATTTTGTACCAGTTATTTATAATTTTCAAATATTTGTACTCGGCGTCGCACCGTTTCATTCATAGGCCTCGTAAGAACGGTGAATGTAACTTGGAGGTGGTCGTGAAAGACGGTGTGGTGTCCACGGAGATCGCGCCCAGTGAGGATATGTCGTATGTAAACAACGTTGGTCCCGGGGACCCGCTGCTGGCCAAACAGAAGCACCACCATCGGAAAGCTTTTGAGTATATCTCGAAAGCACTCAAAATTGATGAGGAGAATGAAGGTAAGATGCTCGTGTTGCTGCTTAGCGCTTTATATTTAGTATGTAAACATAGAGTTTTATGTCAATATTTATTTAGATAGTTAATATACAACCCTGTCGAGCTAACTTGGCATCTGGCGGTGATAAAATTACATACAGTGTACATGTACAAGTGTATAGACTACACTTGCAAGGTGGCTGCAGGGTATATGGGGTGGTGAAACAAGAAAGTATGAATGAGTAATATAAGATATAAACATTGAGCTCTGAAAAATAAGGAAAATGAATATGATGAATAAGCTCAATTTAATGTTCATAACAAATGTAGAAACATTGATTTTCAATATTTTTGTCCACATCATTGAAGTATCTATATTTTAGAGGACCTCGCATTGATGTTATCACTCTTGGTACAGATGTTTCAATTTATGAATATTGATATTCCAATGAGGTACCAAGTTAGCTGGACCAAGTAGTAGGTTGTAAAGTTGAGTATGAGTTTTTTTTTTTTTGTAATACAGGCCAAAAAGAATTAGCTATAGAATTATACAAGAAAGGTATCTATGAGTTGGAGCGTGGCATTGCTGTTGACTGCTGGGGGGGTCGTGGTGATGCCTGGCAGCGGGCACAGCGGCTCCACGATAAGATGAAAACCAACCTAGGCATGGCTAAGGACCGTTTACATTTCCTTGGTAAAAACAATAATATTTTTTTGTTATATAAATTAAGTAGTAAATGTTAATTGTTTTTCACTGCTGTTTTTATACTTTTCAAGCTATTCTATGTTAACTGATAGTTTCAATTACAGTGTAAACTCCCTATAACATTATTTGTGTTTGTTTTTATGATGCTTCAATTAGACAGTGACCTGGCTTTTTAAACAGCTATGTTGCTGCTGCTTTGTATTTTCTGAAATTGTAATTGCCTATCACATGATTGCCATAACCAGGCCTGTACCTGTTGGCCTTATGAATTTGGTCATTTTATCAAAATAAAATAATACAATATAAGTACATATTTATTATAGTTCTTATTTTTGGGTGACTTGATGAAAATATAAAATACATTTTGATTTGTGGTTTTTCCCATATAAAGAAAACTAATTATTACTAGATACTATAAATTAAAATGAAACAAAATTTGTCAGCTCCATGAAATATGTTATAGAGAGATTACACTGTATTATTATGAAATTGGCTGATTATTGCATGTTTAGCTTATTCAATTTAGTTTTTGATGTGATATACTCATATAGTCACAATATACTCTTCTAAAACTTGATTAAAAGTAAATGTTGTCCCCCATGTAGCAAACCTAGTGGCTCTCAGTAAATTGGGCGTAGAGAGTGAGCCCGAACGGAGTGACAAAAAGCCTACGGAGTCTCCTCTTAAGCGCAGGCCATTAGAGAAGTCCAAGACAACGCTACTAGCACACACAGAAAGTAACAGTGGTCAAACAAAGCCACATAATGAAGGTAGAATACCACATAGCTTTGCTTCGTTTGACATAACCTACTGCAAAGTTTTGAAACTCTCACAAATTTCACTTTAACCTGTGACATGATATATCATTAACACTAATCTATACATACATATTTTGCAATAATTGGAATGTTATGTAAATCAGCGTTTGCATGTGGGTTCACTGTGCTTACGAAAATTTTGTTTTTGCTTTGTGTGACCACTATGGATCTTCTTTTTTTAATTTGACGTGTTTGTGATAAAATTTCTTTTCATTTTCTTAACTTTTAATCAGATAAAAATAGGTTCTCGATGTGTTACTCCTGGACTCGATATACTCCAAAATATTTTAAAGTCTGAGAAAATTAACATTTGTGGACATACTCGTAAATACCGCTTCAAGCTGTGTCCATGCTTGGCGAACCGAGCGCGAACGGAGCATAAACGAATTAAATTCGCAAAACAGGCTTAGGAGCACTCTTAGGGACCGTTCAGATAGACCGGCGCGGAGAGCGTCGGAGAGCATTTTTTTTTCACACAGACCGGCCGTTCAAATTTGCTCTGCTCTCCGCGCCGGTCTGTGTGAACGGACTAGTGATGAAAATTGCCGGCAATATTCCGAAAGTTGCCAAAACTGCCGGCAACTTTGGGAATTTTCCCAGCAACTTTGGCAAAAAACGTGTAAATAGAAAATTACATTTTATGTCCATAATTGTTTAATTAGATGAAAAAGCAGCCTATAGGGTGTTAGTTCTTTCGCTTATCTACAAAACCTAATGAAAAACTTTTATTTTCACGCTTATTTTATTACTGATAAATTAAAAATTAAAAATAAGTTGAAGATGATAATTCGGGATTGATAAACCCATAACTTTTTTCGACAAATCGTATTTTTTTTATTTCCTACATCATTATGGTTATCTCTTTTTGTATATAAGAATATATGTATATGCGTATATAAGATAGTTTCCACGTATGAATGGGTTAAGCTTAGTAAGGTGATTATGCTCACAGCCTAATGTTTGATTAATTATGTAAAACTAAGCCTAATAGCTGTGATAATAATAAGCTGTGATAGCCTAGTGGTTAAGCTGTGATAGCCTAGTGGTTAGGACGACCGACTTCTAATCGGAGGTCGTGGGTTCGATCCCGGGCACGCACCTCTAACTTTTCGGAGTTATGTGCGTTTTAAATATTTAAATATCAATTGCTTTAACGGTGAAGGAAAATATCGTGAGGAAACCTGCATGCCTGAGAGTTCTCCATAACGTTGTCAAAGGTGTGTGAAGTCTGCCAATCCGCTTGGCCAGCGTGGTAGACTATGGCCAAAACCCTTCTCACTCTGAGAGGAGACCCGTGCTCTGTAGTGAGCCGATAATGGGTTGATCATGATGATGATGATGAAGCCTAATAGCAATACCACATTGTGCTAAGTGATAACACATAAAATGCTATATTTTAGAATAAACTAGCTTCTACTCCCGGCTTCGCCCGCGTAAATTTCGGTTTTCACAAATCCTGAGGGAATAGTGGATTTCCTCGCTTTTTAACCCCTGACTCAAAAACGACAGGGTGTTATAAGTTTGATGTGTGTGTGTGTATGTGTGTGTGTGTGTGTCTGTCCGTTCCCCCGTAGCGCTCAAACGGGTGAACCAATTTGAATGCGGTTTTTTTTTGTTTGAAAGGTGAATTAGTTGAGAGTGTTGTTAGCTATGTTTGATGAAAATCGATCCAAGATGGTCGCCGCTACAAAATGGCGGATTATATATTTTTTCACAACTATCTTAATATGGGTATCAAATGAAAGGCCTTTACTAGTAGAATAGCACTATGAAAATCCAAGATGGCCGCCGCCACAAAATGGCGACTGTAGGGGGTTTTAAATTTTTAAGTAATACTTGTCCAACCTTTATACTTACTTTCAAGGAAGTTTGCTATAGTAATCTACCTATAGCTGTAGCTATAGATTTCGGTATTATTTAAATCCCATGGAAACTGTGGTTTTTTTCAAGGATAAAAAGATACAGCCTATGTGTTAAGTCAGGGCATAATATATCTTTATTCCAAATTTCAGGTGAATCGGTTTAGTAGTTGCGGCGTTAAAGAGTAACAAATATATACACACACACACACACGCACACGCACACGCACGTACGCACGTGCGCACACACACACACACAAATTATTTCAATTTAAAAAAAACCAGTTTAAAATTAGACATTTCACATCGTTCCTGCCTTTGATGTTAAACACAAACTTTCGCCTTTATAATATTAGTGCAATTAAACCGACTTCAGTCCAGTAATCTCAGAGATATCGGTGAACCAGTTAAAAATTATCTCTCTGTGTGTGTGTGAATGTGTCTGTTCCCCTGTAGCACTCAAACGGGTGGACCGATTTGAATGCGGTTTTTTTGTTGGAAAGGTGAATTAGTCGAGAGTGTTGTTAGCTATGTTTGATGAAAATCGATTCAAGATGGCTGCCGCTCCAAAATGGCGGATTACATATTTTTTCACAACTCCCTTAATATGGGTATCAAATGAAAGAGCTTGACTAGTAGAATAGCACTATGCAAATCCAAGATGGCCGCCATCACAAAATGTCGAATGTCGGGGGTTTTTAAATCTAAATCTAAAAATCGATAGCTACACATACTTATTAGGTAGATTACTATAGCAAACTTCCTTAAATGTAGGTATAAATGATGGAAAAGGGAGCGAAAGGGAGGAAATCCATGATTCCCTCGGAATTTGTGAAAAACCGAAATTCACGCGGGCGAAGCCGCGGGTGGAAGCTAGTTATCTATTTAAAAAATTGCTTCTATTATCTATTGTCTATATTCAAAAATTCTATTAATTTTGGAGAAGGGTATTTTTTGGCGGAAAAATAAAATGAAAACGAGGAAAGGTTCCTATAAATATTAAGAAAAACATAAATTTACGCGGACGAAGTCGCGGGTAAAATACAATTTGAGGGTCAACTTTGAGAACACAAATGCTGGAAAAGCACAAAGGTGCCGATCTTAGGCAAATTAGTACTTTTTTTTAAATAGGTAAATTAAAAAAATACTTCTTTATTCAAAAAGCCCCAAAAGGTATTAATACTTGACTCAAAAATCACAAGCATTAAGTACTTATTAGAGAGAAAAAAATTGTACTGAAATTGCTTAGTTTGACACGTCTACGAATTTTTAAACGTAACACAACCGTTAAAGTGTCGACTTATGGAGCATTCACCCTACATTCCGATCCAACGGCACATTCAGCAATTTTAGCACTATCAGACACCAGTTAATTAATCTTAATAGGCTTTTCAAAATCAGTAAGTAACACATCAAGCTAAATAAGTGTCGAAATAATCCCAACCAATGTTATAATTGCGAGTGTATGTTTGTTGGTTTGTCCTTCAATCACGCCACAACATAGCAACGGATCTACCTGTTTTTTTGCATGGATATAATTGTGGACCTGAAAAGTACTATAGATTACTTTTTGTTCCGGAAATATTTAGGATTGCTGGGTAAAAAAATTAAAAATGTTGATACGAGGAACAATATGCATATAGGTTAATACCTTTTCACGACTTAACTGCTGAACCTATCTTGACGAAATTTTGCACAACGATAACTTGTAACCTGTAGACCAACATAGGCTTCTCTTTATCCGGGGAAATCAAAGAGTTCCCACGAGATCAACGGGAGATGGAACTTGAATCCATTCGGACGAAGTCGCGGCGCATCATTTAGTTTGAATATAATTATAGTACACATTTAATTAATATCTAATAAATTAGGTATCAATATCCTGTTTCTATGCATACAAAAATTATAAGTGAATTGCTTAAAAAGTCATGGGTTCAGTTATCCCGAAGTAGCCATTGTCGTAATTTTACTTTATCTTCTCATATTTTAATCATTAATTAGAAATTGATTATAATGAACAATATTATATGAAGTTTAACTAGTATTAATTCTGAACATACCAATACTTTTAACCTCATGTGCTCATAGTCATAGAAAATGACATTTGAAAAAACCTATGAAATTTGGCAACTTTGGCAATTTTCCGGGCAATATTGCCAAAGTTGCCGGCAATATTGGAAAGTTTCCCGGAAAGTTTCCGAAACTTTCGGCAATTTTCATCTCTAGAACGGACACGCGGATGCGTTCGGAGCCGAGCGTACGCTCTTGGGCCGGACGGCAGAGCAATTCGGCCTACGGTCGGCTGCGCGAGCATGAAAGAGCACGCGAACGGAGCCGGTCGGATGCTCGAGCGCGAAAGAGCACGAGCATGGAGCAGCCGACCGGCTCAACGAGCGTATTGGGAGCATCATCGAGCATCCTCTTATCATAAAAGAGATAAAATGTAAAAATAAAGCTTATTTCAATGTCTTAAGATTCTATTTTAAATGCGATTAAAATTTGCTCTGCTCTCCGCGCCGGTCTATCTGAAAGGTCCCTTAGAACATACTTCGAACTTTCAGCTCGCGCCCGATGCGCTTCAATTTATACCGAAAACAAATTTTTACCGAAAACAAATGGATTCGCTGCACGCTCGCAGCCCGCAGTACGCTCGTGAGCATCAAGGTGGAGTCGTCAGAGGAACTTTGTATGAAGTTAATAGAAATATAACAAAATTATCTGATAGTATGGAACCTAAAAGTAGTTAGATGCGTGTCCCGTATATTTGAAGAGTTGGGCAAGGACGCTCGTTGCTTGTCACAAACGTACTGCGGAAGACTATGTTCGTGGGAGGTTCAAGTATAATGTTGGTTGTAGGCTCTTTGTACCTAGTCCGCACTTGACGCTGCGAAGAAAGGCTCCACTCGCATTCGGCTCGGCAACCGTAGATGCAGCTTTAGATTTTATTATACTGAAATGACTGTTGTAATGACATTAGCAAAATTACTCACATAAAACACCATTTAAAAGTTTAGTAGACCAAATTAGAAATACACCTTCATATTTATTTTTGGTGATGGCATCAACTAAGTTTCCTGAAAGTGTTGACACTATAGAGAAAATGATAGAGTGGCAGTGCTTTCCATGCAGAAGGATATAAAATATATCATGTAGGTATGTAGCATAGAATTATTGGTCTCCGCTGCGCTCCGACCTCTGTGATATGTAGGTTATTTTATTCTTAAAACATTTTCAAAGAAAAGCCATCTATATAAAATTTAAGCGTTTCTCAGTAATTTCGAAATAACTGCTGCCTTTAATAATACTAAATTATGATTATTGAGCTTTGAGCTTCTGAGCATAGCTTCCGAGGTTTAAAATTTTTAGTACATAAATAAATACAATTGAAATGAAATAAATTTTCATCTAATCGTGCCATTTTAAATAACCATTTGCTCTAATTTTTTTTAAACTAGGTGAAGTCCACGACGAAGGTCCGTGATTTAGTTAAGAAAAAATATTTCTTCTCACCAAATTCACCACCCTTTTTCACTCTTTTAGGGAGGGAATTTCAATAAGCCCTCTTTACTCGGAAGATTTATGTCAACTGAGAATTATTTTCAAGTACTGTTTTGTAGATATTGATTACCTCTTTTTCCATATTACATTGACTTTACGACATTGAAGGTACGAAAGTAAAAAATGAGGATACTGCGATGGTAAAAAAATATTTTTAGTTTTTATGGGTGCTTCCACACTTGATAAAGTATGACTTTATGGGTATGTACAGACAGTCTGTGGGCAGCAGTTGTGAAATTACGGTATGTATATCAGAATTCACAGCTGTTTGTTTTTTAAGCTTCAAACGTTTCGTACATAACTATGAGCAATTGCAGCTTTTAACTTTTTTTTTGTTACTATAAGAAAACCGTTAGCCTTCTGGAAATGCAAAAGTCTTTTACATTTTTATCTCCACATGCTGAATGAAAAAACCTGGTGGAGGCAGCTGCTTTGTTTTCTATACAAAAGGAATTCATACATTGGAATTGCTGATGCGTCATTTTATAGCCGGTTTAGCATGCATAGCCTGTTTGTTGTATTATAATAATGTACATCTATGATCTAGTGCGTACAATACAACAAGGCTGTAAACATACAGTATACTGTTCACAACAACACAAGCATGAACATAGGACAAGGATTCCTAGTACGAGTATGTATTTGCATTTTGATATTGCGTTCGTTATCCGAGTCCATTATTCATTAACAGTGTGCAAGGCTTTATTTCTTACGTAACATTAGTACCTACCTGTTATAAACTTGACAGCAAATAAATCGAATCAGTTTTTTTATAGAAAGCGATGCCAATATACTATGTAATTTAAAACAGTTTTTTTCGGTCTTAAAAGATGAGATCGGTTTTAACATTAAATTGTATCGGAGTTATCCTGAATTTCTTGTTCAAAAAAAGGTAATATCGTCAGATAACTCTGTGGATGCAATACTTTGAAACGTTTGAAAAGATACAGCAAAAGCTTCGATTTCCACAAGACTTCAGTGTTTAGGAGTTATCTGACTAAAAACCTGTGTCTTTGATTGATTTGATGGGTTTGATAACATCGATGATTTGATAAGTTTAGGGTAGTACCAAAAAATCTTGTAATTACGAAAAAACTGACAATGTTTCGATTTATTTGGTGATAAGTATTTTACTAACAATGTCGTTAGCCGAATGTCGTTAACCTCACAAGTTTCCTAGGATGTTTTACAACATACAACCTGGGGGGTTATTCTGTAACTTAGTTAGCAGCTGAAAATAGTTGCCAACTAATTAGATATACATTGCTGCTTTACTGTGTAAAATTATGAAACACTTTATATTTCCCACAGTAAAGCAGCAATGTATATCAAACTAATTCGTTGGCAACTATTTTCAGTTGCTAACTAAGTTACAGAATAACCCAGCTGGTACGACATAAGCTTGTCGAGCTTATTATAATAGGATCATTTAATAATGTGTAAACACATCATTGCTGTGTTACAGTCATTTTCCTACAAATGAAAGTGTGCTCAACACGATATGAATGACCTAAAGTAACAAACATAATATACAGCGTAGGTTACACAAAAGCTTGAAGCTGAAAAGATTCGCCAAAGCTGACATAGTTTTTATTTCGAGTCGCATCGTCTGTGACCAACCCGTTGTCATCAATTCGCCGTGGCTTTAAATAGGCACCTTTGTAACGGGCTCTTACTCAAGTTTCAGACATTCGTATCAATTTACGACTCATATTCTAAGTATAGCGGCAGCCTATTTCTCTTTCACTAAGAAGAAAAAGGCCTCTCCCCCAGTTGTAGTAAAAGATTTCCAGCGGATGACTCAGTTCGCGTTTTGTTGACATCGCTTTTTGTTGTTGCGTATAAAACTGGTTGCTTCACAATTTTTGTTTACTCCACCTCTATTCTTTATTTTGATTTCGACTCACTAACCAAAATGATGTTCTAATTCAAGTCCATAATCATAATTAATTGCCCTACTTTGATTAATTCTTCAATTCACTTCTGTGATTAATTGGCAAAAAAGAACCAAGTAACAGGAGCTTTTCCTATTACTTTTCAGTGTAGGTACATAATATGTAATTAGTTTTTCTCGAAATGAAAATATAATTCTTAAGTCGTAATAGGTACCATAATATAACCAACCTATTTCATAATTCATGATTTTTTTGATAAAGTATACAATAGGTAGTAGATACAGGCACAGCCGAGTAGCGGAAAGGCTTCACTCGGCTGATGCTGAAAAGGTTTTGAGTACGTAATTCAACGCCCACTTCACTCTGACAAAAATTTTTGAAAAGGTGTTCCACAATTTGTTTGAAATTCATGATACGAGTTTGGACATTATAATAATGATTTAAGGATATAATAAGGATTTTGAATAACCGCAAAATAACCGATAAATATAGCTACAGCTATACGTAGATTACTAAAGCAAACTTCCTTGAAAGTAGGAATAAAGGTCGGAACCGGAAATCCACCATTCTCTCGGGATTTGTGAAAAACCGAAATTCACGCATAAAGTATAATATAAACCTTACAAGGGAAACTTGAAACTTTTTCTGGAAGCTGTAGAAGTGTTACGTCAAGTTCCTTACACCTAAGGGCTTTAACCTCCAGTATCGAACAGTCGGGCGTTTCAACTTTTTAAAGGTCTTGTATTGACATAATCTTCAGCAGTGATCTCCTGAGATAGAAACACCCAGGATTTTACCGTCTCAAGTCAATAGAGTCAAGAGTTAAGTCTTAAGAATCGAAGTCTAAATCGAAAATGATTCGGTACTACCTTATAAAGATTAACAGTTATTCATAACAAGACGAACAAAAACTATCGATAACGGGAACCTGTGTATGAGTCTACTGCCTTCATTGACTGGTGAACCTTCAATTTTGAACCGGTACACGATACCACCACTCCACTACAGCCTTTTAACGTCCCACTGCTGGGCACAGGCCTCCTCTCTCATAGGAGAGAGGGATTAGAGCATAGACCCGCCACGCTGCTCCAATGCGGGTTGGCGGGCTTTAACGACTATTGTCACATGATAGTGATAATAACCGGGACCGACTGCTTTACGTGCTCTCCGAGGCACGGGGGTGAAACACCGCCAACTACCAACTCCGGGCTGGCACTGAGAATTTCTTGACAGAAAAACCCAATACCTAACAAATATTTGCCCGACCCGGGAATCGAACCCGGGACCTCGTGATCTGCAGTCGAATATGCTAACCACTAGACCAACGAGGCAGTACACGATAGCCAGTATAAAATATCCTAAGCTCGGCGTAGGGAGAAAGCGGTGGAGCGCAAACAGTGGGCCGGCCGTTTCCGTTTGACTTGTATTCCCACAATGGGATCGCGTTACGGATGGTCAGGCGCCACCCGCCTCATTGGTTCACTTGGCGACAGCGGTTTTATGCACATATTCGTGTATATCTTACAGGTATATGTATGTTCATGGCCGTGACATTATTTTGTGCAGTTGGATTTGCGGATCGACTGTTCCAATGTTTGTTGTGTGCACGAGTAGGACCGTGAAATCACCTCGATGTGTAATGCTGTCTGCCGTTACTTTCCTTAAGACTCTATTTTTTGTATTCATGTTAATTTACAATTCTATACCAATCGTAGTCGCAAACGTTGGAAAATGGTCTCTTGTAGCGATTTTCACATTCTACTCTTGTGTGTCGCTTGTGTCTTGCGACTCGTTCGATGTCGCCTGTCCACCTAAGTGGGGATAATGGTATTTATACAAATAGCTTTGATAAATAATCGTGTGCTTTTTACTGACAGTTATTAAAATTTATCGTCAATAAGGTTTTAGCAGGAGACAGGAGTAAGTGTAATGTGCCTTGCTATAATTTTTTAAGGATGTTTACGACTATTTCTTTCTAGTTTCTCTGCTTAATATACGATTTCTACTAAAACCCATTAACTTCGCAACTAGAACTGCGTTACTTTTTGGGATTGATAGGGAATTCGGTTTTAACCACATAATGTGTTGATACATCGTAGTCTACGCGTAAGTCAAGATGATTTCTTATCGCTACTTAGATAAATCCCATGGCAACTTTTACGATAATATTCAATTCGAAATCATACAACTTCCAACATGACAGTTTTATATGTCGGCTTAACCCCATTTTATTAATAGATAGCAAACCGTCCGCGAATTCGTTCGCTTAAAATAGTGCTTATGGATCAATAGATTTGACCGCTCAGATCTAAATAGCTAACGCTGTATTGTAATTGATGATGATATGATGAATTCCTCTGCTAACTGCTTATATTTTTATTTTAACATTTTTAACACGGCTTTTCGCCCCTTTTAAGAGTGAAAGGGTCCAGCAAGTTCCAGATTTTTTAAATCAAGATGTCCTTATTAGTTTTCTAAACCGTCATTGTGGCTAATTCTTTTGTACACAAATCTGTAAACTAAAATGACAGGTCTAAATCTATTGCTATCCTTTTCCGCAGTGAGCACTGTGAAAGAGATAGGAATAAATTTAGACCTGTCATTTTAATTTAGTTTAAAGATTTGTGTACGACAGAATTAGCCACAATGACAGGCTATAGCCTCAGCTGCCATATTCAGTAAGTTTAATTAGTAGGTATACAAAAAGCTACTAACCAAACTAAAAATAAGAAGGATAAGTAAGAGTTTGCACATCTCGACAACTTCGATAGACTTCGAGTATTGGAAGTTGGAATTAACCAAAGGAGTTTGCATTTATTCCTTTCCAGTGAGTCATTATGCCATATTAGCTGTCCATGTTTAGCTGCGTTAGTTCTGGGTTGATGATGATTCAGACACGCTCAATGATCTAAGAATAAATACAATAAGTATCTACAGACTGTTCTGTTATTAAAGAGATCTAAAGCTAAGTTTAAACTATACCGGAGTGAGGTGTTAGTGCTTTCAATTGATCTCTATTTTCCTCCATGTTGATACATAATCAATATTAGATATCCACCCATATCTCCGTCACATGTGCCCAACCCTTTGACATAATATCTCAGTAATCTTGCCCTGACATATTATCTAGATTCTAGATGATGAACGTTATCAGTAGGGCTATTCTCTAAAATAGCATCTCGATATCGAAGCTCACTCAAGTGAGATAATAAAATCGCTTCGAAAGCAAACTCACTTCACCTTGGTTTGATATTCTGTAAACATCTGCTACGCACTTGCGAAGTGAAGTGAGTTTGAGTGAGAAGACCTGTACTATCGAGTTTTACAAAGTACAAATTAGCAAACTCATCTCGAATTCACTCTCTATAATTCGTAAATGGCTTTACAGAATTATAGCCCTGCTGCTTTGGAATCCCAATAATCAGCATCGTCGGTATGGTTGGCCGAAACGTTGGTGAGACAAAAACGGAATAGGCATTTATGGAGATACCGACCGGTTTGCGGATAGATTAGATTAGATATGTACTTGTTCTTTCACGTTTGCTTTTTCCTATACGCGGATTGATAGCATAGTGTTAGACCTCATTCCCACGCACAACAGACCTAGAAGTCTATGTGAGGAAACCTGCCCAGCTCAAAGAAGACCTCATTCACACAAGTGATTTGTCAACACGCTTAAAAACGGGATTGAATGAAACAAGCCTAAAAAAGCGCCGTGATGGAAAACCGTTGACGTGTGATTGCATAATTATTTTTCAATACACTTTGCTCAAAAACTGCATTTAAAATGGCAGTAAACATAGCTTCAAAGTTATTTTACAGCACGCGTTTTTTATAAGTCTACTATAGTAAAATAATGTTTACTAACAAGGAGTTTCAATGGAGGAGGAGAAATGACAAAATATACTTAGCTTTCCGACAACGAGACAAATAGGTGACCTATGACAGGTTTTCAGTCTGGTTTGTCTGTATTCTCACAAATGTATTGAAAAACGTCGTACGATACACGAGCGTTAAGGTTATTACAAACTCGTGCCTAAAATCCACTTACCGCCCTAGTATCATAATGTGCTATTGCTTACGTTTTCAGTCAAAATGCTTGTTAATGCGTGTTAAAAAAGCAACCGTGCAAACGAGGGCTTATGGTACTTTTCCTATATCGTATCGTATGTAAATAAATTGAGTGGAAACATCATACGGATTACATTGTCGGTTACAGTCGTCGATTCTATAAAATAAACTTGATACATCCCCATTTCCTCTGACTGGTATTACGAGTAATATTTTGTTACAAGCGGACACCCGCGACTTCGTTCGCGTGGATATTAATTTTAAAAATCCCGTGTGAATCATTTTGTTTTTCCAAAGCTCCTTTGAGCTCATACCTTGCTAAAAACTGTTAAAAGTTCACTGGAGGATGTTTAAGTAGATCAAAATGTAAACGTCGGCCAGTGAAAAGTCCCATCAAAATCGATCCAGCCTTTCAGAGATTAGCCGGTAATCTTTAAAGTATCTACTTTCTAACAAAAAAAGAATGAATGAAATCGGACCACGAATGAATTACAGCTAAGTACACATTTTGACTTTCGTCTCCTCTCCCAAGGGAATCGTGCTGAATTTCGGGATAAAAAGTATCCTATATATTACTCCGTAGTATGATTTTGTTTAAGAGCGTTGATGCGTTCTGCGCCATTTTAGCTCATTTTTAAGCTATTTCGACCCTTCATATGTTGTTAATCTATGCATTTACTTAAAAACTTATTTATACTACATTGTAGAAAATTTTGTGTTCTAGGGAATTGTAAGACAACATTTTGCAATTTATTGATAGTTTTTGTCTAATTGCCAAAATACCAAAAGCCTATTTATGAATTTTGGGATTCGTGGAATCTTTGACGTTCACTACGTCAAAAGTTACTTGTTCAATTCACACACAAAGATATATTTATGAAAGGAAATGCCCTGAACTAAAGACGTGGAAGAAAACATTTTTTTATTTGGCGTTTTTTACATCATAAAAATCCAAGCAAAAGAATTTTAATTTCAGTAAATTATAGACATATAAAACCGTCATTTTAGTAGATTATTTTTCGCCATTTATAAGTAAAATTAAGTACATATAAAAGTTAACCATATTTGCAATAATATAAGTAAAAAAAAATCTAAAATTAACTACTATTTGTTTCCATAAAATAACTTTGAAACAGACACCAAAACGCAGAAACAGGCAGTAGGAAATTGAACTAGGAAACTAGTATGAGCCGAGGCCTCTCCGCGAACGGACGTAACGCTTTTTGTCTCGGCAATTCTTATTGGATTACATGGAATATACGTAAAATTGTAGTGCGACTGTCACTATTCAATACTAGATATTTTATGTACTGGTCTACTCTATAAGGTCTTTTTCAAGCATTATACATTAATTATGCCTGCTATATAAAATTAAAAATCTACGAACTAAAAACTTAGGTATAGGTGCCTAAGAATATTGAAAAAATAAATAGCCCGTTTGAAAATGGTAAAAAGATCAAAACGGTTTGTTACACTACACTGCATTTGAAGCGGCGCGTTCATTCACGTAAACAAAGAATCCCAGGTAAATGCCTAAACTTGCGAAGCGGGTCCGTGCGTCAACGCTCTTAATGTACAGACACGGCAAGTCAACGATTTTATTATATGTATAGATTGGTTAGCTCTCTGTTTACTGCTTATATCGATGTCTTGTTTTGACTTCAGGCGGAAATTCAGATTTCCTTTCCTATCGTTTAATAACTTCGAATGGCGATGAGCGATTTGGGTCTTTGACACCGAATAATTTCTTCTTCGTCACGAGAATAAAAACGTGTTTTTCCTTTCCCATACAATAGTGTTTTATTTATTCAGTGCGTTACTAGGGTTACCATTTCAAAGTCCTGACAAAAAGCCTGATTTCTCCTAAAATATCCTAAAAACGTGCGGGTATTTAGTTTATTTCGCAGAATTATTGTTGAGTATTATTAAATTATTATATTATTGACATACATAAATAGATACTTAAATAATTGTAGTAGTTTTCATACTTTGGTTATTTTGAATAGATAGAGTAGAGTTATTTTAATATGGTTCCCTAAAAATAATAACAAACGTAATATTAATTCAGTTTCAATATAGAAACTTAAAATTCCTGAAACTCACTCCTTGCAAGTAACTACAAATCCTGAAAGTTGTCATGAGTATGAGGACAAATCCTTGCCGTATGGTAAGTGGCAACCCTTTAGTGTAACCTTATCTCAATATCGCCCCCGCAGCATTTAAATGATTGAAAGTGGTTATTTCAATTTGCAGTGATAGGTCCTAATAAAGCGTGAATTGTTGAAGTTGCGATCTAATAGAGCCAGCTCAAATTGCTCTCAATAATGAACGGTGCTATTGCCCTCAGCCTCGTTGGCGTAGTTGACAAGATGTATATTTTTAACCCCCGACGCAAAAACGACGGGGTGTTATAAGTTTGACGTGTCTGTGTGTGTGTGTGTGTGTGTGTGTGTGTGTGTGTGTGTGTGTGTGTGTGTGTGTGTGTCTGTCTGTTCCCCTGTGGCGCTCAAACGGGTGGACCGATTTGAATGCGGTTTTTTTTGTTTGAAAGGTGAATTAGTCGAGAGTGTTCTTAGCTATGTTTGATGAAAATCGGTCCAAGATGGCCGCCGCTACAAAATGGCGGATGATATATTTTTTCACAACTCCCTTGATATGGGTATCAAATGAAAGGGCTTGACTAGTAGAATAGCACTATTGCAAATTCAAGATGGCCGCCGCCACTAAATGGCGAATGTCGGGGGTTTTTTAAATTTTCAATTTACACTTGTATTTTATTTAAAACAAGTGTGGGGTTTTCTCGAAAAACCAAGAACGTCCAATAACGACAGCTGCGTGTTAATGTTCTCTTATGGAACAAATGCAAAAGGGATCATTAACAGTTAACACGTCTTATATTTTGTAACTATATATCCTACTAGCCTTCCACCCCGGCATCGCACGGGAAGTAATTACTAATTACCCGCTACTATCGTACCATACATTGTTTTTGTTATATCTCAAAGGAATTAGGCCGCGTTTTCGATGAAAGCTCCCAAGCGGCTTGACTTTTTCCGACATTTGCAACAATTATCGTCATATTTCTACCAATTTACACAATACCTTAACAGAATATGCCCTGATCCTTCTTCATGAATCACTCTGTCTATTGGTGAAAACCGCATGAATATCACGCAATATGTCACGGAATGAGTCATGTAAGAAGTATGGCGAATTTCCATTAACTTTTGTCTTTATAGTCCGGGCGTATCTATCTAGTCCCATAAACATGCCTATCCTGAATGTCTGGCTATTTTTTCGTGTGAGAAAAATTGCCTGAAGGCCGCCGCGCCGTCTAGACCCCAAAGTTTTGTCCTGTCTGTTATGCGCTGTACGCCGTTGTGTTGTTCATGCTTTACAAGAATGGAGGAAAATTGCTGCATTGAGTAACTGTGAGATATGTTAAACTTACTTATATCCTAGCTCAGTGGTGTTTATAAGAATCTTGTCTCCGACGCTAGAAGATGCCACTTATGTTTGTCATGCGCTAATTTCCCCTAGTCTTGTCAATCTAAAGCTCTTCAAGCTTTGCTTCTTCCATTCAGAGATACCAAGTTTGTTTTGAAAGACATTCCAAGGATTCACAGTAAAACCCTCTTCTCTTTCTGTAGGTGACAATTTTATACAGGGACAAAATTTTAAACGGAAGGAGAAATCAATAGTACCTATAGTTGGGATGAAGAGACTTCATAGTACTTAATAGGTAGGTATAAAAAAGCTTCTTGTTAAGTATTCAAAATATTTCCTTATATTTATAGGATCAAAGGCATTTACTTAATCAATGAAAACATCATCTATCTGATCCTGTTCAAATCAATAAATATTCCTACTAGAAACCATCTTGTTAGGCAATCTATTTGGCAAATTGACATACAAGATAATCAAGAATCTCTATATGTCTGTGCTCTAAATGTACAGCTAGTTTTAATTTCAGAAAATCTGCTTACTTCATTTCAATTTGAGAAAATGCTTAGAAATAATAATGAATTCTGGAACTTTTTCAAATATCTCGTCAGACAACAAAGAATTTCTTATTCTTACATAGAGATCGCTTTGAGCTCTTTATGAGATTTCATGTCAAACAATTTTCGTATCGTTGCACGGCCCTTTGTCTAGACTAAACTCTAGAGACGTCTTTTTTTGTTGTTTGTATAATAGCGCTTATAAAAATAAGAGGATTAAAAACCGACGCAACTTTGACGAAAATTGAGTTTGGAACTAAGAAGATAGCTCCTAGCATATAGAGTATAATCGATCTGCCATTATGCTACGCTGCAGCCTCTCTTGTACGATGGTTCACAATATTATAAAATGTATGAAAATGATACAAGAGGATTTTTGCAATGCAATGCTCTAATGTGCCCGAGCGTAAGTTAGTAAGGCAATATTAATAAAAGCTTTATAACAATTAACTTATTATTTCAATATAAAAATGAAAGTTTTTGAGCGAGGAGCCAACTAGAAATTATGCTAATTAACATAGATTTATTATTTCTGATAAAAGTGTAAGCTAGGCTAATAATAACACCTTTCTGTGTCATTGAACAGTGGAGTGGCAAATACTCTACATGCGTTCGTCTTGCTTTCTTATTACCAGTAAATAAGGTAGGTAATAGAATGTACATATCTGCTGTCCGTACAGACAGTTTAGTTCCGGCAGACAAACGTGTTGCCGATTTTTAGCAACTTCTACAGAAACAGAAATACTCGTAACCCTTTAATTCGAAGGCACATGCGTTTTCAGATTTCTAGCATCCCGAGCAACTTACAATTATTATAAACTGTAAATCTATAAAAATACGTCTGTTTTTACAATAACATGCACTGATGTTTCTCTATAGACATCTGCGCGGCGACTCTTTGTGAAATCTCTTCGCTTTTCTATACCCACTCTGAATTTATAGTACTCCAATCATACTTCAGTAGGTCTGCAATCTACATTAATATTCCACTTTTA
Organism: Melanargia galathea; assembly: GCA_920104075.1. Classification (NCBI taxonomy): domain Eukaryota; kingdom Metazoa; phylum Arthropoda; class Insecta; order Lepidoptera; family Nymphalidae; genus Melanargia; species Melanargia galathea. The sequence continues at coordinate 11,318,327 of OV049875.1, forward strand.
ATTTTTAAGTTAAATAATTTCTGTATGGAACATCGAGCATTGTTATATGTTCGTAATCTTAATCCTAATGAAGCTTTCTCATCGAATATTATGTAGATAATAGATATACCTAATATCTAGTGAAGACACTATAGAGGAATCATATAGCTATCAATATTTTAGTACGTATTTAAATTACAAAATTACCACAATTTTTACATAGCATTGGATTGGGCAATTTTTTTTACAGAGTATTTAACTATTTAAGTACTTTATGTAATAAACTAGATGATGCCCACGGCTTCGCCCGTGTGGATTTAGGTTTTTAAAAATCCCGTGGGAACTTTTGATTTTCCAGAACAAAAAGTAACTTATCTGTAGAAACCCGTCCCCAAAACGGAAAAATCCCGTGGGATCCCCACGATTTCGGAATACAATTCCTTACAGCATCAGGGTTGAGGAGTTGGATATGTACCTACTCGAGTTCATTCAACGATAAAGTCTTTAATTGGTACCCCCAATATCAATTTAGGTAAATAACCGAAAGTTTCTAAAACCCATTCGTTTTGGGGATTAGGTCCCCTACAGCATCAGGATTGAGGAGTTGGAATCCAAATTTTTTATAGAACAGGGTCGCAATGTTTCTCTATCGATTAAAAAAAAAATTACGCAAATCCGTTCAGAAATCTCGGAGATATCGTTGTACATAGGTAGAAAAACACAACTCCTCCTTTTTTGAAAGTCGGTTAAAAAAGTAGCCTATGTTACTCCCTGGTTAATTCTCTACTTGTATGTGAAGGTCCCGTCAAAATCGGTTCAGCCGTTCCGAAGATTAGCCCGTTCAAACAGACAGACAGACAGACAAAAATTTTAAAAACGTGTGATTCGGTTATGGTAGCGTTCAAATAACCATATGAGCTTAATATGAGGTAGTTATTTCGATATTACAGACAGACAGACACTTCAATTTTATTTATTAGTATATTCGGTTATGGTAGCGTTCAAATAACCATATGAGCTTAATATGAGGTAGTTATTTCGATATTACAGACAGACAGACACTTCAATTTTATTTATTAGTATAGATTCGTAATGGATGGGACAATTCTTTTAAAAATAATCTTTTATTCTTTAAAATGATATTGTATTATGTAATAAATTCGTAATGGATAGGACAATTCTTTTAAAAATAATCTTTTATTCTTTAAAATGATATTGTAGGCCACAGTTGTAATTTTTTACGGACGTAAATCGTCGTGGGTGGATTTTGTTATCGGAGTAATTCAGGTTTCGGGCGATATGTTATTTTGCACTTTAAAAATTGCATCAGCGTATGGCGCCCAATGTGCGTCCCAATTTCATAATAACGTGCCCCAGGGCTATCGACCGAACGTAAATAAAATTGTTATAAAAACTTTTTAACAAAAAATTAAAACGACTAAATCATCCCCTATTTTCCTACCTTCCTTAGGGGTCTATTAGGAGACTTTTTTTCATATTTAAATGTCCGAGATAAGTATACACGGACGGAAAAAATCTGAAAATCCATACATCCGACAAATTACGTGTCGAATTCAAAAACTCCTTTTTTCCCTCCTCCTTTGTATGTAACACTATTATAGAAGCTGCCAAAGCGGAGTCAGCGCCTCGACCCGCGGCAGTTTGAACGCTGATGCTGCCTCAACCTGAGGCATGAGGCAAATAGCAGGGCCACATTTTGTCGCTCTCAAAGAACCCCCAGTTTGAACTGCACGGTTCAATGGAAACTTCAGCAAGTGCACGGTTCAGCTTGGCGTAAGGCTGCGTAAATGGAGTTTAAATAGAGCCTTAAAATTCCCAGAATTGTACTTGAATCTGTATTTCTCCGTATTTTGACGTAAGTAGTAAGTTTAACGTAGTAAGATTAACGTTTGTTAGTCCAGTGATGTTGGATTAAGTAAACCAAAGAGTTGCGTGACCTTCTACCATTTGTGAAAAAATGGCAACCCTTCGTTCGAACCCTTGATCGAGTGTTATGGACAAGCTCTTCACCTTCATTAAGTTTATGAGGAAAAGTCATTTTTCAACGCGACGTAAATTGATTCCTCTTAGGATCCATATACCATATTCATTATTCATATACTTTGCTATCTATATGTATATACTAAGAACTATCTATACTATACTATGCTATCTATACTACTATAAAGATAGGTGGATCGTACCACTTCGTATATACTTTCAAACGAATTTGTACAGTTAATTGGATATGAAATATCATATGCCACAATGGTATTGTATGATGAGAATATGATAGCTATCCTTTGAACCCAGTGCGGTTATGCTTTATTAGCTTAGAACTATTACTTGCTTCAGCTATTGCTGGCAAAATCTAGGTAATCTCCATTGAGTTCGTGCCACACAGCTGGTGCGGTGCCGCATCGCTCCTGGCTGTAATACCGCAGATATTTCTATGTAGAACGTCGCTGCGGCGCCGCAGAGGCATCGCAGCGACGCCGGAACGCATCGCAACGGGGTGTTATAAGTTTGACGTGTCTGTGTGTGTGTGTGTGTCTGTCTGTCTGTCTGTCTGTCCCCTCGTAGCGCTCAAACGGGTGGACCGATTTGAATGCGGTTTTTTCTTTTGTTTGAAAGGTGAATTAGTCGTGAGTGTTGTTAGTTATGTTTGATGAAAATTGTTCCAACATGGCCGCGCCGCCACAAAATGGCGGATTAAATATTTTTTCACAACTCCCTCAATATGGGTATCAAATGAAAAGGCTTGACTAGTAGAATAGCACTTTGCAAATCCAAGATGGCCGTCACCACAAAATGGCGAATGTCGGGGTTTTTTTAAATAAGTTAGTTAATTTTTAATTTATACTTGTTTCTATGTAAGACACTGCAGATGCAACGCATCGACGCTGCACCGCGCCGCTCTCACATAACTCTTCGAAAGATTCGACAAAATGAAAAGTAATGACGCCTTGCAACTTTTTAAAAACCTCTTGTACTGTCTGGTCGCTTTGAAACCGAGGGGGAAGAGGAAGGGGGGTGTAAACAAAACAAGCTTTCACTCTAATGCGGTACGGAGTGAAGATTGAAACGTCGCGTCGCCACTTGATCGGGACATCGAAATCGGTTCGATAAAAAGTGGTGGGCGGAGTGGGCGGCCCGCAAGGTCTTTTGCACGTTTAACACTTCAAATGCATATATTAATATTGATGGCGTTTGCACAATTTTGTATAATCGTTAGTTACATAATAGTAAGCTAGACCAAAAATGTGGATGTTGCGGACTAAAGACTGTCAGCTGTATGTACCGTATACCCTAAAATAAGCTGCTCAATACATATTCTTCTTAGCATAGTCAACAAGTATAAATTGAAAATTTAAAAACCCCCGACATTCGCCATTTTGTGGCGGCGGCCATCTTGGATTTGCATAGTGCTATTTTACTAGTCAAGCCCTTTCATTTAATTCCCATATTAAGGGTGTTGTGAAAAAATATGTAATCCGCCATTTTGTAGCGGCGGCCATCTTGGATCAATTTTCATCAAACATAGCTAACAACACTCTCGACTAATTCACCTTTCAAACAAAAAAAACCGCATTCAAATCGGTTTGAGCAAAAAAAACCGTTTGAGCGCTACAGGGGAACAGACAGACACACACACACACACACACAGACACGTCAAACTTATAACACCCCGTCGTTTTTGCGTCGGGGGTTAAAAAGGATCCAGATTACAATTCTCCTCAGGGACTATGTCGCTGTAAACACTTATACCTTCTAAGAGCCCTTATCGTTCACATAAAGAATATATATTCCTACAGAATTATATCGTAGAAAGGTACTATTTATCGTAAAAAGATCGCATCGAAAGATTTATATTATTTTTTATGATGTTCAATTTAAATATGAGTGGGCGACACGTCGTGCCGCCATTGCACTCTCCATTAAGCAACAGATTGCTGGCGAGTGGGAACATAACATATTAATGTCATTATAGAGATTGTATGTAATTTTATCTGAGTAAAGTACGTACGTTTTCTATTAATCATGAAAATTGGTAAAATTGCTTCCGGTTAAAAATGAAGAACGAAGTCCGTATCTCAGGATTTTCGCGAGATGGGTAAATAGAGGTGGTAACGAAGAAACATTTTTTTAAACTTACACGCGAACGGAATCATGTACAAAAGCTTTGACCGTGACTTTGTGATTTATAATCTACTAGCTTTTACCCGCGGCTTCGCTCGCGTGAATTTCGATTTTTCACAAATCCTGAGGGATAAGTAGATTTCTGGTCCACCCGCCCCCCGCCGCGCGGCGGCGTACCGCGGTACCGCGTACGGCGGGCGCAGGGCGCAGGGGCGCGGCGCGGCGCGGCGCGGCGCGGCGCGGGGAGCGCGAGCGTCGGCCGTCGCGATCGCGCGCAGCGAAAATACCTATCAGGGCGTTTTTAACATCTGTATTTACCGATTTCAACACAACTCCTTTTTTGAAAGTCGGTTAAAAAAGTAGCCTATGTTACTCCTTGGTTAATCCTCTACTTGTCTGTGAAAGTCCCGTCAAAATCGGTTCAGCCGTTCCGAAGATTAGCCCGTTCAAACAGACAGACAGACAGACAAAAATTTTAAAAACGTGTGATTCGGTTATGGTATCGTTCAAATAACCATATGAGCTTAATATGTGGTAGTTATTTCGAAATTACAGACAGACACTTCAATTTTATTTATTAGTATAGATTATTAGTATAGATAATCTATACCTACTAATATAATAAAGCGGAAGAGTGTGTTTGTTTGAACGCGCTAATCTCAGGAACTACTGGACCGATTTCAAAAATTCTTTCACCGTTGGATATGTACGTGATCCGTGAGTGCTATAGGCTATATATTATGTACCACGGGCGAAGCCGGGGCGGACTGCTAGTAGAAGAATACATAGCGTGCAACGCCGATAAATAGGTAGATTTACACTTGAGTGTAATCAAAGGTAGAGCGCGCGTGATACCTAGATCCATTTATTTAGTTTTGAAATTACGACGTTAACATCTTTGTTTCGAACTTGTATTGCGTTTTAGGCGTTACAAGGTTTACATTACCTAATGTGTTCACGAATATCAGTAGAAATCGAGTACATACTAGACTAATGGGTCCCTATATAGAATGTCGACGTCTGGAAGCCATTATTATGGCCCTGTTGTATGTACAAGTTTTCCTTCGCGCCCACGCTCTCAGATCTTGTTATTGTGGGGCTGACTTGATGGATTTCAATTCATCAAACCGCGTCCTTAGCACACTTGGCCAATAACAAGTGAACTGTAAATCACTGTTATGTAACTCCCATCACAGGTCAAATAATTACATACACAAGTCAATGCCGCAGAAAGGTTTTACCTGGAGCCTGTTCTTTACTGATGTCCTTTACATTATCAACTTTAAAAAAATTGCGTAACAAACACACATAAAATGTAATATAGTTAATTAAAACTTTTAAGGAAAAGGAAAAACCACAAGTTCTCTCCTTTTTTATCGTTTGGTACTTACCGCAATTTTTTTAAAGCCTTTTGCTAACAAAAAGTCTTTATTAGAAGCTCAAGTAGGCAGTAGTAGGTCAAAGCTCGGCCAGAGAGCGCGAGCGAAATCTACTGGCAAAAAAACTGAAATGTAATAAAGACGGGTCATTGTTTTTATCGAGTATTCAAGCTATTGTATTTAGTTTTGAACATTAATTAATTAATTACGATATAATCAGTTTTTGAGAAACAAAAAAATTGATTAAGATCCCGGTTTCTAGTTATAAAGTTAAACAAAGTGAAATACATATGTACATACATACATATGTTTTGTAGTCTATGAGTTTTGAGATATTTATGACAACAAATAATTAAAAACGGTCGTCGCCCATTGTGTACGTGATTGTATAAAGGCGCCTCTACACGTTGGCCAACATGATGGCGGATATGTTGGAAGGTGTTGGACGAGGAGTTGGTGTTAGCGTCCACACGTTGGAAGGTCGTTCAGTATGCTCCGGTTAGGGCCAATGTGCGGACGTGTACACTTTCACTTAAGCGAATTTACTAAATTGAATATTGAGACGTTAACAGCTGCTGCGGTTTAATTATTCACTGCATACCGCAACTACGTGAATGTGTATACGAAAATTGTATTTTTTTATTTTTGTGATTTTATTTCTTGGGTTCCACAAACAATTTTCGGCTTAGTAGGGCTCTATAAAGCAAAAAGTTTCTTCATTGGTCATTGTCACTGCCATTTTGTGGACATTATACTAGTTACGACGCGTGAATATAAAATTTAAAAGACGTGCATGCGTGCGATCACTCTGAGAGCTCGTAGCAAACTGAACTTGCTTCCAACGTGTGGATGGTGCGGCCAAACTCTGTCCCAAACCCTTTGATGTACCGACACGAAATGGATCTCGCGCCATCTTGCGGGCCATCGTTCCAACACCTTCCAACTCCCGCTCTACACGTTGGGCCAACATATTGGGCCATAAGATGGGCCAGCATGTTGGCGAACGTGTGGATGAACAGTAAAAAGTATCGTAACTTTCAGACTTATTGACTTCAGTTAGGGATTTCATAGTTTAAATTAATTTTAAGCCTATTAACCACTAAGCAAACGCCTTTTTCTATGAAATCTCATACATATACTTTTAACTTTATTTATTTACTGATAAAATTACCATACATCAACATTCCTATGTCAAATAATAAAAGAACCATAACCATCACTGTAACAACCAATTGCATTACCTACCTAAAAGTTGAACTGACTACTGCACCATATTATGATTTACACACAGCCGAAGTGATGATGGTGTTGCATTCCTTACATCTTTTTTATAAATTACTCTACTTATTATATTCTATAGCCTTTCAATATCCAACAGTATCCTAACACTGAAATGTTTAAAATTTTAAATATCGATTGTTCAATTTTAAAGTCGCAGGTCGAAAGTTAACAACCGCTGGTCGGAGAGTGCCCAGCGGCGGCGGGCCACTGATGAAGTCGCAGACCCTGCCGCGGTCAATGGGCAGGTCCTCTTCGCAACCGAACAGTTCCAACGGTGGATTCAGTAGATACCCCGCCAAGCCCGCCTCGACGCCGCCCGCTGTTAAACGACAGTTATCTGTGAGTAAGCAACACTGCCCATATTGGTGATAAGAATAAAATTCTAACGATCTATTCTCAGAACATGTCTTACATAATTGTTAACTTAACGAATATTGGTCAGGGCGACCAGGGTCATTGGAGAGTCAAACAACGCAGGAGTTATAATAGTGCGCAAGTATGTGCGCAAACAGGGGCAGTCTCTATATTCCTTTACTTTCATGGTTCGATGGGACGGCAATCCGACAGGAACGGCGAGAGATCAGTTGCAGGACCGACAGCTTTACGTACTCTCACAAGACTGTCACACCGCCAACTTCCCAATTCCGGGTTGCTACTGAGAATTTCAAAAACCTAATAGCAAGGGCGGATCCAGCTTTGGTGCCAGGGGGGGGTCACATAGAAAGATAAAAAGTTATAATTTAATTTTATAATCATAGATGATAGATACAAGTAAAAAGTAGGTATTTTATTAATGTACTACTGTTGCCCGCGACTTCGTCCGCGGTATTATATTTTTCAAAAGTCCCACGGGAACCCTTTGTTTTCCCGGAATAAAATAGTAGCCTGACAACTCTCCAGGTCCTGAACTAAAAAAATGCAACTGCATAAAATCACGTCAATCTGTAGTCATGTCCGATAATAATTAGTATCTACAGGATCTTTGTATTATTGTATTTAAGTTCATAAACTGATGTCGTAATATACATGTCATAATATACCCCCTTTGGGGTGGATTTACGTAAAATTTTTAGCTGAAGCCTACCTCCTAGAAAGAACCTAACTTTCAAATTTTAAGTTAATAATATAGGTATAGTCAACAAGTTCAAAAACGTGAAATTAAGGTCCTAAAAATATGAGCGGTAGCTCATTCGATTCGGAATCACCTCTAAAAAATGTTTTTGAAGTATTTTGGTGCAGGAAAAAAATTGCAATTGTTAATAACAAAATAAGATGAAAAAAAATCATATTTCGTTTTTTGTTAATAACTCGAAAAATATTTATATTTAAGCAATTATGAAAAAAGTTTATAAAAGAGGAGAAAATTTCCGATTTTTTATCGGAAATTTTCTCCTCTTTCTAAAAGTCTCAGCTTTTGAAACTCTATCTTCATTATTTATAATTTTAATTTGACGTATTAAAATACGTTTCCACGCGTCTGTTACGGCATGCGCGCGCGAGAGTTCAGCAATAAAAATATTTTTTTTATAACATAAAATGTGATTTTAAAAATTCGAAAAAATTCTAGTATCTTCTTAATACCGCCCCGAATCGAGCCCCGAAGAAAAAAGTTTATCACCATTTTTCAATAAGTAATTCAATTGTTAACTAACAAATTTTTTCCCAATCTCCGTTGGCATAAACAATGTGATGAAAGGTATAAATAATAATAATTGGCCTAAAAATTTTAAACTTCGTGGAGCCCTTCTGATATATATATTTCATAAGATCCTGCGATAAATTTTCATAAAAGTTTATTAATTTGTTATGATTTTATTTAAACTATTGAAAAATCATAATAATCATATAAATCTTATAGCTATAAAAAATCATAATTAACAAATTAATAAATTTTTATGAAAAATTATCGCAGGATCTTATGAAATATATATATATCAAAGGGCTCCACGAAGTTTCAAATTTTTAGGCCAATTATTTATACATACCTTTCATCACATTGTTTATGCCAACGGAGATTGGGAAAAAAATTGTTAGCTAACAATTTAATAATCTATAGCTGTGATAGCCAGCTAGCTAGTGGTTAGGACGACCGACTTCTAATCGGAGGTCGTGGGTTCGATCCCGGGCACGCACCTCTAACTTTTCGGAGTTATGTGCGTTTTAAGTATTTAAATATCACTTGCTTTAACGGTGAAGGAAAACATCGTGAGGAAACCTGCATGCCTGAGAGTTCTCCATAACGTTCTCAAAGGCGTGTGAAGTCTGCCAATCCGCTTGGCCAGCGTGGTAGACTATGGCCAAAACCCTTCTCACTCTGAGAGGAGACCCGTGCTCTGTAGTGAGCCGGTAATGGGTTGATCATGATGATGATGATGAATTGAATAACTTATTGAAAAATAGTGATTAAACTTTTTTTCTTCAGGGCACGATTCTTTCAAGTGTTAAGAAGATAAAAGAATTTTTTCAGTTTTTAAAATTACATTGTACGTTACAAAAAAAATAATATTTTTATTGCTGAATTCTCGCGCGCGCATGCTTTAACCGCCGCGCGGAAACCTATTTTCAATGTCAAATTAAAATTATAAATAACTAGAAAATGCCCGCGGCTTCGCCCGCGTGAATTTCGGTTTTAAACAAATCCCGAGTGAATCGTGGATTTCCGGTTCCCGTTCCCGCTCCCTTTTCCAACCTTTATACCTACTATCAATGAAGTTTACTATAGTAATCTACCTATAGCTGTAGCTATAGATTTCGGGGTTTTCAAAATCCCGTGGGAGCTGTGCATTTTTCCAGGATATAAAGTAGCCTATGTTTTAAGTCAGGGCATATTCTATCTCCATTCAAAATTTCAGCCAAATCAGTTCAGTAGTTACGGCGTGAAAGCGGAACAAACATACAAACAAACTCACTTTCCCATTTATAATATTAGTAAGGAAGTAAGGATGGATATGGAGTTTCGGAAGTTGGGACGTTTTTATTGGAAATTTCCTCCTCTTTAACGGAATTTTTTTAAAGTGCTTAAATATAAATATTTTTCGAGTTATTAACAAAAAAATAAATATCATTTTTTTTCCATCTTGTTTTGTTAATAACAACTGCAATTTTTAACCTGCACCAAAATCCTTCAAAAACATTTTTCTAGAGGTGATTCAAAATCGAATGAGCAATCGCTCATATTTTTAAGTCCTTTATCTCTATATTTCACGTTTTTGAACTTGTTGACTAGACTATATTATTAACTTACTACTACTGTACAAACTTCCATCCCCTATTTTACCAACCTTAATTTAAGTAGGTTTTTATTATTTAAAACTAATAACTTAAGTACATGCCGATTTCAGTATCTGTAACTTCAAAAACATACAACTTTCATGTTACCCATTTTACCCCATAGAGGAGGAAATATATATATTAGGGTGGTCCTTATTTTTCGACTTTTGAATTATCACCGGGGCACATTGTCATTCGATTATATACATCTAAATATGAAATAGATATTTTTCTTTTAATTTTTTCTTACGATTTAGAGGTCGCTACCAGGTGTCAAAGTTTAACGAAAACCGTTGTATGGCCGCTGAAGTGATGGTTTCATTTAAGTGTTTTTATCACATTTTAACTACAAGGGAAACTCGCATAGATAACCACTTCTCTTCCCCTCCTCCCTCGACCCCTCTTCTGTACCTCTTTCTTCTGTAAGTCGAGATTTAGCCCGCCCCGCACTTCAGTCTAATTAGCCATTAACGAGAGCGCACGCGTTTTTTTTGTAAAAGGCTTATAAACATATTTCAACTTGCAATGGCGTCTACAAGTAGCGGACTGAGTACAGCTACTAGAAATCAAACTAACATTTGGTTTATCGGTCAATTACTAACTGAATTAAACCATTCAAGGTTGCCATCCAATGGTGAAGGATTACGTTTGTTTTTTTACTAGAAAAATGTAAAAAAGGAAACCATTCGTGAATATGCGACTTTGACGGCATGCGAAGTCATAAATTTGTGTGATAATATTCATTTAAAAAAAATATATCATCAGTAAAATTGAAAAATTCTTCAGAGACTGGCAGAATCTAAAAAATTAAAGAAAACAAGGAAAAACGTTCAAGAACATTAAAGAAAAAATAACAAAACTGGCAAAAAAATTACAAGATTTATTGCTTATCATGATGCTTTAAATATTATGACTGCAGAAGAAAACAAGCAGCTTTTATAAGCACTGCGACAAAACGGACCTCAGAGTTTAGTAGGTTCAGTGAACCGAAAAAGTTTAAATAACTAAATAAACAAAACTTTTAGGCAAAACATTATAATAAATGATCCAAATAATTACCTAATATCTTAATTTATAAGAACAACAATAATTTTTTGTATTTTCATGTCCTGATTTATGAATAAAAGAATCCAACAAATGTAGAGATTTCGAGTTTTTATTTAAAATTCAAATCTTAGTAGCGACCCTTAAAAGTCATTTCAAAAAATTGAAAAAAATACTGAATTACTTTCATAAGTTATAGAATCAAATTATGTAGTGCCCCGTGAAATTAAAGAAAAAAATTTTTTTTTGTTAGGAATGAGGACCACCCTAATATATTATATATATATTTTGTAAAATATTTTCTAGGCTGATATTATATCTACGATCTAGAAAGAACCTATCTTCCAAATTTCAAGTTAATAATAACAATAATTATTTCACATAAAAACTTTCATCCCCTATTTTACCACCCTAAAGGGGAGATTTTCAAAAATAAATTATACAGGTTTTTATTATTAAAAATTTATAATCTAAATGCCTATTTTCTTATATGTAACTGTCGAAAACATAGAACTTTCATATGACCTTCCTACTCCCATTTTATCCCCTTAAGGAAGGATTTTAGGGATATTAAACAGCCTATAACCTTCCCTAAAAATTGTACTACGAAATGCGAATTTCTCAAATCCGACAAGTACGTCCAGAGATTAGCGCGTTCAAACAAACAAACAAAGAAACTCTTCCGCTTTATTATAATTATCAAGTATAGATGTAAGTAATTACTGTACATAAAAATACCTATATTTGAATAACAAACGCGTTATCACTTCATCTACTTCAATGGGTAAGTTTTTAAGGATGTGGAGAAGTACCAGTCCGGTTAGACGTTCTTCAATCATTGAAGCTCTTAGCCACGATTAGATTCTCATACAAAGTATTATATTAAATTGATTAAATATTGAAGGAACTTACACTAAATCTATATTGTGACAAAAATATATAAAAACATTATGTTTAACAATTTTTATTAGTGGTCCACCTAGGTCCTGGACACGGTCCAGGGGGGGGTCATGACCCCCATGACCCCCCCCCCCTGGATCCGCCCCTGCCTAATAGGTATTTTTTTTGGCCCGACCCGGGACCGCAATCAGGCCACACGTCCCTTATGTTAAACCTATCTTTGAAACTCGATATGAGAAACTACTACCGAAATTAATATTGTACTTAGTTATAGTATATCTATGTATTGGTTACACTAATTGGCATGTCATTCATCATCATTTATCATTAAAAACCTTAAATCTTTATCGCAATCGATCATTGACAAAATTCTAAAATGATTTTGATATTATCTAAATCTGTGTTACGTAAAACATATCCTGTGCTTTCTAAACAACTATACAGTCCACTAATATTACTATAATAAAATGCTAAACGATGCGGTTTTGCATTGATGAATTAGCAGAGCCTGTTTGCTATTATAGACGCAACAGTTGGTCTATTTATATTTTATGGCTAATTGCTACCCTACCGGCAAAGCCATGCCGTAAAGTAATTTACGGCCTGTTTCACCACCTTCTGATAAGTGTCTGATAACCTAAACGTATGTTTTGTCACTTTCTTACTTTATATCGAGTGACAAAGACAAAAGTTGTAGATAGCTATCTAATACATATCAGAAGGTGGTGAAACAGGCACTTAGAGTTCTAGTACGATGCCGCGTAAAAACTAATCAGGGGTATGGGCTTAATAAAAACTGCCATACCTCTTCCGCTTCCACCGAAGACTGCATCGTCACTTACCATCATTTATGATCGCAGTCAAGGGCTAACTTGTAGACAAATAAGAAAAAAAACCGGCCAAGTGCGTGGCGGGCCACGCGCAGTGTAGGGTTCCGTAGTCACAATCCTCGAAAAACAGATATAACTCCTTAACCTGTGAACCCTACTTAGCCGTGATAGTTTTCCTTTAAAATTGATTATATAGTATATACCCTACTGCTGTGAATTTTTTCAAGTTCCTATATACTGCCATTTGGCTGATAGAGGGGGGGGGGACACTTGACTCTAATAAAAATTTGCACTTTAAAACATCATATTTTACAAACGGATCTAGAAATCGAAAAATGATGTTCCCACACCCACAGTATTTTTAAAATACCTATTCAACGATACCCCACACTATGGGGTAGACGAGAAAAAAATATTCATCCCCACTTTATATGTAGGGGAGCTACCCTAAAAAAAAATATTTATCAAAATTTTATTTCACCACTTGTCGGCGTGATTAATATTTATACTCATGCCAAATTACGGATTTCTAGCACTAATAGTCTCTGAGATTAACCGAGGACGGACGGACAGACGGACAGACATGGCGAAACTATAAGGGTTCCTTGTTTACTACGGAACCTTAAAAAGTGTGTGTGTGCAATTCACACACGGCAGAAGTGAAACTTTAGAAAAGTAAACCTTAACTTTAATTTTGGCTTTGAGCTTTGCAGGCTAAAATGGTGTCGCTTTTTCGTTTCATCGAATTTTGAAATGTACAAGTTTCACTTCAAAAATCCTTCCTACGCTTTGTTCTCGCTAACCATGCCATCCCATTAACATCATAACGTCTCCTCTCACAACTAGAGCGCATATCAGGTGCCAGTGAACGGGTCACCGGTGAGACGGGTGGTCGGAGGAGGCTCGCAGAGGGGGACGCCCACCAGAAGTAGGACTCCGCAGTCGACGCTCACAGTACGCGGCGTGGACCCCAAGCTGGTTCAGCTTATACTGGACGAGATTGTGGAAGGCGGTCCGAAGGTCCATTGGGATGATATCGCTGGTCAAGATGTAAGTGGTTTGATGCCAAAATTCAAATGTAGCTAGCTATTACTTTATTAACTAGATTTGTGTTGTTTGCGATTGATAGTTTCTCCTTTTAACATCAATTCAACTATCGCATGCTATGGTGCTATAAGAGTGTCGAAACCATCCAGCTAAATGCGAATCGATACTGATAAATGTGATTTCAGCCTTAGTCTACTTCCGCGTACGATATAATTTAGCCTCACTTTTCAGTGGCAAGCTGAACGCTTAAAGGCTTTTAGCTAACTGACGTTTATTGATATACGGCGTAAGTGGTTCAAGGCTCTTTCAAGATAATATTCTTCGTCAACTAATAGATGATATGCTGGATATGGATCTCTTGTAGGGGCATCCACACGGCTCAGTCTTGCGCCGCTTGTATCCATGCCTCCCTGCGACTCGTTTGATGTCGTCTTTCCACCTAGGGGTCTGCGCCTCTGCTAAGATTGCGATGCTATGCAAGGTCGTAATTCCAACATCTTGGAACCCCAAGTCTGAAATTTTCAACCTAGGTTAGGTCCCCTGCCCATTGCCCCTTCAGCTTCGCGACTCGTTATGTCGGTTACTCTAGTTTTTGGTCTCCTCATTTCTGATTTGATCACGTAGAGAAACATCGAATATTAAAGCTCTCTCCATCGCGTCCTCTGATGGACTCTGAGCTTTTTTTATTAGGACCATAGATAGCGACCATGTCTCGGAGTCGCGTGTCAAGATAGTATTAGTTTAACTTAATTTAATCAACACAAGACGTCTTTGCTCAAAATGCTCTTTTTTCTTTGGAATGTTGCCTACACATTCTCAATAAAGCAAACATCACCTTGTTACCTTAACCTAGATTTTAACGTCTCAGCGTAGGTCACATTGGGAGCGAAACGAAAAGGAACGAAGTTCGTTCCGTTTCGCTTCGCTCATGTCGCTCAACTATGAAAGCTAAGCGAAATTTAGTTTAGCTCTGTAGTTCGCGGTGTGAGCCGTAGTATGAAAGAATGCGGTGGTGACATAAGCCAATACCAATATGGCCTGCGCTTTAAACTGATTTTTTAACCCCCGACGCAAAAACGACGGGGTGTTATAAGTTTGACGTGTCTGTGTGTGTGTGTGTGTATGTGTGTGTGGATGTGTCTGTCTGTTCCCCTGTGTCCCCTGTGGCGCTCAAACGGGTGAACCGATTTGAATGCGGTTTTTTTGTTTGAAAGGTAAATTAGTCGAGAGTGTTGTTAGCTATATTTGATGAAAATCGGTCTTCCTTAATATGGGTATCAAATTAAAGGACTTGACTAGTAGAATAGCATTATTGCAAATCCAAGATGGCCGCCGCTACAAAATGGCTAATGTCGGGGGTTTTTTAAATTTTTGATTTATACTTTTTTATCTTATAGGCAGCCAAGCAAGCGCTACAAGAGATGGTGGTATTGCCATCGTTAAGACCGGAGCTTTTTACCGGACTCAGATCACCAGCCAAAGGGTTACTGCTATTTGGTCCTCCAGGCAATGGTAATAAATTATACGTTTTGCAAACAGTTATTTGCGTTTCAACAAGCTATAATATCATAGTTGCTAAGAATTTTCTTTTGACTTTTTGCGTGTAAATTCGTCATTCACCTTTAACCAGTTATTTGTTTCCGTCACAGCTAAACGTGAAAAATTTCGGAGAGAGTATTTATTTACCCATTCAAAAACAGAGATTTACAAATAGAGCCTCAGATTTATACATTACAAACTGATCCCAGCGACTTGAGACTTCGTTCCTGTGTTTTCCTCTTCTTCGGGGTATAGTATGTCCGTCTCCAGGATTCAAGCTTTTAGTTTAATTAGATGAACGATATGTTGACGCATAAAGGACGAACAAAGGGACGAATTTTAATTTTAATACAAAATAGAGAATGCCCGCGGCTTCGCCCGCGTGAATTTCGGTTTTGCATAAATCCCAAGGGAATCGTGGATTTCCGGTTCCCGTTCCCGCTCCCTTTTCCAACCTTTATACCTACTTTCAAGGAAGTTTGCTATAGTAATCTACCTATAGCTGTAGCTATAGATTTCGGTTTTTTCAAAATCCCGTGGGAACTCTTTAATTTTTCAGGATAAAAAGTATGCCTATGTTTTAAGTCAGGGCATAATCTATCTCCATTCTAAATTTCAGCCAAATCGGTTCAGTAGTTGCGGCGTGATTGATTAACAAACATCCAAACATCTAAACATCCAAATTCCAAACATCCAGACTTTCACATTTATAATATTATAGTAGGATAAATTATTATTTGTGCGTTTGTTACATGTTCGTGAATTGTGCTATTCAAGGACTAAAAATGGTGTTTATTTAAAAACAGGTAAGACGTTGCTGGCGCGGTGTGTGGCGGCGGAGTGCTCTGCGACGTTCTTCTCGATATCCGCCGCCACGCTGACGAGCAAGTACGTGGGCGACGGGGAGAAGATGGTGCGAGCGCTGTTCCAGGTGGCCAGGGAACTGCAGGTCAGTCTCTTCATCTTCATCTCCACACTACGCAGGTGTCCGCACATAAACCATAGAGGTCTGTTGTGCGTGATGTGCCTCTTGCGTTGAAGTCTTCACTCAAGCCATCCGAGGTCGCTCCAGAAGCCTAGCAGGCAGCTTGCCGAGGACTTCTTGAAGTAAGGCTGGTGATCCGGTAGTGCTGATCAGTATTATACGATTTTTTTTATTCATCTACAATTATCTTTTTATATTTATCTCCCAAGATACTGTATCGATACACTAGATGAAGTATTATAATTTTTTTCTGATCAATAAGAGTTTAATCACCTGAATAGATAGGTAAGTATGTCTGCGATCTATACACTATGTTATCACACACGTTAGCCCTTGACTGCGATCTCACCTGATGGTAAGTGACGATGCAATCTAAGGTGGAAGCGGGTTAACTTGGAAGAGGTATGGCAGCGTTTTATTAAAATCTGGTAAAAGCACGACTTTACCGGTAGAGTGGTAATTAATCACTGCTGAAGCCTCCTACCAGCCAGACCAGAGACAATTTAGAAATTATAAAAACCCAAATTGCCTACTGCCGGGAATCGAACCCGAGATCTCCCACTTTTAAGACCTTATAAGAAAATTTAAATCATCTCCGACAAAAAGCTGATGATCTTGAAACAGCTGAACCGATTTTGATAATACATGCCTAAGAAACATCGCTGATGAAACCCGCTTTTAACTAAAATGATTGCATTCAAATAGCTTCACCCGTTTAAAAATAACGGGTATACAGACGAATTTGGTCCAGTCCATAACGAGTTGGCGAGCAATTTGCAGCATTGTATTTTTAACCCCCGACGCAAAAACGACGGGGTGTTATAAGTTTGACGTGTCTGTGTGTGTGTGTGTGTGTCTGTCTGTCGGTCTGTCTGTCTGTTCCCCTGTGGCGCTCAAACGGGTGGACCGATTTGAATGCGGTTTTTTTTGTTTGAAAGGTGAATTAGTCGAGAGTGTTGTTAGTTATGTTTGAAAAAAATCGGTCCAAGATGGCCGCCGCTCCAAAATGGCGGATTACATATTTTTTCACAACTCCCTTAATATGGGTATCAAATGCAAGGGCTTGATTAGTAGTATAGCACTATTGCAAATTCAAGATGGCCGCTGCCACAAAATGGCGAATGTCGGGGTTTTTTAAAATTTTTAATTTATACTTGTTTAAACTGTAATATAGTAAGTAAGGTTACTATTGAAAGACCGTGTCCACAATTTGCTACAGTAGCATCGAACAAATTGTATACGGTACTAATACAAAACGGACAAACAGATGGACGCAAATAATACAATACTACGAGTTCATAAACGTCAAGCTCGGTATGAAGTTTAAGCAAAGATGAAAATACACACATTTTAGCTGCAACTGAATATCACTTTCGCTACATTGTTCGGATTTCAGTGCTTTCTGTTCGAACAATTCGCGTTTGCTACTAGACTCTGCATTTAGATCTTTTGTATGTTGGCACAAATCCAACCGACTATTGTTTATGAAGGTTGTACTCCATTTCAGTCAAAAAATGCAGTGAATATGCGTTTAATGGAATCTTACTTGCAAAATTGAAACAAAAAACACCTACTGGGCACCAATCCAATTATCACGAAGTTCAGCATTTTGAATTGTTCCTCCCTGCCCAATATTTTCTTCATCTCAACGAATTAGGGTTTATGAGCCCCTTTAGGACTGTTTGACTAAAGTTCACTACTATTAAACTAAGCTAAATTGAGAGGACTTGTGCAGTGGTTTTTGTGATGTTGATACCCTATTCTTTGGAAAAGTCTAACACGAATCTACTTTATGATACTTAGGACCGAATAAACAGCCGGACTTTGCTGAAAATGTTTTACTATTTTTTTTTTAAATAAAAATATCCGTTATAATAGAAATCAAGTGAATCTACCACTGATTCGGAATGCCAAATCTACCTAGAAGAACCAGCAAAAACTCTGCGGTTGCGCTTTTTAAATTAAAAAATACAAATAACATTATGTAGGTAGGTACCTACATAATAATTAAAGTGCCGTCTCCCGCATTGAGTCAATTCCACGCTTTTCTATGATTTTTATAATCTTCAATAATTGTATAATATGCTTTTTTTAATGTGAATACTTCGTCTCCACAAGCCGTCGATAATATTCGTGGACGAAGTGGACTCGCTGCTGTGCGAGCGGTCGTCGGGCGAGCACGAGGCGTCGCGGCGCCTCAAGACGGAGTTCCTGGTGGAGTTCGACGGGCTGCCGGCCGCCGGCGCCGACCGCCTCATCGTCATGGCGGCCACCAACAGGCCGCAGGAGCTGGACGAGGCCGCTCTGAGGTAACACCAATATCTTATTATTATAACCTTAGATGACAAAGTCTGGACTCAAGCATTGGTCGGCCAAGGGTTTGATAGCTAGTTGGAGTAAACAAAGATGCCCAGAGGATTGGTTCAAGGAACCGGAAACGCCGGCTCGGACGGGCTCATCGTCATGGCGGCCACCAACAGGCCGCAGGAGAGGCCGTTCTGAAGTAAGACCAGGTGTCTTGATTATAAAACAAAGTCCCCCGCCGCGTCTGTCTGTCTGTTCGCGTTAAACTCAAAAACTACTGATTACGCAGTTTGCACCAATAGTCAGAGTGATTCATGAGGATGGTTTAAGTCTGTTAAGGTTTGATGATCACTTACACGTCACTTAGAAGACATTACAAAAAAATCAGCGAAAATAAAACTTCATATATTTTTAAAAGTTCGCAATGTAATACTTAAACTTGTCGCCGCGTTTTGCACGCTATACATTGACGGTTTGAAAAATAATAAATACTATAAGTATAAGACAAGCGGTTATTAGTATTGGATCGTGTTTAAGTAGTATAATAATAGCGCTAAGTTTTCGATAGCGGTCCCCTTATACCCTGTACATTCTGCAGACGGTTCCCGAAGCGGGTGTACGTGACGTTGCCGGACGCGCGCACGCGCCTGGCGCTGCTGCGGCGCGTGCTGGCGCGCGGCGCGGCCGCGGCCTCGCTCGGCGACGACGAGCTGGCGCGCCTGGCCGCGCTCACCGACGGCTACTCGGGCAGCGACCTCACCGCGCTGTGCCGAGACGCCGCCCTGGGACCCATCAGAGGTGAGAGAAAACCCCCGACGCAAAAACCACGGCGTGTTATAAGTTTGACGTGTCTGTGTGTATGTGGCTTGATCTTTCCTGTAAAGTCCTGAAAAATAATTTAATTCAACTTCTAATTCAATATTTGGTTTTGGGTCAACGATCTACACCAAATACCAATATTTCAGATTTGTAACTCATTTCGTCTACAAGCTAGAGACCTGTGACCGGCGGACGGACGGACAGTCAGACAGACAGAGTGACATTCATAGGACTCCGTTTTTACCCTTTGGGTACAGAACCCTAGAAACTAATAGGTTCCTACGGGATAAACAAACATCACGTGTACGATATTACCAATAAAAGCTAGTGCAGCAGGCATTTATTACCTGCCAACAGATAGAGAAATAAATACAAGTGTCTATTTGTTCCAGAGTTGGACCCGGAGGAAGTGAAATGCTTAGACCTGTCCCTGGTGCGAAGCATCGCCTTCCACGACTTCGTGGACGCGCTCAAGAGGATCCGGCCGTCCGTGTCGCCGCACAGCCTCGCCGCCTACGAGAAGTGGTCCGTGCAGTACGGCGAGCTGGGAGTCTAAACTCTGCCTACAGGTAATAAGGTTGACTTTTGAATAGGACCATCGAACAGCGAAATGTCGTGAGTGTGTGACGTCCTTATATTGTGGTTGACAGGATAAATGAACACAGGGATTCGTATCAGAATCCTTAAGGTGTGGAAAGCGCTTTCGGCGTTCATGTTTCCTTGAATGCCTTCCGAGGCAAGAGCACTTCTACCTACTAACTATTACCTAACTTCATCAATACTCAAGTGTTCTCAAGTGTCTCAAGTTCAACATAATATCTTAAAAAGAGGAAAATTTACTAGAAAATATCTACTAGAAAATATTGAAATAAACTTTACTTACTAGTTTTTGGTCACAGGTTCGCTCGCGATCTAAAAAGACTTCGAATGAATTGTTTGCGCGACTCGTGAAATCAACAGCTAAAGCGAGAAAATAAAAAGTTGAAAGGACCTTCACTAACTCTTTTATCCTTTTCAGGTACTGGCTATTAATAACATTGTGGTGAGTCAAGTTTAAGGATTATGATGTGTCGGTGTACGCAAGTAAATCGTTTGAATTTTAATAGTTATGAATTTATTCCACAATTTTTGTATATCGCTCAAATTTTAGGAATCTCCAAACTTTTCCCTTATAAAATTCCAATGTATTACCTAGCCGAATGATGTGTTTTGAATTTATTGTAATACTTAGTAGGTATTATTTGTTTCGTTGTAAATGTATGTATGTAGGAATCGGAGTATTTAAAACTCGTCTAGTCAAACAACCAGGTTTCGACTGTAGTTGCCAAGCATTTCGCCACAGTTCACGGCCATAACACACGTCGTAGTAGACAAAAAAAAATCGAAATAGGAAAAATTTGATCTCGTATGAGGACCTGTCCAAGTAGTGGCTTAAATGTAACACGGATCAATGAAGAAGCAGCTTTCGATGTTTCTAGATGTAAGGAAAAGCTTACGCACTCCACGCTTCTTTATTGAGTCGTGTCACATTACCCCGAAACCCGTCCAGTCAAGAGGATCCCAGTGGAAAACTAACCGTATGTTTGATATCGTGCGACATATTAATTCTTTATCCTTTTGGCTCGCGCCTTGATTTTTCTATGAAACGCACTATGCATTTACATTGCACGCGAACAAAGATATTTTGGCATTTTTATATTCGCCTTTCGTTTGTTTTAAACATATACGTCGGCGGAAATGCTAATTGACGTAACCAAAACCGTGCGTTTACACATATTATGCTTTGCGTTTTGTCTCAATTTGCATTTTCCCCGGAGCGGATGGAAAGAACCATTGATTTATGGATATGAAGGAACGAAATATGAAACATTTGTTTTCGAAAGGGAAGTCCACCTTTTAGAATTGTATGGTTGCCCCCTTTATCTCATATCCGATAACGGCACGCCATTTTGATGTGTGATTATGGACTTGCCTCGACCTAAGCGAACAACTATGGAATCTATGTACAAATATGTGTTAACCGTTTTTAATGTAGTACCTCATCATTTTGTATATTTGGGTGTAATGAAGTGTATGAATATGTTGCAATTGCATGTAGCTTAATGAAATTTACAATTATTATATTAAGTTTATTTTATTAGTTAGTTGGTCGACAGTCCATGTATTTTAACAACTGAATAGTTAATAAGCCGGCTTTTGCTTTCTGGTTCTCCTGCCTTTTAGACAAAAAAAAAGTATTAAGACGCAACCTCAAAAGCAAACTTCTTACATTATATAATAACTTCTGTTCCACAGAAATAAAACTACCTTATGCATTTTATTTAATAAAAAAATGTCAACCAAAGAATTTTTTCAACAGTTGCGGAAGACCAAAGATTTCTTAAGGTCTTTTTTCCTAGTTGTTTTATGTCACAAATATTGGATTGTCGGCTGTAGTATATTGGATGTAGATAAATTAATACTTACTGCCTAGCGTAGTCAACTCATGATTTTCTCCAGGATAGTTTTTGAAAGGCCGCGCGATCTTCACATTTTAACATTATACAATTTTGTTTTACTTCTCCTAAGAAATCATTATTTTCAACCAGAAGACGACTCGAGCTCGTTTCGACCCAAATGGGGAACCCAAACATTCAAAGATTATGCCTAAAATAGAAATGATCAAATTTATTGGAGGAGTTTGTAAAAATCTATATCAACGAGTATTTTTTCATTTCATGGTTAAGTAACAAGCTTTCATGTTACTTAAAAAATAATCGCGCAGCCTTTCTAATAATATCGGAAACTATTTTAATCCATTTTAAATTTGTTGTTGTTATTGAAATTATTCTAATTATGTTGATTATTAAATATATGTTTTTTTATTTTAATTAAATTCTTGCCCTAACATTGTATTGACATTTAATACCGGTAAGGTCATTCAATTTTAATATTATTATGCTGCGTATCTTATGAATAGACAAATCACATATGAAAGACAGTAATAACGGGTAGCTAGCTTCCAAAATCGAAGATAATTTGCTCAAAACTTGCATAGACAAAATAATTATGCGATTCGGGCACGATGGAGGAGAAAAATATATATTTTCATAGTTTGTTGTAAAATTGACTACTTAATATATCTTCGATCTAAATTATTATAATACATGTTTAATTATGGAATGAATATCGATTACAGGACCATGCAATTATTCGTAGGTTTGATATAGTGTGCCATTATTCACGTGGGATAAAAAAAACCGTTTATTTGACTGTAGACTAAAGAGGAGCAAGTCAGAAGTCTGAACTTTATTTTTACAATACAATTATTTTGATTTAACTTTTACATGACAAGTTTTTCTTTAGTCTATGTCAATATTTATGGAGCCATGGAGAAGCACGTTGTACTCTTTTTTTATACTAAATAGTAATGTATTATTTATGTCTAAAATCATAATTAATGCTACTCTATTACTTCTTTTTTGTGTATTCTTTATTTTATATTAGAAATGTATGTACTCACATTCATTAATAATTTCATTCTCTAACATTTTCCATTAAACTATTATTTATTGAACATCGTGAACATCTATCTCCATGGCCCCATTTAGTTGTAGGACTAAATAGTAAACTACCCGTATAAGTGACCTTTATAAATGTTGTCATTTATATTTAAATAATATGGTATACAATAATAAATATATCGCATTTTTATCTCTTTATACCTAATCTTTAATATTTATTATAAAAATATAATGGATTATTAATACCTAATGACATGCAATGAATTTGTATAATTATGAAAATACACAATATCTACTAATAAAAATCAAATAACACATACTCTTATTTAAATTTAGTTTTAGATTTTAGCGGTCTAGCCGTTAGATTACTATTTAGTCTTACGTAGATTGTTCCGTACATTAGCCAATAGTAGTCTTCTCAAATAAAAGTAATTTATGATTAATTTACCTCTGTAAGTGTTTCCGAAAAGACAGCGACGTAGATTTCTGTAGAATTGTAGGTATGTAGCTAATCTTAATTTTTACAGTAACTTCTTCTGTAACAACAGTTCTTATGGCATTTTTATTAGGCCAATCAAATTTAAACCTAGAAGTCACTTCGCGCTGTTACAACAAAGAAACCGTAGTAGACTTACTAAGCTCTAGATCTAGATAAATAATTTATAGTTATCTACACTGGTTCCGATGTACGCAATGTCTTAACTAAATCGACGGGTCTAAATATAGTGCTATACTGTGCCCAATGTTCCCAGCGGTAAAGGATATAGCATTACTTTTAGACCTGTCAATAAAGTTAAGAGATTGTGTACAAACGAATTAGCACCAATGTGAGACGTAGAAATTTATTTACGCCAGCTTTTATCATAAACTATTTATTTTGCCACTGAACAAATTTTGAAACAATTTTATATAATATTACCTACGTAACTAGTACGGAAATATATATTTTTTGTATAACATCAATGTTTTAAATGCGATTTTAAAATATTTTGCTTTAGTTAGCGCGTATATTTTAAAGAGTTCAAAGGTAAGATTGCACTCAGCGGAACTGCACTGCAGCGTAGCGGCGCGGCACGACGCGATTCTATTCAGAAAATCGCACTTGAACCGCAACGTAGCCGACAGTTGTTCGTCAGCTGTCGGTCAACCTCTGAGTAAAGATGGACGAAAATGACATGGATATGATAACAGAAAGTGAGAAAGAGAAAAGGTTAGAGCAACAGCCTTTACGCTTCCTCCGTTACGTGCCTCGGAGAGCACGTTAAACAGTCCGGCTATTATCGCTAACATCTGTGTGCTTAGTCTAAAGCGGAGCACTCGAAAACGAACTCGAAAACTATTGATCGATTTCAGAGTAAAATAGACCTAAAATGGCTTGTATTAAGGTTTGAGTTCGCCAATACATTCAGCATTCGAACAATGCTGAATGTATTGGCGAACTCAAACCTTAATACAAGCCATTTTAGGTCTATTTTACTCTGAAATTGATCAATAGTTTTCGAGTTCGTTTTCGAGTGCTCCGCTTTAGACTAAGCACACTGATAGTAATAATCGTTAAACCTAGAGTCGAAATTCTGTAACTTTTGTCGCCGAACATTTTTTAGTGCATTAATAAACAAGCTGAATCTTCGTGAGTAGGTTCGTTTCGACGAGATGACCAAGTTTTCCTCTGTGAAAATTCTCGACGGAGGTAGCTACTCTAGTGCGCAGGTGTTAAACATTTCGATTCGCTGGGAAAACGCACCACTTAGGACTAGGCCATTTCATTATACAAGTATTTACTAAGCTGCATACAAAAAATCTGCTAGTTAAAGTTATTAATTTTTAATAATTTTTATGACTCCATTATCTTCTATCTATAATATAATAAAACTGTAACAGATCCAATTCTGTACATTGAAGATATTTTGAAAATTTTTATCGGAGGGCACTCTATAATCGATACTGAATCCAAAACTGCAATTTTTTTCATTTTTGTCTGTCTGTCTGTCTGTCTGTCTGTCTGTCTGTCTGTCTGTCTGTCTGTCTGTATCTTGGCCGCGCATCACGCCGAAACTACTGAATGGATTCGAATGAAACTTGGTACGATTTGAGTTTATACTCCGAAGTAGGTTATAGGATACTTTTTATCCCGAAATTCAGCACGGTTCCCTTGGGAGAGGGGATGAAAGTTAAAACGTGTATATAGCTGTAATTCATTAACGCGTTATTCGATTTCACTCATTCTTTTTTTTTTAGAAAGGTAGTACTTTAAGTATTGTCCCGTAAATATTTCTAGGTCATACGTTTTTTAGTTTAGAAATGACAGGCATTTATTGGGTTCCAATAACTTGGGTCCCGGATCTTTGTACGTACGGCTTATTTTAAACTGGCGTGCGTTTAAATTTATGTTTGTCGTTCTGTCTATTTGTTCCAGCTAATCTCCGAAACGGCTGGATCGATTTTAATGGAACTTTCAATGTTATAAGGAGTAACAGGCTACATTTAGTTTAGGTACATAAAAGAATTATGGGATCCGATCCGATCCTATATAAAACCTAAAAACACGCGAACGAAGTCGCGGGGGTCAGCTAGTTTGGAATATAAATAATGAGTTTCTACCTCATACGATTTTATACAAACAATATTTGGCCGCGTCGCTCTGCAGTGCAGTTCTGCTCAATGCGTTCTTACCTTTAATTGAGTGATTGAATCGTCTACACTATTATGTTCAGTAATTCTTATGCAATGTATTCTTGTTTAATTGTTTAATTCGTATAAACATTATGAAACCGTAAATGGTGAACATTAATAAGCTGTTCCAAAGGTGCCTTAGATCAAAATTTGGCTCATAAAGAGTCTAGCCGGAAATCAGAGCTTGGTATTCTAAAACTTGTATGGAGATGACTGATTGCGATCGAGTTGGTGAATGTCAAAAAAAATACGCGTCGAATTGAAAACCTCCTTCTTTTTGGAAGTCGGTTAAAAAATATAGAATAACACCCTCTAGTGACAAAATACTGGTCGCAGTTCGGAATTCTATGTACATATTGATTGCAAGTCCCTATATTAGAATCTAAGGCCCGCTTGAGACATATTTCACAATAATACATATTGCGCTTATTGAATTTATACAAGTGCTCGAAGGCAATCGTGCGACAGTTTTTTCAAAGTTGTGATCTTTATCTTAAAAGTTAGGTATTCGGTTGTGCTTTTACCTTTATGAGCGTATTTTTTAAATTGTATGTCTGTTACTGTGTTTTTAATACATTTTGATGTAATTGTAATTTTTTTGAATTGTCATTGTAAATGAATAATTAATTGTGTCGCTATTACATAAAATAATAGTTAAGATTATGTAAATAAATTAAATTAACTGATGGTAACTGTTACAGTGAAAATTCTTTTATGATTTCTTTTATTTTACTGCATTTTTAAATTGTTGTTTCTCATTGTGAGAAGTCCAGAACAATAGAAAATTATTTATTATTTTTAATTAAAATTTTAATTGTACACAAATTACCTCATTCAAAAGAAGGCTCACGAACATAAATTAATATTATAAACATTTTTAACTTTATTTTTTAAAATAAGTAATATGGCGTAACGCTACAATAACTATTATGAAGGCATTTACGTTTTTTTTTTTATGTTAAACGTTACACATCATGGCTGCTGTATCTTCAAATATCAAGTCTAAATCACGACAAAAAATAGTATTTTACTATTTTTAGGTTAAAATACAGACAGCCAATATCGTGCACCTTGAGCTTTTTCAAAAAAAAAAACAAGCGACTGATTGTTATTAAACCTATTAAATAATATTAAAAATTATATATTATTATTTTTTGTTAAATTATAAGTGTACATATTGTGAGTAAAAAATTTAAGTCGGATTATACTTATTCGAAAAATCTACATTAAATATTCTTAGGCACTGATTGACGGTGCGGCTGCGGCATGGCACGGCAATGGCATACCATAGAGATAATAATAATAATAATATATAGAGTTGCCCTAATGTCCTATAGAAAATAGTGGATCGGAAAATAGCTCAAGCTTATCAAAATTTTCATAAGTGTGTAAGAGACAACATCACATTTTTGACATAATACTAAAACAGTTTGAGGCAGACTGAAAACTAAAGATGGCCTCCCTAAAATGACATACCTACATGAACACTCACACACGCACAACTTGAGACATCACAATGAACAGGCGCCATTTTATGTTTTCGGATTGTGCATGTATGATACCTAATCTAAGCGTGTGTGAGTGTATTTTTGACACGTTTTTAAAGTAGGTATGGCTGCTCCATTATTATTATTATCTCTATGTGGCATACGCAATATTGATTTACCGAGAGCTTATACATTTCCAAAAACCCCTACTTTATCTGATTGGCGCAGGTTTTGCACGAAAAGAGACACTCTAATATTTCAAACGACTGTTGCTGATCCTGATCATGCCAGTGTAACCAAAAATGTTGCAGACTATGATCACGTCGGGGTCACTAAAAATGTCGGTGACCCCGATGGTCGTCAAGTCACCATACGACAATGTATCGTTTCGGTACCAGCATGCCGAAGCCGCGTCGCTACCGCATCGAAAAATCAAGAAACTGCCTCACTAAAGTCAGCGCGTTAAATAAATCAAAAACCCCAATATTGGCTCTTCCTTGGAAATATTGTTAACAAGTTGGTGTGATGTTTTATAGTTTTTTTAACTTTCTTAGGATGGAAATAAACATTGTGTTATTAATATTAAGTCGTTATCTTTCGATAAAAGCAATCGCAGCAAAAGCAGTTGTTTTATTTACGACACTATTTTCTTGTGGTTTGTTCGCCTTTACGCCATTTTGTGCTACAATTAATAGTATCATTGCGCAAAAACGCTAATCAATAATTCACCATTCCTTTAATTGTAGCATAAAACTGGTATTTGCTCTGTAATTTAACCGAGATATGAAAATAATTGTAACATAACACGGTTATATTGGTTGTTATTTTTTTGATACACGCTCGCCTTGACTTTACTTTACTTTACTTTACTTTAAGCGCACGAATTTACAGAAATGACTATAATTTTTAATTATAGTTAAGCGTCGTTGGGTGTTGAAAGAAATGTGTATTTTTTCATAATTTTTCATAAACTAAGCACACTTTTTGCCTAAAACGTCGTGAATGTACACAACGCATATGTGATACACGGTTTAACTATGAATAAAACAATTCATTTGTGACGATCGACATTTTATTTTTCTAAACCTAGTTACCTACCCTGATTCTTACAACTTTTTCACTAAGGGTCTATGCTAAGGTCTGCGTTTGGACTGCAACGCAGTAATTTCAATCGCACTTATAGTGAATTCTAACTGCAATTTAACTGCAATTTTACTGCAGTTAGGATGGTATCCCCAGGATAGGTTGCAGACCTAACGTAGACCATAGACATTACAATTTATACTGATTACATTACTGCACATAGATGCACAAATCTTTAACGGCTGCTTTTCTAAATTAATGAAAGAAGAAGCAATGAAGAAAAGAGTGAAGGGTCTGCTTATTGTATTTTTAACCCCCGACACAAAAACGACGGGGTGTTATAAGTTTGACGCGTGTGTGTGTGTGTGTGTGTGTGTGTGTGTGTGTGTGTGTGTGTGTGTGTGTGTGTGTGTGTGTGTGTGTGTGTGTGTGCGTGCGTGCGTGCGTGCGTGCGTGCGTGCGTGCGTGCGTGCGTGCGTGCGTGCGTGCGTGCGTGCGTGCGTGCGTGCGTGCGTGCGTGCGTGCGTGTCTGTCTGTTCCCCTGTGGCGCTCAGGCGGGTGGACCGATTTGAATGCGGTTTTTTTGTTTGAAAGGTGAATTAGTCGAGGTTAGCTATGTTTGATGAAAATCGGTCCAAGATGGCCGCCGCTACAAAATGGCGGATTACATATTTTTTCACAACTCCCTTAATATGGGTATCAAATGAAAGGGCTGGTAGTAGACTAGTAGAATAGCACTGTTGCAAATCCAAGATGGCTGCCGCCACAAAATGGC
Source organism: Melanargia galathea (assembly GCA_920104075.1). Lineage (NCBI taxonomy): Eukaryota > Metazoa > Arthropoda > Insecta > Lepidoptera > Nymphalidae > Melanargia > Melanargia galathea. The sequence goes on from OV049875.1 coordinate 11,347,365, forward strand.
GAATGTCGGGGGTTCTTTAAATTTTTAATTTATAAGTACTTGTAATAAAATTAATCAAGATTTGGTTGGTTACCCAATACTTGGACAGAGAGTAGAGACCATCAGACTTCTGGGTGATCTCTATCGATAAAGTGAAAAACTCATCCCGTGGTTTGATAAGCTTTTAAAATTCTAAAACTAACAACTCTAATTTATTTATTATTGGCTTGGTTCAGCACTGCGAAATAGGAGTACGACAAACGTAAGATCTGAAAAAGTAAAATAAAAGACAAGTGAATTAAAGAATTGTTGAACTAGTAGGTACTTTGAGCTTTTCTTCGCAGGAGGACCAGTTGATTTCATGTTAAAAGACCGCTGACCTTGAATCTGCGCAGGTGATTTACCGATTGCTGGTATGAAGTTCTGTGTGAAGCGGCGAGGATCTATGCGCGTGAAATACGACTTATCTTTTCATACTTCGGTTCACACCTCAAACTACAGAGCTAAGCGAAGCCGACAATTTGGCCTGCGCCACACGAGTAGTAAATCTACAGAGAGGAAGCTTCCACAAGCGGCCCGCTGTAGGTATACTCACACACACACACACTCACCAACGGTTCACGGACGCCCGCTCGTTCCACTAACCGGTACAGTTGGTGACAAACGTGCGCATGTGTGTGAGTGTACCTACAGCGAGCCGCTTGTAGAAGCTTCCCCTCTGTAGGTACTCTGTGCCTGCGCTTTAGTAGATAACTCAACTTTCGGGTTGCGTTTGTTGCAGTTGTTTCCGGCCTTATACTCACAGAAACAAATGTAGGTCGCGAAAGTGGAATATAGCGGCCAGCTTTGAGAATGATTGGTCTCTTCATACGCCCCATGGCTATCAGTAACGAGCGTCTGAACTTGACGTCTTGCTCGTACCACGGGCATTGGTACAGCTTTTCGCGTAAATCTTCGCTCTATAATGATAAATTCCTATCATAAAATGAGTGTAGGGAAGTCAGAAAAAGAAAAATTATTATAGGACCTAGGAGAATCATTATAGGATTATAATTAATATATGACCTAGGTACTAGCTGAAAACTGATGCCCTCGACTTAGCGTGGATTTATATTGGAAAAAATGTTTCCTGATGCTCGTAGGTGGGTACAAACTTCACCACCAATTTAAAAAAATCTTCCGTAGTGCACCTCTGGACTTATAGCAATTAGCATTTACCTAGTCTTTGAGTGCTTTTTGTCATTTAGGTCACCGTACTGTAGGTAGGTATATATAATCGAAATATGAAGACCTTGCTCATGGAACTAAAATCTATAAATCCTTATCCCGCAAGATGGAGCGTTCACTCAACGGTTGTTAACACAGGTTGTTAACTTGTTAAGTATACATATATCTATCATCATTTCAGTTAACGGTTTTATAAGCTTCTAATACTTTCAAGAAGCTTTCGCTCGGCTGTTGAGTGTTGGATCAAGGGGCGAGTTCAGAAGGTGGTAGGTAAGTATGAAGTAGATACTTGAGACGGCACAAATCGTGAGGATGTTCTTCAGTCGCGCCTTGACCGAGAGCTGCTTGGGTCCCCGGATCTTAAGAGAAGTCTCCCTCGAGCGCTTCTGAGTGTGCTCCATACAAAGTGTGATAAGTACTCATTCAACTAAGTCAATGAAGCTTTCTCCCTCGAAAATCGAGATTATACCTAATCCTCATAATGATTATGTACCTACCTATTGCTATTTTAAATATTACTTATGTGAATAAAAAAACCTTACTTGGATAATAATTGTCTATTAAGGCCAAATTAGACGGTGCCCCGTTCATCGTTCATTTTTGCGGTGAACAATGCACGATACGATATTTACTATGGCAAAGTGCCTGTGAACGATGAACGGTCGGTGTTTAGACGGTTCATTTTCAATGATTCACCGATGAAGCCTCGAAAATGAAAGCAAAAATCTCGAAAAATGAACCGTCTAATTTAGCCTTTAATCTTTCCTAGGTATATGTAGGTACATAGTGAAAACCTCCCTACCTAAAAAAGAGGCAATCCAACTGAAACAAAAATAAACCCACAGACGGTAGGTAGGTACAGCGACCGTTGTAATGCAGCATCGTTTTCCCTTCAGAAAATACAGGCTGTAAGAAAAACGGGCACTAATCCCCGTCTGAAAACACAACGCTTTGTTGATCCCCTTTGTTCGGTGCTTCGGTACAGATTACTTTTGCTGATTAGATCCTTGGGACTGAGTGCCACTAACGCAAAGGCTACCTTATATTCTACCCCCGAGTAGCTGCATATATGTATTATGTATTTTTCATCTTTTCATCTAAGTAAATATAAAAAAGGAAAAAGTGATTGACTAACTAACTGACTGACTTATCGACTGACTGACTGACTGATCTATCAACGCACAACTCAAACTACTCGACGGATAGGGCTAAAATTTGGCATATTATGATGTAGGCATCCGCTAAGAAAAGATTTTCGAAAATTCAACCCCTAGGGGGTTAAATAGGGACTGAAAGTTTGTATGAGATTTAAGGTTGGGTCGCCTAAGATCGGATGTGACATAAGAACGGATGCATCGAATTTACCGCAAATGAAGCAATATTTATCACGGGTGGCAACACAGTTTGGTCCGCCATTTTATTCTGTTTCTCCCTTCATTCCGCGAACGGCGCTGCAATAAGAAACACGCGTGCACTAGAGTTTGGAAAAAAATATGCCGTTTTTAGTGAAATTTTAGTGATCCGGTCTTTCCTCCAAAACTTTGTTTCGAAATTATGATAAGTATTTATCATTTTAATGCTTTTTAAGTTGAATTTCGCGTAGAATTAGCAAATACTCTATAGATTTGTATACTTTGTTTACGCCCAGGGCGTTTGTAAGCCTAGATCCGGACTTTCCTCCCCTTGCTGAAGATCGGATTATAATAATCCGACCTTAAGGCACTTAAAAAAAAGCAGTGGTTCTCAAAATATTTGGATCGAAATAAATTACTTACTTAAATTGATCAAAATAAATTGATACTGAATTACCGTTTTCAGAATAACAAAAAGGTAATTAGGTACGCATAATATCTTCTTATCTATGTTATTATTTACTTCCTATGTAATTGATGAATTTTTAGTTAAGCTATTATCTGTTTTGTTTTTAAGCAAGTTCACTAAGCTGACATGCTATGAAAAATGTAGAGTCTGGTCAACAAGATGTCCCTGATATGGCAATAAGTCACGGAAATAAGTGTCTTCACTAAGGAATACTTGAGACATCATACACTTTAAATATATGTATGAGTGTAAAATTTTAATGATCTATAAATACGGAAAAAGACAATTTTTCCGTTTTTCGTGCTGGATTTCAGGGACAACTTTTACTGGATGGACTCTATTCTTTTGACATCTGTGAGTTAGGTGAAATAAATTAAAATACGGATCATGTAATCATGGTACCATCAAGTTCTCTTTCTGTTAGAATATGATTCTATTTACTCTAATCTACTTATTTGCATGTAATAATAAATAATAACTATTATTTCAAACTAGCGGTCCGCCCCGGCTTCGCCCGTGGTACATATATAGCCTATAGCACTCAAGGATCACGTACATATTCAACGGTGAAAGAATTTTTGAAATCGGTCCAGTAGTTCCTGAGATTAGGACTAAGAATTTATTAATGGTTACTGATTAATCATGCCTACAAAATATCAGAGACGCACACTTTGAGCGACCACTTATACCGATTACCGAACATGATTTGAAAGAAGCTGTGGAAAGAGTTAAAAGTAAAGAATTTTCAAACTGTGCGGCATCCAAATTATACGGCATACCGACATCTACTCTCAACGATCGAGTTTTGGCAAATAATTATGTTTGTCCGGTCTTAAGTCATTATCTTAAGAAAGCTCCCCGGGTGAGTGTATAAAGTTTGAGAAACTCAATTTAGCTCTCGTTAGGCTGAGGAGGGAAGATCGGACTAAAAAACGCAAAAAAAAAAAAGAATTACCTGTCCTAGTCACACCACGTGGAATTATACTACGACTTTGTGTTACGTTATTGTCAACTAAAGAACGGATATTTTCCTTCTGTGCACTCTAATGCTGTAGCTACAGAAGTGAAATTAAGTAGTAGTCCGAACTTAGGCTTCACACGGGTTTCTTGAAAAGTAGTCAGAAAAAATATTCTGTCACTTTGAGGCGTGTCTCACACAATCTATTCCATCTATCAAATAAAATAAAAGGTGGATCAGATAATTGCTTTTATTGCTAATAACTTCCACTAATAGTTTATTTGGAAAATAGTTGTATTAAATGAAAAAAAAAATTATTTTGCAACACGGTCAAAAATTGACTCAAAAAAGTCCGGACTTAGGCGACCCAACCTTATATGAATCCACGCGGAAGAAGTCGCGGGCATCAGCTAGTAAAATAATAAAGGTTTACAGTAACTATGTTCTGCGGTCTATTGTACAAGTTTGTAGGTAGGTATTTAGGTACACTACATTATTTCTTGAAATTTTCCACATTTAAACTAAGTAAACAGGGTCAACTTATGATCAAATTAAAAAAAATTACTTTAGCGGTGAGCTCACTCCCGCACCAGCAGTACAGGAAGAGTTGCGACAGCATGGTGGCCATGTAGTTCAGCATCGAGTAGAACTGCACGCTGCTCGGCTCCGTCTGATTTAGGTACAGATTTTTTTTTCAGTCTTATTACCGGAATGCGCGACAGCAAAGACAGGGTAATGTTTTTCAGGCGTATCACGTATGGGTGTGGTATGTATCATTCATATTGTATGTGGATTATTTACATTTTACACCCTTGAAGCATCCCAACGGCTGGATGGATTTTTAATGAATGAGGTGTCTATCGATTCGTCTAAACCTACTTACTAACCTATACTAGATTTTGTTTCTCTTTTTAATTTGCTTTTAGCGTAGCGATTTTTTTTTCCAAATATTATGCTCCGATTGAAAAACTAATCTGGTGCCGCGTGTATCAAGCGGCTGCCAGCTACTTTCGTGAGATCTAGGTATACCTATATAAGTACTTAGGCATAAACTACCTAGGTACGAATAGTTTGAAACACTAGTGCACGGGAAGAAAACAATCACTAAAGGCCTGCTTAATTGGCTTTTACGGTAAAAGCTGTGTAGGTAGGTATGGATACATAGGTAGATACTGTAGTGTAACGTAATCTTACAATTGATATTCGCAGTCCAATGATGCAGACGATCCCAACCGTGCAACACAGCTGGAAGAATATAATGGCGTGATACGTATTCTCCAACATTTCTATAAACCTGGAACATTGGTTTTGTTCGTCAGTCATGTGGTTGATCCGTACAATCATACCTGCAGCCGGTAGCAGCAGCACAACCCATGACAAGGATGCCAACTCTGTCATACCTAGGTACATCTAAACAAAACTCTTATTGTAAGTAGATAGGTATACCTAATGCTATTCTTTTCCGTAAGGAAAATCATGAAACTCATATCGTCTAAGCCCCAATTAGACAGCCCATATGAAGAGTGACACCGTCGCGTCACCGCCCAGCATCAATAGCGCACCGGTGCAGTGGTGAGGGTATGGACTGAAAACCGAAAGGTAGATGGTTCAAATCTCACCCGTTGCACTATTATCTACTTATTCCTAACACAAGCTTTACGCTTATTTGGAGGGGAAGGGGAATATTTTTTTATTAGAAAAGCTCAATTAGATGTCACAAAAAGTAGTTTAGACTTTAGGGTGGCTTTCCCCTGAACCGGAGTAGGGCAAAATGGAGAAGTGCTCAACAGCAAATTAACTCGGTTCATAGTCGCAATCTAGAGATATAATCGCATAAAGAATGGGCCCATAATAATCTAATATAAAAATAAGTAATATAATATATATAAAAATAATATATATAAAAATAAGTAATATAATAAAGCGGAAGAGTTTGTTTGTTTGAACGCGCTAATCTCAGGAACTACTGGACCGATTACAAAAATTCTTTCACCGTTGGATATGCAGATAAGTGATCCTTGAGTGCTATAGGCTATATAATATGTATCAGGGGCGAAGCCGGGGCGGACCGCTAGTCTAAAAATATATGCCATAAAATATATACCTAACCTTATGATAGCTTGGTGGTGGCGAAGGCATTCAATGAATAGTTCATTGTTTTCCCCAATCACCTTATTGTAGTTCTCTTCATTCCATTTTGCTGACAGTGGTGCGCTTTGTACCTGTAAAAATGCAACCGCCCATTGCAAATTACCTACATACCTACAGACTAACTCACTTTCAAGGGCGTAGCCAATATTTGCATCGGGGGGCGAAGTCAAGGAAAATAAGGTAGTAAGGAGCAGAAAAAGCTATATAATTTCGCGTGTCATCACGCGGTGATTTCAAATTAGACGCGTTAATTTTGAAAGTGTTCGGTCACTCATGACTAGGGTGGGAGTTGGAACAACCTCCTCCCCTGCGTCACCTTCGCTACGCCCTTCCATACTTTACCTTTCGTATCTTGTCAATTATAATTTCTAATTGAGCGCAACCAAACATGACCATCGAAAGGATCGTGCTGTCGACCGCGAAAAACAGTATGGCGCTACAGTAGATGCTTGTTATCTGATAAATGTATCCAAGCTGGTATTGAGGAGACTTCTGTGCGTCTACAGGCATCCTGAAATGTTCTCAGTATCTTAGAACGGGACTCTGAAGTGACAATGGACGGCACATATTTCGAAGAACCCATGTATCTACGTTGGGGTCCCAAGGGGGTCGAATGAGGACCACACACCAGCAAACGCAGCCCAAGACCCCCCACTAGGTCGAACGATTAGGAGAAAGTAGGTAGTTGACACCCGCTAGTTACAAGCGGCACACTATGGCGATCCTGGCAAGAGACCTATCTATGTCCAGCAGTCGATGTCTATCGGTTGAGATGAACATCTTAGAACTTCTGCACATGACGGTTGACGACTAAAGTATTGTGCCCTTGTTGTTGATGTCTCGTATTAAGGCGACTTCGGTGTATCTTGCAGGCATCCTGGAATTTTCCTATTATTTTACCAAGAGCCATTTACAAGAACGTGATGGCTACTTAAGTTTCACAAATGCGCATAGCAGCACCACCACCACTACAGCCTTTTAACGTCCCACTGCTGGCCACAGGCCTCGTCTCTCGTAGGAGAGAGAGATTTAGAGCTTACACCCGCCACGCTGTTCCAATGCGGGTTGGCGGGCTTTAATGACTATTGTCGCATGATAGTGATAATAACCGAGACCGACTGCTTAACGTGCTCTCCGAGGCACGGGGGTGAAACACCTAACAGCACTGCAAAGTGTAAATGGCACGTCTGAGCAGTATAGAGAGCGACTCAAGGGCACAACCCCAGCTCGTATCAGTTACACACAATTGAGGCGTTCAACGCACGTCTAAGAAATCTTCGTGTGAAAAGGCTCTACTTGTCGGGTAGAAGTCGTCCAAGAGCACTAAGGTAAATCATTAGTGCAGAGGGAAAAGAAAGCTTGCTAGAACAAATAGCGATCTCGCTAAGCTTAGGTAGATACGTACCAAATCTTGAATGGAAAGAATCTTGTCTCTGCGTTATCAAAGACAGGCATGATAGCCCACAGACTGACAGTCGTTATTGCGGCCATAAGGAAAACTAAACACAATTTTTTCACTTTCCGTGCATTCATTAATAGAATCCTAGAAAAAAATAGTAGGGAATGAGTATTTATGAAATTCGCAGAGTTCGTTAATTAATTACAATTCGTTCAAATAAAACTCACTTATCATGAAACGAAGTCTGAGGGTTAAAAATGTCGAGCTCCATCAAATCCAACAAATATTCCAGATTTTTCTTGTTGGTGATAAAAACGGTGACCTTGTAACATACAGTGGCCTGAGTAAACAGCAGATATGAAGCCTCTGAGACTTCGTCCAGGTCCCCCCAAACCAAAACTACGTATATTACCTCGAATAATATAAAAGAGTACTGCGTCAGCATCACCACCATTTTGTGTAAGGTATACAGAGGAGTATACTTCGTTGATGATGGCCAAATCCCCAAAAATACTAAAACACTTCGTGGTCTACTCAGAAATATATCTATGGAGCTTAGAGCCATCTTCGAAGCTGAGAATTTACCTATTTTGTGTATACGGTATAGGTGTTTGATACTTGCTTGCTTGATACCTGGGGGTGCTATCAGACGTGGATGATTGGTAGCCTCCCTATCTAAAGGATGTCCTTTTTCAGTAATCCATTTTTATTGCAATTATCTGCATGTGCAGCAGGTACCACTGCGTGTAGAAAAATTGATTGATGTGATTTGAATGTCATAAAAGGTAAGTAAAGGTAGATAAGTATGTTATGGGAAATTAAAACTCTATAATATGAGTAGGTAGGACAAGGTAAGTCCAACATCGCTACTGAGGTTTTAAGAAAGTAATGTTAGATACATTGGTTTCTTGGATATTTATGTGGTATGTAAAAAAAACACATTTGATAGGTACTTTTGTATATATTTATTTAAATTATGAGCTGTAAGCGTAACACACTGTAGGAACTACACGAATACAAACTTTAATCGCAAAACTTAAAACTTTAATGACTTTTGTTTACAAACTTAGCGCAAGGTGGGAATTATAGGGGAGCAAAACATTTGTCATAAATAGCGAACGCATATTAAAACTGCACAAGTGCACAATGCATTCGTCGTGAATTAATTATTATTATAGTACTTACTTAATAGTTTAACAAATCTTTTTTTTTCAGTTTTATCGTTAAACTTAGCCCAAACCAAACCCAATGCTACTAAAAAAATTTAATTAGACAGAGATATATACTCGTAATATATCTCAAAATAAAGTATTCTTAACCTACGTTGTTTGATTCAAAACCGCAAAGTAGGAATATGACATTCGTAGAATCTGAAATAGGTACAATGATTACTTACTTAGATAAAATTCAGCATGAAGCAACTTAGTGATTATTATCTAGGATTAGGTGTACTTTAAATAATGAGTATGATGGGCTACTGCGACTCTCAATGAACGTGCATAAAAATCTGAAGATTCGGGGATGACATTTGCCTTTATAAATTAAAAATTTTAAAAACCCCCGACATTCGCCATTTTGTGGCGGCGGCCATCCTGGATTTGCAATAGTGCTATTCTACTAGTCAAGCCCTTTCATTTGATACCCATATTAAGTGAGTTGTGAAAAAATATGTAATCCGCCATTTTGTAGCGGCGGCCATCTTGGACCGATTTTCATCAAACATAGCTAACAACACTCTCGACTAATTCACCTTTCAAACAAAAAAAACCGCATTCAAATCGGTCCACCCGTTAGAGCGCCACAGGGGAACAGACACACACACACACACACACACACACACACACACACAGACACGTCAAACTTATAACACATCGTCGTTTTTCCGTCGGGGGTTAATAAATGTAAGACACGTATTTATATAAAATAAATCAATTTAAAAATCGCCTTACTTACAGATACAAATGTCTGCCTGGAGAGGCTAATATAATGTCCTGCGTGCAAAACCATTGGGCGACTCATGCACATCATGGCAAAGCATAGAGTTCGCATAAACCTCACGTCTTGTTCGTGCCACAAGCAAGTATACAGCACAACGTGTAGATTCTCACTCTAGAAAAAGAAAATACTTAGGTTACCTCCATATTAACTGACGAAAACTCAGGTCATTTGACTAGGAATTATGCTGCCTAGCATAAGTTCCGGTCTGGTTAGCAGGATTTCTGCTGAAGTGAATTCTGATCTTACAAGTTGAATTTCTGCTAACGTACCTAAAATAATATTATATAAACTAATAATCTTATATCATATTCAGATCCTTTTGATTACCTACGTAAATCTTGATTTTTTAGTAAAATTTCTGGTAACGTATATTCTGGTCCTTAAAATAAGATTTCTACTAACGCAACTTTTGGTCCTTTGAATCGGATTTCAACTAACGCAAGTTTTGGTCCTTCGAATGAGATTTCAACTAACGCAAGTTCTGGTCCTTTGAACCGGATTTCAACTAATGCAAGTTCTGGTCCTTCTAATCGGATTTCAACTAACGCAAGTTTTGGTCCTTCGAATGAGAATTCAACTAACGCAAGTTCTGGTCCTTTGAACCGGATTTCAACTAACGCAAGTTCTGGTCTTTCGAATCGGATTTCAACTAACGCAAGTTTTGGTCCTTCGAATGAGATTTCAACTAACGCAAGTTCTGGTCCTTTGAACCGGATTTCAACTAACGCAAGTTCTGGTCCTTCTTATCGGATTTAAACTAACGCAAGTTTTGGTCCTTCGATTGAGATTTCAACTAACGCAAGTTCTGGTCCTTTGAATTTGATTTCTACTAATGTAAGTTCTGGTCCTTCGAATCGGATTTCAACTAATGCAAGTTTTGGTCCTTCGAATCAGATTTCAACTAACGCAAGTTCTGGTCCTTCAAACTGGATTTCAACTAACGCAAGTTTTGATCCTTCGAATCGGACTTCAATTAACGCAGGTTCTGGTCCTTTGGATTTGATTTCTACTTATGTAAGTTCTGGTCCTTCAAACCGGATTTCAACTAACGCAAGTTCTGGTCCTTCGAACCGGATTTCAACTAACGCAAGTTCTGGTCTTTCTAATCGGATTTCAACTAACGCAAGTTCTGGTCCATCGAACTGGATTTCGACTAACGCAACTTTTGGTCCTTTGAATCGATTTCAACTAACGCAAGTTTTGGTACTTCGAATGAGATTTCAACTAACGCAAGTTCTGGTCCTTCGAACTGGATTTCAACTAACGCAAGTTTTAGTCCTTCGAATCGGATTTCAACTAACGCAAGTTTTGGTCCTTCGAATGAGATTTCAACTAACGCAAGTTCTGGTCCTTTGAATTTTATTTCTACTAATGTAAGTTCTGGTCCTTTGAATCGGATTGCTGCTAACATAAATTCTGGTCCTTTTTAGGTTTAGTTCCCTTAATATTACAAGGAATACTTACTGTGGCAGTTAATTCATGTCCACACCAGCAGCATACAAAAAGTTGACTGATCATGACCGACAAATAAGTCAATATTGAAAAGAACTGCATGCTGCGCCATTTCACCTGTTTATCATGAACACCATATTTAAAATAGATAATTATTAAGTAAAAGAACGGGTATTTAGGATTTAATTAGAACTCACCACTAAAATACGCAATGCAGACATACAGATGAGACCAACGCTCCCAACAAGTTGAAATAATAAAAAAGAATGGTATGCGTTCTCTACTAGTTGTGTGAAACTGAAATTCATTGAAGTGTTATGAGTTTTCAATACGGTACTAATAATTGTGACTTTACAGGAAGAAACTTTTCAACATACGAAACTATGGCTTGGTGCTGTTTTATGCATTCGACTAACTTGTTGTAGTTATCGGATAGAATTTTCCTTCTCGCAATATCATCTTCTTTGCATTTCTGTTGTACTGATTTTATCTGGAAAAACATAATTAATTAGCCTACAATATCATTTCTTGTATAATCATTAATTTCCTACTTGTCTGTGAAAATTCCGTCAAAGTCAGTTCAGCCGTTCTGAAGATTAGCCTGTAGACGGACAATTTTTTTTAAATGTGTGTTTGTGCGTTTGATTTATGTTATCGTTAAAAAATCGATATGAGCTACTTTGAAACCACACTTACATTTGTAAGAGTAACTAGGTAGACATACATTTTGTTGCATGAAAGTTAGTAGCCATTAAGGGAGGTTGTTAAGTGAATACCTATGCAGGCTATTTCCATATTAAAATGGAAAAAGTTTCGGGAACAATGTTAAAACCTGTCTTTCTAAAATTGTTTTTTTAGTAGAAAAGAAAAGTACCTACGCTTAAAATCTTGTCCTTAACGATGTCCAACTGGGCGCACGCGAAAATGACCATAGACAGAGCGACGCTGTCCACTCCGAAGTACATGTAGGCGCTCATACAGATTGTCACCAGTTGGAAAGCGTATCCTAACTCGTATTGAGGCGAAAACTCGGGCTTCACGGGCATCCTCGGTAAACATAATTATTATTTTGTACAAACAACATCAATCAGTTGCGCAGGAGATATTATAATGCATAAGTGACTACGCAAGCATAGAAGCACTCTCTATTTATTCCCTCACTCTCATAAGTCATAGTCCCATGGGAGGGTAATTCGACACGATCGGAGAGAGATCAGGCGCAGGACCGGCGGCTAAAGCCTTAAACCTAGGTTATAAAAATTGCTTAGTGGAGAATTAATATAATACTTAGTTGAGATGAATCTTTAGCTGGCGGCATTTGGTAGGTACTTGTTTACTTTATTCAGTGATTAAACACTTTCGCAATTCTTTATTTAAGTAGGTACTTAGTTCTTTATTTTATCCTATTGCCCTCAATTTATTAACCCCCGACGCAAAAACGACGGGGTGTTATAAGTTTGACGTGTCTGTGTGTGTGTGTGTGTGTGTGTGTGTGTGTGTGTGTGTGTGTGTGTGTGTGTGTGTGTGTGTGTGTGTGTGTGTGTGTGTGTGTGTGTGTGTGTGTGTCTGTCTGTTCCCCTGTGGCGCTCAAACGGGTGGACCGATTTGAATGCGGTTTTTTTTGTTTGAAAGGTGAATTAATCGAGAGTGTTCTTAGCTATGTTTGATGAAAATCGGTCCAAGATGGCCGCCGCTACAAAATGGCGGATGATATATTTTTTCACAACTCCCTTGATATGGGTATCAAATGAAAGGGCTTGACTAGTAGAATAGCACTATTGCAAATACAAGATGGCCGCCGCCACTAAATGGCGAATGTCGGGGGTTTTTTAAATTTTCAATTTACACTTGTTGCTCATTGTAGTCGAGGCACAAAGATTTGTACATCAGTAGGAGTTTCTACGAAACTTTTTGATGCAAACTCACCACATATCAAATGGGAAATTGCGACTGCCGGCGTCGTCGAACAGTGGCTTCAGTGCCCACAAGCCGCATGTTGCCTGCGAGCTGATCATAAATGCTAACAGAAGGCGCTTGATCCTTTTGGCTTGTAGCTTCAGTATACTGTAGTCAAATCACACAAATATTCATAAAATGAAGACATTTTTAACCCCCGACGCAAAAACGACGGGGTGTTATAAATTTCACGTGTCTGTGTGCGTGCGCGTGTGTCTGTCTATTCCCCTGTAGCGCTCATACGGGTGAACCGATTTGAATGCGGTTTTTTTTGTTTGAAAGGTGAATTGAAAATCGATCCAAGGTGGCTGCCGCTACAAAATGGTGGATTAAGTAAATATTTTTTCACAACTCTTTTAATATGGATGGGTATCAAATGAAAGGGCTTGCAGACTAGTAAAATAGCTCTATGCAAATCCAAGATGGCCGCCGCCACAAAATGGCGAATGTCGGGGGTTTTTTTAATTTTTAATTTATTTATTTAACTTGTATTTCACCTACCTCTCGTGCTTAGCAGACTGTGGCAAGAAAACCCTCTCATTCATTCGCCTCAATAAATCTTTTAGTAGATTTATGTTCAGCTGCAGAACTGTAACTTTGAAGCAGAGACACGCTTGAGTGAACAATAAGTACGAGGCTTGGGAAACCGCCTCGAGATCACCCCACACCTGGATTATGTAAATGAATTGAAAAAGCAGAAATAAATACTGCAACGACATCATAAAGAATCTATAAAATTTATGAGATGCCGTTTCGTTTGGAGGCGGCACCCAAACGCCTAAATATTTCATTACAAATTTCGCTCTGTTTAAATAAAGTTCCTCAGATTTCTCAATAGTCATTTTAAAACACCTATAGAAGGCAACGGTTCCTCTCCTACTTGCGAGTATAAAGAGAACAGACATACCTAATATGCCCAGTTCCCGCAATTAAAAGTAATTTTGCGCGAAGAAATTACCACCCTACTTGTAAGATATTTTACTTAAGTAGGTGTACCTAATCTCTTGTTGTACTTAATAGTTACTCTATTAGCATAATTTGGTGAAATGATACTTAAATTGGTCGTTTATGTTGTTGAAAGGCAATTTACATAACATAATAAGCAACGATAAAATATTTTGATTGCTCTAATTAATATACGAGGCTATACTTTTAGGAGACTAGTATTCCTACTTATGAAAAAGGGAATAGGTACTTAGTATGAAATAGGGAATAGGTATTCGGAAGGACCAAGACAACCGCGATACCCCACCACGTTCCTTGGGTATACTACCTTTGGTATGTATGTACCTAGGAATAACCCGCGGCACGTAGGTACATCGAACGCTGAACGAAACGTGGAGGGGATAGCTGCGCATGGAAACTTTCGCGCACGTAATACAATAGCTTACCCCGTCCACTTTCCTTCAGCGTTCGATGTACGTGCCGATTTTATACTTACAGTTAGACTACGGCCTCTTGTTAACACGCCGTCCGTGGAAACTCACGTTTTGTATGGATAACGTAGAGGTCTAAAGGTACACTGTTATACAGCCCGCGACAAAACAGTTCTTGACAGAGTAATCGACCGTGTATGCGCCTATGCGGGGAATATTTGAAAAACACACGCTTAAAATGCTATAATATGTATGAAGTCATAAAACAATAATTATTATCGAATTCGTTAATGAAGAACACACGAAGAACACTTGCAAATCAATTTCAGTATGACAATGTTTGACACGTTTATTAAAGTTACCCACGTCCCACATCAATAGTAAATGCAATTTATTTTTACATGGGGAATTATTATGAGTATCCGAACTATGCTTGACGTGTAATGTCATATCAAGCTGACGTCAGTAAAGTAAATGTCAAAATGATTTTCGAGTACAGGGGCGATTATATTAGATAAATATTATTTAAACCGTTCCTATTAATAATGGTGCCTTAAAATAAATATTTTAATACGATGGAAATCGATACCAAGGAGTTTACATTGCCACCGGCACCGCGGGGCTTGTGTTTTGACCGAAATGACTTCGTTAAGGTATTACCCATTTTTTGTACGATTGTCGCTTACAAAATTTCTATATTCTATCTTCAGCCAGCTAAATAACTTATATATGTTTGCAGACAAGTTTTTCGGTGGATAATTTTCTCGCAGAACACCACAATGTAGCCTCTTTGGAGACTATGCGAGATGACCTGGGTGTCTACCTTAAAGTTCTTAGACTAGCCATGATAGAACTTATTAACAAGGACTATGCGAATTTTGTGAACCTGTGTGCTACACTAATCGGCTTTGATAAGGCTATCGTGAAAGTTCAGGTGCCATTAACCCAGTTGAATGATGAAGTTTTAGTAAGTTATTTTATTTTACATTATTTCAATTTCATGCATCTCTTAAGTAATTAATTATAATGTACCTACTTTTTCTGATTTCAGAGTGTAAAACAATGCCTGGAAGATGCTATGAAAGAGTTAATGCTTTGGCTCAATCAAAGACATGCCCTAATAAAGAAAAAACAGTTACTGAAATATTACAGTCAGAGTATCAAATGTCTGACTACACTGGAAAACATTTTAAGCGACATCACAGATAGGAGACAACAGGAGCAGATTATTATAGCAGATAGAGCTGCAATGCAATATAACCAACTTAGATTTTCAATATCAAAATGTGATAACCTTATAAGACCCGAGCAAAAGAAGCAATACAATGAAGTTGGAGGAAAACTAGTTCAGATTTTGAACGAACTTCTCTTTCAGTTCTGGAATGATAATAATGAAGATTATCTGCTTAGAACATTACTTACATTAACAACCCTGGATAGAGTGGCGGAAACTGAAATGCTTCTTAGAAAACAAGCTGTAGCTCCTTTACTTCAGGATATTATAAATGAACCTGCATTACAAAGAAACAAAGAGGGCTTGCAGGGTGTCTATAAAAGTATACTGTCCCTATTAGACACAAAACTGAAACTGCTTCATGCAGTCACACAACATTCCAAGTTGACATTTCTAACAAGTAAATATAAGTTTTTAGTGAACTGCTTTTGGTGTGAGGTGGAGAACCGCCTAGAAGTTAATTTAGCTTCAATATTTGCTCCTGGTAATCCGCAGCTATTTTATAGGAGGTACAGTGAGAGTATGCATTTTGTCAGAAAATTAGAGGAATACTGTTCAGCAAAGGAAATGGTTAAACTATTACATGAAACACCAGAATATAAGAGCTTTCTAAGGAGATGGAACTTGCCTGTATATTTTCAAATTAGGTTCCAAGAAATTGCAGGTAAATGATTATATAAATTCCATTTACCAAGTTGTAAACAATAATTAATTCTTATCTTATCATGTTTTTTATAAATGAACCCTTAAAAGCATAATATTACAACTACGGCAGACCTTGGAACAAGTTGGATAACTAAGTAAGAATTGGATAATGTTTACAATGTAGTGTTTGTGTTTAAGATTTTACGAATAATTTTCTCTACAGGTGGGTTTGAATCATCGCTCAAATCCAACACTACATTGCAAAGTAATGATGATTTCATTTTACTGGAAACATATAAATGTTGGAAGGCTCTACAGGACTGCTGGTCTGATGGCATTTATATTGAGGCTTTAGTTCACAAGTTCTGGAAGTTGTCATTACAACTAATCTCTAGATATGCTACATGGATTACAAGTATTTGTTCACAGGTAGGTACCAAGAACAACATATAATTTGTATGTAATGAAATATAATTAATTTCATAAAATATACTACTAACATAATTATTAATAAACTTCTTACTTTATTTGTATCCAGAAATCTGCTCCAAAAATGGAAACCACTGGTATTAATCAGAAACTAGTTGACAACAGTATAAACCTGTATATTGACAGTCGAACACTGCTTCAGAAATTGCCAAAGTTTATAGAATTTGTTGAAGATAAAGTTCATAACAATAAGTATAAAGAAATAATAAGACTAAGTTTAAAACCCACTGAGGAACTTTTACAAGGGACAAATACTAAAATATGTGAATGCATTGTTAATGAGCTATATGAATATTTTAACATACAGCTGAAACAAGTAAGCGACATACCAAGATTGTACAGAAAAACAAACAGGAGCATACCCACTAAACCCTGCACCTACATTGATGTGATTGCTAAGACAATGAAAGAGTTCAATGAGGATGCTTCAAAGAGAGTGGATCACACTTTTTTAGTAGAACTTTATAATTCATTATTTAATGTTATGACTGTATTGTAAGTATTGTATTTTTATTCCTAGTATGTACTCAGTACCGGATTAACCATAGTAGCAAGTGTAGCTATTGCTACGGGCCCCACACAAAAGGGGGCCCCACATATTTAAACCCACTCATCTTTGCCTGAGCGTAATTTTTTGAGTGGAACTTATTAAGATGCAAAAAAAGATGTGGTATATTGAATTTACTTGATAAAACATGAAACGTTACAATTTTTTTTACTAAGACAATCCACATCTGGTAACCGAGTATTTCCTTGGCGTAAATAAAACACCGAATTTCATATGGTAAACGTACTAGTTCTACAAACATTTGCTTGTATCATTGAATATTGAATTGTTTTTTTACCACTTTATACTTCAGCAAACCTACCATATCAAATCAAGGGCTCTTTCAAAGAATTTGCTACGGGCCCCGCGCTTGCTTAATCCGGCACTGTATGTACTGTGTGCCTATCTATCTATATATCTAGGTACTATTATTGACCTTAACATCTTTTGTTTCTTCTTCCAGGTATTATAAATATGTTGAAGATGTATTGGTCTCTGTTCATAGAACTGAAGAGTCATTAAGGAGATTGAAACAAATTCGAGATATGGGCACTCAACAAACCAGTGACAGCACAGGCATCACTGACGGTGACAAGATTAGACTACAACTGAATGTGGATGTTGTCTCGTACACCAACCTAGCACAGAGCCTCCTCGTCAATGTAAATAGTGTGCAAAAACTAACAGAGTTATCAACAATGGTTACAGAAGCTGTAAAAAATATAGATATTAAATGATATGCACAGTTGTATACCCTGGCTTTTGAATTATAATCCTCTAGGTTTCATTTAATAAAAAACCAGCATTATAACATAAACATGTATTTGATCAGCTGAATAAAAATTGTATGATTTGAAAAAATAGAAACCATTCACTTATCACTTAACAAAATTAACAATATAAAATCTTACTAATACTATTTGTGTGGGACAAAATATTTCAAGATTGAGTTGGGTTTTGCTTTGTTCATGATTCTGGGACTACTTCTGGGTACCACCTCAGAGCTGGAGGGATTTTTCCACATAGCCTTGAGCTCTTGCTGCATCTCATCTGGTAGAGCATTAAAAACTTCCTTATCTACATAACTGGGGCAGTCGTCACAATTGCCTCCCTCTGCAATGTCTTTCATAGTATCCGAAGTATCTGACAGATTATCTTTAGCCGGACTCGCTCGAGGTGTGAGAGATCTATCCCTTGAATTTAATCTTAGCTCTGAAACCTTTTCCAATTCTTTTGAATTCAGTCTGAGTTCGCCTACTTTCAATTTACTAGGTGATGCTACTTCTTCCTTTGACAAACATCTTCTCTTAGCTATCCATGTTGCTTTTTTAGGCTTCTTAGGTGATGGCTCTACCTCACCATCAGACAGATCAGTAGTTGTGCTACTGCTCGGCGACGCAGCAGAGTAATCCATCGAGGAGGCTGAGGTGTCACAATCATTCTGAATGTTCAGAACAGACTGCACAGATATATCATTCATTAAGTAGTTTACAATTGAACTTCTCCCAGTCATGCGCTCCTGAAACTTTGTAAACGCAAGTCCCACTAAAGTTAAATGGAATGGTTTAGATAAATTAATGAGTTTGTTAAATAATCTCATTATAATGGTCATCAATTTTTGTTTTCCTGCCTCTGTGACTGTCAGTGTTCCATTATTGATAGTGAAAATTGAAGGAGACACTTGACACTGCCTGGACTCTCTGTGGCTACTCAACCTTTTCACATCCTTCTTCCTTAGGGTTACTCTGAGCGAAACAGGTATCCGACCGTCTTCTCTAACTAATATAAGCAATCTTTGCAACAGAGCACCTAATTTCTCTTCAACTTCACTCTTCACACTGACAGTCTTAAAGCTATCTTCTAAGCCTATGCTCTGTGGCCTTCCCGTTTGCTTAACTGGAGTATTATCTTCACCTATACTTAAATTTTTCAGTCTTACAGCCATGTCTCCACTGAAATGCTTTTTTAGTACATCCAAAGGGACTGTTTGTAAATCACTTACAGTAACAATTTTGTTAGAAATAAGAGTTTCAGTAGTTTTTGATCCAATACTGGGTATAGAGCGAACACTTTGCAATGTAGACATAAAACTGGCCCCTTGTTCTGGAAAAATAGTGGTTTGGTCGTTGGGTTTGTTGAGAGGACAGACTAGCTTAGCCAAGAGTTTATTATGTGCTATACCAGCACATGTTGTGAAGCCTAATTCGTCATAGATTTTGTTCCTCATTTCACTAGCTATTTGTGATGCTACTTTCAACCTTGTGTGACAGCCACAGATGCACTCTGAGCTTGGTACACCATACACCTTACCAGAAACTGTGATGGCTGTTATATTTTCAGTTTTTAATTTATCTTGTACTAAGTTTGTGACATCAATAAAGTTTTCATCCATACCTAACTTTTCGACTGGGCACTTCCAACTTTGAAGAATGGTGAAAATTTTGTTTGAGGCTGCTCTGTAATCGTGCAAATCTTCGCCGTTAACTAATTTTAAATTTGGGCATACTTTCAACGCGTCCGTCACGAGCATGCATTTCCGTATGCCGTACTTTCTAGCCTCATAATTACTGGTCACGACGATGTTTTTCTGTTGGATTCCAAGTGGAAGGGATTGAAGTTCTGGTTTCCGCACCATCTCTACTTGAGCGTAAAAACAATCAACGTCAATGTGTATAATGCTCTTAGAGTGGTCGCTTAAGTCTTCAGCTAAAATTGAGCTGCTTGATTCCATGTTCCTGTGGATTATTCATACAGTTTCATCACAATTTACTTTGTTCTGAATAAGTTTTACCTGTTGCGATACAATATTGTATTATAAGTCTGACTCTTACCTGTCGTCCATATTGTACCATATAATTGTAGAAAAAGTTAAATAGTAAATAAGTACGAAATATATCTCAGTAATTAGTGTTTTTATTTCATAAATTCCAAAATATTGATATTTTAGGTCGGACAATCACGACACATCAACAGAAACAGTGTTGCCAATTAAATTAATAGAATCAATTTTTTTACAGATTAAAATTCTTTGCATCTTCAAAGAGTCTGACTCATTAGAGATCTGCTGTAGGTCTCATTCGATCATTCAGTCTGATTTCTCAAGTTGTAAAATTAGTAGGTATAGATTCGTGGTAAAAATTCAATAATCATAATTAATAACACAAATAATAACGTTGTGTACGTGATGGTTTAGGTTATACCACAGACGTATAAAGAGAAGCAGACCTAACATAATCTTCACAACTACATCTAAAAGAATAAATAATATCTTCGCTTGTTTCTCTCCAAACAAAAATATAATACTCTATCTCTTTTTTTTCTGTTGTTGCAACACTTACGCACTCATAGAAAAAATAGGTCTTGAGGCAAACCGCCATCTTGCTAAGCACATCTTAGCATGATGGCGGTGCAATATGTCAAATGATGTCAAAAACAAGATCTTATCCTGCGAGTTGTTTATTATTTTATTTTTGCATTAAAATCAAGTCTTAAGATCCAAGAATACTAAAATAAAATGGTTAAGTGTAGTGCACCTCTGTGCAGCAATTCTTCATAAAGGAAAACACCTGAAATTAATTGTTATCGGTAAGTTTTCATGTGCCATAGTCTCGTAATTTGTTTACATGGTTACTGTGAGATTAATAATAATCGTTCGGCATTTTAGAAGCAGTCCCTATTTATTATATGTCCAAAACTCGTAAATAGTTATAGTAATTTTGGTTCTAGTAGATCCCTGTTGCAATATTTATCAATAATTTAATACTCTGATCTCGTTTGATGTTTCATATACTTGTGCAATTTTACAGGGCCGTATTCAGGCTCAAGGTTTGTTTAGTAGGTATATTTTGAAGGTTGATTAGATAAAAGTAGGTACGGACAAATTATAAAAATGAAATCATTTTTCAGGTTCCCAAAGGACGAAAACTAAGAAATGCCTGGTTGACTAACATGAATAAAAAAAATTGGCAACCCAAATCATCGAGTGTACTATGTTCTAAGCATTTTAAAGCACATTTAGTGGACAACAAAAAGGACAGGAGAGATTTGATTTACCCATCGAATGGTTTGATTAAAATAATTCAATCGTGTGAAGAAGTTTTGAAAATGATTAAAGGAAAATATATAAGTTATAATAGCATGATAATGTTAAAGCTGATTTATCGAATAATTGTAGTGAGTTTAAGACCAATGATGAACATGATTTCAATCATTTGCAAATAATGATTAAGGTGATTGTTAAATTTTATTTTGATTTAAGAATGAAGCATAATGCAAAGCAAAGCAATCTATCGGAATGAAATTATTAAGAATAAATAAATAAATATTCACACATACACACACGGTCGTCTGTTCCTAAAGTAGGCAACTTAATGCCTGTGTTATAGGTAACAACCGACTGATATATACATATTTACATATATACAATATAGATATATATAATTTTTTTTTATTAAATATATAGTATAGTATACGTATATACATAATACATACTTACATAAATACACCCAGACTCAGGGCGGGAATCGAACCCGCAACCCCGGAGTTCTCATTTTACATAGGTAAGGTAGGTCGAATGAAATAGTTAGTTAGTTAAACTAGTAAAAAGTTAGTTTGATAAATAGTTTACAAACTAGCGTTTCACTAGTTTAACTACCTACCTATTTCATTCGAGTGAAGTGTCACGTCATAACATAGAGCACGAAGCGAATCATAAATCAGCAGGCCTATTCTGTATCTCAGTGGTAACGAAAACGTTAGAACCTATGAAAATGTGCCCATCAAATAATTATCAAACCATCATTTTACATTGTGTAACATCTGATGATGATGAACTGCATCCCAGTTGGAAATTAAGGTTACAGAATGTAAAATAAGGGTTTAACAATTTGATGCCACTTTACCGTAGTTTTCAAATTAATTTCATCACAGATTAATGATTAGTATCTATATCTATACTAATAAATAAAATTGAAGTGTCTGTCTGTAATATCGAAATAACTACCTCATATTAAGTTCATATGGTTATTTGAACTGTACCATAACCGAATCACACATTTTTAAAATTTTTGTCTGTCTGTCTGTCTGTCTGTCTGTCTGTCTGTCTGTCTGTTTGAACGGGGTAATCTTCGGAACGGCTGAATCGATTTTGACGGGACTTTCACTTACAAATAGAGAATTAACCAGGGAGTAACATAGGCTACTTTTTTAACCGACTTTCATAAAGGAGGAGTTGTGTTTTTCTACCTATGTACACCGATATCTCCGAGATTTCTGAACCGATTTGCGTAATTTTTTTTTTAATCGATAGAGAAACATTGCGACACTGTCCTATAAAACGCTTGGATTCCAACTCCTCAATCCTGATGCTGTAGAGGACCTGATCACCAAAACTAATGGGATTTAAAAACTATCGGTTATTTAAATTGATATTGGGAGTACCAATTAAAGACTTTATCGTTGAATGAACTCGAGTAGGTACATGTCCAACTCCTCAACCCTGATGCTGTAAGGAATTACATTCCGAAATCGTGGGGATCCCCTGGGATCTTTCCGTTTTGGGGACTTACTTACTTACTTTACTACAGATAAAACTACTTATTGTTCTGGAAAATCAGAAGTTCCCACGTTTTTTAAAAACCTATATCCACACGGGCGAAGCCGTGGGCATCATCTAGTCTACAATAAATTTCATATCACAGATACTTCATAATTATAGGCCTGCAGGTCAGTCACTACGCTACGCTTTACTATCTATACTAATCTGGCAATAGTGTTATTTGACTATACTTTCAAGGGCCTAGTGACTCGAATAATAATCTCAATGTTCGCGCGATTATAGATACAAAATCAACCGCGCGATGACCGCGTAATCGCTTTCTAATACGGCGACGACGCCTAAGTCTGATTCCGCGTTACGAGTTCAGTCCCTCACCCTCGCTTGCATGAGTTCGGCCCTGTTTACTGTCAATGTGTGTGTGAAATTTGTATGTAGGCGTAATTGGCACGCCAATTTTTTTGTTATGTTAGGTCTGCTTCTCTTTATACGTCTGTGGGTTATACCGTATTCACGTGAACGTAGGTATCTCTAGAGATAATAATGAGGTATCTTTACTCTATAGAATTTATGCCTCACCATAAATATTGAAAAGCTTTTGACATTTAAACGTCAAATTGACAATTATTGTCAAGTGTCAACACTGTCAACTGTCATTTTTCATACGAAAGTGGGTGTTCAACACAGTAGCAAAAGCAATATTACATACAAAAAGTAAATAATTTTAAGAAAAATTAGAGCTATGAACTCATGAAACTAAATCATGGAGGGACTGCCGTCTGGTGACATTCAGGCCAAGTATCAAAAATTAGCGGCCGAGTATTCAAAAGTAAATTGTTTACGTTATTTATAAAACATTACTCCTACTCGTCGACAATCGTTGTTTAATTCATTGTTTCCGTTCACAGTTGAGGGTTCACGTGAAAGTTTTGAAGAAAGGAGTACTAGACGAACAGGCCAAATCGAATGAACTACGAGAAACTTTGAAGGAGAAGGATAAAACGTTACGGAAGGGTGAACTCGAAATTGATTCGCTAACGTTTAGAAATCAGCAACTGACACGCCGAGTCTCCGTCCTTCAAGATGAACTTGATAGTCTGCAGGTGTTTGTTTGATTTGCTAAAAATATCAGTAATACATGCACAATGTGGCCGATTCTGTTGTACACAATCTCTAAATCTAAACTAAAATGACAGGTCTAAATATATTCCTGTCTCTTTCACAATCCTCCCTGCTGAAGGGGATAGCACTATTTTTAAACCTGTCAATTTAGTTTAGGTTTAGAGATTGTGTACAACAGAATTAGCCACATTATCATTGCATGCTCATTTACACAATTTTCATAAACTCTTTGTTCAGATTATCACAGAAGCAATTTGAAGTTGTTGGAGGTAATTTTTATAATTCTAAGCTAAAATTATAAAAATTGCCAAAAAAATAAACATGCAACGGGCATTATCTTATTTTCAATTCTTTGTTCGTCTCTTAATCATTATCTTTTTATTATAAGTTATCAACAATGTTATCTTACTTCACTTAAATGTTGCTTAACTACATTTGCATGCAGATTTTCCTCCTCTAAACAAAATTTTGGTTTTAGAATAAGTCAAACAAAAAGTCGAAAAGTAAAGAAGAAAAAGCTGCTACAACAAGTAATTCACAACCATTAGATGCGGGTCTTCTGCAAGAAGAACTGCAAAAGAAAATTCTTGAAAATGCCCAGTACGCCTCACAGGTAACACTTTCTCATAGCTATAGCTAGATATGTTCCTGACTGTCTATTTAGAGCTGAATAAAAATAAAAATTGCTGCTTGGAGTTGCATGATTGTTGACCATAGGTACCACTTTCAGATTTTCTCTAAAAGTTACTGTCTTACTAATATAAAACACTCAGTGCCAGATTAAGCAAGCGTGGGGCACGTAGCAAATTCTTTCAAAGAACCCTTGATTTTCTGTGGGTTTTTTGTAGAACTTGTATGTTTAGCCCATTGAAATGTTACATGAGCTTTGCATTTTAAAACGCTGTAACAGCGTTTTAAATGAATGAAATTAAAGAAATTACAGGGAAAAATTTTCCTCAAAAGATCATCTACAAGATTGGTCTGAAGATTTTTTTTGTAAAATGTATAAAAAAAAGAGTTGTAGAGCAAAAAAGATTTTATAAAAATTTTCTCACTTTTTTGCTTATAACTTCTTTAATTTTTATTTTAGGGCATATTTGTAGGAAAAGCAATTTGCTACAAATTATGTCTTTACAAATTTTTTGTAAGACGCATAGTTTCCGAGATATCACGAAAAAAGTGTTTTCACCCCTTTTTCCAAGATGGCGGCCAGGGGACAAGGGTGGCGACCCCACAAATTTGAGGTTAAGCTTCTATTGAGTCCCAAAAATAAAATTGCGTCCTCTAAAAAATGCAATATTCGGTTCTTAAATTGTAACATTTCAATGGACTAGTTTACCGTATGAAATAGGGTATTTGACTAATTTTTGGAAATTGTTTTAAATTATTCTTTATTACTTATTAAAACACACTACATTGATATTTTTCGCAATATCTACAGTATTAAGAATTAAATCAATGATAAAGTTTAAGTTTTGAAAACCACGCCAAAAACGACATTTCTGATCACATGATACGCGTGACGTCACAAATCGCTATGCAAGTCACTTCTCTCGCTCGCTCGTTTTCGGAACTCGGTGCGTGCGACAGAGACGCTACGCAAGGCGACTGCTACATCGTAATGTTCTAAATTGTTATACCTACTCATTTTAATATCAATCTTATTCTTTCAAGTGTAAAGTTTAGTTTCGGTTGACTTGATAAACTTCAATTATATCAACCAAGTTACGTGCTATCAAGTGACATCACAAACAATCCCAGAGCGTTCACGTTCCTGATAAAATTTCAAAAATTATTATGTTTTATTTCGTGCAAAATATCGCGTAAAATTACATAGTTTAGTTTGATTGAGTGAAATATGTCTTTTTTAGGCTATTATCTGATAAGATGACCACAATCAATAGTATATTTTGAATGTTGTCAAATACCCTATTCTGTTATTTACGCCAAGTAAATAGTCTGTTACCGGTTGTCTGACGTGGTTTGTCTTAGTAACAAAGATTGTAACGTTTCACGTTTTTGTGTCATCAAGTAAATTCAATATACCACATCTTTTTTGCATCTTAATAAGTTCCACTCAAAAAATTACGCTCAGGCAAAGATGAGTGGGTTTAAATATGTGGGGCCCCCTTTCGCGCGGGGCCCGTAGCAATTGCTACTCTTGCTACTATGGTTAATCCGGTACTGAAAACACTGAAATATTGTATAAGGTATATACATATTACAGTCATACAGTGTGTTTAGGCCATGAATTAGCAATGTGTAAAAATTTGTTCAGACCAAGAGATTTTAAATTTGCAATGATGATGGTTCTCTTTGCACAGCTTTCAGATAAAACATTTGAAGTATCCCAGCTTCAAGCAACAATAGCTGACTACCAGAGGCATATTAATGAAAGTGAGAGCAAATACAAATGTGATATTGCTAAATTAAAAAATAAGAATCAGGAGCTCCAGTTTGCATTAGAAGATGTGCAAAAAGATAGGGTGGGAGTGACGCCAAAGGCCCAGACGAGTAGTCAAGCTGCAAGCTGTAATGGTGACTTCCTTTCTGAAGCTGGGAGCCTGGTAAGAATTTATTTTAATTCTCTATTATTCTAGAGTGGAGCAGTATGGACAGAAAATAATTTTTATAAGAGGCAGATATTTTGAAATCGCAGACAGATACTTCAATTTTATTTATTTGTAGATAGATAAATATATCTTTTGTTTTTAGGTTGGAAGTGAGGATGCCCTCAGTTCTGTAGATGATTTAAATGTCCAAGAACAACTTAGTACAAGAACACACAACTTAGAACAGGTAGGAAAGTGTTATTGTTTGCCATATATTTTTTTAAAGATAATAAATAATTTTCGTACTGTGATATGATCATCTAATTTTAAATTAAAAATAAAGCACTATTACTTTAGTAACTCAAATATATAAAAAAAACTTGAAAGGTGTCAAGGGACACCAGGATGGAACGAAGTTTCACACTGTTCAATGCGAAATAGAAAGACGAAACGAAAATATAAGAGTGAGAGAGACAGCCAGAGAAACGCGCACGCCGCACGGCTTACAACTATAGGAAAAAGTGTCGTTACAACTTTTTCTCTTAATTTTTTCCGTCTAGCCCCCTTTTGCAATGCGCGATAAGGAACTCCGTTCCAAAAATATCGTCAATCTCATATTCGATTCTCATAGTCGATTCAATAAGGTCTCTATTACTACATAGAGATGTAGTATTTAAAAAAAAAAGATCATCAGGAAGATATTTCATAAATCCCATATCTTTGGAACCCTACGTGTGTAAAGAGAAATATGTATAAAGAAATCTCGTATTCAAGTGCAAGTTCCACATTACATTACAAGTATGACAAAGCTGTTAATTGAAACACATAATAATTATTAATTAATAAACAATAGGTTAATTTATGTCTGGCTTTGGTGTTTCAGGAAAATCAAAAACTACGTATGGAGTATGAATTGTTACAAATGGAGAACGAAAGTCTAAAATTAGAAATAGGTAAATACGTGTCCGCGTCGCAACGGAGGAGAGGGGAAACGCATGACTCTGGAGACTTTAATTGTTTCAGTGAAACTTCTGTAGGTGAGTGTTATGGCTAAAATGTTTATTTTGTAATTTGTATATCAGATACGCAACATCTTTTCAAAAATGACTGGTGACCATCATATTATGATCTTTTTCCGACGACCATCCAAAGTATTTTTGACTATCATGGTTATAATTATACTGATCTATTCTAACATTTTATCGTTTTATAGCTCATCAAGATCAATTTGACGTTGAAAAAAATATTGACATCTACTCTTGATTCTTATAAAATGTTGTTAAGTAAATATTTGACACTTGATGAGGTTTTGTATAGTATTGCTTAAAGTGGTTATCTTATTAGTTATCCTAACTTTATGGTAAAAGACTATTACGTACATAGTGTCAAATTGACAACATCCTTTGTTTGAAGTTGGTTAAACTTGGAGTCTGTTATCCTACTGTGTATAAAAATGTATTATACAATTGAAGATGATAAAAAAGCGTGGATTTGACTCGTTCCAGCAATGCGCGAATCGGCAATTAAATCATGTTACATAAAATTGTTATTTTAACAAAGAGCAACCCGCCAAAAATCTTGCTGGTTCTCGGTAGAAACAGCATTCTGAACCAGTGGTAGATTCAATTGATGATTCAAAAGTACTTGTAAAAATTTATTTGAATAAAAAACTTTGCTATTCTATTCTATTCTATTTTATTATATTCTGTGTATCTGAGCAGACGCGGAGGGCAGGGTGACGGGGTTGCTGGGCAGCTTGGAGACGCCGTTCCTCGTCAGCCACGAGCTGCGGCAGCGCGAGGAGCGCGTGCAGGCCTACTTCCGCGCCAAGCTGACCCAGCTCAGCGCTGAGCGGGACACTCTCGAGAGCAAGACTGAGCATTATCTTAAAGAGGTGGTCATTGAGCATTGCTACACTTGAGTTACATTTCTTGATGATGATGATGAGAATGTGCCTAAACAGTAACAATAATATTAATTTAGTGTATGATTACAATAATACAAATGTCAAAAAAACAGCCACTTGACTTCTGTAAAATATGTTTCAGTATACAGCTGTAAAAATAGCAAAATTTATGTGGCATAAAAATAGCAATATATATTTTTCTGTGAGATCAAAATATTTTTTCCGAATGAAATATATTTTAATGCAAGCTGTCTCTGTGCTAAATTTCTATCTAGATTGGTTTAGCAGTTGATCAGGCATAACGGAAAACGAATGTGTAATATTAATACAGATTATAAATACTTTTTTTTTTTTTGAAACAGTGCGAAATGCTTCGGCAACGTTTCGAAGTGATGGAACAGGAGAAGGAGAGCGACGCTCACACGATACAAGAGAAGCACAACACCATCAGCAGATTGGTAAACATTGCTACATTTTTTTGAAGTGAAACTTCTTTAGTACCATAAACCATTGTGCATGTGAAAATTCAATGAAACGAAAAAGTTAATAAATAAAATAAATAAATATACACACATACACACACGGTCTGTATTATAGGTCCTGTGTTATAGGTAACAACCGACTGATATACATATTTACATATATTACACATATAAATATTTAATAAATGTATAAATACATAATACATACTTATATACTTACATAAATACACCCAGACTCGGGACGGGAATCGAACCCGCGACCCGGGAGAGGTAGGCAGGATCACTGCCAACCGCGCCAACGGGCCAGTCAAAAAAAAGTGACACCATTTTAACCTGCAAAGTCAAAGCCAAAGTTAAGGTTAAGGTTACTTTTCTGAAATTTCATTTCTGCCGTGTGTGAATGTCTGTGCAATTGTTTTATTTTTATTTTTTAGGAATATTAATGAATTTATTGATTTATTTCATCCATAATCCATATGTATGAGTATCATGGCAGTATTTTACTAGGAGTCTAGTGGCGGCGGAAAAGTCTCGCTACCAACATAATTTACACAGCTAGGGTTCCTCACCTGATGTCCGCTTGGTTACGTAATCAATTTAGAGGCGATGGAATCTAGGGGAAACTACAATATTGATCTATGAATCTACACACATAAAATTGCAAACAAGTCGAATTATGGTCACCAATTTAGGTCGCCTATTCGTATGGCACGAATATACAAACTGAATTGGAACACGGCCGATAGAAAAACGTGTGTAAAAAACGGACGGCATCGGACGATGTAGGTTCTAGCAGTGTACGCATAATCTTTTTTTTGACATACGTTTCGATCCGCCGAGTGCGTCCGACGACGCCCGAGCATACTTCGCCCGATGAACAGTGGCGTAACTATAGGGTGGCATTTCGGCAAAATGCCACGGGCCCCCAGCCCCCGACTCGAAAATATAAACTTTAACGTTGGCCGAGCTTCTTTAAATATTGGGCAGGAGAGGCCCCATCCGATTAAGCCACGGGACTCAAACAGTATAGTTACGCCACTGCCGATGAAGGACTATTAGGTAGAAGTTCCCCCTTGCATCGCTGCTGGTGTGCAGGAGGAGGAGTTGCAGTCCACGTGCCGCAACTACGAGCAGCAGCTGGGCGTGCTGACGGAGCACGTGGCGGCGCTCAACGAGACCATCGCGCGCCAGCACGACCAGCTCGCGCTGCTCAAGCACCAGCGCGACACCAAGCGGAAGTAGCACATCCCCATACGGGTAAACGCCTATTCACACATATCAGTTAAATCACTGCGGCGATAGTCTGGTTAAGACTTTACGGCCTCCCTTTCGGGGGAACTGAGTAGGCACTCATAGGAGTAGGAGATTTCTTACTTATTCGGTCGTGATAAAGTTAACTACGATTTGTTTGAAACAGCACCATCTAGTGACAACATTGAGTAACTGAAACAAGGAGGCTAGGCCTCGAGGCCCGTACACGAGAAGAAACCACAACAAAACAACGTAGTTAACTTTATCACGACCGAACAAGCAAAAAATCTCCCACTAGGCATTCTGAGTTCGATCCCTGGCTAGTAGCACCTCTAACTTTTCAGAGTTATATGCGTTTTTTGCAATTAAATATCACCGCTTTGACGGCGAAGGAAAATATCGTGAGCAAACCCGCATGCCTGAGAGTTCTCCATAATGTTCTTTAAGGTGTGAAATCTACCAATCCGCACTCGGCCAGCGCTGTGAACTACGGTCTAAACCTTTCTCATTCTGAGAGACACTAAAATTGATGGCAAGAACCCATTGATTCCATTCCTAATATAACACCTGTTACCATTTCTATTTAATTTCCATAATTATTAATAAATATACTAACTCACGTTTCATTTCATTTCATTTCAGTAGTTTAGAAGTCTATAATGCCTGGTAAATATAAAACTGTTTCAATTGCAGGCCTCCATCATACTGGCGCCGACGAGTATCACCACAACAATACAATTGACTTGACATCACTTGACCATCATAATACATATAACTTTATAAAATATATAGCACTATTTATATTTCTATTCTCATATTTTTGTTTTCCAATAACTTTAATTCCAGCTATTAATTAACATAATATACTGGATATTATTTTAAATATTCCCAGAAACACTGTATCATTACACGCTTTATATTAGCTTCAGTATGTTTGTAACCGACTCCTTTGGGCGCGATTTTGACCCACTTTAAACGGTCAGATTTCATTCAAACTTTGTTTTTAAATAACTCCGATCTTATTGCAAACGATTTAGTCACAATATTCTTTGAAAAAGTAAGTTGAAGCGTGGGTGGCAACATGTTGCCAATCAAGAGAAAAAGTTGGCTATTCCAAGAAATTATTTAACCAAAAGTTAGATATTCATACGAATTGTTTTCGTATTCTTTTGAGAATAAATAAATAAATATAATTAATTAAAATGTCCAATAGGTTAATAAGAATTGTAAAAAGTAACTTTCTGGAACACAATACTATGTGTAAAAATATATAACAAAATTTATTGTAAGAAACGGTAGGCAATAACATGTTTTATACCTTATTAAAATACAAAGTATTTGCAGTTAAAATAATTTTATTGATCTCTGAATGAGATTAAGTTTGCAACTGTGCGGGTTGCTTTTAGTGAAAAATATGTATACATATATTTATTATTCTTCAGATACATAGATAGAATGTAAAGTTTTCTGATTTTCTTGGTCGTCACATAACGGTCGCTATGTGAGGACAATGTTATAGAGTAATAAGACACCGACGTTTTTAAGGCAAAAAGCAATTTTGTATGAAATAACCAATTTACCATTTCAGTGCCGTCATTGGACACAAATAGCGACCGCTATGTGACCTTGCGGCTGTTTTAGGATATAGCTTAGGGGTGCCTGTCTGCTGGAACGGAGCGGAGCCAACCAATTACATTATATATTAATAGGACGACGTGATAAAATAGGGTATTTGACAACATTGAAAATATACTATTGATTGTGGTCATCTTATCAGATAATAACCTAAAAAAGACATATTTCACTCAATCAAACTAAATTATGTAATTTTACGCGATATTTTGCACGAAATATAACATAATAATTTTTGAAATTTTATCAGTAACGTAAACGCTCTGAGATTGGTTGTGACGTCACTATCTTAGTACACTTGACTTGGTTGTTATAATTGAAGTTTATCAAGTCAACCGAAACTAAACTTTAATTTTGAAAGAATAAGATTGATATTAAAATGAGTAGGTATAACAATTTACAACATTACGATACTAGCAGTCGCCTTGCGTAACGTCTCTGTCGCACGCACCGAGTTCTGATAAGGAGCGAGCGAGAGAAGTGACTTGCATACCGATTTGTGACGTCACGCGTATCATGTGATCAGAAATGTCGTTTTTGGCGCGGTTTTCAAAACTTAAACTTTATCATTGATTTAATTCTTAATACTGTAGATATTACGAAAAATATCAATGTAGTGTGTTTTAGTAAGTAATAAAGAATAATTTAAAACAATTTCCAAAAATTAGTCAAATAGCCTATTGTCGCTTCATCCATCACTAATTTCATAGTTCTTGTTCTTGTCTAAGCACGCCGCCGCTCCGCTCTATTTTTGCGGATAGGCACCCTAACCTTCTACATATATTTTAGTCAGTCATTTAGTTTTCCATAAAATGTTATTTATCTTTCTCAGCATTCCTTTTATTATGTGCAAGGCCTAATAGAAGTAATTTTTTGTATTCATCGGCTAGTGATTTTATTACTTCTAGAGTAGGGAATTGAGAGATCTAATATAAGTCTTGAGAGAATATATTGTCTGTTCTAATAATATGGAGTATGATTTTGTAGCCATATTGGCTATTCGGATAAAAATTGTCCGTTTCCAGATCACACTAAAATGCCCAAACTATTTTATTATTTAAATCTTAAAACAGAATTATATTATGAACTAGCTAATGCCCGCAACTTCGTCAGCGCATCGAGTTTTGTAAAGAGGAAATCTCTTTAAAAAATCAGGTTTCCCGTGACCATAGATATTTTTCGGGATAAAGATGCTCGGCGTCGAGAAGCAAGTTATCGCTGTGCCTTTTGATCTTTCTCAAGATCGCCTCGGCAGTTAGACCGTGGAAAAGAAACAGACGGACATACCAACGTACTTTCGCATTTATATTATTAGTATGGACATCATCCATACTAATAATATAAATGCGAAAGTACGTTGGTATGTCCGTCTGTTGATGAGCGAAATAGGTCAGACTTGTAGGTTTTGGTTTAATGATTTTATTAAGTGCCTTTAATTTGAAGGTAGCTTGATTTTTGCGAACTAAGTCTGACCTTGAAACTGAATGATAATGCGTCACGTCAGCAGCATTGGGCGTGTTAAAAAAATGACGTCGCATCTTGAATATAAAGACGGGCAATAATCGTAGGCTCACAGTAAAATTACCTAAATAACCTAGATATCAAGAACCTACTTTCTGTGAAGTTTTAGATAGGCAATAATTTAAAGAAGCTATAGTGTTATATATAAAACATACCTACCTAATATTCTAGAATGACAAAAGTATGTGCACTAAAAAATAGGTAGGTACGTAGCATAAGATATAATAATATATTATTCAAATCTTGTTATTATTTATATATATAAAAAAAACAATTTGGAATACAATTATAACTGTATATTTATAAATATTAATAAATAGTTTTGAATATCGTTGCCTTTTTCATTTATTCGCTTAGATACCTTTTTCTTTGTAAATAATTAATTTAGTTGATACCTAGGTACCACGGAAATAATATACTCGTATCTATATATTATATCCTCTGCTAGATGGGCTGGAAAGGCTTCACAGAAATAATTTAATAAATAAAACACGAGAAATATATGCACAACTTTGTATTATAACGATAATTCATAAGCACCTTACAATATGTCATCTGTTAATATTTTTGTTTTCAACAGTTACATTTATTATCGTTATAAATATTTATACAAAATTTATCAATTTGTTGAACAGTTTACGCAAATTATTACCGCTAACGTGGTCAGTCCATTCGCTCCCCACACAGAGATCTACGCCTACTTAATATTATTGGAAGGACTTGGTCCACATTTGTATAATTTTAGTGTATCATATCTACGTCACGAAGGTCCGACGCGTATCATCAGACACGGTGTTGTGTCCATTCACCAATCGGCGCGCGTCTCCAGCATCAGCGCGAGGTGTCCAGATCCTCTTTTCAACCTTCAAACGCCCCCCCCCCCCCTACACACCACCCACCCTTGGTGACGACGAAAAATAAACCACGAATTATTAACCCCTGATTTTATTGGACTAATGATCTACTAAGAAAGACTAAACGATCATGATACTTTTTTTTAAAATTCAATATAAGTATAATGCGTACAATATTTTTAACGTCTTTATAACCTCAGATAAAACCACACATGGTTTATTTGCTGTGGTTATAACTAGATGATCTTCTCGCACGTTGGGTTAAACCAAGAATTATTTCCCCTGATTTATTAATTTTATTGAACTAATGTGGCTAATTCTGTTGTACACAATCTCTAAATCTAAACTAAAATGACAGGTCTAAATATATTCCTGTCTCTTTCACAATCCTCCCTGCTGAAGGGGATAGCACTATTTTTAAACCTGTCAATTTAGTTTAGGTTTAGAGATTGTGTACAACAGAATTAGCCACAATGATCTACTAAGATAGACTAAACTTAACGATCGTGATACTTAGATGATTGTCTCGCGCGTTGGGGTTTTCGCAACTGAGATATGATACACAAAAATAATGCAAATATGGACACAGCCCAAAGGCTGACACATATTCTGCTAAGTGTTAAATATTCAACAGCACAATGTGCTATTGAATAGTTAACAATTATATAATAACAATTCAGTTGTAAACAATCAGTCTTAAAATAATCCGCAGGGGACATCGTGGAAAAGGTACTCTTAGGGCCTGTTTCACCACCTTCTGATAAGTGTCGGATAGCCTAATCAACACAACTTTTGTCTTTGTCACTTGACATAAAGTAAGAAAGCGACAAAACTTACGTTCAGGCTATCCGACACTTATCAGAAGGTGGTGAAACAGGCCCTTAGACTTGTCAATTTTTTTAGAGGTTGTATGCAACCGAATTAGCAACTATTTGCTACTAAAACTTATCACTTCGCAGAATGTGTATCGGGCCTGTATACGCCATCGAGCCACTGTATGCATCGCTTATTACTTATTAATTTCTTACAAAAATTGCGCAACTCGCTTACCAGAAGCAAAATATACCATTTCATTATACATTTATATAACTTATTAATTTAATATTATTATCTATAATATAATAAAACTGTAACAGATCCAATTCTGTACATTGAAGATATTTTGAAAATTTTTATTAGAGGGCACTCTATAATCGATACTGAAGCCAAAACTGCAATTTTTTTCATTTTTGTCTGTCTGTCTGTCTGTCTGTCTGTATCTTGGCCGCGCATCACGCCGAAACTACTGAATGGATTCGAATGAAACTTGGTACGATTTGAGTTTATACTCCGAGGTAGGACATAGGGTACTTTTTATCCCGAAATTCAGCACGGTTCCCTCGGGAGAGGGGAAGAAAGTTAAAACGTGTATTTAGCTGTAATTCATTAACGCGTCGTTCGATTTTACTCATTTTTTTTTGTTAGAAAGGTAGTACTTTAAGTATTGTCCCGTAAATATTTCAAGGTCATAGGTTTGTTAGTTCAGAAATGACAGACATTTATTGGGTTCAAATAACATGGGACCCGGATCTTTCTACGTACGGCTTATTTTAAACTGGCGTGCGTTTAAATTTATGTTTGTCGGTCTGTCTATTTGTTTCAACTAATCTCAGAAACGGCTGGATCGATTTTAACGGAACTTTCAATGGCAGATAGGTGTTGTTATAAGGAGTAACTTAGGCTACAATTTAGTTTAAGTACATAAAAGAATTATGGGATCCGTTCCGATCCTATTTATAAAACCTATAAACACGCGAACGAAGTCGCGGCTAGTTGATAGATATAATTAATATATGCTTCTCGATACATACAGTCGCTCGATAGATTTTACTATTAGTAAAATAATATGTAAAGATAAAAATGTGGATGCGTTTAAGGGCTTTAACCAATGTGACTACTTTATTAATATTTATTGTGTGTACAAATACATCTTTATATTAAATTCAATTGTCTATACCTGTTAACTATACAGTCCATTCAACAATTTCAGCATTCTATAAAATTAAAATAAAATCAACTTTTCACAATCGACAAAGGAATCTTCTAATACATCGGTGCGTTACAAGCGAAGGAAGATTCTTTATTTTATAACTTAACAGTGAAGAAAATTATTTCTGTAGTAGGGAAGAGAAAGTATATAAAGAGTAGGTATATAATTCCCCAGATAGATAAACGCGAATAATTTTAATAATAGCACAAATAGTAATAAATAACTGATTACAATAATGAGCTGTAATCCAGATGCAAGTTAAGGGCATAAATGTTCAGTTTCCAGTGTTGGATTTACTTTATGGAGTACTAGTGGACCCGGCAGACTTCGTCCTGCCCGGTGACATACCGACATCGGCGCCACCTACTGAGACCCGATAGGTTACCTGTACCTACCCGGTAATTGTGTTTTCAAACCATCCAGGAACCCATTGATTTCATACAACATTTCATACAAATCGGTCCAGTCGTTTAGGAGGAGTTAGGTGACAAACACACGTACAGAATAATTATAACTATAAATACGGGTGAGAGGGTGAGAGAGTTTACCGTATCCACGCGACGGGATGTTTGCCAGTTACGAAACCCGTGAACATTTTGTATGGGAAAATGTTTTTTCTTTTATTTTATGTTTTCGTCTATTTTTTAATGTTTTTAATAGTTATTCTGCTATTCGGGACGGTCCCAAATATAACAAATCAAAAACAATGAAAATCGGTCCAGCCGTTCTCGAGTTATTTAGTGTTTATTTATTTATATATATAGATTGTATCGCCTGTAAGATTTCTTGATGCTAAAATTATGCGTATCACCTTTGGAAATGTCATTATAGAATATCTTCCTTGCCTAAATTAAGAAGGTATAATTTAAAATAAATATAATCACGCACAGTAAATGATTTCAATATATCATAATAACATATTCATCCAAATTAAATGTACATACTAAAGTAATACAATTTCACAAAGCGTTGAATATAAAGTTTTGAAGGTGCTTCGTAAAAAAAAACGAACATAATACTCACATAATCACTTTTGGCACACTACGCATACAACCAAAGTAGAAATAATAATAACAACCCAAATGCACAAACCGTTCCCACAGAGTCAAATTAATTATATGTAGAAGTAACCGCGCATATGTGCGAAGTTTTGATTATTGTGTTAGGTGCCAATTCGGTTATTAACAAACACTTAACTGAGGAATAATGCTGACGCATTCGTTTAAAATATGTTGTACCTTTGACGTGCAGACGTCGAATTCGCTGTCACGTGTGAAACGCGTCAGTATGCCCGAGGCGGGACGGCCGAATACAAGAGTATATCGAGCCTTTACCGCCGTTTTAGCGCAACCGACAAAAACCAAATTTTACAGGAGAAGGTTTTTGTTAATATTTTTAAACAGATGATCATTCTGTCTTATGAAACAGTCTTATCATTTTTGTTTTATTTTCAATCATATATTTAAATGTCTAAAAATCATTAATGTATGTGAAATTTTTATTTACTAGCACACTTCTGTTTAAAAATATTTAAAAAAAAACATCTCCTGTAAAAGGTTTTTGTCGGTTGCGCTAAAACGGCGGTAAAGGCTCGATATAGTTTAGTAAATGGCTGACATCTATATATTGTGACTGACTTTACTCGGACTTAAGGCAGAGTTAGAACAAGACATAAATCTGTCTCGTTTTAACTCTGTCTTGAGCATAGTCAGAGTACGCTTTAAAGATGTCCTACGGATGAGGTCTGTAGAGGGTACTCTGACTCCACGCAGACTCAATACAGAGCTAAAATGGGACAGAGCTAAGAAGGTCAGTTTACTTTTAAGTTTTGTGTGCAACCAGATTAGCACCTTTACAGTTTGTACCACGTGCGCGCGTACATGTGAATCATACTATCTTGACCACTTTTAACATGTCTAAGTTACATTATAAATTAACTATAGCTAACTAAAGCGCCTATACTTTTTATTCCTAGTGTATCCTATCTAGTCTGTCCCTGTTAGTGATAAGTAATTTTGAACTTTTTGTAATCGTAACCATATTTAATTTTGCACGAGTTTGTAGTAAGGTAAATTAACTAATCGACAAACTAACTGTGGTTGGCAAGGTAAGACCAAAATTAAGAACACCAAAAGTTACGTTAAAATATAATTATGTATTCCAATATCAGCCATACAAAACATAACACTAATTATGTATTATTATTTCACTCCGAATTATATATTATGCACTCTAATTAAACCGAGGTTATGACTGCGAGATTAACACTTTTTGAATTTTCGAATTGACGCGCGCTTGCCGTGACGTCACAACTGCGTCTGACGACAGCCGGCCGCCAGTGAAAACATCAAAGAGTATAATAAAATTTGCCCATAATTTTTCCGAAAATTTTAGTGTACTTTTCATTATCTGGAAAAATCAATTTAGATTAAAAAAAATAAAAAGGTTTTTATATGAATTAATTTTTCTTCAATCACTTTGATATCTCTAACTAAAATTGGTGAATGCCAAACCCAATTAATGTAGATCAGATAATTTACGAGACTTTCTATAGTAAAACAAATACATATTTAAGCAACAAAACATGGAATGATAGAACAGTAAATACTAATAAACAAAAATCAATTTAATTTTTCATAATTACTTAGGAAGTTTTTTTTAGATTTTTTTAAATTTATTTTATCGAATCCATTAAACAGTCAATATCAACAACAAAAAAAAAGGAAATTTGGATCGTCTTATTCTTTAGTGGGTTATTTTAAGCACTATCTAACATATTTTATATGCACTTCACTATTATTATTATAGCGTCCATATACCATCTCCATGGGCAAAGCGAGCCATGGAGTGAATTCCCGTTAAAACCGCGTCACAAACACATAATGCTAAAGAACCGTGAAATTTTGAGAATATCTTTTTTCTGTAATGTAAGGCAGCTTTAGATAGAGTAAACTGACTTTTATTTTAACTACGTTATGTACATACATATACAATATACATATATATTGTATAAGTGAGGAAAGCAAGTTGAAACAATGCGCGTCGAATCGTGCATTCGCAAACAAATTACATTACGTAGTAGATATAAAGTTCAGTTTACTTTGTAACATCTTAGAAATAACGTGTCGCTTCTCTTCGACTCTGCAATGTGCCTTGAGCCTAAGGTCTCTAGACTCGTAGTTTGTTCTGTCGTCATCCTGCAGAAATCAGTTCGCGACGACACGACAGAACCATTACGACATTACTTACGAAACAGTGACGAACATAGAATCAAATATAGATTTTGTTCATTAAAACTAGGGCCTAAAAATTGTGTTATTTTTACTGGGCTCGAATTTTTTTCTCAATAAGTATTTCCTTAATTTTTTAACTACACTCATATCTTAAAATCCCGATTATGAATTCAAAAAGTGTGAATAATGACATAATTTTATGTTTACAATAGAAAAGAGAAAAAAAATATGTCAAAGCATTATTTAATTGACAAAATAATGGTTTAATATTTATTCATTTATTGCATTATAGTATACTTTTTATTGATCAAAAGTTTTAAGATATGAGTTTAGATGTGCAGTGTATGAAATTATATATAAACTAAGATTAATAATAACCTCTATTATGCAACAGTTTCATAAACTACTAATAATTGTGATAATCATAAAACATAATACATCAAGAAACTTTCAAATTTTGTTTTAACATAATCCA
Source organism: Melanargia galathea (assembly GCA_920104075.1). Classification (NCBI taxonomy): domain Eukaryota; kingdom Metazoa; phylum Arthropoda; class Insecta; order Lepidoptera; family Nymphalidae; genus Melanargia; species Melanargia galathea. The sequence goes on from OV049875.1 coordinate 11,387,208, forward strand.
ATAGGCCTTATCATGATAAGTTGATACAGAAACTACACACATAATAATTTATTAATTCCATAACAGTGCTCGCTAATTTAGTTGTACACAAATCTTAAACTAAAATGTCTGTTCTAAAAGTAGTGCTTTTCACAAAGTTCTGTGCGGAAAAGGATAGCGCTACTTTTAGACCTGTCACTTTTTTTTAGAATTTGTGTATTACCGAATTATACGCCTACCGTTTATATTTGTTGGTAGTTGTCAAGTCCGGGTAATTTTGGCCATATAAAGAATTAAGGCACGACGGCCTCTGATACGTAAGAGCCTTGTATTGCATCCAGTTTGCTGAGACGCAATGCACTATGCATTATATATTATGCATAGCGAGAGATGCAAAATGAGAATAAGAATTTGACACCGCCATTTTCTATTTCTATCTCGCTCACTCGTCACACACTGAGCGAGACAGAAATAGAAAAACGGGGTCTCTCACTCTCATTTTGAACCAGTATTCGTATCCGACTGTACAAAATCTAAACTAAACTTAAAAAAGTAATACTAATCTTTTCCGCAGTTAACGTTGTGAAAGGGATAGCATTATTTTTAGACGTATTTTAAGTCAGTTTACTTAGTTTGCGTACTTCGGTTCTTATTAGTTTATTAGTGTATATCACGAACGACAAGCCTACTGCATGAATATGATTGTCATCTCGAAGCTAAATAGTGACTTTTGTCACAGATCACTTTTGTATGTAAATAATTGGCTGTCACACGACAAAAAGCCTTCAGCGCGGTCCGAGGCTATCGCAGCGCTCGGACCGTTAACGAGACAACACGGCAGTAAGCGCCACAGTAAACTAGTTCGTAGGGGTGTGTGTTAAGGGTGTGAGTCGCGTGCGCGACGCGAGGCCGCGGTGCCCGGTGAGGCTAGCAGTCGGCGTCGGGCGGGGTGGCGAGGTAGGGGTCCGCCCGCTTGTGCTCGATGAGCGCCTTCACTGTGGACGTGTCCGCGGGGAGCTCCGACTTCTTTCGGAGGAGGGGTTTGCTCGCATTGTAGCTTTGCTTTCGTGCCTGTAACCAAAAATATCGTCGCTATGGGCCTCCTCAGAAAGCTCAGTCACTCAGAGAGCACCGGATAGAGCTATGCTCGGAGTTTCTCTACGTGATCAAATCCGTAGAGCCAGTTATCGACACAGAACTAAAGTGGAATGGGCCACAGTTCGAAGAACCGATAGACGTTGGGGTTCCAAGGTGCTGGAGTGGTGACCTCGCACCGGTAAGCGCAGTGTCGGCGGACCCCTCACTAGGTGGATCGATGACATCCCGAATTGGGATTGACATATGAATTGGGTAGGTACGTACCTCGATGGTTTCGGGGTCCAGCCGCGGCAGCGTCATGTCGGTGTGCGGCGGCTCGGGCGCGGGCTCGGCGAGCCGCGCGACGGACCGGCTCGCGGGGTTGGCGGCCGCGCGCGCCTCCAGCTTCTGCCACAGCTCCTCCCTTTGTAATAATCGTTCACGTTCCCTGAAAACAAATACGTTTTTAAGTAAATAAATTGACATGATTTTGTCACTTTATGACGTCCGAAAATTGGATCTATCTAGTACATTATGGAATACTTTTTGTTTGACAGCCTCGCAAAAACAAGTTACAAGTAAAAAAAAAAAACATTAAACTGTTCTTTTAAAATTACAACCAAGGCCAATGAAACCATCTACTTCATCCTAACCTGAATTTTGTATCAGTTTTATTTTTTACTATAATAATGTGGCTAATTCTGTTGTACACAATCTCTAAACCTAAACTAAAATGACAGGGCCAAATCACTATATTCTTATCTCTTTCACAACGATACCTACGGAAAAGGATAGCACTATTTTTAAACCTGTCAATTTAGTTTAGAGATTGTGGCTAATTCTATTGTACACAATCTCTAAATCTAAACTAAAATGACAGTGCTAAATATATTCCCATCTCTTTCACAATGCTTCCTGCAGAAAAGGATAGCACTATTTTTAAAGTTGTCAATTTAGTTTAAGTTTAGAGATTGTGTACAACAGAATTAGCCACATTGTGTACAACAGAATTAGCCACAATAATATATGTATTATTTTTGCGTCTTATCTACCATATTGGATTTGTCGTGACATCAACCTGACAAACTCAAACCTTTTGTAGTCACGAAAAAATTGCCACCGAAACGCATCCTATGCACGGAGTGTAAGTTTTTAAATTATACACGACGTCAGAATAACGTTAATCTGCCCACGTCAAGTCCCCGACGCGACGTTTGCCCTTCCATAGCCATATCAATAACATACGCGAAAGCTCATTTAATGTCACATAAAAGCCTCTGAATACATTTTCTGTGTGTCATAGCGAATATAGCTGTAAAAGCTCTTATAACTGACCCACTGTACGTATTTTCGATATTTGCGTACTCTAAAAACCTCTATTGATGGCACCGGAACCTAATCTACTATGAAACGTTCTTTCATGACGGATTGAGGACAGTCTGCTGAAGGCACTTTACGTGCTATTCAAATTGTGCTTCCGCTGGAGAGACGAAAAGCATACATATAAAGGGTGTGTCAGACATGTTTTCCAAAACGCGTCCCACGGATTCAGTACCTACATGATTCTAGGTTCCCCTGTGGTGAAATTTTTCGTCGAATTTTCCATGAAATTTCCGATATTTTTTACCTCTTTTTTAACTGAATACAAAAGTAAAAAAACAAGTATAAAATCATTATTACTATCTGTCTCAACGCAAATTATAAATGAAAAAGTAATTATTTCATTATTTTCACTTAAAACGGTAATGTTATCAAAAAGATTTTCGTCGAACAGCTGATTGCTAGTGAACTAGTGTGAATACAGGTCGTTAACCTACATTCGTACTGGCCTTGAATTTATAATGAGGCTCGCGGCACAGTCAACATAAGTGCCGGGCGCGCGACGTCAAGGCCACGCTTTAACTCATAAAAGTCTCATATTGTGAATTTTGCGCGGAGCGTTGCGTGCGTTGTGATCGCGTTGTATGCAATACATTGCGCGCTCAAAAATGGCAATATTTGAAACCAATCATTTCTGACATAAATGAATTCAGTATTTTCACATAACACATTAAATGCAACCTTACCTCAAAGTTTTCATTAAGATGTCATTTACACCCTGTTTAATATGTACATGTACTTCTGTTTTGCCATGTCATGGTCGTTATATTAGCGTCTCATGCGTATTTCTGTATCTATTCTCAGGTAACAAACGAGTAGAAGTCCTGTTACTTATTTATTTACTTACTACTAGATGACGCCCGCGACTTCGTCCGCGTGGATTTAGGTTTCTTAAAATCCTATGGGAACTATTTGCTTTCCCGGGATAAAAAGTAGCCTATGTCCTTCCCCGGGATGTAAGCTGCACCTGTACCGAATTTCATTAAAATCTAACGGATTACGCATTAGATATAAATTTTCCGTCTTCCCGAGGGAACATGTTATTTTTCCGGCATAAAAAGTAGCCTATGTCCTTTCTCAGGTTCTAAAGTATCTGTGTACCAAATTTCATTTAAATCCGTTCAGTATTTTTGGCGTGAAAGCGTGACAAACAGACAGACAGATAGAGTTACTTTCGCATTTATAATATTAGTAAAGATAAGGATTTATTTGCTGAGGGAAAAAAGACACACACTTCAATAAAAAGCTACAACTAAGTAGCAAGCAACTAGCATTACTATAAAATGGATATAGGTCAACTGTTTGGAAATAAATCAACTTTGACTTTTTAATTTTGGCACGTTAACAAAAAATGATGAGTGAATTTTTATGATGGCAGGTGACTCGAAAAACGACATATTGAAGTTGCTCGCTAAACTCTCGACTGTCAGACGCTTCGCAAACCGGCCGAACATCGCATGGCCGTCTGTCGCGCCATCTAGTGTCTGATTGTAATTAATTATTTGCATGTAAAGAAATGCAACTTCTTACAAGCGTACATAAGTACCACACACGTTTTTTGACATTTGAGGTTCTGCACACACCGACTCTGGTACACGATCCCTGCCATTTAAGCTTGCTGATCCTTTGAGTTAAGGTGTTACGTTTTCCATACTAACTTCATGTTACCATTCAAGAGCGAATGGATTATATATTTACACTGAAATTACATCGCACAGCCTTAATATAATTTTTAATTTGCGCGAAATGATATTTACATAAAGAAAACATTATATAGACAGTTTAATTATTATAATAGCCATCTATTAAACGCTGTTTTGCCTAGCTGACCGAGATGGCTTTACTTGACCTTTAGATGTTTATGTAATGTTTTCTTTATGTAAATAAAATTTTCCGCAAATTAAACATTAAATTAAGGCTGTGCGATGTAATTTCAGTGTAAATATATAATCCTTTCGTTCTTAAATGGTAATAATAAATTAGTATGGAAAACGTACCACCTTAAGTTAATATTGGTTCTCCCACGGATCGAGTCATCACTATAGTGCGACAAGGATCTTTTGGCACGTGGCCAAAATCGGAACTAATGCCTCCACCTTGCAGGTAAGGGTTACCATACCTAAGAATCCCCTGCTAATCTCATTCGTGTGCCAAAAGATCCTTGTCGCACTTGCACTGTAGTGTAATACTGACCTCTGTTTCTCCTGCTTGTACTGCTGCGTGCACTCGTCGAACAGCTTCTGGTTCATCTCCATGAACAGCTTGAGCGCGTTGTACACCAGCCCGTGGATGGTCTTGTTCCAGTGGCTCTTGGTGTTGCGGTACAGCGCGGGGAACATGATGGGCAGGATGTGCGTCGCGTTGTCCGATATCAGCGACATTATGTACTCGTTGTTCCAGTAGTACAGCGCCCGTTCCGCCACCTCAACCACAAAACCATATTCATCATCAACCCGGCTCATCATTACCGGCTCACTACAGAGCACGGGTCTCCTCTCAGAGTGAGAAGGGTTTTGGCCATAGTCTACCACGCTGGCCAAGCGGATTGGCAGACTTCACACACCTTTGAGAACGTTATGGAGAACTCTCAGGCATGCAGGTTTCCTCACGATGTTTTCCTTCACCGTTAAAGCAAGTGATATTTAAATACATAAAACGCACGTAACTCCGAAAAGTTAGAGGTGCATGCCCCGGGATCGAATCCACGACCTCCGATTAGAAGTCGGTTGTCCTAACCACTAGGCTATCACAGCTTTCACAGCAACATCATATTACAGAGCCTCAATAGCGCAACAGTCGTCAGACATGGACTAAGAACTGAAAGGTCGACGGTTCAAACCCCACCCGTTGCACTATTTGTCGTCCCCACTCCTAATACAAGCTTTCGCTAAAAAGGTAAAAAGGGGAATAATAATATGTTCATTATGGCTAATATAAAAAAAAAAAAAATTAAGAACGTACATTTCTCAATCGGTTGGGAAATTATGCTTACAATTTCTAAAAAGTAGTCCGGGTACTACCCTCGACTTCCTAGTGGGAAAATGTCTGGACTGATTTTTCAGTTCAACAGACCGATTTCACACATTCAGTTTCAACTTAAGTAATTACACGGCGATATGATAAAAAGGCGTGGATTTGACTCGTTCCAGCAATGCGCGAGACGGCAATTCAATCATGTACTTAACATAAAATTGTTATATTGATATTGTAAATTTGGAAAAGAGCAACCGCCGAGTTTCGTGCTGGTTCGTCTCGGTTGGAATGGCATTCCGAACCAGTGGTAGATTCGTTTGACTATTCAAAAGTACTTGTAAAAGTTTATTTGAATAAAAAACTTTTCTATTCTATTCTATTCTATATGATTTGTATAAATTTAACTAGGCAAATTACCTGAAAATGTGGACTGGAGACGCACTGAGCGAGTTGTCTGAAAAGTGGGTCCATGATCTTCTGGAACTCTGCGGGCTCGATCACGTCCAAAATCTCCTCCATTTCGTTGAGGAACATTACCTCTTTGGGCGAGTGGGTCTTCGGCCAGTATTTTAATAGTGCCCTGTGAAAGATAAGTACCTACGTCAGCATAAGTTTAAGAAAAATGAAATTAGAACACTGCACAATTTTCGGCAATATTTATGATCGCTCCGAATGACGCAGCAAGAGCTATCGACCAATAATACTGTTCACCAATGAGGGTTTTCGCTAATTTTTCCGACACGAGATGTCGCTACATAGGGGTCTGATCTAAACAACTGTCAAATTGTACTAGATTTTATTTTTTGGGTAAATGCCCATCGTTTGTTGACGTCTAGCGTCAGCTGATTGCATTACATGTTGAATAGAAGCAGGCGTTACTTTGCGGAATTCCATGATATTATACAATGAACACAAAATTACTTTGCTATAATCCGCTAACAGTGACTTTGTAGGCACAACACCACACAAATTCACCACTTTAACTCGACGATCGTTTCGCTCCGACACCGTCTTCGGATCGTCGAGTTAAATTTGTGGTGAATTTGTGTGGTGTTGTGCCTACTTTGTCACTGTTAGCGGATTATAGCAAAGTAATTTTGTGTTCATTGTATGATTGCATTACAGTTTTCTTTATATTTCTTTTTGCATTTTTTTTTGTCATAAGAAATGTTGTCAGTACTTAATCATCACTACTATTACGTGTGTTCGTTTCCGAAAACGGTTCTCTTGTACCCTTTATAGATTACTAGCGGACCCGGCAGACGTCGTCCAGCACGCTATTAGCGCCATCTACCGGGTCCAGTTTTTGTACTTATAAACCTTCTTCTTGAATCACTCTATCTATTAAAAACCGCATCAAAATCCGTTGTGTAGTTTTATAGATTTAAGCATACATAGGGACATAGCGACAGAGAAAGCGACTTTGTTTTATACTATGTAGTGATTATTGATCTGTGGGGACACAGCAAAACGCACAGCAAGCTTTTTGTCTATCGGAACGCACACGCGGAGCAGCAGTGTGACCATTTGTGGCAGATTCTGCCAATTTCAAGGAAATCCGCCATAATCTGCCACTTTCTTAAATCGTCAGTTTATTCTGCCATAGTTATTTCGGAGCCAAATGGCAGAAATCTGCCACAAATGGTCACACTGTGGAGCAGGCCCCGGTCTCTGTCACGCCGAGCCGTGGAGAGCACGCCACCACTCACGTTTTATACATACATATATCCATTAAATAAGATAAGATTTGTGTTATATAATATATGTGTTCTTTTCATTTATTATTGTAAAATATTATATTGTTGTGTAAAATAAATAACAGCCATTGGAAATAATTGTATGATTAATTAGTTATGAATTTATGAAATATTTTTAGTAGTTACAAAGTTTAACTTTTTGTTATTGTTATTTTAACGTTAAATAATCAAAACCACAGAGAATCATCTAGTATAAAGCTGGTTTAATCTGTGAGCTCTGCTCTTAACGATTCCCACTTGACTTATAGTCTGGAAGTCTGTTATGTAAACATTAAGTAGTCGTGTTTTTTATAGTGCGCGGCGCGCTCGCGCTGTGGCCGCCATGACAGGCTGGCCAATATGGCTCTAGTTGTACGTCACGCGGAGCAAATGTGGCTCAGCACTGGTTAACAAAAGGTTTTCAACCAGTGTAAGCAGCCTATCATTTTTACACCACCACCATAAGGGCAGGAAGGCTTTAATAGATCCAAATCGACAAGACAAGGATGAGACGGCCCACCTGATGACGGGCTGCGTGAGCGAGGGGTCCTTCTCCAGGAACTGCACCACGCAGTAGGCCAGCTGCGGGTGGTACACCGACAGCGACTTGGCCTTGTGCAGCGGCAGCAGCACCTGCCGCACAACAATCGACACACTAATATTATAAAGGCGAAACTTTGTGTGTGTGTATGACTGTATGTATGTTATTTTTTAACACCGCAACTCGTCGTCGTCGTTATCAACCAATCGACGTCCACTGCTGGACATAGGTCTCTTGAAGGGACTTCCACACGCCACGGTCTTGCGCCGCTTGTATCCAGCGGCTCCCTGCGACTCGTTTGATGTCGTCGGTCCACCTAGTGGGGGTCTACCAACAATGCGCTTTCCGATGCGAGGTCACAACGACAACGCAACACCGCTACTACTGAACCGATTTGGCTGAAATTTGGAATGGAAGATACGATTCAAATATTTTTATATGTACAAACTTATTAACTGCAGGTAACACTGCGGGACGCAGCTATTCCTAAATATTTCTTACGAACAAGGGACAGGTAAAGCTTTCCCTTCCAACTACCGATCCCGATTATTATCATTCGAGTATTGCTAATTTAGGGCGATGTCACACAGCGTGGTGTGGAGTTGCTTTGCTGCAGTAGTAGTAAAGGAAAATCGTTTACATAGAAAAATGCTCGCAATGCAGCAACAGCAGTGTAGCATCGCCCTTACGGTATTTATTTGATAGATTTTTGACGGGATAACGTCTTATAAATCGATGAACGTCGGCTGCACGCACGAAAAAGTGTCACGCTCTGCCTGAGCCGAGAGTGCAAGCGAGACAAACGATAGAGAGGCACGATCGGCCTATATAATATGTGTTCTATAATATTTTCTTATGACATTATCACGTAAAATTCCGTAAACCGACTTTACACAACCAATTTTTTTTTTCTTCAAAATTTGAGTTTATTTCTATTATTATTTATATTGGTGACAAGTTTCTGGAACAGTTCTTCTAAAGTTCATCTTTACAGGTAAGCTAACCATGCAGAAACTATTATAGCGGCTGTGACAGACAGACAGAAATGATTCTATAAGCATTCCAAATTTTAATTTTAAATACGAAACACTAAACCGGCCTTTCCGAGAACGTCCCACCCGCCTACTTTTTCATCCAGCATCATCCGGCCACCTTCTTAAGGTCTCCGGTAGAGCCATGCTTTACAGAAACTTGCTCACTATAGTTGGGACATTACAAACGTGCGAACTGAGTCATAAACCTGACAGAGCATAGTGTTGTGAGGGCTCTCCCTCGCTCTTTATAACCTGTTATCGACTATCGACAAATCTTATTGTTACACACAACACCACAGAATCAGGTTTTAGTTCCATAAGACCTGGAAGTGCGAGCAAGAAGTCTGATACAAATGATTTATGACTTGGATTGCACGTTTGTAATGTCCCAACTCCCAGCTATAGCATCATAAATCACAATATTCTATTTCATTTAATGGGAAAGTACAAGTCACGGTAAATAAGTCTAGCGCTGACCTTCAATGTGCAGAAGTCGAAAACGAGGTAACGAGGGGGTCGCGGGGAGGGCGTGGGGATCGTTCGTAAGCACTGATTAGCTCTCGCGGATCCCTCGTTAGCGCTGATTGGCTCTCCAATCGTATTGTGTCCCACTCACTCGTACGACGCTGCGCGCACATGAAGGTCACCGCTCGACTTACGTGCCCGGGGTTATACCTTTAGTAAGAATAATTTGTGTTCCTCCTTGAGCGGCAACGCGAAGCCGTTGATGATGGAGCCTAGGATCTCCAGCAGCTCCGCGATGCCGTTGTGATGCTCCGTCTCGTATATAAACCTAAAACAAAATACATCATCTATATCGAATACATGTTGAAACATTCCCGTATCTACATAATAAACGTATCTACATACATATGTACATATATACAGTGTTGGCAGACCCCCCCACTAGGTGGACCGACGATATCAGAATAGTCGCAGGAAGACGCCGGATACAAGAGGCATAAGTCCGCGACATGTGGAAGTCCCTACGAGAGACCTTTCTCCAGCAGTGGACGTCTGTCGGTTGATGCCGACAACTACGACATATATAATATATACGACTTTTATTATATTTTAGAAATTTACGACATAATAATATAATATGTCGTATTCTATTACATAATTTGATAGCTAATTCGATAGATTTATTTGAATTTTTCTGCTTGACATAATTAGTATTTATTTTTATACTACCGCGGACAAAAAATGAAAAGTAAAAATTCAAATATGGGAACGTCTAAAGCGCCGGCTAATGCACGTCGCTTACGCGTTTTTCAGAGAACTTTTCTGCGATATGCTAACTTTTTAAGTCAGCTAACGAAAAATAGGTTTTATAACGCTCTAGTAGTCGAGCAATAACACCACTACGAATTGGTTTAATGCCGGAATATTGCATTAGCGTTTGTCACGAAATACGATCATTAGATCTAAAATCATAGTGATTTCGAAATGACCAGCAATCATGTAAATAACCGAGTATGTTATCTGTATAGAAAAATATCAAGGCCATCACGTGTACTAAAACAGTTACTTTGTTAAGTCGTTATCTATATTGTCTGTGGAAACTGAAAAGAAACTGGACGTTAATAGTTGGTGCCATTAAATGTCTTACAATTATTAGTAAGAGAGTAATATTTTATTGTTTAATGACAATGACGATAAATCGACAACTAATCATATCTAATCTTAAATTAATGAATTTTTAATCTAATGTTCAATTTGTTAAATAACCCAGCGGCAACGTTGCTTTGGATATACATAAATAAGTAGTACATAATGTAGAAAATCGGTTAGATTCCACGACTGTTCAATTAGCTTAGCTTTAGAATACATTACTGTATAATATGTTATGTAATATACATGCATACATACCTATAGAATACATTATTAATTTGTTTTCTTATGTAAGCGCGTAATACTAAGAATTTTCCGTATATCCTGTGCAGGGTGGTCTTGAGGAAGTCGCGCTCCCGCGGGTCCTCTGTGTCGAATAACTCCAGTAACTGCAAATAAAACAACACCAGTAAAAAATCCAAATACCTACTCGTAGTTAAGAGAAGTGTCCCTGCGCGTTTTGGCGAATTGTTGGCGTTTACCGAAAGATATTCATTCGCTTACCTTCGCTACTCGATACATATTCGTTTGCTTCCCTTCGCTATTTTGTCCACAGACTGAACGTCCGAAAGCAAGCGATGGTAAGCGAAGGCGAGCGAAGGGACATGCCCACTTTTGTCCTTATCTAGCCTTCGCAGCTCTGTCTGAAGATGGACGTGCGGAGTAACACAGCCGCAAGCGTGCGAAGGTTCGTTTGCATTCGCTTGGGTCCATACCTAGTTCGTTCTCTAATCTTTGATGCTTGGTCTGTACTATTTTTAAAAACTATGTAGTTGTATATTTGGGCTTGGTAAATATTTTAAAGTAAATATGACAAGTCACAGACACGGATGTTAGTTTTTAAAGTGTGCCTGCAACAAAAATTAAACTTAATTTGTATCGAGCACGCTCGGGAGAAACTTCTCTTAAATGATTAAAGTATACATAATTTAAGATTACAATCTTACTTCACGTGTCATAATATGTTTGCCGTAAATAACTATTTATCAAATAGCCAATTAGGTATAGAAGTTTTTATGTTGGAATGCGACTTGAGTTATCGTTATTATATACGCGAAATTTATTTCATTGTTGTTGTTGTTCTATTTAAATACAAAATCTAGTTGTACTTGTAATATCGTGTGGGTGGTAGGTATGTCAAACGTTTTGGCGAACGAAAAGCTTGCCAAGCAGGTCATTGACATAAACAATAATTATTCATTATCAAAAATAAACAAAGAATAATATTTTCAAGGATTTAAAGAAATTTTTCATAATTCTATATAGATCTTGCACCTAATATTTTTTAATGTATAGAAAGTAGAAACTATATCATATCAGCATCTTACTTAAAGTTGCCTCATTACGTACTGATTAATTGGTTTAGTAGTTTAACGGTTAAAATTTTAACACCTTAAACTGGTAACCCGGTAAAAATCAGTCGACTTTGCTTTGACGGCCTCTTCCACACAGATGCTTTAATACGTCCTTTAATACGCCTGATATTATATAGGTAACACAAAAGACATGTATAGAACATTTTTTTATTAGGGACGCAGGCGTAATAGGCTATTTGACTAATTTTTGGAATTAGTTTTAAATTATTCTTTATTACTTATTAAAACACACTACATTGATATTTTTCGGAATATCTACAGTATTAAGAATTAAATCAATGATAAAGTTTAAGTTTTGAAAACCGCGCCAAAAACGACATTTCTGTAATAGCGCTGATCACATGATACGCGTGACGTCACAAACCAATGAGCAAGTTTATAGGTTCACACACAGAGGTCAGAGTATGTATGGGCACAGTATGGGTTACATAACCAGAAACCACAACAAAACAGCGTAGCTATCCAGTAACAATAATTAAATAGTTAAATACAAATTAAAAGTAATTAAATAGGTTAAATACAATAAATACAAAGTTAAATGCAATAAATGGAATGCGGGAGAGGAAACAAGAAAAATAACAATCTTTAATTATGTAATAAATACATAGCAAAAATATTAGCATCATCACTTTTCTCGCTCGCTCTCGGTGCGTGCGACAGAGCACGCTGCGTGATTAGTTACGACGGATGGCGCGAAAAACACTTGTGTATTTAGGTACAAATCTTTTGTTTTTGTGAGGAAATAAAGAAAAGTTATGAGTTTATCTAGTGATAATTTATTAGTGGAAGAGTTTATCTAATTATTGGTATGAAAACAATTGTGTATTGTAGAGTATATGCGCTAGAAAGTCACACCAAATAAGTGAAATTAAGAGGTTAATAATGCTATTTTAATATCAATCTTATTGTTTCAACTTTAAAGTTTACTTTCGATTGGTTGATAAACTTCAATTATATCGACCAAGTAAAGTGTACTCTCAAGTATAATAATTTCAAGTGACGTCACCAGAGTAGCAACCAATCACAGAGCGTTCACGTGTCTGATAAAATTTCAAAAATTATAATGTTTTATTTCGTGCAAAATATCGCGTAAAATTACATAATTTAGTGTGATTGAGTGAAATATGTCTTTTTTAGGCTATTATCTGATAAGATGACCACAATCAATAGTATATTTTCAATGTTGTCAAATACCCTATTATACACTACTGCGATTATTTTAAATGTGTGAAAAGATATAGCACATGGCTATTTTATTAACCCCCGACGCAAAAACGACGGGGTGTTATAAGTTTGACGTGTTGACGTGTCTGTGTGTGTGGGTGTGTATGTGTGTGTCTGTCTGTTCCCCTGTAGCGCTCAAATGGGTGGACCGATTTGAATGCGGTTTTTTTTTGTTTGAAAGGTGAATTAGTCGAGAGTGTTGTTAGCTATGTTTGATGAAAATCGATTCAAGATCGCCGCCGCTACAAAATGGCGGATTAAATATTTTTTCACAAATCCCTTAATATAGGTATCAAACGAAAGGGCTTGACTAGTAGAATAGCACTATGCAAATCCAAGATGGCCGCCGCCACAAAATGGCGAATGTCGGGGTTTTTTAAATTTTTAATTTATACTTGTCGACAGATAAAAACACGCCTGTGTGTTTATGAACAATCACAAGCGATTGCCTACCGTTCCATTACACGAGTAATTTACTAATTTCCTTAATTTTATTGTAGTAGTGAAATCAGCATTCGCGATACTTATCTCGTATGAATTACGTATCACGAAGTACCTATAGGGGAGAAGGACGTAGAACTAGCGGTACCTCCGTTAATGAATGACGCACTGTGGGTGTGTCTGACGAAATTTCATTACATTACAAGCTTGAACAAACAGAGCGCGCGACGGAATGTGTCCAACGCATAAACATACTTTTAACCATAAACGTATTATAGGCATTAATTATATCGAAAAAATTGATTGTCTGTAAAGTCTGTCGTCATAAGAAAACAAGAATATAATGAGATAGATGCTTCACAAGCCGAACGCTTAAGCCGATCGTGCCTTCTCTATCGCTTGTTCCGCGCCCTCGCTTGCACGAGGTACGTGACAATGAGTCGTGCTTTTTCGTGCGTGTAGCCGGCGTTCAATGATTTATAAGACGTTATCAGTGTTGTCACGTCATAAAAATCAAATTTAAATCCGACTACGTAGAAAGCGAACTAAAAAGAAAAACAAAACCTAGCCTATAACCATTGGGCAGTTTAGACGAATCAATAGACAGCTAATGAGCTGTTGTCTATCGATTCGTCTAAAAAACGGCTGGACGGATTTTAATCAATGGATCCGTCCAGCCGTTGCGATGTTTCACAGTCGGGAAAAGTTAGCAATATTATTTAGATCGGCGGATCGGATCGGATGGAAATTGATGGCAACTTCCAATTTCTAAATAATATTGTTAACTTTTCCCGACTGTGAAAAATGTACACGCGCGTTCAGTGTCGCGCCGTAGTTCCATCACGCGTCTCTGCCATGGCGCTTTTCGTCTGTCCAAGTCTTAAAAAGTACCGATATGATATGTGACAGGTATCATCAACATACAACGTACGGAAGCAACTGATTTATATGGGGCAATTTATTCCACATGCAATGGTATGACTTATGACATGTCGGGTTTGTGGCAGTCGTACGTAGGTATACGGAACATTATTTCATACAACTACCTTTATTTTTATTTGTTTAGCCTCCTCTTCACAATCGGCTACTGTAGACGATTATACGTAACAAGTCGCGACGAATAACTCTAGCGCTGACCTTCAATGCGCAGAAGTCGAAAATGAGATCTCGGGTGGTGAAGGGGTCGGGGGGATGACGTGGGGATCGTTTGTAAGCTGATTAGCTCTCGCGGATCCCTCATAAGCGCTGATTGGCTCTCCAATCGTACTGTGTCCCGCTCACTTGTACGACGCTGCGCGCATTTGCAGGTCAGCGCTCGACTTACGTGCCCGGGGTTATATCTACCTTTAGTAAGAATAATTTGTGTTCCGCATATTGTGTGCACGATCGTGTGGAGGGATCATCGCCGTTACACGTTACGAGGATCGTGTGGATGCTTGCACGATGAGCGTGACGACTGCCAGCGATTTTGCATTTAGCTTTGGATGCGAGCCGTTTTTGGGATTCCTTATCGAAATGGTAAAAATAACCTTTATGGCGCGACTTCGTCCATCACCAAACAACCATCAAACCCATCACATTAATGAATCCGACTGTTGTACAGTAAAAGCTCCTTATTCGCGTTTCCTTCATTCGCGGTTTCACTATTCGCGGATTAAAAATTTGCGACCCAATTCCTGTATTCGCGGCGAAAAATTTCGTTATTCGCGGATCTAAATGCGGAGCTCTTCGATCTTGTTCCCCCATCACCTTTCTACCACCGTACCGCAAGACATCGGATGGGTTTCCATCCCTATGTCGTCGATGTCCCAGCTACGCGAACGAAGAGATTCAAGTCTTCGTTCCTTATACGTACGGCTACGGTTTGGAATACCCTTCCGAAATCTGTGTTTCCTGACACCTATAACCTGGGTACCTTTAAAAAGAGAGTGAATAGGCATCTCCTAGGCAAACGCGTACCATCATAGGCCACATCATCACTTTCCATCAGGTATGATAGTGGCCAAGCGTATGTCTATACTGAATAAAAAAAAAAAAAAAAATCTAAACGGTATATATCGGTATAACAAACAGTACAACGGTATAGGTATGTTGTTAAAATATTATTGCTATCGATTTCTTTATGAAATTGATCGATCAGAGAACGAAATCTTATTTTTAAGAAGCAAATTGCTAATGCCACTGCTGACTATCTATTTATCAGTCTGAATTGAAGGAGCTTTTAAAAACTGCCAAGCAAGAAAAAATTACAAAGTTCTTTAAACCATTTCCTAAACCTGAAGACAATAATAATTAATCAATATGGTCAAAAACTTCAATTAAATTGATTTTTCTATACATATTTATTTTTAATTTCGTCGCCTAGGAACGTATCCCCTATAATCCCATATAAATTGCCATTCTATTATTCACGATTTCTGCATTCGCGGCATATTTACGGAACGTATCCCCCGCGAATAAGGAGCTTTTATTGTATTGCGTAATGGAGTTAGCGCTCCAGAAGTGCTAACATGCGACGCACGAGAAAATTATCTCTACACTTTTTCTCGTCGAATACAATAGAATTCGACGAGAAAAAGTGTAGAGATAATTTTCTCGTGTGTCGCATGTTAGCCCTGCAGGGCGACCCTACCAAACCTTTTATTACGACCTTGCATCGAACAAAGCGTATAGGAGTGAGGTTGGGCGGTAGTCGGTATACAAATCAAAAATACATGAAGGTGGTGTTTGCGTTCTATCATTCACGCCGCGGTCAAGGGCGGGCGCGACGTGCGAACCAACGTGCCCACACTTCCTTGACGTTTATATTCCTCGGCAAACAGCTACTGCGCCCATTTCGAGGGGAGATGCTATTGGCAATGTTCCTAACCAGAGACTAGGAACATTGCCTTGCAGAGGCAAAATATAATAAAATATAACAAAATAAGGCGTTAAATTAAACAAATAAAAAAAAAGGTCTCCGACTACCATATCGGGGGAAGCCGGATTTACACGAGTAGTAAATCTACAGAGGGGAAGCTTCCACAAGCGGCCCGCTGTAGGTATACTCACACAAACACACTCACCAACGGTTCACGGACACGCGCTCGTTCCACTAACCGGTACAGTTGGTGACAAACATGCGCATATGTGTGAGTGTATCTACAGCGGGCCGCTTACTAGCAGCTTCCCCTCTGTAGGTACTCTGTGGCCGGACTGTTTGGAAGAATTTACGCCCCAAACAAAAAAAACCCGGAGGCTAACCGAAGTGTGGGATCATTTACTTGCTAGATCGGTAAGCGAAAGAGGTCCTTGGCCATTAGAAGCTGCTACTCGTGACAGTTTGTATTTCGCCGCTTTACCCCAATCGGTCATACTAAGGGACTCCGTGCTTGTAGGCCTTTGAGGAATTTTTCTGGCGAAGTGGTGAACGCTGTGGTATTTCAAGTTCGATTATTATCGGGCAATTTGATTTATAATTTCTAATTTGCATCTGGTCTGGTGGAAGGTTTCGGCCGACGACGAACAAGCGACTTGGAATTTCGGTTTGATACCTACGAGGCTGCGAGGGTAGGTTAATTTACTTAACTGCCATACCGTTTTTTTATTTATTTTTTATCGTATGATAGACTTAATCTTGACGCCAATCATGCTTGATGGAAAGCAATCATGAGGTCTAAGTTGGAACGCGCTTGCCTAGAAAATGCCTATTCACTCTTGCCTTGAGGATGTTAAATGACTATACTTATTATGTTTAGGATAACAAAACATCCGTTTATGTAATGAGTTATTTATCCACGCCTCAATGAGCAAGTTCTTCTGCGATTTCATTCCGCTTCAATTTTCATACATTCGATTTTCCATAATGGTATAGGTATTTTTAAAATTGTTGACATTCAAAACGCGTACAGCGTACGAATTTTGTAACAAATGACTTGATTTGGATTTACATACATCGGTCACGTACTTACCCAGGCAATGTCCTGTTGCGCTTCGTATGTGTACATTGGTATGTTTTATCGATTATATTTTACCTGTAGTACCTATCTAGTAGTTTACATGTATATTTCATATTCTATCAGAACCTTGAGTGTAACTTATCAAGTTAATGTTGCGCAAATATGCCAAAATTGTAGATGTCAAATATATTTCCCGAAGTTTCCATGTCATCTAAACGACCGATTTTCGCACAGTATGGGCCGATTCGCACATATCAGTGAAGTATCAGTTCCGGCACAGTGAAAAATATTATTTCATACATTCACTATGAACGCGTTCACACCTGTCCGTATCAGTGACGACGCAGGGTTTCAGTGTCAGTTCATAGATAATGTATGAAAGAATATTTTTCACTGCCGGCACTGATGCTTCACTGAAGTGCGAATTGTCCTTTAACGTTAATTAACTTTGTGTATCAGACGCAAGCTCTAAGTCTACTCTTTGGCTCGTTGTTTGATGCCTCATCGTTATAGAACACGAGTACAATGTAATATGTATAGGTAAGTATTGATTTTATTAGCCAAGCAAGCAAGCGCGGGGAAATCCGTGTCGAAATAGTTATTGTATATACATTCTTGGCTGGATATAATATACCTACACGTGTTTCTGATAAACGGGGCGTTATGAACTTATGATGAAAAAAGTTGATGTTTAGTACCTACCCAGATAAAGTACCCATCGGGAGATTGAGATCCCTTGCTATTGGGTAAATTGGCTTGTGATTTCATTTGCCAATATTAACTTAGAGATACAATAAAAACTTTTTCTATTGAAACTAACTTTTATATGTTACTAGCGGATCCAGCAGACGTCGTCCTGCCCGGTGACATACTGACATCAGTGCAACCTACCCGGTCATCAAATTACTAATATCGCAATTAAAAAATAGGGGTTGGTGATAGAAGGGTGAAAATTTAGTGTTGTATGTATTTTTGTATGTTGTATCATAAAAAAATAAAAACTAAAAATTTTGTCTAAAAAATAAAAAATAAAAATTTAGGGGTGGACTACCCTTAACATTTAGGGGGATGAAAAATAGATGTTGGCCGATTCTCAGGCCTACTCAATATGCTCACAAAATTTCATGAGCCAAGTCAATTCGGTCAAGCCGTTTCGGAGGAGTATGGGAACGAAAATTGTGACACGAGAATTTTATATAGATTACACTTGTAGCGATTTTTTAAAGTTTCATTTAAAAGTTTTATTTGTTTACAGTTCCACGGAGCATCTCATGAAAGACAAAATATTTCTAAAAATACCGAAGTAACAAAAATAACCTACAGCAAAGATTATTATTTACAAAAGAAATATACTACGTCCGAATAATCATTCTGAATGGGCATGGTGCCCAATACACTGGCGCTATTGCATCTGTATTGCCAGGTGGGTATGGGTATCAAATGAAAAGGCTTGACTAGTAGAATAGCAATATGCAAATCCAAGATGGCTGCCACCACAAAATGGCGAATGTCGGGGGTTTTTTAAATTTTTTATTTTTTATTTTAGAATACGAAGTTAATGGCTAACCAACCTGCAAAACGAACTTCTGATCAATATATTTCTTGGCAATATTGGGCTGAAAGTCAGGTGATTCTAGAAGTCTCAGGAACAGCTCGTACACCAGCTGCAAGTGCGGCCAGGCGGCTTCCAGCGTGGGTTCGTCCTCCTCGGGATCGAACTCCGCACCGTTCGGGTTTGATGACGGCGGTAACGTGCGGAATAGGTTGATCGCGAACTGTGAAAAAGAAAATAATTCATTGTAATATAACACTTCTAGCAAAGGAAGTAAAATAGATAGTGAATAGATTCCCTAATGTAAGGTTTTGCCCATTAGAAGAGCAGATAAGATTAGGATTTTGGGGCGCGTCGCACGTTGTATTTGTCTACATAAGCTAAACTTCTAAAGGGCATGACATGCGAACTTTTGTTCATACATGACAATAATAAAATCTATTATACCAGTCCAATACAACTCATTTTGGTTGGCCGCGTTTCCCGCATGCTGTTTCAGACCAGCTGGGTTATACTGTAACTTAGTTAACAACTGAAAATAGTTGCCAACGAATAAATTTGATATACATTGCTGCTTTACTGTGGGGAATTATAAAGTGTTTTCATAATTTCACACAGTAAAGCAGCAATGTATATCGAACTAATTCGTTGGCAACTATTTTCAGTTGCTAACTAAGTTACAGAATAACCCCCCCAGATATGTAAGAAATGGCTCGTCGCCGACGCTGCCGCCTTGTCGTCACACCCTCGACACTTCATACAACGAACCTTTACTTGTGATAAGGACAATGCTATACGTAAATCGAGCGGGACAAGGACAACGTCATACGTATTATACTATTAGGCGTACTACTGCATTGCAGGCGAACAGCGGTGACGATTGGCGAGGGTGAATGTCGATTGTTTCCGCAGTAGGCAATAGTTAGTATTCTTGGTAGACTAGCGGTCCGCCCTGGCTTCGCCCGTGGTACATATAGCCTATAGCACTCAAGGATCACTTACATATCCAATGGTGAAAGAATTTTTGAAATCGGTCCAGTAGTTCCTGAGATTAGCGCGTTCAAACAAACAAACTCTTCCGCTTTATTATATTAATAACTAGCGGTCCGCCCCGGCTTCGCCCGTGGTACATAATATATAGCCTATAGCACTCAGGGATCACGTAGGTACATATCCAACGGTGAAAGAATTTTTGAAATCGGTCCATTGGTTCCTGAGATTAGCGCGTTCAAACAAACAAACTCTTCTGCTTTATTATATTAGTATAGAAGTATAGACTATAGATAAGAATAGATACATAGTACAGATATTATAGTATACAAGAAAACGAACATATACAACCAAGCGAAATATTATTATGCCTTGAAAAATTATCCCATCGTATTATAAGACCAAATCCGGAAAGTAAAGAATGTAGTCCGCATATTCTATACATTAATGAGCTGAAAAAGCTCCATTCAAACGTAAAGTACGTTGTATGAGTCGGCTTATTTATTTTTAGTCTCAATGTTAGGCAAACACTTCGCGAGTGCAGGGATGTGGGTTAAAGCCAATGTCATTTTAGAGTGCATATATGCGCTTCAAGCTATCTGTGCATCAAACAAAATAATTCAGGTCACACCTGTAAAATTACCGGGAACGATTTAGAGTAAGACCACACTTGCGATATTAAAGGTTGAGATTTATGGAGCAAAACTGCCTCATCGGTCTAATGGTTATCATATTCGACTGCAGATCACGAGGTCCCGGGTTCGACTCCCGGTTCGGGCAAAAAATTGTTAGACACTGGATTTTTCTGTCAAGAAATTCTCAGTGCCAGCCCGGCGGTGTTTCACCTCCGTGCCTCGGAGAGCACGTTAAGCAGTCGGTCCCGCTTATTATCACTATCATGTGACAATAGCGTGGCGGGTTTAAGCTCTAAATCCCTTTCTCCTATAAAAGAGGAGGCCTGTGCCCAGCAGTGGCACGTTAAAAGACTGGTTATAGAGCACACACGATAAGTGACGTCAACTCAACAAAGTAAATAGTTCTGCGGCTAGTACGTCGGTCTATATATTCTAGACCAGAGGTTCCCAAACTTTTTTTTCTCATGGACCACTTTCAAAAGGAGAACGGTCACACCCCATAGAAAAAAAACCCAGACCCGACAGAAACGGGACATATCTCATTTTTTTTGTTATTTTTTATAGAGTTAAATTATATATTTTTTATATTCGAAATCAATGGCTAACACCAAAATATTATATATATAAAGCTACTTGAAGTTACGTACTGATCACCTCTCCTGAACAATTTTGTATGGGACTTTTTCACCATATTTTCCGTGTGTGTAAAACTCAAAAATTTAAGGTTTACAAAATTATAGAGAGAGCTGGACGTGGAAAACTGACTAGGGTGCCCTAAGGGATCTCGAAAACTATCAGTCGGAAAGGTACCGTCCCGAAACAAAAAATGTTCAAAACCTTGGGCAATTGGGTGAACCGGTGAAAAAAATATGGCCACCATACAAAAAAAATTTCGTCTCCATACAAAAAAATTCCTAATTTTCAAGAGGCTCTCCAGAACAATTTTGTATGGAACTTTTTTCCCTTCACTACTTATGTACGTAGAACTTATGGGTCTTCCTTCAGAAAATTATGAAACATCATGAATGTGGAAAATTTACCAGAGTACCTCATGGGTGCTCCAAAACTACCAGTCATACAGACATGGTCCCAAACAAATGTTATTAAAGACTTTGGGCCATTAGGTGAACCGGTAAAAAAAAGATGGCCGCCGAACAAAAAAAAATTTTCTCCATACAAATTTTTTGGGTAATTTTCAAGAGGCTCTCCAGAACAATTTTGTATGGAACTTTTTTCCCTTCACTATTTATGTGCGTAAAACTTATGGGTCTTCCTTCAGAAAATTATGAAACGTCATGAATGTGGAAAATTTATCAGAGTACCTCATGGGTCCTCCAAAACTACCAGTCATACAGACATGGTCCCAAACAAATGTTATTAAAGACCTTGGGCCATTAGGTGAACTGGTGAAAAAAAGATGGCCGCCGAACAAAAAAAAATTCTCTCCATACAAATTTTTTGGGTTCTTTTCAAGAGGCTTCTCAGAACAATTTTGTATGGAACCTTTTCCCTTAACTATTTATATATGTCGTACTTATGGGTCTTCCTTCAGGAAAATTCTGAAACATCATGATTGTGGAAAATTTACCAGAGTACCTCATGGGTCCTCGAAAACTACCAGTCATACAGGCATGGTCCCAAACAGATGTTGTTAAAGACCTTGGGCCATTGGGTGAACAGGTAAAAAAAGATGGCCGCCGAACAAAAAAAAATTCTCTCCATACAAATTTTTGGGTTCTTTTTAAGAGGCTCTCTTAAACATTTTTGTATGAAACTTTTTCCCCCCAATACACGTATAAGTAAACAGAACTTAAGGATTTTTTTTTTCACAAAAAATACAAAACGTAGTGAATTAATTTTCAAGTGGCTCTCCAGAACATTTTTGTATAGATCTTTTTTTCCCACTAAACACATGCATAGAACTCATTAGGTCCTTTCAGAAAAGATACAAAACGCGATACCAATATTTCTTTCTATCTTTCAAGAGACTCCCGAATATTCTGGTATTTGGTATGGCCTCCTATTTCTTTATTTTACGAATATTGAAGAGACTACAAGGCCCGCGAGCTGCTTGCAGCTCGCGCACCGAGCGCAACACTAGTTGCCTTATGTTTTTGTTCAGGCGTTACACAAAAAAAAATACAAAATGCCTATTTATCTACAAAATTCGTAAATATATGTAACTAAATGACGAAACAATAGCTATGGAATGTAACAATAGCTAGGTGACCTGGATATGCAGCTGGATTATGTATTTTTTAAACTCCTAGTAACTCCCCGCTCTGCGCCATTGTTGTTTTAATGAAAGAGTGAGATAGCATGTTGGTGTCTGTCACCACCAAAGCTACCTGAGCCATAGCATGCAGGCAGTAAGTGACCGTTTTTATAGATATAACTTCCTACTATGCAAGAAATCATCGAATACGAAAATTTTAATGAATTCAAAATTGATTGTTGTACTAGGAGTTCAAAAATTATATAATCCAGCTGCATCTCCAATTCACTTAAATACATTCCATAGCTATTGTTTCGTCATTTAGTTACATATATTTACGAATTTTGTAGATAAATAGGCATTTTGTATTTTTTTTTTGTGTAACGCCTGAACAAAAACATAAGGCAATATTTTGGTGTTAGCCATTGATTTCGAATATAAAAAATATATAATTTAACTCTATAAAAAATATCAAAAAAAATGAGATATGTCCCGTTTCTGTCGGGTCTGGGTCACAGATGACCATTCTCCTTTAGCTAGTTCCGGTGGACCCCCTGCTACATTTCTAACATATTCCCAAAACTCGACAAAAAATAAGATTAGATCTTACTATGGAAATTTGCGTCCATCGACCGATTGCAACCATCCATAAATTACATCGCACGTTTGGGTGGGACGACGAATTGTGACATTGTGTGACAAGAGGGATGAAGGGGCCATAAATTTTGTGACGTCACATTTCAAAATCTAATATATTTAAAGTAGGTAAGTACTATTAAAACACGAAATATGAACTAGGTATTAAATAAATATTTAGTTGAAAAATTGCAAAATATGTCATAATACATCACACCATGGGGGGTCTCACAAATGTGACCAGCTGTGACAAGGACGGGAGTAAACTTAAGCACTGAATATGGATTATGCAAATTATTACAAGTAACAGTCGCTGAACTTCTTAAAATATTATCTGCCTACATTGTAAGGTGAAGTCAAGCCAATATTTTAGTTCTTCACTATCGAAACCAGATAAATTTTCGTGGACCCCCGCTTACGACTTGTGAACCCCCATTTTCTTGTCATGCTAACGTAGACCCCCGTCGAGTCTCCCGTGGACCCTTGGGGGTCCACCTGGACCACTTTGGGAACTACTGTTCTAGACCCATAAAGGACCGACCTATTTGTATAATCATCCCAGTTTCACCTAAATTGATCTCTTCGTCTTTTTTGACTGCAAGTGTGTACAAGATGACGACAGAACGTTATGAAAGAAAAATATAATATGTACATTATGTTTTGAAACAAAAAGTCCTTAATGTGTTCTTACGATTGATCGTCTCATTTCACTGATCGTTTCAGCAATTGCTGCTCATTTATAAGTGTTTTAACGGCCATATAATCTGCATTGACCTGCATAATATCTAAAAATATCATCCCTTGTTACCAACAAGAAATGAGTACGTATGTATATGGTGCAGTGTCCGAGGGATACCCATAACCTAACTTTTGCATATCTGTATAAATAAAAATGAATGTTTGTCTCTTACGCCTTCCTAAATCGTTCATCCGATTGTGATGAAACTTTTGTGGGTTCTTCTGTCTAAGCCCGCAATGGTTCTCAGCCCAAAAAATCTATATAAAAATGAATGTTTGTATTTTTGTCTTCTATGAGTTCCTAAACTATACTCCACGTGACATTGCAACGCATGCTGGGAACAGCTAGTAGGTACCTAATATTATACATTCCAGTAATCGACATTCTCACATCAGCTAAATGCACTATGTTTAAATTATGCACAAGTAAGCTAAGCTGTTGTCTAACTGGGTTAGTGGTATAAGCCACAAATGTGTTGCCATACATTGTAAACACAACGCCAGAACGCGCTTATTATAAAATATCTTCGCTATTGCAACCTCTTATTTCATAAACAGTCTTGACCAAATTATAGTTATTATGGATCTAGATTTGCCAGGCTACTAGTAATTACGAACAATGTACCGTTTATCATTTGCCATGTCAAGACGTTCAATAATCTATATATCTATATTCCATATACCTACATATAATAAATTGAAGATTTTTGCAAAATAATAACTGGGGGATGTTAGGGATAAATATATTTTTGAAATTTTTGTCTGTTTGTCTGATTATCTGTTTGTCTGTAGATATGTTTGTGCGCGCATCACGTAAAACTACTGAAAGGATTGAAATGAAACTTGGCATGATTTAAGTTTATACTACGGAGTAACATATAGGATACTTTTTATCCTGAAATTCAGCACGGGTCCCTTGGGAGAGGGGATGAAAGTCAAAATGTGTACTTAGCTGTAATTCGTTAACGGGTAGTCCGATTTCATTTATTCTTTTTTTGTTAGAAAGGAAATACTTTGAAGATTACTGGCTAATTTCCGGCTGGACCGATTTTGATGGGACTTTCACTGGCGGATGTTTAGATTTTGATCTACCTAAACATCCGCCAGTGAAAGTCCCATTAACAGTTTTTAGCAAGGTATGAGTTCAAGAGCTTAGAAAAAACAAAATGATTCTCAAAGGATTTTTAAAAACCAATATCCACACGAACGAAGTCGTGGGTATCCGCTTGTATACAATATGGTATAATATGGTACGGTTGATCTTCTAGGAAAGCCGTCACGCTCGGCATCAAAAGTGAAACATTTCTACGACTACCTTACTAAAGATAGATTAGGTACTGTTAGAACTATTAATACTGATTACTGTTGTATTAAGCGGTGATAAAGCCTAGTGGTTAAGATTTCGACTCAAGGGGGCCGAGTACGATGCCCAGCACGCACCTCAACTTTTCGGAGTTATAAATATCACTTGCTTTAAAGGTGAAGGAAAACATCGTGAGGAAATCCGCATGCCTATGGTATGTGTACCCTACTAATTCGCACTTGGGCAGTGTGGTGGACTACGGCCTAAACCCTTCTCATGCTGAGTGGAGACCCGCGCCCTATTGGGCCGGTAATGGGTTGATTATGATGATGATGACTACTGTATTTGGAATGAATTAGAATATCTAAAGATTTAAGATGGAGTTTCTCTGTTGCTTTTGTTCGTTGAGAAATCTCTTAACCTTAAAGAGATTGAAAGAATAAATAATTTGTGTAGCGGTGTTCACAAAAAATGAATTCACTGACACGCCAAGGAAAATGTGGAGAGCCCTCGCGAAACCCTCGCCGAATCTTTTTAGCAATCACGAAACCTTATTATTAATATTGTGGAGAGGTGTCGTAGGTATTCGAAGAAGAAATCATTTCAATGAGGGTTTTTGCTAATTTTTCCGACACCAGATGTCGCCACATAGGCGTCAGGTTTGAACAACTGTCGAGTTGTACTGAATTTTACGCCAGTGAAACATTTTACCGAAAATTCATCGTATTTGCACTGTTTTACTACCTATATAAATAACAAGTATAAATTAAAAAATTAAAAAACCCCCGACATTCGCTATTTTGGTGGTGGTGGCGGCCATCTGGATTTGCATAGTGCTATTCTACAAGTCAAGCCCTTTCATTTGATACCTATATTGAGAGAGTGGTGAAAAAATATGTAATCCGCCATTTTGTAGCGGCGGCCATCTTGGATCGATTTTCATCAAACATAGCTAACAACACTCTCGACTAATTCACCTTTCAAACAAAAAAAAAACCGCATACAAATCGGCCCACCCGTTTGAGCGCCACAGGGGAACAGACACACACACACACACACAGATAGACACGTCAAACTTAAAACACCCCGTTGTTTTTGCGTCGGGGGTTAAAAATAAATAATTACGTGTTTCAGGAATTTTGGAAATTCCACCCCCAATACAAGTGAGATTTATAAGAATCCAAGCGGACAAAGTCGCTGGCATCTGCTAGTACTAATATCAAGAGGCTTGTCATGACTGACTGATTGACTGATCATCAACGCACACACTACCACACAGTACCTATTGTGTGACTATTGTCACACAATACTGTGGCATTTTCTAAAAGAATATTCCTCTTTTTAACCCCCGACGCAAAAACGACGGGGTGTTATAAGTTTTACGTGTCTGTCTGTGTGTGTGTCTGTTCCCCTGTAGCGCTAAAACGGGTGGACCGATTTGAATGCGGTTGTTTTCGTTTGTAAGGTGAATTAGTCGAGAGTGTTGTTAGCCATGTTTGATGAAAATCGATCCAAGATGGCCGCCGCTACAAAATGGCGGATAACATATTTTTTCACAACTCTCCTAATATGGGTATCAAATGAAAGGACTTGACTAGTAGAATAGCATTATGCAAATCCAACATGGCCGCCGCCACAAAATGGCGAATGTCAGGGGTTTTTTAAATTTTTAATTTATACTTGACGTGATAGATGATTAGACCTCACGCTACAGTGCTGCGAACTCGTGGATCGTTGACAGACAACCCTCATCGGAGTCGAGTGGTCCTCACCATATTGACCGCCTCCGGGTAGATGGCCTCGGTGATGACGCCGCGCTGCGAGGTGACGTACTCGACCATCTCGAGCAGCGCGGCGCGCTTCACCTCCTTCCACTTGAGGTCGGACAGCGGCTCGTCCGCGAAGTCGAACAGCAGGCAGCATTGCCGCAGCTTCTGCACGAACAGTTGCTCTCGCTCGGCTGCCGGTGCATCTGACGAAAAATGAGCTATCTTGAGTAAAGTTGGAAATCTACATTATTACATCTATACAAATCCATACATTGTGAAAGAGTAACAAATATCCATACATTCATGTTTACAAACTTTTACGTTTATAATATTAAGTAAGGATGCGAAATTAACTCTAGCTGGTCTGTGTTATGTTATACGTTTTTACGCCTAAACCGCTGAACCGTGTTTGACGAAATTTGGTAGGTACAGAGACTAGATCTGGGAGACGGACATAGGCTACTTCTCAGTCTGGAAAATAATAGTTTCCAAGGGATTTTTATAAAACCTAAATCCACGTGGATGAAGTCGCGATGTAGTTACACATAAATAAAAGTAAAGACCATATTCGGTCGATCACCCATCCAGTTACTGGCTTAGGTCTTGTTGCTTAAACAGCACAGATTAATATGAGTTGACACAATTAGAGCGAGGCCGCACTGCGAAATTTATTCGCGCGAATTTTTTCGCAGAATTCTGTGACATATGGAAATGTATGAAGCTGCCCGCACTTGCGATTTAAAATTCGTGAAAAAAATATATTAAAATGCGGAAAATAAACCGCGCGAATAAAATTCGCGCGAATATATTTCGCAGTGCGGCCCCGGCCTTAGAGCGGGGCCGCACTGCGAAAATTATTCGCGCGAATTTTATTCGCGCGGTTTATATTCCGCATTTTAATATATTTTTCTCGCGAATTTTAAAACGCATGTGCGTGCAGCTTCATACATTCCCATATGTCACAGAATTTTGCGAAAAAATTCGCGCGAATAAATTTCGCAGTGCGGCCTAGGCCTTAGGCACCGGGAGTAAATGAAATAAGGTCAAGGTCAAGATCAATCTGGTTGAAATACCTATAGGTTATACAAAGAATTGCAGTAGCAGCAACTTATGTATCAAGTAAACCAAGGAAGTTCATCGAACCTTCTGCAACGCGAGCCAAGTCGCGATTATTTTGTACAACTCTATAAAATACCTAACAACATTACAGACACACTACCACCGCAGTTTTAACGTTCTTTACTAGAGCGTGTGACTGATACGGGATCAGCCGATGGTTTAGCGCGCTGTAGACACTTTAGTGTTGTGTGTCGGACACAAGCCACCATAGAATATTTTATTTTCACACAAGCTAGCTATATGGAATCAACCAACAACTGCGCAAACATCGCGTCGGTTGCCTATGACTATGACGGTATCCCGTATCGGTGACAAGTAAAGTTCGTAAGCTAAAACCCGACTACGCTTAATAACTTAGTGAGCAAAAGCGCAGGGCAAGCAGCTAGTGGCGCCATCTGTTATGCCTATCCGAAACTAATTTTATAATCTAGAAAGCCGCGCGAAGGTCACTTCTCGATGTTTTTTGTTAGTGAAATGTAGCCTATGTCACCTGGACCATAACAACGAATCAATAGACACCCCATTCATCAAAATCGGTCAAGTAGTTTACGCGCTACGGTGGTACACACAGAATCTCATACAAAAATCAGCCACAAACAAACATACAAACGTACATACATAGACTGCTAAAATCATAGCCCTTCCTTTTGACTTTGCCGTAGTCGGCTAACAAAAGTGACTACGTTTGCGCAGCGCCTAAATCATTTGCTTAAGATCATAGAAAATTAGATAGAAAAACAAATCATCAGAGTCATCATCATCATGATCAACCCATTACCGGCTCACTACAGAGCACGGGTCTCCTCTCAGAGTGAGAATTTTGGCCATAGTCTACCACGCTGGCCAAGCGGATTGGCAGACTTCACACACCTTTGAGAACGTTATGGAGAACTCTCAGGCATGCAGGTTTCCTCACGATGTTTTCCTTCACCGTTAAAGCAAGTGATATTTAAATACTTAAAACGCACATAACTCCGAAAAGGTAGAGGTGCGTGCCCGGGATCGAACCCACGACCTCCGCTTAGAAGTCGGTCGTCCTAACCACTAGGCTATCACAGCTTATTAATCATCAGAGTGCAACTATTCAAATTAACGTTAGAGCGGGGCCGACTGCGAAAATTATTCGCGCGGTTTATATTCCGTATTTTAATATATTTTTCTCGCGAATTTTAAATCGCATGTGCGTGCAGCTTCATACATTCCCATATGTCACAGAATTTTGCGAAAAAATTCGCGCGAGTAAATTTCGCAGTGCGGCCTAGGCCTTAACTGTGCGTTA
The DNA here is from genome assembly GCA_920104075.1 of Melanargia galathea. Taxonomy (NCBI): domain Eukaryota; kingdom Metazoa; phylum Arthropoda; class Insecta; order Lepidoptera; family Nymphalidae; genus Melanargia; species Melanargia galathea. The sequence continues at coordinate 11,416,757 of OV049875.1, forward strand.
TTCAGTATAGAAATTCACTTTTGAAACGTCATGATTTGACATCTCCATGTCAGTAATTTATTCACAGTTAACATCAACTTAAAAAGTTGCACCAAAATCTCCTAATGAACGATTACATAGACGTAAGCTTGGAATTTATAAAACGTTTAAGTAATTACATTATCCATCACTATTACATTTGTAAGAGCTGCATCATAATATATGACAAAAAGCAAGACTAGTTCGTAGGTTGATTTCCATTTGTATAGATCGACCAGAATCTCATGAAAAATATGGAAATGAAATTCCAAGGTTAGCAACACTACGGCTGCCCTAGAACAAAGTAACTGACATTTTTTGTGAAATTGATTTTTTGCATTAACAAAAGTTTTATGTCGAGTAGTTTTTTACCACAGTTTAATATTTCAAATAACTTGAACCGTTTACTGAAATTTAAATTGCCCAAACAAAGTAACTGCACTCACTAACCCGGAATATAAATGCAAAAACCAAGTAAACAACAAGCACAACACAAAAACAAAGTAATTGGATGTTGATTACTTTGTTTTTGTATTTAAAATGCAGTTGGTTGATTTTTCGTTTCGTGAAACGATCCCAGGTAAAGTGTTCGGAATGTAATTACTTTGTTTATCACTAGGGCAGCCGAGTTAACCAGTAGAGGATCAAGCCGGTTCTGGATCATGGGTCCACTTCTTTCCCACGGGTCAATTTATATATAAAAAACACAAAATCCCGTTTGCCGTGATGCTTGGCCGATTCAGCATCAATTTGAATAAAAAAGTGCGCTCGCGGGGGCTACCTGCCGGTATGCGGCCCATGACAAAAGCGCATCCGCGCCAGGTACCAGACCCTTCGGCAACTATGACTCTTGCTTTGCTATGGTTTCCATTATTATCCGACTTCATATAAAAGTGTATTACGAGCTATGAGTTTATCTTGTTATTTCATGATAATTATAATGAATGAAAAAATAGAATTTTATATTTATTTATTTATAGATTTAAATATGATTAATAGCTAATGTATGTTATACAAGCAATGCGAAACATTTCAATTTCAACTAACCTAATCTTTATAGTTCTTATTAGTCACTATTTAATTAATTACAAAGAAAATATACTAGAACTTAACTGTTGAGGAATTGAACCCAAGACACACTCTATTATAAGACCGCCTATTGACGGTGGTCAGTTTGTCAATAAATTCATTTCACAAATATAAATTGAAATTTAAAAACCCCTGACATTCGTCATCTTGGATTTGCATACTGCTATTCTACTAGTCAAGCCCTTTCATTTGATACCCATACTCTTGAAACGCGGCTGAAAAACATGTCCTCCCTCTCTTGCGGCTGTCGGACCGGCTCGACAAGACTATGTTATCCTAGTTTAGACCTTATAGTTAAAATTATTAAGAGAGTTGTGAAAAATATGTAATCTGTCATTTTGTAGCGGTGGTCATCTTGGATCGATTTTCATCAAACATAGCTAACAATACTTTTAATTAATTCACCTTTCAAACAAAAAAAAAACCGCATTCAAATCGGTTCACCCGTTTGAGCGCTACGGGGGAACAGACACACACACACACACATTATTTGTCCGACCTGGGAATCGAATCTGGGACCTCGCGATCTGCAGTCGAATATGTTAATCACAAGACCAACGAGGCAATTACATCATAACTTACTTGTACGTTTCAAAGAATTTACCCTAATAATAGAATAATTTATAGCTCTATGCACGAATCTACCTGTTCGATTTTTTTGTCCATTAGATTTATGCATTTTACGATCTCACCAACCCCTTGACACGCACAAACTTGTCTGATTTTTTATTACTCTTTTATATTTTATCATCCCATTATCTTCGGGGAGGTATGTAGACAGGAAAAAATATTGCACGCAGGTGCAAAACAGGTGTTCAAGCATGTTGCTGCACGTCTAAGAGCATGTGTATAAGAACGATACATTTCAATTTTTCTAACACAAGTTTACTCAGTGCGACATCGTTAGGATCTCAGTCTAAAATAAGTCTTAAATATTACTTAGCTGTCAGTAGTAGAGTAGTAGAGTCAGTGTGTTGTGAACCTACATATTTATTATGGCGGTAAGTGTGTAATTGCACCAATTATTTAAATAATGATAGCTTATAATATTTTTTAGTGACAAAACCCAGGGACATACCTAAATTGCTCTAAAAGCCAACAGTTCAAATAATCATTTATAAGGTTTGACCATATTGTGACATGGTGATAATAAACCCTCGTATTTTTAGTTTTAAGTTTTCGTGAGTAATTATCACCATTATATCATGTTCTTAAATTGACGTTCAAAAAGTGTACAGTGTACCAATTTTGAATAAAGTTTATTTGTCTTGACTTTGTAACTAACATCTTGATTCGTTAGTAATGGGACTTTTATAAATTGTAACAAGTACTTTATAAATTGAAGTTAATTTAATTAGTTTATGTAATTTTATTTGTTGAAATATCATCTTTTTATTTCAGGACTCGCAGAATGATGAATTCACCTATAAACATTACTACTATCCACTCAATGTGTCAGACGATCAAGATGCGAGTGATTGTGCGTCAAATAATAAAAAGACTGCTTCAAAAAAGAACAAAATGATGGAGCAAAACAATATAGATGTATTTTTTGAACAACCAAAAAAAAAAGAAGAGAACTACTATTTCTTCAACGGTAGCGCAAGCGACTGAAGGAGGTCTATCGTATATCTCATCCAATGATGGTGATGGTGTCAGTGCAACTCATCTCATCAAAATAGATGTCTATGACATGAAGAATCTGAAAGGGGTTTCACCTCTTGAGTACTGGAAACATGCAGATTTACGATTAAAGTACTACGCGAATTCAGACGCTGATAAATTTTATCACGCCACTCGAGATATTATTTACAACATAACAAAGCAGATCGCAGGAAGAAATGATTGTAAAAAATATTTTATCGACAGAGATGTCAAACAATAAAAATACCTATAAATTATTCCATCGTAAAAAATATAACTATTTAAAAGATAACATCGCTGCCTGCTGCAAATAAATAACAAAATTAGTAACCCAGGTCACTTAACGTAAATATATTTCAAAATAATATGTACTCTCCCTACTATTTTGCCTGTGAACACAGCCGAAACAAATTATAAAAGAGTCCTGTTCTAACACACTCAAGTCATATTCCATCTCGCCATCTACAACAATGCTGTGTCAACTGTGTGCCTTTAACGACTCTGTTGACGATGAAGAATTGCTGGCAAATTGTGAAGAAGCAGAATTGAACGCTAAGTTAGTTAACATATGTATGGAAGTCGAACGAGATCAAGTTTATTCGTGAGTATTTTTTATCCATCATTTTTTTCTCCATGAACAGTGTTTATTTTAATCTATTATACCCCAAACGGTTGACCGAAGATAAGGTGCATGATTATATTTTTTTATTGATGTAACGGCCACCATCCCATACACCCTCGTCCCTGACTAGTTCAAACTTGTTTAAACACAACGCTGATGGGGAGGGGCTATTTACGTATAAATACTCGGTTTTATTGTTAACTACACTCATTCAGAGCGAAGTTGTGATAGAAAAATATTAATCATGGAAGCTTTTTCCAATGATGAAATAAGTGTATTTACTAAATCATTTGTGTTAAATAAGATGCACCGATACATACGGTTGTGGTACATTTCTGAAAGACTACCTAGATGGATGTTAGATGACCCAGAGATTAAACCGTTTTATACACCATGTAGTGGTCATCGTATCTCCATTTGTCCTCTTTCGGATGAAATTGACGGTGTATTTCCTATGAAAGCATATTGTAATATGTGTGCTACAAATGGTAAATATTTAAATAAAGATTAGTGTAACGTTTGTATTATAGAAAATATGTTTCATAATTCTATTTTTATTTTTCAGTTCAAAGCAAACTGGAGCCGGAGTGAAAAGAGAGGCTACTGCAGTCACACAGTCTACGAGTAAGCGACCATGTTGTCAAGAACCTTCTACATCTACGGGGTTATTAACGACATCAAAATCAGTGCAGGAAGAATCGTCCTCATCTGTAAGTTCTACAAAATATCATAGTGTTGAGTGTCCTTACTGTAAAATAAATATTAGTCGAAAGTACTATACCAACCACCTTAAAAGCAAGAAACATATGAATAATGTACTTCTTAATAGTTCGGTACAAAACTTAACCAACGTGCAATTAATAGAAAATGCTTTTGGTCGACGGATAGCAACATACAGGATTTCCAATAATAATTTAGAATTTGAGACGCCTGAATCTTTTTTTAATTCCATTAAAAATATTGTTCATGACTTGCTTCATACGCTTTTAAAAGAGCATACTTTGATTAAAGTTAACTTCATTTTAAACGGTGACTTTATTCAAGAATCAAAAAATTTAGAAAATTCATTTGACTTTCAAACGTGTAACTATACATTCTGTTTAGGTGATGAAATTAATACCATTTATTCGGATTTATTAGCTGAAACTTCGAGTAAAGTTTGTAATTTTGAAAAGAAAGATAGTGGTTGGAGTCTTAAAAAAATTAATTATGTGGATTTAAATATAAATAAATTAAACCCGTTAAAAGGGAACTCTTATATAGATTTACCAATAGATATCAAACATAAACTTGCTATTATTAATGTAAAAAATAATGACAATAGATGCTTTCAATGGGCTATACTTTCCGCTTTGTATCCAGTCAAAGTGAATGCAAACAGAGTGACTTCATATATAACGAAACAAAACTCTTTAGATTTTACAAATATTTCATTTCCAGTACAATTAAAAGATATCAGTAAATTTGAGACATTAAATAATATTAGTATAAATGTTTTTGGACTTGAACATGACACAAAAAGCAATTCTACGAAGATTATTGGTCCTCTCTATTTCACAAAATCTCGAAAACATAAACACATAAATTTATTATACATAAATAATGGTTCTAATGGTCATTATTGTTATATAAAAAATCTTTCCAGGCTAGTTGGTCAACAATTAAACAAACATCACCACGCCACATTTATTTGCGATGGTTGCTTACTATATTTTCAATCGGAGAGTAAATTAAAATCACATCAAAAGTTTGATTGTAATCACATTAAAACTGATATGCCCGATATCACGAAAGCTAAATTAACATTTAATAAATATGAGAGAAAGCTCAAATTGCCTTTTGTTGTTTACGCAGATTTTGAAGCATTTCTAAATCCTATACAAGGATGTGATAATGATCCAACTACCTCATACACAACAAATTTTCAAAAACATGAAGTATATAGCTTTGGATACTATATCAAATGTACATTTAATGATAGTCTATCAATATATAAAACATATACAGGTACTGATTGTGCCAAAGTGTTTATGGAGACCTTAAATGATGATATAAAACGAATTTATGATGATCATTTAATTGAAGTTAATCCACTGCCTCTAACGATAAATGACAACGAAAAATTATCTGCAATATCTACATGTCATATATGTGAAAAAGAACTAAAATCGGATCGCGAAATAGCATATAATAAATACACTGGAGTTTTTGTAGGTGTCTGCCACAAAAGTTGTAGTAAAAAGTTAGAAACTCCTCAATTTATACCGATAATTTTACATAACCTTAGTAACTACGATGCTCATTTCATTGTGCATGCATTGAATTTCTCAGAAGGTGCAATAAATGTCATACCCCAAAATAAAGAACGATATATTTCGTTTTCAAAAAAGACACAAATCACGAACAAACAAATTGAATTGAGGTTTATTGATTCTTTTAAATTTTTATCTAGTAGTCTAGAATCGTTAACAAATAATTTAAATGATGAAGATTTCATCGAATTGCGAAGAAATTTTCAAAGTGAAAAAGATATTTATTATTTAAAACGTAAAGGTGTATACCCATACGAATATATGACATCATTTGACTCCTTAAATTTAACATCACTTCCAACACAGAATCAATTTTTCAGTACACTTACAAACAGTACTATTTCAAATGAAGATTATAAACATGCTAGAGATGTTTGGAACCATTTTAAATGTCTTTATATGAGTGATTACTCTGATTTATACTTGAAAACGGATGTATTACTTTTAACAGATATATTTGAAAATTTTAGAAACGTTTGTATTAAAACTTATGATTTAGATCCTGCTCATTATTATACAGCACCAGGTCTTAGTTGGGATGCAATGTTAAAGTACACACAAATAACATTAGATTTATTAACAGATTTTGAAAAAATTGCATTCGTAAAATCAGGTATACGCGGTGGTGTTTCACAGTGCAGTAACCGCTATGCACAAGCCAATAATAAGTACATGGCAAATTTTAATGAGAAAATTCAATCATCTTATCTCGCATACTTAGACGCTAATAATTTATATGGTTGGGCTATGTCTCAATACCTTCCTACAGGTGGATTTGAATGGGTAAATTGTGAGACTAATTTCAACATACCGATTGATTCTGATGTGGGTTATATTCTAGAAGTAGACTTAGAATATCCCGAAGCTTTACATGACTTACATACCGATTTTCCTCTTTGTCCAGAGAATATACTTGTTGGAGGGAGTAAAACTTTAAAATTAGTTCCAAATCTATTCGATAAAACTAAGTATGTAATTCATTATAGAAATCTTATACAGTGCCTAGAAATGGGTTTAAAACTAAAAAAAATTCATCGGATTTTAAAATTCAATCAAAGTCCTTGGCTACAAAAATATATTGATTTAAACACACAGTTACGTACATCTGCCCAATCTGATTTTGAAAAGGATTTCTATAAGTTAATGAATAATTCAATATTTGGGAAAACAATGGAGAACATTGAAAAACGTGTAGATGTCAAACTATGTACACATTGGGAAGATAAGGGAAAATCTGTTGGTGCTCAAAAACTTATTGCGAGACCTGAGTTTCATAGTGTCTCAATATTTTCAGAAAATTTGGTTGCTATACAATTGAGAAAAACTAAATTACTTTATAATAAACCTATTTACTTAGGATTTTGTATTTTAGATATTTCTAAAACTCTTATGTATGATTTCCATTACAAATATATGAAAAAGAAATATGGCTCAAGTTGTAAAATGCTTTATACAGACACAGATAGTTTCATATATCACATTTTTACTGATAACTTTTATGATGACATTAAACCTGACTTAAATAAATACTTTGATACTTCGGATTACCCCTCTAATAATAGTTATGATATTCCTCGGACAAATAAAAAAAAAATTGGTTATTTTAAGGATGAAAATAATGGTACTATTATGACTGAATTTGTTGGTTTGAGATCAAAAGTGTATGCTTTTAATACACAAAATAAATTCATTGCTAAAGCAAAAGGCGTAAACAAATCGGTTACCAAAAATTTTAAAATTAAGAATTATAAAACAGTTTTATTTGAACAAAAAAATGAGTTATGTGAAATGTATAGATTCAGATCGATAAAGCATATAATATTTACTCAAAAAAATAATAAAATATCATTATCACATTCAGATACTAAACGGTTTTTAATTAATAACTCTACCAACACTTTAGCTTGGGGTCATTACAAAATAAAGTCGATTACTAATGATTTGCGGTAAGACTCGATGTTATTTTTTAAGTAAGTGCTACAATGTATAGATGTATCTTTAAGTTATAAATTGTATAGAAAATTAAGATATAATTATGAATAAATGTATACTTAAATCAATGTCTTATTACTTTATTCCCCATTTCTATATCTAATTCAACTGAAACTACACGTATTTTTGAACATGTATCATTTTCTCCATCCATTTACTGCTATAGTTGCAGGACCGAGTGGATGTGGTAAATCACATTTTGTGACAAATTTCTTAAAACACTGTAATGATATATGTAATACACGATTTGATCAAATTTTGTGGTGTTACGATGAAATGCAGCCTCTATACAATCTAGAAAATGTAACTTACATTCAAGGAATTCCTGAAATGAGTATGTTTGATGGAAAACATCCTCGATTAGTCATAATTGATGATCTTATGAGGGAGTCAGATGGTCGTGTTGTTGATATTTTTACTAAAGGTAGTCACCACAGAAATTTAAGTGTATTTTATATCACACAAAATCTTTTTCATCAAGGGAAAGGGCAACGAGATATTTCTCTAAATACAAGTTACATAATTTACTTTAAAAATCCCAGAGACCGAACACAAATTCGCCATTTAGCACGTCAAGTATTTCCTGAGAATTCAAAGTTTGTTGAAGAGGCTTATAAAGATGCCACTACAGAACCTCATGGTTATTTAATGATTGATTTAAAGCAAAATACAAATGATTCATGTCGTTTTAAAACTAAGATTGATAATACTTCTAATGATTGTGTAGTATACATCCCTAAAAAGGGGTTTAAATATGGTTTGCATGACTCAATTCTTGTCAGTAGCAAATAATGGTTGAAGGAAGTACTACGCAAGACACGAAAAAGTTGAGGTGTGCATTACAAACATTTAAACCAAAATATCGTAAAATTTTACTTCGCTCTCTTAAGAAAGAAGAAATTAATCGTGTTTGTGAGTATATCAAAGAAATATTTAAAGAAAATACCCCCAATAAAGAGACAAGAGAATCGTCTGTAAAATTGAATTGCTTCTTTTCTACAAAGTTAATATAAATATGTATTCAGAATCACTGTAAAACAATGTCTGCACGAGTAAAAACACACAAAAATTTACTAAAGGCTTTACACACACTTCAACCAAAATTCCGAACAGCCTTATTGAAAGTGTGTAAGGACGAGGAAATCAATTGTATTTGCGAGTGTATTTTCAATATACTAAATGGTAAACTACCTTTAAAGGATTGTGAGAAGACTAAGTTAAAAAAACACAAAACTATTCTCAGAAAATTAATAAAGAAAGGGGGAAATAAATCACGAAAACGTATTATCATTCAAAAAGGAGGAGCATTTCTGCCTATTATTTTGGGAGCTGTTTTAAATGGGTTGTTTAATTTAATATAAAAATGGAACACGCAAAAAAAATGGTTCTTATTGAACCAGAGGTCATTGAAAGACTAAAATCAAGAAATATTGCATCTGACGATTCTTTGTCAAGATTAGATAAAGAAATGCAAAAAATACTGAAAAGTAAACTAGATGATCGTGAAAAATGGACGTTATACACGCAAGTTTTACAAAGATATCTCCATATTACCGAAGGAGAGAGAAAACCAATTAAATTACCAGTCACTGTAGAGGACGATCGAAACTATGACAATAACAGTATATTTAAAAAGGAAATGAAAGACAATGATTCGGCAGTTAATGCGGAATCAGATGATGATAAGCACGTACTTGGGCTACCGATTGAAATTTTATATACCCCTACTTATATAAACAAACTTATACCAAAAACGTATAGAAAAAAAGGTGAAATATTGTTAAATACTCTGTTAAACAATAAAGAAAAAATTAGTTGGAAAAAGGATGGATTGATAGTCGTAGATAATGAAGCTGTAGATGGTAGTAATATAGTGGATCTAGTAAATTATACCTTGAGACCATTAAAACGCCCCAAGCCTAATGGATGGGAAAAATTTATCCAAACTATAAAAGATATAGGGGTTCCCTTAATATGTATTGGTAACCCTCAAGCTTCTGAAAATATTAGTAATATATCACCAAAATCCAGAAGACATAGTTCTCCAATTGATGATAAAAGTCCAAAAACTTTAACATCATACAAACTAAGGAAAAAACAGGACGTTTGGGAAAGATGGAATCCATATTAGACATCAAAGATATATATTACGATGTGTCCAATCCTGCTGGTTATGGAAGCGCAGAGAAATTATCAAGAGCATTAAAAGGTAAAATGAATAGAAAGCAAGTGAAAGAATGGTTGCAAGCTCAGGAAACTTATACATTACATAAGCCTGTGCATCGAAAATTCCCTCGGAATAAATATATATTGTCTAATCTTAATGAACTTTGGCAAGCAGATTTAAGTGATATGCGTACTTATTCTCAATATAATGAAGGTTTTAATTATATTCTTTGTGTTATTGATGTTTTTAGTAAATACGCTTTCGCTAGAGCCCTAAAAAAGAAAAATTCTGAAAGTATAAAACAAGCATTTGAAAGCATATTTACTGAAGCTAATGCAACTCCCACCCACTTACAATCAGATAAAGGTACCGAATTCGTATCAAAAGATGTTAGACAATACTTTAAAAGTAAAAATGTAAATTATTACACAACCAACAACCCAGATATTAAAGCAAGTGTAGTTGAAAGATTTCAGAGGACATTAAAAACTAAAATGTGGCGTTATTTTACACATAAAAATACCTATACTTATATTAATATTTTACAAGATTTACTCTATTCTTATAATCATAGCTTCCATTCAAGCATAAAAATGTGTCCGTTTGAAGTTAATTTTAATAACATTATGATAGTTTGGAATAATTTATATGGAAATATAAATAATAAAATCAGTGCTATACCACAGTCTAAGTTTTCGATTGGAGATCATGTAAGAATAACAAAATATAAGCACATTTTTCAAAAAGGATATGAGACAAATTGGAGTGATGAAATATTTATTATAACTGGTATAAAAAATAACATGTCCAGAGTAGTATATACTATTAAAGATCTTCAAAGTGAACCTATTGTTGGTACTTTTTATGAGAATGAATTACAAAAAGTTACATATAGCCCCACCACTCAATATAAAATTGATAAAATACTACGGTCTCGCTACTCAGGTAACAGAAAAGAAGTACTTGTCAAGTGGAAAGGTTATCCTGATAAGTTTAACAGTTGGATTTTAGAATCCAGTCTTAATCAGATAGGATGATGGAAGACAATTTTTATTTAACTTTACTTAGTAATAGTTCAATGGAATACTTCCCGGAAAACACGACGACCATGTTCTCAACAAAATTACCAAAATCACTTATTTTGGAAGGAGAATGGCACGTTGGAGTTGTTGAATTTCAATATCCTTGCACTATGTATACGGTTCGAGAGTATGAAAATGTTATTTATACATCAAAGTGGATTACAATACCCGATGAAGATATAAGTTCATTAGTGCACTATAGAAACCGTATTCCTGTCATGAATTATGATAGCATTGATCATATTGTAGCTGAATTAAATAAAAATACCGATGCTGGAATAATGTTTAATTATGATGAAATAAAGAAGCAAGTATCGGTATTATGTACGAATACCTTCATTGATGTACTTAAGTTGTCAACAAAGTTATGTTTACAACTCGGTTTTGAACCAAATACAAACCTAATTCAAAATAAAACTGGAACATATCCTTATAATTTAAAATTAGGATTGCCATCTCAGTTGTTCATTTATTGTGATATAATAGAGCCACAAATTGTTGGAGATGTTATGGCCCCTCTTCTCAGAATCGCACCACTAGATCCAACAGTCTATGTATACGGGGCTAATAAAATGCATATTTTTTCACCGCCTCATTATGTACCTGTCATGCGTAGAGAGTTCGATGTGATAGAAATAGATATAAGAACGAGTACAGGTCGAAAAGTACCATTCCAGTTTGGGACCACATGTATTAAAGTACATTTTAAGAGAATCAAGTGAAAAAGTGTATTTAAAATGTCGTGTCCGTACTTACATTATTATTCTCATCAAGCTGGTACTGGTATTGGTGCAATTTATAAAGGTGCACCTTATCAGCGAGGTCATGGTATTGGTAGTTTTTTGGGTGGACTATTCAGATCTGTTCTTCCACTTTTGAAAAGTGGTGCAAAAGTTGTGGGTAAAGAAGCTTTGAATGCTGGTGTGGGTCTATTATCTGATATGTTAAATGTGCAACCTATGGATGAATCTATGAGATCACGTTTAAAAACAGCAACTTCGAATCTAAAACAAAAAGCTGACAAAAAAATTGATTCAATAATGAGAGGATCAGGATATAAAATTAGGCGACAAAAAAGGAAACGTATCACTCCTAAGAATACTCTCAAACGGAACGGTACTAAGAAAATTAAACAGAGTAATATTCAAGATATTTTTCATAAAAGTTAAAATTAAATAATGTCATTTTTACATCATAACTCCTGTGAATGCGTAAAATCTGAGTTGGATTTGTTTGCTTTACCATCAACTCAAACTAGTATTGAGGGAGGACAATGGATTCATTACAACCCCATTTCATCGTTGACTGATGATGGTCCCATTGAGTTTTTAGTACCTGGAAATGGAGATGATTACATTGATTTATCTCATACCCTACTTCACATAAAAGCTAAAGTTCAGAATGCTGATGCAACTAGCATTTCGGCGACGACTAATGTTGCTCCAGTTAACAATTGGCTACACTCACTTTTTAGTCAGGTTGACATATATTTAAATCAAAAGCTCGTATCACCTCCAAACAACACTTATGGGTATCGAGCTTACATCGAGACTTTGCTTAATTATGGTGCAGCTGCTAAGAAATCTCATCTTACTTGTGGCCTTTGGTATAAAGATACAGCCTCGAAAATGGATTCATGTGATGCTTCAAATCAAGGATACACAAAAAGAGAAGAATTAGCAAAGGAAAGTCAAACTATTGAAATGATTGGTCACATACATGCTGATATTTTTAATCAAGATAAGTTTTTAATCAACGGTGTCGAAATGCGTCTAAAACTAGTACGTTCTAAAGATACTTTTAATCTTATGTGTTCAACAGCAGATAGTAAATTCAAAGTGCATATATCTAGTGCTAGCCTTGTAATGCGCAAAGTTCGGATCAATCCCAGTGTATTAATTGCACATGAGAAAGTATTAGCTACTACAACTGCAAAATATCCTGTCACTCGTGCTGAAGTTAAAGTCTTAACGATTCCATCAGGGATTCAGGGAAAAATGCTTGATAATGTATTTTTAGGACAAATTCCCAAAAGATGTATAGTTGGTTTCGTAGGAAATTCGGCCTTTAATGGATCTTTAAATACAAACCCTTTTAATTTTGGTAATCACGGACTTAACCTGTTCGGTTTGTATGTTGATGGCCAATCTATACCATCAAAAACATTAACACCCTCTTTTGATAATAATATGTTCACGAGTGCATATCATACTTTATTCTCTGGAACAGGAATTCATTTCTTGAATGATGGAAATGACGTCTCTAAGGAGGAGTATAATAATGGATATTGTCTGCTTGCTTTTGATTTAACTCCTGATTTATCTGCTAATTCAAACTCCCACTGGAATCTCATAAAACGGGGTAGTGTAAGATTTGAAGTTCGATTTGAAAGAGCTCTAACAACAACTCTTAATTGTATTGTATACGCAGAGTTTGACAATGTAATTGAAATTAATAAAAATCGAGATGTTAGTTTAGACTACAATAGTTAAAAATGAATATAAATGCGGGTATTTAATTTTTGAGTCATTTGTTAACCACTCATTCAATCAAGAAGATTATCTTATTTACTTTTAAATTTATTTCTATTTAAGTTTTCAATGGATACTACTGAGATTGGGAAATATTTAAACATAATCGATCCAAATATTCACTTCAATGTTTTTGCAGCAAATAAGATACCGATCTATTTAACACCACCGGCTTATTTAATTTCTAATTTAGATCCTGATACAAAACCTGGATCTCACTGGGTAGCAATATACGTGGATACTAATGGTGTTGGTGAATATTTTGACTCGTTTGGTCGAAAACCAATGGATTATCATGAAATGTTTTTGAAAAACAATTGTAAGAAGTGGAGTCATAATAATAAAGTACTTCAGAACTATTTCAGCCCATTTTGCGGAATGTATTGTTTAGTTTATATATATTTTAAATATAACAACATCTCAATGTCACAATTTCTTAATATATTTTCTGATAATACTTTGTATAATGATCAACTTGTACAATATATGTTTATGACTTTATTTATAAGGTAATGAAATAAAAAAAATATTGTTTTGAATAACTATAGTTTTATTTACATACCATTTTTTTAAAATAAATCTTAAAGTAACGATAACTTAAGTGTACACTGTGATGAGAACGGGCTGTAGAGACTTGGACTTGGACTGGAATAATGATTTTCATCTTGTGAGAACGAATGGAGTGAATCTTGCTCAGAGTCTTCATAGTCTGTTGCTGGTATTCGTATTCCAAATAGAGCATCTTCCCTCTCAATGAATTCAACCGGGCTGTAGAGACTTGGACTTGGACTGGAATAATGATTTTCATCTTGTATGTCTTCACACAACTCGATCTCGATATCCTCAAAATTGAGCGTATTTTCCTCTTCCACTTCTTCACATAGTGAAACCATTTCTTCATCATAAATGGTCTCGTTCAGTTCACACAATTGAGACGACATTGTATGGTTTTGACGTAGTGAAATAGAATATGAAGTTCGTCTCTCAGGGCAAAACACTTTTATACTTTGTTCCGTCGATGAAGAGTGGGGGACTCGGTTTAGGAATTTATTAAAAACACATGTGTATACGCCCATCATTAGGAATCCGTCTAAACATCTTTTAAATAGTTATATTTTTTACGATGGAATAATTTATAGGTATTTTTATTGTTTGACATCTCTGTCGATAAAATATTTTTTACAATCATTTCTTCCTGCGATCTGCTTTGTTATGTTGTAAATAATATCTCGAGTGGCGTGATAAAATTTATCAGCGTCTGAATTCGCGTAGTACTTTAATCGTAAATCTGCATGTTTCCAGTACTCAAGAGGTGAAACCCCTTTCAGATTCTTCATGTCATAGACATCTATTTTGATGAGATGAGTTGCACTGACACCATCACCATCATTGGATGAGATAAACGATAGACCTCCTTCAGTCGCTTGCGCTACCGTTGAAGAAATAGTAGTTCTCTTCTTTTTTTTTGGTTGTTCAAAAAATACATCTATATTGTTTTGCTCCATCATTTTGTTCTTTTTTGAAGCAGTCTTTTTATTATTTGACGCACAATCACTCGCATCTTGATCGTCTGACACATTGAGTGGATAGTAGTAATGTTTATAGGTGAATTCATCATTCTGCGAGTCCTGAAATAAAAAGATGATATTTCAACAAATAAAATTACATAAACTAATTAAATTAACTTCAATTTATAAAGTACTTGTTACAATTTATAAAAGTCCCATTACTAACGAATCAAGATGTTAGTTACAAAGTCAAGACAAATAAACTTTATTCAAAATTGGTACACTGTACACTTTTTGAACGTCAATTTAAGAACATGATATAATGGTGATAATTACTCACGAAAACTTAAAACTAAAAATACGAGGGTTTATTATCACCATGTCACAATATGGTCAAACCTTATAAATGATTATTTGAACTGTTGGCTTTTAGAGCAATTTAGGTATGTCCCTGGGTTTTGTCACTAAAAAATATTATAAGCTATCATTATTTAAATAATTGGTGCAATTACACACTTACCGCCATAATAAATATGTAGGTTCACAACACACTGACTCTACTACTCTACTACTGACAGCTAAGTAATATTTAAGACTTATTTTAGACTGAGATCCTAACGATGTCGCACTGAGTAAACTTGTGTTAGAAAAATTGAAATGTATCGTTCTTATACACATGCTCTTAGACGTGCAGCAACATGCTTGAACACCTGTTTTGCACCTGCGTGCAATATTTTTTCCTGTCTACATACCTCCCCGAAGATAATGGGATGATAAAATATAAAAGAGTAATAAAAAATCAGACAAGTTTGTGCGTGTCAAGGGGTTGGTGAGATCGTAAAATGCATAAATCTAATGGACAAAAAAATCGAACAGGTAGATTCGTGCATAGAGCTATAAATTATTCTATTATTAGGGTAAATTCTTTGAAACGTACAAGTAAGTTATGATGTAATTGCCTCGTTGGTCTTGTGATTAACATATTCGACTGCAGATCGCGAGGTCCCAGATTCGATTCCCAGGTCGGACAAATAATGTGTGTGTGTGTGTGTCTGTTCCCCCGTAGCGCTCAAACGGGTGAACCGATTTGAATGCGGTTTTTTTTTTGTTTGAAAGGTGAATTAATTAAAAGTATTGTTAGCTATGTTTGATGAAAATCGATCCAAGATGACCACCGCTACAAAATGACAGATTACATATTTTTCACAACTCTCTTAATAATTTTAACTATAAGGTCTAAACTAGGATAACATAGTCTTGTCGAGCCGGTCCGACAGCCGCAAGAGAGGGAGGACATGTTTTTCAGCCGCGTTTCAAGAGTATGGGTATCAAATGAAAGGGCTTGACTAGTAGAATAGCAGTATGCAAATCCAAGATGACGAATGTCAGGGGTTTTTAAATTTCAATTTATATTTGTGAAATGAATTTATTGACAAACTGACCACCGTCAATAGGCGGTCTTATAATAGAGTGTGTCTTGGGTTCAATTCCTCAACAGTTAAGTTCGAGTATATTTTCTTTGTAATTAATTAAATAGTGACTAATAAGAACTATAAAGATTAGGTTAGTTGAAATTGAAATGTTTCGCATTGCTTGTATAACATACATTAGCTATTAATCATATTTAAATCTATAAATAAATAAATATAAAATTCTATTTTTTCATTCATTATAATTATCATGAAATAACAAGATAAACTCATAGCTCGTAATACACTTTTATATGAAGTCGGATAATAATGGAAACCATAGCAAAGCAAGAGTCATAGTTGCCGAAGGGTCTGGTACCTGGCGCGGATGCGCTTTTGTCATGGGCCGCATACCGGCAGGTAGCCCCCGCGAGCGCACTTTTTTATTCAAATTGATGCTGAATCGGCCAAGCATCACGGCAAACGGGATTTTGTGTTTTTTATATATAAATTGACCCGTGGGAAAGAAGTGGACCCATGATCCAGAACCGGCTTGATCCTCTACTTTAACCTAGTGTTGCTTACTACAAAATTTAATTTCCTTATTTTTCATGAGATTCTGGTCGATCTATAAGACATATCTGCTCTAGTAACATGACAACTCTTTGGTACAGTTGATTCCGTGTCAACGGTAATTGAATTTGCATTAGCACTGACGGCGTTAAATGTTTATCATCACAAACCTTGTGGTAGCTATAATTGCTAACTACTTAAATTATTTATTTATCAATGCGATCTTTTAAACAGTTTCATATAATGGGTTTACGTATACTTTGTTTAATATCTTTGCTTTTGTGAAAATATCAGTATGAAATCAGTAACATCTTCTTTGTGAATATCTCATTGGGTTCGTTTATTTTGTTGTTGTATTGAATGGTACCGGTTAGGGTTTACGGAACCGGTCCTGTTTTTGAGAACCGGGAATTTCGGGACTTTTACCCAAAGGAACCGGGAATTCCCGGTTCTTTCGGGATTTTCGGTTCTTTGTAGTTTTATTTTATAAAACACGTTTAACACTTTAAAAGTAAACCACAGTGAAATATTTATGTAATTTTTACTGTCATTTAAACTTTCATCCGCTATTTAACCCACTTGGAGATAGAATTTCCAAAAATCCTGAAATTCAAAATTTTTATTTTTATCGAAAGTTTAAATACCAATTTTCATGGATATCACTTGAAAAATGACCGACTTTCATGCAAACTTTCATCCTCTATTTAACCCCTTTAGGGGTGGAATTTCCAATAATCCTTTCTTAGTTAGCCTGCGTTGAAAAAGCTTACGAATTCAATGTACCGTGTGTTTCGTCTACTACACGCCTTTGACTGTGTGAACTGGAACAGTTGGATGGACAGTTCTCCAGGAAATAGGAGTCCCAAATATCTGGTCAACATCTGGTCTGGAGTGCTTCAAAGCCTATACTCAGATAGTCACGGGGTAGTAAGAATTGACAAGAAGATATCAACACCTTTCACGTTTGGCAAAGGAGTTCGTCAAAGATGCATCGTATCCCCTATTCTGTTGAACATCTACGGAGAGAGCACTAACGCCGGACCTGCGAAGACTGGGATGGTGGAATTACCATCAATGGCATTAAAATTCGAAACCTTCGCTACGCCGAAAAGGATGGTGCCTTTTCGCAGCTAATGAAGCTGAAATGTTCCAACTCGAAAATGGAGCAACACAGGCCATAAATCGGTTTAAAACTAAGATCATGGTGGTGGATTGTACTTCTAAGCTAGAACTCAATGGAACACTCAATTTAAAACCCGTTGATCACTTCATTTACTTGGGTTCTGGCATCAGCAATAACGGTTCTAGTGAAGCTGAAGTTCGCAGGAGAATCGGAATGGCCAAGACTGCAATATATCAGCTCGATAGAATATAGAATGATCGTAACATCAGTACTAAGACAAAATTACACTAGTCAACACTTTAGTCTTCTCCATTTTCCTACTTATACGGGGCGGAGATATGGACATTAAAAGCTGGAGACCGCCAGCACAATACGCCTTTGAGATGTGGTACTGGAGAAAAATGCTCAGAATCTCTTGGAATGCATTCAGGACCAACCAATCGATCCGTGAAGAACTCAAAATTGACAAAAAGCCGAGGCTCTCAACATATGCCTGAGGAGGATCTTTAAGTTCTTCGGCCATATCGCCCGTAAACCCGGCGATAACCTACAAAAACTTATAGTTACCGGGAAAATGAACGGCAAGAGATCGAGAGGTAGGAGTCCAATTCGCTGGACTGACCAGATCCGCACCACTCTCAACATGAATGTTGCCGAAGCAGTTCACAACGCTGAAAGCCGGAACAGATGGCGCAATATCGTCAGAAACTTGAAATTTTCACATTGCTTCCTTTTATGATCTAGGCACACACTAAGAAAGGATTATTGGAAATCCCACCCGTAAGGGGGTTAAATAGAGGATAAAAGTTTGTATGAAAGTCTGTCATTTTTCAAGTTATATCCATGAAAATTGGTATTTGAGCTTTCGATAAAAAATAAAAAATATAAACAGCATTTTTGAAAATTCTGTCCCAAGGTGGATTAAATATTGCATTCCGAAAACCGAGTATAAGCGAGCAAACGCACACAACAGCGAGAGAGGTAGACTTGTAAGTTACCGCGCGCCATTTATTTTAGCACTGAATTCACATTAGTTTTGAACTTTTGAACAGTAGGAAGTATAAAAAAGTAAAGTTAGTATTGTAAATATTATGTATGTAAGTAGTAGCGTGAATCATGTAATTAAATTAAAATTCCCGAAAGTACCGAAAGAACCGGGAATCAAAATTTGATTTCCCGGTTCTTTTTACTGACAAAAGAACCGGGAATTCCCGGTACTTTCGAGACCGGGATTTCCCGGTTCTGAACCCTAGTACCGGTACTTATTTACTATGGCATAGTTATTGTTATTCAATAGAACACAAGCATTGAATTGTAAAGCAGCATAGCTATTAAATTTAACGACTTGGCTTTTTTGAAAATTCTCAAGTTCTTGTATCTTTTGTATGGTTTTTTATAACTGCCTCGGTAACTGCCTCGGTGACTGCCTCGGTGGTCTAGCGATTGGCATGATCGGCTCACGATGCCCTGTGTTCGATTCCTGGGTCAGGCCAAAAATTACGAGGTATTAGGTTTTTTCCTAGTGCTAAGGTTCCCGGAGTTGGAAGTTGGCGTTGTTAGATACACCCCCGTGCCTCGGAGAGTACGTAAAGTAGTCGGTCCTGCGCCTGATATAATATCTCTCCGGTTGTGTCACATTAGCGTCCACTTCGGACTTTAGGAGTGCACCTCACATGTGCACATGCGCACTATAATATCTCCTACGTAGTTGGATAGTTTACCGCCTCTACCTTACCTAACTTTTTATGTTCTTGTTATTCTTGAAACGAAGCAAATAAGAAACTAAGGGATCTGGGATAGGTACCACAGACAAACAGTTTGCCTGTATAGTCTGTTCGTTTTCTTACGGTCGCCTTTTGTGTCTAGCCGCCACCGCCGCGCGGTGTTTTGCCAAAGACGCCGCCGTGACTTCAAAGCATGCCGCGAGGGATGTACAGGCACAAGGGGTTTTGGCGTTTTATACCTACTCATATTTTTTCATTAAAATTCTCTTTCCTTTTTATATTTTTTATATTCGTATTTTATTACAATAAAACCATAAACATAAAATATAATATTCTCATGAACACGGGTCTTCTCTCAAAATGAGAAGGATTTAAAACATAGTCTACCACGCTGGACAAGTGCGGATAGGCAGACTATTCGTAGATTCTGTTAGAATAGAAAAAAAATTACAAACAGAAAAAAGTAATAAAAATAAAAGCAGAATACTAAGAGCACCTGCGCCTGTACTGACACTAAGTTACCGAACGAACTATAGTCCTATGTCCAATCGGGCGGCCTGAAAAGCCAAGCTCTGTATAGCTCACTCGTTACATTAGCGGTGACCTGCAGTTGATGATTGTATGCCGGTATATAATAAACTGACAAGCTCCGCACACTGGCAGATTTGTCGACACTCACCACTCCGCGATCGGCAGTGAGAACAAATGTTTTTTCAACTACAAGTTAGCCCTTGACTGCAATCTCACCTGATGGTAAGTGATGATGCAGTCTAAGATGGAAGCGGGCTAACTTGGAAGAGGTACGCATACCCCTGATCGGTTTCTACACGGCATCGTACCGGAACGCTAAATTGCTTGGCGGCACGGCTTTGCCGGTAGGGTGGTAACCAGCCACGGCTTAAGCCTCCCACCAGACCAGACCAGAGACAATTTAGAAATTATAAAATCTCAAATTGCCCCTGCCGGGAATCGAACCCAGGACCTCCCGCTTATAATACCACAGCGCTCACCACTGCGCCAGGGAGGTCGTCGATAACAAAATATGTACTTTCACTGATAAGATAACTTTTGGGCTATATGTCTTGAAGAAGCGTCTCTTCCGCCTATGAATCGGTTTCATGTATCTGTCAACGTGTATCTGTGAAAATGATACATTTGGAAAACTTACATTTTGTTCTATCAATTCTGAATATCGTAAGTGGCCTATAAATTCTATAAAGACATTATCAGCTGTTGTGCTATTATGCATCTATATAGACGAAGCCGGCGGCCGTAAAAAATCCTATGAATTTCAGGGGTTTGAAAACCCATTTAACTTAAGCCTTTCAAGAATTCTTAAGGTTTTTTGCCCTCGCCACTTTGACCCTAATATCAGATCTAAATTCAAACAGTGACGCTATGCAGTACTAATGACAAACAATGATCTCAATTTGGGTGATTACATCTGAACAAAGCAATTTCGCCGTTCTAAATATTAAAATCTAGATTATGATAATATGTTCCGCTATGTGTATTAAACAATATTAGCATTAAAGTGATGCAGGGCAAAAGGACATCACATTCCATTTCCCATAACCTATCGTATGTACTTAATGAGCTATCCACCGGCTTATAAATAATGGGTCGATATGTCACCGTTACCATGGTTAATGTTGCAAAGCCTTTATTATTAACGCCTGAGGGCTATACATAATTATGTTATTATCATTTACTGAAAAAGAAAATACCGCAGCAGGGTGTAAGGACATAGCGTCCAATTTTCCGTAACAGTGTAAACTCGCGAACTGCCGGTCACTGGTGGGTCGATATATTTCTGCGGCATTTTAGCAATGTGCTCCGCTGGTTTTTGGTCCTTCTGAATTTCAGAAGTACACAAAGTACGCGCAACGCTTTAGAAACGTAAGTGTAGCTGCTTGACACATTTTAAGGTGGATTAGGCGTAGGCGGTATTTAGTCATATGACATCCTGCACGGTCGATAAAGACAGAAAGATAAGCATCTATATTACTGTAATATGAAAACATATTTTAACGTTAGGTACGTTACGTTCCATCGCAATCATTGCTTTTGTTACATTTATTTACTCCTTCGTAACCTGTAGAACTTGTAAGCCGTGTTTGTTGAGGTCTGTCGACACCCACTGCATAGCATATTCGAGAGCAAGACGAACCTTTGAGCAACGGCAACTGTTCCATCAAGCTCTCTTTATCATTGGGGACCGGCGGGCGTTCGGGTGAGACGGCGACGGTGGCGGCGGTGACGGCGGCGGCGGCAGAGTTGGCGGGAGGCGGCGGCGAGCGCGCGTCCGGCGGGGAGGGCGCCTTCTGCTGCGGCGCCGGGCCCTCCATGCCGAGCAGCGCGAACCGGAACGCGCGCGCTACGTCAGACACGCTCTCGGAGCGCTTGGCGCTCTGGTTGGCGACCAGGTCCAGGCCCGAGTGGAACGACGGCGACTTGGGTATACCGAGCGGCGAGACGGCGCGGCGCGGCTTCGTCTCAGCGGCGGCGAACATAGCGCGTAGGGGCGCGCGCGCGGCCGGCCCGGCGTGGACCATCGCAGGCGGCGGCCGGCAGCGGCATCCGAGCGGGAGCCGGCAGCGCCGGGACCGGAGCGAGCTGCGGGGGCGGCCGGACTGCCTCGCGCCGCCCGCACCCGCGCCGCCGCCGCCGCCGCGCCCGCTGCGCGCGCACCCGCCGCGCCGCGCCGCCCCGCACCACACTGTCCTGAACGCCTCGCACTTTCCATGCAACCTCTAACACTCTTTATGTATGACCGTATGACGCACGCGGAATGTTAAATCAGCTGTTTCGTATAACGTCTAGGTGCCATGGATGATATCTAAGAATAATATGTTGGAGTATTCCTTCAAATCATTTATCAAGCTTATCTCAATAATTAACACAGAATACACGCGACTTTCCCTTACAAAGATCGTAGTTTGTTTGACACCAACCTTTACCTAGCTCCGCTACCTAGCTAACGGTAAGTAGATTGAATTTGTAGCCTTTAATGCTGCAGCGCATATCGTTCGACGACTCCAGAGCTCGTATTTCGCTATCACTAGTTCAACGTAACTTATATTAATTCTAGACCGTACACGCTAGCGGTCTTTACCGCGGTGTTTTTAAACCATAGATCCCATCCTAGGTTCTTTACAAAAAGACGCATGAGAAGTTTTATCAGCATAAGCGGCGCTCTATAGCTCTATATAACACATTGCAAGCTAGACGTAGAGACATATAAAAAGGAATGCAAAAGGAAGTACATTTCAATAGCTCCGTAGCTCCGGGAGATACTCCAACAGCACTAGAGGAACTTAAGACTTCAGAGACGATATCACAGATAGACGTTGCTACTACATGACGCACTTCTAGTGCACTCGTGATTGATTGAAGAGAAAAGGGGTGACTAGAGCTCAAACAGGATCGAAACTTTCAAGTTCTGAGTGCTGCTTTTGAGAATACAATCTGAACAGCAAAGTCAAAATTACTAGCAAGAGAATGAAGTTAATTTAATTTGTGTACGATACAATCACATCTTTAGCACTACTCCAGACCAAAAGTGAAAAACACGATAACCTGAAAGAGGTATACTCTGATTTTTAATTCGGTGGAATTCTGACAGCTGTCATTGTCATTTACAGATGAGTTATTTGTATGGAAAACAGGGTTAACATCTACGAAGTGCGATTTTACCCCAAACTATGTACTTTAATTCCCTGTCAACATGAAAAGCCCTAAGCCGCGTAATAATATTAGTCGTTTCGCCCTGAAATAGAAATCGCTAAGAGTGGAAACTAGAAAGTGCACACTAACAGTAATAGAAAACAAAAGAAGCACATTGAAAAAATGTATTCAACAAGTATAAATTGAAAATTTAATAAACCCCCGACATTCGGCATTTTGTGGTGGCGGCCATCTTGGATTTGCATAGTGCTATTCTACTAGTCAAGCCCTTTCATTTGATACCCATATTGAGGGCGTTGTGATAAAATATGTAATCCGCCATTTTGTAGCGGCGGCCATCTTGGACTGATTTTCATCAAACATAGCTAACAACACTCTCGACTAATTCACCTTTCAAACAAAAAAAACCGCATTCAAATCGGTCCACGCGTTTGAGCGCCACAGGGGAACAGACAGACACACACACACACACACACACACACACACACACACACACACACACACACACACACACACACACACACACACACACACACACACAGACACGTCAAACTTATAACACCCCGTCGTTTTTGCGTCGGGGGTTAAAAATGGAAGTCGAATGACAATATCACCATGAAGTGTCTGTCAGGTATATTTGTCATATCTACATGCGACAGTTGATTTTTATTTACATAGGTAAGTTTTGAATTTTTTATCTTTTTTGTAGGAATTATTTTATCTCTGGTAACATTACGAAACGTCAGAATTCCACGGAATTAAAAATCAGAGTATAGTAGAGGTTTTCCACTATGCAAGTTTTACGGAGGGTGTACCTACAAATAAGGCTGAAATCATATTTATCGCCATCGACTCGGATTTAAATGGGTGGTTTTAGACACTTATGAGCATCGTAAACATAGGTACGTTAGTGTACTTAAGAATGCTTCTTCTTACGTTAACGTATGTAAGCATCCTTTAATTAAAATGTAAAGTCAAGAGCCACACTTGTGTACATTATTTTAAATATAAAAATGCGAAAGCTGAATAAAATTGATGCTGAAAGAAGAATTGCTGCATAATATGTATCTTCATTTGTAATAGCCAATTGTATAGATGAAATGCGAATCGATGTTTCAGCCTATACATGGCTACCTGTAACTATAACTACTTAGATTTTAAAATTAAATAAATTGACTAATTTATGTGGACTAAAGGCTGTAACTTGTAAGGTAGGTAAAAGTTTCGTGAACGAATGAATAAAGAAATGGAGTTTATGTGACATTGTCACAAAAGGCAATAAAAAGCTCAACCCCAAAACCGGCGCGGTATTCAGAACTTTCCGGCAATAACAATTACACCGGACGTGTACTACCTAATAATACATTATCGTACCCATTGAGTTTAATGAACCAGGAGCAACAGACCCCAGACGAGTATACTATATGACGAAAAAGCGCCCTCGATAGAGGAATACAAAGGCTTAAACGTGGACTTCATTAACATTTTTAATTACACGAAATAGATATTTATCTAAAGCAAAAGAGATAACTACTTTTCTTTTATGCTTGATACATTCACCGTAAGAGTTGGGTTATATTATGTGGTAAAGATAAACAATATAAAAGCACGACTGGTGAACTCGTAATCCAGTCAGGCTTTCACTAATATGGCAACTGTCTGATCATAGCTCTTACGCGGCGGATTTGCCGATAATCGCTGAGGTTCAATGTTTTGTTTGGGTGTATCACTGGCCCCTCGTAAATCAGTCAGGTTGAGGTTATTATGCGGACCAACTCTAGTAATACGGCAGCTCTCTGGTCATACGCGAAAACCAAGAATTGCTGGTGAAAAACGGTGGTTCAAAGTTTTGTTTGGGTTTATCTAGTTTGTACGGGGAACCGATCGGAGGGGAGCATTCCTGCGGCAGACGCGTTCATTTCCTCCCCATCGATCGCGTTCAGGCTTGAAATGTCCTGACTCAACTCATTATATTAAAAAGTCCTCGATGCATATCACCCTTGTAAAGGGTCGTACACACCTCAAGACCTTGACATTGGTGCATAAAAGCTTAAACTACATTGTCAATACAAAAACTAAACCCGGCCTTTTCCACAATTAAACCTCTATATATGTATATTTAGTTCTAACTTTTAGAATGCGTATAACAGTTTAATATTTTTAGTAATATTTTTAGTACATAAAGGAATGAAATGCTTTAAAGTTTAAAACAAAATAAACTATAATTATGGCAACTGAACGATGGTTCCTGGACATAGGCCAATTATTTAGCATCGGACAACGATCAAGACATAAAAAGACATGATTTCATAAAAACTGTAAGATGGGAGTTAAAAGGTTAGGGCAAAAAAATGGAACATCTGCCAACTGAGTAGACTTGAATTGTTTTTTTTTTAAGTTTACAATTAAACTACGAATAACTAAACTACAGCTAATGTAAAAGAAGCTTTACAGTGTGCGTGTGTCTGACAAAGCTACCCCACGATTTGCTAACGTTTGAATACGGTTAACCCCTATATAGGA
Source organism: Melanargia galathea (assembly GCA_920104075.1). NCBI lineage: Eukaryota > Metazoa > Arthropoda > Insecta > Lepidoptera > Nymphalidae > Melanargia > Melanargia galathea. The sequence continues at coordinate 11,442,761 of OV049875.1, forward strand.
AATTGTTATACAGATTATGGAAGTAATTGCATTTATACTGTTTATTTAAAAAAAAACTTCAATTACCACGTGTTACTTGCATATATACTGATGACAGGGTACACACTAACATCCCGAGAAATTATATTTCTTATATACTTAAAAACTAGCGATATTATGCTAATTAAGACGATAAGAACTGCATTAGAAGGAAGTGGCCGACGAAAGTTTTTCTAATAAACATGTCAATAATAAATAACTCGCATACAGATTCTAAAACAGCGAGGAACCGGTATAAATGCTATGCAAAATCCGTTATCTATAAAAATTCGCTGTTACTTCTTATATTGTCACGCCGCGCGCCCGCCGTCGGTGAACTTGCTAAATGATGCAAGCCAATGACTTTTGATGATTGGCCAGGATTGAATAATTTAAAGCTATGTATGTATGTACATGATTTGTGAAGTGGTCAAGTACCCAATAACCGGTTAATAGAATAATAGATAATCGGTAATAATCTTAACTGATTTTGTACAATAACCAATAGACCTACATTTATTTATTTATCATTGGAAAATCAACAGCTAGTTAAAATAATAATATGTATTACATAGGTAGTAACAAAAGTGTGGCCAATAACAGATTTTCTCAAAAAAGAATTATTGTAGAATAAGTTTACAAATCCTACTTCCTACTTAATATTATAAATGTGAAAGTGTGGATGTTTGTTACTCAATCACGCCGCAAATACTGAACCGATTTGGCTGAAATTTTGCATGGAGATAGATTATGATCTGACTTAAAACTAGGCTATATAACTTTTTATCCTGGAAAACCCCATAGTTCCCACGGGATTTTGAATAAACCGAAATCTATAGCTACAGCTAATAGGTAGATTACTATAGCAAACTTTCTTGAAAGTACATAGATATAAAGGTTGAAAAAGGGAGCGGGAACGGGAACTGTAAATCTACGATTCCCTCGGGATTTGTGTAAAACCGAAACTCACGCGGGCGAAGCCGCGGGCATTCTCTAGTACATATATAAAAAAGAAAACAGAAAAATTAGTAATAAGTAGCATTGTTTTAATTTTTTTTTGACACAAAGTTCTTGAAATGTACTAAACCAATTTTCGGCAACGTGGTTAAGACATTCAGAGATATTGTCAAACAAAGGATCAGCTCGGTCCCCTGATTAAGATAACGAGATATAATTAGACTCCTGTGGCGAAACAACAAACATTTTCAATGGACCAATTCATGCCATAGTTAATAGGCTACATGAGTTGACTAACCTATCATTATAGCGATTCCATTCGGGATGAAAAGTAAAGTAAGAAAAAAATGCTTTTAATTTTGTGATAAGATTAGCCTCTCTCTCGGGCACTCGCTAGCGCGCACCGTACAAACGAAATTGGATTCTTATGTAGGTATATATTAACCTATCAAAGACAATTATTATTAAATTTCGTATAGACACGCTACTAAAAATGCTATCTGCGTGGTTTTTCAGATTTCCAACTTTAATGTGTAACACCAGATAAGTATTAGTTTCTAGAATGCACCTAAAAAATCATACAGTTTGATCTGTTAAAATTCAAACGAGAATGAAACTTCGTTTTTATGGGCCGCGCTCGAGAGAGATATCTAATCTAGTTAAATTTTAAGTTCTTTATCTACTACTTAAATATTGAAGCAAAGTTAGATATGAATAAAAACTTGTGTAATTTTATCATTGCGGTTGAGACGTTCGCGAAGCGCTGTCAAACAACAAGTAAGGTCAGACCGCAATTACTATAATTAGCCTCCCAGCGAAATTAGCTTTGTTAGATGACTTCATTTAAAAGGTAGTTATATAGTAGTTAAGGCGTGATAGATAAAAGGCGCGGTGTATCACATTGAACGCGCGCGTATGCGTGTACGATTTGTAACAGGGATAATAGAAGAACGTAACATTGTCAGACACGCAAACAAAATTTCAAAACTGAACACTAATTATACTTACGACACACTACAGTCTGATTTTTAATTCCGTAGAAATCTAACGTTTCTTAATGTTACCAGAGATAAAACAGTTCCCACAAAAAGGATAATAAATTCAAAACTATAAATTAAAATCAATTGCCGCATATGGCATCAATGTGCTTCTTTTGTTTTCCATTGCTGTTAGTTTGCACTTTCCACTCTTAGCGATTTCTATTTTAGGGCGAAAGGACTAATATTATTACGCGGCTTAGGGCTTTTTCATGTTGAAAGGGATTTAAAGTAGTTTAGGGTAAAATCGAACTTCAGGGGGTAACCCTGTTTTTCATACAAATAACTCATCCTATGTATAAAATGACAACTGTCAGAATTCCACTGAATCAAAAATCAGACTACTTGACGACTTTGATGATGGTAAATTACAAACGCACGTTGAAATACCCGTACAACATATCGCAAAGTAGGTGTTTATCCATTCATTTTTTGAGCAAAAGAACACTATGCATACGATAAACTAACAAGAAAGAAAGAGAAGAAAGATGGAGAGCTTTTTTCAAAGCTTCCAACAAACTTGCAGCTGACAGAACACAATTAATATAAGAGCATTTTCTGCCTTTACTTCAATAATAATTAATAGATTAATTTGAGAGAGTTTAGACAATTTGACAGTGTATTTGAAAGATTTAAAGCTCACCGTTAAATTAAGTGTTTCTAAAGTGTCCAATAGAGAAAACGCATACCCTTTCTGCTCTTCACAAGAGCTTCAAGATTAATGGTGACAGACGAACATAGATTGGACGGAGCGGAATATTTACTGCCCGGCGAATAAACTGTATTGCCACCGTCACCGTCTGGAATATTTTTTTAGGGTTACGTACCCAAAGGGAAAAACGGAGCCCTATTAGTGTCATTCTGTTATCTGTCTGTCTGTCTACTGTCCTTCTGTCCGTATGTCACGGATCTAGAAAAGAGACTTGCAATGTAATTTTTTGACATGATAACGTCTTATTAATCGATGAACGCCGGCTACATGCGCGTAAACGCATGACTCATTGTCACGTATCGCGTGCAAGTGAGAGCGCGGAACAAGCGATACAGAAGGCACAAGAGTAAGATTGAATTAGAAAAAATTAAATTAATTGGTGTTTAGAGCATTTACGTCACGTGGTCTATCCCCCAAAAACTATGTAGTTAGTGTTTTTGCATACTATGTACCAAACTATATTTAAACAACAAATACTGAAAACACCGATTCACAATGTATTTTATAAGTTGTGACCAAGTGGTCATTTTTTATGGTCATATAATATGTACCGACGGAACCTTAGGTAATAGAACGAGGTTCGACTCGCACTTGGCCCGAATTTATTTTATTAATAGCGAGCAAACAAACTGGCGGGTCACCTGCTGTTAAGTGATTACTGCCGTCCATCCATTACTACCAGAGAAACTGCCTATCCGTTGGCGGTTCTTGAGTCATTGCGCCCTTTGAATTGTAATTTTAAAGGACTTAAAGGTACAGGCAGAAGGATAATTTGGTTCCACATTTTATTTTCGCTTAGAACCTCAATACGAAGTCTGAAGCAGCAATATAATATCGTTACCACTACCACTAGTCTTTTATCGTCCCACTGCTGGGCACAGGCCTCCTCTCTCATAGGAGAGAGGGATTTAGAGCTTAGACCCGCCACGCTGCTCCAATGCGGGTTGGCGAGCTTTAACGACTTGTCACATGATAGTGATAATAACCGGGACCGACTGCTTATCGTGCTCTCCGAGGTACGGTGGTGAAACACCGCCAAATACTAACTCCGGGCTGGCACTGAGAATTTCTGACAGAAAAACCCAATACCTAACAATAATTTGCCCGACCCGGGAATCGAACCTGGGACCTCGTGATCTGCAGTCGAATATGCTAACCACTAGACCAACGAGGCAGCCTAATATCGTTATTAGGTATCTGTTATGTAAACTGATACCACCTATTCCTCAATAACAGCTAAACAAACGAAACAAGTATCCATCGATATTTTTAACCCCCGACGCAAAAACGACGGGGTGTTATAAGTTCGACGTGTCTGTGTGTGTGTATTTGTGTGTGTATCTGTCTGTTCCCCTGTGGCGCTCAAACGGGTGGACCGATTTGAATGCGGTTTTTTTTGTTTGAAAGGAGAATTAGTCGAGAGTGTTGTTAGCTATGTTTGATGAAAATCGGTCCAAGATGGCCGCCGCTACAAAATGGCGGATTACATATTTTTTCACAACTCCCTTAATATGGGTATCAAATGAAAGGGCTTGACTAGTAGAATAGCACTATTGAAAATCCAAGATGGCCGCCGCCACAAAATGGCGAATGTCGGTTTTTTAAATTTTTAATTTATACTTGTAATAACCTCTATTATGCAACCGTTTCATGAACTACTAAAATTCCATTTTTCGTGGGGGAATTTCTTGAACATCAACACCAAATTCTCTACTAGCGACGCTGTCAACTGTATCTATTATGTAAACTGATACCACCTATTCCTCAATAACAGCTAAACAAACGAAACAAGTATCCGTCGATATTTTAGTGCTTACGTAAATCGATATTACGACGAGGATTTGGCGACATCCATGCAAATCGATACCGAGCGTGTCCCGTTCGCGTGACCACTTCACTTACACAATCCACTTGATACTTTTCTCCAAGTAACAAGTACAAGATGGCGCAAGTGGAATCAGCTTGAAACTTAACCCTAGGTATTAAGTTAATTTTATATCATTTTCATACCTTAAGTAGGTACAATGTTATAAAGCAGACCCCATTAAAGCTACTTACTTATAGAATATCCAATCAACTATACCCGTATTACTAATTCCCCGGAATTCTGACAGCTGTCATTGTCATTTACAGATGAGTTATTTGTATGAAGAACAGGGTTAACATCTACGAAGTACGATTTTACCCCAAACTACTTAAATTCCCTGTCATCATAAAAAGCCATATGCCGCGTAATAATATTACTCGTTTCGCCTTAAAATAGAAAACACCAAGAGTGGAAACTAGAAAGTGCACACTGACAGCAACAGAAAACAAAAGAAGCACATCGAAAAAATTTATTAAAAAATGGATGTCTAAATAATGACATTATCACCATGAAGTGTCTGTCAGGCATTTGTCATATCTACATGCGGCAGTTAATTTGTATTTGCATAAGTTTTGAATTTTTTATCTTTTTTGTGGGAATTGTTTTATCTCTGGTAACATTACGAAACGTCAGAATTCCAGGGAATTAGTAATACGGGTATACTTGTTGTGTTGATGGCAAGTGTTACGTTTAACCACTACTGCTTTCTAAACCTACACACATTTGATGTAGCTAGTTGACATTCATTCCTTAGTTCGGTCTAGCAATAGAATTCAAATCTGACGTAAACTTTGAAGATAGATACCTACATAATATAGTGAGAGTTCCTAACGACAAATCATCCCGGAACTGGCGAGACAAATTGACGTGAGTAAAAAAACCGGAGATATTGTAAAAGGTCTGTATCTAATCTTACTGGCACTCTTATCTAAGATAAGCTTACCGGTTTTACGTGTTTTTTAAATTAATTTACTATTTAATTCATTGATACATTCTAAATTGTTGACGTTATAGGTGTGTCTTACAATTTAATTATCAAAGTACTAAACTTTCATATTATTTATTTATTTATTTATTTATTTATTTATGAAATCGGTTAAAAACACGAGCAATGGCAAAGAAATGGTGGGATGAAGCTCTATTTAAAATGAGTCTTTCTGAAATCTATTTAAAATTTCCGAGATATAGTAGCGGAACCATTTTCGTTGGGAATCGGTTTTTAACCCCCGACGCAAAAACGACGGGGTGTTATAAGTTTGACGTGTCTGTGTGTGTGTGTGTGTGTGTCTGTGTCTGTCTGTTCCCCTGTAGCGCTCAAACGGGTGAACCAATTTGAATGCGGTTTCTTTTTGTTTGAAAGTTTAATTAGTCGAGAGTGTTGTTAGCTATGTTTGAATATCGATCCAAGATAGCCGCCGCTACAAAATGGCGGATTACATATTTTTTCACAAATTCCTTAATATGGCTATCAAATGAAAGGGCTTGACTAGTAGAATAGCACTATGCAAATCCAAGATCGCGGCCGCCACAAAATGGCGATGTCGGGGGTTTTTATAATTTTTAATTTATACTTGTTCTTTTATCGTATCATACTCATTGACCGACTGATAGAAAACGCACAGCCAAAGCCGATGGACCGATATTTGTCATTTAGAGTAAATATTCCTTAAATATTCTAGACAAAATTTCACGGGTGATAGTTCGTATGAAAATCGCATTGTAATTGTATCATGGTGCAGCCGCTAGTCCACAAACGAGGTCATGACGAACTAACTTCATTAGAGGTTTCGAAGATCAAACGGTAATTACAGACAATAAAAAGTTAAACAACCAAATAAAATAGGATGTGTTAGTAGTAACACATAATAGGAAGACTACTATGGAAACAAGTCAATAATCAGAATAACCTAATTTTAAAGATCAAATAGGAGCTTAGAAGCGGAACCAAGCGCAGCCGGTGACGCCGGAAGAGGCGGGACTACGGACAATAGCTACCATCGCACACAGGCCACTGACGAAACGGGGCTAGAGCTTTCAAGTTTAAAGATAAAATACAAAGTTTTCCTTCTGTGTTGTCTATCTCGAGGGCCTCTCTAGTTATGAAAGCTCGCTACGAATCCAACAGAACTCTGAATGTTGGTGCGGGTTAACAATATTTTACAGCCGGTCGGCAATCTTCCTCTACTTCTTTTACCATTTACGCGGCCGGATATAATGGGGTGTTCAAGATTAACAGGCCACGAGTTATACAATTAGTTGAGAAACGGATCTATATTATCTTCAGAGCAGCGACTATACCAATAACACATTTCGGGCGCATAAATTTTGGACAGGTAATCCTATTTTTTAACCCCCGACGAGGTGTTATAAGTTTGACATGTCTGTGTGTGTGTATGTCTGTCTGTTCCCCTGTAGCGCTCAAACGGGTGAACCGATTTGGATGCGGTTTTTTTTGTTTGAAATGTGAATTAGTCGAGAGTGTTGTTAGCTATGTCTGATGAAAATCGATCCAAGATGGCCGCCACTACAAAATGGTGGATTACATATTTTTTCACAACTCCCTTAATATGGGTATCAAATGAAAGAGCTTGACTAGTAGAAAAGCACTATTGAAAATCCAAGATGGCCGCCACCACAAAATGGCGAATGTCGGGGGTTTTTAAAATTTTTAATTTACACTTGTTTATGCTAAAGCAAAATTTGCACAACCTTTTCCGCAATGTTACTTAAAAGGAAGAATCTCACCGAGTTTCGAATTTTTTGCTTAATTTGTTTTAAAATGGGCGGAAAAGTTTTTATATTAACTAGACGACTGGTGAGAGCAACGCTCGTCCCGTTTAGCGAAGTGGCCCGCGCTCGTCGCGGGGTTTTCACAGCATCCCTTGCTTTGTTTATATACGAGTAGTTTCATTTCCTCTGCCATTCAACGCGATGCTCGTGAGTTACATATGTGAACAATTGAGCATCATTAAAATATATGGTTTATTCCACTGATTTGCTCGCATGAAATTCAGTTCAGTCTACCAAAGGACATGGCCGGAATTTGCCCTGATTAGTCGAAAAAAAACTTACTTAAATAAACATTAATGGCGGTTAATTATTCATATGTGAAAATTGCTTTTAAAATAAACTAAAGTGTATCGCGACAATTACATTTTTCCAGCGCAGGCGTGGAAAAAACACAAAAAATAAGAATGTTTACTGTTACCTATTTGTTTTTGTTTTTATTTTCCTGTCATAATGCGTTTGCGTTTGGAAACACGTATAATAATAACGATATTTGTATTTAGCACAAGGTTAGACTGAATAATATTTAGTTATTTATGTTTTATATTATAAAACACCCAAACAAATACGACCTGTTAGAATAGTATAGCTAAAGCAAATATAAAAAATCAACGATTTCACGAGTATCGACACTCGACACCATTTATGCAGCCGCGCACGTTAACGTTAACGCAATAATCTTAAACCTATTCAAGGGTGCGTGTATCCGAACATCTAATTATTTTTAATCTATTCACGCTGTCGTTTTCATTTGCAAAGCATTTATTTTTTATTGTAATTGTACTTGTTTGTAATCTTGACGATCAAAATGTCTAGATGTTTGAATTGTAGCGTGGCGACTATTCGAATGCGAAGGCTTAATGTAACAAGTCTAGCAACGCCTTTACAAGTTCTATTGAGTGAATGGTTATCTATCCAACAGGTATGTATGTGCTAATTATTTTCTTTACTAACTATAACTGCCATTTTAAACAGTCGATTATATTCCCTAAAAAGTTTTGAAAAGAGTGTCTGCAGTCAGCACAATAATAATCTTAATCTATATATATAAAACAGTCGTGTTAGTTAGTTCGAACACTTTTAACTCGAGAACGGCTGGAGCGATTTTCATGGTATTTGGGACCGTCCCGAATAGCAAAATAACTATTAAAAACATTAAAAAATTCACGAAAACATGTTCACGGGTATCGTAACTGTCAAACATTTAATTGTCATCCCGTCGATACGGTAAACTGTCACCCGTACGTCTCATACAGTACGTATTAAATCTTCTGTGCGTGTGTTTGTCAGCGGGCAGAACGAAGTCTGCCGGATCCACTAGTAATATACTTAGTAGATCTCTATTACTATACTGAGTACAATATGTCATGTTTTTCAGCTTCCTCCAGAAGGACTGGTTTGCAAAGCATGTTATGTTTTGTTAAATCAATGCTTGGAAGAAGGTACACATAGCAGAGTACTGGGCTACCCAATGGTGTGTGTTGGTTGTGGATGCTCAGTTAGAGGGAGGCGTTACCCAGTGCCACACCACACCCTTGAAGAAAACAGTCCGTTAATAGATATTTTCTTATCATGGAATACCCACAGTCAGGTTAGTGTTTACTAGTGTTAAACTAGTTTAGGTCTACTATTCTCCCTGGTTGCTTTAAAGTATTAGTCGCATTGTGGTGTAAAATACTTTTAATTGAAGAGTAAAGCTGCTGTCTCATTTATCCCGGCAGACCGGTGGCTATCAGAACATCCGCATTGCAAAATGACAATATCGCCATAAAGTCTTGATATTTGAATGCCATATTTACTAAATAGACATGAACGCTAAATGCCCTAAAAGCAAAACGTCTGGATCTTAAAATGTAATTCAAAATATTGTAGTAGCAAATAGTCTAGATTTAAAAGTGCCATAGTTACTAAATAGACATAAGCGTTGAATGACATAGTAGCAAATCGTCTGGATCTGAAAATGCCATAGTTACTTTATAAACATGAACGCTAAATGCCTTTATAGACGCTTACTTTGTTGATATGGATTTGTGCCTAGTTATCTCATAAACCAAATAAAAATAAACAAACTCTTTTAACTCAGATCATCATCACCATTATTATCAACCCATTACCAGCCCATTACAAGGCACGGGTCTCCTCTCAGAATGAGAAGAGTTTAGGCTGTAGTCCACCTCACTGACGAACTGCGAGTTGGTAGATTTCACATGGCATTGAGAACATTATGGAGAATAGGCATGCATATGTTTTCCTTCACCGTTAGAGCAAGTGATATTTAATTGCTTAAAACATACATAAATTGGAAAAGTTGAGTACCGGAGTACCGGAGATGAACTTGGTCTCCCTGAAAGAGAAGCTGACGTCTTAACACCTAGGCTATCACCAATTACTAAAGACTACTATATATATCACTACATAGTATAAAACAAAGTCGCTTTCTCTGTCCCTATATCCCTATGTATGCTTAAATCTTTAAAACTACGCAACGGATTTTGATGCGGTTTTTTTTAATAGATAGAGTGATTCACGAGGAAGGTTTATAAGTAGAAAAATTGGACCCGGTAGGTGGCGCTAATAGCGGGCAGGACGACGTCTGCCGGGTCCGCTAGTATACTATATAGATCACGAGGTTCTGGGTTCAATTCCCGGGAAAATATTTTTTTTTCTGTCAAGGAATTCTCAGTGCCATGCCAGCCCAGAGTTGGTAGTTGGCGATGTTTCACCCCCATGCCTTGGAGAGCACATTCAGCAGTCGGTCTCAGTTATTATCACTCTCATGCATCGACGTTATATCCCATAGACAGATAGAAACAGGCACGCGATTTCAGGTAACAGTTGAGTTTTTTTCGTATTATATAAGTGGCTGCTCGAAAATTCCGAATTAGTATCGACCAGTTCTGAGCGCCGTAAACCGCTTTGGCGAATGAAATATAGTGACAAAAAATACAACGATGCCTTCCTGTTCTGTAAGATGGTGTGGTAAAAGTACTCCAACATCGAGGTAAAGAAAGGTAGCATAACATTTCATCGATAAGTCAGTAAAACTAATTTTACCAAAATAATCATAAATAAAATAATTTATAGCGGGGTTCATCTTATGTTGGTCATGTTCAGAGTAGGAGGAGCTTGAAATCTACTCGCGTTATCGCCGCATCTCTTTTATTCATACTCGCCGCGTAAGTATTTATCTCGTTTCATTAGTTACCTTCTGAACGATAGTGATGTTCAACATCAATTCTATTCTATTGTCGATAGTATGAACATAATAAAGCTGTAGAAAGAATTGTTTTTTTCTTAGACGTTGTCCTAATACAACGCGAATGCGCGATCATCGCAAGTTCGCGCGAATTTTACTCGTACGAACTCGCGATCAAACATACTGATCTCGAATAGGTGTCCTAATAGGCATTCGCGCGACAATCGCATCACGTCGTTGGGCAGTGACTGACTGACTGACTGACTGACTGACAGTGACTGACTGACTGACTGACTGACTGACTGACTGACAGTGACTGACTGACTGACTGGTTGACTGACAGTGACTGACTGAATGACAGTGACTGACTGACTGACTGACCGACTGACTGACAGTGACTGACAATGACTAACAGTGACTGACTGACAGTGACAGACAGTGACTGACTGAATGACTGACAGTGACTGACAATGACTGACTGACAATTACTGACAGTGACTGACAATGACTGACAGTGACTGACAGTGGCTGACAATGACTGACAGTGACTGACAATGACTGACAGTGACTGACAGTGACTGACAATGACTGACAGTGACTGACAGTGACTGAAATGACTGCCTGTGACTGACAGTGACTGACAGTAACTGACAATGACTGACAGTGACTGACTGGCTGACAATGACTGACAGTGATTGACGGTGACTGACTGACAATGAATGACAGTGACTGACTGACTGACTGACAGTGACTGACAATGACTAACAGTGACTGACAATGACTGACAGTGACTGACAGTGACTGACAGAATGACTGACAGTGACTGACAATGACTGACAATGACTGACAGTGACTGACTGACAATTACTGACAGTGACTGACAATGACTGACAGTGACTGACAGTGACTGACAATGACTGACAGTGACTGACAATGACTGACAGTGACTGACAGTGACTGACAATGACTGACAGTGACTGACAATGACTGCCTGTGACTGACAGTGACTGACAGTAACTGACAATGACTGACAGTGACTGACTGGCTGACAATGACTGACAGTGATTGACGGTGACTGACTGACAATGAATGACAGTGACTGACTGACTGACTGACTGACAGTGACTGACAATGACTAACAGTGACTGACAATGACTGACAGTGACTGACAATGACTGACAGTGACTGACAATGACTGACAGTGACTGACAATGACTGACAGTGACTGACAATGACTGCCTGTGACTGACAGTGACTGACAGTAACTGACAATGACTGACAGTGACTGACTGGCTGACAATGACTGACAGTGATTGACGGTGACTGACTGACAATGAATGACAGTGACTGACTGACTGACAGTGACTGACAATGACTAACAGTGACTGACAATGACTGACAGTGACTGATAGTGACTGACAGAATGACTGACAGTGACTGACAATGACTGACAGTGAACGACTGACAATTACTGACAGTGACTGACAGTGACTGACAGTGACTGACAGTGACTGACAGTGACTGACAGTGACTGACAGTGACTGACAATGACTGACTGTGACTGACAGTGACTGACAGTAACTGACAATGACTGATAGTGACTGACTGACAATGACTGACAGTGACCGACTGGCTGACAATGACTGACAATGACTGACAATGACTGACAGTGATTGACGGTGACTGACTGACAGTGACTGACAGTGACTGACAATGACTGACAGTGACTGACAACGAATGACAGTGACTGACAATGGCTGACAGTGACTGACAATGACTGACAGTGACTGGCAATGACTGACAGTGACTGAGTGACTGACTGAATGACTGACAGTGACTGACAATGACTGACTGTGACTGACAGTGACTGACTGTGACTGACAGTAACTGACAATGACTGACAGTGACTGACTGACAATTACTGACAGTGACTGACAGTGACTGACAATGACTGACTGACTGACAATGACTGACAGTGACTGACAATGACTGACAGTGACTGACAGTGACTGACAGTGACTGACAATGACTGACAATGACTGACTGTGACTGACAGTGACTGACAGTAACTGACAATGACTGACTGACTGACTGACTGACAGTGACTGACAGTGACTGACTGACAATGAATGACAGTGACTGACTGACTGACTGACAGTGACTGACAGTGACTGACTGACAATGAATGACAGTGACTGACTGACTGACTGACTGTCTGACTGACAGTGACTGACAATGACTGACAGTGACTGACTGACTGACTGACAGTGACTGACTGGCTGACTGACTGACAGTGACTGACAGTGACTGACTGACTTACAGTGACTGACAGTGACTGACTGAATGACTGACAGTGACTGACAACCCTCTCCTCTCTACCTCTACCTCTACCTCTACCCCTACCTCTACCCCTACCTCTACCCCTACCCCTACCTCTACCCCTACCTCTAGGTAGGTAGGTAGAGGTAGGTAGATGTAGAGGTAGGGGCAATATAGCAATCTGTAATACAAAATATAAAATAACATTCATACAATATGTTTGGTAGGTAAGTATCTACTTATCGTGTTTTAATCAAACGTGTCCCATCCCTAGTCCGTGTACTTTTCGCAACCTAGGTAAGTACGGACCTTGGTCGGGCCAATCAGAACGCGATTCCCCGCGCCTTCATACTTCAGCTAGTTGCCAGAATTGTTTCAATAGAATTAAAATAAACATGAGGAGTCTATGGGATATAACGTCGATGCTCTCATGTGACAATAGTCATTAAAGCCCGCCCGCCAATCCGCATTGAAGCAGCATGGCAGGTTTTAGCTCTAAATTCCTCTCTCCTGTGAGAGAGGAGGTCTGTGCCCAGCAGTGGGATGTAAAAAGGCTGTAGTGATGGTGGTAGTGGTGGTGGTGGACTATAAATAGAGTGGCAGTCAACTCATCCCATGGTAAAGTTGCAAGAGATATCTGATGGCAATGTACAATGGTCGAAACATTTATAGGAGAATGATAAATACATATAATTAATACATATATTATATACTAGCGGACCCGGCAGACGTCGTCCTGCCCGCTATTAGCGCCACCTACCGGGTCCAATTTTTCTGCTTATAAACCTTCCTCTTGAATCACTCTATCTATTAAAAAAAACCGCATCAAAATCCGTTGCGTAGTTTTAAAGATTTAAGCATACATAGGGACATAGGGACAGAGAAAGCGACTTTGTTTTATACTATGTAGTGATTAATACATTAATACATAATAAAAAATATAATTAATAACAATGACGATAATACTATCATTATACTAAACACATACATACATAACATTTCTACCAATTATTCCATTTAAAATGTCAAAAAATTGTTACAGGATAGGAGGACAAACCTGTATGCATGTCAACCCTGTTGGAGGCGAGCTAATCGGCACTTAGTACAAAATATACACAGACAGGTTGAAGAACTAGAGGAACCTGCATCTACTGACCGTGAGCCACCACCACCACCACCACCACCACCACCACCACCACCACAACCACTACCAACATCAACACCAACACGACCACCACCACCACCACAACCACTACCACCATCAACAGTCAACACCAACACGACCACCACCACCACCACGACCACCACCACCACCACAACCACTACCAACATCAACACCAACACGACCACCACCACCACCACAACCACTACCACCATCAACACCAACACGACCACCACCACCACCACGACCACCACCACCACCACAACCACTACCATTATCAACACCAACACGACCACCACCACCACCACCACCACCACGACCACCACCACCACCACGACCACCACCACCACCACGACCACCACCACCACCACGACCACCACCACCACCACCAGCACCACCAGCACCACAACCACATCCACTACCACATCCACCACCACCACAACCACATCCAAGGATTGGACTAGTGAATTACCTGCCTAGTTACAGACGTGCTCCAAATACTTCTAGCCATTGCATTTTTAGGGAGTGTCATAATCAAGCAGGGCATTTAATTCCTACCTTTGTTAAGATAATGTTGCTTAAAGCACACAACTACTGGATCGATTTCGAAAATTCTTTCACCGTTGGATATGTACGTGATCCCTGAGTGCTATAGGCTATAATATATTATGTACCACGGGTGAAGCCGGGCGGACCGCTAGTAAACGATAAAATATATAATTAAACGTAATAACGATAGTGAACTAAACTTTAATTGATACTGAATGCGATACTTGGGTACCACAAAAGGAAGGGGCTCATCGTTGTTGGCGCGGCGGAGCTAACAATCATCATTCATATTTTTTATTTATTTTTAAACGTGAAAGATGCCTTCATAACTTATTTCCCTTTAGGGAAATAAGTTTTTTTTTCCCTTTAGGGAAATAAGTTATAATAATATCTTATATAATTAATCTTAGAAAGATCTATAGGAATTTGAACTTTTTGTTTCTTCCGCAGATGAGGAAACTGCATATGCAGGTGAACTTTCGAATCACGAAGTTTCTGCCGTTCCGACATCAGCGGGTGGCGAGAGCGTGTACCTGCACCGCTGCGGCGCCGCATCAAGAATGCACCTCCTCGGAATGATGCCTCTGTGTTGGGGACTAAAACTTAACGATAACTTATCGAATCGATCGATAATTACGTTATCGAAGTGTTCTGAATCGCCCTGCTGTATTATTTTCGTATTATTCTGATTTTTAGACAAGCCAATCAACAAAAATAATTATTTTGTTATTTTCATAATCATTTTCCAATTTCAAAATTCTGTCTACTGCAGACCAGCAGGGTGATTCAGAGCACTTCGATAACGTAATTATAACGTAACGATATGTAGCTATCTTGTTATTTTTAACTTGTAATTAAGTACTTTTAATAATAATAAAGCAATAATAAAAAGGTCACACGCAGGAGAAATATCCACTGTTTTCAATATATATGAAAGCTGGGTTTTTCTTAGCTGACGAGCATTCATTTCGAGCGCGATTCGCACATAATATGGTGCCGGTAGTGAAAAATATTCTTTCAAACATTTTCTATTAACGCGTTCACACCTGTCCGTATCAGTGACGAGTGACGACGCAGTGTTTTAGTCTGAGTTCATAGAGAATGACATATTTTTCACTGTGCCTGAACTGCGCCAGCGGCGGCACTGATAGGTACTTCACTGATATGTGCGAATCGGGCTTTAACCAATCATACTGAATCAATTGGATAGGCAATACTAATGTTAGGAAATAAAACATTTGAAGATGATTACAAAAATAATTTATTTGACAACTAACAAAAAGAAGGCAAATACAACTTGTCAACAGTGATATGAAAACAGTAGTTCTGTAATTAAATTGCAGAATGGTTTCTTCACAATGTTCTTCTATATTCAAAAACCGCCAAAATGTCTTATCCTGACGTGAGATCATCCCCCGGGCTCCTTCAACTTCAAAGTAGTAGTAGAGCAGCTCTTGCAACTGCTCACGCTGACGGACCAGTAATGCCTACATCACAGTGACTAGGCACAGGATCTTGTAACCTGTAACCGTAACATTCTTTGAGATCCACAGAATAAGGTTCAAATAGACACTTCAACAGTGTTTCAAAAAAGGGGTCCAACGATTTACTTCAACGAACTGCTTAGCATAATGTACCATACAACACAAACATTCAGTGGTATACGGCAACTTAATACTAAGTCTGCACAAAAGATAACACTGTAACAACAGTAGCTTGTTGAATCCACGAATGTATGTAATATGTAATTCACTAGGTAAGTCACAGGTCAGATAAAAATAAACAATCAATCCATGCATCACGACAGCGTGAATAGATTAAAAATAATTAGACGTTCGGATACACGCACGCATAGGTTATAGAATAGGTTTAAGATTATTGCGTTAACGTTAACGTGCGCGGCTGCATAAATGGTGTCGAGTGTCGATACTCGTGAAATCGTTGATTTTTTATATTTGCTTTAGCTATACTATTCTAACAGGTCGTATTTGTTTGGGTGTTTTATAATATAAAACATAAATAACTAAATATTATTCAGTCTAACCTTGTGCTAAATACAAATATCGTTATTATTATACGTGTTTCCAAACGCAAACGCATTATGACAGGAAAATAAAAACAAAAACAAATAACAGTAAACATTCTTATTTTTTGTGTTTTTTCCACGCCTGCGCTGGAAAAATGTAATTGTCACGATATACTTTAGTTTATTTTAAAAGCAATTTTCACATATGAATAATTAACATCCATTTATGTTTATTTAAGTAAGTTTTTTTTCGATTAATCGAGCGAATTTCCAAGGGCACAGCTCCATACAAATTCCGGCCATGTCCTTTACCATTTTTATCAAAGTCGATCTAACTTTTTAACCAACGATTTCTATTCTAAAATATTAATTCTAATATTGGTCTTGGTATCTATTTTCGTAACATTCTTCAAATCGCCACTGCCGAGTGAAATCCGATGAATAATCTGTTATACCTAAATGTAGCTGTCAGTCAAACAGACACACGGGATTTCGTTTATTGTACGGTAAACCAACATATAATAAGATATAATATTAAACATAGTCTGATAAAATTCTACAGTTTCATTAAAAACCTTGGAAGCTATTTGTGTATTTTTCACACATACCGTTTCATTTCGATTCGCTGATATTTTTTCAATATTCTCCATTCTCATTTCATGCTTATCAAGTTTAAGGCCAGCCTTACACCCGTAAGTTTAATTCATGTATTTAACTTTCGATTTTCCAAATGTGAACACTCGTAGCTTCACATTTGCAATCGCAAGTTATTAATCACGTACAGTGTAGGTACACGTGAGTACAGCTTACAGGAGTACGGCAAGCCTAAGAGTAGGAACTCACGGAGCGGTTTGCGCGCGCCCGCCGCGGTTGCGGGAGAGTGCTTTTATTTCTATACTCACGAGACTGACCTAGGTCAACCGGAAGTACCCTATAGGTTTTGGGTCGAAAACCTAAATGGTAGTTCCAGTTGACGTAGAATTACGAAATTGTTCAATTTGACTGTAGGATTTTCGGAATCTCATTTAAATAGTATGTATACATAATTATAATATTTCTAATTATAGAGGAGTTGAAGTGATTTTAGCATTGTTTTGAAATTAAGTGTTTTGTGTGGGGTCTTATGTGGGATGGTAGATTATTATTCTACAATAATTTTTTTCAAAGAAAAATGAACCGACTTCAAACCATTCGAACTAAAAAGTTTAAAATAATTTTTTATTCATTTAGATTTACGATTAAACTACCTAACTCAAATAATATATAATTTTTTGAAGTCGGCGCCAAATGACTCATACTTTTCAAGTCGAAAATATGCTCCACGCGTCCCGGACAGCCTCACCCTCCGTGACTATTATGGTTCACCGCGCTCGCATTCAAAAGTGGATAGTTACTCTGATTTTACTAAGACGAATTGAATGTGGTTTGGCGCCGACTCCAAAAAATTATATATTATTTGAGTTAGGTAGTTTAATCGTAAATCTAAATGAATAAAAAATTATTTTACAATAAACTTTTTAGTTCGAATGGTTTGAAGTCGGTTCATTTTTCTTTGAAAAAAATTATTTTATGATTTTTAGTGATTTGTTTTCTTTATATTAATAATAATATAAATGAGAACTAAGTATGTAAAATAGATTATGACCTATATAATATGATTCATTATTATTAAATATCCTGTGACATAATACATAGATTTTATGTGTCATACTAAGTAGGTATAGGTGAATGGTGTTATAATGTTCTAACCCAACCTAACCTAACTTCCGATCTAAGTATACAAGATTAGTTTGTATGCGTACTACTCTTGTATAATTTGGAAGACCTTGATTAAAAAGTAATTTACAATTTATACGCGACCAGTTTCACACCCTTGCGGCTTTGTATAGAATGGAAATACACGTAACCGTGCACAAACTCCAAGGAATCACTCTATAGTAGGTATAGCTGTACTCACTGACTTCGGCTCAAAACTTTTTGCAAAAGGTCAATGTAACGTAGGCGTATCAGAGTAAAGTCGTTGGCCAGAATAGGTATATTAGACTTCAGCAATAGGTCTGGCAATATCAGAGAACATATTAGTGACATATGTATACATTTATGGTTATAACTTCGTACGTAAGAATGATAACTCGATGTGTTATATATACTAAAACCTTCCTGAAAGTATGTAGATTACGATAGTGAAACAATCATCAAAATCGGTTCATTAGTTGCGGAGATAATCGCGAACATACTTACTTACATACATACATACATACATACATACATACATACGGGTCGAATACAGAACCTCCTTTTTTTGAAGTCGGTTAAATACGGAAATACGGTAATAAATAAAAAATCTTAGGTGTGTTAAATATTATAAACAAAAAAGGGAGTCGCTCCACATAAATCATAAAATATCCGAATTTATGTATTGATCCACTAAGTATAAGTCCATGGGCTTACCTTTAATAGGCGGCAGTTTGACGAGCTCTTGATTGTGGCTGGTGACGCTGAAGCGACTGGAGCCGTGTCTCCGTGGCTGAGCGTTCCACCCGGGCGGCCGCGGCCCGTCCACGGACTTGGGCACGATGGCCGCGGGTGGCGGCGGCCGCGTGCCCAACGCCGGTTTCTCTGGACGACTCTGCGACAACATTTATTTATTTATTTATTGTATTTATTGGCCTGTTTCACCGCCTTCTGATAAGTGTCTGATAGCCTAAACGTAAGTTTTGTCACTTTCTTACTTTACGTCAAGTGACAAAGACAAAAGTTGTAGATACTTATCAGGTGGTGAAACAGGCCCTTAGAGAGTAATACCTATACCTAGGAGTAGAGTAGTACTTAGTAGAAATACTTATCAGTATGTTTTTAACCAACTTCAAAAAAAGAAAATTCTGTATTCCGCCCGTATGGTATGTATGTATGTTCGTGATTATTTCAAAAACCAATGAACCAATTTTGATGACATTTCATTACCATAATCAACAGACTTTTCTATTTTTTTTTTCTAACACATAGCTTGTTTTCACAGGAAATAGAAAACGCTCTTTTAGACTTCGACAACAAATCGCTTTACGACGCAACAGAGTGGGAATGATCACAGCACGGCAAGTCACCCCTAGCCCAAAAGCTCTATAGAAAAGTATTAATTGTAGCTTTAAAATGCGGCTTTATGTGATTTTATTTGGAATCTTATAAAATATAATCTTTTATCTTCAGTTATAGGTAATAATTATATAATATGTATGTTTTCCTAATAACTACAAATCAATTCACACGAATTCTCACAGAGCCTAATCATTCTTGATTTCTTAAATAGATATTTTATGTTAATTAATAAGCCAAATAAATTAAGATAGGTGAGATCTTTATTATTTTATTAATCAGGTTTATAGACGCGAAACATGGAATGTGTAGTAGCAGAATGCTTATGAATTATTAATTTGATCGCAATCGCAAATAGAAATCGATTCAGAGCATCAAAATATACAATCCTTTGTTCGTTAATATAGGCTATCAATATTGGCCGCTAAACTGTGAACTCAATTTTACAGACAATTCTAGAAAATTAGTATGATTGTTTGACATTGATAAAGTTGATATATATAAAGACCATGTCATAATATTATACCATGTCAGTACTAGAGTTATATAGAACCAAACCATGTTGGGATCTTTTAAAGTAGGTACTCGTATGTGTGCAGTGGCGGTTTCTCCATAGAAGCAGAAAAGCTGTGCTTACCCTGAGAATTTCGTAAATAAAAAGTAATTTCTCCACAAAGAAAAATTTCCATAAAAAAATATTAAAAAATAATAATGTGATATGTACCTAATTATTACTTACTAATTCATATTTTTAGTAAGTAATAAATAATAGTAGTAATAAGTAATATTATTATCATCAATATGCATACTTCTTCAATTAACTCGATAGGTATATTTTATAGCGCACGGACGCGGACGGAAGGAATCGCGTAGGTACAAATCGCGCGGAACTACAAGACTCGATAAATTAATAGGTATAACAGCGAAATAAGCAGCCGCGAGCTGAGCTTCCAGAATTCTATGTGTGCGTTAAACATACAGTAATATTACACAAAAAGGAGTCTAGATGTGTGCTCCATTTCTCCTAGAAATTTTGTTTATGTGTGCACGAGTATCGACCAGAATAATCAAAGCTTATTTAGTAAAACCAGCGTAACTGGCCAATCACAAACGATATAGCGGAATGCCAGGAGTGACGAGCACGGCGCGTGAGCAGGACATACGATTATAGACTGTTTTTATTTTGGAAATTAAAAGAATTAGAGCCAGACGTAATACATTGGAAATTAATAAATAAATATTAGAATTTCTTGCAAATAAATAATATCTTTTGTTAATACTTACCTATTCAAAATTTTAAAGCGATTTTTGACAAGTTTAACTGCGTTTATTTTGCTTTTACTCCATTTTGTTTTCGTTCAATGTGTATCCAATACCTACAAGTGTTTAACTATTATTTATTTGTTGTAAAAATAGTTTGAGTGCAAATAATTCTGTGAAATAATTAAAATTCAGTGAGTTTTGTGACTGTAAATGTTTGCGGAGATTTGTTTATATAGAACATACCTACATAGGTATTAGTAGAAGATGGAATATTCGTGTGGACTGTGGATAATTATTTGTGTTTACGCTTTGTTTGTTGTGTAAGTTACTTAGACAAAATTTTATTTCCTTTCCATTTAACGTAAAATCAGACATTATTCGAAAAGGTTCGATTTAATATGGTACCTACTCGAGTATTAGGTAGATATACTCGAGTATTAGGTAGATATAGGCGCGGCGAGCTGTTTCGAATACACAAATATCTACTATTATTAAGCTGTAAGTACGTACTTAGCTGCTTTGGTGCTAAGTGATAAATACTGATAACAACGAACGTGTTACAGGTAAGTGCTTTAATTTAATTCATCTCTAACCGACTTCAAAAAATGAAAAGTTTCTCAAGTCGGTCTTTGTCTCAAATCAAAATCAAAATACCTAATCACTTTCGAACGGTTATTATTACTCATTTTCGTCTCAACATCAGTTCTATATTTTTTCGCAAAAACTAAATAAATTCCATAATCTGTAAAGTTCAAAATATCTCGCAATGCAAATTGTTGTTTTACCGGTTGCTTGATAAGTAGGTAAACAATTTATTAGAAAATACGTAGTGTTATGTACCTATCTAGTTTGTTAAAATCTATCGTGATTTTCCAGATTCAGAGTTAAGGAATATTACTCATTTTTATTTCATACCTACACTAACGTTTGCCCTGTGAGTTTTTAACCAACTTCAAAAAAGGAGGAGGTTTCTCAATTCGTCCGTATATATGTTTTTTTTATGAGTGTTCGCGGATAACTTCGTCGTTTATGAACCGATTTTGATGATTTTTTTTTTGTTGGAAAGAAGATATTTCAAAAGTGGTCCCATGATAAGGAAATCATGGTTTGATGATGGAAGACCAGAGAAATCGAGGGGAACTTCCGAAAATCGTAAGGGCGACTAGTGCGGTTGTAAGTTTTATTAGCTTACAGCCTTACATTTACTTCAACAATCAACATAGAGAACAGTGAAACTTTCATCAAAATCGGCTTATTAGTTTTCAAGATATGGACTTTTAAGTGCGTGGTGAAGTCGGCTTAACTTTCAATCTTTTAGATTATCACTTGTTTATTTTTTATTTTTGTGTATCTAATCAAAACATGTTTATTGCATACCCTGGCTAAAAACCCTGTGCGCGCCACTGTATGTGTGAAACCAGCCGGTCTAATGTGTAAGAGCTGCATCAATCATAGCTACAATCTCAATTGTGGCGATTGCCTGATTGGATTCTGAATGCATTTCAGACAATAGTCAATACGATCCTAATGCGATCGTTACACTGTATCTAAGCTGTCATTTTTAGACGATTGACTCTCATAGTTTAATAACAATAAAAATTCTTAAAAAAAACCCAACAACAACAACAGCCCAAATCAAAAACATGCATACCTACCTAAAGAATTGTGGAAGGATTAAGCTCAGTTTGAAAAATACTTAGTAGTGACGCGAATCTGGCGCAGAAACAAAGTTTCCTTCATAGACTGTCCATAATATTCTGTGAAAAATATGACGTATTCGCCACTCGCCTATTTTGGTGCGCTCGTGCTAGCACAGAGTACCTACAGAGGGGAAGCTTCTAGTAAGCGGCCCGCTGTAGGTACACTCACACATATGCGCATGTTTGTCACCAACTGTACCGGTTAGTGAACCGTTGGTGAGTGTGTTTGTGTGAGTATACCTACAGCGGGGCGCTTGTGGAAGCTTCCCCTCTGTAGATTTACTACTCGTGTGGTGCTAGTGTTCTCAATAATTACCTAAATCTAGCATCTAGTTGTACCGAAAGCCGGTTCAAGGACACGGGGGCGCCTTAATAAAGATGCGATAAATTACATCAAACAACCGGTAGCGGATTAGACTCCTAGTCTGCAGTCGAGAAAATAAA
Organism: Melanargia galathea; assembly: GCA_920104075.1. Taxonomy (NCBI): domain Eukaryota; kingdom Metazoa; phylum Arthropoda; class Insecta; order Lepidoptera; family Nymphalidae; genus Melanargia; species Melanargia galathea. Next base: position 11,465,891 of record OV049875.1, read on the forward strand.
CAAGAACAAAAGCTATAAAAACATATAGCGTCAGTTGGCCTTCGCGAGTAATAACAAATAATAAAATAATTAATAGCGATTAGTCAGCTTACCTACGAGAATCCTTGGAAGTTCCGTTACGAAGTAGGATCACTATGATACGCCTTTGATACCTAGCTTAAACTAGACGTAATGGGATTTGTATCGACTTTGGCAATTTCGCCTGGAATCAAATTAAGTTAGGTGTACAATGTACCTACACTGAAAGGAATTAATAATAATAAATTTAAGTTAAGTGGACGGTAGCCAATCATCCGGATTCCCCTGGGACTGTCCAAGTTTGGAGGACATCCGGAGTGCGTCCTGGCGAAGTTTCCGACGTTCATTATTGTGTCAAAATTTTTCATTTGAAGGGGGCTCAATCAAGATGGTTGTTAGCCATGCTTGGTGAACATCTATTCAGTCGTTATCAGCTATTTTCCTAGCTGGTGTAAATATCCCAATCATACAATAAATTACAATATATTTGCAATAGTCTATTCGACTGGAAATTGGTATACCTACTAAGTAAACTCGACGACACTGCAATAATAATAATATGGTAACATTGACCTAATGCTACAACCAGGAAAGTCACCGGACTACACAACTCCTCGGCTAATTAAAATAGAAGTATCGTGTTAGAGCTCACTGATTTGATTGGCTAATGGATCAGTAAGGTGTTCAAAGGAACTCAGCCCCATTCAACGTAGAGGTTCACTATATAATATATGCCTTATGATTAGGTCTCAACGAGTTAGTAGTTGGTAGGAAAACTTATTTATATCCGCTGATAAAGCAGTAGATATATCAGTTATGTATGTATGTAAGTCACACAATAGAACCCATTCCACGTGACGGCGATATAAAAATAGTTTTCGGGGGTGATCCAAACTTTTAAGTCACACTTCTAACTATGTTAAGTCAAGGTAATTTTTAGGAATGGTTCTAGATATATAATCCTGTCATGGTAGCCCTAACTAGTCCTGGCTTACACGAGTCTGTAGTTACTACTAATAACTACACTCTTGACTCGTGTCTGTAAATTGGTTGGCAAAAAAGTGAAAACGTAACTTTACCCTAGCAATAGACAACAATAACGGTTTATTGAGTTTTTTTGCACGTTTGTCGGTGTAGTGGCGGGCGTTGCAACACGCTATATTTTTATGCTGATGCAAGCGAACCACACCTATTTACTTTAGAGGGCCTGCCTATGGGTCTGACGTCATACATCTCTCTGATTTAAGTACGAGAAAATATTCAAGGCCTGTTTCACCACCTTCTGATAAGTGTCTGATAGCCTAAACGTACGTTTTGTCACTTTCTTACTTTATGTCAAGTGACAAAGACAAAAGTTGTAGATAGCTATCCGACACTTCCGACACGGCCCTCAGTCAACAGAAATATTTAGGTGTGGCCCAACAAAAAGTATTGCAGTGTTTTGGTAATGTTGGCCACAACTTTAGTTAAATTAATATGTGTAAAAAAGTAAAAGTAGTGATAACGTTCCATGTGTTTTACTCGCAGAGAACGATAGCACTACTTTGAAATCGGTCACATTAATTTAGTTCCCAGATTTATGTATACTTATCGATTCGAATAAGGCCCAATTTATACCGCCGCGGAATGGAATGGAAACGAATTTTTTGTACAATGCATTGTGAACTTTATGTCAATTGTATAACATACAAAAATAGTAGCTTAAGGGACCGTTCAGATAGACCGGCGCGGAGAGCAGAGCAAATTTTAATCGCATTTAAAATAGAATCTTAAGCCATTGAAATAAGGTTTATATTTACATTTTATCTCTTTTATGATAAGAGGATGCTCGAGGATGCTCCCATTCTCGAGAATGTGCGAGAATTCCGCGAAAGACGCGCGACCTTTTTTGGCTCCTATTTAATTTGTATGTTATGCAATTGACATAAAGTTAATTTAGCTATGTACAATTTCGTTGCAAAAAGTCGCTTCCATTCCATTCCACCGCGGTGTAAATTGACAAATAGTTAGGTATATGCGAAACAGTTAGCACGCCAGTTTTTACATTCTATAAAAAAACTCGTTCGATCATGCGAGCATTCAAAACACAATATCTATAGCCTTACTTGAAGATATTTTACAATCTATCTCCTCCTTTTTCTCCATATATGTAAGTTTTAACGTTTGTTACAGTATAGTAGATACAGCACAATCAAACTAATAATACAGAATATCTATACTAATATAATCTATACTAATATAAAAAAGCGGAAGAGTTTGTTTGTTTGAACTTTGAACGCGCTAATCTCAGGAACTACTGGACCGATTTCAAAAATTCTTTCACCGTTGGTTATGTACGTGATCCTTGAGTGCTATAGGCTATATACGTACCACGGGCTAAGCCGGGGCGGACCGCTAGTTAATAATATACTGAAAGATCTATCATATTACCTACTTCGGTTCCGGTAAAAAATCTTCTATGAAAAACAACGAGAGCGTTCAGCGATCGAATGAACCTCCAATTCAATCTTGTATCGTATAAATATTACTTGAAGAATATTTTCTAACACTGATTGGACTGGAGCCTTTATATTACAATTCAATACAAGCAGCACAACAATGGTTTATGTAGGTAGGCAACTAGGCACCTCAACTGAATAGTCAGAGCATCGATAGAAGCTTGCATTGACCTTGTTTCGTGAAACAGCTGTTACGTAGACTTGTGAATAAAACACCAATAAAGTCTTCTGACGTTACTAAGGCGTCGCTTGGAATTGGATAGATACTAGGATCAAGTAACTAGAATACAACATCTTTGGATAGACATTACAGACATATTGGCGCTCATTCATTTGTACACAATCTCTAAACTAAATGAATGGACAGGTCTACAAGCATAAATTAAAAATTTAAAAAACCCCCGACATTCGCCATTTTGTGGTGGCGGCCATCTTGAATTTGCATAGTGCTATTCTACTAGTCAAGCCCTTTCATATGATACCCATATTAAGGGAATTGTGAAAAAATATGTAATCTGCCATTTTGTAGCGGCGGCCATCTTGGATCGATTTTCATCAAACATAGCTAACAACACTCTCGACTAATTCACCATTCAAATAAAAAAAACCGCATTCAAATCGGTTCACCCGTTCGAGCGCTACAGGGGAACACACACACACACAGACACATGAAACTTATAACACCCCGTCGTTTTTGCGTCGGGGGTTAAAAATTACTGCTGAATGCTGGTTGTCGATCACATTCACCTCTGATTTCCCGAAACTTACTTACTATTGACTAAAATTTATTTTTGCAGCAAGAATACTATAAATTCAGCCAATAGCCAGAATTGAAATTGCAGCCATGATTGATACAACTCATAGAAAATCGTATTTTTTACCAGCCAAACTACCACAATTTTGATTTGATTTGAAACCAATCTTACACAAACAAAATACTTCATGTACTTACCTAAGATTTCATAGATGTACTTAAAGCAAAAAGTACTCACTACAGTGATAAAGGAATTCCAAAGATAAAATAATGACTCCCATTTTTTACGTAAACAAACACTAATTATTTTGTTGATATCTAGTGCTAACAATAGTTGAACAACAGAGGCTTACGAAAAATAACTAACTGATTGACAGAACGATACCGAGCCACCCAAAAATTAAATAGCTTTTATAAATAAAACGTTTTAAAATCAAACTTAAAGAAACCTTAAAAGGCAACAAAATATAATTTCTAGTACTGTAGAACTAGAAGTAGGTATAGTATGGAAAACTACTGAAAAATTATGAACGGTCTGAGGAGAAACTTAAATTAACTAATTAACTTTATATGTAATCATTTGGGCTGTTCAACAGCCCAAATGATTACATCTATACTTCTATATACTAATATAATAATCTATACTAATATAATAAAGCGGAAGAGTTTGTTTGTTTGAACGCGCTAATCTCAGGAACTACTGGACCGATTTCAAAAATTCTTTGACCATTGGATATGTACGTGATCCTTGAGTGCTATAAGCTATATATTATGTACCACGAGCGAAGCCGGGGTGGACCGCTAGTATTATATAAAGTTTTGGGCATGTAACAGATGATCCCCAATTCCGCTTTGCAATAATGATGAATCATGAATCCAGAATCACTATGAAATATTGATTCCTATTCTGTTATTAGATAAAATATTAGATAAACCACAATATAATCATAATTAATATACATAAATCATATAGGAATAACAGATTTACGGCCTGTTTCACCACCTTCTGATAAGATTATCTTCTGATAAGATTCGGATAGACTAAACGTAATTTTTGTCACTTTCTTTCTTTATGTCAAGTGATAAAGACAAAAGTTGTAGATAGCTATCTGATACTTATCAGAAGGTGGTGAAACAGGCCCTTATTCTTTGTTAATGTATGCAAATTCCAAACATTATGTCAAGTGATACCTATCATTATGGCTATCCGTTGACCGTTAGTAATGCGTGAAGGACATTTGCCGACTCGAGACTCGATATACAGAAACTCGTAACTCGTAACTCGATATTATGGTTATTTCCAGTGCAGTTATTATAAAGATCATGTTCAATTAATATAATATGTTTATAGTCGATTTCAATAAAGAGTTTATCAATTCGACACCTATGCCACCTATGTATCTAATATTATTGGAACTGCAATATTATGTTCACATAATATTATGATAATCTTACAGAATAATAGATAGGGCCTCCAAACAAAACAAAGTTAAATATAAGTAAGTGTATTCTGTATTTATGTAAGCTTGTATGTATGTTTTGTTCACGCATTTCTCCGAAACTATTAATCGAATTGTGACGAGTCTTTTTTATTGGCTTACATTTACTTAGGGAACAGTGCAAGTTTCATTAAAATCGGTTCAGTAGCTTTCAAGATATGGACTAAGTGTAAGTGTGACGGCCTGGCTTATTTCAGTTCTCAATTCTCTTGTGTCTTCGCGACTTCGTTCGCGTGGATATTGGTTTTTAAAAATCCCTTGAGAATCATTTTGTTTTTCCTAAGCTGCTTTGAGCTCATACCTTGGTAAAAACTGTTAAAAGTTCACTGGTGGATGTTTAGGTAGATCAAAATGTAAACATCCGGCAGTGAAAGTCCCATTAAAAAAGGCTGGAGCCTTTCAGAGATTAGCTAGAAATCTTTAAAGTATTTCCTTTCTAAAAAAAAAGAATGAAGGAAATCGGACCAGCCGTTAACGAATTACAGCTAAGTACACATTTTGACTTTCATCCCCTCTCCCAAGGGAACCGTGCTGAATTTCGGGATAAAAAGTATACTATATGTTACTCCACAGTATGAACTTAAATCATGCCGAGTTTCATTTCAATCCATTTAGTAGTTTTTACGTGATGCGCGCACAAACATACAGACAAACAGATAAACAGACAGACAAACAGACAAAAACTTCAAAAATAGCTTTTTTACGTTCTATTACTTATCCGTAACATCCCTCAGTTATTATTTTGCAAAAATCTTCAATGTACAGATACGGCAATTCTACGATTTTATTATATGTATAGAGTACGGAGTACCTACGTACGGTAGAAAGTTTAAACTTTGTAATAAGTTGTTCTTTCTCAAGTTTTTCTCGACTATCAAAGTATTTACGTACAGTAGAGTTAGTACGAGTTAACACATTCCGTCAATTTTAGTCGATTTTGAGTATCGAGACACGTCGTCAACGTCAAAGTAAAATGGACCTAAACTGACTTATGTATTTTAAGATTTCACTTCGTCCATACATCTACTCCAGCCCCAAGCGGAAACTTTGACGAAATATGAATCGGAAGTAGATACTGAATGTACAACTTTAAATCAATCAACCATTACTTCACTATCATGTACTTTATATATTGACGTTCAAAATTATACAGTGTACAAACTTTGAATGATTTTTGAATTTCAACTCTAGGTCCATTTTCCTCTATCTACATTATAATTTTTCGATATTCGAAATCTATAAGTAACGTTGTCGAAATGTACAAACTCGTACTAGGGTTCAATATACCCTAACGACTAGTAATAATCGAACACCTTGAGAACTTGCGTTGCTAATATATTTTGCGTTAAGATAAATACGTGCTCTCCAAGCTTTCACCGGACTATCTCCTTCGTGTCTTCTCTACTCTATACTTTGTAATATTATAATTCGATGACAGCCGCCAGCTACTCCAATAACAAGTATAAATTAATTTAAAAAACACCCGACATTCGCCATTTTGTGGCGGCAGCCATCTTGGATTTGTATAGTGCTATTCTACTAGTCAAGCCCTTTCATTTGATACCCACATTAAGGGAGTAAAAAATATGTAATCCGCCATTTTGTAGCGGCAAATATTAATAATATATGTATTAATATTATAATCCGCCGCCACCACAAAATGGCAAATGTCGGCGGTTTTCAAATTTTTAATTTAAATACTTGTTAGCGTCAATTTACACCGCGGCGGAATGGAATGGAAGCGACTTTTTGCAACGAAATTGTACATAGCTAAATGAACTTTATGTCAATTGCATAACATACAAATTAAATAGGAGCCAAAAAAGGTCGCGCGTCTTACGCGGAATTCTCGCGCATTCTCGAGAATTTTCCTATAGCTACTATTTTGTATGTTATAAAATTGACATAAAGTTCACAATGCTTTGTACAAAAAATTCGTTTCCGTTCCATTCCGCGGCGGTATAAATTGGGCCTTACTCCTATATTGAAAGTCACAAAACAATGTCTTACCATGACAAGCGGTCGATCGACGGAGCGTCGTTTTTGGAACACCGTCGACAACGTGTGTCGGCTCATATTGGCCGCGGCAGCGGACGCCAACATTTTCACAACACTTTAGGAACTCTGACACCGTCAAAATCCACCACAAAACTTTGTCACTTATCAATCAACAACACAGTGAAACTAGTAAACACTTCTCATTCGAAATAGTATGCTTCGTGAAGCGGTTGTAGGGAATGAGTTATCGAATTTCGACTCGGCGTTATCGGAAGCTCGCAAATCGTACGACTTATGAGCCATTGTTCGGTGACAAGACTTTCTTTACGAACGAGTCACATGAACTGACTGGAAGTTTAGGCAACTGGGTGTTCGGACGGACACTAAAAGAATTATAGCGATCGCCTCATACAAAATTAGATTAGACGACGGACGGATAAAGGCGTCACCGCGCTATTTACCGCAGCCGGTGGTGGTTTCGGACTACGCAAATTTTGGTATAAGCTTGCTTGTATGGATTCGTTTTATTCGGAAAATTAGTCTGAGACTATAAGATCTAAATAGTTTTACATATTATGAAGGTTATTCCTACCTATACCTATTATTTGTTTACCTAAGTCTGGTGGTCAGTTTATACCGTTACGGATCATGAGGTCCCGGGTTCAATAAAGACGAATCGGTCGGACCAATTCGTCTTTATGGAGTTTGGAAGTAAAGCCGTTTATCCTGCGAATGATCTCTCACAGATCGTGTCGGTTTGCCGTCCCATAGGACTATGAGAATAAGGGAATAGAGAGTGAATTATAACATCTCGTGTTCAACGTACGTTCAACGTACCTATCAGTTGGCTAACAGACTGATCCGTTGAAATTGGCTTCCGTACCAACATACAGACAACGTTATTGAGTAATATATCTATATCATCAAAATAGATAAAAGGGGCGAGAAGATTTGAGATCATAAACATGAAATTTCAGTTTTACAGCAAGCATTATCTCGATTATTTACAGCGTCAACACGAACTGACATCATGGCTATAAAAATTCGCTATAGTTAATTATAAAGCGTAAAGTCATCCATTCCAAGTACAGTGGGGCAGATAATCTGTTTTTCTATGCAGGTTCAAAGTTTTGTATGAAAATTTTGAAATCTGACAGGTAAATACAAGTAAACAAAATTGAAATGTACGTCTTTGATTTCGAAAAAACTGTCTCTTTTTAAGCTCATATGATTATTTGAACGGTAAGTACCTACCATACATAATCCAAAGACACGTTTTTAAAACGGCGGAACTGATGAATCTATTTTGATGGGACTTTCACAGGCAGGTAGAGGATTATACAATGAAGAGACATAGACTGCTTATCCCGTGAGAATAAAGAATTCATACTGGACTTTAAGGCCCGGTTGTCTTGCAACTTTAGGTATTTGCGCGCTACCTCAGCCCCCGCCAATATTACCTACATATCGTAGTTAAAGACGCGCCCGACCGATATCGAGCAGTGACCTCGCTCGAGCATTCCTTGCCACAGTATAGATTAAATCAGTTTTACAACATATTTTTAAAATAGATTATGTTTTTATTTTTTGTTTTGTTTTCTTCTAAAATTAACTCAACTATTATTTTAGATCTGTTTTGTTACCAGATCTATGTCATGTCTTTAGATCATAATATAAGAATAGAAGAATATTTTCATCCGAAAATATTGAACAGCATAGTTTTGAAAACTATATACCTTTTTCATTACGACGTTTCTACGCCAGTTTTTAAAAAAGAACTGCCACTTTGTCACGTGAGTTAGGTGTAGGAATATGTTTCATTTATCTATTTATATATCTATAAAACAGCGGTATAGCCTGCCCACAGGACTAAATATTCTACAGAAGACGCTCTAACAACGAGAAAAAATATATGCGCCTATTCTTATAGGGTACAAGCGGATACCGGCGACTTCGTTCGCGTGGATATTGGTTTTTAAAAATCCCGCGGGAATTCTATTCTTTTTGTTTTGCTCCTTTGAGCTCATGCCTTGCTAAAAACTGTTAAAAGTGGCGCAATCAAAAGGTGCATATCTTCTAGAGAAAGTCCCATCAAAATCGATCCAGCTTAAGATGATAATCTATACGTTCAAAGATTCCTGTACAATCCGGTTTCCCAGTTGTATAAAATATGGAGGGTTGTGATGGCTGTAATGTACAAAACCGATGACTTTAAAATGTTTTGCGGGATGATATTTAAAGTATTTCCTTTTTATTTTTATACCTGTTGCAGGTAAAATAATAGGGATAAATAAAAATGGGGTAAATAGGTACATACATGCATAATAAGTTCTGTATTTATAGAATATAAAAAAATAACTTTGAGTACCAACATTTAGGGGCTGTGGATTTGATATAAGCGTTTAAAAATCTGACCACGTGAGCACATAGTGGTAAAAATAAGAAGTTTGAGTACCAACAACATGGGACTGCACCCTATAGTTTCGGAGATATAAGGTTTTAAAAATCTGACCACGGGATCACATAGACATCGCAAAAATAAGAACTTTGAGTACCAACAACATGGGGCTGCACCCTACAGTTTCGGAGATATAAGCTTTTAAAAATCTAAACATGGGATCACATAGACATCGCAAAAATAAGAAGTTTGAGTACCAACAACATGGTGCTGCACCCTATAGTTTCGGAGATATAAGCTTTTAAAAATCTGACCACGGGATCACATAGACATCGCAAAAATAAGAACTTTGAGTACCAACAACATGGGGCTGCACCCTATAGTTTCGGAGATATAAGCTTTTAAAAATCTGACCACGGGATCACATAGACATCGCAAAAATAAGAAGTTTGAGTACCAACAACATGGGGCTGCACCTTTTAGTTTCGGAGATATAAGCTTTTAAAAATCTGACCACGTGAGCATATAGACATCGTGAAAATAAGAAGTTTGAGTACCAACAACATGGTGCTGCACCCTATAGTTTCGGAGATATAAGGTTTTAAAAATCTGACCACGTGAGCACATAGACATCGCAAAAATAAGAAGTTTGAGTACCAACAACATGGGGCTGCACCCTACAGTTTCGGAGATATAAGCTTTTAAAAATCTAAACATGGGATCACATAGACATCGCAAAAATAAGAAGTTTGAGTACCAACAACATGGGGCTGCACCTTATAGTTTCGGAGATATAAGCTTTTAAAAATCTGACCACGTGAGCATATAGACATCGCGAAAATAAGAAGTTTGAGTACCAACAACATGGTGTTGCACCCTATAGTTTCGGAGATATAAGCTTTTAAAAATCTGACCACGGGATCACATAGACATCGCAAAAATAAGAAGTTTGAGTACCAACAACATGGGGCTGCACCCTATAGTTTCGGAGATATAAGCTTTTAAAAATCTGACCACGGGATCACATAGACATCGCAAAAATAAGAAGTTTGAGTACCAACAACATGGGGCTGCACCTTTTAGTTTCGGAGATATAAGCTTTTAAAAATCTGACCACGTGAGCATATAGACATCGCGAAAATAAGAAGTTTGAGTACCAACAACATGGTGCTGCACCCTATAGTTTCGGAGATATAAGCTTTTAAAAATCTGACCACGGGATCACATAGACATCGCGAAAATAAGAAGTTTGAGTACCAACAACATGGTGCTGCACCCTATAGTTTCAGAGATATAAGCTTTTAAAAATCTGACCACGTGAGCATATAGACATCGCAAAAATAAGAAGTTTGAGTACCAACAACATGGGGCTGCACCTTATAGTTTCGGAGATATAAGCTTTTAAAAATCTGATCACGTGAGCATATAGACATCGCAAAAATAAGAAGTTTGAGTACCAACAACATGGGGCTGCACCTTATAGTTTCGGAGATATAAGCTTTTAAAAATCTGACCACGTGAGCATATAGACATCGCAAAAATAAGAAGTTTGAGTACCAACAACATGGGGCTGCACCCTATAGTTTCGGAGATATAAGCTTTTAAAAATCTGACCACGGGATCACATAGACATCGCAAAAATAAGAAGTTTGAGTACCAACAACATGGGGCTGCACCTTTTAGTTTCGGAGATATAAGCTTTTAAAAATCTGACCACGTGAGCATATAGACATCGCGAAAATAAGAAGTTTGAGTACCAACAACATGGTGCTGCACCCTATAGTTTCGGAGATATAAGCTTTTAAAAATCTGACCACGGGATCACATAGACATCGCGAAAATAAGAAGTTTGAGTACCAACAACATGGTGCTGCACCCTATAGTTTCGGAGATATAAGCTTTTGAAAATCTGACCACGTGAGCATATAGACATCGCAAAAATAAGAAGTTTGAGTACCAACAACATGGGGCTGCACCTTATAGTTTCGGAGATATAAGCTTTTAAAAATCTGATCACGTGAGCATATAGACATCGCAAAAATAAGAAGTTTGAGTACCAACAACATGGGGCTGCACCTTATAGTTTCGGAGATATAAGCTTTTAAAAATCTGACCACGTGAGCATATAGACATCGCAAAAATAAGAAGTTTGAGTACCAACAACATGGGGCTGCACCTTATAGTTTCGGAGATATAAGCTTTTAAAAATCTGACCACGTGAGCACATAGACATCGTGAAAATAAGAAGTTTGAGTACCAACAACATGGTGCTGCACCCTATAGTTTCGGAGATATAAGCTTTTAAAATCTGACCACGTGAGCAAAAATCAGATCATATAGACATTACTAAAATAAGATGTTTGAATATTTTAGTAATGTCTATATGTGATTTGATTTCTGATTTGAATCTATTTACTTCACCTGATCACTAATACTACAAGTATAAAGTTTTTCATTCCTTGTTCCCCATTCATTGTACGAGCCGCATCCGAGCCGTCGACAAATCCGTCATCGTCCATACTGAACTGTGGCGAGCCTTGCACGTATCTCTGCTGCTTGCTAACACCGCGCGCGTACCGTACCGCGCGACCGTATGTCAATAGTGTAAAGTTCATTATTCAGTGTGCGCCGGGCCTCGAGCTCACGGTCAAATCAAAAAAAAAACCCAAATTGGTCCACCCGTTTGAGCGCTACAGGGGAACAGACAGACAGACAGACACACACACACGCGCGCGCGCACACTCGCACACACAGACACGTCAGACTTATAACACCACCGTCCCCCCCCCGTCGATTTTGCGTCGGAGGTTCAAAATAAAATAAAATGGTCATACTGGTTACTGATACCTAAGTAGGTATACTGTGGTTACTTTAGTAAATATCATTATTTCAAAATCTCACATTTTCCTCTACTAACTTTTTATTACATACGTAACTCTATCTAAAAAGACACAAATTTACAAAATAATATTTATTATTACTAATTTTAAAAAAAATTATAACTAAATTAGAGAAATTACGAATATGAATCGCGGGGAGCGCGGCTGGCAAAAACTGATGCACGTCCTACCTCGATGAAGGCCTGTGAGCCACTGAGTACATGGCAAGAGCGTTGCGCGTGACCGTTTTATGCTAGAAATGGCTAGAATTTTTCTTGGATTTTTATTTAAAAAAAAAAGTCGTTGTAACTTATAGTAAATGCAATAAACTTTATTTAGATATAATTTTTATAAAATTTGGTGCAAAACTTTATACATAAAACTAGAAAAATGTAAAAAATCAGCATTTCTTCGGAATTTTTTATGATCGAGCAAAATCATACCTTTTGTGTTTTCAAACATTAAAATTAGTAGATAAAGAATTGATCTACAATATATATTTTTTTGGGCGCGTAAAAAAATCTTCCTCTTGATTTAAAACTCGTTGGAAAAGGGCCAAAATCGCCTAAAACAGGGAAAAGCGCCCCTTAAAAACCTAAATCCACGCGGACGAAGTCGCAGGCAAAAGCTTAATATTCAAATAGGAATCAAACTTGCTACGGGGAATGCTCGAGGAGACTTTTCTTAATGAGTTTACAAAAGTACAAAAATAGAATGTGCGCTAAATTGTTATGTCCATCTTACTTTACGTGAAAAATTATGATGTTCATGTTAAATCATTTTGATGTGTTAATTTTAACTATGATAACTAAATGATATAATTTTAACTAATGCACTTACTTACTTTATCCTTGTAAATGTGTAGATTATTAATAAATAAAAGAGCCTAATAAAAAACCGATGCTATATTTCATGCACAATGCACATCCTTATAACAGTCAGCGAAATATTGTAAAGTATGGCAGCCCTGAGCGAATTCTTTGCTTTGCTATAAGTGCCATAACCCACTGGCGCGACACGTCGCGCGCGGCAAGCCGCGGGTTGTCGCGCGCGTTTTTATTTTCAATACAAACTCTATGTAAAACTGACGTGCAAAACCCACTGGCGCGGCACGAAATCGCGCCGCGCCAGTGGGTTATGCGGCAAGCGTTTGCATAGAGTTTGTATAGAAAATAAAAACGCGCGCGACAACCCGCGGCTTGCCGCGCGCGACGTGTCGCGCCAGTGGGTTATGGCACTTAGAGCGGGGCCGCACTGCGAAAATTATTCGCGCGGTTTATATTCCGCATTTTAATATATTTTTCTCGCGAATTTTAAATCGCATGTGCGTGCAGCTTCATTCATTCCCATATGTCACAGAATTTTGCGAAAAAATTCGCGCGAATAAATTTCGCAATGCGGCCTAGGCCTTAGGAGTTTGCAATGAAAATAGCGATAGGATTTGTTACGGAGCAGTGGTAAATAATACAAACATTCACTTGCGATAAGCACAAAAATGGTTAATGATAAATATTTTTTTTGAGGCTATGGTAAAATGAAAATAATTTTGCTGGAATGATCTACTTTCTGGTTAAACACAAAACAAAATTAGTATTTTATGATCTTCGCGGATATTTGCGAACCCGGATCGAGTATATTATAAGAACAATCTGTTATAACATTGTATTCTGAAAATATCGTAGTCAGTTGCACAGATGCTGAAAGATAAAAATATTTGCTAAGAAATCCTACACTATTTTTGTCTTTTGTTGGCTAACGAACTGTTAGTCTCAAATACTCAGTTACCTACCAAAAAAAACATAGGAGTAACCAAAAACTAAGTTTATAATAGTTATTTTGTACAATTCTCAATTTTATACGGACTTGTTTACGTATATAAATTGGCCACTTTTTTCGCGTCTTTTCCGGCGGTTGGGGATCAGGAGATAGCTTGTCTACGTAGACGGACGGCATTTGTACTGCAAGCCAACTGCAAAATCTACTATCTACTATATAAAAATAAGTCGGGTTTTCCTTCCTGACGCTATAACTCCAGAACGCACGAACCGATTTCCACGGTTTTGCATTCGTTGGAAAGGTCTCGGGCTCCGTGAGGTTTATAGCAAAGAAAAACACGCGAACGAAGTCGCGGGGGTCAGCTAGTTGCAGTATAAATGTGTTGCAGTGTGCAGTTGACATTTGTACTGCAACTGCCGACCCACTACTGCAATGGAATCGCATCAAAAGTGCAATTTTGTTGTACGTTTGCAGTCCATCCGTGCAATGCTTTAAAAGTCTTGTGAAAAGTAGCAAACTTGAAACGGAAAAAAGAACAACTTTTTTTCCGTTTCAGCTCAAAGATCTTATGATTAGCTAAACAATAATAACTGCTGTAAACAATGCCAATCTCGATATTCCCACATAAAACGGAAGTAATATGTAAATAAACACATCTATTCGCGAATCCGGACCACGCCTTTGAGTTTAATCGCAGTACATCTCAAAATATCGCAAATATGCGTCTACCGCGCGTCAGCCACCCACGTGAAAGAGAAAGCTGTAGCTACTATATGTCATAGCCGAGTATTATGTACCCATATTTATGAAACATACAAAAGAAATGCATTTCGGCTCGAGGCAATCTATACCTACTAATATAGCAAATTCATAAATAAGTCAAGATCGACCACTCCGACTAGTTTTCGCCATTCTTTTTAATCGAGGTTTTCTTATAGACTTATAGTAGACTAGCTGATGCTCGCGACTTCGCCCGCGTGGATTCTTATAAATCTCACTTGGAGGTCAAATTTCCAAAATTCCTGAAACACGTAATTCTTTATTTTCAACCGACAGTACAAATACCGATTTTCATTGATATAACTTTAAAAATGACGGACTTTCATACAAACTTCCAACTCCCATTTAACCCACTTGGGGGTAGTTTTTGCAAAATTCCTTAAACTTTTAACTCTTTATTTTTAACCGAAAACCTAAGTACCAATTTTCATGGATATAACTTGAAAAATGACGGACTTTCATACAAACTTTCATCCCCTATTTAACCCCCTTAGGGGTGGAATTCGCAATAATCCTTTCTTAGTGTGCGCCTACGTCATAAAAGGAAGCTACTGTGAAAATTTCAAGTATCTAGCTACAGTGGTTTAGGCTGTGCGTTGATTGTCAGTCAGTCAGGACAAGCTACTTTATATTATTATAGATATTGTAAAGTAGATTATATTATAATGTCGGATAGAAAGCGGGCGTTGTTTTGCGGAAGTCCTTGATACACAATGAAAAACGAACTTAAGACTCCACAATTGGGCATTGCAGAATCTCCTCAGGACGTTCCGGTGTCGAAATGAAACTTGCGTCGAGTGTGTTTTCAGTTTTGGACGGTTAGTATGGTGTTGCGTGGTGGTGGTGCGTATTCCTTGCTTGGTTGTTTGATTTTCCTGCATGTCTAGCAGCGGGGGCGGGCGGTTCACAGCGTATGCTGCAAGTGTGTGCCAAACTTTGTTTTAGTGGATTATAGCGAAATAGTTATGTTTTTCATTGTGAAATATCTTGTAATTTTGGATGCATTTGTCGCTATTTGGATGCATCACATTGGTACCAACAGCTGATACAACAACAGCGAACATGTAAGCATATGTTTTAACATATACAATATACATTTACACTATTGTTTGTAGTTAGTGATCCGTCCTACCGGTGCCCGAGTGATTGAGACAAGAAGTGCTTTTTCACTAGTTATAATATGGGTGGGTAACAAAGATATCTGTTGCCGACATGCTGACTCTATAGTCTATGCTTAAAACACGTGCAATCTAAATAAACTGAAAGATAAATACTCGTAGAGGAACACAAGATAAGTTAAAAATAGTTGACTTCACATCACACGAGGCAAAACATTATGTGCACCACGAAACCAAACAGCATAAATTTCCTAGTAGCATAAACGTTTCCAACATTCGTCTATCCCACGCAACACAGGTACAGAATGCTGGACGAAACACAAATCCGATACAACGAGCTATATTGATGGTATAACTAATTGGTTTTCTGGTAACTTTACAAAAAATTAATATTTTAGTTTGCCGCTCGGATGTCGCTTCTCGATTTTTAACCCCCCACGAAAAACGACGGGGTGTTATAAGTTTAACGTGTCTGTCTGTCTGTCTGTCTGTCTGTCTGTCTGTCTGTCTGTCTGTCTGTCTGTCTGTCTGTCTGTCTGTCTGTCTGTCTGTCTGTCTGTCTGTCTGTCTGTCTGTCTGTCTGTCTGTCTGTCTGTCTGTCTGTCTGTCTGTCTGTCTGTCTGTCTGTCTGTCTGTCTGTCTGTCTGTCTGTCTGTCTGTCTGTCTGTCTGTCTGTCTGTCTGTCTGTCTGTCTGTCTGTCTGTCTGTCTGTCTGTCTGTCTGTCTGTCTGTCTGTCTGTCTGTCTGTCTGTCTGTCTGTCTGTCTGTCTGTCTGTCTGTCTGTCTGTCTGTCTGTCTGTGTGTCTGTGTGTGTGTCTGTGTGTGTGTGTGTGTGTGTGTGTGTGTGTGTGTGTGTGTGTGTGTGTGTGTGTGTGTGTGTGTGTGTGTGTGTGTGTGTGTGTGTGTGTGTGTGTGTGTGTGTGTGTGTGTGTGTGTGTGTGTGTGTGTGTGTGTGTGTGTGTGTGTGTGTGTGTGTGTGTGTGTGTGTGTGTGTGTGTGTGTGTGTGTGTCTTTTTTTTTCAGGCGCAGGAAATATAACGAAAATATTATACATATCTACAGCCACAATATGATTGTCAATGCCAGAAATAGGGCGTGTTGATTGGCATTTTCATTAATCCGATGTTACCTACGTTATTCGCACGACCGACCGCCCCACGCGCCCCAAACAACCCTTGGCAGAGCAAACTGGACGAATTTGCTCTCATCTATTTATAGAGCCTTGTGACCTACACGATCAATTGGAATAATTCTGAAAAAGTCATAGTGAACGCAAATAGGTAACCTACCCTAGATGAAAAAGAATTTCGACGGTTGAAAGGCTAATTTGGTCTAAGCGACATTTTTTGCGATATTGAGTTATATACATATTCAGAATCAGCAAATTTTTCTCCGTCGTTTGAGTCAGGTTTCTATTTTTTTTGACTACTTTTTGAACTAATTAAAAAATAAATAAAGATGCATTTTGGTCTAACCAACAGAAATTTTCTGAAATAATACACCATTTTCAACAGCAATAACTTAAAAAACTTACTTACTTAATTAGGGATATACTGTATTAAGTAAAAAAGTTTATCAAATAGTTGTTTATTTATGCGTTTTTTTTTCCAAAAAAAAAAAAGACATTGATCCGTCTTCCTACAAATTTTACAAAATGTAGCTTAGATCAATTAGCCTTTCAACCGTCGATTCGTATTATGTACAAGTAATTTTTTTAGGGTTCCGTACCTCAAAAGGTAAAAAAAGGAACCCTTATAAGATCACTTTCTTGTCCGTCTGTCTGTCCGTCTGTCCGTGTGTCACCATCGATTTTTTTTAATATAATAAGACTTCACATTTTAAATTAAACTGACAAGGTTTTAAAACTGTTGTTATCTTTTATCTTAGCTAAATAATAATATGTACACACGTATAAAATTGTGAAAAGGAAGACACTAAACCTATATCGTTAAAAGAGATTTTGTAGCCTAATTATGGTTTTTTTTAATATTTTTTTATCGACCATCTTAACGGTAGGTACATCACCCCTGCCAGTTGTGCACCCTTCTACTTAGTTACTAACTTTAATTATCCCCTTTAATATAATACCCGTATCTACTGTGGTACATTGGACTTACTCCTCCTCGTACCGCACTCATTCCGCCAGTGGTACGAGAAGGAATTGCCATCCCTCGTCGTACCACGGAATGCGAGTGATTACTGTAGGTACTTGATTTCCTTTTAGATATCACTCTAATATTATACCTAATAAATAATTATACTATCGAACAAAAGTTTCCTGCAAAAAAAAAAAAAAATTTTAACCCACTTCCAAAAAGGAGGAGGTTCTTAATCCGGCGTATTTTTTTTATACGTATACGTACCTACACCGATTTCTCGAGGGAAAAATTAATACCAACGGCATGCATCGGATTTTTATTTAAGTTATGTAGGAAGTATATGTACATAAGGAGTTATACATATGTTGAATACTTCTTACTTAATCACATTTAGGTAGGTAGGTACTTGTCACAGTCTTCTCAAATTAATTACAATTTTATGAGCAGAATTTTGTATCTCACATGTGATTATTATTAGATATAAGATTTTACATATTACTTTGAGAATGAAGATTGTATTACTACTCAAATATTTGTGGAGTATAAACAACGAAGGTGGAATATATACCTAGGTCAACAGCTGAAAACCTTGACGAGAAGTGATATTGCGGTTTGATTGCAGGATTAACATCTTGCTGTTATCTCTGAGCAAAGTAATTTAAAGCTGGAATCTAAATTACTTGGCGACAACTAGCTATCCTGTCTATAAATGGAAGTCTATTTATTATTTTTGTATGTCTCTAACTGGATTCTGTGAAAATGTTTTCATTGTGGGGGTCTGAATTAGGTACAGAGTTTACATGCTAAATAATATGTACCGGTCTACTACCTACTTATAATTAAAACTTTACGTAAAAAAAAATTGAACTAATGATTTAACCAGCAAAATAGTAAATATTGTATACATAAGTATTTACCAACCCTATTTCCATTATTGCCTAGAGCGAATTTAAAATGCAAAGCAAATAAATATAATGCAATTATCACGCAGTCTCGTCGGATTAAGGCCTCATTTACGGAGACGCGGGGCGTCGCGCGTCGCGTATGGGGTGGCGTCTCGCGGCGCAAGTAAAGACTGGCAGAAGGCTCCGTCGCGGGCATCGCTTCATTGAGAATTGCCGCTGCGTGCGCCGCCGCGATAAACGCCGCGTGAGACGCGTTGATGCCATCCGCGGGCTCGGCCACAAAAAACACCCCGTTTCAAGCAAACGCGTGTAAAATCGCTTCTCCGTAAACGAACTCATACAACGCCATATGTTTGAATTTAGTGCGGGCCGCGCCGCCTATCTGCGCCTATCGCAACGCGCGACGCCACGCGTCTCCGTAAATGAGGCCTTACGTTTCGGAAGAAAAATGCGCAGCGCGAAGGGCGGAACGTAATTTACTACTCTCCAAAACCAGTGCAATGGTTTTATTTTAATAATTAATTTACGTTTTTAAGACTTCGTGGGTTTAAATATCTATTTGCTGAATAAAGGATGTGTTTTCTGTAATGAAAATTAAATTTTTGAAAAATCTATTTTATCCAAATTCCAACAGTTATTAATTACGTATTTCCAACAGTTATTATTGTCTTATTTAATCTTAGAAATAATCGAAAAAGCAAAGCTTTGCCAAATAAATTAATAGTTTCTAAGGGCGTCTAAAATATTATAGGAATGAATAATTTTGATTTAATGAATAATAATAATGATGTTTAACTAAACTTCCAGTCAAATCAACTTCACAATTCATAGTTAAAATAGCCTGATGCGTATATATAAACAATACTATATTATACAATATTTTATTGCTTGCTATTTTAAAAAAAAACCTTACGTTTATATGCAAAAGAATTCCAGAACGCTGCGAAAGATTGCCATAAGAAAAAAACAGGTCAAACCATGTTTATGCGACACAGATAAAACTATTTAGTCCACTTTTTGCAAGTAAATAGCATCGACACGCGACACAGCTTACGTAGAGTTGACAAAATGAATTCCATATATTTTGACTTTACCTATACCACTAGCGTGCCGAGTAAACTCTGAACAAACTGTGTTCAAATAACCAGAGAGCGGTGCCAAATCTTAACAAACAACAACAGTCAAAATTATCTTATTATTATGCTAACTTTATAAATACAACAATAATTGACTTTATTTCGTGCATATACGTCACAAAGTCGCTTGTGGTGTCCACGAGCGTATCTTTCGAGTGTATGCTTGAATTGTAAGCGCATTACAATATTGACAACTCACAATGATAATGAAATGTTCCATTGTAAAGTAATAGGGTATATAATGGTGCAGCAAATTGCGATAGCTCAGATAAACTTTGTTTACGTGATGCTGGAATCTGATTTGATGGTGAATGATAAAAATATCTCAGACGGCACCGCACCTATGTAGCCGCACCTATGTAGCGTTTGTGAGATAAGAGAGGGAGAACTCCATATAATTTGATGATGGGACATTTTGTTTAAAAAGCTGTAAGCTTTAACTTTTAATCTCTTACTTTCCATTTAATACCTCGAGCCATTTCAAAGAAAAACACATATCCAGACGGACATACATATAAGTGATCCTATAAGGCTACATTTTGCCATAATGAGCTACATAACCCTAAAAGTTACCTTCTTTGATATTAAGATAACATATGTAATCGGCTATAACATTTACTACACATATGTACCTATCTATATGATTATAGCAGAATGGGTGAGAGGGCAAGTTAACTAAGTTTTATAATTTCACCTTTGATTTGCTTCCATTATTATTTCGGAATTATTTTATATGCTTCTTGTGCATTCAATCATTTTCATATGCTAACTTAGCATCTATTCTGTCCATGAGCAAAAATGATTTTGCTCACATATAAGGGAATATCCATAAATTACGTCACATGTTAAGGGACGAATTGTGACATTGTGTGACAAGAGGGTGAGAGGGCCTAAATTTTGTGACGTCACATTTCAAAATATCTATCTATACTAATCTATATCTATACTAATAAATAAAATTGAAGTGTCTGTCTGTAATATCGAAATAACTACCTCATATTAAGCTCATATGGTTATTTGAACGCTACCATAACCGAATCACACGTTTTTAAAATTTTTGTCTGTCTGTCTGTCTGTCTGTCTGTCTGTCTGTCTGTCTGTTTGAACGGGCTAATCTTCGGAACGGCTGAACCGATTTTGACGGGACTTTCACATACAAGTAGAGAATTAACCAGGGAGTAGTAACATAGGCTACTTTTTTAACCGACTTTCAAAAAAGGAGGAGTTGTGTTTTTCTACCTATGTACACCGATATCTCCGAGATTTCTGAACCGATTTGCGTAATTTTTTTTTAATCGATAGAGAAACATTGCGACCCTGTTCTATAAAAAATTTGGATTCCAACTCCTCAATCCTGATGCTGTAGGGGACCTAATCCCCAAAACTAATGGGTTTTAGAAACTTTCGGTTATTTAAATTGATATTGGGGATACCAATTAAAGACTTTATCGTTGAATGAACTCGAGTAGGTACATATCCAACTCCTCAACCCTGATGCTGTAAGGAATTGTATTCCGAAATCGTGGGGATCCCACGGGATTTTTCCGTTTTGGGGACGGGTTTCTACAGATAAGCTACTTTTTGTTCTGTAAAATCAAAAGTTCCCACGGGATTTTTAAAAACCTAAATCCACACGGGCGAAGCCGTGGGCATCATCTAGTAATATAATAAAGCGGAAGAGTTTGTTTGTTTGTTTGTTTGAACGCGCTAATCTCTGGAAGTACCTATCGGATTTGAAAATTTTTTTTTGCATTTGGTAGTCCAACTTTTGGGGCAGGTTATAGGCTATTTAATAGCCCTAAAATCCTCCCCTAAGGGGGTAAAATGGGGGTAGAAAGTTTGTATGAAAGTCCTATGTTTTTAAAGTTACAGACCTGAAAATCGGCATTTAGATTATTAGTTTTAAATAATAAAACTCTCTATATTTTATTTTGAAAAATCTTCCCTTTAGGGTGGTAAAATAGGGGATGAAACTTTTAATGGGAAGTTTTAATTATAATTTTGCTATTATCAACTTGAAATTTGGAAGGTAGGTTAATTCTAGGGCTTAGATATCAGCCTAGAAAATATTTCACGAAAATCCTCCCCTAAGGGGGTGAAATGGGGGTAGGAAGGTTATGTTTTTGAAGTTACAGATATGAAAATAGGCATTTAGATTAAAATTTTTAAATGATAAAAACCTGTATAAGTTATTCTGGAAAATCTCCCCTTAAGGGTGGTAAAATAGGGGATGAAAGTTTTTATGAAAGTCCTATGTTTTTAAAGTTACAGACCTGAAAATCGGCATTTAGATTATGAGTTTTAAATAATAAAACTCTGTATATTTTATTTTGAAAAATCTTCTTTTAAGGGTGGTAAAATAGGGGATGAAAGTTTTAATGGGAACTAAAAACGATCGCAGCGCCCTCTGGCGGCCTAACTTGAAGCAATCACAGCGCCCTCTGGTGGACAAACCCGGAAACTAAAAACGATCGCAGCGCCCTCTGGCGGCCTAATTTGAAGCAATCACAGCGCCCTCTGGCGGCCTAAGCCGGAAACTTGAAGCATTAGCAGTGCCCTCTAGCAGCCATAACTGGGAACTAAAAACGATCGCAACGCCCTCTGGCGGCCAAAACTAGAAACTATAAACGATCGCAGCGCGCTCTGGCAGCTAAAACTGGAAACTAAAAAAACAATTGCAGCGCCCTCTGGCGGTCAAAATTGGAAACTAAAAAACAATTGCAGCGCCCTCTTGCGGCTAAAACTGAAAACTAAAAACGATCACATCGCCCTCTTGTGGCCAAAACTTGAAATTAAAACGATCGCAGCGCCCTCTGGCGGCCTAACTTGAAGCGATCACAGCGCCCTCTGGCGGCCTAAGCCGGAAACTTGAAGCAATAGCAGCGCCCTCTAGCAGTCAAAACCGGAAACTAAAAAAAACGATTGCAGCGCCCTCTTGCGGCCAAAACTGGAAACTAAAAACCCAATTGCAGTGCCATCTAGCGGCTAAAACTGGAAATGGAAATTAAAACGATCACAGCGCCCTCTGGCGGCCTAAGCTGGAAACTTGAAGCAATAGCAGCGCCCTCTAGCAGCCAAAACTGGAAACTAAAAAAACAATTGCAGCGCCCTCTTGCGGCCAAAACTGGAAACTAAAAACAATCGCAGCGCCCTCTGGCGGCCTAACTCGAAGCGATCACAGCGTCCTTTGGCGGCTAAAACTGGAAACTAAGTAATGATCACATCGCCCTCGCAGCCATCATTCGAAATTAAGAAAAACGATCGCAGCGCCCTCTAGCTGCCTAAGTCGGAAACTTGAAGCGATTGCAGCGGCTGAGATGTTTGGATGTTTGGATGTTTGGATGTTTGTTACTCTATAACGTCGCAACTTCTGAACAGATTTGGCTGAAATTTTGAATGGAGATAGATAATGCCCTGACTTAAAACATTAGCTACTTTTTATCCTGGAAAAATCCACAGTTTTCACGGGATTTTGAAAAAACCTAAATCTACAGCTATAGGTAGATCACTATAGAAAACTACGTTGAAAGTAAGTATATTAAGGTTGGAAAAGGGAGCGGGAACGGGAACCAGAAATCCACGATTCCCTCAGGATTTGTGAAAAACCGAAATTCACGCGGGCGAAGCCGCGGGGAAAAGCTAGTACTATAATATAATAAAGCGGAAGAGTTTGTTTGAACGCGCTAATCTCAGGAACTACTGGTCTGATTTCAAAAACTCTTTCACTGTTGGATATGTAAGTGATCCTTGAGTGCTATAGGCTATATATGTACCACGGGCGAAGCCGGGGCGGACCGCTAGTATATATATTCGGAACTGCTGTTTTAATTCAATGTCTAGACGTAAAATTGCAAAATATGTGATGTCACACTAGGGAGGGGGTAAAAAATCATGACAATTTGTGTGACTTAGGCCCCTAAAGCGTACATTCAATAGCTGCATAATTGATTATTACTCAAACAACTTGGTATTATATCTTTACCATAAACTTGTATAGACTGATGACAAGATCACCATTTTTTAAAGCATCCTCCAGGCTCCTGCATGTATGTTAGTAACAAATCAGCAGCCATTAGCCACAAATCAACTGTAACCTTTGAAAAAAATATTATAAAAATGCTGTCTTGTTAATAATTTAACATATATTTTTGTGCGATAGACACATACTTAATATAGTGATCGACAATTAAAAATATATGTTTAATTACTTTTGACACATTAATATTTTATTTAAGCTCCTTTGAGCTCATACTCTCACTTTGCTAAAAACTGTTAAAAGTTCACTGGCGGATGTTTAGGTAGATCAAAATGTAAATATCTGCCAGTGAAAGTTCCATCAAAATCGATCCAGCCTTTGAGAGGTTAGGCAGTAAATTATAAAGTATTTCCTTTCTAACAAAAAAAGAATGAATGAAATCGGACCACGCGTTAATGAATTACAGCTAAGTACACATTTTGACTTTCATCCCCTCTCCCAAGGGAACCGTGCTGAATTTCGGGATAAAAGTATCCTATATGTTACTCCATAGTATGAACTTAAATCATGCCAAGTTTCATTTCAATCCATTCAGTAGTTTTTGCGTGATGCAACAAACATACAGATAAACAGACAAAAATTTCAAAAATAGCTTTTTTACATTCTATTACTTATCCCTAACATCCCCTAGTTATTATTTTGCAAAAATCTTTGATGTACATATACGGCAAGTCTACGATTTTATTATATGTATAGATATAGATTAAAAAATTATATTCAAACACCTAATAATTAATTGCCTTATGTTTTGTTATAATTCTACATTTTTAATTCATTCTAAATGTATTTTGGCCATGGCCTATAATTTGATTTTATCGAGATTTTTCTCAAAAGTATTTTTATTTAGTAAAAAAAAGGTGTATGTATACTTATGTACACACGTAAGTGTTCAGCAGTAGCAGTCCGAAGCTGAAATTGGAGAGCATGTAAAGTCGATTAACCCTAGCCAAATACATTATTTAGCAAAAATGTGTCAGTCCTTTACCTTTTACAGTTAAATCACTGAACTTTCTTAATAAAACTTGGTATAGTTTGCATGCTGTTAGACAGTAAATACCTTAAACCAGAAAGGCCAAAAAGCCTAGATCTATGTGGACAAAGCCCCAAGCAAATGCCAGTATTGATTAAGATAGATTGATTGTATTGATTCTGACAGTATCGATTAACAATCTTTAAATTTTTGTCTCTATCTGAGGAATCTCAGGCTGAACGGAACGGTAGGCCTATAAGCCTAGTTACAAGATAATGATTACTACAGCAGTTACATAAGTTTGCGCTATGCTAAATATGTGCGGTGGGCGAGTGCAGACAGGGCCGAAATCTAGTATCCTAGGTTCCTATTCGTTATGAATGAAACTAAAATTAGATCGTGTTGTCAAACTGTCAAAATATTTATTTCGTAAACAGACTGTACTGTTCATTCAATAACATTCGTTGTTAATATTATCAGGCGTTAAGTAATTTACAGTTGCATAAAAAACATTACGTACACACGAGAAAACTTTAGGAGAGTTGAATCCAAAAACAAGTTTTTGAGTTTATTCTACTTACCTCGGTGTCATTGTCGTCGCTAAGATTTTTGGTCTTCATTGCCTCCTGCACCCTATAGTTTCACTGAAACTTTTGTAGTTCACAACACCGATATTTACTAGAATTCACAATTGCACATAAAACAGAAAAAACTAAAACTAAACCGCATACCATAACCACAACTTCACCAAATTCAACTTAACAACTGACATGGATTCAGGGTTGCCAGCTCCTCAAAAAATTACCCCTAAGAACAAGAGTTATACCCATACTGCAGGGCGATTCAGAACACTTCGATTCGGTTCCGGTTTCGACAACTAGGTACCCTGTCGATACGGTTATTCTGAATTGAAAATACATCTTATCGTACGATACTTAACCTACCAAATCGATCAATAATTACGTTATCGAAGTGTTCTGAATTAAGTACTTATCATACGATATAGATGTATTTTAAATTCAGAATAACCGTATCGACAGGATAAGTAGTTGTCGAAACCGAAACGGAATCGAAGTGTTCTGATTTCTGAATCGCCCTGCAGCTTGGCCAAAAGTATAAAAAAATCAATAGGTCTACTACTAACTAAACTAAGCGGTCGCTATCGATAGTTTAACTTGAATCTTGCAACCCAAAAAGTTAGTATCAATCAAAAACTAGCAACATAAATCACCTCTCAATAAGAATTACTATGGAATCTACAGATATTTAATTGACTGTCGAGTATTTAACGCAGAGCAAAGAAATATTTACAAACAAGCGGATACTTACCCGCGACTTCATTCGCGTGGATATTGGTTTTTAGGGTTCCGTACCCGAAGGGTAAAAAACGGAGCCCTATTAATGTCACTCGGCTGTCTGTCCGTCTGTCCGCCGGTCACAGGTCTCTAGCTCGCAGACGAAATGAGTTACAAACCTGAAATTTTGGTATTTAGTGTAAAACGTTAACCCAAAATCAAATATTGAATTAGAAATTGAATTAAATTATTTTTCAGGGGGGCTCCCATACATGAAAAAGGAGCCGGAAAAAAAATTTTTTCTTTACCCTAGCTTGTGGGGTATCATTGTTTAGAGCTCATTAAGTAGAGTACAAATATATATTTTTTTAATTTTTATCTCAAAAAATAAGGGAATGGGAGGCCATCAAAGTTGTCAGTTTTAGACCATTTTTGTGACGGGGGCTATCTCAAAAACTAAACTAGTTGGGAATATGATATTTCAGTATATTATGTACTATATGCTCTATTTAAACAACAAATACTGAAAACAACGATTTATTAAATAGTTTATAAGCTGTGACCAAAATAAACGAACATTTTTTTTTGGGTTTTTCTTTCACGGTTTGTTGCGATGTCTAGCTCGGAAATTAAATATTTCTTAGACCCAAAATATTATATTGTTCATAATTATGTACGGAACCCTGAAAGAGCGAGGCCCGACTCGCACTTGGCTGATTTTTTAAAAATCCTGTGGGAATCATTTTGTTTTTCCTAAGCTCCTTGAGCTCATACCTTGCTAAAAACTGTTAAAAATGCACTGGCGGATGTTTAGGTAGATCAAAATATAAACATCTGCCAGTGAAAGTCCGATCAAAATCAATCCAGCCTTTCAGAGACTACCCGGTAATCTTTAAAGTATCTCCTTTCTAACAAAAAAAGTGTTGGAAGACAACAAATATTTATCCGTCATCTATGATTGTCTGTGATGACAGGTGACAATGTGACGTTGACAGATAAAAACTAGAATGTCCGTTGTCTGTGGTACTTCGGCCATTACATTACTGCCCTGTGTGTGAGATTGCTTGTAGAGAATGTAAAATAAACGTGTCGTATAAATTATTAAAGTATTTTATTTTCACAATAGGAAACTACCGAAATAATTCAATAAAAAGAATGAATGAAATCGGACTATGCGTTAATTAATTACAGCTAAGTACACATTTTGACTTTAATCCCTTCTCCCAAGGGAACCATGCTGAATTTCGGAATAAAAAGTATC
Organism: Melanargia galathea; assembly: GCA_920104075.1. Taxonomy (NCBI): domain Eukaryota; kingdom Metazoa; phylum Arthropoda; class Insecta; order Lepidoptera; family Nymphalidae; genus Melanargia; species Melanargia galathea. The sequence continues at coordinate 11,493,311 of OV049875.1, forward strand.
CTATATGTTACTCCTTAGTACGAACTTAAATCGGCATGATTTCAATCAATTCAGTAGTTTTTGTGTGATGCGCGCACAAACATAGAGACAAACAGACAAACAGACAAAAATTTCAAAAATAGCTTTTTTACGTTCTGTTACTAATCCCTAACATCTCCCAGATATTATTTTGTAAAAATCATCAATGTACAGATACGGCAAGTCTACGATTTTATTATAATATATATTGTATAGATATAGACAAATAAGATTGCAGATTGCTTCGCTGATAAACTTTCTAGGGTTGGCGTAGGTACATCTGTTTCTAGAAAATTAAAAGAATACAAGGCTGAGTTTGTTATGGGTTCTTCTCAGACTAGAGCGCGTATGGAACCCTCGTAGCTTTAGTTTTAAGTTATTGTAATTAATTACCTCCATTAAATCACCCACATACACTATATTGTAGAACTATAGATATTAATTGTATAATTGTCATTTTACCAATTTTATATAAAGAACTTTGAGTGTGACTTTTTCATCAAGCTGTTATTTACATCTATATGCATATTTATACAATTTAAGTAAGTTTTACTATGCTTAAATTTTGTCATCACGAGAATTTTGTTCAAGATTCTCGTGATGCCACAGATAGTGATCTAACTATCCGATGTAGTTACGTGTGGTGTGAATTAGATATTTCACTAATACTTACGATACACATAATAACATGGAGTCTTTATAATTTGTTTTGGTCAGATACAAACATGTATTTTTATGTGTCTAAAAAGTCCTAAATTGATCCCAAAAGAAGCCCCAATCCGCGTATTACTACCATTTTGTGGCCAAAAACTCTACATTGGCAACACTGCCTAGCTTTGGCTGTTATTTATATGTTTGGCTGACATAAATAAATAAAATGGTGAAACGTCCTTTTCTCTATGGAAACGTCATTGCTACCATAGATTAATAATGTTGGTACGTCCATATGCTGACGCGCAATTTAAAGTGAAGCGGTCGCATTTTATCGATATTTAATATAATATAAATTCTCGTGTTTGTAACAAAACTCCTCCGAAACGGCTTGACCGATTCTTATGTTTTTGTGTGTATTCGGTAATTCTGAGAATAGGACGTACACTATTTTTCATTTCACATCTATGTGATAAGGGTGGGTCCACACCTAATTTTTTTTTTATTTCTTAGACTAAATTTTTGAAGTAAAACTTCTTTAGTATCGTTGTAGGTAGATACAGATGTAAAAAAACCGATTTAAAACGTTTTATATAAAATTTTGCCGTTTTTAACACCAAATAAACCGTTTTAAACGGTTGAAAACTCGCCTACAAAAATAAAAGAAAGTCTGTGTTTTACACTTCTTTATGAGCAATTTATAAACAATAAGTATTTAATAAATACCTAAACGTTACTTGGTTGTTCTTAGCCCTCATACGCATTAGCGGTTGCGGTAGCGGTGCGGTTATATTTTTATATGCAACCGCTACCGCAACCGCTAATGCGTACGAGCGCTTAGTGCGTACAAAATGAGCGGTTGCATATAAAAATATAAAAAGCGGCTAGCCGCACCGCTACCGCAACCGCTAATGCGTATGAGGGCTAAATATACCTAATTATGGACAAAGTTCCTAAAACCTGTGACGGCTGTGCGGCGGCCGTGCGCGTCAGTATATGTATAATATGCATGTGTGTGTAGAATAGGCGCGTATGCTTAGGACTAAGCAGGAGTAGGCAACGTTGCGTCGAGTCACGAGTGACGACGTCAACTTGAGTGCGAGTGTGTGAGTTTGGTTTTAAACCGAATCCAGTTGATCTATATCGTTTGGAAACAATGAAAAAAATGTTTATTTACCAATACAGAGTTTTATAACTTAAGTAGGTAAAGATCAACCAGAATCTCATGAAAAATATGGAAATGAAATTCCAAAGTTAGCAACACTACGGCTGCCCTAGCGATAAACAAAGTAACTGTCATTTTTTGTGAAATTGACTTTTTTTGTATTAACAAAAGTTTTATGTCGAGTAGTTTTTTAACACAGTTTAATATTTCAAATAACTTGAACCGTTTACTGAAATTTGAATTGCCCAAACAAAGTAACTGCACACACTAACCCAGAATATAAATGCAAAAACCAAGTAAACGACAAGCACAACACAAAAACAAAGTAATTGGATGTTGATCACTTTGTTTTTGTATTTAAAATGCAGTTGTTTGATTTTTCGTTTCGTGAAACGATCCCAGGTAAGGTATTCTGAATGTAATTACTTTGTTTATCACTAGGGCAGCCGAGTTAGCCTAGTGTTGCTTACTACAAAATTTAATTTCCCTATTTTTCATGAGATTCTGGTCGATCTATATAGAAAAATATAACACGTCATTTCGGTTTTATATGGAATTTTTCATACATATTCAAATAGGATTTAGCCTGCGAGAGAATGAGATAGCATACAAGTCGGTTTCCATGACGCTCCGCTTCCGCTCTCCACCTACGCGACGTTCCGTATTTTTTGAACCCAAATTCTATTTCAAAAACGAACCAAGGTTTTAATGTTTAATATAATATTTATTTACATAATAATATTTTGGAGCATTCAAAAAAGCTTAGAATATTAAGTTTCACTTCTGCCGTGTGTGAATTGCACACAGATACTTACTTTTTTTTTGATTCGGCATTAAACATACCTATGCAAGTCGCGGGCATCCGCTAGTAAGTAAATATGCATTTAACCATTGTAATCTTCACAATGTCGAGGTATTAAGCAAAAGTTATTCAGAATTTTCTTAATAACTAAGCAATGGACTGATTTTTCAATTGTGAGATAACCTAGCTTTCAGCAGAATATAAATAGACAAAAACAACAAAATCTCTTTTTTCTTCAGTTAAGAAAATGATAGAAAATTTAAAAACTAGTTATTTAAAGAAAATAGTAAAAATATAACTGTTATGTATTATATGTATTTGCATGTATGTATGTATGTATGTATGTATGTATGTATGTATGTATGTATGTATGTATGTATGTATGTATGTATGTATGTATGTATGTATGTATGTATGTATGTATGTAAGTATGTATGTATGTATGTAATATGTATGTATGTAGGTTCGTGGATCATGATTATTTGAACTGTTTTTTTTTTAGTTATCGTATCTACATACTTCAGGAAGGTTTCAGTATATTAACATACCTAAAATAGCTATCATTGTTATGTAGTATGTTTACACAATATAAAGTTGTGCCCTTATGGCAATAATATTTTTGATTGGTGGTAGATTCAATTGACGATTCAAAAGTACTTGTAAAAGTTTATTTGAATAAAAAAACTTTTCTATTCTATTCTATTGGTGTACAAATTTCTTTGAGATTGCTGGATCGAAGTCGGTTTAAATTTTTCTAAAATGTAGCTTGTTTATTATTTTTATTTCAAGTTCTATAAAATAATATTACCTATTTTAGTTACTTTTTATGCCACAAGCAGCACTTTGTCACGCAAAGTGCTGCACACTTTGAAAGATTAGTTATTCAAGATGGTGAAATTAGCACACGCTGCACTTTGTACCATGTAGATTTGTCTGTTTTAGCAGACTATAGCAAAATATTTCTTTTTAACCCCCGACGCAAAAACGACGGGGTGTTATAAGTTTGACGTGTCTGTGTGTGTGTGTGTGTGTGTGTGTGTGTGTGTGTGTGTGTCTGTCTGTTCCCCTGTGGCGCTCAAATGGGTGGACCGATTTGAATGCGGTTTTTTTTGTTTGAAAGGTGAATTAGTCGAGAGTGTTCTTAGCTATGTTTGATGAAAATCGGTCCAAGATGGCCGCCGCTACAAAATGGCGGATGATATATTTTTTCACAACTCCCTTGATATGGGTATCAAATGAAAGGGCTTGACTAGTAGAATAGCACTATTGCAAATTCAAGATGGCCGCCGCCACTAAATGGCGAATGTCGAGGGTTTTTTAAATTTTCAATTTACACTTGTTTTTCATAGTGAATTAAAAAATATTTATTTAAAAGTTTTCTGCATTACTACAAACGTAATTATTAAAGTAACTACTACTTCTTTTTCTTCTTCTTGTCTTCTCCCTTCTTCTTAGCAACTTTGTACGGGCCAAGTTGTTTGCGCACTAACAGGCCTCGCCACCAAGCTTGGATAATAATTGCAGAAGTTGTCATCTTTTTCACATACAAACGTGCCTTTTCACGTTCTTCTTTAAAATTAATCCATGCTTTCATTGCAAAATCATGTTTCTCTATCTAAAATGTTTGAAATTATTAAAACTAATTTTAAATTAACACAAAATGTGTAGTTCAGTGATAGCATTTAAAGTACCGTTTCTTCAAAGTTGATTCGTTTATCTAGCATATTTTGATAGTCATTTTTCTTAATTTGTATTTTTAAATCTAATTCTTCCATATCCTTATCATATTTGTTCATCCATTGCTCTATTTTTTCGAGAGTTTCCTAAGATGAAAAAAAATTTAGTAACAAAAAGTTTACTAATCTAGGCGCACGAAGTGCGCCAGGCCAAGTTCCTCCGGCCTTGTCGCATGAGTGTGTTATTTACACGATCCATTTCGAGCTGTTTTGACCCCCCTCATAACTCTGGTTCGCGGGATAGTAATCCTACGAAATTTGAAATATAAGTTAAACTCGTGGATGTGATGATAAATTGAAAGTTTCAAATTTTCAAGTTGAACCGTTTCTGAGATACAGAGGTTTGAAAATCACATAAAACAAGACCTACTCACTGACTGATCAAAATTATGACGCACTTCCCGTGTATGTGGAATGTTGAAATTTGGTAAGAAGATGAGTCTTAGTGTGTATATGAAGGAAAAAATCGAAAAATGTCCAAAAGTTGCATCAGACACTGACCAATTCAAAGATATATAAAAATCTGTCTGTTCCCACATCACACAAAAAATACTGAACAAATTTTCATTTTGTTTTAATAAATGTATTTTACTTTATTCGAAGCTATATATGGTTCTTGTTTCATCGAAATCGGTGCACTATTTAGGGAGATGTGACTTTTTAAGTTTTCTAGCAAGGGGTCAATCTTACTGGTCTTGAGTTCTAATAAAAAGTAAAGTGTAGGTAAATAATAAAACGCCAAGAGGTATATTTTTTTATCGAAGTCGCGGGCGCGACTTCGTCGGCGTGGACTACACAAGTTTTAAGCCCCTATATTACCCCCTAAGGGGTTGAATTTTCAAAAATCCTTTCTTTGCGGATGTCGTACGCCACATGAATAGCTATCTGTGTGCCTAAGCTAAAAAAAAAAAGCTGTGATAGCCTAGTGGTTAGGATGACCGACTTCTAATCGGAGGTCGTGGGTTCGATCCCGGGCACGCACCTCTAACTTTTCGGAGTTATGTGCGTTTTAAGTATTTAAATATCACTTGCTTTAACGGTGAAGGAAAACATCGTGAGGAAACCTGCATGCCTGAGAGTTCTCCATAACGTTCTCAAAGGTGTGTGAAGTCTGCCAATCCGCTTGGCCAGCGTGGTAGACTATGGCCAAAACCCTTCTCACTCTGAGAGGAGACCCGTGCTCTGTAGTGAGCCGGTAATGGGTTGATCATGAGTGTGCCTAAGCCCGTTCCTTCCAGTAGTTTGAGATTCGTCTTTGCCAATAAAACCAGAAGCGCGATTTTCTTAATAATTTTGATAAGCAACCTTGACCCAAGTCAGGAAATGGATGGGTGGCCGACTTTGGAGGTTTGGAGGAGACTTTGGTGTCCTGTTGATTCCGGTTACTAGGTATCATTAATATCTAATACTATTCATTAAACTTAATGAGAGTCAAATACTCAAAATCTTCTCTTAGTTAAGCCGTATGGTTCTAAGTTCTGAAACTAACCACTGAGTGGAAATACTCTGGAGTGGAGTTTCTGTTATCTGTGATTTTGACAGACAGACGAACAAAATAAAAATTCACCCAATTAGAACAGAGAAAGCGACTTTGTTTTATACTATGTATTGAAGATTAAACCACATCTAATCAGACCGTAAAACGTGATAGGGTTCTATTCCTAATTATACTGAAGCGTAAGAGAGAAAAAAGACTTCATTATACTTATTGCATTAACTTTGAAATACTTAGAAAAACCGGCCAAGTGCGTGGCGGGCTACGCGCAGTGTAGGGTTCCGTAGTCACAATCCTCGAAAAACAGATATAACTCCTTAACCTGTGAACCCTACTTAGCCGTGATAGTTTTCCTTTAAAATTGATTATATACCCTACTGCTGTGAATTTTTTCAAGTTCCTATATACTGCCATTTGGCTGATAGAGGGGGGGGACACTTGACTCTAATAAAAATTTGCACTTTAAAACATCATATTTTATAAACGGATCTAGAAATCGAAAAATGACGTTCCCACACCCACAGTATTTTTAAAAGACCTATTTAACGATACCCCACACTATGGGGTAGACGAGAAAAAAAATATTCATCCCCACTTTACATGTAGGGGAGCTACCCTAAAAAAAAATATTTATCAAAATTTTATTTCACCACTTTGTCGGCGTGATTAATATTTATACTCATGCCAAATTACAGATTTCTAGCACTAATAGTCTCTGAGATTAACCGAGGACGGACGGACAGACAGACGGACGGACATGGCGAAACTATAAGGGTTCCTTGTTTACTACGGAACCCTAAAAAAGGAGTGAGATCCAAACAAAAACATTTCATGTGAATAATAAGGCCAACTTCCTATCAAAAAGTTTCGGCCATTAAAAGTACTGATATCAAAAATTATGACCAAGTCCTTTGCTAGGCTCGATAAATGAAACCATACAGTTTTAGAAGGTATATCTTCTTCGATCACCCTCAAGCTGTCATACCATTCTTAATGATCCTGTTAAAATATTTTTAAATAATTTATGTCTTACTAATAACACTATAATATGAAGCTCATTTGGGACTGAGAATAGTTTTATTGTTTTCAACTTGGCAACATTTTTTAAATTAAACAAATTCAAAGGAGTGCAAAAATGTTGTCAAGTTGAAAACAATAAAACTATTCTCAGTCCCAAATGAGCTTCATATTATAGTGTTATTACTAAGACATAAATTATTTAAAAATATTTTAACAGGATCATTAGGAATGGTATGACAGCTTGAGGGTGATCGAAGAAGATATACCTTCTAAAACTGTATGGTTTCATTTATCGAGCCTAGCAAAGGACTTGGTCATAATTTTTGATATCAGTACTTTTAATGGCCGAAACTTTTTGATAGGAAGTTGGCCTTATTATTCACATGAAATGTTTTTGTTTGGTGATACTTAAGATATTATATTAGGTGATGATAATAATGATATTAATAAAAGGAAAGGAATGATATTATGAACAATTACATTAATGAGTATAGTTGTCAAGAGTTCTACTTCATTATGGGCTCTTTGTTCACTATATGCTCTTTGCTTGTAATATTCTATCGTGCTTGTTGGTGTTGCTTCAAATTCATGAATTTTCTTGAGGTGTTGTTCGGTGCGTGCAAGTTGCCAGTTACCTACGTACCGACTACGAATTTCCGCATTGAGGCTGGCATCCTAAATTCAGAAGTTACTTAATTATATATGTATGTATGTATAATTGTATTTAAATCCATATGACATTATTTATGAAAACTAAAATATAAACATATTTAACTGAAAAAATACAAACTTCAACTGTTGACCTGAGCTCATCAATTGTAGTATCAATGTCATAAATAACTGATTTGATATGATTGCGCTGTTGCCTCAATTGTTTATTTAGTTCACGACGCATTCTGTAGTAATTTAAACATTATAAAAACAACTAAGTTTTAGTAATTCTTATAATTTCACAATATGACATAAACTACTTATCTACTTATCGTAGATAATGCATAAACTATCTTACACTCTGTTCCTAGATTCTTCTTCAAAGAGCTCAATGCGGTATTTGTCCAAATTTATTACTTTGTCAATAATATCTTGTAATGCTTCGAAAGTTTTGCTTCTTACGAGACATATATACGTAGCAGCAAGTGCTACCAAAGGCCATTTCCTGATAATCAGTCAGATAATGTACATTAAACAATCAATCAAGTAATTTATCAACATTTTATTACTTTATAGGAGTAGTACCCATTGAATATTAATGCACTGACCTATCACTATCAAGTTTCTTTAACTTATACTCGTTACAATCGAGATTATTAGGATCAATTTTATCTAGTTCACTTTTTACTTCTGGCTGTGATACACCATATTTTAGCGCAAAAAGCAAACTCATGTCGGCCATTGTCTTGATTACGCGCAATTCGTTATTACACTCAGCTGTAAGTACATAATATTGTAAAAACAAACACAATGAGGACGGATTTAGATTGAGTCAGTAACCGAAGTTGGTTCGTCGGCAAGTTAGTGCTAACTTGATACTGATGTGTTAATTATTTTTAAGTACATTTGTCTGAATACAGAAACAATTAACACGATAGCAGTATCATATTAGCACTGACTTGCCGACGAAATGACTTCGGTTGCTGAGTCAATCTAAATCTGCTTTGACATTGGCTAAACTAAATACATATCAATAAGTAGGTATCTGAAATATTGTACCCAAAATGCGCATTTCTATGATAGTATCTTCTAATACTGTAGCAAATAACGAAGCTTGTAAGAATGGCAAACTGTAACTATAGATATAAAAAACTTTGTTAAAGACACATAAATTAATCAATAATAACTTATTATTTGGAAATTGAAACACGTAGTTTAAAAAACAATGTTAAGATTCATTAACCTTGCTACAGTTTCGTCAATTTCTGAAACCTTATTTTCCGCTACTTCTAATGGTTCTCCACAAGAATTAGTATTCATTATTACTGATTTAGGTTTGAAGTTCTCCTATAAAATTAAATTTATTAGAAACAACAAATAAGTGAAGATAAGGGATGAAAAAATCTATTCTGTGGTAGTAATTTCTGTACTATTTTTTGTTCACTGGGTACTTCGCCATACACAAATCCCGTTCCCCACACCTCTTTTACTTCGCTTACAAGCCGCAGTTGCGGCATATTAAAATATAATAAAAATATATCACCGAATAAAATTGATAAACAAACTGTCACTAGCTGTTCAACTAGCTATAATGTCAAACCATGATTATATTTTTACGAGAAAACAGTTAATTGTATCCAGCCAGTAATATTTATCGATATAAATTCCATCAATATTATACAATCCCTAGTTCGGTGTCATAGACATTAGAAGAAAACATCCGACTTCCGGTTCCGATTGCAGATATTTTACAGTGCGACCAACCTATCTGTTTACGGAGTAGGTACGGACTATAGTTCGACTTTTAATTATCTGCAGTAATCTGACGTTTCCTAATGTCATTCCGTAAAATAATGTTGCCAACCCCAGTTCTATAGTGATGTGATACGTTCAATTCATTCAATTTCATTCACAGAAGTTTCGTTCAAAGTTACTCTTTCATTATCATCATAATTTTATTTATCTACTAAGTAAATCGATGTCTCCTACGTATAAAAGCCAAATTAACAATTTCGTCGTCTTGACTTTTTGTGGCAAACGCATCCTATTGGTACAATTAATAATATGAGCTTTAATTGAAAAAAAAGTAAGAAGTACTATTTTCTATTGCAGTACAACAGTCTATGTGTCGTAAAAATAAACGTACAAATGGTAATTTCAGACACACTTGTTTATGCTTCCGGCCAATCTGCATAATTTTTTTATCGTGTGGTTACGTTTATTATCATCGAAGTCATCTTTTAGTTATTGCATAAAAAACTAAAACTTCCAATTAATATATCGATACCAGAAATGTCAATTGACGTAAAGGACAGGCCTGTCCATGTCCTTTACGACAATTGAAATTTCTGGTATCGATATAATCGATACTGCCTAAACTACTTGTTTTGATTCTTGTCTGTCTGTATCTTGTTCAGCACGATTTCCTTGGAAGAGGGGATTGAAGTTTCTATTGTACAACTCAGCATTAGTGTACAACTCAGCGTTAGTGTACTGGTTTCTTGAGATGCTTTTATATGCCAGTTAAGATTTTTTTTTTGTTAATTTGTGATTTTACTAAAAAAGAACGTGAAAGACTTTTTGTATAATTTTAGGTAATTTTATTGATTAAACTGTGATCTTTAAAAAGACTTGCTTTTGTTAACTATGGTATTTCTTAAGAAAACACAATACGTTTTAAATACGGGTCCATAACTAGGGTTTTCTTACCGGTTATCGTCCATTTAGTGGAGTTACTGAGTTTGAGAGGGTGAAAATATATGTTCTATAAAAAAAATTAAACAAAAACTTGTTAAAATATACTTCTAGTATAGTCTATTTTCATTGCATGTTAGTATTTTTTTAGTCAGATAACTAGTTTTTTTTAAATCGTAATAAAAAGCTGAAAATGCCGATTTCACCGGTTATCGTCCACTAAATCTAGTTATCGTCCACCCTTGTACCTGTTATCCGTCCACTGATTTCTATGAGAAATTTACTATGAAAAAGTATGCCTGTAATGAGTAAGTAATTGAATATGTAATATTAACACCACTTTAATATGTATTTAATATCTATACCAATTAAAATTAACTTCCTGTCCGTCTTTTCGAAATATAATGGGTTTTTATTAGTGAACTTATGTTAACTTATACATTATTAAAAATCCACATAACCGTTTATAAAAAAATTGTTTTCTATTTTTCGTCTATTCGTAATATGTACTTACTTTTCAAAACAGCTGAACCTATTTTGACAGAACTTTCACAGGGTGATAAAGAACTTTATACAAAGTGGTGGTCTTTCTACGCATACGCAATAGCGGTCAATCCTATCTATCTTGCATCGTCTTTTACCACATCGCACTTACATTATATAAAATTAGGTACATATAATTTGGCAGCCTCCCTGGCATGGCGCAGGGGTAAGTCTTATTAGTGGAAGGTCCTCTACTTGATTCTCGGCAGACCAATTTGGTAAATTCAATTTAATAATTTTAAAATTGTCTCTAGTCTAGTATGCCTTACTTCCAAGTCATTAGCGTTTAAGGGTACGGATTCTGCTGTACCTCTTTCAGGTTATCCCGCATCCATCTTAGACTGCATCGTCACTTAACATCAGATGAGATCGCAGTCAAGGACTAACTTGTAGATGAATAATAAATAAATTATAGATATGAGTAATAATCAAAATTCGCCTAAATAATAACATAATATTAAAAAATATATGTTTTTCATACAGTTTAAAATATAGGTGGACGGATAACCGGTGCACTTCAGATTCTCTATTTTAAATTTTGTCCACAAATTATAATGATCGACAATATTATCTTAACTTATAAATATATCAAAGTTCCAAGGAAAAACACATAAAATATAAGGTAATTCTTTTGTCAAACAAGTTTAATTATTTATATTTTTACTAAATTTGTTTATTTTCAAATAATAGCTTGGTGGTCGAAACTTAGAATATTTATTCAGTGCAAATTTAGATATCGTCCACGCGTGATTTTGAAGACCCATAGTTTTATATACAATGAGAAAAAAGTGGACGAAGACTAGTCACTAACTAGTGTATGTGTATAGGATTCGAATTAATAAACTTAATTCCAATTTTGTGCACACCTCGATTGATAACAAGACTACCTAAAATTAAGACGCTAAACCTGTGTCTGACCGCCCGGACGATAACAGGTTTTCTTAAGAAAATAGTGAACTAGTTGTCGTCCACCCCTTTTATTTGTATTCTAATGTAATCAAAAGTAAAAAAACACGTTCACAGTATTTTATGAAACATAAGTAAGTGCTACAAAGAAGAATCAAACTAAATCTTATAGTAAAATAATTAATAACTTCTCGCGATAGTTGAAGCATGCCACTAATTTTTTTGCTCCACACGGCTCATTTTCATTCCTTAATTGCATACTCAAAATTCGATCGCTTTGTTTTCAAAGAAACTTAAGTGAAATAGACTTTTTTCTTTCTCTGTGTCTTGATAAGACATTCAAGTTGGCATAGAGATGCATTATTTTTATGTAAGTCTTATAATGTTTCTATTTTTAAGCGTTTCTTAAGAGTGATCCGCTCGGTGGACGATAACAGGTGCGTGTCCGGAAACCGGTGTTCCTACCCTATAAGTTTTGAAGAGTGAAGACTATAGAACTGAAAACCAGATGATTATAGTTAAGTATCAATATGACATATTTATCAAAATATGTAAATAATTTATATTTATTGTGGGAGTTAACAACTTAATTTAACTTTCACTAAATTTGATGAGTAAAAATATAAAAAAAATAAATATTTTAACGGCCACTTTGGCACATTGACCTTATTAGGTTGTTTTTGGAGTAAAATAAATAAAATAAAAACTAATGTACAAAGGCCAAAATGCAGTAAAAGAAAAACTAAAATATACTTATAAAAATATAACACTATGTTGTAAATAAGGACGATATCTGTCATAATTAACAAGTTAAGTTGCTGCTGCCCCTTTATTAAAAAAAATGATATTTTTAAAAGAATATATACTAGTTATTCAGAAAAAAATATATTGAAGAGTGTTACATATTTTTGGAATCTACTTATAATTTTCTAGATGATTTTGGTCTCCCTAGCGCAGTGGTCTTATAAGTGGGAGGTCCCGGCACACGAGTAGTAAATCTACAGAGGGGAAGCTTCCACAAGCGGCCCGCTGTAGGTATACTCACACAAACACACTCACCAACGGTTCACGGACGCACGCTCGTTCAACTAACCGGTACAGTTGGTGACAAACAATGCGCATATGTGTGAGTGTACTTACAGCGGACCGCTTGTAGAAGCTTCCCCTCTATAGGTACTCTGTGGTCCCGGGTTCGATTCCCAGCAGGGGCAATTAGTGATTTTATAATTTCTAAATTGTCTTTGGTCTGGTCTGGTGGTAGGCTTTAGCCGGGGCTGGTTAGCACCCTACCGGCAAAGCTGTGCCGGCCGGCCGCCAAGCGATTTAGTGTTCCGGTACGATGCCGTGTAGAAACCGATCAGGGGTATGCATACCTCTTTCAAGTTTGCCCGCTTCCGTATTCGACTGCATCATCACTTACCATCAGGTGAGATTGCAGTCAAAGGCTAACTTGTAGTTAAATAAAAAAAATAGATGATGATTATGAACTTAATCTGATTTTTGATTATTTTTTTTTCAACTTTAATTTTTTTTAACTTTTCAACTTTAAACGGTCTTTAATGCGGGACCATGGTCACCCCATCGTACGGGTGAGAGAGTTCCGTATCGACGGGATGAACATTCAATGTTTGACAGTTACGAAACCCATGAACATTTTGTACGGGAAAATGTATTTTCTTTTATTTTTTCGTCAATTTTCCAATATTTTTAACAGTTATTCTGCTATTCGGGACGGAGATAAATACAACAAATCAAAAACCATGAAAATCGGTCCAGCCGTTCTCGAGTTATAAGTGTTCGAACAAACCAGACTTTGTTTTATATATTAAAGATATATGTATTTATATATATACATATATATAGGTACACTTTGTATATAAAATATAATAATTACTTAAAATATAAACTTAAATTTGAATAAAATAATTGAATCATTCAAATCAATCACCTGTACCCCATCCCTATTTTATTTTCGTTAAAAAGTGACAACCCACGAAACTTCACATTAGTGCATACAATTAAAAGTCGAAGTATAGGTAAAGGACAAAGGTTACCACTTACCTATCTCCTCTAAATTGTATGAGCGCCCATACAAATTTACAACCCAGAGGTCTATCTTAATTGAACTCTATTATGCATTTATTTTTGTGGAGCTTTAAAGCGTCTGATAAAAGTTCTGGTCCATGGAAAGTGTTTGATACTGTTGGTAGTGGTTCGGAATGATATTCTACAATCTATACTTCTATACTTTATTTTTTATTTTTTAATAAATAAAATTGAAGTGTCTGTCTGTAATATCGAAATAACTACCTCATATTAAGCTTTTATGGTTATTTGAACTGTACGATAACCGAATCACACGTTTTTAAAATTTTTGTCTGTCTGTCTGTCTGTTTGAACGGGGTAATCTTCGGAACGGCTGAACCTATTTTGACGGGACTTTCACTTACAAATAGAGAATTAACCAGGGAGTAACATAGGCTACCGTTTTAACCGGTTTTAACCGACTTTCAAAAAAGGAGGAGTTGTGTTTTTCTACCTATGTACACCGATATCTCCGAGATTTCTGAACCGATTTGCGTAATTTTTTTTAATCGATAGAGAAACATTGCGACACTGTCCTACGAAAAATTTGGATTCCAACTCCTCAATCCTGATGCTGTAGGGGACCTGATTCCCAAAACTAATGGGATTTAAAAACTATCGGTTATTTAAATTGATATTGGGGGTACCAATTAAAGACTTTATCGTTGAATGAACTCGAGTAGGTAGTAGGTACATATCTAACTCCTCAACCCTGATGCTGTAAGGAATTGCATTCCGAAATCGTGGGGATCCCACAATCAAAAGTCCCACAAAAAAAAGAAAATCAAAAGTTCCCACGTTTTTTAAAAACCTAAATCCACACGGGCGAAGCCGTGGGCATCATTTAGTATATAATATAATAATTTCCGAGCTAGACATCGCAACAAACCGTGCAAGAAAAACCCAAAAAAATGTTCGTTTATTTTGGTCACAGCTTATAAACTATTTAATAAATCGTTGTTTTCAGTATTTGTTGTTTAAATAGAGCATATAGTACATAATATACTGAAATATCATATTCCCAACTAGTTTAGTTTTTGAGATAGCCCCCGTCACAAAAATGGTCTAAAACTGACAACTTTGATGGCCTCCCATTCCCTTATTTTTTGAGATAAAAATTAAAAAAATATATATTTGTACTCTACTTAATGAGCTCTAAACAATGATACCCCACAAGCTAGGGTAAAGAAAAAATTTTTTTTTCCGGCTCCTTTTTCATGTATGGGAGCCCCCCTGAAAAATAATTTAATTCAATTTCTAATTCAATATTTGATTTTGGGTTAACGTTTTACACTAAATACCAAAATTTCAGGTTTGTAACTCATTTCGTCTGCGAGCTAGAGACCTGTGACCGGCGGACAGACGGACAGACAGCCGAGTGACATTAATAGGGCTCCGTTTTTTACCCTTCGGGTACGGAACCCTAAAAACTAACGGACCCGGCAGACGTCGTGACATACTGACATCAGTGCAACCTACCCGGTCATCAACGTACTACTTAATATCGCAATTAAAAAACAGGGGTTGGTGATAGAAGGGTGAAAATTTAGGATTGCATGTATTTTTGTATGTTGTATCAAAAATAAAAAATAAAAATTTTGTCTAAAAATAAATAAAAAAATTAGGGGTGGGACTACCCTTAACATTTAGGGGGATGAAAAATAGATGTTGGCCGATTCTCAGACCTACTCAATATGCTCACAAAATTTCATGAGAATCGGTCAAGCCGTTTTGGAGGAGTATGGGAACGAAATTTGTGACACGAGAATTTTATCTATACTAACTAATATAATAAAGCGGAAGAGTTTGTTTGTTTGTTTGTTTGAACGCGCTAATCTCTGGAAGTACCTATCGGATTTGAAAAATTCTTTTTGCATTTGGTAGTCCAACTTTTGGGGCAGGTTATAGGCTATTTAATATCCCTAAAATCCTTTCCTAAGGGGGTAAAATGGGGGTAGAAAGTTTGTATGAAAGTCCTATGTTTTTAAAGTTACAGACCTGAAAATCGGCATTTAGATTATGAGTTTTAAATAATAAAACTCTGTATATTTTATTTTGAAAAATCTTCTTTTAAGGGTGGTAAAATAGGGGATGAAAGTTTTAATGGGAACTAAAAACGATCGCAGCGCCCTCTGGCGGCCTAACTTGAAGCGATCACAGCGCCCTCTGGCGGACAAAACCGGAAACTAAAAACGATCGCAGCGCCCTCTGGCGGCCTAACTTGAAGCAATCACAGCGCCCTCTGGCGGCCAAAACTGGAAACTAAAAAACGATCACAGCGCCTTCTGGCGGCCTAAGCCGGAAACTTGAAGCAATAGCAGCGCCCTCTAGCTGGAAACTAAAAACGATCGCAACGCCCTCTGGCGGCCAAAACTAGAAACTAAAAATGATCGCAGCGCCCTCTGGCGGCCAAAACTGGAAACTAAAAAACCACAATTGCAGCGCCCTCTGGCGGCCAAAACTGGCAAACCCGATTGCAGCGCCATCTAGCGACCAAAACTGGAAACTAAAAACAATCGCAGCGCCCTCTGGCGGCCTAACTTGAAGTGATCACAGCTCCCTCTGGTGACCAAAACTGGAAACTAAGTAACGATC
Source organism: Melanargia galathea (assembly GCA_920104075.1). Taxonomy (NCBI): domain Eukaryota; kingdom Metazoa; phylum Arthropoda; class Insecta; order Lepidoptera; family Nymphalidae; genus Melanargia; species Melanargia galathea. Next base: position 11,509,672 of record OV049875.1, read on the forward strand.
GCATCGGCCTCTAGCAGCCATCATTCAAAATTTAAAAAAAAAACGATCGCAGCGCCCTCTAGCAGCCTAAGTCGAAAACTTGAAGCGATTGCAGCGGCTGAGATGTTTGGATGTTTGTTACTCTATAACGTCGCAACTTCTGAACAGATTTGGCTGAAATTTTGAATGGAGATAGATAATGCCCTGACTTAAAACATAAGCTACTTTTTATCCTGGAAAAATTCACAGTTCCCACGGGCCCAAATTTACAGCTATAGGTAGATCACTATAGCAAACTACCTTGAAAGTAAGTATAAAGGTTGGAAAAGGGAGCGGGAACGGGAACAAGAAATCCACGATTCCCTCAGGATTTGTGAAAAACCGAAATTCACGCGGGCGAAGCCGCGGGGAAAAGCTAGTATAATATAATATGAGCCATGTGAAGGTAAGTTAACTTACTCTTATTTTTAGTTACCTTTCACACTTGATATCTCCCCAAGTATCACAGGTAGGTATGAACTCCACAAGTACGCTGGTATTCAAAGGAAATGAGACACTACTGAGAACCTAAGGTTTCATCTTTCAGAAAATAAGTTAGGTATGTCAGATCGATCTGGGATCTTGGTCTATATAACTTTTTACAAAATAAAATTATTTTGAGTAAGTAGACACACAATATAAATTTTATTGAACTACCTTTATACTATAGGTATATATTACAATATCTTCGGAACTACCAGAGTAAAATCAAATAAATAGTTACGTAACTTTTAAAATCTAAATTGCAATACATAAAAATGTGAGCATAAACAACTATTTTATTTTATTTTTTCTTCTTGGATTTTTCACCCGTTGTGGATGCACCTCTTTTCTTCTTAACAGGTTTGTAGGGGCCTAACTGGTTCCGTACGAGCAGACCTCGCCACCAAGCTTGTATTATAACTGCGGCATTGTGCATTGTTTCGCAATGCTTCCGCGCTGCCTCCCGCTCATTTTTGAATGTAATCCAGTTCTTTATTAATTCTGCACGTTCTTTTATCTGAAAAATAAAATATTTATGTAAGCTTGGGACACATGTTTAGGAAGAGGAGTTTAGCTCCGTTATTTAAAAATACCCAAATAACTAGTTAAGTCAATGTTTAAAAAATATTGAATTGGTCTAGCCGTCAGATAGCGAAATAAAAGCGTTTTGGTCTCTTTATTAGCCGAGAGGATAAAAACACAAAATATGATAATGGTAGGCAAACCATAATATTATATTATTTAGAGCCTGTTTCACCACTTTCTGATAAGTGTCGGCTAGCCTAAACGTTGATAAGATTTGTTACTTTCTTACAGTATGTGAAACAAAGAAAAAAGTTCTGAATAAGCTATCCGACACTATTAGATATCAAAATCCGACTTACTTGTCCGACTTTTTATACCTACCTACATAGAAAAATAAAAAAGAGAAATTATAACCGTTTCCTCAAGGCGCTGATTCTTGGTTTGGATGTTCTCGTGATCATTCTTCATTTTTTGTATCTTCAAGTCGATGCTTTCCACGTCTTTCTCATATTTGGCCATCCATTCTTCTACTTTTACGAGAACTTCCTGTAAAAAAAGTCAGTGGTATACGTAGGTACAATCGGATAGTGTCAAACACATGCAAATATTTGTAATAAGTACCTAATAGGTACTTAAATTACAAATTAAAAAAAATTGTAGAAGTTGTGAAGTCGCGGGCAGATACTTATAGTATCTGCCCGCGGCTTCACAAATCCCGAGGGAATCGTGGATTTCCGGTTCCCGTTCCCGCTCCCTTTTCCAACTTTTATACCTACTTTCAAGAAAGTTTGCTATAGTACCTAATCTACCAATGGTAGTAGTCTGTATGTAGCTATAGATTTTGTTTTTTTTCAAAATCTCGTGGGAACTGTGGATTTTTTCAAGATAAAAATTAAACTTATGTGCTAACATATGGCATAATCTATCTGCAATCTGCATTCAAACAGCCAAATCGGTTCAGTAGTTGCGTATTTAAAGAGTAACAAACATACACACGTACACAAACTTTCGCCATTATAATAGGTATTAGCTGTAATTTATTGTAAGTATTAATTAATATTTTATTAGTTCACATTAATTGTGATGGTGATAAGCAGCTCAATCTCGGCGTGCACGCGTTGCTCCTGCTCCGCTCTGCGCTTCAGCTCGTGGACGGTCCGTGCGGGCGCGGTCTCCTTGTCGCGCAGGCTCTGCAGGTGCTGCTCGGTGCGCGAGCGCTGCCAGCCCTCCGCGTAGCGGTCGCGCGTCCGAGCGTTCAGCTCCGAATCCTTTGAGTCAATTATTATCTGACTAGCATTTTGCCCGCGACCAGATGCGACAAAGCCACCGAATGAGTTCGATGTACATTACTGTTTTTAACCCTCAACGCAAAAACGACGGGGTGTCATAAGTTTGACGTGTCAGTGTGTGTGTATGTATGTGTGTTCCACCGTTTAAACGGGTGAACCGATTTGAATGAGGTTTTTTGTTTGAAAGGTGAATTTAGTCGGGAGTGTTCTTAGCTATGTTTGATGAAAAACGGTCAAAGATGGCCGCCGCCACAAAATGGCGGATTACATACCTGTTCACAACTCCCTCAATATGGGTATCAAATGAAAGGACTTGAATAGTAGAATAGCACTATGCAAATCCAAGATGGCCGCCGCCACTAAATGGCGAATGTCGGGGGTTTTTTAATTTTTAATTTATAAGTACCTAGTCTTGTACTGTGTGAAATGAAATACTTATTTCACACAGTACTTAAAGCAGCAATGTACTTATATATCGAACTTATTTGGTGGCTATCATTTACTGTTGATAACTAAGTTAGAGAACAGCCCCCTAGGCCAGGCGCACTCCGCATTACCCACAATGCGCTACAAGTACCTAGCGCGCTCCGATTAGTCGGGCCCAATCAATAACCCTTACTTAGTCGGAAGGGATAAGAGCTACGCGATAGAATGAGAAACAAAGTCTAAGTTAATATAACGGTAGGTAGTTAGCGCTACTGCGACCCTGAATTGCACTTTATTGTGTTGTGAAAAGAGTCTCTATTTATTTAAATGATTTTACGGAGTGAACTTTCTGTACCTTGTAGTCACTATTCTATGACGCGACTTTGTTCGCATAGGTTTAAAAAAATAAGCAGCTCATAATTCAGGGAAAAATAGACGGTATAAAAAGACCACCTGGCCGCTGAACATTTTGGCTCAAGAATTTAACTACTTACGCGTATGTATGTACTTACTTCTACTTGTGACTTCAAGAACTCGATTTCACTATTGGTGTCGTAAGTGACAGATTTGATGTGGTTTCTAAGCTGGCGATGCTGTCTATTCGCTTCCCGGCGTAGCCTTAAAAATAAGTTAGCTGTTCGTTTAGCTATTAGTTGATGTCCTATACATATCTCGCCATGTGTAAACCTCTGCCTGTGAAATTGTTATCAAAATCGGCTCGAGTGTTCCGAAGTTTAGCCCGGACAGACAGACAGACAAAATTTAAAAGAATTTATACGTTCGGGTTACTTACTATAGGTACGTTAATGTGGCCAATTCTGTTGTACACAATCTCTAAACCTAAACTAAATTGACAGATTTAAAAATAGTGCTATCCCCTTCAGCAGGGAGGATTGTGAAAGAGACAGGAATATATTTAGACCTGTCATTTTAGTTTAGATTTAGAGATTGTGTACAACAGAATCGGCCACAATGTCAGGCTATTTCGAAATCACAGATAGACACTTCAAGTTTATTTATACCATTATACCTATCTATCATCTATAATATTTTATTCGCCAGTAGGTAGGTAGGTATATTTCTTTAACTCGTGCTCACATTTTGTTCTTGTATTCTTCCTCAGTCAAATTGTGAAGAAAGTCGTCCTTCTGAATAATTTCATTCACTGAATCTCTCAAAGACTGGAAGTCTCTATCAACGCATAGGTTTTGATAAGTCTCGCTTATGACTCGTACTATAAATTGTCTGAAATACAGATTTAGGGTTAGTTGCACCAAAGATGGTTGAAGTTAGCTACGTTAGTAATTACAGTTGTAACCGTTAAAGACAGTCAAAAAATGCAAAATGGGTTCCCAATTGTCAGGTTTCGTATCTTTGTAGGTACCATTTGTACCTACTCTACCCATCTTAGTAGGCATTTTTTTCAATTTATTATGAGTGCGATCTGCCTCGATGGTCTAACGGTTGGCATAGTCGTTGCGCATCACGAGGTCTTGGGTTCGATTCCCGGGTCGGGCCAAAAAAATATTTTTTTTTAAAGAATATAAGCCATGATGAACATTCCCTTTTCGAGCGGGTACGACAATAGTGTAACGGGTGGGGTTTGAACCAGCGACCTTACGGTTTTTTGACTCGCGCCCGACAACCGGGTTTTTCTGTCAAGAAATTCTCAGTAGTAGCCCAGAATCGGAAGTTGGCGGCGTTTTATCCCCGTGCCTCGGAGAGCACGTTATGCTGTCGTTCCCGGTTATTACCACTATTCATGTCGTTCGTGACAATAGTCGTTAAAGCCCGCCAATCCGCATTGGAGTAACGTGGCGGAACTAAGCTCTAAATCCCTTTCTCCCATGAGGAAGCGTGTGTCCAGCAGTGGGTCGTTAAAAGGGCTGTAGTTAGTGGTGGTGAGTAGTGGAGTGAGATCGCCGCGAAGTCCGATCTCCTTAGTCCTACACGCAGTAGCGGATTATCGTTTAGGCAAACTAGGCACGTGCCTAGGGGCGCGAGATTACAAGGGGCGCCAAAATTAAGTAAGCTGCAGGTGCTGCAAAGTTAGCACAGGTCTTTCGAAACTGCAAAGGATTAGTATACCTACACCACTTTTAATGGTCCTAAAAACATTAAGAAATGAGAACTAGCCGTTCAATCAGGGGTGCTGATGAGGTGCTCCCTCGAGCGCTGTCGACATCTTACCCGCTACTGCCTACACGTAGGTACTATCTCTTCGATACCTGTCCGCCTGAAGTTTGTCTAACTTGTACTTGACGCAGTTGAGATTCCTCGTGTCTATTTCGTCCAGACTGTCGCCTGTCGACTTCCGCTCGACCCCGAATTTGTCAGCGAGGAGCAACTTCATTTCCAACATCGTCTTGTCTTTTTGAAGTTTGCTGTTGCATGCATCTAAAATATATCTAGGTACGAGTCATAAACGTAACCCAACTATATCTAAGTACAGTACAACTAACCACATTTAACCATCATTTAACTATTACCTAAGTACATCATGAAAAAATTTTACGCGCTAATTTGAGCCCGTCCTTCCACGATCAGATTACCTACATGCGTAGGTACATGACTCGTGTCATGGTCTAGTGGTTCGCATATTCAACTGCAGATAACGAGGTCCCGGGTTCGATTCCCGGATCGGGCATATAATTGTTAGAAATTGGGTTTTTCGAGACCGCAGTGTGTGGTGATGTGCACAACACTCCCGCTTGCATGCAGTTAGACGGCATCATCACTTACCACCGGGTGAGATCGCATTCAAGGGCTATCTTGTCATCAAATCAAAAAGATTAAGGGAGATCGCTCACGGCAATTTTTTGAGAGAAGTTCAAGTTCTTACCTAGGATGCGTAACTCCGGGATAGCATCTTCTAAAATCGTGGAGAACAAGCAAGCTTTGAAATACGGCAACCTGAATTCATAGATTTCAGTTAAGGTGGGTTTATTTAGGATTTAGGTATTTGCTAATAGATAGAGCAAAGTGCGTCGCCAGGTGAGGGGGCATCTGCCCCCTCACCTGGCGACGCACTTTGCTCTTGTCGCCAGGTGAGGGGGCAGCTGCCCCCTCACCTGGCGACGCACTTTGCTCTTGTCGCCAGGTGAGGGGGCATCTGCCCCCTCACCTGGCGACGCACTTTGCTCTTGTCGCCAGGTGAGGGGGCAGCTGCCCCCTCACCTGGCGACATCGCAACTTTGAATAATAAATGCGTTTTAATTACTTGTACGTATTCCGTTCTTCAAGTATTTCATGTTCCTGAAAGTCAATAACTCCATATTATATTGTAGGTAAACTATAAATTGATAAATCTATACTAATAAATAAAATTGAAGTGTCTGTCTGTAATATCGAAATAACTACCTCATATTAAGCTCATATGGTTATTTGAACGATACTATAATCGAATCACACGTTTTTAAAATTTTTGTCTGTCTGTCTGTCTGTCTGTTTGAACGGGCTAATCTTTGGAGCATCCGTGTGTTTCGACAGCGAGCTGAAGAGCCAGTCCCTTTCCTCAAAAGCCGGCAACGCATTAGTGGTTCCTCAGGTGCTGCTAATGTTCATGGGCGGTGGTAATCACTTAACATCAGGTGACCCGCTTGCTCGGTTGCCCGCTATTCCTACACTTAGCGGCACGGAATCTTGGCCACTTAAGAATTTCGTAATAAGTTTTGTTTTTATGATCTTATTGAATAGTTTAAGGGTAAGCTGTCGAAAAAATGTTTATTTTTTGTTCTAAAAGGTTAATTCATTAAGATTAACTGCACCTTCAGACCACTTATGGAGTTTCAGTTTAAACGAGTCATTTATGCGACTAATACGGAGTTTTAGCGTTGTGTGTTTTGAAAAATTTGGTTTAAAGTTAATCCATTTTTTAAGCATTGTGGTTGTTTTCGTGTATTTAAACGTCCTCTAGAAAACAAAAGAATGCCTCTAACAGCAGAACAGGTTGCGCAAGCTGTTGTTTTGATTGACCAAGGACTGACACAGCGGGAAGTGGCTGAGGTTTTAAATGTACCACGTTCATCCTTGCAATATGCCTTGAAACGATATCAAGAGACTGGGAGCTACACGCGCAGACCGGGTAGTGGAGGCGTAAGGTGCACTTCGGCTCAAGACGATAGGTTCATCGTCATGGAGATACTGAGGAACCGCTTCCTTACAGCCGTTGAGATAAGACAACGGCTGCAAAATGTTAGAGGCATAAATGTAAGCGAGCGCACGATCAGAAGACGAATGGAGGAAACGAATTTAAGATCTCGTAGACCAGCGCGCGGACCAGAACTCCTCAGACAGCACCGAGTAGCTCGTCTTCGATTCGCCCGAGAGCATGCAAACTGGACGCACGAGCAATGGGCTAGAGTGCTCTTTACTGATGAGTGCCGAATCGCTTTACGAGCTCCAGACGGTCGCGAAAGGGTGTGGAGAAGACGAGGAGAGCGGTATCAACCCATTACCACTACGAAAACAGTCAGTTTTCACGGCGGCTCCATAATGGTTTGGGCAGGAGTGAGTTCCGATGCTCGTACGGAGTTGGTGGTCGTCGATAATCGGCTAAATGCCACTCGGTACATTGAAGAGATCCTCCAGGACCATGTTATGCCCTATTTGGGGTTTATTGGGTACGACGATTTCCTTTTAATGCACGACAACGCACGTCCCCACGTCGCTCGGAGTGTGCAGGAGTATCTGCAAGAGGCTGGCATTCGGACTTTACAGTGGCCAGCTCGTAGCCCGGACTTAAACCCAATAGAGCACATCTGGGACATGCTTAAAAGAAAGATACGGTCCGGTTCTAATCCACCACAAACTCTCAATGAGCTCCGTAATGCAGCGGTGGCCGCTTGGGAAGCCATACCGCAAGTTGACGTCAGAAACTTAATCCAGAGCATGCCTGACCGGATGCTGGCAGTTATCAGGGCTAGAGGAGGAAACACTCGTTACTGAAATGTGTAAAAGATTTTTTTTTTAAATATGGATTTTGACTTTTTGGTTCAATCGAAATTAGTAATAGTAATTATTAGTAGTAGTAATTTTTTTTTAAATCTATTGAGGAGTGCTGGTAAGTGTTCAAAACCTTTAAAAGCTTTTAAAATAAAATAAAATGTTTATTTTTAGTAATCTACCCTTAAATTGTTCAATAAAATTATAAAAACACAAATTATTCCAAAATTCGTAAGTGGCCAAGATTCCGTGCCGCTGAGTGTATAATAAAAAATTTACGTTTACCTAAGCTATCCAACACTTATCAGAAGGTGGTTCAACAGGCCCTCAGTGTTCTAAGTAGGTACTACCCCATAGCTGTCATTGACTTATATATGCTAGCTGTACTTTTTTTCCGATACCTTCGATGCCGCGTTTTGGATCGGCACATACGGTCTTAGCTATTCATCAGCTCATTTTGTATGACCGCAGCTTGTCCAGCGATCTTGTATTATGTTATTCAGACTGAATATAGTTTAAGTTAATACCTACACTTAATTCTCCATTCTCACGGCCTACCGCTTCGCTACTGCAGCTGAATCTTCTATTTTGAGGTGTGGTAGACATTATAGTAAATATAAATAAAAAGTAAATAGAAAAAATCAATCTAAAACAACATTTTACTCGAAAAATGTATAAGAACACATATAAAAATATAGGTGTTTCAAAAATGACAATCAATTATTATAAAGCTTTGATTTGACATGACATCTTCTTTTTTACTTTTTTCATGCCAGGCAATGGTCAGGCCTACAGGCTGTCGTGGTCTGGGCCCAAAGAGTACGAGAATGCAACTTCTTTGCAAAGAGTACGGTCTACAGATGTCGGTGGTCGCAAGCATTATTCGGATTTTCGCCCACAAACGACGCGCGCCAACATGACAGTGGGAGCAAAGCAAAGGCGCCCCGCCGCGCCTTACTTCGTCCCAACACGAGGGATATCGTTCAGATTCCTTAATGGCTAAGTTTTAGTGTTTAAATATGAAAATCTTTGCCGAAATGCAGATCTTTGAAATGCCGAGCTTCGACCGAATTTGTAGCCAATGCCATTCTGGCTTTGTGGAGTAGGTACCTACCTACGTACACGAATTTTGTAAATAGGTACAAGACATAAATAAAAGAGACAAAATTCAAAAAGAAATATTTAATAATACCAGTTGTGTCCACAAATTAATTACCTACTTAATGACTTGAAATCACATCATTTTTTTTTTCAATATTAAGTATAAATAAATAAACACATATTTTATTCTTGGGACGACAATGTATTTTACGTTTACTGTAACAAGCTATAAAATCACATAATTATAATAAAAACATTTTCATAATATAAACTAAATCATCTACTCGTATGTTATTTATAGTTTTATAACACTAAAGTAGGAATATTATACGTAATCTTAAAAAGTATCTACATACAATGTATAAAATTGAATACTATATTTTTTACACAAATTGATAAAATCGCTCTGTAGGTAATAAGTATAACAATAATTGTAAGATACCTAGGGCCTGTTTCACCACCTTCTGATAAGTGTCGGATAGCTATTCAGAACTTTTGTCTTTGTCACTCGAAATAAAGTGACAAAACTTACGTTTAGGCTATCCGACACTTATCAGGTGGTGAAACAGGCTTATAAACTCATAACTCAGGATTTTTGGCTCAAATTTGACGACTACTGATGTGATGCGACAAATGGCGATCGAGTCATACGGTCTACGATATTCAAATAAAAAGACCATCGAAAAGGTATATTTGTAACTTTCATGTTTGTCAAACTTTTACCAACAGCAATAGCGACTTATAGTCCTACAAACATAAGTACAAACATATCTGACCCGGTGTCAACGTCACTGACCCATTGAGAAATTAATAATATGAAGACGCCATACCTACTAAAACGTGTCAAAAATACACTCATACACGCTTAGATTAGGTATCATACACGCACAATCCGAAGACACAAAATGGCGCGTGTTCATTGTGATGTCTCAAGTTGTGCGTGTATGAGAGTTGTGTTTTTTAGATTGATAATTTTCATCAGATCTTTCCCAGAAAAAACTAACCCAACTCATGGTACGTACAAGTTTGACATTACATCGAAAGTGCGGCAGATCTCTTCTTAATTGAAACGCAAAGTACAACATCTACAATCTGTTTTTCTTTAGTTGTCTTAAAAGGTAAATGAAACGCAAAAGTGACGCTCTTTCCGCGGCGCTTAAGACGTTTTTGTATTTGAATTTTCACTTAAATCTTGACTTCATTGTTAGTTCACGGTTAAAAAGTTAAGCAGACTTTTTCGTTATATTATTTTTCAAAAGTCACTTTTAATATCTGCTTATTTGCATAATTGCTTTTTTGCTTATTTGCTTATAATATAAGTTTTTCGTTGTTTGCTTAACTTAATAATTTAACGATTAGTGACTACTGAGTTATATTGACTATTTGATCTATTTTAATGAACTTTCCTTCGTACTTTTTTACAGGCTTAGGACTGTCTGAATAATACAATTTTATACTAAATTACCTACTTATTTTTCTTTTTTATAATCCTATTGCGAAATTCTAAGTAGGTAGTACCTAATAATATTATAAAATTTGAATGTGAGTATGTTTGTTTGTTACGTTTTCGTAACACAGAACCCGTGCTTTTAGCCGATTTTGATGAAATTTGGTAGGTACCTAGGTTAGAAATAAAAATAAACAAACTTAAACCACGAGGACAAAGTCACGGATATAAGCTTGTTAATTGTAATATTCAGGAGTACTTAAAAGTTCATTGATTTTAGTACATTTTACGACTATTTATCCTAGATGGCTCTGCTCTGCTCTGATTACATTTAACAATAAAAAGTTGAAAAGCATTAAGCAAATAAGCAATCAACACGATTAAAATAAGCAATCGAATAATAATGGACTTTTTTAATAAGCGTGCTTATTTTAATAAGCGTGCTTATATTATATGCTTTCGTTTAAACGCCCACCTCTATTCACGGTAAGAACGTACTATGCGCTGTGCAGAACGCTTCGCTTACGCGTTTCTACGAGAATGGACTTGTTTACCTTTTAAGACAAGTAAGGAAATACAGACTATAGGAGCCGCATCAAACTCGTTGACGCACAAAACGCGCGTCGCCGCCGCGTGCGTTATAGTGCGTTGTGTGCGTTCAGGTATTTACATTTTCAGTATTATGTACAGTTATGATATAAAAATAAATACACGAAGTTTAAAAATAACTATACATCGAATCTCTGTGTGTATTCTTATTTCTTTTCTCCAATCTTAAGTTATTCGCCATCCACTGATGCTAGAGTGTAATAAGAAATGATTTCGAATCCAGAACATAACATGTGTTCACACGATTGCTAGTTAGGTTGAGTCCAAGAAATGATTTTTGGATTTAATCGAGTGCGTCAGATTAAGTGCCATAACCCACTGGCGCGACACGTCGCGCGCGGCAAGCCGCGGGTTGTCGCGCGCGTTTTTATTTTCAATACAAACTCTATGTAAAACTGACGTGCAAAACCCACTGGCGCGGCATGAAATCGCGCCGCGCCAGTGGGTTATGCGGCAAGCGTTTGCATAGTTTGTATAGAAAATAAAAACGCGCGCGACAACCCGCGGCTTGCCGCGCGCGACGTGTCGCGCCAGTGGGTTATGGCACTAAGATATGGGAGGCATCTTGCATCCTGCTGAGTACCCTCTACCATATTATATAAGCCCTTTATATAGAGCCGCGCGCAAAATAAAAAAAATGATGGACAGAAATACTCGGAAACGTCAGATTAAGATATGGTGGGTTAATTATTACGAGCTAAGAAAAGTATATTTAGAAAATCAGACTATTACGCGTTACAAAGCTGTAAAAAAAACGTTATCTTGACCTTCTCGAATCTCGAGGGTAGTTGAATTTTTTTTTCCATTTTTAAGGAAATAATGCAAAAATAAATCAGCCGTTTTCCACAAACCGAAGTTATAAAAATCGTCTATTGAAGATGAGCGCGTGCAGCTAGAAGCTTTCCCCGCCACTGAAATGGAAAACCTTATACAACCTTTTATTTATTCTTCCTATCGACTAATCTAGAAAATGTAATAATAGGTCCCGACGATCCACATTTACGACGAGTAAATCCACATTTAGCATCCTCGGCTCCCCTACCATAGTAAAGTCCTGGTCGAACGGCTCACGGCTCTAAGAGATTTATCACACAAGGAACGAAACGAAAGGAGAGAAGCGTCGCGCGTTGTGAACAGGTTTTGATACAATTTTTCAGGTAATTAGTAGATAATTATTATTTACAAAAAAATCCATACGATTATTTACGATAAAACGTTAGATAAGATTTTACGATAGCCAGATAGGATCAGCTTCCAATATATTTGATCTGTATAACCCGCGTCACGTAAGTCGACCGGTGACCTTCAAGTGCGCGCAGCGTCGTGCGAGTGAGCGGGACACAATACGATTGGAGAGCCAATCAGCGCTTACGAGGGATCCGCGAGAGCTAATCAGTGCTTACGAACGATCCCCACGCCCTCGCCGCGACCCCCTCACACCCCGAAATACCTCTCATTTTAGACTTCTGCGCATTGAAGGTCAACGGTCGATTTATTTTACGCGGGTTAGTGCGAGTTTGCACATATCGACAATACAATGAATATAAAATTATTTTGCTATAATCCGCTAACAGTGACAAATTTGTAGGCACAACACCACACAATCTTGTAGGCACAACACCACACAATCTTGTAGGCACAACCACACAATCTTGTAGGCACAACACCACACAAATTCACCACAAAACAAACTCGACGATCGTTTCGCTCTGACACCGGAGCATCTTCAGGAGATGCAATCGTCCGTTGTGAACTTGACATCTCCTGAAGATGCTCCGGTGTCGGAGCGAAACGATCGTCGAGTTTGTTTTGTGGTGAATTTGTGTGGTGTTGTGCCTACAAGATTGTGTGGTGTTGTGCCTACAAATTTGTCACTGTTAGCGGATTATAGCAAAATAATTTTATATTCATTGTATATCATGGAATTCCGCAAAGTAACGCCTGCTTCCATTCAACATATCGACAATATCGAAGGTTTTTCTCTGAGTTTCGATTAAATTACTATTCTAGGCTTAGTACGATTTGATACTTTTCGACAACGTTGATAGATTTCGAGTATTGAAACACTATTAATGTAAGACTTAAATCTCTTATTTTAAAGTTCAAGCTTGTAAATTAAAATCGATACTATTAAGTAACATTTTTTGAGCTTTTTGCTTCATATGTCTCTGTTTTTTTTAGTGTTTTGATCAAAATCTATCAACAATGTCGAGCTGTAACTCTTACTAAGGATAATTATTTATTACACAAAGTTCTCTAATAAATTGTTAAAAGAAATTTACTAATCAATGGATTTGCCAAACTTAGATGAAACAACAAAAACATAATATTATAATACTAGAGGTCGCACGGAAGAAATTAATTTTAAAGTACAATTATACTTACATAAATTCACTTATCTTCCTACAATCTTATACTATGACTCTTGTCACATTGACAAAGATATATTACACAATCTATTTATATTTTGAACTAGATTAGTAGTATTTAGCATTAGTAGTAGTAGTGTGAATCTTCGAACCTTATGAACCACAGCTAAGCGATCATACAGTTCGGAAACGGCCCCACATTGCTGATGATTGGGTGCCACCATGAAACGCTTGTCTGTAGAGTTTGTGTGTTCGTGACATGCGTGCACCCAATTCCCTAATTAATTTCCCTTTTTTTTACAAAAAATAATTAACTACAAAGTTTAGTATATTTTCGTTGTAATCATAAACTCCCTCCCTATGCGCAAGTAGCTTTGTATTCGAACTGTATGCTTACTTTGCTGTGTTGATACAGTGGCTGCCTTTCCAGAGAAATGACCGACCAATAGAATTGCTTAACAATCATGGGTGTATGTTGATTCATCAGTTCTCTCACAATTGCTAAACTACTCATTAGTTTATGATAATTATTGAGGTTTCGTTGGCTTTTTCTTAGTAAGAAAACAAAGAGATGCGTCACAAGCCGGACGCTTAGGCCGATCGTGTCTTCTCTGTCGCTTGTTCCGCGCTCTCGCTTGCACGCGGTACATGACAATGAGTCATGCTTTTTTGTGCGTGTAGCCGGCGTTCATCGATTTATATAAGACTTTATCACGTCAAAAACAAAGTAGAAATAAAGTATACAAGAAACAAGATAAATCTATCGAGTTTGGTCTAATTTTGTACATACCGAAAATCTATAATTTGTTTATTATAAAAATATAATATTTATAAAAGTTTAAATATTTATAAAATAAAGACGCAACGCACACAAACTGAATGCGCAACGCACACAAACTGAATGAAGTGACGCCCGAGGCAATTGAAGTAGCGGCGTTTTAATGTTTGAACTTTAGTTCGTTCATCATAACGCTACTGCTAGTCCTCACAAATATCCGAGGGAAAGGCAGCCTAATTCAAGTCATCCTATTTCATCATGAATCCCTTATCATCTCCATACTATACAACAATCGAGCTAACATGGCACTCTGTTGGCATGCGGCCCCGCTTTCCTCTTCCCCGCGCCCACCCTGTGAGCATACACTAGCGCATGAGCACCCCTAGCGCTTGTGCACCCCACTAGCGCTTGTGCACCTCACTAGCGCATGAGTATTGAGCACCCCACTAGCGCATGTGCACTCACTAGCGTTTGTGCACTTCACTAGCGTTTGTGCACTTCACTAGCGCATGCTCATTGAGCACCCCACTAGCGCATGTGCACTCGCGCATGTGAACTCCACTTGCGCTAGTACAAATGTACACCCCACTAGCGCATGTGCACGCTGCTAGCGCATGTGCACACCATTAGCGCGTGAATATGACGTCATCAGCACCAGCTGTCAGGTTAGCTCGACCGAGTGGTGGGTGGGTTTCGTCCCGGCGCGGTCCCGGCACGGACCGGGCTGTGCTTATTTTTCTAAACCCATGTTAGAGTTGTTGTCGAGGTTGACGGTTCACAGCAAACCGCCAGGTGTTGGGTCGGTCGCTAGGAGCAGACGACTCGTCCGCCCCGGTTCATCCAACATCACTTGCTCGAAGACGGTTGCCCTCGTTCTATAAAAAAAATGTAATGTATTTGTGTTATATGTATAATATTATAGTCTGATTTTTAATTCCGTGAAATTCTGACGTTTCTTAATGTTACCAGAGATAAAACAGTTCCCACAAAAAAGATAATAAATTCAGAACTTACAAAATAAAAATCAATTGCCTCATATCATACGGTATGTAGTATTTTTTTATTACAAGAAAACATAAATTATGCTATTTAAATGCACCTAGACGCGTCATAGCATTTTCTCATGGTTTCGCGCAGTACGTGTCATCGTGCGGCCAATCTCAAGCGGCTCCCTCATTGATTAACCAAATACGCAGCAGATATTACATTGCACAAAAGTGCGTTAACACAGGCGAACAGCGTATCCTTTCACCCTCATAGTCCGATACGGTGACAACCGATATGACCGCTCGATTCTTCAAAAATGGAACATGCCAAAATTTTTTTAAAGAGCCCTGCTGAACATTACAGATAATCCCCTTTCCCCTCCAAATAAGCGTAAAGCTTGCGCTAGAAGTGGGTACGGTAAGGACAGTAGTGCAACGGGTGGGATTCGAACCGTCGACCTTTCAGTTTTCAGTCCGCGCTATTGAGGCTCGATTTTTGATGATGAAGGATATTTTGATGTGGATTTATACTTACTGTATTTTCTGAGTGCTTCTTCTCTTTCGTGGGCGTCGAAATACCACAACGTGATGGCGTATCTGAAATTTAAATAGAAAAACATTAGTCCTCCGACTTAGCACACTATTATTGATATATCAATGAAGTTTTCACAGTAGAGTTTTATACCTGGTCGCATAGGCCGGTTGAACTTCGTGTGGATTTCGCCTGTCGGACCAGAAAAACAGCATTCTGTCGAATATGGGCGCTATATCTGCTACTTGGTTTGTGCCTTCCGGAAACACCCTGTAAGGAAAAAAGGCCGATAATGAACTCGGTTGTACTGGTGGTGGCGATTATGAGTGAACTATCAAATGAGCACACATGAGCTCTCACCAACGGTTCACGAATCACGGACGCTCGGCGTCTGACGCTACCGGCTCAGTTGGATGGCAAACATGCGCTATGTGTGAGGGTACCTACAGCGGCTCGCTTGTATGAAGCTTCCTCTCTGTAGGGATATCTATTCTTGTGCCCGTGGTTGTTGTTGTTTTGAGGTTAGTCCCCTTCGAGGACAGGCAAAGATTGACCATACAGCCTGCTCAATCGTATGAGAATTATTTTTTAAGAATATTCTGATTTTCTTTAAAGGCATACTGCCGTCCTAACGAAGAGTGCAATAAGTCGAGTTTTTGGTCAAATTGACTTAAGACCATATCCGTAATCAGGAAAATGAGCTCTATATTTTCGTCTTAGACGTCTTTTTTGTATCTTCAATAGTTTCGGTTCTGTTGGTTACCATAACTGCAATATCTAATATAACAATGTGTAAGGAGCTAATCATAACCGAAATATCTTGAGTTATGACTTGGATAGCTTTGATATTTTGTAATATTACATAAAATAATCGCAATAAGTCCAGTTATTGCACTTATGACTATAGTACGTTTTATAAATTTTTGGCACATTTACTAGTCATAAGCGCAAGAAGTAAGAGTTATTGCAGTTATCATAAGGAAACTTATTACTTAAAATGTCTAGCTTACTAAATGTATTATACTAAAGTAAAGTTAAAATAAACAAAAAGTTTTTGATTTTGACGATTTTGTGGATGTTGTAAAATTGTCAAATTCGTAGATTTTTACTTTTACAAGCACAAAATTAGAAACACAACCACTTAAAGAAAATTTTGGAAGTCAAAAGTCATTGGCTGAAAGGGGACAATTTTCATTGAAAGTCAAAGAAAAACATGCAGCTGATTGGAGAGAATTAGAATTAGACAAATGAAAATTATCAAAAAAAAAAAAACTAGATATCTATACTAATATAATAAAGCGGAAGAGTTTGTCTGTTTGAACGCGCTAATCTCTGGAAGTACCAGTCGGATTTGAAAAATTATTTTTGCATTTGGTAGTACAGTTTTCCGGAAAGGTTATAGGCTATTTAACATTCCTAAAATCTTCCTCTAAGGGGGTAAAATGGGGGTAGAAAGTTTGTATGAAAGTCCTATGTTTTTAAAGTTACAGACCTGAAATCGGCATTTAGATTATTAGTTTTAAATAATATAAACCTGTATATTTTATTCTGAAAAATCTTCCCTTAAGGGTGGTAAAATAGGGGTTGAAAGTTTTTATGTTAAGTTTTAATTATTGTTATTATCAACTTGTAATTTGGAAGGTAGGTTTATTCTAAGGCTTAGATATCAGCCTAGAAAAGATTTCACGAAAATCCTCCCCTAAGGGGGTAAAATGGGGGTAGGAAGGTTATATGAAAGTTCTATGTTTTTGAAGTTACAGATATGAAAATAGGCATTTAGATTATGAATTTTAAATAATAAAAACTTGTATAAGTTGTTCTGGAAAATCTCCCATTAAGCGTGGTAACAAAGGGGATGAAAGTTTTTGTGAAGTTTTAATTATTGTTATTATTATCTTGAAATTTGGACGGTAAGTTCTTTCTAGGGCGTAGATATCAGCCTAGAAAATATTATAGGAAATTTCTCCCCTATGTAAAATATATAAGGGGGTAAAATGGGGGTAGGACGGTTATATGAAAGTTCTATGTTTTTGAATTCAGTTACAGATACGAAAATCGTCATGTAAGTTATTAGTTTTAAATAATAAAAACCTATTTAAATTATTTTGGTAAATCTCTTTTATTCTTATTATGTTCTTGCAATCACCTTATATCTAATTAAAATAATTCACTAAGGAAAACCGTACATATGGTTGGAAGAAACTATAGGGCATCATATAGTTTGTGCTACACAAATAAGTAGTATGTAGGTTTACTAACAAAAACTGCAATAAGTAGTGTAGTTATTGCAATTATGATTAGGAATGCTATATCAAAACAATTCATAAGTCCTAATGATAAATACATTATTGCGTTTTTAGTGTGTATATAAACTTATGTACAAATATAATATACTACATAAAATTAAGCATTATTTTATCTGTCGTTCAGTAAAAGTTTCAAACCAATAGCTTTTATAGTTACGAAGATACACACAAAACAAAAATTAAATCTTTAACTGCAAATATCTCGAAAGTAGTCAAAACCTAGTTATTGCACTCTTCGTTAGGATGGCAGCATAGCCTATTCAGTTGTATTTTTATTTTATCTTATTAATCTTGAAAGATTCATCTGATTGTTTTTATTTATATCGTTTTCCTTTGTTTATGTTCTTAAAAGAGGTCAAATTCAGGTGTCTATCAATGATTTCCATTCCGTGAATTCATTGATAGACATTAAGAACATAGAACTATTCTTATTTAGTACTTCCTTCAAAATTCGACAAATATAATAATTGTATAATAGTGGTCACAGGTAGCTGTGATAGCCCAGTGGTTAGGACGACCGATTTCTAATCGGAGGTCGTGGGTTCGATCCCGGGCACGCACCTCTAACTTTTCGGAGTTATGTGCGTTTTAAGTATTTAAATATCACTTGCTTTAACGGTGAAGGAAAACATCGTGAGGAAACCTGCATGCCTGAGAGTTCTCCATAACGTTCTCAAAGGTGTGTGAAGTCTGCCAATCCGCTTGGCCAGCGTGGTAGACTATGGCCAAAACCCTTCTCACTCTGAGAGGAGACCCGTGCTCTGTAGTGAGCCGGTAATGGGTTGATCATGAGTGGTCAGGTACAAAACGCGTGTGTACCTGAGCAGGCCGCCGCACCGCTTGACGTCCCAGTCGAGGTTGAGGTAGTATATCGCGGTGATGCAGCGCCCGTCCTTGTTGGGGTTGTCCACGTGCTTCACGTAGTGGCTGCCCGAGCCCGGGTAGCACGCCACCATGGCCTGCGAACGACAAACAACTATGACATTACAAACATGCGAACTGAGTCATAAAGCATTACGATCATAGGGGCTGTCCATTAATCACGTGAGGTTCGGGAGGGGTTCGACAAAAGTCACGAAATATCACAAGGGGGGGTATAGTAAGATATCACGTGTACTTATTTTTTCGTCAAACGCGTGATTTCTAAACCGAATTAAGGATTAGATTATACTTTATACCGGTACCTACTTCAAAATAATAATATTATAAAAAATTTAAGATTCTTTGAAAGTATTAAAAAATACACGTGATTTTTGGTGGGGGTGGGGGGGGTAGTCTTAAACCTCACCACGTATCACCATGGGGGAGGGAGGGATTAAAAAATGATAATAAAACATAATAAAACATCTCACTCTGAGAGGAGACCCGTGCTCTGTAGTGAGCCGGTAATGGGTTGATCATGATGATGATGATGAATAAAACATCACGTGATTAATGGACAGCCCCATAGTGTTGTGAGGGCTCTCCCTCGGCTCTTTATAACCTGTTATCGACTATCGACAAATCCTTTATTATTGTTACACACGACACCACAGAATCAGGTTCCAGTTCCGTAAGGCCTGTAAGTGCGAGCGAGGAAGTCCGATAAAAATGATTTATGACTTGGTTCGCACCTTTGTAATGTACTAATGTCCCAACTATACCTTGTATTATTTTATACCTTCGATCACACATTTAATTAAATTACTAAAACATTAAAGGCAGATTAACAATAAGTACAAAGTATTAAAAAAACGTCCCAACCAAATCAAAACCTATCACCATACATTATTGGGCATTCATTTGGTAGTCGTATCTAGTTACTTCAAAGCATTTAAAACGCTATAGACAAAGCAATAAGGTCTACATTATATTGTCACATTTTAAGATATTAGATATTTTGAAATATTAATCAAAGGGGACAAACATTTACTTTAGATTTTACAAAATACAAGTGATTGGACATCTTGTTAATGTGATGGAAGTTTCATACACCTAATTTTACTTCATAAATTTTTTGGCCTAAAATTAAATAAAAAGAATTTTTACTTATTTTTCATACTTTCATACAACTTTCGCCTATCGATATTGAAATAGCCAGATACTACCTAATTTCTTAATAGGTTGATGATTGGTTTATCTAGTGGCTAGGTTCTTGGGCTCTGTATCATGTAAGAACCACATGACCTGTAAAATCCTCCATAAAATAAACTCCTCTTAAATATTTGACAGCTACGTATTTGTAGGGAACAGTTAGTTACTGTTAACTGTAGTAAATATTCTTTGAATTCCTGGATTTGTCAACAACGGTTACCCCCTAGGTTAAACTACATACCTTATATTGATAAGGGAACGGAAATAGATATTTGCTCTCTTTTATTAATATTAGATTGCTTCCACAGGCTATAAAGTTTATAGTAAACTTCAGACGCGAAAATATCGCTAATCGTGAATCGTGATATAATAGAAAAGTATTTTATTCAAATAAACTTTTACAAGTACTTGAATCGTCATTGAATCTACCACTGGTTCGCAATGCTATTCCTACCGAGAAAGAAACAGCAAGCATAACTCTTTATTTTTTTGGACCGACTTATAGATGAAATGCAGAGATATTTTTTTTTTACAATTCCCTTGAAAAGAGAATCGATCACTTTTCGTCGATCACACACTTGGGAAGTTTTATAAGAATCAAAAAGAACTGTTACAAAATTAAATAAATTTAAAGTTACAAAATCTTATTAGTTGCAGTAAGTATAGCTTAGATATTTTCCTCCTCCAGGGCAATGTCTCATCAAGATTGCACGATTAAAATTTTATGAAATGCGAAATGCGTTTGGGAATTCCCTTGCGCAAGCAATATATTCTGTGGCGCCAGTAACAAGTTTCTATGTGTTATGTTAGCAAATTTTATTTACAATTGAGAAACCGTTTGCATTTTTATGAATGTTAGGTACAGTATTTTCCTTGTAAAGACAGCACTTTTATGGAACTGTGAACTAGCACAGTTCTGAGTAACTGCCTCGTTGGTCTAGTGGTTAGCATATTCGACTGCAGATCACGAGGTCCCGGGTTCGATTCCCGGGTCGGGCAAATAATAATTGTTAGGTATTGGGTTTTCCTGTTAAGAAATTCTCAGTGCCAGCCCGGAGTTGGAAGCTGGCGGTGTTTCACCCCCGTGACTCGGAGAGCACGTTAAGAAGTCGGTCCCGGTTATAATCACTATCATGTGACAATAGTCGTTAAAGCCCGCCAACCCACATTGGAGCAGCTTGGTGGGTCTAAACTCTAAATCCCTCACTCCTATGAGGGAGGAGGCCTGTGCCGCGCAGTGGGACGTTAAAAGGCTGTAGTGGTGGCGGTGGTGAACTAGCACAAAACGTGTTCACAATCTCAAATTATCATCATATATAGGATACTTTATTAGAAGGAGGTCGAATAATGAAAAGTCAATAAATTATTAAGGGCACCTTAAATATCAATTGGCTGTTTTTGGCGTTTGCTGTATGGGCAATATCCCAAAAAACCCCAATAAAATATAAGATCCTCTTAACTTAGATGCTTTTTTTTCTTGAGGATTCCGGGGTAAGTCACCGTTTCCCTGACTCTCATTATGCCTAACCTACAATCACATTCCTCATACATAGATTAATATAATTTATTAATTACCTAATTAACTACGCTTTTAACGCAGATATAATTTTTTTAAATAAAGGTACCAAACAAAACACTAGTAAAAACGACACTAATAAATGGATGACATTGCTTGAAACAATCGGTATTGAGAGTCCGAATCGCGGCAAACGACGCTATAGGAAAATAAGCGATTCATATAAAAACAATGAGATGCAAACACATAATATGAAAATTTACGACCTATAACATTAATCTTTAGTTTATAGCAACAAGAACCCAGTGTTACGGGTTTATAGCAGTCATCGAACGGCTATGAACTAGTGCAGCGTAGCAGTAAGTACTAATAAATCCATCGTTAGTCCTCTCAGAGGCGCGCGTACTCTCCATGTGATGACTCCGGCCAATACTCACGGCCGTGAGTGTGCGACACGATTATATTATAGTGCATTCGGTGCATTAACATCTCATTTGTTATGGCACGTGTGCATCTATTTCAGTATCGTACCTACAGAATACATTTATGTTTTGTTTTCATTTTGTACCTAATACATTATACATATTGATAAGAATATGTTCCCCTAATCTTGGTTATTGTTACTCTTGATTCTTCGAGTTTCGATCCTCATTTACGTTTACATTATTTTTGTTAGTAATAAAGTTCCCTTTGGAAAATAAAGAATGCCTTTGATGGTATAGGACTCTTTTCTATATTAGAGATTTAAGTAGCGTGTGAATCGAATCTATGAATGAAATGAAATGCCGTTATCAAGTATTCCAAGGCGTAGATATGCCCACCTTGCATCGGCCGTTATGTGTCAGTGTTATTATTAACGTTTTGTAAGTAGTTCTGTAGTGACAGAACTGTTGCGAAATTGGACCATTATGATAGGTGTTTGTAGACATTATGTATTAAAACTACTACACACAACACTACACATTACATACTTTTATTCCTATGTTATTCCTAATGTTGCCTTATCCTTTGAATCAGAAGATGTTTTCGAAGGAGTCTAAAAATCAGTTACTAATTTAGACGGAAGCAACATACGAACATAGCAAGTTCGTTCTTACCTTTTAATAAAACAAATCTAAAGATACAACTGTAATTTGTATTAAAAATTATTTCGCAAAAATACTTTTGCTAAGTTCTTCAAAGGGCGCTTCTATTGAAGCAGATGTTTCTATATCTTTGTCCGCGTGATACCTTTTTTCGAAAGTAAGTGTGATTAAGGAGGGATTCAATGAAGAATAGGCTGAATAGAAAAAAAAGTGTGTTAAGACCAGCTGCAACTAGTTTCATCAACACCCTACTCACACCCTACCCACCCTACTCTGTGAGCTCTACACAAGTAAATTGTTAGGACCGTAAAACTGTGATTCCATTGTAGTTGAAACTTTAGTTAATAGTGCCAAACTATGGAAAATGTAGAAGATTTTTTAAAGCATGGTAGTGAAAAAGAAACCTCAAATCGGTGCAAGGCCAAACAAATATGGTAGATATTAATAGGGTAAACTTATGGGATAATTACTCATGGTAAATAATGAACGGTGATAATTTGTCAATACACATATGAAGAATTCGCTAACTTTAACCAACTCGCGGCATGACATCCACGTGGAACTAACCTAACGGCACGGCCTCCTCCGCCCCTCACAGCCGTCCAGTCACACACCAACCTAGCTTGATGACATCCGATCTTCTAACCAGGTAATCAGGCACCACAATAGGGCAAACCAACACAATAACCAATCACACCAAAACTAGAATAGACACCAAATCACTCTCCCTAACAGCCAACAGCACCACACCCTCTTTCCACAATTCACTGAGTATTCAACACAGACACGACCGCACCTGAAGCGTGCTCAAGAGAGACTCCCCGATTCGTCGAGCTGCGATCCCTTATATTGAGTTGGCAAACTTATTCGCCTTTATTTAAAACTACCCTCTTAAAATAACGACACATAATATCTCAATTTTGACCATCCAGAAGAAACATTGAGAACACGATAGTATTTTTAGTCTTTCAGTATATTTTGTTCAGTTTAGAGATTTGTGTACAATCAAATTAGCAGCACCAATGTTTCCTTGTGCCTCGTTAAGTTTATGCAAACCAGTATCAATATTTACATCGCAATCAGCACGAGGAAAGGTCTCTACTCTAAGACCACGCTCACACGTACCACACCGATGCATCGACATAAAGTTGGCGACCAGTGCAGTGGTGGGTGGGGTGGTGCACGCCACAGCGCAGCGATAAAAAGGGCGATCAGTGGTACGTCGCTGCAGCTTCTTGTAGTTGCGATGTGGATACAAGGCGTTATGGCTTTCATGTGGTCGGTTTCGTCCACTCGGTTGACTTTAACGGCAAAATGTGACCCGCCTTAATAAACAATGCATTTTTATACAAATTGGATCTCGCCGACGTAGTTGTAGTGTGGTTGTGGTACGTGTCAACGCGCCCTAGTACCATTTTTATAGGGAAATCCCTGGTACGAGTTATTTTTAAATGTGCTTCATTACTCATTACACAGATGAGTGCACATGGTCATAGTAAAGGTATACGATGTGATGTTATGTGAATCAATTCTTTATTATACTGTTTGCCATAAAGTCACATGTTCACAAAAAACCTAATTTTTAGGTGATTCAAGCTAAATTACCGAAATTCAGCTCCCGTAACAGATAATGGGTGTTCTACTCTGATTTTTGATTCGGTGGAATTCTGACAGCTGTCATTGTCATTTACAGATGAGTTATTTCTATGGAAAACAGGGTTATCATCTACAAAGTCCGATTTTACCTCAAACTACTTTAATTCCCTGTCGACATAAAAAGCTAGAAGCCGCGTAATAATATTTGCCGTTTTGCCCTAAAATAGAAATCGCTAAGAGTGGAAACTGAAATTGCACACTAACATCAATAGAAAACAAAAGAAGCTTTATTCAAAAATGGAAGTCGAATGACATTATCACCATGGAGTGTCTGTCAGGCATTTGTCATATTTAAGTACATGCGGCAGCTAATTTTTATTTACATAAGTTTTGAATTTTTTATCTTTTTTGTGGGAATTGTTTTATCTCTGGTAACATTACGAAACGTCAGAATTCCACAGAATAAAAAATCAGAGTATAGACGAATTTACAGGAGTTAGTAGTTTACTACGCGACAAAACAGAGAACGTCGACTAAGAGTTAAGAGTATATAATCGACACATGCGGGTTACGTCGCCCAGCGGCCGGCTGCCGGCACTCCTGCTTTGTCGCTAACTGTAACTATTCTTTGCACCTTTAAAGAGCCTTGGTATTACGAAAATTTGAACCCCTGAAGTTCTTGTATAAGGACAACAAAGAACATTGTGAACAGGATAGCACCTTTAGCTAGTACAATATAATTCAATGCTTTTAGCATCATATTCAAGTTGAGTAGATCTTTTGTAAGTGGGGGGTTAAATCTTAAGTATACTTAGTGTTAACACTATGTATAATGACTGTAGGTGCCAGGTGTTTAGATACATATTGGATACATACAAGTTACAACTGAAATGACGCTCGCAACGTTTGTAAACACTGGTCCGTGGCGCGGGCGGAGCGCGGCGGTGTTGTCGGTGCGTCTGTAAAGTACCGAAGGTCTAGCTCACACCAAGAGCAGTGCAGAGCAGAGCATTTTCAGAGAACACTGAATAATTAACTTTACGACTATTGACATACAGTGCAAAATTGAAAGAACTGAAAATCCCGAGATAAATAGTTATGGTTGAGCGTCGCGTTTTGAAGTGCATTCAACTTTGCACTGTATGTCAATAGTCGTAAAGTTAATTTTTCAGTGCTCTCAGAAAATGCTCCGCTCCGCGCTGCTCTTGGTGTGCTGGGCCTATTATTTCACACGTTTCCTACAACGCCCATGTTTACAGCCCCCCCTCCCCTCCACAACGCCCCCGCCCCCCTCCCCGCCGCAGGGCCGCCATGCCACGGATCACGTACGCATCGCCGCCACCGCGCATGCGTCGCGCGCCGCCCGCTCGCTATCAGCGCGATTCCAAACACATTCGCACTGATAACGAGAGTGTAGGACGGACGCGCGATCTACGATAAACAAACTCTATCACATTATCACATATGAGTTGGTAACTATTGCGATTGATGGGAGAAAGGCATTCCAAAGCTGTTGTAAGTACACGCAGATAGGGCTGCCACATTTTAAACGTGATTAAATGACTTGACTCGTCTCAAACAGTTGCTTCGACCTGAAAGGTACATTGTACTGTATTGACGTGATAACGTCTTATAAATCAATGAACGCAGGCTGCACGTACGAAAAAGCATGACTCATTGTCAGGTTCCCCGAGCATGCAAGCGAGAGCGCGGAACAAGCGATATACAGGCACGATTGGCCTAAGCGTTCGGCTTGTGACGTATCTATCTCTCTTTGTTTTCTTATGAAGTTATCACGTTAAATTATCGTCCGTATCTAAATCGACTTTACGAACAACCAATTTTTTCAGTTACTTTTGACTTTTTTTCTTTTGAAAAATCGGCAAATATGTATTTATATCCATTAAGAATGGACATAAAAGATTAATAATTTTATTGATAGTTAAATTAGAAATTTATTTTTATGACTGAAAAACTGAAAAATCTCTATAAAAACAGTAGTAGGTACTTAAATCAAGTCAGTCATAAACAGAAATTGAAAAAAATGAGAAGTAGTATTTTGAAAAGATTCTTAAACGGACCGGCGCGGCGGGGTGATTACGTATCTCGCGACAGGTTTGCGACAGGCGTAAATCGCGCGATCATTGCTGTCAAACGTCACTTTTGCACACATCAAATTGGTATTACCTAAAATTCCTTGACAGCAATACGACAGCGACAGCCGAGCAAAATGAAATGTCAAACTGCAACAACCTCTGCATTTGTTGCAAAGTGATTGTTGATTTGTTGTAAGTAATTGTCGAGTACGTTTACTGTTTTTTTAAATACATACATTTAACAAGCAATTTTATTAATTTTGAAGTATCGATGGCAAAAGTCCATTCTGCGATAGGCGAGCAATAGACGTGCGATGGGCTTGCGTAATATGAATTCTAGTGACATTTTGCGACCGATCGCGTAGTGGTCGCTGTCGCATTGCTATTGCTGTCACGTTGCTATCGCTACTGCAAAGTTTTACGTAATCACCCCGCGGACGTTTGGGAAAGAAGCAAACGCAAAAGTGAAACGACCGAACTCGGCGATGAAACACACCTCATTGGCCGCGCAACATGTATTGCTGCCACAGATCATTATTCCCTGATCTGTGATTGTTGCCCATATGAGTGAATAAGACATAGTGCGAGCGAACTTCGTTTCCGTCGAGTGCCTTTTTTTTTCCTTGGAAGGTACGATACTTACGAACCGCGCAGTCCGCGCTGCAGTAATGATGTAGAAAACTAGAAATAGTTTGGCAAGAGGCTTGCGAATTCGTTTACACAATTCGAGAGTCGACAGACGGCGGGCGCCAGGCATGATGCGTGGGTGCTCTTCTAAATTTAAAAAGAAGTTTTGTATGGCTTAGTTTACTACTAACAGCACAGCTGTATAAATTACATAATATTATGTACTTCTCATAGCATGAAACTTTATGTTTGCAATATTATTATTATGGACTTTCCAGTGTCTTTAGTAACAAGCCCATTTTTAGTGTTCCATATCCTGGTTAGACGCAACGCGTCATCTATCTACTTTCTCTTTCTATCTAACGTCGTCGTCGTCGTTGAAACCTATTAATTAAGTTTAGAAATTATTAACGAATACGCAAACAAACGCTGATTGCTACTTTGTTTTTAAACCCCGACGCAAAAACGGCGGCGTGTTATAAGTTTGACGTGTCTGTGTGTGTGTGTGTTTGTCTGTTCCCCTTTAGCGCTCAAACGGGTGAACTCCCACCCAACGTCTGTCCAACGAGTGGGTGAAACCCACTCGTTGGACAGACGATCTCAAGCGAGTCGCTGGCAGCCGCTGAAATCAGGCGGCACAAGATCGTGTGCTGTGGCGATCCTTGCAAGAGACCTATGTCCAGCAGTGGACGTCCATTGGTTGAAACGACGACGGCTCAAACGGGTGAACCGATTTGAATGCGGTTTTTTTTTGTTTGCAAGGTGAATTAGTCGAGAGTGTTGTTAGCTATATTTGATGAAAATTGATCCAAGATGGCCGCCGCTACAAAATGGCGGATTACATATTTTTTCACAACCCCCTAATATGGGTATCAAATGAAAGGGTTTGACTAGTAGAATAGCACTATGCAAATCCAAGACGGCCGCCGCCACAAAATGGCGAATGTCGGGGGTTTTTAAAATTTTTAATTTATACTTGTTAGTGTTCCATATTCTGGTTAGACGCAACGCGTCATCTATCTACTTTCTCTTTCTATCTAACGTCGTCGTCGTTGAAATCTATTAAGTTTAGACATTATTAGCGAATACGCAAACAAACGCTGATTGCTACTTTGTTTTATATCATGCTATAGAAAATAGAGCCAGTGCAGTGAACTGGTCAAAACAAATAATTGTAAAAAAACCTAAAAACAAAACATTAAGTAGGTACTTGGTACTTACGGAAGATTGTGAACATTCCATTGTGAAAAAAAATTAAGAAAGCCTAATGAAGTAATGAGCAGTGACCTTCTTTAAGACGATTTGTTTCGTAATTGCGAAAACCCCGCTAGCTGTGGTAATCGGATAGAATTAATAAAAATACCAACGGTAAATAATATTAAAAAATTAAAAAAAAAACGACAAAAAATGTGAAATTTTTTTAAATATTACTTAACTCTTTTTTTTTCAAAAAATTAAAAAAATATTAGACAAGGAGAAGTTCCAAAAATTGTCTGCTGACCTCCAGAAATAGAGAGGAACATTAAGAAGAAATATTATTGAGCACTTGTAAATGAAAACAAAACAATTACTAATATATAATTAAAAGCCTAGTAATTATCTTATTTCAATATGCCTAGCAAGTGTAGCAACCCTAATAGCCCAAAGGTGCGCAAAGTCAAGGGTGAATAACTTAATTAGTATCAATTTCTGCATAATATATTATTAATTATATTTACAATGAATTAATTACTCGTGAGATTAAATTAATCGCAACTCAGTTATTTACTATTTTCTCCGATCTCAATATTGAATGAGTAGCAGTGTTGCCGTTTTAGCCACTTTGTGGCTAGATCTAGCGGGTTTTCAATGGTTTTAGCCACAAAATAAATCTGTTTAGCCACCAAAATAAATCTAGCAACTTCTAGCAACTTTTTGTAATTTTAGTTTTGAATTTTTTAGCTCCTTTATTATAGTTAAACTACATATATCTATCTATATTATTATCTATATTATCTATAGTGATTGTAAAGAAATCTACAGTTAACACTAAAGGTGTTAACTGTAGATTTCTTTCTGAGTGCAAAAGTGAGAGGCAAAAAAGCCTTAAAGGCCTATTATAATAAATTTTGGCCACCAGGTCCATTTTAAACGTAATTTTTAACATAAAATAAAGTGTTTTACTCGTAGACAGACAGACAGACAGACAGTTTTACTAAACCTACCTAACCCTATCTCTGTATTTCAATAATAGTATTAAAATATTATTAATAGACCCTGACCAGAAAAATAAAAAATTGATCTTCGTGCGCCACATTCGAATTTGTCTATGCTATTTAAAAATATGTTATCCGCAACATGGTTTTTATACCCGAATTACTAATTCTGCGGAATTCTGACAGCTGTCATTGTCATTTACAGATGAGTTATTTGTATGGAGAACAGGGTTAACATCTACGAAGTACGATTTTACCCCAAACTACTTTAATTGCCTGTCATCATAAAAAGCCATATGCCGAGTAATAAATCTAATAATATTACTCGTTTCGCCTTAAAATAGAAAACACCAAGAGTGGAAACTAGAAAGTGCACACTAACAGCAATAGAAACCAAAAGAAGCACATTGAAAACATTTATTGAAAAATGAATGTCGAATGATGAAGTGTAACCATGAAGTGTCTGTCAGGCATTTGTCATATCTACAGGCGGCAATTGATTTTTACATTTATTTACATAAGTTTTTAATTTTTTATCTTTTTTGTGGGAATTGTTTTATCTCTGGTAACATTACGAAACGTCAGAATTCCGCGGAATTAGTAATTCGGGTTATAATCATTTTTAATTTTGTAGGCCAGGATGTAGCCAGGATAATAAAAAAATAAAAAAAAAAATTTAAAGGTAGGTCATGATAATTTAGCCACTTTTAGCCACATTTTGAAGGCGATTTTTGTTACGAAACTAGCGACTTTTTTAAATGATGTAGCCACAAACTAGATTCTCCTAACGGCAACACTGATGAGTAGGTAACTTAATTAGATTTTGTAAATCATCATGATCAACCCATTACCGGCTCACTACAGAGCATGGGTCTCCTCTCAGGTGAGAAGGGTTTTGGCCATAGTCTACCACGCTGGCCAAGCGGATTGGCAGACTTCACACACCTTTGAGAACGTTATGGAGAACTCTCAGGCATGCAGGTTTCCTCACGATGTTTTCCTTCACCGTTAAAGCAAGTGATATTTAAATACTTAAAACGTACATAACTCCGAAAAGTTAGAGGTGCGTGCCCGGGATCGAACCCACGACCTCCGATTAGAAGTCGATCGTCCTAACCACTAGGCTATCACAGCTTTTTTTTTAAATAACTAGAGATAATTACGTATTATATTTACACATCGATGTTATTTACACAGCCTCTGCTTGGTTCACAAAACAACAGTTGTTTGGCGTCAACAGTTATTACACCTCTGAATATTTTCTAGATGTTTTCAAAAATAGGAAACCGAATAAAAATGATAAGTGTACGTAAATACTTGCCAAATACATATTCGTAACTAGGCCTTGACATATAATTTAGATTTTAGATGAAGATATCGAAATAATCATAGCGGCTGAAAGAATATGACAAGAAACTATGAGAATTGCTCTCCTGAAAAATCTGTTTTTCGAGATAAGACCCTATTCGTCTAGGCCGGCTATTTGTTTTGTGGTCGTTGCGTATTACTTACTTTTTCTACAGGCTAGTGTAAAAGTAATAGGGCGGGCGTTGCATAGTACCTACCTACAAGATGTACGTTGCAATACACCGATTTATAAACTTAGTATTAAGGGGCTATAAAAAATCCATATGTGCGGACATATAGATTTTTTATAGCCCCTTAATACTCCGTAAAAGTCCATCTCTAAGATGCAAACTATCTCTGTACCAGATTTTGTCAAGATCGGTTCAGTGGCTGAGCAGCGGAAAGGTAACAGACTCACACTTGCACATTTATAATATGTATTAGTTTGGATAAGTTTTTTGTTCCTTGTGTATCTAAAGATCGGTAAAATGAAGAAGTTATAACTACTGTAGCAAAATCGACAGTAAATCTGGATCATATCAAGCGTCAAAACTAAGATATAGTTAAGGCAGGTTTTTATAGATCCAGTGGCTGTCGACAATCACAAACGCCATCGAACGCTGTCATTGGACTTTGTATTTGAAATAGGCTTTCCATGCGATCCAGTGCTGGTAGACGACACACGACTGGCAGGAAGTGTTTACACGGCGGTGCAAGAGCGTAACCAGCTGATGGGCAAGGGGGGAGGGGGCGGGAAGGGGTCAAGTTGATATGTGAAGGATAGGAAAAAGCATGAATTTTAAGTTCAGTCGAAAGGTTACGAAGCTATAAGGCAAGTGTAGCTCTTGACAGGACTTGACGTTATTAATTTTATAAGTCAAGTGAGTAAAAGGACTTTGGTTACATTTGGCTATATTTTTCTAACCTCTAGGGGGGGCAGGTGGCCCCCCCTTGGCGACGCCCGTGCGGCGGTGACACGAACAAGTGCGAGCATGCCAGCTGCAACTCTGTCGACAGTCACTGGATCAATAAAAACCCATTAGTTTAAAGAACAGAAAATATACCTTCGTTCTGCCGTTGATGATGTAGTTGCCCATCTTCCCGTTGTTGACCATCTTGTTCGCTTTCAATATTATGTTATCAACCTGTAAAAATGAATACACGTGTGAAATAAGCAGATAAATCAGCATGAATATTGAATATCCTCAGAAATCAGTTTGACATATTTACTATGACAAACACGCACTTTGCCATAGTAAATATCGTACAATATTTGCTATGGCACAGTGCCTGTGAACGATGAACGGTCGGTGTTTAGACGGTTCATTTTCGATGATTCACCGATAAAGCCTCGAAAATGAAAGCAAAAATCTCGAAAAATGAACCGTCTAATTTGGCCTTTACCTATGCTGATTAAAAGAAAAAAAATCAGCCAAGTGCGAGTCGGGCCTCGCTCTTTCAGGGTTCCGTACATAATTATGAACAATATAATATTTTGGGTCTAAGAAATATTTAATTTCCGAGTTAGACATCGCAAGAAACCGTGAAAGAAAAACGCAAAATAAGTTCGTTTGTTTTGGTCACAGCTTATAAACTATTTTATGAATCGTTGTTTTCAGTATTTGTTGTACAAATAGAGCATATAGTACATAATATACCGAAATATCATATTCCTAACTAGTTTAGTTTTTTAGATAGCCCCCGTCACAAAAATGGTCTAAAACTGTCAATTTTGATGACCCCCCATTTCCTTACTTTTTAAGCAAAAAAAAATCAGCCAAGTGCGAGTCGGGCCTCCTCTTTCAGGGTTCCGTACATAATTATGAACAATATAATATTTTGGGTCTAAGAAATATTTAATTTCCGAGTTAGACATCGCAAGAAACCGTGAAAGAAAAACGCAAAATAAGTTCGTTTGTTTTGGTCACAGCTTATAAACTATTTTATGAATCGTTGTTTTCAGTATTTGTTGTACAAATAGAGCATATAATACATAATATACCGAAATATCATATTCCTAACTAGTTTAGTTTTTTAGATAGCCCCCGTCACAAAAATGGTCTAAAACTGACAATTTTGATGACCCCCCATTTCCTTACTTTTTAAGCAAAAAATTAAAAAAATATATATTCGTACTCTACTCAATGAGCTCTAAACAATGATACGACACAAGCTAAGGTAAGAAAAAAAAAATTTTTTCCGGCTCCTTTCTCATGTATGGGAGCCCCCCTGAAAAATAATTTAATTCAATCTTTAATTCAATATTTGATTTTGGGTCAACGTTTTACACCAAATACCAAAATTTCAGGTTTGTAACTCATTTCGTCTGCGAGCTAGAGACCTGTGACCGGCGGACAGACGGACAGACAGACAGCCGAGTGACATTAATAGGGCTCCGTTTTTACCCTTTGGGTACGGAACCCTAATGAACCTTTACGTATATTTGTATGCTTTTAGGAAGTTTCTCCGAGAAACACTGATATTTATTGTTGAAAACTTTAATTAAATCGGTTCAGAAATTTTTGAGATTAGTGCTTTCAAATCGACTAGTGATACCTAATTCATTTACATAATCCACTATACCATTTTGTATAAACAATTTTCCAAGATGATGAAATGGGCCAAACCAAATTTTAACAAATCCACAATATTTATTTTGTAGTTAATCGTTTGGTAATTATATAATTAGGTAATTACATATGTAAATTATTAATTACTTATATATATAATATATATATATGTATTACATATATAAGTAATTAATAACTCAATATTACATATATAAGTAATTAATAATAAAAATAAGACCAAAAAGGTCTGCCCTTTTAGGACAGCTGTCGTCCTAAGTCTACGATAGATATAAAGCGTACGTGATCAGATCGTAGATCATTTCCCCGATTAGAACAACCTACAATGCTTTCATACAAGGTAAAATTACTCATAGCTTGTATTTGCCGCAATGTTGTTGGATTTCCTCCGCTTATCTATATTTAAATAGGTAAGTAGTACATAAAGGTACTTAGACAACATTGAGATTGTTAATACACATAATATCTAATTATATCTCAAATATTTTGAGCTAATTACTACCGACATGACAATTATGATTCGCTAATTACTCTAATAGAGACTTAACTACCATAATAATTATTGTAATACTTTATTATAGCGGCAACATATTATGCGGGATATGCCATTGAACATAGCGATAATCGTAGGTGTAGCCGCTTTAATGCGTAAATCTGCCATTGAAACTCTTTGATCTGCCATAATTTACCGCCATCCGACCCAATGCCCAATGGCATAATTCGTATACATGGCTGCCACATATCAAATACCATTAAATCGTGATCATGGTCAAACACAAAGTAAATTAAGATTTTCGTACTATATCGTTGGGACATTACAAACGTGCAAACTGTATCATAAAGCATTACGATTATAGTGTTGTGAGGGCTCTCCCTTGCTTTTTATAACCTGTTATCGACTATCGACGATCCTTTAAAATTGTTACACACAACACCACAGAATTAGGTTCCAGTTCCATAGGTCTGTAAGTGCGAGCGATAAGTCCGATAAAATGATTTATGACTAGGTCTGCACGTTTGTAATGTCCCAACTATAGCCGTATAGGCCATAGTTTTAGGTAATAAGCGAATTATGATCTCACATAGTTGCCTAAATCTAAGCCTATGACAAAATCATGCATACGTGACCAAACCCTTTCCTTGATCAAAATACACTACGATGCCACCGTAAAAAACAAAATTACTCATTGCTTGATATCAAACCAATAGTACTCGTACCTACTAACTACTTGTATCAGTACGTTAAACTTTGCGGTATTCCTACTATTAATGTACCTATGGCGGTAAAAAATAACCCAATTCGGAAGTGTGATGTTAGTCACGTCTGCCTCTCGTGAAAGGGAATGGGCCCTAAATTGAGCTTGCATAGCATTCGGCCTTGGCGTTATAATCTCTATGACACACATATCGGATCAAAACTGTTGTCAAAATCAGCTGATGAAAGGAGTGATGCTGGGTGATCCATAGAATTTTGCTACTTAGAGGTGACTAATTAACCAACCATCGGTTTTTTTGAATAAGTATTCGCAAGTACATAGCATATAAATGTATTTTATGGTTTTTTTTTTCTTAGTAATCTAATAAAAATATCTCTATAATATTTAATATTTTGAATTTTATCCCTTATTTTTTGATCGAAGATTTTATCTATATAATATTTTGAAGAGAACATAAGTGAAGATTCAAATATGTTAAGGTAACAATGACTTTTACATAAACTTAATTTTTTTTAATAATTTGATGGCAACACGTGCTATGTAGTCGTATGGCATTCAGCAATATCTTCTTGATTCCATGTTCCAACGCAACGATTCGAAATTCATTTCGATTAGATTTTTGTCGACTCACAAAAAATTCCATGGCGCCTAATAGAGTAGGTATAGTAAATATTATTAACCTATTAATAAATTGCGTTGTAAGTAGTATTTATCGAGAACTGAATACCTACTTGAAATACGACATCGTCTTTTGGATTCACCTACTATGGCGCCATTAAATTGAAATTTTATCAGCATTTATCACGTCTTGCAGTGCTTTATAATCAGTCTGGTATTTTATCATTCGTAATAGATATGAAGTGTGATTGTACGCAATTACTAATTATTCTACAAATAATATAGATCTGTAAATTTAAATCTTCCAACTCGTGAATGAAAATTATATTCCGTTACTCGGACTAGATGAAAGAAAGGTAAAAAAAATCTGGGCATGGATCGTCATATTTAAAAGTCTGTCTGCTTTTGCTTGTTTTCATTAAAATTGTTACTCCTATCTATCTAAATTCAAATTCAAATAAACTTTATTCAAAGTTGGTACTCTGTACACTTTTCGAACTATCTAGTTGAGAGTTTATTTTGTGTAATGTTTAGACTAGAGTAGAGGACGTGTGCGATTAGTTGTACAACATTTGTCATACTACGTGATAATTTTGTATCTTGAAAAATAGGCAACTGCCTAGGATGGTACTATTTTTCAAGATACAAAAGTTACGCAGCTGACACAATGTTTGTCAATTTTAGAAAGAGCCTACGTGAGCCAAGTATGCACACGACATTACACCACGAGGCGACCCGCAAGAGCCCCCAAGAGATGCGAGACGCGCACGCAACGCATATTGAAAATGCGAGTGTTATCAGCAAGATTCGGCCGCATCGGGCTCATCGAATAATTGCTGATGATATCAGCAAACGTTGGCGCTGCCGTTATTTCTGTTCACAGGTACGATTTTACGGCACGCGCATTATTTGTGTGCGATTTTGTAGGCCAATAGAAATGAGTAGGTATAGGTAGGTACATATACACCGGATTCGCGAGAGTCGTGTGGAATTAATGAGATGGCATTCCAAAAATCACAGTTAGAATTTGAGAAGGCAATACATGAATCTGTTGCCTAATACAGCTTAATTATCCAGATAATCTGGTAACTGTGATGTTATAGCCGCTGTTTTGTGTCGAGGATCCTAGTTGTGATTTCTCATAATTTCGCTACTACAATCTGTTTTCTTTAGAAATCGCAAAAATCTTGTCGGCGAAACGCGTGACGCTCTTTCCCCGGCGCTTTAGACGTTCTTGTATTTGAATTTTCAGTTAAATCATGATTTCATTGTTAGTTGTTGTGGTAAGAACCTCTTATGCGACGTGCAAAACGCTTCGCTTACGCGTTTCAACGAGAATGGATTTTACCTTTTAAGACAACTAAGGAAAACAGTTGTAGGCTACTAGCGAACTTAGAGTAAGAACTCACGGAGCGTCCTACTCTTACATGTAAGAGAGATACGTGCAAGTTCGCTAGTACTACTATGTGGCTAATTCTGTTGTACACAATCTCTAAACCTAAACTAAATTGACAGATTTAAAAATAGTGCTATTCTCTTCAGCAGGGAGGATTGTGAAAGAGACAGGAATATATTTAGACCTGTAATTTTAGTTTAGATTTAGAGATTATGTACAACAGAATCGGCCACTATATCCTACTAATATTATAAACGAGCGGATACCCACGACTTCGTTCGCGTGGATATTGATTTTAATAATCTCGTGTGAATCATTTTGTTTTTCCTAAGCTCCTTTGAGCTCATACCTTGCTAAAAACTGTTAAAAGTTCACTGACGGATGTTTAGGTAGCTCAAAATGTAAACATCTGCCAGTGAAAGTCCCATCAAAATCGGTCCAGCCTTTCAGAGATTAGTAAATAAACTTTTAAAGTATTTCCTTTCTAACAATAGAAGAATGAATGAAATCGGACCACCCGTTAACGAATTACAGCTAAGTACACATTTTGACTTTCATCCCCTCTCCCAAGGGAACCGTGCTGAATTTCGGGATAAAAAGTATCCTATATGTTACTCCATAGTATGAACTTAAATCATGCCGAGTTTCATTTCAATCCATTCAGTAGTTTTTACGTGATGCGCGCACAAACATACAGACAAACAGACAAACATATAAACAGACAAACAGACAAACCGACAAACAGACAAAAATTTCAAAAATAGCGTTTTTACGTTCTATTACTTATCCCTAACATCCCCCAGTTATTATTTTGCAAAAATCTTCAATGTACAGATACGGCAATTCTACGATTTTAATATACCTATGTATAGATAGAAGATAGATGTGAATGTGTGGATGTTTGGGTGTTTGTTACTCAATCACGCAAAAACTACTGGATGGATTTGGCTGAAATTTGGAATGGAGATAGATTATACCCTGGATTAACACATAGGCTACTTTTTATCCTGGAAAATCAAAGAGATCCCACGGGATTTTTAAAAACCTATATCCACGCGGGCATCAGCTAGTAGCCTATAGTCGTGTGCTCTCTATTCCGGTTTAATTTGTGAATGGTTTTCCTAAATGGCCTTATGTCAGCGGCTGTATTACGTAACGTGTGATAACAGCACTGATCGCCGCTGTTGTTATTGGCAAGATTAAGGCCAGGGACGTATCTGACGAAAAAAAAAAAACGCCAACGGAATTCCGCGCTAGGAAGTCGTCCTCGGCATTTCGTCCGCGCAGATATGGCGCATTCCTTATATTTCAATGTTTTTGACGTGATAACGTTTTATAAATCGATAAACGCACGAAAAAGCATGACTCATTGTCACGTACCGCGTGCAAGCGAGAGCGCGGAACAAGCGATAGAGAAGGCACGATCGGCCACTTTAGTCGAGCGTGTAAGCGAGAGCGCGGAATAAGCGATAGAGAGGCAATGTTTTCTTATGACGTTGTCACGTAAAATTATCGTCCGTAAACCGACGTTTACAAACAACCAATTTTTTTTTTAATTAGTTTTGTCCCTGACCTTATGGTAAATATTTTTAGTAAAC
Source organism: Melanargia galathea (assembly GCA_920104075.1). Classification (NCBI taxonomy): domain Eukaryota; kingdom Metazoa; phylum Arthropoda; class Insecta; order Lepidoptera; family Nymphalidae; genus Melanargia; species Melanargia galathea. Next base: position 11,547,437 of record OV049875.1, read on the forward strand.
CTCCATATGAAACTACAGTTCGCAAGGCGTAAGCTCAGCTTTATGTATTTTATAATTTCTAGCGTAACTAGCAGGTTAAAAACTAGACTTGAAACTACCTATAGAGCAGCGTGGAAGCTGTAGGGGAGTACATACTTGACTAATTAGTTGTCCTATGTGGTAACAGTGGGGTTCCTTGCCGTCGATCCACGTGATGCGGTCGCTCCGGATGGTCTGCGCCTCTGTGCTACCTGGATTTGATACTAGCTGACCTGCCTGAGGAAAATAACAATTAAAGTATGTATCTAATACAACTCAAATAAATATTCACTAAAATATAGGGATACTAGCTGATTGATGTCCTCGTGGATTTAGGTTTTTTTAAATCCCATGAGAACTCTATGATTTTCTGGGATAAAAAGTAGCCTATGTCCTTTTAAGATCTATAGTCTATCTATCTGTAGCAAAATTATCATTTAGCATAACATAAGCAGTGTAAGCAATGTGTAATCATGTGGATAACGAAAAGTAATAACTTTAATAAGGCAATAAATAATTATAAAAATGGACATATAGTTTTACAATTCAAACAAGAATAAAAAATTAGGAATAAATATATATAATATTTAATATATTTAGAGAGTAAGGCAGGGCCCGCACTGCAAAATATATTCGCGCCAAATTTTTTTTGTAGAATTCTGTGACAAGGAAATGTATAAAGCTGCACGCACTTGAGATTTAAAATTCGCGAAAAAAATATATTACAAGTATAAATTAAAAATATAAAAACCCCCGACATTCGCCATTTTGTGGCGGCGGCCATCTTGGATTTGCATAGTGCTATTCTACTAGTCGAGCCCTTTCATTTGATACCCATATAAGAGAGTTGTGAAAAAATATCTAATTCGCCATTTTGCAGCGGCGGCCATCTTGGATCGATTTGCATCAAACATAGCTAACAACACTCTCGACTAATTCACCTTTCAAACAAAAAAAACCGCATTCAAATCGGTCCACCCGTTTGAGCGCTACAGGGGAACAGACAGACAGACAGACACACACACACACACACACACACACACACACGCACGCACGCACGCACGCACGCACGCACGCACGCACGCACGCACGCACGCACGCACGCACGCACGCACGCACACACACACGCACACACACACACACACACACACACACACACACACAGAGAGACACGTCAAACTTATAACACCCCGTCGTTTTTGCGTCGGGGGTTAAAAATACGAAAATAAACCGCGCGAATAAAAATCACGCGAATTAATTTCGCAGTGCGGGCTAGGCCTAAAGTTGAGATATCTATATTATAAATGCAAATGTCTATCTGTCTGTTATCTTGTTATGGTTCAACCGCTCAACAGATCTTGATAAAATTGCGCACACAGATAGCTTGGACTGTCCTGGAGATGGACATAGGCTATTTTTTATCTCGGAAAATCAAAGAGTTCCCACAGGATATTTAAAAAAAAACAGAAATCCACATCAATGAAGTCATAGGCAACAGCTGCTTAATTTATGATGCACTAATGGATTAAGCCAAAGTTTTCTAAGGTTGCATATTTATTTATATTAATTAGTTGCTCCAGAAATAAACGTAAAATACTCAGTAATAACTATTTTAATTTTAGACAATAGCATCTTTGGTTTTGTATTGATACATTATACAATCATTAACAAGCTTAACTCAAATATGAGCCAACTGGGCAATACCTAAGTGTTAGGTAAGAGTTGTGATGTAAGATCTGAATTACGAACATGCATATTGCTTCATAGCGACTAACATCTTTCACGTTCCTTACTTGTTATAATATTACTTGGCATGGATCACACTGTCAATAAATATTGTAATACTGGTCTCATATCATAAATTTGTTAATGCATTAAGACAACAATTTTTTAAATTTTGAATTTTGCTTAAGTATGTACCTAAAAAAATTTCAATGAATTGTTATTTTTCAGTTTTGTATTTAAAATACATGCACCTAAAATTCATGGTTTGAAGAGAATAGATTCATTTGAATTATAAATAATTAATCTGTAATTAAAAAGAGCTTTGTTAAAAAGTCAATTATTTGAATAAAAAAAAGTTTCTAGTATTTGTATGAAAACAATCTTAATAATACTACCTTGTTTACTGTTTCTAGATTTTGATACTACTTGTTTAGTGTTTCTAGATTTTGATTAAGCCATGTTTAAATCAAAACAAAAACAAATTATTGTCCAATAGAAAAAAGATTGCAAAAAAGTAAAGTGTGCCAACAGGAAGCTATCAACAAAATGCATTAACATTCAATCAGCTGACTGTGCTGGCATTGCATTGTTTATGTTTACATGCATCAGTCAACAACAGCATAAAATAATAACAATTGCATTTTTGTGCCTATAGTGAACTGAAGTATTGTCAAATAATATTTAGTTAATTATTAAGTATTGTTAAATAATAAAATTTATTGAGAATCAAATATCAAGAGATGGAGTAAATTTTGCTTTTGTATAGGTACACTGTTTAAATATAACAATAGAGCTATTTTAAAAAATGGTCTTTTTAGGGTTCCATACCCAAAAGCCCTACTAGTATCACTCTGCCGTCTGTCTGTCAATCGCCTTCCATCTGTATGTCACATATCCATAATTTGTAGACCATAGTGTAAATCTGAATTTACTTTATGAGATAAAAGATTAAAATAATATTATAATAAAGTATTTGTCACTGTAGTCAATAAAATATACATTTTTAATTCAATAAATAGGTTTATCATGTTCTAAATATCCCCTTTTAAGCTAAAATTTACTTACAACATATGGCCTTCAACTTTGCTCATAGTCCTGGGACTGATCGCAGATGAGATGTATAAAAAAAAAAAAAATTTACTTACTGTGAATATCCCTGATCTGTGCATTTCTAAAACTTCATTTAACACTAAGAGTCCTCGCTCTTTGCCAAGAAAATTGTTTAAAACGCACACACCATACTGTGTCATGTCTTTGATCACTCTCTGACATAGAGCGTAACACGGGTCACTCGGGTCCATATAGTAGCTGTTCATTATGTTGTTGAAAGGTGCTGCGCTGCCCTTCAGTGATGCCTCCGGGTACTCTTTCATCCTTGTTGGCTGTTCACTAGGTATGGCGGGCATTTTAACCTCAGAACTGTTCACAGCTTTCAAAACATTAGACGTACTAGCTTCAGTGAAATCGGCGCTCAACTGCTGCGCTGTTTCACTCAATATCTCCTGCTCCGAAGATCCTTCGTGGGTTATGGCACTGACTTTAGTCAAGTCTTTATTTGTGTACACTACACTAGATATAACACTTTTGTTCTTTAAGTTAGATTTGTTTCGACTCGAACTGTCACTATGGTCAGTATTATGTATGACTTGCGAAGTTTTATTATCACTAATAACAATGTCACTACCCTCTTTTGGTACGGATTTGTTTTTAGATTTTTTTAATCGTCTCAGTTCACTACCTTTTTGTGGAGCTTCACTATTATTCACTTGAGTGTTTGTAACGATTCCCTTTTCGTTCTCTATCTTTAGTTCATATTCGATATGCGAAGAATGATCGCCAACTTTGTCGTTTCGCGGATCCTGTTTTTGTAACTTTGGTGCACATTCACTTTTATGCCTCTTCCAATCTTGTCGTTGATGTTCTGTGTTACAATAATAGACATTAAGACAACGACCACATCTTCGATGAGTTTGCTGGTTGCAAATGGCGCAACAAGCAAGTACGCCTTCTTGATTCATTCTGCTTCTGAAATAAATTTACTTTCTGGGCCGGCCCTTGCGATGTCAAAAGCACGTTAAAACGTCAAACACAGACGTCAAACACAAAATGTCAAACTAGAACGTCACTCACTTCATTAAAAAAGTTTCAAAGTAGATATGGATTCCTGGTTTTTTGTACTAAAACAGGTATAGATCGACCAGAATCTCATGAAAAATAGGGAAATGAAATCCCAAGGTTAGCAACACTACGGCTGCCCTAGCGATAAACAAAGTAACTGTCATTTTTTGTGAAATTGACTTTTTGCATTAACAAAAGTTTTATGTCAAGTAGTTTTTTACCACAGTTTAATATTTCAAATAACTTGAACCGTTTACTGAAATTTAAATTGCCCAAACAAAGTAACTGCACTCACCAACCCGGAATATAAATGCAAAAACCAAGTAAACAACAAGCATAACACAAAAACAAAGTAATTGGATGTTGATTACTTTGTTTTTGTATTTAAAATGCAGTTTTCATGAGATTCTGGTCAATCTATAACTACAGTTGAGCAACAGCGATGTATATGACAGTTTTTGGATGCCTTTTGTTCCGTGCTAAGATAGATTGAAGTAGTTGTTCTGAGATGTTACTAAATAATTTACAGGACAAGAAAAATAAATAGGTGAAGATAAATCGGGCTTTTGGTCTGGTGTGAAAGTTATCCCCTATTAGTGGGTAACATTGTGATATGAATTATTTTAATTATCTTACACTAGCTGATGCTCGCGACTTCGCCCACGTGGATTCATCCAAATCTCATTCCCTATTTTACCCACTTGGGGGTGGAATTTCTAAAATTTCTGAAACACGTGATTCTCTATTTTCAACCAACAATACAAATACCGATATTCATTGATATAACTTTAAAAATGACGGACTTTCATATAAATTTTCATTCCCCATTTAACCCACTTGAGGGTATTTTTTCAAAAAATTCTTAAACACATAACTCTTTATTTTTAACAGAAAACTTAAATACTAATTTTCTTGGATATAACTTGAAAAATGACAGACTTTCATATAAACTTTTATCCCCTATTTAATCCCCTTAGAGGTGGAATTTCCAATAATCCTTTCTTAGTGTGCGCCTACGTTATAAAAGAAAGCTGCTGTGAAAATTTCAAGTTTCTAGCTTCAGTGGTTGATAATCAGTCAGGACAAGCTTCTTTATATTATTATTAGAGATAAATTAATTATTAATCAATGCACAAATCTATGATATCAAGTGACAAAATTTTGAACGGTAAAAATATTAACGTTAATTATTTATTGGAAGCATTTAATGGTGGCACTTCATATTCGGTATTCGTGTTCGCGTATTCGTATAGCTTTATTCGGCAAAATATTTGACGAACACGCGAATAATCAATACACGACAATAAAACCATCCACACATAGAGCAAATAGCCAAATACCCGAATATTCGCCACAGTGTGTTACCAACTCTTAAAAATATTTTTCCCTAAAGCTTAAGTCAAAAACACTAATAAAAAAGGCCAAGATTTTTGCTTTTAATTCTAAATGAATGGTCTGAAATTATGATAGTAATATTGGTCTTATAAAAAATTGTAAACAAAAATTATTTTACCGTAATTCTAAAATTATGATTAATTAATTATGATAAATAATTCAAATTGCTAATTTTATGAAAATTTTATTTTGAAATTACGGCTTTCATAATGTAGGATCAAAAAATACGAGACATTTTTTTAGAAATATAATTTTTGAACAACTTTTATTTACAATCAAGAAGTCACAAAATACCTAAAAATACCCCGAAAAAATATAAACTCCCCTACAAAAATCCCGTCAATTTTTTTTTACTCCCTAAATTTGGGGAGGAATCCCTTAGTTGGCAACCATGATTGGCCGAATACGATCGCATATAGGTATGGATCGACCAGAACCTCATGAAAAATAGGGAAATGAAACTCCAAAGTTAGCAACACTACGGCTGCCCTAGCGATAAACAAAGTAACTGACATTTTTTGTGAAATTGACTTTAATTTGCATTAACAAAAGTTTTATGTCGAGTAGTTTTTTACCACAGTTTAATATTTCAAATAACTTGAACCGTTTACTGAAATTTGAATTGCCCAAAAAAAGTAACTGCACACACTAACCCGGAATATAAATGCAAAAACCAAGTAAACAACAAGCACAACACAAAAACAAAGTAATTGGATGTTGATTACTTTGTTTTTGTATTTAAAATGCAGTTGCTTGATTCTTCGTTTCGTGAAACGATCCCAGGTAAGGTGTTCTGAATGTAATTACTTTGTTTATCACTAGGGCAGCCGAGTTAACCTAGTGTTGCTTACTACACAATTTAATTTCCCTATTTGTCATGAGATTCTGGTCGATCTATAGTACCTATATTATTACATGATAGATAGATATCCGCTAGTAGTCTGGGTTCTGTGCTCCGCCAGGCCTGTGTCACTCTTGGTACTTACGCGATTTAGATACCTACAATTTCTTCCTCACCCGGGCAGAACGACAGTCAGGGCTAGCGCGTTCTAGGCGAGTGACGTACTACCGAGTTTAATATTGATTACGTAGTACCTACCTAGTTTTTTTGTAAATATTTGTTTAAATAGTTAAGTGTTTAGTATAGTTAGTTGTAGGATAAAACAGGTGTAGACATTTAAGGATAATAATTTAAAGAAATAATGGGAAAAAAAACATTATTATTATTATTATTGTTGTGTGGATGGTTGCTCAATGAGCACAAATGAGGATCATGTATCATTTTTTACGTTGCCGAAGGATACTGATAGGTGAGGTAATTTCGTAATAAACATTATGTTAGAAGGTACTTAAAATTATTGAGTATTGTACGGAGTGTGTACAAATATATACCTACACTATCTAGTTAAAATATTTACGTACTTAGCGAAAAAATAATAAGGTAAGTAATCAATGAATTAACTAAAGAAGTACTTATGTAGGTACCTAATTACAGAAATTAACTGTTGTTACTTCACTATCGAAGTTGCTGGTACCTACATAAAAGTCGCGCGCAGGTTTGCCGATGGCTGCCCCTCTCGTTTACGGCTGCCGCGACCCGCGCTCGTCTAGCTAGACCGTAGGAGAGCGAGGATCCCACTATGTACCTATATTGTCTGTTGTAATAAAACTACCTAAGTATTTTATGTTTTAACACAAAATACTATAATAGGTATACCTAGATAGGACATATTATCATTTAGTCAAAATCTTGTAAACTAATTTATGGTTTACAATATTTTGACTAATTTTGTTGTGAGGACTAGTAGTTTATGACGGTGTCTAGTCAATAGATCATGTGTAGCTTTGTTTATATTATGAAATACAAATAAATAATTAAAAATTATAACTACTGTATTTTTTTACTCTTTGTTGACAGCCCTAAGCAATCACGCAAAGTCGTCCGTGACGTAGGAAGGCGAAAAGATCCAAAGCAATACGGACCCTCGCGCCGAGCGATTAAGTCTAATTTAGCTTGCGTGCGTAATTTACCTACTTAATAAAAATTGTGTAGGCTATTAAAGCGTCGGCAAGTAGTCAACATCAAAGGAGTGAAACTTCTGTACGTAGTACTATTATATATTCTGTGGCTCCGCTAGGAGTACCTACCTATAAATGTTCTGTGGTTCTGTGGATATAATGGGATATACCCACAGGATATACCTATCAGACGAGATGGCACTTGCAGCGGGATTTTAATTCTTGTTACTACTTTATGTAATTATCATTTTAGGGTCCCATATAAGAAACATATAAGAATTAATTTGGTGGTCGTCGTCGCCGTTATCAACCGATAGATGTGCACTGTTGGACATATGTCTCTTGAAGGGACTTCCACACTCCAAGGTCTTGTGCCACTTGTATCTAGCGGCTCCCTGCGACTCTTCTGATGCCGTCGGTCCACCTAGTGGGGGGTCTACCAACACTGCGTTTTCCGGTTCGAGGTCGCCATTTATATTATCAGCTATGCATTTAAATCCTGAAGAGTATATTATGTTCCTTGATGTGAATAGGACAAATATGTCCTATTCACATCAAGGAACTGTCACAGTATTTGTGTATTTGTCTATTCGGCTCCTTTGATGCGCGTTGAAAAATTGACAGCTATGCAGATAAGCGTGTTTGTTATTCGTTTTAATCTAGATTCTAATAATCTGTGGTTAGTATATGATCTATGTTGCCAAATAGGCAAATAACGAGAATGTTCGTCAAATACTATCCACACATCGCCGTTTTCGGCAATTAATGTTATTCGTCCTATTTGCCGAATAGGCAAATACATTTACCCAAATAGGCAAATAGCGCGAATGTTTCGTCAAGTATACTATCTACACATCGCCTTTTTCGGCAAATATGACAAATACGCGAACACGAATAGCGAAGTGAAGTGCCACCATAACAGTATTTTAACGATAGTAATTAGCAAAGTAAAAAGTAACATTAAAACTTTAAGAATTCCAGTGATACTGATAACGTTACTCCTTACTATTATTAGGTCCCAGCATTGATATTTGATACAAGTCATCTGTGCAAGTCATTGTTTACAAGTGGTGTGCAACTACTCTAGCGGCACGCTATGATGGCCGGTTTGACGTTTGTCCGCTCATGAAGTTCCGTATTAATTGATAACGACTTTGAAGGAAATAATTGTATTACTTTATTGACGATAGTGATGTGCAGAGATTCATAAATTTTATCGAATGTAGTTTTAGGTTTAGGACTCAAAATTTATTTATTAAATTGATTTCTTAAATGTATACAAGTGTAGAAAAATCAGTTTGCACCATTTAAGGGGTGAATGTACTTGTGAATATGAACAATTTTCACTATGTGGACAAACCTCTGAAATCGCAAAAAAATATCAATAAATTTTTAAAAATGGAATCTAATACGATCGTCACATAGGATCGCTGGCTAGCACAACTACTACCTCCGGCAAACTCGCGTCAATGCTCAATGCAAAACAAAGCAGTTTCGAATTGACGTTGCTTCGAAAAGTATAAACTGTCAGTGCAATGCGATTGTGATATAGTTTTGACCTGGCTTTGGATTTCAAATATTGATACTGCATTACTGTTGACCCTTGCTCGTTAATTTGGACTCTGTTCAAGCCCTTTGTTGTGGATTTCGTCGATATGACCGAACGTACGCAGAGAACTGTTCTAAATAGTCAGACACGTGAGTTCGTAATACGCCTTCGTAACTATTTCGATCGTGAAGCTCAAAATGGAGGGCCAATTTTACCTATAACGTCAGTGGTTGAACGCGTAGCTGATGCGCTTAATATTGGACAACGAACTGTTAGACGGATAACTAAAAAAAAATATGGCGAGACTGGCACAGAAGAAAATAAACTTCACACACCAAAAAAGAGAAAACGAGCAAAACCAGTCGTAGGCATCGATAGCTTTGATGCCGATGCTATCCGAAGACATGTTTACGGCTACTATTTACAGAAGGAGTATCCAACAAGAAAAAAGTTGGTGCATTCACTGAAGGAAGCTGGATTATTCTTCGGTGGGGAAAGTTCTTTAACGAAGATTTTGAAGACCATTGGATTTCGATACAAAAAATGTAACAAACGCAAAATATTGATGGAAAGATTTGATATAGCGATGGCAAGGTATACTTTTTTACGGCAAGTGAAAGAAATCAAAAATTGGCAAAATGTTGTGTTCTTGGATGAAACATGGCTTAATGCTAACCATACTGTAGGCCGTTCTTGGAACGATGACACAGCAGCATCTACTTCCAAAGTTCCTGTAGGAAAAGGATCGCGACTTATAATTTGTCACGCCGGAACCATCAACGGGTTTGTCGAAGGTTCTCTCATGGCTTTTGCGTCAAAAACCACTGGAGACTATCATGAAGACATGAATGGAGAAAAGTTTACTGAATGGTTTACCTCAATGTTGTGTAGCCTCCCTGAACCATCTATTATAATTATGGACAACGCCCCATACCACTCGATGCAAATTGACAAGCCACCTGCCCAATCCCAAAAGAAAGCTGATATCGTCGCATGGCTTCGTAAAAATGGCGTAGATGCAAACATGAATATGTTAAAAGCGGAATTAGTACGTCTTTTAAAAGAAAACAAACCAACCAAGATCCGATACGTCATTGACGAAATAGCATTAGAACATGGGCACAGAGTTATACGGTTACCGCCTTACCATTGTGAGTATAATGCGATTGAGTTGGTGTGGGCTCAAATTAAGGGATATGCTGCAAGACACAATACAGAACCCCCATTTACCACAAAAAAAATGCTAAAATTATTAGAAGAAGCTTGTGAACATGTGACTAAAGGAGACTGGGAAAAGGTTGTGAATAGAACTGTTAAATTAATAAGGGAAGATTATGAAAGAGATGTGAAAATAGATAATATTATAGAAAACGAACATATAATTATTAATGTATGTGATGATAGCAGTGACGACAGTGAAAATAGTAGTATGGACGAATCTGATTAATTATGGCCTTTTGTGGCACCTTTTTTGGTATCTTTTGTATTCATATGTTTCTTGTGTGCATATAAAGTATGTATATTCATTTTCGTTCAAATATTCAGTTCGTTCAAATAAATTAAATAAACATATACATTTTTGTTTTATTAAACCTATTTAATCAGGTATAAAAACAAAACTTAATTGTTTTTTGTTCGAGAATAAATTGACATTCCACATCACTATTGTAATGTGTCAAACCGGCCATCATAGCGTGCCGCTAGTGTAGGAACAAGGATATCATCGTTTGCAACGACGCGTCCGCGTCGCGGAGTTGGGAAACATCACAAACTCCTGCAGCTGCTTCGATCATTCATTTCAGACTCCATTTTCATTTCCTTCCTTCTCGGAGACTTGTGAATAAATCCTTCTATAAAGTGCGACACGCATTTCTTGGCGTGGCTGTGCGCCACTGTGTTCAACTCCAGTGTTGCCACTGTAAGGACATGACACTAAAGGGGAAAAAAGAAATTTTTATTTTATTATTTTGCGTAATCGCAAGTCAGTCTTTCATCTTGATCTCTGGGTTTGCTCAATACTTTTCTATAATATTAGTACCTATACATTTAAAGTTAAGTACGTTTCAGGATATGGTTATGGAAAAAAGATTTTTAAGTAATTTGTGGTAGGATACGTTAATTTAAATAATTTATACCCTATTTTTAAATTTTATACATATACCCATTATTAAAATACATCTACTAAGTACTTACAAAAATTCAGATTAGCACGGCATGGATATGTTAGGAGATGGAATAAAACAAAGATAAAAAAACTAGTAAGTAGGATATGTGATATGCATTGACTTATATATTACTTCGTATTTACATCAATGGTGATATGTTTATTATTCACATCTTGAGTAAGAGTTATCTAACAAGACGTGTTCTTCTATATCTTTAAATTTCAATAAATTGCTGATGTGTCACTGTTGCAATCAATAACTATGTACCTATATTATAATTCGCTAATTAATTCATCTCAACGTGTTCATAATACGTCCACGTAGCCTCGTTACAGCTTAAAAATCATCTTACACCACATTTAATATTTTTGTTTCGAAACGTCTGAAATAATTAAAAATTTTATGTGTATAATAATTGAGAGAAATGTATGTGTAAAATAATTGAGAAGCCGTTTTAACCAATATCTGACGATGCCTGATGGCTTCAATGGCTATGGAAATTTTTCACATGAAGCTGACAACACTTACCAGTCTACCGTCATCCTCATAGCGAATTTAGAGGTAGGTATAATAGGGTATTTGACAACATTGAAAATATACTATTGATTGTGGTCATCTTATCAGATAATAGCCTAAAAAAGACATATTTCACTCAATCAAACTAAATTATGTAATTTTACGCGATATTTTGCACGAAATAAAACATAATAATTTTAGAAATTTTATCAGGAACGTGAACGCTCTGGGATTGTTTGTGACGTCACTTGATTGCGCGTAACTTGGTTGTTATAATTGAAGTTTATCAAGTCAACCGAAACTAAACTTTATATTTGAAAGAATAAGATTGATATTAAAATGAGTAGGTATAACAGTTTACAACTTTACGATATAGCAGTCGCCTTGCGTAGCGTCTCTGTCGCACGCACCGAGTTCCGAAAAGGAGCGAGCGAGAGAAGTGACTTGCATAGCGATTTGTGACGTCACGCGTATCATGTATCAGAAATGTCGTTTTTGGCGTGGTTTTCAAAACTTAAACTTTATCATTGATTTAATTCTTAATATTGTAGATATTGCGAAAAATATCAATGTAGTGTGTATTAATAAGTAATAAAGAATAATTTAAAACAATTTCCAAAAATTAGTCAAATACCCTATTGGTTCATTTGGTTCGTTTCTCTCCACTCTCTCATATTCTTGAGCACCCAACGAATGTAATTTTATAACTATTTTTCTAGCACTACTTTTTATCATTGATGATTACTGCTATGTATTTCACAAAATTTTCACAACAGTTCGCAACGATGTAAACAATGAACTTTTAAGTTTCAAAGTGACTTTTCAATATGAGAGATTTAATTCCTCAAATCGCTGCCGCCAACTTAAAAAAGTTGCACTGTACCTTTTACGTAGATAGCATCGAATTTTTGGGGGTCCGCAAGATACCGTTGATACCGGACGTTGCTCGGATACTCGCCAGCTTGGATTTGAAAGTAGTTCGGCCCCATGTTGGGCGCCAATAATAATAATTGATAGAGTCGTAGGGAAGGAGGGGGAGGTGCTAAGCTACGGTTATGAAAACACCGAGTAGTTGCGCACCAGTATTAAAAGAACAGTGCATAAAATTAGGTATTTACTTTAATTTCATAAACATTATAAATACATTTATTTTTTATAATACTTATCATACAGTTACTAACAACATATCATATATAATTAAGTAAAATATCCCTAACACACTAAAATAATAAAATAAATGAAATAACATAGGTTGGTTTATAAAAAAGGATACCGTTTAATAAATTTGAGGCTCGATATATTGTATAAAATTTATTTACAATAAAAGTAGAACTAGAAATTACTAAAGTAATACCAGTTCCTGATGAAATAATAGAATGGTGACATATTAAGGGTTTACTGAAATTATCGAGAGACTAGATTAGTTCTGCATCGAGACACCCTCATTTAGTGCAGTTTCTTTACTCAAAATCAATTAAGCTGGTCGATCGCGCGCGTCAGTCACGTGTAAATATTCTATACCTACCCCGTGTCAACAAAAAAATCTAAAATGGCGGCAATCATTACGTTTATGCTCTTCTCGCTTTTCCGTACCCACTGCGTAAGTAGCATGCAAAACAAAATATTAACACGCTTAGGAAAAATATATATATATTTTGTTTATATAATAGGTCTACAAACCTTGTTTTTTTTTTGGTTGATTTCATTGTTTTTGTTAATCTTTTTAGCCGTAGCTTGTTGTTTTTAAATAAATTTAAATAATAATTACCAATGATGTATTACCTTAACAAGATCAGCATTCTAAAGCACCGACTCATTGCTACTTCACTGATGTCCGATGACATCTGCGACTTCAGTTGCCAGCCCGACGTCCGAGTGAACACGAACGTAACTGTTACTTGCCACACAATTTGTCAAAATGGTGAAATGTGTTGTTAAAATTTGTTCGTCACGGTCAGAAAAAGATAATAAAGCAACTGGTGTTACTTTTCACAAGTAAGTTTGTTTTATTTAATTCCGATTATCCAAAACAACACGTAATAAAAACATAAATTTACCGCGCATTATTTTTACTATAAGTGTTGCCAGTAAAAACTATTTTGATTTTCCCTACATTGTTGGGAAATTAGTGAATGAAAAAGCGAATGATGAACGTACGTATGTACCTATAAGGCAAACGTAAGTAAATCAGTAATTTATGTGATCATACTGAATCATTATAAAATAGTTAGAAGTAGGTATAATGATTTCTTACTAAGCGAGTTCAAAAAAGAAGGTTATATATTCGACCCGTATGTTCGCGATTATTTCAAAAACCAATGAACCGATTTTGATATTTTTTTCACTATCGTAATTTACAAACTTTCAGAAAAATTAGTATACATATACATACCTAGTGATCATTCTTATGTATGAAGTTACTAACATAAACGTACCCATATGTAACTAATATTTTTGATTGGTTCAATAAATTTCAAAATATCTTCAAAATTTCAGAATTGGACCTGTTACAGTTTTATTATTAACTAGATAATGCCCATGGCTTCACCTGTGTGGATTTAGGTTTTTAAAAATCCCGTGGGAACTTTTGATTTTCCAGAACAAAAAGTAGCCTATCTGCAGTAACCCGTCCCCAAAATGGAAAAATTCCGTGGGATCCCTACGATTTCGGAATGCAATTCCTTACAGCATCCGGGTTGAGGAGTTGTATATATACCTACTCGAGTTCATTCAACGATAAAGTCTTTAATTGGTATCACCAATATCAATTTAAATAACCGACAGTTCCTAAACCCCATTAGTTTTGGGGATCAGGTCCTCTACAGCATCAGGATTGAAGAGTTGGAATTCAAATTTCTTTTAAAACAGTGTCGCAATGGTTTTCTATCGATTAAAAAAAAATACGCAAATCGGTTCAGAAATCTCGGAGATATCGGTGTACATAGGTAGAAAAACACAACTCCTCCTTCTCTGAAAGTCGGTTAAAAAAGTAGCCTATGTTACTCCCTGGTTAATTCTCTACTTGTAGGTGAAAGTCCCGTCAAAATCGGTTCAGCCGTTCCGAAGATTAGCCCGTTCAAACAGACAGACAGACAGACAAAATTTTAAAAACGTATGATTCGGTTATGGTACCGTTCAAATAACCATATGAGCTTAATATGAGGTAGTTATTTCGAAATTACAGACAGACACTTCAATTTTATTTATTAGTATAGTATAGTATATATAGATGAAAGATTTAAATAAAGTTATTTACGTTCACGCATTTAAATATTTTTTTCCTATTAATAATCCTTATTTAGTTCTATATGGTTTATATTGAAAATTTTATTAAATCTAATATAATTATTAAACCTCATAAACTCAAATAATTTTTTGGGGGAAATCGTTCTTTTGTGGGAAATTATTCCTGATACTGGTAACTCTAATCGTTTGTCTAATTGCAATGTCTTGTCCTTTTCTAACGTAATTAGTTTGAGGGCAGAAGAAATGAGACAAATATAGTTTACTCAAAGTTTACTTGGCGTATTTGTCAGTTTCAAAGCTACGTCTTTGAAACTCAAAAGTGGTTACGTTTTTCTGAAAACAGTTTATATGACGCTTCTACTCTTTATTTATTACACCTCACTGATAATTACTAAGTATTTATTCTATGCGTTCATTATAAAAAGTTACTTGACAAATTCTGAATAATGAACATTTTAAGATGAGGTGCCTAATATCAATATCTTTTATGCAGTTCGTTAAAATATTGTATCGAAATCTTTTTTGTTGACCGTCCGATCTTTCCTTGATTTAAGTACAATAAGTCAACAAGACGGACGCGGCCGACATCAGCAAGGAATTCAGGCTTAAAGAGCGAGTCTCGACGAGAGGAACTAAAGGTGCGTATAGGCGTTCGTCGCTTAAAATCGACGCACGCCCCTGCGCTTTCGTTTTAAAATACTTAAACTACTAAGTAGATAATTATTATAATAAGAATGTATCTATTGGAAAGGTCATAGAGATTCATC
Source organism: Melanargia galathea (assembly GCA_920104075.1). NCBI lineage: Eukaryota > Metazoa > Arthropoda > Insecta > Lepidoptera > Nymphalidae > Melanargia > Melanargia galathea. Next base: position 11,562,955 of record OV049875.1, read on the forward strand.
ATATCATTTGAATTGAGTTAAAAAAAATCCGTAAGTAATATTTATCGATAGAAATCCTAACCATCCATTTTTTATTTTAATAGCTTTATAATTAAACTCCAAATTTTTCACAGGACATTCTAAATTGTAACCATTAGTTAGAAAGAAACGTAATTTCAATAGGGGTAAACTGTACATTTAATCAGCAGTTCTCAGCCAACCGGAAACGTTAGATTCTAACTAATGGTAACAGAGATCAGTAGGCAGTGTCAGTAGGTAAATGAAAGCGCGCCAAAAATGGCGGCATTTAAATCATCCAACTCGAATTGCAGTTATAAATAGTTATTTTTTGTGTAGTATCTAATATTGTATATTATTAAACTTTTTTTATTTTTTTAAGTACATAACGAATTGAAAATATGAAAAAATACGTGCATTTGCCCTATTTAATAATATAAGTATCGAATAATACACAATTCTTAAATATTTTTTAAATATTTTAGTTTATATGCTATTTAAATATAAGAAGTCTATTAAAGTTTACATAAACTTATGATTATGCGCTAGAACGAATAAAATGTTTTCATTAATTTCAAATTAAAATTAAAGATAAAAACAAAACTTAACAATTTTATCAAGTTATTAAATTCGTTCAAGGCCATGTGAGATTCCCTAATACTAATAATATTTTATTTATTATCATGAAAACGGAGAATGGACAAGTTTCCAATAATATATTTTTTAATTTATTATAAAAATTTAAGTAAAATAAAACAAAAATCTGAAAGAATTATTAAATTATGTCAAAAACTGAAAAAGTTATTGAACTATAAAGTTGCTAATTTCGTTTCACGCGGCGCTCCAGCGTGTAACGTCATCCAACCCGCTCAGAGGTATTTTTTCCATGTGAATTTTCTTATTTTACCAATTTGCGTGATTTTTTATGCAAAATGGTCCCATAGATTTTTTCGAAAAAAAATATTTTAATCTTTTTTCCAAAAAATCTACGGCACCATTTTGGAAACATCCTCAGCTGTCGATTAAAAAAAGAATCACGCAAATCGGTTCAGTAATCTCGGAGAAATTGGTAAAACAAATACATCCGAATAGACGCGATGATGATGAAATTTCTCTGAAATTTTCATCAAAATGATGAAAATTTTGTGTTAAAATACATGAACTTAAATAATTAATTTCTCCTTCATTTATTGATGGATTTCAAATTTTTTTTCACTGATTTATTAATTTTAATCTATATTTTAATACCATTGTGTTCAATATGATATTTTCAACTTCAGGAAACTTCCTCTTTAAAAAAATATTACACACAAAAAGCTGCCAATTGGACCCTTTTTTAAAGTCTAAAGTAAAAAATAAGGTTAGGTACTGTATGAACACGTTTGACGTATCCGAACCATCGACTCTATAGAGTCAATGATCCGAACATGATCCGAACGGGCGCGTATAAACTGCGCCAATCAGAGTGCTTAGTCTAAGATCGGAGCACTCGAAAACGAACTCGAAAACTATTGATCGATTTCAGAGTAAAATAGACCTAAAATGGCTTGTATTAAGGTTTGAGTTCGCCAATACATTCAGCAATCGAACACAACGAGCGCCCCAAGCAGAAATGTTGTAAAATACATATTCGAACTATGGAATTACGACTTTAAAATACGAGTATTTGAGTTCATTTTGCTCTGAATTCACTTGTGATTCGATCAATAGTTTTCGAGTTCGTTTTCGAGTGCTCCGATCTTAGACTAAGCACGCAGGGCCAAAAAGTAACGCGGCCCAACTATATATTCGTATAGTCCTTGCTACCAATGTTCGATGAAAGATCGGGGCCAGCCACTAAATCATCGTGTCCATTGGTACCTTTGGTCACAGACTTTCGTCCAGGCTGTATCAATGCAAAAACCTAAGATTTTTTTTGTATATATAATGTACATAGTACCTACAACTAACAAAACAATTTTAGTCTATAAAGGCCGATTCGCACATATCAGTGAAGCATCAGTGCTGCAGCCGGCGCAGTTCCGGCACAATGAAAAATATGTCATTCTCTATGAACTGACACTGAAACACTGAGTCGTCACTGACACGGACAGGTGTGAACGCGTTCATAGAGAATGTATGAATTAATATTGTTTACTGTGCCGGAACTGCGCCGGCACTGATGCTACACTGATATATGCGAATCGGGCTTAAGGCAAATAATTAAAGTTTATTATACAAAATTTAATACGCACTTACAGGCATAGCACAATTATTATTATTATTTGATGCTCACTATGTCCACTCTTCAAATGATTGATGCCCACTTTTACGTATATTGGGCCCGATTCGAATTAGGGACCTTTCAGACAGACCGGCGCGGAGAGCAGAGCAAATTTTAATCGCATTTAAAATAGAATCTTAAGACATTGAAATAGGCTTTATTTTTACATGTTAACTCTTTTATGATAAGAGGATGCTCGAGCATGCTCCCAATACGCTCTGTGTGAAATATATGAGAGCAGCCGGTCGGCTACTCGTCGAGCCGGTCGGCTGCTCCATGCCCGTGCCCTTTCGCGCTCGAGCATCCGACCGGCTCCGTTCGCGTGCTCTTTCATGCTCGCACAGCCGACCGTAGGCCGAATATGCTCTGCCGTCCGGCCCAAGAGCGTACGCTCGGCTCCGAGCGCATCCGCGTGTCCGTTCACACAGACCGGCGCGGAGAGCAGAGCAAATTTGAACGGCCGGTCTGTGTGAAAAAAAAAATGCTCTCCGACGCTCTCCGCGCCGGTCTGTCTGAAAGGTCCCTAAGGTATTATTACTAGCCTAATTAGCTGTTATTATCTCTTGTAAGAATTAATAAAACTGATAACAGCCTCTATTAACGAAACGCATTTACACACGTTTTTTAAATAGGTACTATAGCGAACCAGAAAATACAAACAGGTTGCATTTTAGTCTCTCCCACACATGTACGTTTTTTTCGGCCGATAAAATGGCAATGGGTTATTGCGAAATCGTTTCATACATTATTTTTATCGTGCTGAAAATTGAGATACGCAAAATATACTAAAACAGCTGATATCGCAGGACGTGAAACTGTAAGTACCTACCCAAAAACGCACCCGTGTGGGACAAGCTTTAATGAGTTTTGCCCTAATATCTGAATGTCATTTTCGAAAAACCTGACATCACGATTACACACTCCCATTTCTCTTTCCAACAAATCCCTCATAACTATTATGATCTGGTATAACACTCTTGGTACCATTACACTCTCGTGTGGTCATCATTAGGCGGCACCGGGGGAGGCGGGGCGTGCAACACTCTCGCCAACTCCGCTTTTTCATCAGCCGATAGGACGTATACGGGGGGAGCAGCGGGGAGGAACCGCTCTGCTTTATGGGGTTCCCGTTGCAACCTGGCCCGGTACAGCATCACTAGGACGCATAAAACGCTGATGATGAAGGCTGATGTTGCTGCTAGGACGATTAGAGCCGTGTGATATGACGTAGCTGCGGATACCTGTAAAAATAAATACCATTAAATTATTAGGTTTAGAATATATATCACTTTCAAAGTGTGTAGGAAATGATAGGATATTGAAACTCATATGAGTCATCTGCTACCTCTGTACCTATCAACTTCATCGGTCTACGTTAGCGGGTCGCAAACTTATAAACAATAATCAAAGCTTATAAATCACATAAATGGTCACGCAAAGGAGATCCGAGAAAGGGCGAGAATGCGAGTGTTGAGGGTGAGTACTCTCACCGGTTTTCGGGTCGTACAGGATTTTTCATATAAAATTAGAGATAAAAAGTTGTCGTCTCCGCCAAGAAACGAGAATGTTCATAAACAGTTTATAGGATAGTGTGTAGTGCCAAGAAAATAGATTGATCATGCGATCTTGAATCGCGCTAGCAAAGTTCCGATTTCAGAGCACATATTATATTAATATAAAAGTTCCAACATACTACGCCCATTCATAGCACAAGCCTGGAGGAAGATCTCTTCTGCCTGGTGGAGGGAGATTCTTACAGTCGAGCTCATTTCACTCGCTTTGATACCTACATTTTGTTCTCGGACTCGTCTAATGCCCTCAAACTCACGCCAAGATTCCTCTAGGCATCTGGCGAATCTAAAACTCGCTCTACTTAAATCGTTTGAGATCTTTTTTCTAGCCGTCGGATAAAGTTACTTCAAGAAGCCACACTGATGTGTTGAAAATATGCGAATTTTACGAGAAATGTGGTGAACTTACGGTGGATTCGCTCAGTATCTCCCTCTGAATGGCGGGCGCGGGCGCCACCAGCCGGTATTCGCTGCGGATGACGTCCGCGCCAATCACACCTTCTTCAGACTTTTTAGCACCGGATAGTTTTTCTTTTTTGACCTGTACAACATCATAATTTACAGATTTTAATGATTACTTAAGTTAACGCAAAATATTTGGTTGCAAGTAAAACTCTTTAAATAAAAAATTTAAAAAACCCCCGACATTCGCGATTTTGTGGCGGCGGCCATCTTGGATTTGCATAGTGCTACTCTACTAGTCAAGCTCTTTCATTTGATACCCATACAAACAGCTAATAACACTATCGATGAATTCACCTTTCAAACAAAAAAAAACCGCCTTCAAATCGGTTCACCCGTTTGAGCGCTACAGGGGAACAGACAGACACACACACATACACACAGACACTTCAAGCTTATAACACCCTGTCGTTTTTGCGTCGGGGGTTAAAAATAGACTTGAGCACTAGATAGATACCTACTATTTAATCATTTCTCATTGTGATTTAAAATTAGAAATCCTTTTACGTACCTGCGTTTCAAGATGGTAAACCAAATCGGCAGCCCTTGGTCCCGGAAGTAGAGCCCGTAGTTTTACCACCTCTCGATCTTTGCTAACGGTAACAGGAACCTGGGCACCCAAGGCAGCCAGCCGCGACGTAAGCAACGCTTGGGCCTTATTTCCTACTGCCTCTTCAGCACCTATCAGTTCTAACTCAAGGAGAGCCGATTCTATTTGGGTGACCTCTGCGAACAAAATTGTAGAAAAAAACAAAGATCAGTCAGATCATTTTGCAGCCGAACTAATAATGTGATCCAGTGATATAATATGATCTGATCAAGTATTTTATTTTCATTGAAAATTCCTACAAGTTCATAAGTTCTAATAGACTCTAAACAAGAATACTCATCAGAATAAAGTTTGTTGTAGATTTTTCTCAGACCATTGGTGCGTTTGGAATTTTTGTAGCAAATTGTCGTTAATTATCACCATTAGCTCACTTTCACATACCTACTTGTAAAATATACATTCATAAGTGCAATGTATAATGTGACCAAGATAAGACTCTTTCTAAAACATACTGAGCAAGACAGGAATATAAAACGGCGGTTTAAAATTCTAAACTTTATAGTTTTTTACCTGCTTTCAAATAAATTACTTTGACTTCAGGAGATGATGGATGGATAGGATAGATGGATCGGTTGTATGATAGAGACTCACCGCAAGGATCTGTGCTGAAGGTGTTGGTACCGGGTCGAGTCTGTCCTGCTGCATCGACGCACCAGCAACGAGCGCGACCGCACTGCCGCGGTGAGAACGAGCCGTCCGGCAAGCATCTGGGACGCCAACCTTCGGCACCTGTACGAAAAGTAAGCATCACTCAAAACCCCATAAGGTAATTCGTAAAGTAATGAATAGTCGATAAAATTAAACTCTTTAAATTATCTGTACACATAGGGAAGCTATTTATTAATTTTACAAAGCTATATGTAAAAAATTAACTTGTAAAAGTAAGTAATTATCAGTACTATGTTCTTGTAAAATTGACGTTCAAAAAGTGTACCAATTTTGAATACAGGTTATTATTTGTTTGATAACTACTTATAGCTTAGTGTCTAGAGTCTAGACTCTAGCCAAACGGAGTCAATTGTATATTGGAACTGCAATTTTGTGTTTCATTTGTGTCAACTGAATCCTAATTCATTCCTAATTACAATTTTGCAGGCGTCATGCAGTCCGTCTGTTTAGACACTTGGAGATGTTTTTCCCATCATTACCAAACTTTGATCATAATTACCGTTATCAATTTCCTCCTGCATCAGCTGACACTTGGTCTTGAAGCTAATTAATTGTTCTGTTACAACTTCAATCGGAGTTATTCTTTTTCTAGTAGTTTCGGCTAACTTCGGTTCGACTACTTCTGAAAGCACCGATGTGTCCTCGCTCGACGAAACTTCCGTGGAAACCGGATCGTCCCCGACTCGATGTTCCGGTCCTAGCTCGACACTATCGAAATCATCATCGTCTTCATCGAATTCATCTTCTCTAAATGTCGTCATTTGTCTGATCAATTCTTCTAGCACTGGACAAAAAATATTATGTTTATCAACTTTACTTGTTGGTACTTTTTAATTGAGGTGCTCTTGAGATGTGGTGCAGGAGATGTCTTTTAAGAATAAGTTGGTCATATGGCGACATAACTAGAAATAGATGTACCATCAAACAATAGTGGTACAAGGTCGAGCGGAGGGCACACTTACACTTGGTCATTCCCATAAGCACGACCACTACTATATCCCAGGTATATCAAGTTGTTCATTATTTGGAAGTTTTATATAACAATGTTACGATGATCATAATGAACCCTTTAGCGTGAACTAGAGTCAACTCTGTTACACAGAAATAATTAATTTAAAGTAACAGTTTCTTGCGATACTTAGTTGACTTTCTATCTACTACTATCGACTATCCTCACCTTCATCAGCTCTCGCTTTCTCATCGAGCGGGTCTCTCCGCACCCACTTGCGAGCCTGTCTGAAATTGCACGTCGGCTTTGCGCCTCGTACTAGTGACCCCTTTTGGGGCTCTCCCCGGGCGCTTACACACCAACATACATCTGTAACATGGAACTTTTATAATTATCCAGTTACAATATAATACTCGTCATTTTTTGTAGTAGCTGCTATAATCACAGTTTTACGTTCTAGATAATTCGTAATCGCAAAATTCGCAAACTAAGTAGGTATATAGGTACATAGTTCCCATTCAATACATGATGCTGCCAGTTTACAGCAGCATCTTGGCTACTACTGGTTTAAATTCCTTCGGGCATATATTTTATATTTTGTTTGGGATCAGTGGGGCTATTCTCTAACTTAGTTACCAACAGTAAATGTTTGCCAACGAACTACCTAGTTCGATATACAATGGTGTTTTACTGTGTGAAATGAAATCACTGTTTATATTTCACACAGTAAAGCGGCAATGTAAATCAAACTTATACGGTGACTAGGTATCATTTACTATTGGTAACTAAGTTAGAAAATAGCCCTCCAGGGTTGGGAGAAACTAAATAGGTAACGAGATATCCGCATCCCGGCACGTTGATTCATTTGAAGGTAAAGGAGTGCAGCTGACCTTTAGCCAAAACATGTTCTCATAAGAATAAAGTTAAAATTTAACAGCGGAGGCACAGGTTCGGGACACGAGCACAGTAAAGTAACAGACGAGGCGTATGACGACTGTAAATACTGCCAACACTTTGGGTATGTGCATTGTTCAATGTGCCATATACCAATAGATACTTATGATTAAAATTAGGTACACTCACCAATATGCGACATGCACTGAACAGACTCCCAAGCGCCACTGGCGTCACATTTGGGTATGAAAGTTCCTTTGCCGTACTTCTGGGCGGCTGCTTCGTTCTTCTCCCGAAGTCTTTCACAGGGACTGAGCACTAGCGAAAGAATGGCATTGTGACAGTATATGATATCGATTGAGTGATGTTTGTGATTGTTGTTGTAAATATTATAAAATATTTGACATGACTGATGCAAAACCTTTAAGAAAGTCGCCCTCGAGAGTGCTTCCAAGCGTGCCCTATACAAATTAAGTTTGATTCTTACTTTCAAAGTTAGATACACGGGCTCAGAGAATTACAGACAATTATTTGAGCCCATGTAACTTTGAACCTACCACTTTTAACCTACCTGACAAATTATACAGACACAAATTTAGATTGAAAGATCAAAAGCGTGTGCATGTTTAGAAAATGTCATTTGAATTTGATTAGTACCGTGGGTTAGTATGTATACTAATCAAATTCAAATGTCGTGTATACACGACAGAAACAAGAACAAAACTTCTTTTCTATGGAGCGCTAATAAAGATAAAACTTCTTCTTTTAATGAAATGATAAAAACACAAAATCATGCAATTAACATGTGCGTTCATTCATATACCTAAATAAAAAAGCGCATTTATCTTGCATGAATGATACAACTGGATTAATCTTTTGCAAAGAAAGCATCGTCATCACACGTAATATTTATGGTGTCCCATATATTAGTTGCTCGCTAAACACAAAAGTTACCAAATGTTTAGAACATACGAGTGATCATAAATCAAAATTCATGCCTTCTGAGCCTTTCATTTTCCTCCCGCTGTTCTGTTTTCTTAAATTCCCCTTCTCTGTCTTAACTGTTAAAAATACGAATTACAAATCAATCTCTCATACCCACTAGAAAAAAAATATCGAACCTTAATAACCTGAGAAATTGAATAAAAAAAGGGATAACATGTTCATGATAGAAAATGGTTGATCATGTTTTTCACTCTAATCGTCATCTAATTAATTCTAAGTAATTAACAATCTTTACTAGATATTCAACGGTACTAATTTGTAACCTATACAATTGTGACACAGATTGTGTACAACAGAATAAGCACCAATCTCTATTGTACCATAATGGTCCATATTATAGTAACGAAACAACATTGGCAGGTCGAAAAATATTGCTATCTTTTTCGTCAGAGAGCATTGTGAAAGAGGATATGACTGGGCTTAGAACTGTCGATTTAACACCTGTCTCATAATAATAGTCTTGGAAAGCTTTACCTGGGCACACAGAGTTGCATTCATCCTTGGTGCGGAAGTTGTTGTGGTTTCCGGAACAGCCGTGGTAGCGGAACCGCTCGCACCGGTTGCGTTCGTGATTGAAGTGCCAACGCGTCGTGTTCAAACCTTCACCACTTTCACAGTCGCCTTCGTCTTTGCTTTCAAAGCAGACTGTTCCTGTAAAAAAACACAAAATCCTCAACTAAACTAAATCCGGAACCTCTTTGATTCCATCGCAGCGAAGCCAAGTACCCAAGACGCTGATAACGTTGCCTCTTTTGATGACCACACCAACTGCCAGCTTTAGAAACTATGGTAAACACTAAAACCCTTTTTGATAGTTATTCAAATCGTTAAAAAAGCGAAAAAGCTTTCAAGCCCGCCGACTCCACGGTCCCAGAAACTCCACCCCAAAAGTTATAAACGTGAAACTGCGATCGAAGTTATATTTGCGTCTCTGGGCCTGTTCGACGCAATAAGCCGCCATATTCGCACAGGGTAGGCGCACAGCACAGGTCATTCCTATACTGTGCGAATTAGGAATTATTTACTCAAATATTATTGTACCATTAATATCAATTCCTCAACACTAATTATTTATTTTTAATAATTAAACTCTTGGTAATACATAATGTAATTAAAACTAATAAACACAATAAATAATTTAAAGATAATAATATATTTATTATAAAAACTAGTCGAAAAGTCCACCCCTGGTGGCTCCTGGTTCAAAGGTACCCATCAGACTGGCATATATTCCTCAACTGTGTTTTAAAATATACCAATTAAATTATTTACTTTACTTTATTTACACACACACACATACACACACACACACACACACACACACACACACACACACACACACACACACACACACACACACACACACACATACACACACACACACGTTCACACAGCCACACACACAATATAATATGTAACATAAACTTACACACGCATGTTTTCTTTGTTAGTTGTTTTGTTTTCTCCGAGCTGGAAGCCCTGTTTTCCGAGACACAGTTTCAACTAGTTCGGAAAACAGGAGCACAACAATACTTATTTTGTTTTATAACTAATTTTAAACTCAATATGTTTGTTTATGAAGTATTTGTTATATTTGTGGTGCCCAATAAAATTTTATCTTATCTTATCTTATCTTAATTACAATTTGTGAAAATTCTTACGTGGCTTAGGACAGCAGACGGAAGGCCTCGAATCATGAGGAGCAAATCGACAAGCATGAGTATATGGGCAAGCTGCAGCACTCGGTCCGCAGAGTAGAGCTCCCGATCCATCTGGAGCTTGGAGCGGCTCTCCTTCAGGGCATTGTGGTGATGGAGAGCAACGAGCCAGTGGTGGGCAGGATTCTCCCTGAAAATCAAATTTAGCAAATGGAGAGTTGTAATTACAAGCTGAGAATTTCATGTTCGTCATCATCGTCGTCGTCGTCACCGATAGACGTCTACTGCTGAATGTAAGTCTCTTGTAGAGATTTTTTCACGCTGTGGTCTTGTCGGTCCAGCTAGTGGGGGTCTGCCAACACTTCGCTTTTGGATCTGATGTCGCTACACTAGCCTTCCCAGAAAGGACCCTGCATCGATTGGTTCTTTCAACTACGAGCTGAACTCACTGGGCACTTCAGCTTCATAATCCGTTGAGATATGTTCAGAGAAATTCCGATCATAGCTTTCTCCATCGTCTGATGCAACATGACGTGTCAGAGCCGTAATATATGATCTTTGTATGGGAACAAATGTAGAATTTTATGTGACAAAGATAACTTTTAATGTATGACCGAAAATCCCGAAAAAGAATTGTAAAGTTTTATTGTAAAGTATACCTCGCAATCCAAAGGCACAAGTTCGCATGTCTCGTCCTCTCTGCATTTAGCTTCGGCGCAAGGGTCTCTGCAAATACATGTGGGGCATCCTTTGTTGTCCAACAGTCGGCCGTGGGGGCAAATTTCCTCTACATCACATCCAGGGTCTGGGCAGATAGTGGGCGCATCACAGCTTGGCGTAGAGTTTGTTGATCGAGTTCCTGGGATCTGTTAGCAATTTTGATACAAATCATTTGATATGTACATCTTACTTTTTATTGCATTTTAAAAATATGCTATTTTTGCCCCTTTCCACGATACAATTTATACTTATATACGAAATTAAACAATTATCACTACATAGTATAAAACAAAGTCGTTTTCTCTGTCCCTATATCCCTTTGTACGCTTAAATCTTTAAAACTACGCAACGGATTTTGATGCGGTTTTTTTTAATAGATAGAGTGATTCAAGAGGAAGGTTTATATGTATAATAACATCCATTAAATTGTGGAGAAATACTGTTATTTTTGAGGTTTCTAATGTGATGTCGTAAATAATTACATTTTTTCCGCTTACATTGCAAACGCAGGCTGAACCCTACGAGATTTATCAATATAATGTACTAAGTATTGTACAAATTAAAAAGGTCTATAGAAAACTCCGCGATGGTATATGTCTATCTCTTATGGATATCCCACAATAACTTTTTTTGTCATTTACTTTTTTACGACAAATAATGGCTAATTTTAGAAGCGATTTTAACCAATACAGCATTAATCCTTATCTAATTAAATACCTTAAGTACATTGTTGATTTATTAAAGATCTATATGGCCCTTTACAGCATATGATTTAAATGAATATTTTCGAAGATATTACAGATTTAAAAATTGCGGGACATAGCCTTTACGCGCGGCGCGCGGTTCCAGCCGGCCGGCCGGGGCGGTGCGTAAAGTTCTCCCCATATAGCATTTTGAATTTAGCAGCGATCGGACGCGTATGCTATCGGAGCTCTCTAGCGAGGAAAATAACAATCACACTAATGTTATAAAGGCGTTATTAAGTTATTAAGTTTGTGTGTATGTTTGTTCCTCTTCTCCGCCGCAACTACTGCACCGATTTGGCTGAAATTTTAAATGGAGATAGCTTATGCCCTGACTTAACACATAAAAGTATTTTTATCCCAGAAAAGTATTCCTGTAGGACTAAAATAGATATAGACCTCCAAAACGCCACAGAGGGCGCTGACTGTTCTTAGGTAAATCACGCTCACATAACCCATTTTTGCAATACTTTGCTGTGTAGCATGCATTGGCAACACATAGGCTACTTTTTATCCTGGAAAAATGCACAGTTCCCACGGGATTTTGAAAAACCCGAAATCTATATCTACAGCTATAGGTAGATTACTATAGCGACCTTGCTTGATATTTTAAGTATAAAGGTAGGAAAAGGGAGCGGGAACGTGAACCGGAACTCCACGATTCCCTCGGGATTTGTTCAAAACCGAAATTCACGCGGGCGAAGCCGCGGGCAGAAGCTAGTAAGTATATATACGACTAGAGGTCCGCCCCGGCTTCGCCCGTGGTACATAATATATAGCCTATAGCACTCAGGGATCAGTCGTACATATCCTACGGTGAAAGAATTTTTGAAATTGGTCCAGTAGTTCCTGAGATTAGCGCGCTCAAACAAACAAACTCTTCAGCTTTATAATATTAGTATAGATATTTATTTACTCATAGGAGTTATCGTAATTGTAATATGGCGTTGTTAGATTGTTTACTTGATCTTAGATGCACTAACTGAAGGTTACTTATCTAGTATTATCTGAGATCAGAGTTCATTGATGTCTAGACCAATGTCTAGACCTCTAAGATAAAGTAAGTACCTTCTCTTAGACCTAGACATCAATGAACTCTGATCTGTCATCTGTCATGTCGATACATTGCGAATGCCTCATTGATCTAACAGGATCTAACAGTTAGCTTTCTCAGCTGCGGATCATAAGGCTGGTTTGTCGGGTCCCGGGTCAGAACAAAACAAAAAAAAAATATTGGGCAAGTAAGTATTTCTTTGAAGAAATTCTCACTAGAAAAAATGTAGTTTATAATGACAACTGAATCACTCACTTCATTGCCCGCAGTATCTACACACCAACACATAGTCTTGCTGGATCCGCGACATTGCACACGGGCGTACGTCCCGTCCTCCGCACAATCCGGCACCCAGGTCCACGACGGTGGGTTGCCGCTCTCCGCTGCCGTGTGCAACGCTAGAGCTCTGTGAATAATAATTTAATGATACACAAAAAGCTGTGATAGCCTAGTGGTGAGGACGACCGACTTCTAATCGGAGGTCGTGGGTTCGATCCCGGGCACGCACCTCTGACTTTTCGGAGTTATGTGCGTTTTAAGTAAGTATTTAAATATCACTTGCTTTAACGGTGAAGGAATACATCGTGAGGAAACCTGCATGCCTGAGAGTTCTCCATAACGTTCTCAAAGGTGTGTGAAGTCTGCCAATCCGCTTGGCCAACGTGGTAGACTATGGCCAAAACCCTTCTCACTCTGAGAGGAGACCCGTGCTCTGTAGTGAGCCGGTAATGGGTTGATCATGATGATGATGATGATGATACACAAAACTATACTAAATCAGCACAACACTGTAGCTAGTGATCGACTTCAGGATTTAGCAAATCCGCGCAGCACCGTTTACAACTACTAGTATTATTAAATAATATTATTATGTTGTTGCTGATGCAGCGACTTCGTTCGCGGCACAACCAATCTAGCTTACTATAATAGTATCAAAGAAGACAATAGATCATAGACGCTTAGTTACGAGCGATGCAGTGTAGTGAATGTGTGAGTACAGTTGACCGGGAAGATTGGCAAGGTATCTACTTTTCGTCGCAGCCGCCATTTTCACCATCCACCGTGACAAACGGTTTCGTTGTGTTATCCGGCTCGGTCGTAATAAAATTTGCTATTTTCCAAGCTAATTTAGGACAAGCTTGTTTATTTTGAGGAGTTCACCTGCGTTGCTGGCAAGCGGTCTGATGCACCGCGGTGGTGCACGCGGTGCCGCAGCCGGTCGCGCAGCAGCGCTGCTCCGCGCCGCACTCCGCGTCCGACCGGCACGCCCATTCGCACGCACCCGTCCACGGCACTAGGTACGGACACTGTCCTGCTTTACGAGGTAGACCTGATAGAAAAATAGTAATTACTAAGTTATGACTTGTGATATACGATAACAGCAATGAGACTAGATAACCAGCTCGGGGTGCTAGCCAGGTAACCTCCAAGTGTGCCTGGGTGCTGCTGGTCCTCTTGGATACGTCCGAGGAGAAGAGCAGTATTCGGGCCGGTGCACCCCGGTAACATGGTTAATAATTTCGGGGATATTGTTAGCCATGGCCAATGACCTGGCGGAGGGAGGTTTCTCCGCGTGTCCCTCTGATTAGCAGAGGGCACTGCGGATGAAACTGGGGGTGAGACACCCCGGGGCGGGGGGCAGCGATGCCCATCGCGGGAGGAAGAAAACCTCGTTAAAAAATTACGGGAGGGCGCGAGCCTCTGGAGGGACAGCCCAGAGGCGAGCGGGAGCCCCAGCTGGGGCGGCTGCCGGACACCTGGGATGCATACTTTGGGTTCCCCAGGCGTCCAGCACACAGCATGAGGGTCATGCCGTGGTGGTTTTAGTGGGTATACCCGGTTGGAGTCCCACATAACCTTCGTTCTGCCGCATTCGGCCGCAGAACGGGGGTACCTATAAAAGGTTTCCACCACGTCAAAAAAAAAAAAAAAGATAACCAGCTCGGGTGAACAGATCCGGATTTCCTGAAGTACCTTATGCTTAAATTCTACATGAAGTACTACTAAATGAAGGCGCAATTGTCGCGGTATTTAATTCTGAAGCGTTAAATGTTATAAAAACAAAACAAAAAGCCCTAGCCTAAATTTTATTCAAAATGAGCTGATGATATTCTGATGATTAAATCGATCCGTGAAGAGATCTATAAAAGGCTCAGAGTAACCGACAGAGTTTAACGGATTGCAAAGCTGGTTTGGCAATGACTTTGTTCCCTAGGACTAGGAATGGTGACCCTGTACCGCAAAGCGCAGTGTTGGCAGAACCTCCACTATATATCAAACTAGTCGCAGAGGGCAGGACGTCTATGGGTTGAGAAAGAAAAATACATATAACAATTTCACTAATAGAAAGTGGCTACGATGCTTGTAGGTAATTATTACTAGTAGAAAGTGGCTACGACGCTTGTTAGGTAATTATTTATCTATCTATTTATAAATATATGAGAATCAAGGGTACATATACATACATGCAGGCACAGGAGGGCAGTAGTCCGCGTCACAGGCAACGTCCACCAGGGCGCAGGCGCGTCCGGAGGGACACGTCACACCGGCGCAAGGGTCGCGGCACTTGCACGTCGGACACCGGCCAGTACCGAGCTCGAAGCCGTAGTCACATCCCATTCGACACGTTAGCTCCAGACATGACAGTTCAGAGCGTACCCTGTAAGTGAATTAATCGGAGAAATTAACGGTAATCCTTTTGCTTCTTTTTTAACCCCCGACACAAAACGACGGGGTGTTATAAGTTTGACGTGTCTGTGTGTGTGTGTGTTTGTCTGTTCCCCTGTGGCGCTTAAACGGATGGACCGATTTGAATGCGGTTTTTTTGTTTGAAAGGTGAGTTCGTCGAGAGTGTTGTTAGCTATGTTTGATGAAAATCGATCCAAGATGGCCGCCGCTACAAAATGGCGGATTACAGATTTTTCAAAACTCCCTTAATATGGGTATCAAATGAAAGGGCTTGATTAGTAGAATAGCATTATGCAAATCCAAGATGGCCGCCGCCACAAAATAGCGAATATCGGGGGTTTTTTTAATTTTTAATTTATACTTGTTCCGCAACAGCAAGGCAAGATGGCATACCCTGTCACCGTAAATTTAAGTAGACTAGAATTTGTTACATTGACCACTACTCTTAACAATGGATGTAGAAATACTTGCGCAATCCACTTCGCTTTTTATTGGTATTTAAAGTCCTTAACCGTTACCTTACTTTGATCGCGTGATGTTCTTGCAACTAGCTCTTACTCTCTAAATTAAAGATACCACATTAACTCACTTTTCACAATCAACAGCCGAAGCGTTGTTTGTCCTCGTGTCGGGTATCTCTGTGCCGAAGGAGTCGACACACCAGCACCGTCCATTAGCGCACTGCTGTGGTGTGAAAGAGCCATCGGGTTTGCACGTTGGGGCCGGGAGCGCCAGCTTCATACCGTCGACTGTGCCTTCCATCTTTTCGTCAAAATCGCGGAGGTATTCGCACACTGTGAAAAAGGAAAAGTTTAAGTTATCATAAAATAAGCCAATTACGGTATCAATAATAAGCAGATCAGATGACTGAGTCAAATATATTTAGTTGGGCTGAATTCCGGCTTACATAATCTTATCCTTTACAGCAAAAACATTATACAAAATCCATAGACTTACTAGTAGGTGTGTCATCAACGCGATCGGTCTGCAAACGCATCTTTGCGGCATCCACGCAAACAGGTCCGCAGCTATCAGTAGAACAGCAGACCAGACCTTCATCACAAACGCCTTCTGAGCAACTGATAGTCGAATTCACGCTGCATACTGCTTCCGCTTCTGGACCGCAGGACTCGAAGTTAATCTTGGAGAATAAGAATAAAATAATTATAAATAGATATATAAAGAAGAATTAGACCAGTAAGAGGATCCAAGGTCATTGATTTAAGTCAATCCATTACAGACTGAAGTGGCAGTAGTCAGGCCATTCTTGTCATGGGAGTGATTGCCGAAGGAGAATTCCCCTCATTATCATTCCAACAAAACCCCGGCCATTATGTGATTAACGAATATTCTTACCTCTAAAGCCTCAGATTCAGTCGAGTTGTCCATTAAATTGGGATCTGGACAACAAACAGCGGTGCCGCTTCGTCGCGCTGTCGCGCACACATGCTCGCTGGGACAGTCCTGGATTGTCCCGCAAGCTATGACCGAGCCTTCCTCATCACTCGCGGGTACGCCCACCTCGCATGGATTGTCATAGGAAACTTTTGGTCGGCCTGGGATCAAATATATTTTGTTTTTAGATCAATTTAAAAAAATCACTGTGGAGTCCTTGCCTCTGACAGTGGGACCCATTCAGTTTTAATTTTAAAGATTAGAGTAATTTGATGTAGGAATACTTTCTGAATGAGATTGCCAACTTGTAGTCCGAGGTTGGTCTTAGAATAGGAAAGCACAGGGTTGGCAGAACCCACTGTCTACGACAGGCATGCGGAAGTAAAGAGACCCGTTTCCAATAGTAGACTAGGTCTTTTGTAGGGATAGTCAATGGGATAGGGGTTTTACAATGATGAAGAAGGGAAGAAGATGTACTTACAGACAGGATAACCAGTACACAACTCGCCCGAACAATCAGCGTCCCGTACTCGAACACATTCCTCGCCATCAGCACAGGGGAAGCCAGCGCAAGGGTCGTCGCATTCGCAAGTCGGGCAGCCATCGCTCCCAGTTTTATAGCCATATTCGCACACCCCTGCGCAGAGAGCCCTGGTGCATGAGCTCAGGCTACGTCCACCAGATCTCGCTGGACGAGGAGTTGGGGAACAGCGCACTGAATCCGATGGACCCATTGAGCCGCGCAGTTTGTTCCCGTCTGTATCTACGCACCTAAGTAGATCATGATTTTTTATAATAATTTTAGATTCATACAAATTTTTATTTACTTCGGGAGCATTGAGAATGTTACTAAATCTTTTGCGTCTATGATATTATGTGCATATTTTTGGTGGTCTCGTATTTTATCTACGACTAAGGTTCCATACAAATATTATGTTAATTTAAATAGCAACCTGCAACACGTTAAAAATGTTTCTTGAAATGAAAAATTAGGTACTCTTCGATTCGGAGTTGGAAAACTAGGTTAACTAAACTAAGTTAATAAATTCCATAGTCTTAGGATGACGTAACCACTTCTGGATCAATTTATGAAAAGGCGAAATTCACTATAATATAAAGAATTAAGGAAAAATCAAAACTTACCAACACACCAGTCCATTTCTCGAACATTGCTTCGAAACAAAGGAGCCATTGGCACTACACTGGGGCACGTAGCCTCTACCCTCTCTTTCACTAACGACTAACAGTTCCGCCAGCATCTTCTGCTGGGTGCACATGGTGACATTATGAGGTAGAGTACAGTGTTTGCCGCATTCTCCACCGTCACAGCATTTCTGCATCGAGGGACATTCCAAGTCATGGGCACAGGGAGTGCCGCAGTCAAGGACCGAAGTCGATGGTTTTGGACAAGTACCAGCTTTCTGTAACTCTAGAGATGCGGGACAACATACTCCGTAGTCGTTTCCTGAAAGGGAATTAAAGCCATTTTTAGACCTTTATGACTACGAAACTGTTCTTCAATAATTTCATTGAAGAAAAGTTTCGTATTGTGATATTGATACTGATTCATTGTCACTTATTTACTTATTTGTTTGCCCACAAATTAATACAATGCAATTTGCAATAGTGATTTGATTACGCATTTCCTTTGTAAGTACCTACCATAGTGAACAATGGACAATCGAACAATAAACACAGTCTCCATACCTGACTCAACCAAACATCTATACAGCGGTGGACAGTTAGGTTTGCCTGGATCCGTGCCGCACAGGACAGGCCTGCTAGTTTCCGATATCAAGAGCGGTTCGCCAACTGGGCAAATGTTCTGTAAGCTACGTCCTCTTTTGCCTGCAATCAGAATAAAAGATTTATGTCACATCAGATCATTAAAGTTTTTGAGCACAAAAAAATCCACTTTGTGTTGCACAAATCAAGGTTTTACCAAGTACAAATACTAACTTGAGCAACCCAACTTGCTTGCTTTTTAGTGGGCTAGTTTAGTTTTAAAGGGAATGTTACTTTTACCGCTTGACTGCCACTGCCCACTGGTTCTCAAAAGTCCTTCCAAACGAAATCAATAGGAATCTACCATATACGCAGTACTTAAAATCTTAATACTTAATTGTATTTAGACGTTGAGCGATGTGTGTTTTAGTTTCGAAGGTGCATATCAGGCAATTGCGCTAGCTAAGTAACGTTGACCTAAGTCGATAACTGCACTTTGGACGTCAAATACAACCACTCATAAAGGGGACTTGGATCGCCAGAGCCCCGTTTGCAAACGGCAGGGTGCATCGTTTGGTTAACATCGGACACTTTTAACCAGACGATCACTTTAACACGGTTAATCAGACGGAAGTCGGGCCGTTCACACCCGAAATTATTAGGTACCTAAAATTTATTCGATTCAATAAAATAGAAAAATGTAGCTTACACGTCGGCACAGGCGGACAAGGCGGCCTCAAGCACGGAGTCTCCTCCAGTTGGCAGGACAGTTGTCCGGGGCAGGTGACGCTCGAGCAGGGGTCCCTGCACTTGCACAGCGGACAGCCGCGCTTGTCCAGCTCGAAGCCCAGGGGACACAGCATGCGGCACGTGTGCGCCGCGCACGGGGCTGAGCTTGTGCAGTTCACGAGACCCGCCGCGGGCGCCCGCGTTCCCGGCACCTTGAAGTGAATTGAATTAAATTAACTATACAAATTGGTAAAATTGAAGCGTCTAGTATTATGAGATTTCCAAAAAAATTACCGCCTCTGATAATCAGATTATTTAAACTATAACATAGCATAACCCAAACATTCGTTTTTTTAATTATTTGTCTGTCTGTTTGTCTATATTGTTAGTATTATAAGAAGAATAAAACTTTGTTTATATGAGGCGTACTCGGGAGCTCTCGAGGAAGACTGCTACTTCGCGTTGCTTGGGATTGAGACTGTGGATTGAGATGCCACACAAGCCAAAAAGAAATTATAGGAGCCCTTAGACATAATAAGCAAGTAAGATTGAAGCTGATGGCATTGTCGTGGCATTCAATTCCCGCCCGTAAAACACGCAGGAATAGCTGCAACAGTGCTTTAACGCTTAGTTGGAGGGGATATACAAGTCACGGCAAATAAGTCTAGCGTTGACCTTCAATGCGCAGAAGTCAAAAATAAGGTATCAAGGGTGGTGAGGGGTCGCGGGGAAGGCGTGGGGATCGTTCGTAAGGACTGATTAGCTCTCGCGGATCCCTCGTAAGCGCTGATTGGCTCTCCAATCGCACGACGCTGCGCGCACTTGAAGATCACCGCTTACTTACGTGCCGGGTGTTATAAATGATGTAATGTACCTCAAATCCTGCTGCGTCAACGCACCAGCACGTGCTTATGATCTCGTTATCGCACTGGATCTCCTCGAACTCCCCGTCAGAGACTTTGCACCTCGGCGATCGCAACGACCGGATGACGCCGCGTCCACTGCGAGTGTTCTCAGCCGCGAGGGCGCGCGATATCCGCTCTGACGATAGCTTTATATTTTCACAACCTGTTTCAAATGAAAACAAAAAGTTTTTACATATTTATGAAGTTTGATAAGGACGATAATATATTAGACAGTGTGCCTTATATCATGCTTCAGCTCGCACCGGAAAGCGCAGTGTTGGCAGACCCCCTCTGTCATGGACCATTCATAAGTTTTGAATGTTGAATAGAAGCAGGTGTTACTTTGTGGAATTCCATGATATTATACAATGAACACAAAATTACTTTGCTATAATCCACTAACAGTGACTTTGTAGGCACAACACCACACAAATTCACCACAAAAACTCGACGATCGTCCGTTGTGAAGTCGACATCTCCTGAACATGCTCCGGTGTCGGAGCGAAACGATCGTCGAGTTAAAGTGGTGAATTTGTGTGGTGTTGTGCCTACAAATTTGTCACTGTTAGCGGATTATAGCAAAGTAATTTTGTGTTCATTGCATAACATTCATAAGTTTATCCGTCGCTCCCCACGCATGGCACAAGTGTTCAAGTATGGGATTGCAGAGAGATTGATTGATTGAGATCGGGAGAGGCAGCTCTGCCTCACCCTCGATGGTTTCTGCTGATTTTCACTGTTTGCACCGTCGACATTATCCGGGCATAAATAAATTTTGATGTCGAATTTGAGTTTAGAAGACGGCGTTGTATTGGCGTTGAAAAATTAAGCCAGTTATTATGTACGTCTGCTTAAGGGACCGTTCAGATAGACCGGCGCGGAGAGCATCGGACAGCATTTCTTTTTTCACACAGACCGGCCGTTCAAATCTGCTCTGTTCTCACTTCTCCGCGCCGGTCTCTGTGAACGGACACGCGGCTGCGTTCGGAGCCGAGCTTACGCTCTTGGGCTGGACGGCAGAGCAATTCGCCCTTCGGTGCTAGCATGAAAGAGCACGCGAACGGAGCCGTTCGGATGCTCGAGCGCGAAAGAGCACGAGCATGGAGCAGCCGACCGGCTCGACGAGCAGCCGAGCGGCGGCTGCTCTTAATATTTCACACAGAGCGTATTGGGAGCATCCTCGAGCATCCTCTTATCATAAAAGAGATAAAATGTAAAAATAAAGCTTATTTCAATGTCTTAAGATTCTATTTTAAATGCGATTAAAATTTGCTCTGCTCTCCGCGCCGGTCTATCTGAAAGGTCCCTTAAAATGTGATTATCCTCACTCACGACATGTCCAGTCTCCTCTTACCAGTGTAAAGCGGCTCGACACACGTCCTCCCGCACGAAGTGTTGCAACAGATCTGTTCTCCACAGTCGTCGTCTTCGTGGCAGGGAGTCGCGCGCGGTGGACACGCGCCGTCTTCGGCGGGACATCGGCCTCTGAGCTCGGCGCTTGCTAAGCAGAAATTAGAGGTCTCTTTAAATAAAGTAGGACCAGAAAATTTAAATTTAAAAAGTTGACATATTGTGCCAACCAGCATCCACCAGCTAATTCCTTCAAAACTAAAATATGGGCGAAATTATTCAAGGGGCGAAAAAAAATCCTCGATGGCAGTTCCTATAGTGCTGCAAATGTTCATCATAAGTAGAGTTTATTTTCTTCCCATGGAGCTAAGATGAATCGGGTCGATTCATTTTATTGGTATAGGTTTCACTCACAAGTCTCAAAGCACCGCGACATATCTATTCGCATTTTCGAACATTCTTGGTGAAGAAAGCCTTATCTGTTATTTTAAACAGTTGAATAAGTAGTAATAGGACACACGAGTAGAAGTTGTTGTATCGTAAAGTATACCTTGTTGTATGAACAGTAGGCACGCGCAGAGCAGCGCCGCCCTCACCGATCGCGTCGCCATCGTAGCATCACACGACCTTCCTCTGCAACAACAACAAGAAAACTGTCAAGATCGTGTACATTCATTAACCGACTTTTCAAATTCAGAATCAGATTATTTGCTGGAAACATTACATAGTAATTACTCATTACATACATAGGTAGATGTCATGCCTCGCGCACTGTGTAGCCACCTACATGTCCTTTTGATGGCAAACGTCGTCGTCGAAACGCTGGCGAAATTTAAGAATATCTAGATGCGTAGGCAAGACTTTCCTCGCCATTTCTGGATCAACATCCCCTGGTCTGTGGTATAAAAGTTACCACTGAAAGACGACCGAGTCATTTTATTATATGTATTTGAAATTTCCATTAACAACAGAAATCCGGATGACATTAACAATTTCTAGTACTATTAAAAATATTAATGTGCAATCATCTTAAAAAGACGGACTTTGAAGCTAAGGATTTTTTATGTACGTAATGCTTCTACTACACCACTATACATCGAAATTAGCGTATAAGATCACTATGCGTTTGAATTATTCAAAGACAATGTACCTAAATGTACAACCTCCAATCAAAACACCTTAATCTGTTCATTCTGAACAACTCTAACTCAACGCGCTAAAAGGAAAAGTGTTGTTATCAACAGTGCATACAACTTTCCAAAAACGGCTCTCTACATTTAAAATTCACCTCGAGTCTACGAACGTGAATCATTTAATATGATTGTCGGGGCTTCAACCAAACGCAGTAGTCTCGGGGCCTTGTAGTGCTGTGTAATTACACATCATCTATTGGCCAATCGTAGGCTATTTTTCTTATTATACGATCAAACACCGAAATGTTACCGAATCGTTTAGGAAGTCTCTAGTTATATTACAAGGTTACTCGAAAAGAGGGTCATTGTACTCATCGTTATTAAAAAAATGTACTTCTCTATCCAAATATCTATACTAATATTATAAAGCTGAAGAGATTGTATGTTTGAACGCGCTAATCTCAGGAACTACTGGACCGATTTCAAAAATTCTTTCACCGTTGGATATGTACGTGATCCCTGAGTGCTATAGGCTATATATTATGTAACACGGGCGAAGCCGGGGCGGACCGCTAGTCATTGTATAAAGTGTTTGGTCCCAGACGCATCTGATACTATGCATCACATAATATGACGATATTCATCAGGACGTGTTAACTGAATACGTCGGCAAAACCCACTAGATCATCGACTTCAAGGCGATGTCAACGTCGAGGCAATCCAGCTGCTTGACGTAAAGAAGTTAATGAAAAGAGTAAACATGACAAAACCTTTTGAGTTTTGTGTGAGACTATAAACTGTTAGAGCTTAGTGAATAAGTAGAGATAGTGTAGTATTAAGTGTTTCCTGATTCTGAAAGAACTAGTGAAAAAGTGTTCCAAGAAAGAGGATATCTACGTCTTTAAAAGTAATTTCTTGATAGCAGCTAAAAAAAGCTCGATAATGTGCTAAATCCTAAGAGAAAGTATAAGTACGACTCCTCTTCTTCCCTAGATATAATATTTTTTTTTGTTTATTACTAAGTATTAGTCAACATTCCTCTCGTCAGAATACAGCAGATTGGCGGTTACATTATGATTTAGTAAGAATTTTAAGATGCAGAATATAAATTTAATTCGACACGTCATTACCTAATTAATGGCTTTAGAGCTTTAGAGGCTCTTAGGTGATCTAATCTAGTTGATTCTACTGGATTGCACCAGTGATTTCATTAATTACACATCGTAATTCCTGATGTGAAGCGGCCTCGTGCCAGTTTGATTTCGAAGACGGTTCGCACTGCGTTCGCGTGCGTAACTAGATATAGTAACCAACAGAGTTCCTTTATAGTATGTATGTAGATTATTTGGAGAATTAATTAGGCAATATGTCTAGGAAGACGTGGTTCGAAGATATAAAGAAGTGATCCTTACCTAACTAGACAGGTACTAGAAGATGGCTAGCTTCAGTTTGAATCATTTATCTGAGAGCTTAGACTTAACTCAAGAGGTAACCTATCAGCTTTTTTTTGTTGATTATATTTTTAACCCCCGACGCAAAAATGACGGGGTGTTATAAGTTTGACGTGTATGTGCGTGTGTGTGTCTGTCTGTTCCCCTGTAGCGCTCAAACGGGTGGACCGATTTGAATGCGGTTTTTTTTTGTTTGAAAGGTGAATTAGTCGAGAGTGTTGTTAGCTATGTTTGATGAAAATCGATCCAAAATGGCCGCCGCTACAAAATAGCGGATTACATATTTTTTCACAACTACCATAATATGGGTATCAAATGAAAGGGCTTGACTAGTAGAATAGCACTATGCAAACCCAAGATGGCTACCGCCACAAAATGGCGACTGTCGGGGATTTTTTTAATTTTTAATTTTAGTCTATCTAGGTCTTATTCGTCGAGGGTCAGTAGGTTAGCACAAATCTATACTCGATATTACGTTAGCATAAATTATTCGTAAATATTATTCCAATTTAAAGAAAGGCTAAAAGTAAAACATATACATTTTCAACCAGAAATACAGCTACAGAAATTACGAAAACAATAATAAATATTACATTTAGTTTCTTTAAAATTAATCATTGTAAAAATATTCAATCAATAATAATTAATTCGTGTAGGAAGATATCAAATTACAATACGACACGTAGGTAGGTGCTTGTGATTATTGTAATAAGATTCATCCTTAGTTTAAGTTAATTCGAGTTTAACATATTCCGATACGTACATACATAGGTAATATAATCCAACTCTCATTCCATTGTTGTGTTGCTTATCATATAATAATATTATGTATTATCCGAGGAGCTTATATTACGTAATGCTAAGTAGAGCATTGTCATGATGCTAATAACGTCTCGCTTTCTCCTGTTTATGCTAAACACTTATCTCATACCGCAGCACATACATACATAGGTACCTACTAATTAGCAGAGCAGATGCCCGTGACTCAATTTCTATTGCGCTAAGATTATGTAAAGGGTTGGACCTAGTCCTAGAGTGGAATTTGTACGATAAGACATTTTGATTCACACTTAAATCATGTGTATGATAGACCTATGTTGTAATACAAGGAACTTTAAAGTTCACCGAGTCACGAAGCTGAAATGGCAATGGGCATTGGGCGGGCCACATAAGACCCCCCATTAGATCGACATATACCCTGATTTCTAATTCCGTGGAATTCTGACAGCTGTCATTGTCATTTACAGATGAGTTATTTGTATGGAGAACAGGGTTAACATCTACGAAGTACGATTTTACCCCAAACTACTTTAATTCCCTGTCATCATAAAAAGCCATATGCCGAATAATAATAATATTAGTCGTTTCGCCCTAAAATAGAAAACACCAAGAGTGGAAACTAGAAAGTACACACTAACAGCAATAGAAAACAAAAGAAGCATATTGAAAAAATTCATTCAAAACTGGAAGTCAAATGACATTCTCACCATGAAGTGTCTGTTAGGCATTTGTCATATCTACATGCGGCCGCGGCAGTTGATTTTTATTTACATAAGTTTTGATTTTTTTATCTTTTTTGTGGGAATTGTTTTATCTCTGGTAATATTACGAAACGTCAGAATTCCACGGAATTAGAAATCAGGGTACATAGATGCACACAAGCGGCACAGTATAGACTATAGATGCTGCACATAATGATTGGTTGAGACGACGTGACACCAACTTACGAAGTATGTCACACTGTTAATAATTAATTAGAGGATCATGAGCGACTTCAGGAGCACGGTGCCTACCCGCGCTCCGCAGTGTGTATTACTTAATAATCGGCGAAGTGCGAGTCGTGCGTCGCTCTATTAGGGTTCCGTACACATGACCAACTGAAAAATGTATCGTTTGTTTTGATCACAGCTTACAATATCTATATCATAAATCGATTTTTCAGTATCTGTTGTTTAAATACAGTATAATATGATAATGGTACGTAATATAGACAAATTGCAAATTCGGATGACATAATATTATTATCAACATTAGCCAATATCCTAGGTCTGTAACAAGTCCGTCTACGTGCTAGAAATGCGTTACATACGGACGGACGGACAGACAGACATTAGAATGACACTAGAGTTCATTTCTGGGTAAAGAACCCTAAAAATGTTATTTACGTGTTCGGAAACGGTTGTGCATGATGCAAGTGTTTGAAGTGAACACTCACTCTACCGTAGCTTAGTGAGGAGTTGAAGTAGATACTGCCTATGTACCTCGTGACGCAATAACCTGCGTGCCGAGTGAAAGGCGTGACGCCGTCAGCGTTGCAATGCAACTTTCTTTCCAAATATTGAGTAGGAGTCAATCTTTACCCGTGTGACTTTGGTCAATATTAACTTATTTGGGCATGTAACTGACTGAGTGACGATTATTGTTACACAGGTATCCTATTACGTTATTTGTAGGTACCTAACCTAGCAACATCTCTTCGATTGATAAGAGGGATCCGTTTATTATTTTCTTATAAAAAAATAAAGGGTATAGCGCTGGATCAGCATCAGAGAGTACTGACTCTTAGGACTGACTCAATATAATTTATAATGTGTACTATATCTTACATGGTAGGTCCACGATATTCAAACTCCATTTTCTTCAAAAATCACTGTCTTGTATTTTATGAATTCTAACTGAACTGCATATTGAACTGTACATATTATATTCATTATTTATTACAAGAGATCTTAAACTTATAACATAGTCTAAGTATCTACATAGAACACTAAAAGGTTAGGACGTACTATTTAAAATACCTAGGCACTAACCACACGAGTAGATAAGTACAGAGGGGAAGCTTCTACAAGCGGCCCGCTGTAGGTACACTCACACATAAATTATGCGCACGTTTGTCACCCAACTGAACCGGTTGGGGGACCGAGCCACAGACCGAGCGGCCGGGACCGTCCGTGAACCGTTGGTGAGTGTGTTTGTGTGAGTGTACATACAGCAGGCCGCTTGTAGAAGCTTCCTCTCTGTACTTATCTACTCGTGTGCACCAACTACGACTTTACACGAGCAATTTACACGGAGTGAAAAAAAAAAGAAACGAGAAAAAATACATTTAACTTTTGTACTTTGTTAGGTTTTAATTAAAAAGCATTTACTGCAGGGATGAATAATATTGTTGTTTTATAAAGCTTTTGTTTGGCGTCTTTTCCAGACTGAACTCACATTTTGTGTATACTCTTAGTGGCTTATTAACATTATTCAGTTTCGGCACAGTCCACACAATAATAATTACAGATTGGCGCAGTCGTTGCAAATGCAGTCCGTGTTCGGTAAACTGATCTACTCTTTATATATATCTACGCTTATCCTTCAATTTCTTACGAGTGGCTTGCATAATATTTTTCATTTGAAAAGATCAGCGTAGCGTATATATGTTGACCCTTCATTTGATCCCATTTAAAATGATGAATATCTTCAGAGATGGAGGATGGAATTCGACAAATAAGTCAAGGAAAATCGCTCGCGACCAGTGCAAATAGCAAGTGATATTCCGTGACATAGTTAAAATTTACACTTTTAACCATATAAGTCCATGAACATTGAACAAACGTGACAATATGTACAGTAAAAGCTCTTTATATTCGCGGGGGATACGTTAAGTAAATATGACGCGAATACAGAAACCGTGAATATGGAATGGCAATTTATATGGGATTATAGGGGATACGTTCCTAGGCGACGAAATAAAAAATAAATATATATCGAAAAATCAATTTAATTGAAGTTTTTGACCATATTGATTAATTATTGTCTTCAGGTTTAGGAAATGGTTTAAAGAATTTTGTAATTTTTTCTTGCTTGGCAGTTTTTAAAAGCTCCTTCAATTCAGACTAATAAATAGATAGTCAGCAGTGGCATTAGCAATTTGTTTCTTAAAAATAAGACTTCGTTCTAGACGGATAAATTTTCATAAAGAAATCGATAGCATAATATTTTAATAACATAATATATAATGTACAGTTATACCGATATACCGTTTAGATCCGTGAATAACGAAAATTTTCGCCGCGAATACAGGAATCGGGTCGCAAATTTTTAATCCGCGAATAGTGAAACCGCGAGTGAAGGAAGCGTAAATAAGGAGCTTTTACTGTAATATAATACTTACTTCATTCGAAAGAGCTTTAAAAGTGAAAATAGGTGTAATAAATAAACACATTTGCAGTCGAAAGTGAAGTGAACCGCTTCACTTCTATGGACTACAAAACGAATCGGACACGGCTCCTAAATGGCAGTAAGTAAACAATTTCACTGCACGTCGCCGCGTCGCGACATAAGCAGGATCACTGACCTTTACACAAAGCAAACTTATATCTAGTTAATTTATTTTTATACTCTCGAGACTGCTCAACTGAGCTTATTCGTTTGTATATTTTTCTTCGTTTTTTTCATCCCTAAATCCTTTTTTAATACATAGGTAATTACTAATTATTTATCGAACAGGATATTTGTGAAATTAGTTAGTAAGAAGAGTAATGTTGAAGAGTAAGAATTATGTCCAGCCGTGGAAGTCTATTGACGAAGAAGAATAAGAAGGTTTAGAACCGATTCAGAATGTTTGTACTTTGTAACCACCATTTCCACTCCATGTCGTTATAAGCTAGCAGAAAGTTCACTGACCTTTATCTATATTAATAATTTCGTGCAGGGGTACGGTAGACTCGATCGAAACCTTATAAGAATAACAGGGCATGAAAAAATATTGATTTCGAGTCGACAACATATATCCGCAAAATTCGTATTATGGAGAATTTCGTTAAATTCTAACGGCACTGACAAACAACAAATCACGTTTGTCATTCAAACAAACCGCAGTCGCCATGGATACGACTCGCCAATTTGACACATCTTTTTTTATTTTTATTTGATTTAACCATGGAGATTTAACAGGTTTTACGACTCTCAGTTCTAGCCCTTTTGAGACAATGACTCATAATACACATCTAGGTACAAAATGTAGGTAGATATTTCTGTAGTCATCGGTTCTCATTGTTAAAGGAAAGCAAGGCATAGATTCATATAGCTTCGTTCATTGTCAAAACAAACAAAATATAAGTTTTAAGGTTTATTCTGTGTAAACCTCTTTGTTTTAAAGCACTCAGCCTTTTTCTCTACTTTGGCAGGTACATAAGTACTTACTAATTTTAAAAATAAATATTAATTATTATAATTTTGTATTGTATATAATACTTTGTACCAGCTCTACTCATAAGAAGACTCAGGGTCACTCAGCGGGCGATGGAGAGAGCTATGCTCGGAGTATCCCTGCGGGATCAAATCAGAAATGAGGAGATCCGCAGGAGAATCAGAGTTATCGACATAGCTCATCGAGTCGCGAAACTAAAGTGGCAATGGGCGGGGCACATAGCTAGAAGAACCGAAGAAAGAAGAAGAAAGAAGGGGTCCCAAGGTGCTTGAATGGCGACCTCGCACCAGTAAACGAAGCGTTGGTAGACCCCCGACACGATGGACAGACGATCTCAAGCGAGTCGCTGGTAGCCGCTGGAATCAGGCGGCACAAGATCGTGATCTGTGGCGAGCCTTGCAAGAGACCTATGTCCAGCAGTGGACGTCTATTGGTTGAGACGACGACGACGACATGCATAGCCCGTGTTGAGATGTCATGAACACATACAGAAATAGACACTATTTCTTGATAATGGAATGGACCCCTTCATGCGCAAGTTCAACTTGAACTTGGCTGGTTCTTATTTTACAATTAGACATTATTAATCTATACTAATAAATAAAATTGAAGTGTCTGTCTGTAATATCGAAATAACTACCTCATATTAAGCTCATATGGTTATTTTAACGATACTATAACCGAATCACACGTTTTTAAAATTTTTGTCTGTCTGTCTGTCTGTCTGTCGGTCTGTCTGTCTGTCTGTCTGTCTGTCTGTCTGTCTGTTTGAACGGGCTAATCTTTGGAACGGCTGAACCGATTTTGACGGGACTTTCACATACAAGTAGAGAATTAACCAGGGAGTAACATAGGCTACTTTTTTAACCGACTTTCAAAAAAGGAGGAGTTGTGTTTTTCTACCTATGTACACAGATATCTCCGAGATTTCTGAACCGATTTGCGTAATTTTTTTTTAATCGATAGAGAAACATTGCGACACTGTCCTACAAAAAAATTGGATTCCAACTCCTCAATCGTGTAACTCAAATGTGTATTATGAGTCCCCCGAGCGAAGCCGGGTTTTCTTCTAGTATGTAGATAAAATAAAGATAATAATAATATTATATTATTATCTATTTTCATAAAGTTTGCTTGTTCGAGTCTGCATACTTGGTTATTCAGCAAATAATAAAAAAATATTTTAAAATGGCATCTGACGGAGTCTGCTTTTTCTTGGTCTTAGCATTGCTGTTTTGATAAAACATTTCTTTATCAACATATGTTGATAAACTATGTTCGCAATACGTATTGCAAAGAAACGTAAAGTACGTAGGAATACAGTTACTTAGTATACTTTAGAATAATAACTTTGGTCCCTGGGCCACATGCCTAATATAATATGACCTGCCCCAACATATTACCACAGTAAACGGTGATAATTACCGTGCCATATTTCACTTAACTCCACATAATTAAGAAATTAGGAAAGTACACATACATTTTTGTAAGTATTTCGATATTTTGATTAACTAAATCACATAAAAGGCTTAAGTAAATTAATGTAATTTAAACAGTAAGAGTCCCTACAATGAACAATATATTATAACGTTCGCTGCGGACGAAAGTTTCCAAAGTGCCAAAGTTTACGTAGCAGGGGCTAACAGTGTAATGATAGAGTTAACTTTACAAACACTTCTAAGGTACTAAAGTGGAAAGTTAGTTATGTTATTATTATTTGTGTTTTGTACAAAGGATATTTTGATTAACTAAAGCACATAAAAGGCTTAAGTAAATTAATGTAATTTAAACAGTAAGAGTCCCTACAATGAACAATATATTATAACGTTCGCTGCGGACGAAAGTTTCCAAAGTGCCAAAGTTTACGTAGCAGGGGCTAACAGTGTAATGATAGAGTTAACTTTACAAACACTTCTAAGGTACTAAAGTGGAAAGTTAGTTATGTTATTATTATTTGTGTTTTGTACAAAGGAATTTCCAACTGAAAATGGTTTCTGTTTAGCAGTAAAACATCTCACTACTATGTTTACAGTATACCTACCTATCTACGAATCACTTTAGGTATTCCGGTCTAGTTATCCAGTAAAATTCCAGATAAGGTGTATTGGACTGTATCACATATTACATTACAGTCACTTAAGGCCTTCATTGGATTCCGTACACTGTGTTGGAAATGTTGGAATCAAGTCAAGTAATTTGAGTACACGTCTCTATTGCCGAATGCAAGTTTCTGTAACTACCAGATGCCATCGACAAAACTGTAAAGTGTAAGGGTTTCATAGTTTGGCTACCTAATGATGTGAACCCGCTATCAGAAAAGTTATACTTGTAACTATATCTTCCTATACTGAAATAATGGAATTTGCTTGCAAGTAGCATCGTTTCTGAGCCGTTATTCTTTCCTTGTTTACTTACTTGACTTTAAATATTTTGACTTGACTAATATTGTTGACGTAGTTGGCAAATAATCCAATAGTGATATTTTTATCGAAGTAATAAAAATAAACAATACTTTGAACATATACGAAGTAGCTCACCTTTAAAAATACCAATGCCAAGTGTACCTACCTATTCATGTAACGATGACGAATTCAAGAGGCTTGTAGACATGTGATCATAACATAGATTTAGCTTCGGCTTTTGAATTAAGTGTAATAATTTAATATTCTCGTACTATTTTATTGTACTCCTTAGATTTCTCTTTGTAATCAACGGCAGTCACATTTCATGCAAGCCGAGTTTCTCCAATGTTATTGTTACCAACACATCTAGATAATCGTCTTATCTCGGAATGAATACATAAATGAATGTTAAGCTTGACTGCTTGTTTTATGTACTACAAGCGGACACCCGCGACTTCGTTCGCGTGGATATATATTGGTTTTTAAAAATCCCGTAGGAATAATTTTGTTTTTCCTAAGTTCCTTTGAGCTCATATCATGCTAAAAACTGTAAAAAGTTCACTGCCGGATGTTTAGGTAGATCAAAATGTAAACATCTGCCAGTGAAAGTCCCATCAAAATCGATCCAGCCTTTTAGAGACTAACCGGTAATCTTTAAAGTATCTACTTTCAAACAAAAAAATAATGAATGAAATCGGACCACGCGTTATTGAATTACAGCTAAATACACGTTTTGACTTTCATCCCCTCTCCCTAGGGAACCGTGCTGAATTTCGGGATAAAAAGTATCCTATATGTTACTCCGTAGTATGAACTTAAATCGTACCAAGTTTCGTTTCAATCCATTCAGTAGTTTTTGCGTGATGCGCGCACAAACATACAGACAAACATACAGACAAACAGACAAACAGATAAACAGACAAACAGGCAAAAATTTCAAAAATAGCTTTTTTACGTTCTATTACTTATCCCTAACATCCCCCAGTTAATATTTTGCAAAAATCTTTAATGTACCTACAGAATACAGATACGGCAAGTCTACGATTTTATTATATGTATAGATTTTCGCACAAGGGGTTTTTTAAAACCTACTCAGTAAAGTAGTTAGTTATTCTCGTATGCAGCGCAGTACTCTAGCCGAGCATCACTCAAGAGTTACACCAGCACATTCTTTGCCGCAACACTTGACCTCGTTCCACCGCCATTGGCATCTTAGAAAAATCTACAAAGACTCGTCTTTTGGTCTCTTTGGCTATTAAGTTTAGGCTTTGGCGTCAACGAATTTCGACCTTTGTTTCTCTTCAAGGGCACTGAATTGTTATAACTTTAAAGGAAGTACCGTTTTATGTAACAAGTGTAAATTGAAAATTTAAAAAACCCCCGACATTCGCCATTTAGTGGCGGCGGCCATCTTGAATTTGCAATAGTGCTATTCTACTAGTCAAGCCCTTTCATTTGATACCCATATCAAGGGAGTTGTGAAAAAATATATCATCCGCCATTTTGTAGCGGCGGCCATCTTGGACCGATTTTCATCAAACATAGCTAAGAACACTCTCGACTAATTCACCTTTCAAACAAAAAAAACCGCATTCAAATCGGTCCACCCGTTTGAGCGCCACAGGGGAACAGACAGACACACACACACACACACACACACACACACACACACACACACAGACACGTCAAACTTATAACACCCCGTCGTTTTTGCGTCGGGGGTTAAAAAGTAAAAACAATAGATTTAATTTTTCAATCGAATTGTTGAACTACTAGTACAAGATAGATAGAACTAAGGAGCATAGACTGTCAAAGCCAGTGTTAGGTTAGGTTAAGTACCTCCGGTGGTGCCACTACTGTAGCGACGATGGATTTAAGTTTTAAAAAATCCCGTTGAAACTTTTTCATTTTCCGGGATAAAATGTAGCCTGTGTCCATCTGCAGGATGCAAACTATCCGCGCCGAACGTCGTCAAGATCCGAAGATCGATCAATGAGGTAGGTACAGCGAATATGCATTAGTCAGGCAATCACGATCACAGATTAATGATTAGTATCTACGATAATCACTACGGTAATCACCGATGTAGTCTTTCTTTGATTGCGATCGTCACATTGTGGTTGTTATTTTTAGATGCTCGATACCCCCTTACCAATAGAAACTTCTTACCCCTCACGGCTCACCCTTGACTCCATTTAGACCGACCGAAAGCTTGCTATTGAAAAGTTTTCTGTACCCAGTCGAGGGTTTGAAATTAACATCATAATATGAAATAGGTAGGAATATTAATAGATATTCTAGCTGGAGAAATAATTGCAGGCTAGCAGCAAACTAATATGTAGAGGGCGTACCTACGTAGTACGTACATAAAAGCTCAGAAGCGCAATCAGGGCCGATGGCCGTAACTTTTGTTTACCGCTGCCACCGGCACCGCCGTAATGAAACCGAGTCACGTCCCGCACGGGGGATCGAGATATTGTTTTTACAAACAACTATGGAATTCGTAAGGGCACTGCATAGCGCAATGTGGCAATATCGCCGGTCTACCTAATAGTCTACCTTTATGTGAATTGGAACATTACCTATGGGTGTTGCTAAAATATGTCTGCTAAGTTCTGTCTGTCTGTCCGTGTGTCACCACCAATTTTCTCAGGAACAGGTGGATCTAGCAAGTTGTTTATACCAGATACTAAGGTCTATGGTCCCTATTAGGTGTATAAAAATTAAGGCCCTGAGTCCACATAATAAAAAATATGGGCAAATTTAGATTTTCACGAAAACTTGTAAGTACCAAAATTTACCTTAATTTTCAACTTTTTTTTTTCGGAATTTTTCCTTTACTTGATCTGTAATGTGTAAGACCTTGCTTTTGACCAAAATTGACAAATCTAAGTCAACCGGAAGTACCCTATAGGTTTTGGGTCGAAAACCTAAATGGTAGTTCCAGTTGACGTAGAATTACGAAAGGCAAGCCAATTAAGATAGACCTCTGAGTTGTATGAGCGCTCATACAATTTAGAGGCCTAGCTTAATTAGCACCTTACCTTTTAAGACAAACTAATGAAAAACAGATTGTACTTATACTTCTGGAGTACGGAACCCGCGGTGCGCGAGTCTGACTCGCACTTGACCGGTTTTATTTTTTTGACAATGTCAGATTCAAGAAACTCACTTCCGCATTTGAGGAGCGTTTTTTCAAAACTCATTTTGTCCAAAAGTGTGTATTTTTCAAAAATAGCCATTTTTAATTTATGCTTTTTTCTTAAAATTATATGTAGAAATAAATTTACCATGCTAAATATAAAGCATAATATAGCATGTCTGAATAAAAAAACAAATAGTGTTCCATAGTTTTTTATTAAGTTAATTAAGCATAAATATTGGACAAAATATGTTTTGAACCATTTGTATGGACACAATACATTTTGAAACACTCGTTTATGGACATAATACATTTTGAAACACTGGTTTATTTTCAAAGCATATTATGTACAAAGAAATGATTCATATTTTGTCCAATAATACCTACTAAAAAATAAAAAAAACGCTTATGGCCTATATTTTATACACAGAGTATGCATAAAATAATGTTTTCACTGTATTAAATCAAATTTAAATATAGCACAACATATATTAAATCTTGAGTTATTATGAATGCATGGAATTATGAATGACAAAATTGTTCAGTTCAGGTTCCTTTATTTCATAACTGAAACAAAATAAACTCATATAACTCTTATAACTGCCGATAAAATACAGTTAGAGTCGTATAATAGTACAAAGAAACAATAAAACGATAATTTAAATATTCCTTGCCTCTTTGTTTTGGTGTTTTGTGTCTTTTTTTCTTGAGCCAACTGAATGATTTCCTACTAGGACTCCTTGCTCCATGCTTGTGCAACAATATTAAAACAATTTTCTTTAAATTACTAAGGGCTTGTTTCACCACCTTCTAATAAGTGTCGGATTTTCGGATTATGTCAAATGACAAAGACAAAAGTTGTAGATACTTACCTTACTTATCAGAAGGTGGTGAAACAGGCCATTATTTAAATAATCGTACAGTTTGCCGCTACAGACAGACCATAATAAATTGTTATTTTGCTAACAGGTGGACAGACTATGTTTTGAAACACCACTTCACACGGACAAAACATATTTTGAAACAGCGCCTCATTTTGACATTCGATTATTTACTTGAAAAATTGTTTTTATGCACTAACTTTTGCTAAGTTAGTTACTCCTGCATTTTAAGGCCATATACAACGAAATCTCTTATTTTGATTACTATGGACAAAATACGATTTGAAACAACGCTCCTCATTTATAATATTACTTTTAGGATCAAGTACTTCTACATTAGTTAGGATATATGTATATCACAAAGGTTTCGCTTACAAAAGTAAAGACGGGTTTACGCCAGAGCAACAACATGCGACTTTGCGGCACGCTGCATATTGTAGCGTCCGCGTCGTGCGTCAAATGTTATACATCGCATGACGCAAGGGCATAATAGCGCAACAAAAAGCGTTT
Organism: Melanargia galathea; assembly: GCA_920104075.1. NCBI lineage: Eukaryota > Metazoa > Arthropoda > Insecta > Lepidoptera > Nymphalidae > Melanargia > Melanargia galathea. The sequence goes on from OV049875.1 coordinate 11,599,061, forward strand.
AGGTTAAATTCCTTTTGCCGCTCATTAACCCCCGACGCAAAAACGACGGGGCGTTATAAGTTTGACGTGTCTGTGTGTGTGTGTGTTTGTGTGTGTGTGTGTCTGTGTGTGTCTGTTCCCCTGTGGCGCTCAAACGGGTGGACCGATTTGAATGCGGTTTTTTTTTGTTTGAAAGGTGAATTAGTCGAGAGTGTTGTTAGCTATGTTTGATGAAAATCGGTCCAAGATGGCCGCCGCTACAAAATGGCGGATTACATATTTTTTCACAACTCCCTTAATATGGGTATCAAATGAAAGGGCTTGACTAGTAGAATAGCACTATTGCAAATCCAAGATGGCCGCCGTCACAAAATGGCGAATGTCGGGGGTTTTTTAAATTTTAAATTTATACTTGTAACAAAAATGGTCAGTATAATTGCGAACTCTCTAAACGCGCCGGTTTCACTCGTGAGTCGTGCGGTATGTCGCATGACGGCATGACTAAAGGAGAAAGTATCCGCTTCAACAGAGCCATTATTGTGGATTTAAATATTATTTTATCTGCGCTTGATGGATTTTATATTATTGTTTCGTAGCAAATAACAATAACCTAGTGCGAGTCGGGCCCCGGTCTGCTAACTGCGTATGCGTATTCTATAGGCATAGATAGCTAATAGCTGTGGTTCTAAAATATGTTCTGTGATGTAAATCTTCCCAGTGAAATGTAAACTAAGTACCTATTCTATACATATTACTTATGTTGTGAAAAATAAAAGAAATAAAATGTTTTAAATTATATGTACCGTTCCCGGTTACCCACGATCGTGAACCACATGAAACTACGAACCAAGCGAATCCTGCTAATATTATAAATGTGAAAGTGTGGATGTTTGTTACTCAATCACGCCGCAACTACTGAACCGATTTGGCTGAAATTTTGAATGGAGATAGATTATACCCTTAAAACATAGGCTACTTTTTATCCCGGAAAACCCACAGTTCCCACAGGATTTAGAAAAAACCGAAATCTATAGCTACAGCTATAGGTAGATTACTATAGCGAACTTCCTTGATAGTAGGTATAAAGGTTGGAAAAGGAAGTGGGAATGGGAACCGGAAATCCACGATTCTCTCGGGATTTCTTTAGAACCGAAATTCACGCGGGCGAAGCCGCGGGCAGATACTAGTACTTAGATAAGTAAGTAGGAAAACTCAACAGTCAACTATAGAAATAGCCTCATAAAAACCGCATTCAGAGCAAATAGCGGGAAAAGCTAGTCTCACGAATTAGGTGCAAGCGCATTGATTTCATTCTTGAGACTATTCTGATTCTAAGACTGAGCTCACATTAGCTACGAGCAGCAATGCGCGGTCGAGGTTTTTTCATTGCCGCCATTTTCCAAAAGATCACCCCTTCTTATTCTGTGCTTTTAATATTAGATATTAACAACGATTTCGAAAAACCGACCAAATGGAAGTCTACGAGCTAGAGACCTGTGACACGCGGACAGACAGACAGACATACAACAGAATGACATTAATATATTTATAACTAGATGATGCCCACGTCTTCGCCCGTGTGGATTTAGGTTTTTAAAAATCCCGTGGGAACTTTTGATTTTCCAGAACAAAAAGTAGCTTATCTGTAGAAACCCGTCCCCAAAACGGAAAAATCCCGTGGGATCCCCACGATTTCGGAATACAATTCCTTACAGCATCAGGGTTGATTATTGTATGTTACAGTTGGTATGTACCTACTCGAGTTCATTCAACGATAAAGTCTTTAATTGGTACCCCCAATATCAATTTAAATAACCGAAAGTTTCTAAAACCCATTAGTTTTGGGGATTAGGTCCCCTACAGCATCAGGATTGAGGAGTTGGAATCCAATTTTTTTATAGAACAGGGTCGCAATGTTTCTCTATCGATTAAAAAAAAAATTACGCAAATCGGTTCAGAAATCTCGGAGATATCGGTGCACATAGGTAGAAAAACACAACTCCTCCTTTTTTGAAAGTCGGTTAAAAAAGTAGCCTATGTTACTCCCTGGTTAATTCTCTACTTGTATGTGAAGGTCCCGTCAAAATCGGTTCAGCCGTTCCGAAGATTAGCCCGTTCAAACAGACAGACAGACAGACAGAGAGACAGACAGACAGACAGACAAAAATTTTAAAAACGTGTGATTCGGTTATGGTAGCGTTCAAATAACCATATAAGCTTAATATGAGGTAGTTATTTCGATATTACAGACAGACACTTAAATTTTATTTATTAGTATAGATTTATATCTTTAAATCTTTAATAGGGCTCGTTTTTACCCTTTGGGTACGGAACCCTAAAAAGGCTGTAGATACTCCTCACTACCACTCGGGATAATTTTAATTCTAAATTATTCAAGATTTTCTTATTATGGCAGCCATAATTCTTAATTACGAGTAAGCCTAAGCCTCAGCTAATTGGGCGCAACTCCGATCGCAATGTTAGTGTCTCGGCAGTCTCGTCGTAAACTCGAATTACATTAGGTCGAGTCAATAGCACAGAGTACCTACAGAGGGGAAGCTTCCACAAGCGGCCCGCTGTAGGTACACTCACACATATGCGCATGTTTGTCACCAACTGTACCGGTTAGTAGAACGAGCGGGCGTCCGTGAACCGTTGGTGAGTGTGTTTGTGTGAGTATACCTACAGCGGGCCGCTTGTGGAAGCTTCCTCTCTGTAGATTTACTACTCGTGAGTCAATAGTATACAGCCGTACTTACCTACTTGTACCTTAGCTTGTAAAGCCTGAAACAAACTCGACGCGCGATGGAAACTGCACGATAGGATATTACACTGCACGCGCGCGTACCTACGCATGTATGATTTGTAATACAACTATTTGACACGCGGATCACGACAAAAATGTTACTGGATTTTTCGATCAATAAATTCTCAGCCCGAAGTTGGGATTGTGGCAGTATAACCTCGTGTTTTGAAGGGCTTATAAAACTTTTGGTCTGCTCTCTCTGGTCATGACGGATTGCCGCATGGACTTAGAGAGTAGAGAATGCAAGTGCTCTACCGACGGCTGCCAAATTCAGTCAAGAGAACATTATTAGTTTCTTGTATTTCAATTTCTAGAACGTCGCGTTGGTCTGTTTCCGATTCCGACGGCATGCGACGGGATGCCGTCGCGCGATGTGTGTGTTCAAGCTTTAAAACGCGTTCAGTGACCGTAGGCGGATGCGGCTGGAAAAATGGATGGTTAGAGCGAGCAACACCGATATAGTGTTATTAAGTTACCGGCTGATTCATTCGTGCTTGAAATATAAATCTTTCTCTAAAATCGTCCATATAGCTACTAACGACCGCATGCGGTTTCTCTAGCGTTGAATTAATAATTCCCTATCTTGTGACAATTTAAAAAAAATCCTGTATTATTTCTTGTTTATATTATCGAGGGAACTTCAATGTAAAGTTTCAGCTTTTTAAATTTCTAAGTTTGGGCTGGACGTTGATGAGTCAGTGAGTGAATCGGGACTTTTCTTGATACATGATACTTATTATACTTACTTAGATTATGGTAAATAAGTATTATAGGTTTTTTGGGGGCATTTTAAATCGCAGTAGGTATTCAGTACCTTAGCCATCACTATTTTCAGGTTCTTGGGATGGGGACCAAAGTAACAAAATATGACATCACGCGTCACGAATGAACGAGGCGATGAAACGCACCTCCAGAGTCCAAGATAGAAAAAGTACAGATTTTGAATTAAATTTTTTAAAATACAATTGTTTTATTATGGTAACTACATAGGTATGTAGGTCCTTTAAAATTGCGTCCACTATAAATGCGGCGCGGTAAAATGTGTTGCGACAACATTCAGTGCGATTAGCAATACGGAATGAAAGGTATAATTTCTAAGTTACTAAAGTCATTACGTTGTGGGGTTTAACATAAATCCCTCGTAACACATTTCTTGTGGAAAGGCACCTCAACGCCAAGAAAATGTTTTACTGGATCAATCTATGTATTTGGTACCGCAGCCAGACCTCTTACAAGTGCATTGCTAGCCTACCAGGTGGACAGATGACACCAAGCGAGTCGCAGGGAGCCGCTGGGTATAAGACCGCAAAGTGTGGAAATCTTTTCAAGAGACCTGTTGATGTCTATCCGTCGAGACGACGCGACGACGACGCGACGATGATATAATAGGTACCTACTTATTACATAGTAGATATTTTTTTTAGTAAAGAATATTATCCACGCTGAATGACTCGTGGACCAAAGGCTAGTATTCCCCTTGGCCCTTTCCCCTCCAACTACAACAGTATAATGTAGGTACAACGGCTGGGGCTTGTACCGTCGACCTTTCGGTTTTCCGTCTACGCACTGAACATTGCGCTATTTGAAGCTCGCACAGAATACATATCGTAAAGGACATGGAACATAAAGGAAAGGACAGAATACATGTCGTAAAGGACATGGACAGGCCTGTCCTTTACAACAATTGAAATTTCTGGTATCGATATTATTACAAGTAGATACTACTCGGTACTGGAGGTAAGGTTACTGGAATGGTAATGGAATAGACATTAACTTACTTGGTTGATGTCTATTCCATTATAGTCCAAACTGTAATTGGGTGATGCGATAACGCCTAGATCGATCGTTGCGTGCGTGCAGCGAGCCGCAACCTAGCCCACCTAGTTGCAGGTACCGTGGTAACGGACCGCTGGACCGGTCCACCGCTGCACTTCTACAGAGGCGGTCCAAGATATGGAAGCCAGCGTTACAGCTCGTCTCTATTACCATAATACATCAAGGTAGCTCTTAAGCCTACTTTATTTAAATTATTACTTTTAAATTAAGAAAAAACATTTTATTAAATTAGAACAATTACTTCTGTAGGTATCTTATGTGTACCTACTATAAATATATGGTAGGTACCAGATCCATATTTAGAGCAGCTGTCTCGAAAGTTGAAATTGACCTAATGATTGCCAACCTTCGTAAAGAGATGGCACGTCAAGAAGAAAAAGAAGATTTTTCTCTTCCGATACAATGAAATGATCCTTGCCTACAAGTAGGTACATCGATCAGCATTAAAAGTTTTATATAGTTACTAGATGATGCCCACGGCTTCGCCCGTGTGGATTTAGGTTTTTAAAAATCCCGTGGGAACTTTTGATTTTCCAGAACAAAAAGTAGCTTATCTGTTGAAACCCGTCCCCAAAACGGAAAAATCCCGTGGGTACAGCATCAGGGTTGAGGAGTTGGATATGTACCTACTCGAGTTCATTCAACGATAAAGTCTTTAATTGGTACCCCCAATATCAATTTAAATAACCGAAAGTTTCTAAAACCCATTAGTTTTGGGGATTAGGTCCCCTACAGCATCAGGATTGAGGAGTTGGAATCCAAATTTTTTATAGAACAGGGTCGTAATGTTTCTCTATCGATTAAAAAAAAATTACGCAAATCGGTTCAGAAATCTCGGAGATATCGGTGTACATAGGTAGAAAAACACAACTCCTCCTTTTTTGAAAGTCGGTTAAAAAAGTAGCCTATGTTACTCCCTGGTTAATTCTATACTTGTATGTGAAGGTCCCGTCAAAATCGGTTCAGCCGTTCCGAAGATTAGCCCGTTCAAACAGACAGACAGACAGACAGACAAAAATTTTAGAAACGTGTGATTCAGTTATGGTAGCGTTCAAATAACCAACGAGCTTAATATGAGGTAGTTATTTCGATATTACAGACAGACACTTCAATTTTATTTATTAGTATAGACTAGATGATGCCCACGGCTTCGCCCGTGTGGATTTAGGTTTTTAAAAATCCCGTGGGAACTTTTGATTTTCCAGAACAAAAAGTAGCTTATCTGTAGAAACCCGAAAAATCCCGTGGGATCCCCACGATTTCGGAATACAATTCCTTACAGCATCAGGTTGAGGAGTTGGATATATACCTACTCGAGTTCATTCAACGATAAAGTCTTTAATTGGTACCCCCAATATCAATTTAAATAACCGAAAGTTTCTAAAACCCATTAGTTTTGAGGATTAGGTCCCCTACAGCATCAGGATTGAGGAGTTGGAATCCAAATTTTTTATAGAACAGGGTCGCAATGTTTCTCTATCGATTAAAAACTAAATTACGCAAATCGGTTCAGAAATCTCGGAGATATCGGTGTACATAGGTAGAAAAACACAACTCCTCCTTTTTTGAAAGTCGGTTAAAAAAGTAGCCTATGTTACTTCCTGGTTAATTCTCTACTTGTATGTGAAGGTCCCGTCAAAATCGGTTCAGCCGTTCCGAAGATTAGCCCGTTCAAACAGACAGACAGACAGACAGACAGACAGAAAAAAATTTTAAAAACGTGTGATTCGGTTATGGTAGCGTTCAAATAACCATATGAGCTTAATATGAGGTAGTTATTTCGATATTACAGACAGACACTTCAATTTTATTTATTAGTATAGTATAGATAAAGGTAGCTTATGAAGTTATGACGCAGTGTGCTACACTATACTTAATTATTATAGCAGAATAGTGCAGTGCAGTGTAGTATAGTAGCAGAGCAGCGTAGTCTGAATTGGGTCCTAACTCATAATCAGAATGCTTTCAGTAAACTGAATTATATTGTTTGTTTTTTTTTAATTCTGTAACATGAATTTTCGTGCTTTTAAACCAGTAGCTAACGGAACAGCCCGATGTTGGCCTCTACGCGATATCGTGCTGTACGCGATTGATTGTGCTCGCAGTCTGTGCCAGTAGTTTTATGGCCGCTATTCCGTAAATAACGCGTTGGAGTTACATTCCCTGCTAATGGAAGTTCTGTAAAAAGAAAAGACAATCTTGACTGCATTTTCTAGCAACAGAAGAACTTCAATTTGCTTTTAAAGGGCATGAACATCTAAAATTGCGAGCATGGTAGAAAAAGATTACGGAAATACATTTACACTTTAAATTTTTTTTTTGTTTTTAAAGATTAGTTAGTCACTACGATCAATAATACTTACCAGATAAACTTATTTTATCCTTTCCTGAAAATTAAGTTCTCAGTTTTCACCCACGCTGGTAACATATTATGTAGGTACCTATTGCATTTTCGCTAGTCCGCTAGTGAGAAAGCCAATGGGAACCACGTCTCTCTCGACCGCGCCGCAGTGTGTTTTTAAAAGTTATAAAAATAGAAACACAAGCGTAAGTTTAAAGAAGATTTAAAGGGATATATTTTTGCTTATTTCTCTATAAGTGAGCCTTGGTGGGTGAGCAAGTCAATGCATAAAATTGAAATTCAATAAAATATTACTTGGTTAGGTAGGTACATGACATCTTATTGTATGATAAACTTGGAAAGTTCTCAAAGCTTTTTTCAACCAACTGACCGATGTTCCGCGCCATTACACAAAGCCTGACCCACATTGGATATATACAATGCGCTGCCAAAAACTTGATGTGCCAGCTCTTTACGTTTGCCGTTTGATAAATTTATGTGTTGAAGTAAACTAATAGCTATAAGTATAGTTAGGTATATGCATTAGTTTTTTTTTCAATAATAAGATTTGGACCGCCTTTCGATCCGTAAACTCTTTTGCAGTATGGTTGAAGGACAACGACAACCCTACAATCAAACATACTTTTGCATTTATAATATAGGAGCTAGTTTGATCTGGTATCCAAGATCTTTTTTCTAGTGTCCGGATATTAAAACAAGACACCAGCTGCTTAGCAAACGCATTCCATCCGAGGCTACAATATTCATCACTTTACATCAACTATCTTCCACATTCAACAACCATATTTCTGGTTGGTGAATGTGGAAGAATGGTAGGTACGATTTACTTATAGGTAAGTAGATTTGTTATAAGTAACTTTTTCTTTGGTGTTAACATTTATATTATATTTGATTTGACCACAATGGAGGCTGTATTGTTTAGTTTAATATTTAACGTATTCATGATTCAATTATTAAGGTAAAGTCTCCTTATTCCGTGGTATTCCAAAATTGGCACCCAATTCCGAGGTATATAGAAAAACAGCGTTTTCAACCGATCCCCAAGCTATTTTTTACTGCAACATATCTTAATCAATTGATAGTTTATCATTCCATAGATAAATGACGAAATTGTTAGTTTTATATGTATATGTTTAAAAATAACCGGCAAGTTTTACACTAGCAGCCGGCCCGAACGCATGTTTCATACATTTTGGACCTCGTGCACGAAATACCTACATTTTTTTAAATAGTGTTTATCCGTTAATTTTGAGCTTTATTTGTTTTTATTTAGATTTGAATATTTGAAGGACTATATTTTCAATCGAATACAATCAACTTTTGTGAATATTTGTAAAGAAATTAAGGTGAAAATAGGTTTTGAAAATACCTCGGCGTTAGGTGCCAAATATTTTAGCTGGTTCCTAACGCCGTGGTATACCGCGGAATTGCGATTTCATAGACTTCATAACTTTTTCAATTTTTAGAGTCGTTTTATGTTAAATACTTCTTGTTTCGGTTTTGAATATTTAAATAGGCAATAAGGTTACAGAGTCCTAATTACGAGGTACACTTTGGCGTCTCAATCACTAACCATACCGTGTCAAAGTTTACCTATTTAGGTAATTTATTGATAGATTGTATGGGAAAGCTAAAGAAAATTAATTTAAAAGAAAATTAAATTTATACATATTTCGATGCAATTTTGAGAGAGTATTGTACATATTTACGAAGATAATCTAATTAAGCTTTAAATTATTTGTTTATTATGGAAAAATCTTTTCTTTTTTAACACTCGGAATTAGGAAACGTGTTTTTTGTTACAAAACTCAATTCCGTGGTATTACCTCGGAATAAGGTTCTATGAGCCCCTAATTATGTGGTATGGATAGAAATACTACCTCGGAATAAGGTTCTATGAGCCTCTAATTACGTGGTATGTATAGAAATAAAATACAGGATGCTCACAATATTTCAGTATGGTTTCAGTTACACCAAGTATCATTCGCGTTCAGTCACGCAAACATTCATATTCTAAAACGTTTATCTTATTATTGCTCGTGCTGATTCATTCACTGACTCACTCATTGATCACCCCTCCTGTAAAATTTTGTATAAAAAATTTTTTTTCACTAATGATTCCGTATAGAAGACAAAAATTCATTCGGAACAAAAATATGGAGAGAGCTGATGATTGAGGATTTCGGAGACGGGTGAAGAGCACGCTTAAGGTATTGAAGATAGGAGGGGGGTGCTTGAGCAAATGTCATTCAAAACGTCATCCAATTGGCAGAGAGCTGAAAAAAATTCAAAATGGCGAAAAAAGATGGCCGCCATACAAATTTCGTCGGTGTCCACCTCGGAGGGTAAAAAAATGGAAGAGTGGTTTCCTAGCAACAGATGATCAGGATCCAAAGGTCTATTCGATGAATAGAAAAAAAACCAAAATGGTGGAATTTATTTTTCCATAGAAAATGTATGGCGAATATTGAAGAGACTACAAGTTGTAAACTATGTATTGTATCTATGTTTGATGTGGTTTTTTGGAGAAATCTCAAAAAAAATATGGGAAGATATGATGATTGAGGGTTCTGAAGATGGTTGAGGAGCCCGGGCAGGGTATTGTAGATAGGTGGGAGGTGCTCAAGCAAAAATTACTCGAAACCTCATCCAGTTGGCACTGAACTGAAAAAAACCCCAAAATGCAGATTCAAAATGGCGGCTATACTAATTTCGTCGATGTCTCACTAAGTATAAAAGATGGAAGAGTATTTTCTGAGCAAAATATGATCAAGACCTAAAGATCTACTAAATGGATAGAAAATAAATCAAGATGTCAGAATTTATTTTTCCGTACAAATTGTTTTTTTCATTGATGGTTTCGTATAGAAGACAAAAAATCATGCGAAGGAAAAATATTGAGACAGCTGATGATTGAGGATTTAGGAAATGGATGAGGAGCACGGCCAGTGCACCTATTGAAGATTGGTGGGTGGTGCTCAAACAAATATCACTCGAAACATCATCCGATTGGCAGTGAGCTAAAAAAAACGATTGTACAAATGTAAAATTAGTTTTTTTTTTTTAAGAAATCTCATCCTTACAAATTATTCGGAGCAAAAATACGGAGAGTGATGATGATCGAAGGTTTGAAAGATGGGTGAGGGGCACAGCCAGGGGCACATTCTAGATAGGTAGGAGTGTATATATATATACAGTAGTACAATATTATACAGTAGTAATACAGAGTACAATATTATACTGCCAGCCCTCCGGTCACCCGTGGACTCCACGAGACGGGATGACAGGCCCTTAAAAAAGGACCTAGCATCCTTGCCCTACGAACCCAGCATCCTTGCCCTACGAACCCATGGTCTCCTCCCCAAAAGGCACAAATATGAAATTATTTTCTATATTTTCATATTTGCGCCTCTTGGCGCTTTCCGCCTTAGTGGCTGCTGCTCCGGCCGCCACGGAGGTCACCTGTATGTGAGACAATGCCAGTGTATCCACACACGTGGCATCCCATCCAAGCTACCTCCTTTGCTTCCATGGAACAAGAGTCACACCGTCATACGTAAACCTGTCATGTTATCAAATCTAAGATTTTTGTCGAACAGCTGATTGCTAACCTAGTGAGTACAGAGGCCTTATGCCGACTTTGTACATTGGGGAAACGATGATAGAAATTCGAGTATCGAAACACATTGACTAACATGACTTGAGAGTGAAATGCAACTAAACTGGCTGGTTTTAAGGTTTGAGTCCGCCAATATATTCAGCCATTCGTCTACGCTAGAAGCAGAAATTTTTAAAATAAATATTCGAAGTACCCTACTACATTATGACTTTATAATCTTATTTGATTGTAAGAGCATTAGGGTTAATTTTGCTCTGATATTATAGTTTTTCGATATTCAAATCTAGTAACCGTTTTCGAAGTGTGCAAGCTCGAACTAACCATACAGGTCGTTAACTTACATTCGTACGCACCGCCTTGAATTTATTGAGGCTCGCGGTACTGTCAAAGGAAGTAAAGGCCACGCGACTTCAAGACCACTATTTGACTCCTATTAAGTTTTGATCATCTTTTGCTAAAAAAACTACTCTTCCATCTTTTATACTTAGTGAGATAATCACCGACGAAATTTGTATGGCCGCCATCTTGTATCCACCATTTTGGGTTTTTCTTCAGCTCAGTGCCAATGGGATGAGGTTTTGAGTAATTTTTGTTTGAGCACCTCCCACCTATCTACAATACCCTGCCCGGGCTGCTCAACCGTCTTCCAAACCCTCAATCATCATGTCTTCCCATATTTTTCTTTGAGAGTTCTCCAAAGAACCGCATCAATGGCCTGCATTGTTCACAACTTCTCTCTCTCTCAATATTCGCCATACATTTTCTATGGAAAAATAAATTCCGCCACTTTGATTTTTTTTCTATTTATCGAATAAACCATTGGATCCTGATCATCTTTTGCCAAGAAACCACTCTTCTATCTTTTATACCTTCCGAGATGGAGACCGACGAAATTTGTATGGCGGCCATCTTATTTTCGCCATTTTGACTTTTTTTTCAGCTCACTGCCAATTGGATGACGTTTCGAGTGACATTTGCTCGAGCACCCACCTATCTTCAATACCTTAAGCGTGCCCATCGCTCGTCTCTGAAATCCTCAATCATCAGCTCTCTCCATATTTTTGTTCTGAATGAATTATTATCATCTATACGAAACCATTTGTGAAAAAAATAATTTTCATACAAAATTTTACAGGAGAGGTGATCAATCAGTCAGTCAGTCAGTGAGCGAATGAATCAGCACGAGCAGCTATATATATATTAATAATATACATATTTTAATATTTTACACACAAACATAATTAAACAATTACATACGTATCGAATTGATTTTGAAATCTATTAATAAATACAGTTCATTTTTGAACACCATGTAGAATTCATTCTACTCATTTCCCTTTGAATTTTGTACCCTCGGAATTAGGAGCCATTTGCCTCGGAATTAGGATTTTTACCTCGGAATTGGAGCATTCGGACTTTCTTCATATTTAATTTAATTTTACATTTAAATCAAGTTGTAATTGTTGTCCTTTTAGGATATTTCAAGAGTTAAATAAATAACGCTTCTGATAAAAATAGCCAGTTCTTCAGAAAGGTGTAGTAAATGCTTAATTTTTGACGTTCTTTCGAGTTTTTATGAAAATACCACGGAATAAGGGGACTTTACCTTAATTAACCTATCCATCGCTAGCCTAAACAAAGTATCAATTTTAAAAATAACTTCATCTAAAATCCTGGTTAGGGGATTAAAGTTTGTATGAAAGTCCTCATTATTTCAAGTAAAATCCATGAAAATTGGCATGTAGGCTTTCAGTTAAAATTAAGATTTACTAATCGTATTTCATGACTTTCGAAAATTTCCATCCCCAATGTGGTTAAGCAGGGGATGAAAACCTAAAGATGCACGAATAACCTAAATCCACGCGGATAAAGTCGCGGGCATCAACTATATTTATAATCATATTATAAGCTTAATAAGAGGCAGTTATTTCGAAATCACAGATAAAACCATTCGTATTAACTCATAGGACAACCATAAAAATTCCCATTGCTCGTTAACCCACACGCGCGACCGACGGGTCCCGTAGGCCGATTTATACCAACACCCCATTTATCACGCGGGCCCGTGGGACCGGTTCGTTTAACCCTTACTCTTGGGGTGGTGGGCTCAGCGCTACAACTTACGATCGCAATTCGTCATTGTGATGATTTTAATGCGATTAACTATATTTGTGATTGGGATATTGTTCTATTTTGATATATTCTTTTTGTTAACATACCATTTGACATATTTGGTAGGTATTAATAGAGATCATAGGAATGTTAAACTGCCATTTTCTGTTACCGTCTTGATCGTAATTAAAATAAAAATAGAAAATGGCGGTCTAACATTATTTTTTCTTGTCAGTATTAAATAATCTATAAAAATACAATAAACAGGAAGTCATTTCGGAAAAAGCGCATCAAATTGAGAATTTCCTGCTTATTGTATTTTTATAGAGTATTTAATACTGACAAGAAAAAATGATGTTAGACCACCATTTTCTATTTTAGTGCCTCAATGTGATAACCACATTCGTTTCATTAATTTATTTATTTCGGAAAAAAATCAGCCAAGTGCGAGTCGGGCCTCGCTCTTTCAGGGTTCCGTACATAATTATGAACACTATAATATTTTGGGTCTAAGAAATATTTAATTTCCGAGTTAGACATCGCAAGAAACCGTGAAAGAAAAAACGCAAAATAAGTTCGTTTGTTTTGGTCACAGCTTATAAACTATTTTATGAATCGTTGTTTTCAGTATTTGTTGTACAAATAGAGCATATAGTACATAATATACCGAAATATCATATTCCTAACTAGTTTAGTTTTTTAGATAGCCCCCGTCACAAAAATGGTCTAAAACTGACAATTTTGATGACCCCCCATTTCCTTATTTTTTAAGCAAAAAATTAAAAAAATATATATTCGTACTCTACTCAATGAGCTCTAAACAATGATACCCCACAAGCTAGGGTAAGAAAAAAATTTTTTTTTCCGGCTCCTTTCTCATGTATGGGAGCCCCCCTGAAAAATAATTTAATTCAATTTTAAATTCAATTTTTTGGGTCAACGTTTTACACCAAATACCAAAATTTCAGGTTTGTAACTCATTTCGTCTGCGAGCTAGAGACCTGTGACCGGCGGACAGACGGACAGACAGACAGCCGAGTGACATTAATAGGGCTCCGTTTTTACCCTTTGGGTACGGAACTCTAAAAATCACCATCCTAGTTTCCTTTGAATAGATCATGGGAAGATAGTCTATTTAGATAAAACTTAATGTTTGTCTGTATGTCATCATACGCTGCTAAACTATCTAACTGATTGTGGTGAACTTTCGCTCGTTTTTCTGTGTAGGTACTCCCGCGAAGGTTTCTGGCTCAAAAAATATATATAAAACCGCCCAAGTGCGAGTCGGACTCGGGCACGAAGGGTTCCGTACCATTATCTATAAAAACGGAAAAAAATCACGTTTGTTGTATGGCTCCCATATAACAAACGTGATTTTCTTGCCGTTTTTGCCCTTAAATATTTATTTTATTCTGATTTTTAGTAAGGTAAAGTCTCCTTATTCCGTGGTATTCTAAAATTGGCACCCAATTCCGAGGTATATAGAAAAACAGCGTTTTCAACCGATCACCAAGCTATTTTTTACTGCAACATATCTTAATCAATTGATAGTTTATCATTCCATAGATAAATGACGAAATTGTTGGTTTTATATGTATATGTTTTAAAATAACCGGCAAGTTTTACACTAGCAGCCGGCCCGAACGCATGTTTCATACATTTTGGACCTCGTGCACGAAATACCTACATTTTTTTAAATAGTGTTTATCCGTTAATTTTGAGCTTTATTTGTTTTTATTTAGATTTGAATATTTGAAGGACTATATTTTCAATCGAAAACAATCAACTTTTGTGAATATTTGTAAAGAAATTAAGGTGAAAATAGGTTTTGAAAATACCTCGGCGTTAGGTGCCAAATATTTTAGCCGGTTCCTAACGCCGTGGTATACCGCGGAATTGCGATTTCATAGACTTCATAACTTTTTCAATTTTTAGAGTCGTTTTATGTTAAATACTTCTTGTTTCGGTTTTGAATATTTAAATAGGCAATAAGGTTACAGAGTCCTAATTACGAGGTACACTTTGGCGTCTCAATCACTAACTATACCGTGTCAACGTTTAACTATTTAGGTAATTTATTGATAGATTGTATGGGAAAGCTAAAGAAAATTAATTTAAAAGAAAATTAAATTTATACATATTTCGATGCAATTTTGAGAGAGTATTGTACATATTTACGAAGATAATCTAATTAAGCTTTAAATTATTTGTTTATTATGGAAAAATCTTTTCTTTTTTAACACTCGGAATTAGGAAACGTGTTTTTTGTTACAAAACTCAATTCCGTGGTATTACCTCGGAATAAGGTTCTATGAGCCCCTAATTATGTGGTATGGATAGAAATACTACCTCGGAATAAGGTTCTATGAGCCTCTAATTATGTGGTATGTATATAAATAAAATACAGGATGCTCACAATATTTCAGTATGGTTTCAGTTACACCAAGTATCATTCGCGTTCAGTCACGCAAACATTCATATTCTAAAACGTTTATCTTATTATTGCTCGTGCTGATTCATTCACTGACTCACTCATTGATCACCCCTCCTGTAAAGTTTTGTATAAAAAAATTTTTTTCACTAATGATTCCGTATAGAAGACAAAAATTCATTCGGAACAAAAATATGGAGAGAGCTGATGATTGAGGATTTCGGAGACGGGTGAAGAGCACGCTTAAGGTATTGAAGATAGGAGGGGGGTGCTTGAGCAAATGTCATTCAAAACGTCATCCAATTGGCAGTGAGCTGAAAAAAATTAAAAATGGCGAAAAAAAGATGGCCGCCAAACAAATTTCGTCGGTGTCCACCTCGGAGGGTAAAAAAATGGAAGAGTGGTTTCCTAGCAACAGATGATCAAGATCTAAAGGTCTATTCGATGAATAGAAAAAAACCAAAATGGTGGAATTTATTTTTCCGTAGAAAATGTATGGCGAATATTGAAGAGACTACAATTTGTAAACTATGCAAGGCTTTGATGTTGTTTTTTGGAGAAATCTCAAAAAAAATATGGGAAGATATAATGATTGAGGGTTCGGAAGATGGTTGAGGAGCCCGGGCAGGGTATTGTAGATAGGTGGAAGGGAGGTGCTCAAGCAAAAATTACTCGAAACCTCATCCAGTTGGCACTGAACTGAAAAAAACCCCAAAATGGCAGATTCAAAATGGCGGCTATACTAATTTCTTCGATGTCTCACTAAGTATAAAAGATGGAAGAGTATTTTCTGGGCAAAATATGATCAAGACCTAAAGATCTACTAAATGGATAGAAAATAAATCAAGATGTCAGAATTTATTTTTCCGTACAAATTGTTTTTTTCATTGATGGTTTCGTATAGAAGACAAAAAATCATGCGAAGGAAAAACATTGAGACAGCTGATGATTGAGGATTTAGGAAATGGATGAGGAGCACGGCCAGTGCACCTATTGAAGATTGGTGGGTGGTGCTCAAACAAATATCACTCCAAACATCATCCGATTGGCAGTGAGCTAAAAAAAAACGATTGTACAAATGTAAAATTAGTTTTTTTTTAAGAAATCTCATCCTTACAAATTATTCGGAGCAAAAATACGGAGAGTGATGATGATCGAAGGTTTGAAAGATGGGTGAGGGGCACAACCAGGGGCACATTCTAGATAGGTAGGAGTATATATATATACAGTAGTAATACAGAGTACAATATTATACTGCCAGCCCTCCGGTCACCCGTGGACTCCACGAGACGGGATGACAGGCCCTTAAAAAAGGACCTAGCATCCTCGCCCTACGAACCCATGGTCTCCTCCCCAAAAGGCACAAATATGAAATTATTTTCTATATTTTCATATTTGCGCCTCTTGGCCCTTTCCGCCTTAGTGGCTGCCGCTCCGGCTGCCACGGAGGTCACCTGTATGTGAGACAGTGCCAGTGTATCCACACACGTGGCATCCCATCCAAGCTACCTCCTTTGCTTCCATGGAACAAGAGTCACACCGTCATACCTAAACCTGTCATGTTATCAAATCTAAGATTTTTGTCGAACAGCTGATTGCTAACCTAGTGAGTACAGAGGCCTTATGCCGACTTTGTACATTGGGGAAACGATGATAGAAATTCGAGTATCGAAACACATTGACTAACATGAGTTGAGAGTGAAATGCAACTAAACTGGCTGGTTTTAAGGTTTGAGTCCGCCAATATATTCAGCCATTCGTCTACGCCCCAAGCAGAAATTTTTAAAATAAATATTCGAAGTACCCTACTACATTATGACTTTAAAATCTTATTTGACTGTAAGAGCATTAGGGTTAATTTTGCTCTGATATTATAGTTTCGATATTCAAATCTAGTACCGTTTTCGAAGTGTGCAAGCTCGAACTAACCATACACGTCGTTAACTTACATTTGTACGCACCGCCTTGAATTTATTGAGGCTCGCGGTACTGTCAAAGGAAGTAAAGGCCACGCGACTTCAAGGCCACTAGTTGACTCCTATTAAGTTTTGATCATCTTTTGCTAAAAAAACCACTCTTCCATCTTTTATACTTAGTGAGATAATCACCGGCGAAATTTGTATGGCCGCCATCTTGTATCCACCATTTTGGGTTTTTCTTCAGCTCAGTGCCAATGGGATGAGGTTTTGAGTAATTTTTGTTTGAGCACCTCCCACCTATCTACAATACCCTGCCCGGGCTGCTCAACCGTCTTCCAAACCCTCAATCATCATGTCTTCCCATATTTTTCTTTGAGTTCTCCAAAGAACCGCATCAAAGGCCTGCATTGTTCACAACTTCTCTCTCTCAATATTCGCCATATATTTTCTATGGAAAAATAAATTCCGCCATTTTGATTTTCTTTTCTATTTATCGAATAAACCATCGGATCCTGATCATCTTTTGCCAAGAAATCACTCTTCTATCTTTTATACCTTCCGAGATGGAGACCGACGAAATTTGTATGGCGGCCATCTTATTTTCGCCATTTTGATTTTTTTTCAGCTCACTGCCAATTGGATGACGTTTCGAGTGACATTTGCTCGAGCACCCGCCACCTACCTTCAATACCTTAAGCGTGCCCATCGCTCGTCTCTGAAATCCTCAATCATCAGCTCTCTCCATATTTTTGTTCTGAATGAATTTTTATCCTCTATACGAAATCATTTGTGAAAAAAATAATTTTTATACAAAATTTTACAGGAGAGGTGATCAATCAGTCAGTCAGTCAGTGAGTGAATGAATCAGCACGAGCAGCTATATATATATACTAGTAGGGCGCTTGGCTGCGCGGCCCGCTAAAGCGGACCGCGGGGATTTGAGTATTATTTTTGTTTTAGCAGCCTCGACATTCTTCTATCATCTTCAGCATCTTTAACCCTGGCCGTGCTCCTCATCCATCTTCCAAACCCTCGATCATCATCACTGTCCAAATTATTTTCGAATCTTTTGCCGGAAGGAGAGTTCTTCCATAAAAACAAATTTTGAAAAGGAACCGTATCAAAGTCTTGTATAGTTTCCCAACGTATATTCGCTTCAATATTCGCCATATATATTTTGTGTGGAAAAATAAATTTCGCCATCTTGATTTTTTCTGTTCATCAAGTAGACCTTAGGTCGTGATCATCTTTTGCAAAAAAAAAACACTTTTTCATCTTTTATACTTGGTGAGATAGACACCGACGAAATTTGTATAGCCGCCATCTTGAATCCGCCATTTTGTTTTTTTTCAGCTCAGTGTCAATTGGATGAGGTTTTGAGTAATTTTTGTTTAACCACCTCCCATCTATCTACAGTACCCTGCCCGGGCTCCTCATCCATCTTCCAAACTTTCAATCATCATGTCCTCCCGTATTTTTCTTTGAGATTTCTCCAAAGAACCGCATCAAAACCTTGCATAGTTCAACTTCAATATTCGCCATACATTTTCTATGGAAAAATAAATTCCGCCATTTTGATTTTTTTTTTCTGTTCATCGAGTAGACATTCTGATCCTGACCATCTTTTGCGAAGAAACCACTCTTCCATCTTTTATACCCTCCGAGATGGAGACTGACGAAATTTGTATGGCGGCCATCTTTTTTTCTCCATTTTTAATTTTTTTTCAGCTTACTGCCAATTGGATGACATTTCGAATGACATTTGCTCGAGCACCCTCCACCTATCTTCAATACCTTAAGCGTGCCATTGGCTCGTCTCTGAAATCCTCAATCATCAGCTCTCTCCATATTTTTTCTCCGAATGATTTTTTGTCTTCTATACGAAACCATTTGTGAAAAAAAATATTTTCATACAAAATTTTACAGGAGGGGTGATCAATTAGTGAGTCAGTGACCCAATCAGCACGAGCAGCTATATATTATATATTAATTAATAATATACATATATTAATATTTTACACACAAACATAATTAAACAATTACATATGTATCGAATTAATTTTGAAATCTATTAATAAATACAGTTCATTTTTGAACACCATGTAGAATTCATTCTACTCGTTTCCCTTTGTATTTTGTACCCACGGAATTAGGAGCCATTTGCCTCGGAATTAGGATTTTTACCTCGGAATTGGAGCATTCGGACTTTCTTCATATTTAATTTAATTTTACATTTAAATCAAGTTGTAATTGTTATCCTTTTAGGATATTTCAAGAGTTAAATAAATAACGCTTCTGATAAAAATAGCCAGTTCTTCAGAAAGGTGTAGTAAATGCTTAATTTTTGACGTTCTTTCGAGTTTTTATGAAAATACCACGGAATAAGGGGACTTTACCTTATATGATAATTGTGGGCAGGATTAAACCGCGAACGTTTTTGTGTGATTTATTTATTTATTGATTTATTTATTCATTAATTGATTTTATCATTGAATACCTAATTTAATATAACTTTTAATTTAACTTATTATATATTACTTTAAGCAATTCATTGGAATCGTTTATAAAATATACATATTTTATACGCTATTTAAAATATGATCTATTAATTAATTATTATGTAGTTCTGCAACTTGGAAAGGTGTTGGAACTTGGATAGGTAAGGAAAACAACCTGAATAACTCTAGAATGCATTAAAGGAAGAAATACATAGATACTTACCTAATAACTAGGTAAGTATTGTCACTTAGTAATAGTATAGATCCTTTTGTAGAAACTAAGTAAAATTATTTTCTTTTCCTTTCTTTTCTAGATTGAAGCAAAGTCCAATAACGGCACAAAATTAAAAGAAAACAATCGTATATTAGGTAACTTAGCTTTAATTTTTATAAAGCTTATCCCTATTCTCTACTAAGATTATTAAATGCAAAAGTGTGTTTGTTTGTTGGTTTAATCCTCAACAAAGCTACGGATCGATGTTTTTTTTTCATGGATTAATATCCACTATAAAACAAAAAAGAAAGTTAATGGCAGTGGGCAAAACAAAGGGTTCTCGCGGAATTTTTAAAGCCTAACACCACGCTGACGAAGTCGTTTGCAAAAAGCTTTTTGTATATTTAAAAATAATTTATTTCTATCGGCAAAATGTATTTAATTGCGTCGTTGTCAAAAAAATGGACCATTATCTTTTATGATCATTTCATACGCCTTACATCTCGAGGATCGCGCAACTGATTTTAATCAGAGAAATTACAAGGCATAAAATATAAATAAAATTGTTAATATTGCATGCAGCTTTTATATTACTTAGCTTTTAATTAGGTACCAAATAAGGTTCACGTTTGGATATAATCTGAGGGCACCCAAAGATTAATGATTAGCTGGTGTGCAGAATGGAGAGTAGGATTGCTAATAACTGTAAGTACAGGCTACCTAATGTAACGTTACGTTGATTGGAATCAGTGTTATTTGGAGTAACATCACTGTTACACTATAGGTAACTATACGTATTGGATTTTATGAGTATTGTCGTCTCCATATTTTATTTTTAATTAATCGATATTTGATGTCAATATAATCTATATGTTACAGCCAAAGTAATAAATAAGGATATTATGTATACTATCCAGCTATTATAAATAATATCAACTCAATTTGGATAAAGTAATAATTGACACAGAATTATTAAAATTATCTAGCTATTATAAATAATATTCAGCTATTTTATATAATATCTTGCAAGACTTGGATAAAGTAACAAAACAAGGACTTATGTTTAACTGATCTCCAGATATTGCAAAATATAACGTCAAATAAACAGTTTATACCACCCAAAAACATACTTAGTTACTTCTGCAACGGCTTCGGCGCTGCGGGAAGTGCAGCCCCATCGCCCTTGCGTAGCAAATCGCAGGCACCCGTGCGAGCCGTAGCGGATGAGGCAGGTCGCCGAAGGCGACCAGCAAGCCGAAGCTGCGGAGGTGAGCGGCGGCGGGCGGGGGCTGCTCTCCCTTCGCGCCTACGACTTTATAAAAATACTCTAGGGGCAGGGCAGACAAAACTACGTGGTCTGTTAAATGAAACTTGGCATGATTTAAGTTATTATATTGTTATTTTTATAAAGAGCAACCGCCGAGTTTCTTACTGGTTCTTCTCGGCTGGAACAGCATTCCGAACCAGTGGTAGATTCAATTGACGATTCAAAAGTACTTGTAAAAGTTTATTTGAATAAAAAACTTTTCTATTCTTTTCTATTATTCCGTAAATATTTCAAGGTCATCGGTTTTGTAGTTCAGAATCACAATCCTCAGTATTCCATATAACTTGGAACCCGGATTGCACAGGAACCTTTAAACGTCTGGATTATCACCTGGGGTGCATTTAAATTTGTGTTTGACGGTCTCCGAAATGCTTAACCGATTTTGATGGGACATCATTGGGAAAAATTTAGGATGGGAAAGAACTATTAAAAAATTAATACTCATTACTGTAGTTCCATTTTTATGCGCCACTTTTAACAGTATGAGCTCAAAGGAGTTTAGGAAAAACAAAGAGTTCCCGCGGGATTTTTAAAAACCTAAATCCACGCGGGCGAAATGGCAGGCATCCACTAGTTAATTAATAATACTTATTTTCGTCAGGTACTTATCTCCTGAGGTGTCTCCGGAGAAATTACAACAGTTAGCTTATAATGTTTCTATCATCAGCTTTGGCACAGTCTACATCAGAAATTTTAGGCTAGGTCACCAGGTACCTTTAGGTACTAGTTATTATTCTGTGGCTAGGTTAGGTTAGGTTAGGATAGGGTAGTTTATATTACGAGATCGTGGTGATCACGCCACACCACAAAGGAATGAGATGCGGGAGGGGAAGCAAGTCGGGCCGTATTTATCATTTTGACCAACGTTCACCTGCTATTATGAATAATGTCTGGTTTGACATGATATTATGAATAATATCTGGACAATTAAGATATTATTTATAATTGCCAGTCATTATGAATAAAAGCTAATTAATTACTTTGGCTGTAACATATACATATAATAAAATCGTAGACTTGCCGTATCTGTACATTAAAGATTTTTGCAAAATAATAACTGACCGATGTTAGGAATAAGTAATAGAACGTAAAAGTTATTTTTGAAATTTTTGTCTGTTTGTCTGTTTGTCTGTTTATCTGTTTGTCTGTTTGTCTGTTTGTCTGTTTGTCTGTTTGTCTGTTTGTCTGTTTATCTGTTTATCTGTTTGTCTGTTTATCTGTTTGTCTGTATGTTTTGCGCGCATCACGCAAAAACTACTGAATGGATTGAAATGAAACTTGGCATGACTTAAGTTCATACTAAGGAGTAACATATAGGATACTTTTTATCCCGAAATTCAGCACGGTTCCTTTGGGAGAAGGGATGAAAGTCAAAATGTGTACTTAGCTGTAATTCATTAACGCGTAGCCCGATTTCATTCATTCTTTTTATGATAGAAAGCACTTATGCACTTATACCTACGCGAACGAAGTCGCGGGTGTCCGCTTGTATCATAATATGTATTATGTTAATTATTTTATTTATTATACTTGTCTCCTTCTTTTATCCGTCTAGTCACTAGCCACATTGCAGATTTACTTACTAATTTCTTTGCTAATAAATTTATTAATAAACTTATCACCAAATAACACAGATTACCCTCTCGGTAATACCCCATAGGGTCGATGTGTCTTATATAATGATCTGTAATCATAAAAAAATTATAATTAGTAAATCATAACGCACTCGCCGATTGCGGATATAAATTAGATTATTTGTAGCACCCGATAACGCATTAGTGGTTCCTCAGGTGCTGTTAATGTTGGTGGGCGGCGGTAATCACTTAACATCCGGTGAACCGCTTGTTCGGTTGCCCGCTATTCCTAAAAAAAGCACGAGCAAATAACTCAATCAATCCATTTTTTCCCTTTATTTACTTAGCTTTACAAATGTATTTATTAAAGCGACGCGAAATGGCTGGACGCCATTTCTAAATGGAATCGGACAAAGCAAACAGACAGGGATAAATTAATTAAGCTTTTCCCGGAAAGCTCTGTGATAATAGGAAGCGAATAGTAAAGCTTACTTTGTTTTGATGACGGTTGATAGCTATATCGTTACCCAACGTGAAGGTAAATTATAATTATTTGTCTATTCGTTACTAACAAGTGACAACTTTTGCGGTAAGCTATGTATGTAGGTACCTATCTATAATAACAATAATTTTACAATAACAGTCAAGACATGATAACGGAGTTGTGTATGAAATGGGCATTTTGCAAGGAAGTAGGTACGGTAGGTAGGAAATAGGTATGGTAGTATGAAGTCAATATCTTAAGAATCCAGAAACTTACTGAACCAATAATAATTATTAGTCGACGACTTGCGCAATGGTGGAGTAAAATCGATTGTATAAATGTATAATAACGCTTTTTTATTTTATTAGCTTAAGCTTTTAGAACTGAATGTTAATTTTTTTATAGAACATCGAACTCATTCCCACAAACGACTCAGACTTTCTTGAGGAATCACGGGTCTATTTTAATTTCTTATACATATATTTCTTATTTATATTTAATTTATTATTTTAAAACATGTTGTCTAACACGGTTAGGTACCTACTTTAAAGAGGATGAGGTTTAATTTTGTACGTCACTGAAGAGACAAAGGAAAAATTCCCCAACCTAAAAATTTTACCGACCCACATTAACCCGCGTCACACAGCCATAGAGCGGGGCTCACAACAAGTAAAAATTGGGTCGTCTCATAAACTTTTACTGTGTGAACGGTGCCCCAAACGGGCGACATCTCGTGTCCCTATTCCGGTGAGATGATATCTATGGAGGAGGAAACCACATACATCAGGCGTCAACAAGAGAATATAAAATTGAGAGACCCACGAGAAACTGCAGCGCCCACGTTGCCTATACCCTTAAAACATATTAGGTATAAGGACATGCTCAGACTCTGAGACGATACCTGTGTAGGTAATTAATGCAAAAAATCATATCAAAATAGAGCCAGCAGTTTTTCAGGAAAAGGCTACCAAAAAACGCACAAACAAACACACAATCTCTTGCGCCATAGCTATGTAGACCATATATATCATTTCGGTTCCATCGTGGATAAATAAGCAACTAACAGCTGTAGAAATGTAAAAAGTTCACCTCCACGTAGAAACGTAAAAAGCTCCACCCTAACTAGGTAGATAAGTACGTTACTTACATTGAGAACAGCTTGGGTAGGTACGTACACGCTACGTTTTCTAAGTACATTGAGATCAGGCTATTGAGATTAGGGAAGTAGGTAGGTACTTGGGTCACTGCGTAAACTGTGGAATATTAAATTATGTATTTTTACTGGCGATTTGAAAAATAGAACGGTTCAATGGTTCATACCAACGTTTTGAAATTGAGAACAGCCTAATAAGGTACCAGCGAGTACATTTATTTAATAAGAAAGTGGGATAATGTGGCGGATTCTGTTGTACACAATCTCTAAATCTAAACTAAAATGACAGGTCTAAATATATTCCTGTCTCTTTCACAATCCTCCCTGCTGAAGGGGATAGCACTATTTTTAAACCTTTCAATTTAGTTTAGGTTTAGAGATTCTGTACAACAGAATCGGCCACAATAAATTACTTTTACTGGTGATTGAAAAATAGAACGGTTCATACGTAGGTAGGTACTTACTTAACGCTTTACAGATATCATAGTCTGCTTTCATTATCCCCTCAGCAAAAGCCATTCATCAAAATGCACATTAATTCGTCTTATCGAACACGCTTCTGCTATCCGCAGAGAACCGTTAACACCTCAGGCACTGCCTGCATTAAATCTAGCCTGACGTTCTACACAGCCGGTTAGTTCACTTGAAGTCAAATGATACGAAAGTTAGATATACGAGGAAGTATTTAAAACCAGTTAATTATTATTTAACTCCCGACGCAAAAACGACTGGGTGTTATAAGTTTGACGTGTCTGTGTGTGTGTGTGTCTGTCTGTTCCCCTGTAGCGCTCAAACGGGTGGAACGATTTGAATGCGGTTTTTTTGTTTGAAAGGTGAATTAGTCGAGAGTGTTGTTAGCTATGTTTGATGAAAATCGATCCAAGATGGCCGCCGCTACAAAATGGTGGATTACATATTTTTTCACAACTCCCATAATAGGGGTATCAAATGAAAGGGCTTGACTAGTAGAATAGCACTATGCAAATCCAAGATGGCCGACGCCACGAAATGGCGAATGTCGGGTTTTTTATATTTTTAAATTATACCTACTTGTTTTAGGTTATTTTTATTACTAGATGATGCCCACGGCTTCGCCCGTGTGTAGGTATTTAGGTTTGTAAAAATCTCGTGGGAACATTGATTTTCCAGAACAAAAAGTAGCCCTATCTGTAGTAAGTAGTAACCCGTCCACAAAACGGAAAAATTCCGCGGGATCCTTTCGATTTCGGAATGCAATTCCTTACAGCATCAGGGTTGAGGAGTTGGACATGTACCTACTCGAGGTCATTCAACAATAAAGTCTTTAATTGGTATCCCCAATATTAATTTAAATAACCGACAGTGCCTAAATCCCATTAGTTTTGGGGATCAGATCCCCTACAGCATCAGGATTGAGGAGTTGGAATCCAAATTTTTTGTAGGACAGTGTCGCAATGTTTCTCTATCGATTAAAACAAAAATTACGCAAATCGGTTCAGAAATCTCGGAGATATCGGTGTACATAGGTAGAAAAACACAACTCCTCCTTTTTTGAAAGTCGGTTAAAAAGTAGCCTATGTTACTCCCTGGTTAATTCTCTACTTGTATGTGAAAGTCCCGTCAAAATCGGTTCAGCCGTTCCAAAGATTAGCCCGTTCAAACAGACAGACAGACAGACAGACAGACAGACAGACAAAAATTTCAAAAACGTGTGATTCGGTTATAGTATCGTTCAAATAACCATATGAGCTTAATATGAGGTAGTTATTTCGATATTACAGACAGACACTTCAATTTTATTTATTAGTATAGATTACGCAGCGATCTTGGTTCATATTTTGAGCCCCCGAGGCAAAAACGACGGGGTGTTATAATTTTGACGTGTCTGTGTGTGTGTGTGTGTGCGTGTGCGTGTGCGTGTGCGTGTGATTGTACGTGTGCGTGTGCGTGTGCGTGTGCGTGTGCGTGTGCGTGTGCGTGTGTGTGTGTCTGTCTGTTCACCTGTAGCGCTCAAACGGGTGGACCGATTTAAATGCGGTTTTTCTGTTTGAAAGGTGAATTTGCCGAGAGTGTTGTTAGCTATGTTTTATAAAAATCGATCCTAGATGGCCGCCACTACAAAATGGCGGATTACATATTTTTTCACAACTCCCTTAATATGGGTATCAAATCAAATGAAATATATCACTATTGCAAATCCAAGATGGCCGCCGCCAAATAACAGCGATGTCAGGGGTTAATTTTTTATTTACACTTGTAGTGTAATTTTTTTAAATTTCTAGTTCAAACTTTTTAAAAAATTATAAATGGTTGTAAGTTGGTATTAACTTGTAACATTGCAGAGCTCAACCGCAATAAGCTACAACTACAACTTAGATAAATTAATAATAAACAATAATTAACAAGATGATCTCTATGACATTTTCTTTCAAAATATGACTTTTCGAATATTTTAAAATGCTCATAAAAGATACATTGTGTGTACCATTGATCTATTAACTAAATATATATATTACAATATCTTAGGTGTGTATCATCTACTATTTCCGAATAAGAAGTATGTAGATAGGTATAATACGTACATTTTTGCCAAAGTAAAATATCTAAGTTCAATAATTCATATTGCTAAAAGCGCAAACTTTATAAAAGTGTAACGGAAAAAATTGGAAACATTTCTCTATCCCGCCGAAAATCATTTGCGATACTACGAGTTACGACGCAATATATTTATCAAATTCTGAAATGTTTCCTTTGGAACACCCCGCCTCTGCCCACTCGCATTTCGATTTTCACGTGAATCTGCTTAATATAACATTAAGTCTTGACACAATATACAAGCGCTGTCTCGTTGTTCTAGTGGCTAGTTTATTCGGCTGCGGATCACAAGGTTCCGGGTTCAAGACCCCAGATCGGGCCAAGAAAGTTATTGGGGATTTCTGTCAAGAAGTTCCTATAGTTGCAATCCGGAGTTGGGAACTTGGCAGGCCCCCGTAACATGTGGGGTGCTAGCCAGGTAACCTAGCCATTGTGCCTGGGTGCTGCTGGACCTCTTGGATACGTCCGAGGGGAAGAGCAGTATTCGGGCCGGTGCGCCCCGGTAACATGGTTAATAATTTTCCTACGGGGATATTGTTAGCCATGGCCAATGACCTGGCGGAGGGAGGTTTCTCCGCGTGTCCCTCTGATTAGCAGAGGGCACTGCGGATGAAACTGGGGGTGTGACATCCTGGGGCGAGGGGCAGCGATGCCCATCGCGGGAGGAAGAAAACCTCGTTAAAAAATTATGGGAGGACGCGAGCCTCTGGAGGGACAGCCAAGAGGCGAGCGGGAGCCCCAGCTGGGGCGGCTGCAAGACGCCTGGGATGCATACTTTGGGTTCCCCAGGCGTCCAACACAGACAGCATGAGGGTCATGCCGTGGTGGTTTTTAGTGGGTATACCCCCATTCCCTCATGTGGGGGGAGCCCTCCATAACCTTCGTTCTGCCGCATTCTGCCGCAGAGCGGGGGTACCTACCTATAAAAGGTTTTTCTCCACGTCAAAAAAAAAAGGCCCCCGTAATACGTAGAGTCGACAGTTCTGAGCCTGATATCTCTTCGGTCATGTCAATTCAATTAATTGCTGCTGTCCCATCGGAATATGTGAGTGAGGAAATAGAGCGCACTTGTGTTTTTGCATATACTTGCGCTCTATAAATCTCCTATGTTTGGCTAGTCTTCATAGAGATTGGCCGCCGAAATTCGGCTAAGAGAACATTGTTTACGAGTAAAACTTCTAGGAGCTGTTTGAGATTAGTTTCCTATACCTACTTACGCACTTAGCTTCCAGCGTTTCCAGCACGCATTGTGTCTGACCAAGCCTTTAGGGTTTCCCTTGAAACGCCCCCGCCCATTAGTATTTTGTTTCTCTTGTGAATGTGTGGTATTTTTTAGATTAGCTCTTTATTTTGGCGATGGACAATAGGACCTTGGATAACTGCCAGTGAAAACGTTATATTTAGATACGGTCTACACACTCTACATGTATGGAAAATTGTATATAGGTATTTTATTTACTAATTTATTAGGCTCGACAAATGCATTTTTTTCTCTTGTCTTGTCTGACTGTCTTTTTTTTTTATAGGAATAGCGGGCAACCGAGCAAGCGGGTCACCTGATGTTAAGTGATTACCGCCGCCCATGAACATTAGCAGAACCTGAGGAACCACTAATGCGTTGCCGGCTTTTGAGGAAGGAGGATGGCTCTTCAGCTCGCTGCCGGAACACACGGATGCTTTGCGGCAGATTACGGCTGAAGTGGGGTCGCTAGCCAGGCGGATTCGGGGTAGAATCCTACCACAAAGCAGCTGTCTTTGGTCTGGTTGTCTCTGGTCTGGTCTGGTGGAAGGCTTCAGCCGTGGCTAGTTACCACCCAACCGGCAAAGACGTGCCGCCAAGCGAATTAATTACTTTGGAGCAAGTTGGAAATACCGTTACGGAATTACGGTACGGTTTAAATTAATCTGTTATACCTGAAAATTTCCTTAATCGTTCATACAAGCTGCGTAACTATAATCTGATATGCAAGCTTGTTTGCATGAGGTCAGTGGGCCAGGCGGATACGAGGGAAACCAGGCCGCGAATACTAACTTGTTATTGTGCCTTAGGAAATTGCGTTTCTCCTGAATCGGGCCTTTCACCGAAACCTATTCCAACCTTAGGTAGGTTATAACAGGTTTCGGTGAAAAATATTTGTCAGCATGATAATATTATGTAAGCAAAAATGACAATAATGGACATACCTACCTAAGTATAATATGTTATGTATTGTGATGATTTCGTATTAGATACAATATTCTTTCTAGTTTTTGGCATTTTGAAAAATTCAGCTTTAGCTACTGTGTATAATAATATAACGCTACAAGAGGTCGCAACGAAGGTCTACGAAATGGCAGATTCTGCGTTTACAGGATAAAAAGCCTATTTTATGGCGCCCGATAAGCGATTTATCGTGACCATGGGGTTATTCTCTTACTTAGTTAAAATATGAAAGCCACCGAATAAGTTCGATATACATCGCTGCTTTACTGTGTGAAATGAAATCACTGTTTATATAAATTCACATAGTAAAGCAGCGATTTATATCGAACTTATTCGGTGGCTATCGTTTACTGTTGATAACTAAGTTATAGAATAGCTCTCCAGGTAGTATTTTTTACTTCTTAAAAAAGACGATTGAGATATTAATGATAAAAAATCGTAGCTGACGCCGACGGCTTAATGGTGGCTTAACTATGTTCTCCGAGACACGAACGGAAGGCGAATTCCGAATTCAAACCTCCAAAGTAGCCATTCAGTTACCGCCTTGGTCTACGTTGCAGCAAGCACAATCGATTGATATGCGAAGTCATTACAGTAAACCACATTCACTACACAACACAATGACTCGGTAATGCCTTTGCTCCCTTAGATATTCTTCTATAAATAGCTACATGACTGTACGTAAAGTGAATCAAACTATGAAACGTTCCCGTAATTAAAACTGCTACGTGAAAGTTTCTAAGAGCTTAATAGCATTTTAAACCTTGTTAAATCATGCGGAATCCCAAATGCGAGTAGGTAGTGCGGCGTAGTGAAGGCTTGGTTGAAACTCATCGGGACGGAAACGTGACCCGTTTTCAGTTCA
Organism: Melanargia galathea; assembly: GCA_920104075.1. NCBI lineage: Eukaryota > Metazoa > Arthropoda > Insecta > Lepidoptera > Nymphalidae > Melanargia > Melanargia galathea. The sequence continues at coordinate 11,629,017 of OV049875.1, forward strand.
ATGTGGTGTTTTAATATCTATAGTCTATTTCTATCTATACCAAAGCTTTTACCGAACATGTCTATGACCTAAACAAACAGACAGCCCTTCATATCTCTGACGAGGGAGTACCTACCTACCAACCTATTCGGGGGAATCAAAATACACTTTTTAGTTTTTAGATAGGTATAGGTACGCAAATTCGTTAAAATTATATGGTAGGTATATTTCTATACTGGTGGAAATAATATGATAATAATTATTATGTTTATTTTAGACCTTTAGGAAATATAAAGCTTTTGTTAGTTCGTTGTTTTATTCACAAAAAAAAAATATTACAAAAAAAAATTTTTTTCGTGGTTATTTTCCAAACACGCATTTTGTTTTTCGGAGATGGAGCGAAAATCGATATGAGCTGCCTGTTATTTGTAAAATGTCTATTATGAGATTGTCCGAACAGTACTACAAAGCACGACACCTTCGATCAATAATGTACTAGAACTAGATAAACTGTCTGTCGTCATAAAGTGTGACCGTGAAAAATAAGCGCTCAGTTCTCACCCACCATTGGGACCCTATTTTTGTTAGTTCGCTGGTGAGAAAGCCATTCTAAATATTATGTCTCACGATGCCGCAGTGTGCTTTTAAAAGTTGTACTCACAAAATATGTATAAAAAGAACATTGAAGGAAAATATATTTTTGCTCCTCTTTTAAGTGAGAGTTAATTTTTCACGGACAGTTTTTTATTAAAGTTTGTATGGGACTGCATATCTAGTGCATTACTGATCTAAGCATGACACATTTATAATAAATGATTTAACAACGAGGAAAATGTAACCGCTATGCTAAATAGAAAAACTGTGCCAATTTTATAAAATACTTTATCACAAATAGCTATTGTCATGGTAGCGTACAGGAACGCTAGGCGGTACGGGTAGATAGAGGCGAGTGGTTAAAGAACTGGTAAGTAAAAATTATTGTCATAAGTCTTTGTTAAAATTGAAAATTTTCCCCGCCGCCCGTGAACGCCGGAGTTTGGAAGTAGGTAAGTAGTAAGTACGTTCGCGCTACATTTGCCTTGATTATGAACACGTTGTCTATAATATTAATGAAAAAAACTCGGACATGAAAAATATGAAAGTACGTGGATTTCACGTTACCCATATCGTGCACGGGACAGAGAATTTTTGCTGCTCCTTTAGTGGTCACTCGGGCCAGACAAACAGAATATCATATGCTGTTAAAAGTGATCGAAAAAATATGGATATAGGTTGACCACATATTTTACAAGTTAGGTATAATGATGTATTTACCTGCGCTGTGTAATTATGTACTTGCATTGATGTACAATATATTTACTAGTAACAGTATAAGCACAATGCTCTAATTTATCTTCCTCAATTATGTTTTTAACCCCCAACGCAAAAACGACGGGGTGTTATAAGTTTGACGTGTGTGTGTGTATGTTTGTTCCACCGTAGCACTCAAACGGGAGAACCGATTTGAATGCGGTTTTTTTGTTTGAAAGGTGAATTAGTCGGGAGTGTTCTTAACTATGTTTGATGAAAATCGGTCGAAGGTGGCCGCTGCCACAAAATGGCTGATTAAATATTTTTTCACAATTCCCTCAATATGCAGGGTATCAAATGAAAGGGCTTGCCTATTAGAATAACAGTATGCATATCCAAGATGGCCGCCACCAAAAATGGTGAATGTCGGGGGTTTTTTAAACTTTTAATTTATCCTTGTATATGCAGTATAGGATAGTACCAAATTAAGTGATATTTATTTACCGCCAGGGTCATTCAGGCGGCCATATTGACTATCGCATTCCAATGCCCGATAGTTAATCAGTGGTTTGGGATGTACTTGGCTACTTGCTAATGTGCTCATCGTGTTTAGAACAATAACTTTTGCATGTATTATATTAAAATAAAACTTCAGAACGCAAACTTTTTCACGATAAGCACTTATGCAGGCAATAGCACAGGTACATCTAGGTCAGATACCAGTAGATAAATCAATCATGTTGCGTGCTATAAAAATAGAGATGTCCACAAAGACGACAATTTATGCTCGCCCTACTAATGAACAAGCTCGTGGTTTCATGGTGGAATGTCACGCGATTGTTAAGGAATTAATGCCTAAGGAAAGTTTATAGCGATCGTAGAAAGCTGCTGCTAATACTCGCAGTATAATATGCCGATAGACCTATTCTTGTAGTTTCGTTATAATAATACGGTTAAAGTATTTATCTACTCTCATATCTTAAAATCCCGAATATGAAATCAAAATGTGTCATATATTGGACTACTTTATTCACATACATCTATAATATTTAAAAAAAAAATAAAAAAATTCATTATAACACTACTTTGTTAGGAAATTATTGCAAAGTAATGTTATAAAATAATTTTTTCTACATTATAGTACAGGCGAACTGGGTTCTGGTATTTTTGAGCCATGGCGGGAAATTCGTGCGACCTCCTTACAGTAGATGTGTGTAACTGTACAAACGCGTTAAACATTGTGAATTGTGTTAAATTGCAGAAGAGTAACTACTAAAAATTAAGTTTACTTAAAATTAAGTAACTACTAAAAATAACTACTAAAAATTAATAACTATTAAAAATTAAATTTTTGATAAGCTTGAGCTATTTTCCGATCCACTAATTTCTATAGGACATTAGGACTCCTCTACTACTATTAATTTCTCTATGGTAACCCAGGCTGTATGGTCAACGATCTTGGCCTGTCCCGAAAGGGACAAACCGAAAAAGAAGAAGAATCTCTATGGTAACAACTGAATTTTGGCGCCATACGCTAGTTATAATATTTAAATTTTTTATTTGTTACTCAAAACTTTACAAGACATGGTTTTTATTGTGCGGAAAAATGTCTAGCAGTGATACTGAAGAGAATTTAACTCCACCTGACCACCGACCAACAATCTTTTGCCAGCAAAATCAAAGAAAACTCACGACAAATATTACCAAGATTTTATGGTTTGGATTTTAAGATATGAGTTTAGATAAAGTAGTGTATGAAACTCTACATAATTAGTTATTAAAACACTCGTGTAATACTATTAAAAAACTCGCCTGCGGCTCGTTTTTTAAACTAACACTCGTGTTTTAATAACCTCTATTATGCAACCGTTTCATAAACTACTATTTTATTACCCGACTGGGTTATGTGTTTCACCTGTGTGTATGTATGTCCATTCCTATATCCGCGTGTAACTAATCAACGGCTCAACGGATTTTGATAAATGATACGTCATTAGATTTGTCTCAATGACGCGAGTGTTATAGGGTACCTAAATTAAAAAAAAAAAAATCAAAATGGCGGACTTTATGCGCTTTAATGTGCGAGCTGAAAAAAAATTTTTTCTTCAAGACCCTCGAGTGGGGTATCAAAATAAAGGGATTCAAAAGGCAAATACGAAAATGTATAAATTTATATATTTGGAAACAATTTGGAGTGATAAATCGTAGAAAATGACCGTTTCCTATGTCAGTTCGTAACTACTTAAGGGCTCAACCTTAGAATAAATAGGTAAAGAAAGGCAGTCGTCGACGCGGCGATAAGCCGTTTTTAGCAAGCCTAAAAGGCTATCGTCGCGTCAGTGCTCAAGGTACTCATGCGCTTGTGTGCGTGTCGGCAAATGTAATTACAGGGCACACATGGGTTGGTTTATAGCTTACGTTTCGAGCGGAAGTTAGAAACTTCCATTCTAAGCGTAATAGTTCGATGGGCTCAACCTATTTTGATAAATTATACGTCATTAGATTTGTCTTGACGGCGCAAATGTTACTGGGTACATAAAATTCATAAAAAATCAAAATGGCGAATGTTATGCACTTTAATGTGCGGGCTGAAAAAATTTTTTTTCTTCAAGACCCTCGAGTGGGGTATCAAAATAAAGGGCTTTAAAAGGCGAGTACGAAAATGTATACAATCTATATGTTTTAAATCAATTTGGAGTGACAAATCATGAAAAACAAAATAAATAACAGCTACACTGTAAGTGGTACGGTGGTAGTTTATTAATTTTTTAGTTCGTTTTTTAGCATGGCAGTCGGGTTTTTTTAATTTTTAAATTAAAGCTTGTATAAATTATTTTTTAACCCCCGACGCAAAACGACGGGGTGTTATAAGTTTGACGTGTCTGTGTGTGTCTGTCTATTCCACCGTAGCGCTCAAACGGATGATTTGAATGCGGTTTTTTTATTTGAAAGGTGAATATTCTTAGATATGTTTAATGAAAATCGGTCCAAGATGGCCGCCGTCACAAAATGGCGGATTACATATCAACAACTCCCTCAATATGGGTATCAAATGAAAGGGCAATATCAAATGACTAGTAGAATAGCACTATGCAAATCCAAGATGACCGTCACCACAAAATGGAGAATGCCGGGTGTTTTTTAAATTTTAAATTTATAGATACTTGTATTGACCACATTTTTTTAGAATTCTGATATTATAAAAAAATACGAAATCACATAACTTTGTATGTTTCTCTTTCTGTCTCTCTGTTATCTTTTCATGGTTGAACCGCAGACCGCGTCTCGATCGGCATAAAAATAACTTGCATCGTGGAGATGAACGTAGTGAACGTACCTACTTTATAGCGGAGAATCAAAGGGTTCCCTCGGGATTTTTAATAAAACCTAAATCCATGCGGACTGCGGAGGCAGTCGCGGGCATCAACTAGTACCTATAACTGCATTTTTTTGCAGCCAAAAACAATGTTCAGTGTTTTTAACAGAACATAACTCACCTTCTCTCAATATGTAAGTACTGTATCTCCTTAACTAATAATGATTTCTTAATGGTATGGGATTTTTAGGGTTCCGTACCCGAAGGGTAAAAACGGAGCCCTATTAATGTCACTCGGCTGTCTGTCTGTCTGTCTGTCTGTCCGTCTGTCCGCCGGTCACAGGTCTCTAGCTCGCAGACGAAATGAGTTACAAACCTGAAATTTTGGTATTTAGTGTAAAACGTTAACCCAAAATCAAATATTGAATTAGAAATTGAATTAAATTATTTTTCAGGGGGGCTCCCATACATGAAAAAGGAGCCGGAAAAAAAATTTTTTTCTTTACCCTAGCTTGTGGGGTATCATTGTTTAGAGCTCATTAAGTAGAGTACAAATATATAATTTTTTAATTTTTATCTCAAAAAATAAGGGAATGGGAGGCCATCAAAGTTGTCAGTTTTAGACCATTTTTGTGACGGGGGCTATCTCAAAAACTAAACTAGTTGGGAATATGATATTTCAGTATATTATGTACTATATGCTCTATTTAAACAACAAATACTGAAAACAACGATTTATTAAATAGTTTATAAGCTGTGACCAAAATAAACGAACATTTTTTTGGGTTTTTCTTTCACGGTTTGTTGCGATGTCTAGCTCGGAAATTAAATATTTCTTAGACCCAAAATATTATATTGTTCATAATTATGTACGGAACCCTGAAAGAGCGAGGCCCGACTCGCACTTGGCTGATTTTTTTTTAATTTATTTATTTGATAACAAAGTTTTAGAACGTAATATTGGGTTCTTCGTACTCATTAAGCAATTAACAATAGTCTTAATGGAATGCCAGCGTGATGCCAGCGATGGTAGTAGTTGTAGCCAGGTAGGTACTTGTCTACCTACGCTGTCGAAATTTCCAAAGTTATAATTAATGAAATAAACTTTATTATGGTATTTATATGACGTAAGTAAGTACGCACTCTGCATTGCGAAATATTCAAAATGTTTTTCATAATTAAGTTCGCGCTGAAACGATGCGCAAAATTCACGATTCGAATACCTATCTATACTATACTCAGCGATATTTATAACAACCTACCTAAAGAATGTCTGCAGTTGAGCGAAATATGCTTTGTTCGTAGCTATTTTTTAAAATTCCGTTATCATCGATATGGGTTACAGGGTAATGACGAGTAAACATAAAATGCGGTATACAGATGAACGTGGAGTTTGGAAATACATACAAAAGTTTATCCAGAGGTGTGTATAGCTTCTTGGGTCTTCAATATAAATTCGCTATGAAATAGAAAAATGATTGTTAAAAAAAATTATCTGTAGAAAGGTTTTCCAAACACTGCGCGGTCAATTTACGCCATCGATCAATATGGCTGATAGGCCCTCATACATAGATAAAATTAAAAACCGCTTTCATAAAATCAATCTCATTTGCGAAATTAGATTGATTTGGTCTAAAATTGACCCACATTCAGACGATTATTTTGTGTAACACAATTCTGAAAATATAAATAAAATCGTCGTACTTAATTATGTACTTACCAAGTTTAATCTCTCAAAAAACATTCAGAAAAACTAAAAAGAAGCGAATTTCATTACGTATTAATTCAAGCACATTATATTATAGTAGGTATGTACCTAATATGCATATCTAGATCCATCTATGCTTCATGAACAACAGACGAGGCCGTCTAATCAGGAAAACCTGATTGAAGAAAGACCACTTGTTCAGGCCACCAATGCTTTCTAACTTCTAAGCTAACTTTAACACCTTCAACACAATTAGATCCGATTAAATGTTCTTAGTGACCCCGCAGATATACATTTTCAAGTTGGCCAACTAAATCGCAGAGTATACTGATTACTGATAAGCACAGTGACTTATGACACCCCGCACATCATAACCAACTAAATCGTTCAACGAAATAATTGGACGACAATTGTATCAGAATCGAAATTCCCTTCCGATTACGTCCAATTTAAAAGTTGGTCGATTAAATTGTGAAAGTTCACAATTTAGTTGTTAGATAGTCGGCCAACTTGAAATTGTATGTATGCGGGGTCTCTTAGGAGATGTAAAAAAACAACAGTTTTCACCTCTAACATCAAAGCCGTTTTACGATCCATTATTATCACTATTATTTATGATAACTGATGACACTGCGGCAATCAAAGCATTGTGAGAAGAGACGCCGGGCGTGGGAATTAGTTAACATAGATATTTGTTCCGCCTTTCGTGCATTGTCTGTGTGTACTCATGCGTTCTTCGCGTATCAAATCTTAGAGGTAAAGTTCCGGGTATTTTGTTTAGAAGGCGCCTTTATACTCGCTTGTTTACTTTAAATATACCTATACCTCTGTAGGAGTCAACAAAATATACGAACTTTGGGTAAGTGTTCCATTATTATAAGTAAGCCTAAGAAGATTTAAAAAAATACGTGAGTTGTCGTGGGACACCTGGTTGGAACGGAGTTTCTTTCACTATTTATTATTATTAGGCGCAAATAATTAAATTGACAACGTTTAAGGGTAATTAAATGAAAAAAAATGGAGTATATAATTATTGTAATCATTAAAAAGTTATGAAAATAAACATTAACTGTTACAAAAGCAAGATGTCGTGACGGTAGAAGTCACACGGTTAAGTACACTTTTTTCGGCTAGCTCTCATTCCCCAAGGAGATGGGGTGGAGAAAAAAGATCCCTATAAAGAACCTGAAGACCAAAGTTTTTGAACAGTGCCGTGCAGTGCAGTGATGACATAGATGAGAAATCTCACAAACACTCAGCCTAATACGCTCGGAGTTTCTTTACGTGATTAAATTAGAAATGAGGAGAACCGCAGAAGATCCAGAGTTACCAACACTCGACGAGTTTCAGGGGAGTAGAAGTGGTAATTGGTTGGGCACATAGATCGGAGTACTGATATACACTCATCATAAACCTTGCGAATTACAAGCCAAGTTCGAATAGCGACTCTGTACCGGAAAATACAGTATAGAACTGCAGTATCCCAACTACACGGACAGATTACATAGAACGATCTCAGTTGATGCCGCTGGACACAAGCGACCCAAGTCCGCTGAGTGTGGAAATGCCTAAAAGAGACCTAGCATAAAAGAGACCGAGAGACCGAAGAGAGACGACGACGACGAAGACTGACGAGAGAGAAGAGATATAGCTTTCATCAGCAGTGAACATCTAATAGAGATGATAAGAAAAAAAAAATCAGCCAAGTGCGAGTCGGGCCTCGCTCTTTCAGGGTTCCGTACATAATTATGAACAATATAATATTTTGGGTCTAAGAAATATTAAATATAGACATCGCAAGAAATCGTGAAAGAAAAACGCAAAATAAGTTCGTTTGTTTTGGTCACAGCTTATAAACTATTTTATGAATCGTTGTTTTCAGTATTTGTTGTACAAATAGAGCATATAGTACATAATATACCGAAATATCATATTCCTAACTAGTTTAGTTTTTTAGATAGCCCCCATCACAAAAATGGTCTAAAACTGACAAATTTGATGACCCCCCATTTTAAGCAAAAAATTAAAAAAATATATATTCGTACTCTACTCAATGAGCTCTAAACAATGATACCCCACAAGCTAGGGTAAGAAAAAAAATTTTTTTTCCGGCTCCTTTCTCATGTATGGGAGCCCCCCTGAAAAATAATTTAATTCAATTTTTAATTCAATATTTGATTTTGGGTCAACGTTTTACACCAAATACCAAAATTTCAGGTTTGTAACTCATTTCGTCTGCGAGCTAGAGACCTGTGACCGGCGGACAGACGGACAGACAGACAGACAGACAGACAGACAGCCGAGTGACATTAATAGGGCTCCGTTTTTACCCTTTGGGTACGGAACCCTAAAAAGCTTCGTGTAAATAATATAGTCAGGTATTTGTCGCAGACTTTTATATCGTTCATTAGTATGGTGAATAAGGGAACGAGTAAATTGCTATATTATGCTTATACTTAAGAATCAAACGAACTTACCTTGTGAAGTTTGATATCTAATTATACGAGCGTTTTGACCAAAGATGATTATGGTTTACATGCAGCAGACGCTAGTCTGTGCTGTCCTTTATCACACTTTTAGAGTTATTTTATAATAAATTAATTGTTTTTTTTTTTTTTTGACGTTGGTCACACACACTGAGTAGGTACCCTCACCCTGTAGCCCTCGCCACGCCGATCCGGGTCGTCATTTTTCAGAGCTTTATTTTTTCGATATGTTTAGGGATTTTGACAAAAACAGGGTGGGTGGGTTTGTAATCATCTTTGGTCAAAACGCTCGTATAATTAGATATCAAACTTCACAAGGTAAGTTCGTTTGATTCTTAATTATACTTCGCATTTCTCCCAAAGATGATTATGGTTTACATGCAGATGTTTAGAGCATCGAAAAAATAGTACAATATTATTTATTGTGTACAATAAAAATATTCAAAAATAAAATTAAGGCAAAGCATAACAGGGAAAAAGGAAAATAATCATTTACAATATGTGATTAAACAAAGTCAATATTTCTTCATAAATCATAATTTAAAGGCGATTTATTATTTATTTTTAATTAATTAATTTTTTTGCTAAGTAGCATGACAGGTATGCTAATCGTACTTGTATAGAATAGAATATAGATTTTTATATGCATAGAAGAAAATTTTAGCTTCAAAATAATATATCCACAATTTTGATCTGATTTTTATAAATCTTTATAATAAAAGATACTTTAAAAATACATTTGAAGATTCAGACCAAACTATATTTTCTCAAATAATTTCTAAGTTTTAGCCCTACATTGTGGGCAGCTGATGTCAACGCGTGTCGCGTGCTATGTGTGCCATTGAATGGACGTAACTCAATGGGATATAAAGAGTGGTTTTTTGAAAACTGATGAACAAAGGTATAAAGTAAATAAGTAGGTTATTAAATAACAAGAATATGGTAGGTATACCCTAAAACAAGGGCATGAAATAGTAACACTGTATTTAACAATTTTACTATCATTGTACTAACCTATTTCAACAAATAAATTGATTTTGATTTGATTTTGAAAAAATCTCATTGGGCACGTAAGGGATCAATTTTTTCTAAATATCTTCTGAAATAAGCTTGGACAGAGATTAAAGATTTTCTTTAATATATGGCAACACAATAATTTGGTTGAAAAAAACATTTGATCTTGAAGTTGTGATCATCTATTTTAGTTTTATCGGATTCCAATAAAGTATTTATTGACCAAGTGTCTGTATTTTTTAATGGTAAAAAATACATTTTTAATGGAGATGTTAATGCCAAAAAGGTGATTTTTTAAAGATAGATCTTTTTGTGAGATTAAATCATTGTTGATACTGAATTTAATCCAAAATTATGATGGATAGTGAGAATGATAGAAATTTAACTTGCATCTGAATTTTTATGTGAAAAATTCAATTTGCTGTATAATATTGGAATCACAATAATTATAACCTTTTTTTTTTGCAGAACAGTCATTTTGACTTTAAAGATGTGTTATATTGATTCATAGAATTATTAGAGAAAAAACCATTGCTATGTTAAGCGATGCGTTGGAGTTAGAAAAAAAACGACCTTTGCCATGTAACATTTAATTTTGTGGCAAATTTTGAAATAAGGCTAAAGTATGGAAAGGCTTATAAACTTTTTTTTTTTTTTTGATGTAAGTGCATCAACAATATCAGAACTTCCATGATGCGTACCTCTGACATTTTGTTATTTTGATTACTGGCAAATAAACCAAAGTCAGATCTGTCGGAATAAACCTTTAACTGACGATATGCACTAACAGTAAGTTCCCTTTCTGTGTTCGTGTTGAACTTTCGACGAGATTCAAAATCTGCAACTAATGTTTGTATTTCATTCATCATTCAATCGCATCATATTTATTTATTTATTTATTTATTAACACCAACAACTTCCATACATAACAATCAACTCTTATTTTATTATATACATATTATCAGTATGGTTGTCCATTACAGGCGTAAAATAAGAAATTACCAACTAACATGCACAACTTATAAACAATAAAATAAGAAACTTGAAAATTTCGAATAATGCAATATGAAAAACTACAACAAGATACTAAACTAACTAATTTAAACTAACTATTAACCAAACAAAATCAAAAAAGGCAAATAAAGAACTCAACATACGTAACCTCAGAATTGATTAAGAAGACCTCCCACGAATACTTTTCTTAAATTTTATTAATTTGTCATGGAAGATGTCAACATCACTAGCGCCCGATACACAAATGTCATTATAGCACTTAAGCATGCGAGCGACGGGTGAGTTTGTGCGAGACAAAGTTCGCGAAATTGGAACACGAAAAAGACGTTTTTCTCGTATTCTTCTGCCTAAGCGAGGGGTTATAATTTTTATTTGTTCCAAAATATCCGAGCACAAAAGCTGTCCATTTAAGATTTTATGCAGCACACATAAACCAAGTACATGTCTGCGATCAACTAAACTATCCATTTTAAAAAAAATTAGCCTTTCCTCATATGAGCTGCTTTTAGGAACATGAATGTTATTCTGTGAGAGATAACGCGTAAAAGAACGCTGTATCCGTTCTATTCTAGATGTGTGGCACGCAAAGTACGGGTTCCATATTACGCTAGCATATTCCAAAGTACTTCTCACAAAGGCGTTAAAAAGAATAATCTTGATACCTGTTGAGCGAAATTCCTTACACATTCGCTTTAAGAAACCTATAGTTTTCGATGTTTTAGACACAATATGGTCATAATGCTGTGTAAAATTCAATCTATCATCAATCATAATTCCCAGATCTCATTAGTTCGAACTACAACTTCACCATTGATTTTATAATCCGAAGATATTTGATTCTTTTTTTTAGTGAATTTAATAAAGTGACATTTAGAGGCATTAATTATCATACCATTATGCTCACACCACGCGGTTATTCTGTTAAGGTCCTCCTGAAGCAAAACCGTGTCATGATAACTATGAATAGTTTTAAATATTTTCATATCGTCCGCAAAAAGGAGATAATCGCTAGATTTAACACAATCGGCAATGTCGTTGATAAAAAGAATAAACAGAATTGGGCCAAGGTGCGATCCTTGAGGCACCCCTGACATCGCCTTATAAGGCCGTGACTCATATCCCTTGACAGCAACAGACTGAACCCTATCCTTTAAGTATGAATCAAACCATGATAATAGATTGCCGCATACACCATACTCGTGGTTCAATTTTTGTAATAACAGCCCGTGATGAACCTTATCAAATGCGCTAGTAAAGTCAGTATAAATAGCATCTATTTCAATACCAAGTAAGTACGGAACTTGAAACGTAGCCTATTCTTTTCTGCTAATAGTTTCCTAAGTTTGTTATTGAACCACAATGGCAATGAGGCAGGGCGCGAGTGATGCTTGGGCAGGTAAAGATCAAAAATATTCGTCATCTTGTCGTAAAAAATAGATACCATCTCATCAGCTGACATGTTAGGAGCCAATAATTCTAACCAGTTAATACATTGTAGTGAACGTTTTATCTTAGCGTAATCAGCTTTATGAAAGTTATAATCTGAGCGAGGTTTATTTTTTACAGTATTACTGCTGAATTGATGAATGTTAATAGTAATCTCCAGAGGAGGATGTAGATTATCTATTTTACTCAAAATTTCGGATGATTTGCTCACATTAACATCTAATAATGTGCTTATAATTAAATCTAATACTCTGCCTTGGGATCCCGTTACAGTATTAAATTGATACAGACTATTAAGAGGTAAAAAGTCAACTAAGGTATACCCCAACATACAATTATAGTTACTGGGTTCCGCAAATGAGTACAGATTATTTTTATTCCATGAAATAAAGCCTAGGTTGAAGTCACCCAATATAATAACATCATCAATTTCGTTCAAAACTGAACTAGTCTTACTTAAAAACTGTTGCAAACAACTAGCATTAGCAGGTGGAGGCATATACACACAACAGATTCCGACACTTTTCTTTATGTTATCCATCTTAAGCTCAATTACTACCCATAAATCTTCATTCTCACTTTCCCATTGACGCATACGGAAGGATTTGATACGGCCATCAAGTGCCAATAACACACCACCACCATCATTCTTAACCGCGGAGTTACGGTCTCGCCGGTAGACAGTATATCTTCCATCAATAAACTCGGAAGTAAATAATTCGGGTTTTAACCATGTTTCAGTTAAAGCGATGACATCGTAGTTACTTTGTAAAATGTTCTGGTAAATTTCTGAAGTTTTGGTCCTCATGCCGCGTATATTCTGATAATATAACGTGAATTTGATATCTTATGGCCAACATAAATTACCATCAAATGATAATCACTTGAGTTTGTGTTGAACGTCCTCCATATTATTTATCACCATAGCGCTAGAGTTTTCATCTTTTCTAACATAGATCTTACCATTTCTAACCCATACAAAAGTATACTTGGTCTCTTTAGCCTTCTTTTTGGTTTCTGCCAGTAGCAACTTGTACGATGGCGATAGATGCTCAGATAAATAAATGGGTTTTATGTCACCTCCAATGCCTATTGAATGAGTAGATAGTCTATCCGAACGATTATTTCTATTATATTTGTAATAAGCTGCGAGAAAAGTGTCTCGGCATCTGACGCTACGAAGCTTTGCTATAACAGTACGCGGTCGATCGTTATGCTTTTTTGATACGCGAAAGCAGGACATCACTTCTGAGTCGTCGATAGTAACGGAGACAGCTTTTCCGATCTGAATTATAGTTTGAGCTAGGTTCTCGGCTCTGTGCTCCGGCAGGCCATTAATCTCAACATTACATTCGCGGGAATGTTGTTCCATAGTACCGACACGGTGTGTGAGGTCCTTAACTGTGTCCTCAAGTATCTTATTCCGGGCTCTCAGTTCGGTTACCTCCTTATCGCGCATCTCTAATCTATTGTTGATTTCATCATACTTCGTTGAGAAAAATGCCATAGACGCGGCATAAATATATGATGCGAAATTTTGTAAACATTGATAATATAGGCAATAGCTGTTTATTTTTGATAAAATATTATAATTTCTAAGTCGTGAAAGACTGAGGTTATAAAAGGCTGCAAGTAAATTGAAGAACCGATGGACTTTGGAGTCCCAAGGTTCTTGAGTGAAGCAATTACAGTTGCGAGTTATCCGTAAGCTGTCTCATCGTTACAGGTTGCACCACAGTCCGAACGTGATGCATCACTATACACTAGGTACTAGTGAATATTCTTCATATTTTAAATGAACAATTTGCAGGATCAATATAATTTCTCCACTTCCTCCAGCATATGAAATCATTGTTAACAATACAGATCATATATTTCTTACGATTATCAAAGTAGTGAATTGCCAAGAATTTCCAGAACTTTGAAAATCCATACATTTTCGTATAAACCAATCCGTCGTCGAAGGCCGGGCACGCCGCCATCGACAAACCAACATAACTAGCTAGTTTTCTGATTTCTCATACATTTTTCTGTATTTGTTTGTAAATAACTTTTTTTTTTTTTTTTTTGTGGGTAAAGAGCAATCCTTGATCAAAAATCTTAATTTCAAAGTAAATTGTTAATCGCTTCTACATTATCCAAACAGTTGTAACCGAATTTCTGATGCATAATAAATCGTCAAGAAAATTAACTGACAAATAAACTGATGAACATACATAAATGTGAAGGACTGGTTTTCAAAACCTTTGTATAGGCATAGACGTTGCAAAGTCCAAATGGTAAAACGTTGACTTCAGAAATTTTACCTTTCTATTTACTTGCTTCTGCATATTACTTTCGGCCACTGGCAGTAAAAAAAAATATGCATCTTTTAAAGTCTGATTTCTACTAAGGATTTCTAATTTCGCGAAACTGACGTTTCTTACTGTTATACAGACATAAAATGACAATTTACAGACATAAAACAGTTCCCACAAAAAAGATAATGAATTTAAAACTCATATAAATGAATCAATGAATGATCAATTGCCACATGTAGATATGAAAAATGTCTGACAGATGCTTCAGGCATTTTAATTTTGGTGTAAAATCGAACTTCAGGTGTTAACTCTGTTATTCATACAAATAACTCATTGTATTTTTAAAATGACAAGTGTCAGAATTTCACGGAATCAAAAATTAAACCGGTTGTCATACAGTACAGTACAGTACAGTACATTTTAATTAATATTAATGTGGTATTTTCATATCTTCCATATGTTTGAAGTTATTGACACAAATAAAGTTTGATTCATATAAATTCAAAATAAAACGATGTTTTCCTTTAGTGCAAAAATTGGTGAGATAAATTGTTTTTCTTTGGCCCAAAAATATGAAGCCACTCGTGAAGAAAAACTGATCTGCCAATGATACGTAAAAACGTATCGGTGTTATGTACCGGTGACGAAGCAGCTAGCATGTCATAGCATGTATTAGCTTTATGTAGCATTGTCACGATTGCGCGTGCGACATTTAGCATTGAGTCGTAAGCTTAAGTGCGTAAGCGTAAGCGCTCAGTCATAATTTCACGGCACGGCCACTTGGCGGTGCGGTGGCGGTAGCGGGTGCTGATGTCAGCCCGGTATGCGTATTATACTCGCTTTTCGGGCAGGTGCACATGCCCCCCGTACGTTTAGAGTTTTCCGGTACAGAAGTACTCGGCTGTGAGCGGAACTGGTTAGATATCAACTTTGAAGCGGAGGTTGAAGTGGCCTTAGATGATTTCAGATACTCCGACAGATTTAAACCGAACCAAAGGTGTCGATTTTTATATTTTTGAATATATATCTCGCTTTTGTTTGCTAAGCTTCAGTAATGAGTATCGCATAGCAACCGTCTTTGACGCTGATCTTTTTGGTAAATATTATTTTAGAATATCGATCTTCCATAAGCAACCCGTTAGTCAAAAATAATACATAGATGGGTATAATGTTTCCATCGTGTGGCCAAATCTTTATGGGCAAATCTCCGAATAGTTTTTCTTGTTGGGTCTGAGCCCAATAATAATTGTAAAATCTCAAGATCTAATTCGTCATTCTTATGAATCAGATGTCAATAAGAATAAGGTAAGATGAAATTTATGTAGGTAGGTATTTATTTTATGACCCTACACAGAAAACTCACACACGCTATGCGTCGGAGTATTTGACTGGATGGTAGGTATACTTATATTTTATCCACACACCATAAAGGTCGGGATATACATATATTTTCCACACACCATATAGGTCGGGATATACATATATTTTCCACAAACGTTTTACGTCGGGATAGTTATATTTATTTGACAGGTATCACTATATTTTTATCCACACACCATAAAGGTCGGGATATACATATATTTTCCACAAACGTTTTACGTCGGGATATTTATATTTATTTGACAGGTATCACTATATTTTTATCCACACACCATATCAGTCGGGATGTATATTTTCCACACACATTTTGTCGGGATAAGGTACATGTCAATAATACAGGAAATCAAGGTTATAAGTATGTATTCTATATGCCACTGAAGCTGGCGCCTTAAATATTTTAGTGAAGACAAGGTCATTCACCTAGGCTATTCTTTCTCTCTAGTTTTTATATACCTCACACACTATTTAAGTAGGTGAGAATGGGACAAAGCAACTTCCAGCCCTTTACAAGGGAAAAATTTCTTTGTTCAACTTTTTTGTTTGGAGCGCAAATTCCACAGCTTTTATCTGTCTAACGGGAAACTCATTGAGATTTCCAATTGAACCGTCAACATAAACAGAAGACGGTACGCAGATAAAAACAATGAACAGTAAACAATAGTTATTTTGTTCACTGGGTAAAAATGTTCTTACTAGTGAATAAATCTAGTCTTACCTTGAATTTTTCTGCTCGTTTCACTTTTTATTTTTTGAATTTTGTTTGGACGACGTGTGACTCGGACAACACAAAATAACGTAATGACGACCCGGATCGGCGTGGCGAGGGCGGTAGGGTGAGGGTACCTACTCAGTGTGTGTGACCAACGTCAAAAAAAAAAAAAAAAAACAATTAATTTATTATAAAATAACTCTAAAAGTGTGATAAAGGACAGCACAGACTAGCGTCTGCTGCATGTAAACCATAATCATCTTTGGGAGAAATGCGAAGTATAATTATTGCTTATGCTCATATGCTTATCTACAATTTGGTAACATCTTCTATACATATAATAAAATCGTAGACTTGCCGTATCTTTATACATTAAAGATTTTTGCAAAATAATAACTGGCGGATGTTAGGGATAAGTAATAGAACGTAAAAAAGTTATTTTTGAAATTTTTGTCTGTTTGTCTGTATGTTTGTGCGCACATCCCGCAAAAACTACTGAATGGATTGAAATGAAATTAGGCATGATTTATCATAGGTCATACTAAGGAGTAACATATAGGATACTTTTTATCCCGAAATTCAGCACGGTTCCCTTGGGAGAAGGGATGAAAGTCAAAATGTGTACTTAGCTGTAATTCATTAACGCGTGGTCCGATTACCTAAATGATAGAACACAAAAAGTAGATGTGAACGGAAAGCGGTCTGCCGGGTCAGTTGTAGAAATAGGAGTTCCACAGGGTTCCATTCTCGGGCCCTTTCTATTCCTTATTTATATTAATGACCTTCCTTATCTTGCTAAGGATAGTCACGGGATAGTATTGTTTGCTGATGATACATCACTTTTGTTTAAAACTAATCGATACAAAAGAATTCCTGACGAAGTAAACAATTCTCTCACAAAAGTGGTACAGTGGTTTGAAGCTAATAACTTATTACTTAATGGGAAAAAAACAAAGTGTGTTAAATTCACTTTACCCAATGTTAAACAAGTTGAAACCACTGTACAGCTTAATAATGAGGAATTAGATCTAGTGGATACGGCTGTTTTCCTGGGGATAACGTTAGATGCTAAACTCCAATGGGGCCCTCATGTAAATAACTTATCGAACAGACTTAGTTCTGCTGCATATGCGGTTAAAAAGATTCGCCAACTAACTGATATTGAAACTGCGAGGTTAGTTTATTTTAGTTACTTTCACAGCATTATGTCATATGGCATACTTTTATGGGGTAATGCTGCTGATATTAATTCCATTTTCGTGCTGCAGAAGAGGGCTGTTCGTGCCATATATAATATGGGACCCAGAGAGTCACTAAGAAATAAGTTCAAGGAAGTTAAAATTATGACAGTTTATAATCAATATATTTTTGAAAATTTAATATATGTGCACAAAAATATCGATAAATTTAAGAAAAAAAGTGAATGTCATAACATTAATCTTAGAAATAAAAATAAACTTGTGTTGCCCACTACTAGGTTGCGGAAAGTTGGAAAATCATTTGTTGGTAATTCTGTACGTTTTTATAATACGTTGCCAGAGAACATTTTGGATATGTCTCTCAATAAGTTCAAGGGTTTTATTAAACGCAAATTAATTGAAAAATCTTACTATAGCTTAAAAGATTTTTTTAATGACAAAAATCCATGGACATAGATTGCTCTAAAAGCCAACAGTTCAAATAATTTTTATGGCTATACCATATTGTAAGATGGTGATAATAAAAAAAATAATAAACCCGGCTGAGTTTGTTGTGGGCTCTTCTCAGACCAGGGCGCGTTTGGAACCCTCGTAGCTTTAGTTTTAAGTTTCCGTAAGTAATTATCACCATTGCCTGTTCCCAAATTGACGTTCAAAAAGTGTACAGTGTACCTACTTTGAATAAATGAATTTTGAATTTGAATTTGAATTCATTCTTTTTTTGTTAGAAAGAAGATACGTTAAAGATTACCCGGGTAGTCTCTGAAAGGCTACATCGATTTTGATGGGACTTTCACTGGCGGATGTTTACATTTTGATCTACCTAAACATCCTGGTTTTAGCAAGGTATGAGCTAAAAAAAGCTGTGATAGCCTAGTGGTTAGGGCAACCGACTTCTAATCGGAGGTCGTGGGTTCGATCCCGGGGCACGCACCTCTAACTTTTCGGAGTTATGTGCGTTTTAAAAGTATTTAAATATCACTTGCTTTAACGGTGAAGGAAAACATCGTGAGGAAACCTGCATGCCTGAGAGTTCTCCATAACGTTCTCAAAGGTGTGTGAAGTCTGCCAATCCGCTTGGCCAGAGCGTGGTAGACTATGGCCAAAACCCTTCTCACTCTGAGAGGAGACCCGTGCTCTGTAGTGAGCCGGTAATGGGTTGATCATGATCATGATGAGCTCAAAGGAGCTTAGGAAAGACAAAATGATTCCCACGGGATTTTTAAAAACCAATATCCACGCGAACGAAGTCGCGGGTGTCCGCTTTTTTAATAATATATACAATGAATATAAAATTATTTTGCTATAATCCGCTAACAGTGACAAATTTGTAGGCACAACACCACACAATCTTGTAGGCACAACACCACACAATCTTGTAGGCACAACACCACACAAATTCACCACAAAACAAACTCGACGATCGTTTCGCTCCGACACCGGAGCATCTTCAGGAGATGTCGACTTCACAACGGACGATTGCAAAGTGAGTTCGTGTCGAATGAGCGGTCTTATATATACTATCCCCGCTTAGTCATCTACCCTCCTTTCTCTTTCTCTCTGGCCACGCCCCCTAAATATGTTGAGCAACGGTGAAGATGACACATTTATTTGCTCATTCAGCAATTCGACACTTCTACCGCTGTGCCCAACTATTTCCAATTGTTCCAACACGCACAGTCTTAAACTTTTACAGCATGTGTGTAAAATTTCAAATGTATGACCCTCGTCTATCCTATGTCCACTATCCAAAAGATGTTTTGCGAAATGAGATCTTTGAGGCTGGTTGTTTCTAAAGGCAGCCATATGTTCTTTATATCGAGTTACAAAATTGCGCCCAGTTTGACCAACATATATAGCACTACATTCGGGGCACTTGAGTTTGTACACACCTGACTTTTGTCCATTATTTAATTTATCTTTACCATTACAAATTCTTCTGAGCGTATTATTTGTTCTAAAAGCAGCGTGTACATCATGTGATCTAAGAGTCCTAGCAATACGCTCAGATATTGGTCCGAAATAGGTCAAACTGGTTTTATATTTATTTATTTTGTCTGATGGCGCTGGATATAGGTTTTTCTTGACCTGCACTAACTGTTGTTTTCTAAGTATATTATTTACAATATTAGGGTTATACCCATTTGAACGCGCCATGTGATAAATAATATTTAATTCTTTTTTATAATTGTCTTTTGTAAGAGGAACGGACACTAATCTGTGTATATAACTATGAAAAGCTGCAAGTTTATGTTGCCAAGGATGGCATGATGATGCGGGTATGGTTGTGTCTGTATATGTAGGCTTGCGGAAGATCTCAAATTGATGTTTATTATTGACACGACTTATAGTTAAGTCGAGAAAATTTAGTGACTTGTTTTGTTCTATTTCCGACTTAAATGTAATTTTGGGGTGTATTTTATTAAGTTGCTCAACAAATACATCCAGTTGTCTCATTGTCCCTGTCCAACATATAATGATGTCATCGACATATCTGTAGTAATATAGAATGTTACTATTTTTTACAATATGTTTGTTTTCAAAATTATCCATAAAAATTTCTGCCATTAATGGACTTAGAGGAGATCCCATTGCTAACCCATCATTTTGTTGGTAGAACTTATCATTGAATTTGAAATAATTTTGTTGCATACATATTTGTGTTAATTCTACCAATTCTAATATTTCACCAGGGTGTAGCCGTTTCATTTCAAGTAATTTAGTCAAAATATCTTGAAATAAATTACTTGAAATGAAACGGCTACACCCTGGTGAAATATTAGAATTGGTAGAATTAACACAAATATGTATGCAACAAAATTATTTCAAATTCAATGATAAGTTCTACCAACAAAATGATGGGTTAGCAATGGGATCTCCTCTAAGTCCATTAATGGCAGAAATTTTTATGGATAATTTTGAAAACAAACATATTGTAAAAAATAGTAACATTCTATATTACTACAGATATGTCGATGACATCATTATATGTTGGACAGGGACAATGAGACAACTGGATGTATTTGTTGAGCAACTTAATAAAATACACCCCAAAATTACATTTAAGTCGGAAATAGAACAAAACAAGTCACTAAATTTTCTCGACTTAACTATAAGTCGTGTCAATAATAAACATCAATTTGAGATCTTCCGCAAGCCTACATATACAGACACAACCATACCCGCATCATCATGCCATCCTTGGCAACATAAACTTGCAGCTTTTCATAGTTATATACACAGATTAGTGTCCGTTCCTCTTACAAAAGACAATTATAAAAAAGAATTAAATATTATTTATCACATGGCGCGTTCAAATGGGTATAACCCTAATATTGTAAATAATATACTTAGAAAACAACAGTTAGTGCAGGTCAAGAAAAACCTATATCCAGCGCCATCAGACAAAATAAATAAATATAAAACCAGTTTGACCTATTTCGGACCAATATCTGAGCGTATTGCTAGGACTCTTAGATCACATGATGTACACGCTGCTTTTAGAACAAATAATACGCTCAGAAGAATTTGTAATGGTAAAGATAAATTAAATAATGGACAAAAGTCAGGTGTGTACAAACTCAAGTGCCCCGAATGTAGTGCTATATATGTTGGTCAAACTGGGCGCAATTTTGTAACTCGATATAAAGAACATATGGCTGCCTTTAGAAACAACCAGCCTCAAAGATCTCATTTCGCAAAACATCTTTTGGATAGTGGACATAGGATAGACGAGGGTCATACATTTGAAATTTTACACACATGCTGTAAAAGTTTAAGACTGTGCGTGTTGGAACAATTGGAAATAGTTGGGCACAGCGGTAGAAGTGTCGAATTGCTGAATGAGCAAATAAATGTGTCATCTTCACCGTTGCTCAACATATTTAGGGGGCGTGGCCAGAGAGAAAGAGAAAGGAGGGTAGATGACTAAGCGGGGATAGTATATATAAGACCGCTCATTCGACACGAACTCACTTTGCAATCGTCCGTTGTGAAGTCGACATCTCCTGAAGATGCTCCGGTGTCGGAGCGAAACGATCGTCGAGTTTGTTTTGTGGTGAATTTGTGTGGTGTTGTGCCTACAAGATTGTGTGGTGTTGTGCCTACAAGATTGTGTGGTGTTGTGCCTACAAATTTGTCACTGTTAGCGGATTATAGCAAAATAATTTTATATTCATTGTATATCATGGAATTCCGCAAAGTAACGCCTGCTTCCATTCAAAATCTTTAATAATATAGTCATAGAGCTTATGGAAAATGCTGAGATGTATTATGAAACTGTGGGTTGAGGTATTACGGTAGCTAGAAGATTAATTATATGCACGGCTCGAATAATTCAATTTGCGCAGATGGGGCGAAATAAATTAACTATCCGACCCGCCATTGTATTTGAGAAGGGCATTTGAATACTAAATGCTTAATTACTTAATTCAAAGACCCGTTTGAATTACATACTAAATCGCGTCGTTTTATAGTCTCAAAGTGTCGACCATAGGTATCCATTTATCAATGTGATACCTATTCATGTTACAAACGTTAGTATGGAGAACCGACATATTATATCGCAAGATTGTCGTTGGATTGTCACTCTTAAGCCTTCAAAAATAAAGTTTATGTGCTTATGTGACAACTGACACGGAACGTTGTACTCCTGGATTTGAAGTGATTAAGCCGGCTTTTCATGACAAATCCTGTGTGGATTTGTCTTGGAAATAGGCCATTTGCTGAGTGCGCATTAACGACGACGCTCGAATGGATCTCTTTCCTTAAGAACAAATAGGGACCTATTGTAGTAATTTTTGTCACAGATTAGATAACCTTCTTACTACCTACTATAAAAATATATAAAAAGGTAATGTAATTAAACTTCGTTTAGGTACATTTTTATATCTACTGATAGCAGTTACTAATAAAATGAAAGACTACGAAGAAAAGCGCTGACAAGGAGATTACAGCAGTTGAAAGGCTAAACTACGGCGTAGCAAAACATTTTACTTCTCTCTAGTTCTATTTAAATAACTTCAAGTCGTATAAGGATATTATTTCATGAGTCATAAATTCATAAAACACAAATAACTATATTCATGACTATACCTAGTATGTATAAGAGAATTGTAATAACTATTGTTATTTAATTAGGTACTTTTATAATAATTAATTATTGTATGTACCAAATACCAACGAAGTATTTTTTGAAATTCAAAAGAAACTCAACACATTTCGACGGCGACGCATGTATGCACAACACTACAGCCGACAAAACAAAAAATGACAATAGCACTCGAGTATGCAGACGCATTGTTATGTAGATTGTTGAGGCCCATGCCCGTTCTACAGACACAACCACTTGGTCGGATGTTGGATCCAGTGGGCTGTATGCATTGCATACCTGAGGCCCGTCCAAATACTTTGGTCATCTTTTTGCTTCGTGAGAAAAATTTCACCCTAGCGCGGTTCATACAAACGAAGACCAATTTTTTTTTTAATAATTAAGCAATATTAATGTATAATGTAGCAATATTAATGTAGACATGTGTTCAAGCAACTACTTGATAATATTTCTGTACGTACGGTACCGTAGGTCCAAGTTAAGTTTTTGACGTGATACTTAACGTCTTATAAATCGATGAACGTCGGCCGCACGCAGGAAAAAGCATGACTCATTGTAACGTTCCGCCTAGCCGAGCGTGCAAGCGAGAGCGCGGAACAAGCGATAGAGAGGCAATGTTTTCTTATGATGTTATCACGTAAAATTATCGTCCGTAAACCGAGTTTACAGACAACCAATTTTTTGTTACACTTGCATATTCAGGCAGACTATCTTTATTCTTTGCGGCAGTACATATTATAACAGTGGTGTCACAACAGTCGAGACATGCTTTCGAAGCACGTTGCGATCGCATCGTGGCGCAACTGTATACGTGAGTCATTTATGCACTACAGACTACAGTGTGAATGTCACAAAAGGAATAATTGTTGTAATTGGAGATCCGAGATTGCAAAAATGTTAGTGAAATTCTTTTAACCGACTAGTAGTCCGGGAAAATTAATAAAATCAGTGGAAATAGTTCGTGCACTTAATAGAATATATTATATTAGGTAATTATTAAGTGCTGAAGGAAAATTTTATTTATAAAATCGTTTACCTACTAATAAAAAATAAAGATATTCATTACCGTTGCTTTTCAAAGTAAGTACTTACAGCAAAGTGGTTGGAAAAAATTTCATAAAAATTTATTCGCCATAAAAGCATGATAGGAAAAGTTTATTGAAAAACAACTTTAACTGGGTAGAAATTATACCGTGCCTTTTGCATTTTGTTTTCGTTTTTGCTTCCATTCTTTATGCAGTTAAGTTGGTTCGGAAGAAATGTAAAAAGCTCGGTGCTCTTTTACATTCGCAATTCACCAATTAACTTTACGAAAATATTTTACTGCTAAAATAGAATACCTGTGAATGAATAAAAAAGAAAAGCTGTGATAGCCTAGTGGTTAGGACGACCGACTTCTAATCTAATTATAGAG
Organism: Melanargia galathea; assembly: GCA_920104075.1. NCBI lineage: Eukaryota > Metazoa > Arthropoda > Insecta > Lepidoptera > Nymphalidae > Melanargia > Melanargia galathea. The sequence goes on from OV049875.1 coordinate 11,653,382, forward strand.
TGCCCTGCAATAAAAAATTTCAAAATATCTCTAATGTACAGAATTGGATCTGTTACAGTTTTATTATATTATAGAAGATATAGGTACCATAACCCATATGTTGGAGTCATAAACTCATGAATTACGGCCCTGATAATTTGAAATGCAATTTTTTTAATTTCATGAAAAGGTACACAAATAGCTACCTACTAATGAAAAGAGAGTAGGTAGGTATTCTATTTTCATCATCATCATCATGATCAACCCATTACCGGCTCACTACAGAGCACGGGTCTCCTCTCAGAGTGAGAAGGGTCTTGGCCATAGTCTACCACGCTGGCCAAGCGGATTGGCAGACTTCACACACCTTTGAGAACGTTATGGAGAAACTCTCAGGCATGCAGGTTTCCTCACGATGTTTTCCTTCACCGTTAAAGCAAGTGATATCTAAATACTTAAAACGCACATAACTCCGAAAAGTTAGAGGTGCGTGCCCCGGGATCGAACCCACGACCTCCGATTAGAAGTCGGTCGTCCTAACCACTAGGCTATCACAGCTTTTGACATTTAGTTTAGGTACATAAAATAATTATGGGATCCGATCCGATCCTACATAAAACCTATAAACACGCGAACGAAGTCGCGGGGGTCAGCTAGTCATACCTAATAATCCTAATATACACACCACTGGAACGACTCTAAACATTAGACTCATAGACCTATCTATCGACCTAGAGTTGCCGCCTTGCCGAGTTTCACATTTATATCTATAATAATACTAGCTTCTGCCCGCGGCTTCGCCCGCGTGAATTTCGGTTTTGAACAAATCCCGAGGGAATCGTGGAGTTCCGGTTCCCGTTCCCGCTCCCTTTTCCTACCTTTATACTTAAAATATCAAGCAAGGTCGCTATAGTAATCTACCTATAGCTGTAGATATAGATTTCGGGTTTTTCAAAATCCCGTGGGAACTGTGCATTTTTCCAGGATAAAAAGTAGCCTATGTGTTGCCAATGCATGCTACACAGCAAAGTATTGCAATAATGGGTTATGTGAGCGTGATTTACCTAAGAACAGTCAGCGCCCTCTGTGGCGTTTTGGAGGTCTATATCTATTTTAGTCCTACAGGAATACTTTTCTGAGATAAAAAGTTACTTTATGTGTTAAGTCAGGGCATAAGCTATCTCCATTTAAAATTTCAGCCAAATCGGTTCAGTAGTTGCGGCGGAGAAGAGGAACAAACATACACACAAACTTAATAACTTAATAACGCCTTTATAATATTAGTGTGATTGTTATGAATTTGTTATTATTGGTATATTGTTATGTTGTAATTATTTACGACATCACATTAGAAACCTCAAAAATAACAGTATTTCTCCACTATGGATGTTATGGATGTTATCATACATATAAACCTTCCTCTTGAATCACTCTATCTATTAAAAAAAACCGCATCAAAATCCGTTGCGTAGTTTTAAAGATTTAAGCGTACAAAGGGATATAGGGACATAGGGACAGAGAAAACGACTTTGTTTATACTATGTAGTGATAAAGCAGCTTGTCCTGACTGACTGACTGACTGACTGACTGGTCATCAACGCACAGCCTAAACTACTAAAGCTAGAAACGTGAAATGTTCACAGTAGCTTCCTTCTATGACGTAGGCGCACACTACGAAAGGATAATTGCAAATTCCACTCCAAAGGGGTTTAAATAGGGGTTGAAAGTTTGTATGAAAGTCCGTCATTTTTCAAGTCATATTCATGAAAATCGATATTTGTACTGTCTGTTTAAAATAAAGAAATGCGTATTTCAGGATTTTTGAAAATTCTACCCCCAATTGGGTTAAATAGGGGATGAAAGTTTGTATGAAAGTCCGTCATTTTTAAAGTTTGTACTGTCGGTATTTGTATTGTCGGTTAAAAATAAAGAATTACGTGTTTCTGGAATTTTTGAAATTCCACCCCCAAGAAAGATTTATAAGTCGGACGAAGTCGCTGGCATCAGCTAGTTTAGACATCAATCTTTGGGACACAACTTAAATAGGAGCTCAAAATTCGAGTCTTGTCAGTCGGCCGCATTGGATGCGCCTGTTGCTGGTGACGTCATCGGCTGTTTTTCGACGCGTCTGATGGGGCCGACTCACCAACGTTGACGTCTTTCAGAACTTAAACAAACTTTGAATCATCATACTTCGTTTGTATGGAGAGGAAGAGACTCCTCTTTATACTTAAACAAAACTGATGTGACAAACACACGCACACGACACACCGTAAAAAATGGAATAGGTTGATTCCGTTTTTAATTTTGAATACAGAACAGTCAATCATGAGGTAAACTCGTTACCTCGTTAGGTATTATTAATCCTTATTTTTAACATGAACGAGAAAATAAAATAGAGCTGAAAATGTATTCCTGGAAAATATGGAGTTTTCAGCTTTGCCAAATTTTTATTAATCAAGATTTTCCATTCAATGATTTCCCTGAGCGAATGTTTTTCACCAGAAACGCAATCGACCTAAATAGCAATGTAGGCTATTATACCGCTCAACGATCGCTTTTCGCACAATACGTATAGGAATTAGGATATTAGATTTATTAGCTGGATGACTTGGCGAAGGCTTTTAAATCACGAGCGATATAGGTCATACTCATTTCCCTACTACAATAATATGTAAATATACGTATACTAACCTGTAATTAGATAATATGAGAAAGGTGCGAAGGTGAAATCGCAATTTGTCAGCTTCGTTTCGTATTTATAACCCCAGATGCAAAAATGACGGGGTGTTGTTATAAGTTTGACGTGTCTGTGTGTGTTTCTGTCTGTGGCATCTTACGGATGAACCAGTTTTTTTTTTTTTGAAAGATGAATTAGTGTGAGGGAGTGTTCTGAGCTATGTTTGATGAAAATCGGTCCAAGATGGCCACCACCACAAAATGCCACGTTTATGCCAATAAATGCCAACTGCGGTGTTGCATTTAAAAATATGCTCTATATTGACTTTCAGAAGGTTTATAATTTATAGCATACGTTGGCATCCTATCGCACTGAAAGCATGCGTTAGCGAACTATTGCTAAATCAGAACCATCCAGATAAATGCGAATCGACGTCCACGAAAAAAAAGTTCTAGGACTTATCTTGAAAATCACAAAAAAAGATTGCATTTAAAATCAAAGCTCAATTGATGGCACAGACCAGTCAAATAAAGACTGGTAATAGCAGGGCACCCGCACTCACCACACATATGCGCTGGAATCACCTATTTAATGCGCCGCCCACATTCGGTACCTCATTCCGTGAGCGGACGTCATTGTGTAAAGAAGTCCCTAAACAGGTGTTTTTCTGTCAAAGATGCCCTGCTGTGTAGTCAAATGGTGCGGAAAATGTCCAGTCTTAATAAAGACGGTATTACATTTCACAGGTAAGCCCATATTCTTCAATTTAAGGATAATTATTATAATTTAAAATAGTACAGCAAAACACAAAATGCGAAAGCACTCCCGTTGAAGTCTTTTATCGCCATCTCTTTTTTCTCACGTTTATCTGCATAAGTCATTCTCGCTCCATGCTTATTAGAGATGGCGGTCTAATAAAAATATAATTTATCGATAAAATGCTAACATTGAAAGTGATCCCAATATTTTAATAATAATATTGACTGAACTCGACTGAACTCGACTGAACTCGACTGAACTCGACTGAACTCGACTGAACTCGACTGAACTCGACTGAACTCGACTGAACTCGACTGAACTCGACTGAACTCGACTGAACTCGACTGAACTCGACTGAACTCGACTGAACTCGACTGAACTCACTGAACTCGACTGAACTCGACTGAACTCAACTTAACTCGACTTAACTCGACTGAACTCGACTTAACTCGACTTAACTCGACTTAAGTCGACTGAAATCGACTGAACTCGACTGAACTCGACTTAAGTCGACTGAATACGACTGAACTTGACTGAACTCAACTGAAATCGACTGAACTCGACTGAACTCAACTTAACTCGACTTAACTCGACTGAACTCGACTTAACTCGACTTAACTCGACTTAACTCGACTGAACTCGACTGAACTCGACTGAAATCGACTTAACTCGACTGAACGAGTCGAGTTCAGTCGAATTCAGTCGATTTCAGTTGAGTTCAGTCGAGTTCAGTCGAGTGCAGTCGAGTCCAGTCGAGTCGAGTCGAGTTGAGTTGTTGTAGAGAGTCGATAAATTATATTAGTATGCATTCGTTGCTCTGCATACTAATTGTAATTTGAACCATACCTACCTATTAAAATATCGATAAATATTTGATAAAATTCACAGACGAGAGCGCCTCATTATCCTAAAACGGGTTTCAAAAAATAGAGATAGAGATAATATTAAATATTTAAATTTTGAATTTTTGTTTTATTTTTATCATATTATCAACTGAAATCATGTCGATAATGATACGTCGATAAAAAACGGTCGACGTCCAATTCCCATCACTAGTTGATTTAACTTGATTTTATGACTTTCGAGTCAACCAATCACAACAACGCGTTCTCCCCTGTCCCCCGCCAACATTTTACGATTTCGTTTTAATACTATTTCGTGTTAATGCGGACTCTGGAGCTCCTTTCTCTGTGATTGATGGTAAGTGACGATGCAGTCTAAGGTGGACGCGGGCTAACTTGAAAGATGTATGGCAGTTTTGTTAAACCCATATACCCCTGATCGGTTTCTACATCGTGCCGGAACGCTAAATCGCTTGGCGGCACGGCTTTACCGGTAGGGTGGTAATTAGCCACGACTGAAGCCTCCCACGAGATCAGACCAGAGACAATTTAGAAATTATAAAATCCCAAATTACCACTGCCGGAAACCCGGAACCTCCCATTTATAAGACTACAGCTCACCACTGCGCCACGGAGGTCGGCAAAATTCTCCATTGACATAGCACGTTCCAGAAATAGTTACTTCATTCATAACATCTTACTTAATATTATAAATGTGAAAGTGTGGATGGATGTTTTGTTACTGAATCACGCCGCAACTACTGAACCGATTTGGCTGAAATTGAATGGAGGTAGATTATGCCCTGACTTAAAACATAGGCTACTTTTTATCCTGAAAAAATGCACAATTCCCACGGGATTTTGAAAAACCCGAAATCTATAGCTACAGCTATAGGTAGATTACTATAGCGAACTTCCTTGATAGTAGGTATAAAGGTTGGAAAAGGGAGCGGGAACGGGAACCGGAAATCCACGATTCCCTCGGGATTTGTGCAAATCCGAAATTCACGCGGGCGAAGCCGCGGGCATTCTCTAGTAATAATTATAATTTGCTACAGAATAATTTATGGAATAGGTAAACTGGGAAATAATTCTAAAACATACCCTTGCTCAAAGGACGTCGCGAATTTATCCTCTATTAAATACAAAGTTTCGTAGTAAATTCTACTGAATTTATTCGAGGTACGAGTATGACGAGATAATTTATAGTTACCTTTGCAAACAAAATTGAGTAATAAACTACAACTTTAATTAAGTAATGGGCTCCTTTTGGATTGCGATGTTATTTATGTAGGTAAAGGCTAATAACAATCCAGCGCATGAAAATCCTCTCCAACCATCTCTGAACAATATGAGCGGAAACTGTTCGGAAAAATCGGAAAACGGTTCTACGACGGCGGCGTTAAAAAAGGAGTAAGTAGGTACAAATTTATTGCGGTAAGTAAAAGTTATACCCAAAGGCTTTGCACTTAGCTGCCCACAAGATAGTGTGCCTAATCTATATATCTATACACCTATAGGTACATATATAACTAGTAGGGCGCGTGGGTGCGCGGCCCGCAAGCGGACCGCGAGGTTTCGCTTTCGGGTATTTTGGTTTGAGCAGCCTCCACCTATCTCTCCCATATTCCTAATCCTCGATCATTATCACTCTCCATATTTTTTCTTCGAATCATTCTGCTCATCAAGTAGAACTTAAGGTCTTAATCATCTTTTGGCAAAAACCACTCTTCCATCTTTTATACTTGGTGAGATAGACACCGATGTTTGTATGGCCGCCATCTTGAATCCGCCATTTTGGACTTTTTTTCAGCTCACTGCCAATTGGATGATGTTTCGAGTAATTTTTGTTTGAGCACCTCCTACCTATCTTCAATACCCTGCCCGGGCTCCTCAACCAACTTCCAAACCCTCAATCATCATGTCTTCCCATATTTTTCTTTGAGAGTTCTCCAAAAAACCGCATTAAAGCCTTGCATAGTTCACAACTTGTAGTCTCTTCAATATTCGCCATACATTTTCTATGGAAAAATAAATTCCGCCATTTTGAATTTTTTTTCAATTTATCAAGTAGACCTTTGGATCCTCATCATCTTTTGCCAAGAAACCACTCTTCCATCTTTTATACCCTCCGAGATGGAGACCGACGAAATTTGTATGGCGACCATCTTTTTTTCGCCATTTTGAATTTTTTTTTCAGCTGACTGCCAATTGGATGACGTTTCGAGTGACATTTGCTCGAGCACCCCCCACCTATCTTCAATACCTTAAGCGTGCCCGTCGCTCGTCTCTGAAATCCTCAATCATCAGCTCTCTCCATATTTTTGTTCTACTTCAATTTTTGTCCTCTATACGAAACCATTAGTGAAAAAAAAATTTTTCATACAAAATTTTACAGGAGGGGCGATGAATGAGTGAGTCAGTGAATCAGAACGAACAGCTATATATATATTAACTAGTATTGCGCGTGGCTGCGCGGCCCGCTAAAGCGGACCGCGGGGTTTCGAGTAGTCTGGTTTGAACACTCCCCACCTATCTTCAATAACCTGGTCGCGGCCGTGGTCCTCACCCATCTCTGAAATCCTCAATCATCAGCTCTCCTCTCCATATTTTTCCTCCGGATGAATTTTTGTCTTCTATAAGAAAACATCAGTGAAAAAAAAAATATGTATGGAAAAATAAATTCCGCAATCATGTTTTTTTTTTGTTCATCAAATAGACCTTTGAGGTCTTGATCATCTTTTGCCAAAAAAACCACTCTTCCATCTTTTATACTCAGTGAGATAGTCATCGACGAAATTTGTATGGCCGCCATCTTGAATCCAGAATTTTTGACTTTTTTTTCAGCACATTGTCAATTGGATGAGGTTTCGAGTGAATTATATTTCTCCATATTTTTCCTCTGCATGAATTTTTGTCTTCTATACGAAACCATCATTAAAAAAAACTTTTTGTGTGAAAACATAAATTCCGTCATCTTGTTTTTTTTCTGTTCATCGAGTAGATTTTTAGTTTTTGATCATATTTTTCTAAGAAACTACTTTTCCATCTTTTATACTTGGTGAGATAGACACCGACGAAATTTGTATAGCCGCCATCTTGAATCCGCCATTTTGTTTTTTTTTTCAACTCAGTGCCAATTGGATGAGATTCTGAGTAATTTTTTTTGAGCACCTCCCATCTATCTGCAATACCCTGCCCGGGCTCCTCATCCATCTTCCAAACCCTCAATCATCATGTCTTCCCATATTTTTCTTTGAGAGTTCTCCAAAGAACCGCATCAAAGCCTTGCATAGTTTACAACTTATAGTCTCTTCAATATTCGCCATACATTTTCTATGGAAAAATAAATTCCACCATTTTGAATTTTTTTCTATTCATCGAGTAGACCTTCGGATCCTGATCATCTTTTGCGAAGAAACCACTCTTCCATCTTTTATATCCTCCGAGATGGACACTGACGAAATTTGTATGGCGGCCATCTTTTTTTCGCCATTTTGAATTTTTTTTCAGCTCACTGCTAATTGGATGACGTTTCGAGTGACATTTGCTCGAGCACCCCCCACTCATCTTCAATACCTTAAGCGTGCCATTCGCTCGTCTCTGAAATCCTCAATCATCAGCTCTCTCCATATTTTTCCTCCGAATGAATTTTTATCTTCTATACGAACCCATTAGTGAAAAAAAAATTTTTCATACAAAATTGTTCAGGAGAGGCGATCAATGAGTCAGTGAATCAGTGAGTCAGTGAATCAGCACGAGCAGCTATATATATATTAACTAGTAGGGCGCGTGGGTGCGCGGCCCGCAAGCGGACCGCGAGGTTTCGCTTTCGGGTATTTTGGTTTGAGCAGCCTCCATCTATCTCTCCCCTATTCCTAATCCTCGATCATTATCACTCTCCATATTTTTTCTTCGAATCATTCTGCTCATCAAGTAGAACTTAAGGTCTTAATCATCTTTTGGCAAAAACCACTCTTCCATCTTTTATACTTGGTGAGATAGACACCGATGTTTGTATGGCCACCATTTGGACTTTTTTTCAGCTCACTGCCAATTGGATGATGTTTCGAGTATTTTTTGTTTGAGCACCTCCTTCCTACCTATCTTCAATACCCTGCCCGGGCTCCTCAACCAACTTCCAAACCCTCAATCATCATGTCTTCCCATATTGTTCTTTGAGAGTTCTCAAAAAAACCGCATTAAAGCCTTGCATAGTTCACAACTTGTAGTCTCTTCAATATTCGCCATACATTTTCTATGGAAAAATAAATTCCGCCATTTTGAATTTTTTTTCAATTCATCAAGTAGACCTTTGGATCCTCATCATCTTTTGCGAAGAAACCACTCTTCCATCTTTTATACCCTCCGAGATGGAGACCGACGAAATTTGTATGGCGGCCATCTTTTTTTCGCCATTTTGAATTTTTTTTCAGCTGACTGCCAATTGGATGACGTTTCAAGTGACATTTGCTCGAGCACCCCCCACCTATCTTCAATACCTTAAGCGTGCCCGTCGCTCGTCTCTGAAATCCTCAATCATCAGCTCTCTCCATATTTTTCCTCTTAATGAATTTTTGTCCTCTATACGACACCATGAGTGAAAAAAAAAAAATTTCATACAAAATTGTTCAGGAGAGGTGATCAATGAGTGAGTGAATCAGCACGAGCAGCTATATATATAGTAACTAGTTGCTCGGTGCGCGAGCTGCTAAAGCAGCTCGCGGGGGGCTTTCGACATTATATAACATGGGGCTGCACCCTATAATTTCGAAGATAATATAAGCATTTAAAAATTTGATCACGTAAGCACATAGACATCGCAAAAATAATAAGTTTGAGTAATAATAACATGGGGTTGCACCCTATAGTTTTGGAGATATAAGCTTTTAAAAATCTGACCATGTGAGCATATTATAGACATCGCGAAAATAAGAAATTTAAGTACCAACAACATGGGGCTCCACCCTATAGTTCCATAGATATAAGCTTTTAAAAATCTGACCATTTAGGCACACAGACATCGCAAAAATAAGAAGTTTGAGTACCAACAACATGGGACTGCACCCTATGGTTACGGAGACATGAGCTTTTAAAAATCGGACCACGTAAGCAAACAGACTTTGCGAAAATAAGAAGTTCGAGTACCAACTACATGGGACTTCACCATATAGTTTCGGATATAAGCTTTTAGAAATCTGACCACGTGAGCATAAAGACGAAGATAAGAAGTTTGAGTACCAACAACATGGGGCTGCACTCTACCCTTCTGTATCCTTCACTTGTCTCCAAAATCCTCAATCATCAGCTCTCGCCATATTTTTTCTCTGAATGAATTTTTATCTTCTCTGTGAAACCATTTGTGAAAAAAAAAAATCATACAAAATTTTACAGGAGGAAATTTTTGGGGAAATCTCGAAAAGTCCCCGGTCGGTCGCTAGTCGGTCCCTAGTTGGTCCCTAGTCGGTCCATAGTCGGTAAATAGTCGGTCCGTAGTCGGTCCCTAGTCGGTCCATAGTCGGTCCGTAGTCGGTCCCTAGTCGGTCGCTAGTCGGTCGCTAGTCGGTCCCTAGTCGGTCCGTAGTCGGTCCATAGTCGGTCCGTAGTCGGTCCCTAGTCGGTCCCTAGTCGGTCCGTAGTCGGTCCCTAGTCGGTCCTTAGTCGGTCCCTAGTTTGTCCATTGTCAGTCCCTAGTCGGTCTCTAGTGGGTCCGTAGTCGGTCCCTAGTCGGTCCGTAGTCAGTCTGTAATCGGTCCCTAGTCGGACCGTAGTCGGTCCCTAGTCGGTCTACCTAAGTTGGTCCGTAGTCGGTCCCTAGTTGGTCCCTAGTCGGTCCATAGTCGGTAAATAGTCGGTCCGTAGTCGGTCCCTAGTCGGTCCGTAGTCGGTCCGTAGTCGGTCCCTAGTCGGTCGCTAGTCGGTCGCTAGTCGGTCCCTAGTCGGTCCGTAGTCGGTCCGTAGTCGGTCCCTAGTCGGTCCCTAGTCGGTCCGTAGTCGGTCCCTAGTCGGTCCTTAGTCGGTCCCTAGTTTGTCCATTGTCAGTCCCTAGTCGGTCTCTAGTGGGTCCGTAGTCGGTCCCTAGTCGATCCGTAGTCGGTCCCTAGTCGGTCTCTAGTCGGTCCGTAGTCGGTCCGTAGTCGGTCCCTAGTCGGTCTCTAGTCGGTCCGTAGTCGGTCCCTAGTCGGTCTCTAGTTGGTCAGTAGTCGGTCCCTAGTCGGTCCCTAGTCAGTCTCTAGTCGGTCCGTAGTCGGTCCGTAGTCGGTCCCTAGTCGGTCTCTAGTCGGTCCGTAGTCGATCCCTAGTCGGTCCCTAGTCGGTCTCTAGTTGGTCCGTAGTCGGCCCCTAGTCGGTCTCTAGTTGGTCCATAGTCGGTCTCTAGTCGGTCCCTAGTCGATCCGTAGTCGGTCCCTAGTCGGTCTCTAGTCGGTCCGTAGTCGGTCCGTAGTCGGTCCCTAGTCGGTCTCTAGTCGGTCCGTAGTCGGTCCCTAGTCGGTCTCTAGTTGGTCAGTAGTCGGTCCCTAGTCGGTCCCTAGTCAGTCTCTAGTCGGTCCGTAGTCGGTCCGTAGTCGGTCCCTAGTCGGTCTCTAGTCGGTCCGTAGTCGATCCCTAGTCGGTCCCTAGTCGGTCTCTAGTTGGTCCGTAGTCGGCCCCTAGTCGGTCTCTAGTCGGTCCGTAGTCGGTCCCTAGTCGGTCTCTAGTCGGTCCATACTCGGTCCGTAGTCGGTCCCTAATCGGTCTCTAGTTGGTCCGTAGTCGGTCCGTAGTCGGTCCCTAGTCGGTCTCTAGTCGGTCTGTAGTCGGTCTGTAGTCGGTCCGTAGTCGGTCCCAAGTCGGTCCGTAGTTGGTCCCTAGTCGGTCCCTAGTCGATCCGAAATAAATTCCTCCATTTTGAATTTTTTTTTTTTTAGTGATCAGGATCCGAAGGTCCTGATCATCTTTTGATAAGAAACCACTCTTCCATCTTTTATACCCTTTGATGAACACTGATGAAATTTGTATGGCGGCCATCTTTTTTCCGCCATTTTGAATATTTTTCCAGCTCACTGCCAATTGGAAGCCGTTTCGAGTGACATTTGCTCGAGAACCTCCCACCTATCTTCAATACCTTAAGCGTGCCCTTCACCCGTCTCCGAGTTCCTCAATCATCAGCTCTATCCATATTTTTTTTCTGAATAAATTTTTGTCTTTTTTGTGAAACCATTTTGTGAAAAAAAAAAATTCATACAAAATTTTACAGGAGAAAATTTTTGGGGAAAATCTCGTAAACTACCCCGAAGGTGGCAACACTGTCTACATTTATCGATACTGCCGGTTAAGTTACACAGTCGATTCATACATTTCAACTTTCCAAAATGTTGCCAACTGCCTCAAAAACATGTTCAAAATCAATTCCAAAACAAATAAAATACAAAATGGCCGTCAACTCATTTTACAGATTTATTTTAGAAAGTTGAATAATTTTTCCATTTTGTATAGGAGATACCGCTCCTGATGAGGTTTCAAGTTTTCATCTCGCTTGCACACAGGCGAAATAATCACCCCTGAAAAAGACCGTATCGCGAAAACAACTTTTTCTTTGATAAATTTCAGTGTTGCCTGTCCCTGGCGATAAAAATATCCAAATTTCGTTTGTACAGGTAAAAAATGTAGTTGCTCATACTCGGATTTTGCAAAAAGTTCGTATTTCGATTTTTTAATTTTTGGGGTAGATCTTGTAATTTCCCAAAAAATGGGGTAATTTTTTCACCAATCTATACTTCAAGTCTGTACATACAATAGCTTCATAGAAGTAGAAACGCTCCGATGTTGTCAACTGTGAGTAATTTGAATTTCAAAATTGCGTTTTTTCGTACCTCAAACTGAATGGCCGCCACGACAGCCGCCATCTTGAATATTTAAAAACCACTCCCGATCTGTCAAAATACAGGATAATTGTAGACGGAAACAGGAAAAAAATATTATCCTCAACTAACCCGTTTCTATGCTGTGGCGCCGCGGTTTGGGGTCGAAAAATCGAAAATTTGAAAGACTACAGCTAAGCCGCCATCTTGTTTTTTAAATTTTTTCTACTTTTTCTATTAATCGTTTCCTAATTTCTTCTAGAATTGCGAGTTGTAACGAAATCGGTAGGAAAACAAAAATGTTACAAAAATCACGTCGGCCGCCATCTTGTTTTTGTTTGAGCAGCCTTTTTCTATCTACAATACCCTTCCCGGGTTCCTCAACCATCTTACTAACCCTCAATCATCATGTCTTCCCATATTTTTCTGTGAGAATTCTCTGAAGAACCGCATCAAAGGCAATTCAATATTCACCATACATTTTCTATGAAAAAATGAATTCCGCCATTTTGAATTTTTTTTCCATTTATCAAGTAGACCTTCGGATTTTGATCATCTTTTGCTAAGAAACCACTCTTCCATCTTTTATACCCTCCGAGATGGATACCGATGAAATTTGTATGGCGGCCATCTTTTTTCCGCCATTTTGAATTTTTTTTCAGTTCACTCCCAATTGGACGACGTTTCGAATGACATTTGCTCGAGCACCCCCCACCTATCTTCAATACTTTCAGCGTGCCCTTCACCCGTCTCCGAAACCCTCAATCATCAGCTCTCTCCATATTTTTTTCGGAATAAATTTTTGTCTTCTTTGTGAAACCATAAGTGAAAAAAAAATTTTTCATACAAAATTTTACAGGAGTAAATTTTTGGGGAAATCTCAAAAACTACCCTAAATGTGGCAACACTGTGTACATACTTCGATACTGCCGGTTGAGATGCACAATCGATTTATACATGTCAACTTTCTAAAATGTTGCCAACTTCCTCAAAAACATGATCAAAATTTTCAAAAACACCCAACAACAATACAAAATGGCCGCCAACTCATTTGACAGATACATTTTAGAAAGTTTTATAATGTTACCATTAACTACAGGATATACCGCTCGTAATGATGTGTCAATTTTTCATCTCGCTCACACCCAAGCGAAATAATTGCCCCTGAAAAAAGACCATGTCGCGAAAATCACTTTTTCTTTGATAAATTCCAGTGTTGCCAGTCTCTGAAGACAAAAATACCCAAATGTCATTTGTACAAGTAAAACACGTGGTCGCTCATACTCGGATTTTTCAAAAAGTCCGTATTTCGATTTTTTTATTTTTGGGGTAAATCTTGAAATTTCCCCAAAAGTGGGGTATTTTTTTTATCACCAATTTATACCTCGAATCTATGCAAACAATCGCTTCATAGAAGTCAAAACGCTCCGATGTTGCCAACTGTGAGAAATTTGAATTTTAAAATTGCGTTTTTTCGTACCTCAAACCGAATGGCCGCCACGACAGCCGCCATCTTGAATTTTTAAAAACCACTCTCGTTCTGTCAAAATTAAGGGTAATTGTGGCCGAATACAGGAAAAAAATATTATCGACAATTACCCCGTTTCGGAGCTGTGGTGCCGCGGTTTGGGGTCGAAAAATCAAAAATTTTAAAAATCTATATCTCGGCCGCCATCTTGTTTTTTCAATTTTTTCCACTTTTTCTAATAATCATTTACTAATTTCTTAAAAACCTGCGAATTTTAACGAAATCGGTTGGAAAACAAAAAAGTTACAAAAATCACATCGGCCGCCATCTTGTTTTTCTGAAATGTCATAATTTTTCCCTACTCGACTCCCCCATCCGAACACATCTCCCATACATGATTATATCGTTTTCTGTCTCTTTCTAGGAGAACAATTATGTCAATGAGTGAGTGAGTGAGTGGTAATCGAGCTATATATATTATAATAATAAAATCATAGACTTGCCTACGACCAACATACGTTATAAGTATGTATATTGTATACTAGCGGCACAGCGGTCCGTGGTACATAATATAATATAGCCTCGACTGTACCTATAGCACTCGAGATCACGTACATATCCAATGGTGAAAGAATTTTTGAAATCGGTCCAGTAGTTCCTGAGATTAGCGCGTTCAAACAAACAAACCAAGGGCGTCGCCAGGTAGGGCCAGGTAGAGATTTGAAAAAATATAAATATGCTATAGTTTGAACAGAAAATTCTGATTTTTTTAATATGTTGTTAGGACAACTACTAGTAGTCTCCAATTTTGCAGTTTCGAAAGTCATATGTGCTAACTTTGCAGCACTTGAAAAGCCACGAAATTGCATTTTTCCTTTATTTCGTTTTGAAGATAGTTTGAAAGAAATATATTTACATGGTTTTTCCTTTCGAACTACCTTCAAACAAACTACAGATACCTAAAGCAAAAAATGCAATATTCCCATTTTTAAAATTTTTAGTATTTGTAGGTGAACTATAATTAAATTACAGACGTCGTTTTATCTTTAAATTAAAGTTAATTATATTTAATACAAAATTTTTTCATTGAAATTTACCCGTAAAATGAGTAATTTCCCCTATATTGGGGTTTAAAATTGGCCAAATCTTAAAATTTCACTTTTTTGGAAGAGGACCTATATCTCCGTAAATATTGAATTTATAGAGCTGATTCTGGTTTTAAATAGTAGCAATTTTAGTCTACTTTAAAAACGTACAAAAATAATTTTCTTAAAAACGCACATTTTAGGACTTTATAGAAAAAACAAAATAAAGTGAAAAAATTACGTGGTTTTTCGAGTGCTGCAAAGTTAGCACAGGTCCTTCGAAGTTGCAAAATTGGATTTAGACTCCTGGTAGTGGTTCTAACAATATACTAAAAAAATCAGAATTAGCCGTTTGATTGCAATTATAGCGATTTTTTGTGTCAAATATGAATGGCACTTTTCGCATACTATAACTAATATCATCAACTTGCCCCCCCCTTGGCCAGCGGCTGGCGACGCCCTTGAAACAAACTCTTCCGCTTTATTATATTAGTATAGATTGAACATAAAAAAGCAATTTTTTATACAGGAACCTTTAAACGTATGGATTATCATCTTAAGCTGGCGTGCATTGTGTATGTCTGTTTGTCTATTTATTCCGGCTAATCTCCGAAAGGCAGGATCAATTTTGATGGGACTTTCGCTGGCAGATTCACATTCTGATGCGTCATTTTTAACAGTTTTTAGCAAGGCATGAAGTTCCCACGGGATTTTTAAAAACGCGCGATCCATGCGAATGAAGCCGCTGGCATCCGCTTGTTCCTACTAATCAATAATTTGATAGATTGATATATACATAGGTGCCTCGGTGGTTTAGTGGTTAACCTGGTCGACTGCAGATTGCGAGGTCGAAGGATCGATTCTCGGGTCGGGCCAAAAAATTATACCTAATGAGGTACCTATTATGTTTTCTGTCAAGAAATTCTCAGTGCCAGCCCGGAGTTGGAGTTAGATACACCCCGAGAGAGCACGTCCACGGTCCTGCGCCTGATCTCTCCGGTCGTGTCGCATTGGCGTCCAATCGGACTATGAGAGTGAGGGAATAGAGAGTTCACCTATGTAGGTACGCACACACACTTGTGCACTACATTATCTCCTGCGTCTGGGTAGTCTCCGCCTCGGTTAACATTGACCGCTGTGGTCGAAATTCGGTCGTCAGGACAGACAATGAAGTTTGGCGAGCGAATTTTACTTTTAATTTTTTGACAAGCCTCAACTTTGTTACTTTCTTTGGCTCCAAAGTGAAACTTCTTGAGCTAATGGAACTGGTTTTCGATGCAGGCCAACGCTTTTATATTATGTTGATTTCATTTGAAGAAACAGAATACAATAATTCACTGCGGGGCCATTAAGGGGGCTCCCATACAAAAAACGTGATTTTTTTGCTCGTTTGTATTGATAATGGTACCTACGGAACCCTCCGTGCGCGAGTTCGACTCGCACTTGGTCGATTTTTTTATTTCATTCAATTATTCATGTAAATAAAGCATTCTAAATTCATAAGCAGATTTTAAAAATAAATAAACAAAATCTTTATTGCTTTATCGTATTAGGTCTCAAAAATGCGCCGTCCGTGTACGCCTTCGTAATACATAAAAATAAAAATAAATCGGCAAAGTGTGAGTCGGGCCTTGCTCTATTTGGGTTCCGTACATAAATTATTGTTGATTAATTTGTTTCTAAAATATATATTTAATATATATTTAAATCCAAAGTATGTATGAAACATATACTTAGTTTTCGAGCGAAAAAAAAACAAATAGGTCTGTTACTCATTCCGTCTATGAGTTAGTGACCCGTGAAATACGGACGAACGGACAGACAGCAGTGTGACAACAATGAGGCTCCGTTTTATTTTTTGGTTACATAGCCCACGACCTAAAAATAAACTTACCTAATGTTCGAACATTTTTATTTTGTTTGAAAAATAATTTACTTCGCGCGTAACGCCGTGAAACCGGACCGTGGCTTTTAATTAAGTTTTCAATTTCATCAAAATTATATATAACAACCCTAAATAGATTTTGTACCTATCTATCTTCTTTTACTGAAGAAATAGGAAGCCAACATTTATAGCTATTTATTTTACCCTCCCCCTTCCTACTACCTAGTGCGAAGTAAATTGAAATATTAAAGATTTAACATCCAAACGTGAACAAATTTACGAGGGGTTTTAAGATCATTTTCAATAAGGTTGTGAATTTTAAAGACCAAAATATTTTTTCCCTGTGTAAGGAAAATAAACATAAGTACATACATTATTATAATATGTAGTGCGGCGCGTAATTTTGAAGTTCTAAGTAGATTATCCTAGGACACAGGTTAGACAGAATTTATTTTGAGATCGGTCAGTGAGACGAAACCTTAAAATATGAGACAGGAAATTGGTCTAAGGCTCTATTCCAGTCTATGAAAGTCCATCGCAGTCAGATTTTTCAAAAAAATCTCAAAAGAAGTTAGGAATGGAACCCTTCTTAAAAAAAGAAAAATTGGTTGTCTGCAAAGTTGTCTGTAAAGTCGGTTTACGGATGATAATTTTACGTGATAATGTCATAAGAAAACATTGCCTCTCTATCGCTTGTTCCGCGCTCTCACTTGCACGCGGTACATGACAATGAGTCAAGCTTTATCGTGCGTGTAGCCCTCGTTCATCGATTTATAAGACGTCAAAAAATACTTATCTTAAGTAGGAAAGTACCGTTCGTGATAAAACTTTATAATATGTTGTGATACTTAGATAGTAAGGACAGACAGGTTGTTACGTTCCCTCGAATATGGTTGAGCGAAGCAATGGCTGGATCATGCGTCATGCTCGTGAACGGGTGCCACCGTCGGAAATGGGGCTACTTTTGTCTGCCCTTCTTCACATGTGTAGAATTGTAAGCACCATTCCGAACCTGTGGTAGATTCATTTGTCGATTCGTAAACGCTTCCGAAAGTTTATCTGAATAAAATTATGATTACTTATATAAATGATAAAAAGGCGTGGATTTGACTCGTTCCAGCAATGCGCGAGACGGCAATTCAATCATGTACTTAACATAAAATTGTTATATTGCTATTGTAAATTTGGAAAAGAGCAACCGCCGAGTTTCTTGCTGGTTCTTCTCGGTTGGAACGGCATTCCGAACCAGTGGTAGATTCATCTGACTATTCAAAAGCACTTGTAAAAGTTTATTTGAATAAAAAACTTTTCTATTCTATTCTAGACAGGTACCTATTCCCTGAACAGGACGACATGCTAGTAGATTAATGATATTCCAATTTCCTCTGACCAATTTCTTCTGTTTTCGCCGGTGTTGCGAAAAAAGCGCACTGTGAAATAAGCGCACAGCGAAAAAAGCGCACAGTTATCCTTTTGATTTGGATCTGCATAGAAATAAGGAATGTTACACACGGTGTCGCGAAAAAAGCGCAGGTTATAGGTTAGGTTAGGTTATGTTGGGGTGCTAGCCAGGTAACCTCCAAGTGTGCCTGGGTGCTGCTAGTCCTCTTGGATACGTCCGAGGGGAAGAGCAGTATTCGGGCCGGTGCGCCCCGGTAACATGGTTAATAATTTTCCTACGGGGATATTGTTAGCCATGGCCAATGACCTGGCGGAGGGAGTTTTCTTCGCGTGTCCCTCTGATTAGCAGAGGGCACTGCGGATGAAACTGGGGGTGAGACACCCCAGGGCGGGGGGCAGCGATGGCCATCGCGGGAGGAAGAAAACCTCGTTAAAAATTACGGGAGGGCGCGAGCCTCTGGAGGGACAGCCCAGAGGCGAGCGGGAGCCCCAGCTGGGGCGGCTGCCGGACGCCTGGGATGCATACTTTGGGTTCCCCAGGCGTCCAGCACAGACAGCATGAGGGTCATGCCATAGTGGTTTTTAGTGGGTATACCTGTTGGAGTCCCACATAACCTTCGTTCTGCGGCATTAGGCCGCAGAACGGGGGTACCTATAAAAGGTTTTCCACCACGTCAAAAAAAAGGTTAGGTTATGTTAGACTAAACTTGCACGTCATTGTCATCAGCTATATTCTGTCTTAGTAATATCCTTTACTTACTTAGCTTAATAATGTGATGTTAGGTAAGATTAGGTTAGGTTAGGATATGTAAAAATATTTTAAAAAAATGTTCAAAACGCTAAGTAAACTAGTAAATATAACTTACTAGATTCTGCCCGCGGCTTCGCCCGCGTGAATTTTGGTTTTTCACAAATCCCGAGGGAATCGTGGATTTCCAACTCCCGTTCCCGCTCCCTTTTCCAAGCTTTATACCCACTTTCAAGGAAGTTTGCTATAGTAATCTACCTATAGCTGTAGATATATATTTCGGTTTTATCAAAATCCCGTGGGAACTGTGGATTTTTCCAGGAAAAAGTAGCCTATGTTTTAAGTCAGGGCATAAGCTATCTCCATTCAAAATTTCAGCCAAATCGGTTCAGTAGTTACGGCGTGAAAGCGGAACAAACATACAAACAAACTTACTTTCCCATTTATATCTACCTATAGCTGTAGATATAGATTTCGGGTTTTTCAAAATCCCATGGGAACTGTGCATTTTTCCAGGATAAAAAGTAGCCTATGTGTTGCCAATGCATGCAACACAGCAAACTATTGCAATAATGTGTTATGCGAACGTGATTTACCTAAGAACAGTCAGCGCCCTCTATGGCGATTTTGGAAGATTATATCTATGTTAGTCCCACAGGAATACTTTTCCGGGATAAAAAGTAGCCTATGTTTTAAGTCAGGGCATAAGCTATCTCCATTCAAAATTTCAGCCAAATCGGTTCAGTAGTTACGGCGTGAAAGCGGAACAAACATACAAACAAACTCACTTTCCCATTTATAATAGTAAGGATTAACTCTAGTAAGTTTGAAATACTAAAACAGATGATTGCTGCTTTCGAAGTGACTTGAAGGACCACCAGAACAATATAGGTAACCGTTTATGCCTGTTGCATCACTGACTCCTCTCAAAATAAAATTTCTGCGTGAATCCTACCCACAATCTTACCACAAATTGCATCTCTAGATCCTATCGCGTTCCATTGCCATACATATCCTTGAAAATTTTTATAGCCTACTTTACACGTGAAATACATAAACAATTATTACGATTCCTTTATACCTACCTTAAAATACTATAAACATATTTTCTTTTCCCTTCTTTTCTTAACCTTCATAGTCGACACGCCAAATGCAAATTAAGTAAGAAAGGCAAGGTTATTAGGTATTTTACAATAGCTTATCACGCATAACTTATTAAATTACACTTTATACGAGTATCTACCCACCTAGTTTCAAGTAGATAAAATGTCCGATCTTAGGTATCATCCTACGTAAGCGAACTCAACGAGGCGATGCGAAAGCGATGAGGCACAAAGATCGCGCGAATATAAAATCTAGACAGATCGACTGCATTTTGACTGCAGAATTGCAATTTGGATGAAGTTCTATTACAGGTATTAACTGCATCGAAACTGCTGACCGACTACTCAAAAGTGCAAAAGTACCTATATATGCGTATATAAGTGCGTGCGTGATGCCCGCACAAACATACAAACAAACAGACAAATATTCCAAAAATTGCTTTTTTATGTTCTATTACTTATACCTAGCATCTCCCAGTTATTTTTTGCAAAAATCTTTAATGTCAGACACGGCAAGTCTACGATTTTATTATATTACCTATGTAAGATTTTATTATGTGTAGGTATATGTAGATGTGATTTTCTCGCAACAGCTACGCCGCATTGCATTAGCGTTGAGTTCGCTCAAGTAGGACTGCATGTACGTTTCAAGAAAGAGTCTTCTTTTTGTGTCAAAAACCTATACATAAGATGTTTTGTTTACATACAATAGGAATATCCACGATCAAATAATAACAGATTTAAGATTCGTACATTAATCAAATATCTAGGCAAGTATTAATAACAAATAACAATTAAATCTGTCACAAGAAATATAATAATAAAAATTAATTAACATTATTTCAAATTAACGCAATAAATCATATCCTACCTAATCACAAGCGCGACCACGCAATTAAAGTAACGTGCCGGACTTTCACATTTTCGCTGCAGCACAGGCGAAATCACAGCTAAACCGTACAAAGTAAAAAATAGAACAAATTCCCAACAAAAAATCCAAATAAACTCCCACGAATAAAATAAATATGTAAAAAAATTAACACACCTCCGCAAAAATACGTTCGGCTCCAGATTTACTCGTACAAATCCTGTATAGCACAACACTGCCAATTTTGTCACTCGCGAATTTTCGCGCGTATCGGAACTTCGTTCAACACGTACTCCACGCTGCACAGTCTGGCGAAGACTGGTTAGTGAAGCCAAGTTGGCGTTCGGCTCGGAACAAGGCCATGCAAAACGTTGCTCCCATTTCCCCCCAGTGGAAAGTCGTATCCGTGATAGTGCAGGTGTGGGAGAAAGCACCCAAAAAACTGATATCTGACTCATTCGGATGATTCTGTGCTTGGCTTTGGTCATGGAAAGTGACCGGACCGGTTTTGGCGCCGGATGTCGTTGAAATTGAAAGGTTACAAACAATCGAAGCTCCTTTGGAGACCAAAAGTTGATGTATACGATTGCGATTGGTATCATCTAAATTTCATCACTGCCAAAATTCAAATACAAATAGGATTCTAAAGTCTAAACATGGTTTTGCAATCTCAGTTACTGACATGGACGTATAAAAAAGTGTTACTGATGACTACTTAATTTGGAAAATGACAATAAAGTGAACATTTTTGAAAAATACGGACGTTTAAAGGTTCCTGTAGGTACAATCCGGTTTGTACAATCGGGATTTTGGGTTCTGAACTACAAAACCGATGACCTTGAAATATTTACAGAACAATCTTTAAAGTATTTCCTTTCTAACAAAAAAAGAATGAATAAAATCGGACCACGCGTTATTGAATTACAGCTAAGTACACATTTTGACTTTCATCCCATCTCCCAAGGGAACCGTGCTGAATTTTGGGATAAAAAGTATCCAATAATGTTACTCCGTAGTATGAACTTAAATCATGCCAAGTTTCATTTCAATCCATTTAGTAGTTTCTGCGTCATGCGCGCACAAACATACAGACAAACAGATAAACAGACAACAATTTCAAAAATAGCTTTTTTACGTTCCATTACTTATCCCTATAAAAATATAGTGATAGCCTAGTGATAGCCTAGTGGTTAGGACGACCGACTCCTAATCGGAGGTTGTGCGTTCGATCCCGGGCACGCACCTCTAACTTTTCGGAGTTATGTGCGTTTTAAGTATTTAAAAATTAAATATCACATGCTTTAACGGTGAAGGAAAACATCGTGAAGAAACCTGCATGCCTGAGAGTTCTCCATAACGTTCTCAAAGGTGTGTGAAGTCTGGCAATCCGCTTGGCCAGCGTGGTAGACTATGGCCAAAACCCTTCTCATTCTGAGACTGACCCGTGCTCTGTAGTGAGCCGGTAATGGGTTGATCATGATGATGATGATGACTTATCCCTAACATCCTCCAGTTATTATTTTGCAAAAATCTTTAATGTACAGATACGGCAAGTCTACGATTTTATTATATGTAGGTATAGATAGATGTATAGATAAAAATCCTAAATATTGATAGTTCTACTATGTAAATTTTTCTACTACCTCATATCCAAATTTTCCATGTTAAGTATTAATAATACCTATTCCGAAATGACCCCTCGATTCTGATTCGATGTTTTTTTTTCGATCCGCATCATTAACTTGAAGATAACCTGGTGAACATACAGTCATACACATTTTACTGTGGGCAATGATATGAACAGGAACGGGAAGCTTGATGGGAGATCTTTGTTCTTGTCTTAGTGCCTTAGGTAACGAATGGAAGCCCTCCGGTATCCATCTTGACTCCTGAGTGTAATGAAGACATCGCAACAGAATTCATTCATTATGGTCAAGCACGTGGCTATGAAACACAAAAATACATTTCATCATTCAAGAGATATTGACAAAGCTCTCAAGCCATGATGTCTATTTAAGTATTTAGTCCGCCAACGCGATCATTCAATTACTGTACTATGTATCTACCTACCAACAGCAGTGTTAGTATATTTGCATAGATGTTTTCGAGGATTCCATCAATAACACATATTGTATTACGAGCGGATACCCGCGACTTCGTTCACGTGGATATTGATTTTAATAATCCCGTGGGAATCATTTTGTTTTTCCTAAGTTCCTTTGAGCTTATACCTTGCTAAAAACTGTAAAAAGTTCACTGGCGGATGTTTAGGTACATCAAAATGTAAACATCCGCCAGTGAAAGTCCCATCAAAATCGGTCCAGCCTTTCAGAGATTAGCCAGTAGTCTTTAAAGTATCTACTTTCTAACAAAAAAAGAATGAATGAAATCGGACCACCCGTTAACGAATTACAGCTAAGTACACATTTTGCCTTTCATCCCCTCTCCCAAGGGAACCGTGCTGAATTTCGGGATAAAAGGTATCCTATATGTTACTCCATAGTATGAACTTAAATCATGCCGAGTTTCATTTCAATCCATTTAGTAGTTTTTACGTGATGCGCGCACAAACATACAGACAAACAGACAAACAGATAAACAGACAAACAGACAAACAGACAAAAATTTCAAAAATAGCTTTTTTACGTTCTATTACTTATCCCTAACATCCCCCGGTTATTATTTTGCAAAAATCTTCAATGTACAGACACGGCAATTCTACGATTTTATTATATGTATACATTTATAGAGATGAACAGAATTACCAATCTGATAAAAAAACTCACTGTCTATATGTAACTTTATGATACATTGGCATCCCGATAAAATCTGTTTGTACCTAGTCATGTATGTGTATATGATCCCAAATCTCACATCGCTTACATTTTCATAACGATCTTTTGTTATTTATTTTCATCACACTTTTATTTCCATACATAATCCTTTCACCGCGAAAATAATTCCTACAATCCAGATTAATTCCTTTTTCCCGGGCGCGTCTCACGAAGTTTACTTCGCATTTTCTGTAGGATTTAGAGATAGATCGCATCTTGCGTTATTTCTCAAAGAGTACAAAAGGATTTCGTACCTACCATTATTATTTGATGCTCTCTTTTATACTCGTATATTTCTGGGCTAATTTAGAAATTGTGTTGTGTCAATTCAACAATATTATTCTCATGATGTAGTGATCTTTTCATTATTTGAGAGATTGTAACTATATTGGACTAACAATAAGTACCTACTCTTTTGAACCACAGTTGGGCATAAGCCTCATATTGGACTAAGATCTATTCATCACCAAGTACCCACTTGTACATATTTTACGATTGTGTTGTTGCTCACCGCTGTGCCAAGTATATTATTATGTTAAGTTTATACTACTGATAAGTTCTCATTAAATGAAAGTAAATTTCTTTTGACAATAAATTCTTTAACCCCACACCACACCAATCTGTTCCCGACTACATAATGTTCCTATTTATCTTTTAACAAACTTTTACTACTTACTTATGTATTATTTAATTCTGTGGTCTTTTCAGTCCGGGTTACCTGTATTTCGTAATTATGTTTTTTAATTTCTTTATTCTTGAATGCATCTGCAGTGGTAAATTCGTGCGCGAAATTCTAATGAATATGAATTAGATACACCCGCATTAGGTACATACATAGTAATCCATTGTGACTTAAATAATTTCGTCCTTGTCCTGGATATCTCTTAGGTAAACGAGGCAAGATAACTGTTTAAATTAAAAATCTTCTATTAAAATAATTGCTTTAGCATAGATCATTGCCTATCCATTTAATGAGAGGATTGAAGAAATTGCTGAGTTTCTTACTGGTTCTTCTCGATAGGAACGGCATTCTGAACCAGTAACCAGATACAGTGGTAGATCCAATAGGGTATTTGACTAATTTTTGGAAATTGTTTTAAATTATTCTTTATTACTTATTAAAACACACTACATTGATATTTTTCGCAATATCTACAGTATTTTAATTAAGAATTAAATCAATGATAAAGTTTAAGTTTTGAAAACCACGCCAAAAACGACATTTCTGATCACATGATACGCGTGACGTCACAAATCGCTATGCAAGTCACTTCTCTCGCTCGCTCCTTTTCGGAACTCGGTGTGTGCGACAGAGACGCTATGCAAGGCGACTGCTGTATCGTAATGTTGTAAATTGTTATACCTACTCATTTTAATATCAATCTTATTCTTTCAAGTATAAAGTTTAGTTTCGGTTGACTTGATAAACTTCAATTATAACAACCAAGTTACGTGCAATCGAGTGACGTCACAAACAATCCCAGAGCGTTCACGTTCCTGATAAAATTTCAAAAATTATTATGTTTTATTTCGTGCAAAATATCGCGTAAAATTACATAGTTTAGTTTGATTGAGTGAAATATGTCTTTTTTAGGCTATTATCTGATAAGATGATCACAATCAATAGTATATTTTCAATGTTGTCAAATACCCTATTGACGATTCAAAAGTACTTGTAAAAGTTTATTTGAATAAAAAGCTTATAAATTCTATATTCTATTCTATTCTATTAAATTGCAACTTCCTAGGCACAAAGACTAACTAAAAAGTTATCCATTGATAGCACCAATCCAAATATCTTCTATTAGCTTAAGTATTCCATTTCCCATTCTGGTTGGTCGTTCAGTCCGAGTAGGTATGTTACGCGCAAAATATTTTCCGATCAATTTTCTTCTGCAGTTTACCAACAATGCTTTTATGTAGAGCTTTTGAAAGGACGGGAAAACCGATTTCCCCTAAGTCTGTGACGATCCGCGATCTGTCCTCTGGTAAATTCCAGACATTTTACTCATTGATATAATTAATGTCCAGGATACTGTGACATGTCGTTCGTTTTTAGGGTTCCGTACCCAAAGGGTAGAAGCAGAGCCCTATTAATGTCACTTTGTGTCTGTGATCTGTCTGTCCGTTAATCCGCGTATCACAGGTCTCTAGATCGTAGACGAAATGAGTTACAAACCTGAAAGGGTATTTGGTGTAGAACGTTGACCCAAAACCAAATATTGAATTAGAAATTGAATTATCAGGGTTTTTCAGGTTCAGCCCTCCCTAGTGTGACGTCACATATTTTTAACCCCGAGACAAAAACGACGAGGTGTTATAAGTTTGACGTGTCTCTCTCTCTCTCTCTGTGTGTGTGTGTGTGTGTGTGTGTGTGTGTGTGTGTGTGTGTGTGTGTGTGTGTGTGTGTGTGTGTGTGTGCGTGTGTGTGTGTGTGTGTGTGTGTGTGTGTGTGTGTGTTTGTGTCTGTCTGTTCCCATGTGGTGCTCAAACGGGTGAACCGATTTGAATGCGGTTTTTTTTGTTTAAAAGGTGAATTAATCGAGAGTGTTGTTAGCTATGTTTGATGAAAATTGGTCCAACATGGCCGCCGCCACAAAATGGCGGATTACATATTTATTCACAACTCCCTCAATATGGGTATCAAACGAAAGGGCTTGACTAGTAGAATAGCAATATGCAAATCCAAGATGGCCGCCACTACAAAATGGCGAATGTCGGGGTTTTTTTCATTTTAAATTTATGCATATTTTACATCCAGACAATTATAACAGCAGTTCCGAAATTTTTTAAATTTTTCTTTAATAATTGACATTTCGTGTTTCAATACTACTTTAAAATTAGATTTTGAAGTGTGACGTCACAAGATTTAGGGCCCCTCCCACCCGAAATAAAAGGCCAAACTTTGCTTCAACGTTTTTTTTGGAGCTCTGGATCCATTGGTTACATCATTCTAGGTTTAAGTAGGTATTTTATTTTGCCATCAATTTTTTCATTTTTAGAGTTCCGTAGATTTTTAGGTCATAGACATTTTATTCAATTAAAATGTAATCAAAAGACACAGATATAGAAACTTTTTACAGCTACCTATATGACCCATGTAGCTATTTAGATAAAAAAAATCAGAATAAGATCTGAACGTGAAAACTGAGAGTAAAAAAACTAGGCATACCCACTTCGACCTTTACTGGGAATTTTTGATAAGATATTTAAGAAAAAACCGTTTATGCAAAAATGCGATTAGTAGTTCAACGTGAGCTAAATGTTCTCTTCG
The DNA here is from genome assembly GCA_920104075.1 of Melanargia galathea. Taxonomy (NCBI): domain Eukaryota; kingdom Metazoa; phylum Arthropoda; class Insecta; order Lepidoptera; family Nymphalidae; genus Melanargia; species Melanargia galathea. Next base: position 11,680,149 of record OV049875.1, read on the forward strand.
CTAACTAAATTATATTGTAAAATCTGTAAATGTGTAAATTCCCGAAAAGTATGAAATTATAAGCAAAATGATCATATGTACGTAATATCTAAGTATCGTATGAATATCGTACGAATGATTCTAAGCATGGGCGTCGCCAGGTAGGGGCGGGGGGGGGCTAGAGATTTGAAAAAATATAGATATGCTATATTTTGCATTAAGTATGTAAATTAAACCTAGCGCAAATGGAAACTAGGTCAATGAAAAATTCTAATTCGAAAATAAATTAAGAGCTCGTAAACAGCTTCAAAAGCTGGACTGTACCAACAATACTTTGTACTTTTCCCATACTATAATATCATCAACTTGCCCTCCCCTTGGCCATCGGCTGGCGACGCCCTTGATTCTAAGTAGACAGTGTACATAATATTCGGTGCGGTGACCGCTTGAAGAAGAAGAAGTAATAAAACAGTAGTTTCGAAATAACATTCGTTGAAATCGTTTCGAATTTGTTCGTTCTTATCGAAACATTTCGATTTGATTAAGGATTTTTAAATTTTTGATTGGATTTTTGTAAATTTGCGATGTTGAGATGTTAAGTCTGCAAGACGCGCCCGAAACTTTTCTTCGTCGCAAACTAAATCCAATGTTCTTCGCAGTTCCGAAATAATGAGGTCTCTTTCATAAATATCATACGCAGCGGAGTCGGCAATATTGTGTGCCAATAATGCACCGAAGACAAACGCTTGGAAATTGATACGTAAAAAAAACTACAGTGAATTAATCAAAAACAACCTGGAGGTTTTTAATCCGGCTCGAAGGACCAAAATTCGGCGGCACTTTCAAACGAGCCAATAAACGGCGTCGAAAAGGCGCCCAAGCAAAACCAACCTACAGAACATGTACAATAAGGTACTCGTAAAACCAATTCTTCCAGATTGAGCTATATCCTATACTGAACCTGGGTTGCAATCTATACCTATTATCTATACTATACTATAGTTCGGCCGTTCAGAGAATGCGTTCCTGACACCTATCAGTTAGTCACGACTAGTGATGGGCACAACATAACACTGAGTTCGTTACCGTTCCTCCAAAATGAACCGGCGCATTATTTTAAGATTATTTTCGTTTTAAATTGGCGGAATCATTTAATATTTTAGTTATTTAAGTAGAAACCAAAAAAAGGTAATATTCATATAATAAAATTGTCAAATAAAAACAGATCGAAAACACTTGAAGAACGTGGTCTATGCGCACGAAACGACAACAGACGACTGTTTTAGCGTCACAAAATGGCGGCCCAACGCCATTTGGGGTTACCATTTTCAACCTAAATATAAAAATGCTACTTTCTTTCGCGCGTTCGGTTTGGTCATAGTTTTATTTTTATATTTCATAAAAGTTATCTTATAGTCCATTATTTTCAAATTCTTAAAAAGAAAAACAAAGCGTATTATTTTATATTATAAGTATAACTGTATAAGAACAGATTACGATACTTGCCTGTTATTTTTAGCACAGCACTATTATACAAATATAAAGCGCTGACATAACCTTGTAATAGCGCAGTATAGATTTAGAAAAATATTGTTTACCAAGTTATTTGACACTCAGTTTGGCACAAAATTATAACATTCATTGATTATTGATATAATAATGTTGTTTTAATGCTCATCAATTGTTAAAACGGTAAACAACCAGCAAAAATATTTTTATCGTAACTGCAACGCCATTACAAAGCTACGTCGTCAGTTCAATCGCGACGTGTCAGGAACGCATTCTCTGAACGGCCGAACTTTTAATAAATAAAATTTAAGTGTCTGTCTGTAGTTTCGAAATAACTACCTCATATTAAGCTCATATGGTTATTTGAACTGTACCATAACCGAATCACACGTTTATAAAATTTTTGTCTGTCTGTCTGTTTGAACGGGCTAATCTTCGAAACGGCTGAACCGATTTTGATGGGACTTTCACATACAAGTAGAGAATTAACCAGGGAGTAACATAGGCTACTTTTTAAACAACTTTCAAAAAAGGAGGAGTTGTGTTTTTCTAGCTATGTACACCAATATCTCCGAGATTTCTGAACCGATTTGCGTATTTTTTTTTTAATCGATAGAAAAATATTGCGACACCGTCCTATAAAAAATTTGGATTCCAACTCCTCAATCCTGATGCTGTAGGGGACCTGATCCCCAAAACTAATGGGATTTAGAAACTGTCGGTTATTTAAATTGCTATTGGGGGTACCAATTAAAGACTTTATCGTTGAATGAACTCGAGTAGGTACATATCCAACCCTGATTCTGTAAGGAATTGCATTCCGAAATCGTGGCGATCCCACGGGATTTTTCCGTTTTGGAGACGAGTTACTACAGATAAGCTACTTTTTGTTCTGGAAAACCAAAAGTTCCCAGGGGATTTTTAAAGACCTAAATTCACACGGGCAAAGCTGTGGCCATCATCTAGTATAAAATAAAGACAAATCAAATCTGTTCCGTACGCAACAGACATTAAGAAGTTTTTTATTTCGAAGCATGTCTACGGAACCCTACTGCGTGTTGACACACACGCACTTGACCAATTATTAAAATAGCTTTGTTTGGAAAGCCCAATGTTCATAAACTTATCATATTATTTATTACAATATAATAAATGAGATAAGTAATTATTAATAATATATGCACTGTATAATATAAGAAGCACAGATGACTGCATCGTATACATTTCAAGTGTCACTCCCGTGAAGCACGAGTGTATTCAGATCAACAGTTGGTGAGTAACTACCAATATTATACATAGATATAAAATATTCACTCAAGAATTCTGTGAATTTCCACTTTCAACAATAATATAATAATTATTGATAATATTATGTTTATTATACTTATTTGAATACTAGTTGATGCCAGCGAATTCATCCGCGTGGATTCTTACAAATCTCATACAAACTTTTGTCCTCTATTTAACTCCCTTAGGGCCTAGGGGTAGAATTCTCAAAAATCTTGAAACACGTAAGTAAGTATTTCTCTATTTTCTAACTGAAAGTCTTTTGTCCATAATATATTAACAGGTATGTTAAAATCAAAAGCAGAAACACCAGAGTACCTACCAGGTTTAACCTCTCATCTCAACTGTACATAACCCTTTGTAGTATTTTATGTTTTTAAATCTATAATTTCGTAACATAAATATTTTGATCTTTGATTTTTAGATATTTGCTGCGCAAAATGAGTAAATCAATGATTGCAGTCTTCAGTTTGATTGCCTGCGTTGTCGTCGTACAATCGCAACCATTGAGGTGACTTTCATATTTTTATTATGTACTTACTAACAAGGGACCTTCTGTGTATTGATTAAGTAGTCATCATCATCATCATCATGATCAACCCATTACCGGCTCACTACAGAGCACGGGTCTCCTCTCAGAGTGAGAAGGGTTTTAGCCATAGTCTACCACGCTGGCCAAGCGGATTGGCAGACTTCACACACCTTTGAGAACATTATGGAGAACTCTCAGGCATGCAGGTTTCCTCACGATGTTTTCCTTCACCGTTAAAGCAAGTGATATTTTAAATACTTAAAACGCACATAACTCCGAAAAGTTAGAGGTGCGTGCCCCGGGATCGAACCCACGACCTCCGATTAGAAGTCGGTTGTCCTAACCACTAGGCTATCACAGCTTTCCCCTAACCACTAGGCTATCACAGCTTTCCTGATTAAGTAGTATACGTAGAAATATAAGTAGTATAGATCGACCAGAATCTCATGAAAAATAGGGAAATGAAATTCCAAGGTTAGCAACACTACGGCTGCCCTAGCGATAAACAAAGTAACTGACATTTTTTGTGAAATTGACTTTTTGCATTAACAAAAGTTTTATGTCGAGTAGTTTTTTACCACAGTTTAATATTTCAAATAACTTGAACCGTTTACTGAAATTTAAATTGCCCAAACAAAGTATCTGTTGAGATAGCCGTATGTCTGGATTCTGGATCTTGCAGTCGAAGGACGCAGCTCGAGGTTGCACGTGATGGTGGCGTCAAATAAAACCAGCAGTCACATTATGCATTTGTATTTGGATTATAACAAACACAATAATTGCAATGCACGTCTTCAATATTATTACATTATTGGATTAAAATAATTTACATGATATTAATTATTAATTATATTATTATGCAGAGAGAATTAAGTAAGTACGTGGCGGTCATGGCCGGAAGGGAAAGCCAGAGACACTTGTCAAAAGTCTATAACTTTATGGTCTTGACGAGAATGCGTTCATTTTATCAGTATCTGCACTCACTAACCCGGAATATAAATGCAAAAACCAAGTAAACAACAAGCACAACACACAAACAAAGTAATTGGATGTTGATTACTTTATTTTTGTATTTAAAATGCAATTGCTTGATTTTTCGTTTCGTGAAACGATCCCAGGTAAGGTGTTCTGAATGTAGGTAATTACTTTGTTTATCACTAGGGCAGCCGAGTTAACCTAGTGTTGCTTACTACAAAATTTAATTTCCCTATTTTTCATGAGATTCTGGTCGATCTATACCTGATCTTATTTATCCTACTAATATTATAAATGTGAAGGTGTAGATGTTTGAATGTTTGGATGTTTGTTACTCTATAACGTTGCAACTACTGAACAGATTTGGCTGAAATTTTAAATGGACGGACATCGGAAGGTTTCCTGTCCCATTCATGTAGGAAGTAGCTGCAGCAACCATGCCCTGTTTGTTGCAAGCTAACATGGCACCACATCCTAGGCAGGGGAAAGTTTTTGCCTTTATCGTGTTGAAAATGTACAATTTTGAATTACAGTTTAATAAAAAGCGTGTAAAATAAATAGAAATTCGTGGTATAGGTATATAGGTACATATGGGGAAAAATTAATTGACAATTTTTTCTGATATTTTATTTGCAGCGAAGATACCCTAAAAATTGATCAGACTCCAAATGTGATCAACGGAGACGAATCTTTCGGTGTTGACGTTGCTTCTGATGGCAGCAAGTCTCAGGTAAGGCATACATTCTGTATCCCTTGATATTGTTCGCAAATCTGTATAGTAAGAATTTCAGTTTAACTGTGTTATTTAGATCTCGTGGTAAAAAAGTGACCATATCCAGATGTTGTGAACGAGGTTAAAAACTTAATAGCATACTCGTATTTTAAAATCGCTGACAGACACATTTTATATACCTATGTATCTGATAAATACAATACAATATATATAGGTAGGTACTCATCTGTAATTCAATGCTTTCCTTGAAAGAAATTAATAGTTCTATTAACAGTAGGTATACATATTATTATGTCATTTTGTATGTCAATCAGTAAATATCTATTTTCTAGCTTTTTTCAAAAGTTGGTCAATTTAACATAAGGTTCATATTATATACCTACGCATTAAACAAGTTATGAATAACACTTACCTATTTATTTATTAAATATCGTTAATATTTTTTTTTGTAGAATTACGCCAGAGTAAAAAGATGGTGTCCATTTCCTATTACCAGGTCCATATTGGTAAGTAGGTTCTTATAATTTTAAAATTAGTATTCTTCAAATTAAAAGATTATTAATAAATTCAATTAATAAAATTAAATATTTTTCTTACAAACACTAGGTATGCATTTTATCACTTTTCAGTATGAAACCAAAATTTATGACCCATATTTACCAATACTTATGATTTTTACTACACAGCTTTTGTAGGTGGCCAATGTGCAATGGTAATATTTTAATTTGCACCTGTGAGGTAAAAGTTCTGTATAGTTTTGACATAGCTGTGTAATAAGAGTCACCTACCGAGCAAATATAATTATTTTTAGGAAAATACATGAAGATAGTATGTATAATTTTACTTTTTTTATAATCTGCCTCAATGGTCTAGTGGTTTGCATATTCGACTGCAGGTCACGAGGTCCCGGGTTCGATTCCCGGGTCGGGGTCGGGCAAATAACTGTTAGGTATTGGGTTTTTCTGTCAAGAAATTCTCACTGCCAGCCTGGATTTGGTAGTTAGCGGTATTTCACCCCCGTGCCTCGGAGGGCACGTCAAGCAGTTGCTCCCGGTTATTATCACTATCATGTGACAATATAGTCGTTAAAGCCCGCCAACCCGCATTGGAGCAGGGTGGGTCTAAGCTCTAAATCCTTCTCTCCTATAAGAGAGGAGGCCTGTGCCCAGCTGTGGGACGTTAAAAAGAGGCTGTAGTGGTGGTGGTAGTGGATAAAGCTTAGCTGCCCATGTCGCTTCGCCCGACGGTCAAATAATACTCACTGTTTACTTTTTAGGGTATTCCTTGCCCGTCCGAGGGTAATAGTAGCTCCATAACAAACATGAATTTAGGAGGTGGTACAATCGATAATCGCCAATTCGTGGACCCGACGTCGCAAGGAGGACAAAAATATCAATAAATAAATAGCGATATACCTCTGTAACATTAGGATACTACGATGTCGATGATATGACAACAATTATTATACAGCTAAACCCTAAGGCTCAATTGAGACCGCGGCGGAATGGAATGGAAGCGACTTTTTGCAACGAAATTGTACATAGCTAAATGAACTTTATGTCAATTGCATAACATACAAATTAAATTGGAGCCATTCTCGAGAATTCCCGTAGCTACTGTCGGCGCCGTCTGTGGAATCCGCGGGAAGTGGCGCGAACGGAGAGTCCGTTGGGTCGATCACAGCAGTGTCGTGCCAAGCGTTTAGCTGGAATGCGCGAGAATTCTCGAGCATTCCAGCGAATTCGCGCGCCTTCGGACTCTCCGTTCGCGCCACTTCCCGCGGATTCCACAGACGGCGCCGACAGTAGCTACGGGAATTCTCGAGAATTCCGCGGAAGACGCGCGACCTTTTTTTGGCTCCTATTTAATTTGTATGTTATGCAATTGACATAAAGTTCATTTAGCTATGTACAATTTCGTTGCAAAAAGTCGCTTCCATTCCATTCCGCCGCGGTCTAAATTGAGCCTTAGACAATGTAATATACATTATACATACTTATATAACAGCTAAACCTTACATCGAATAAATGACATTATGTTATAATGAATAATGACTATTATTTGCCACTAATTTTGATTTTTTAACTAGCGACTCGCCCTTGCTTCGCACGCGTAGTAGGTACTTACCCGCTACTATCCCACCATACATTGTTTTTAACCCCCAACGCAAAAACGACGGGGTGTTATAAGTTTGACGTGTCTGTGTGTGTGTGTGTGTGTCTGTTCCCCTGTGGCGCTCAAACGGGTGGACCGATTTGAATGCGGTTTATTTGTTTGAAAGGTGAATTAGTCGAGAGTGTTGTTAGCTATGTTTGATGAAAATCGGTTAATAATTATATTAGTGTGATAGGGAGGTTACAAGAGAACAATAAATACCTTACGAATACCTTGTCAACTTAAAGTATTTGTTTGTTTTTTTTTCTCTTTCTTTTCGTTCTTAATAATGTATTTATAGCAATAAATAGTTAAAAAGATGACTAAGTAGGTAATCACAGTACAACGAACCAATATGTAAGTCAACCATGGGAAAACTGTAAATGTCGGCCAAACATTATTAGAAATCCGCTTGTGGTTAAAGTACTGTATTATGCCTCAACTAAACCGGATCACGGTCGGCAGTCGGCACAGTGTGCATCGATAATGATTTATTCAGCAGCAAATTCGTAAGTAAATAACAAATCGGCCTGACTTCGCAGGCAAGTACTTAAATTAATTGGGGCAATTTCAACAAAGCCGTTTTTTCTTGAATTTCGGTGGACTTTTTTATTATTAAGTTTTTTCAACTTTGAACTATGGTTTATTGTTCTTCTTGTTATTGTTTATGCTCTTATTGAATGCCATCAAAATATGTCTTATAAACTCGTGAGAATACGTGTTTAAAATTTTAATGCCACCGAAATGATAAAACTAGCCACCGAAATGATATAAGTAGCCACCGAAATGATAGAAACTGTCCACCGAAATTAAAATTCACTGAAAATATATTAAATATACTACTGAGCAGCCTCAACCATACACTTTAACTAAATAGATGCACTCTTAGCAATTCTGAAAGGTTGTATACTATCATGAGTGACGATTTGTTACGTATGTTCTACTTAATTTTAGATATTCCTCTGGATTTCACACAAAAAAAATGCACCTACCTACAATAAAAGGAATAAAATAAAACTAAATGAAAAGACATATATTTTAATTAACATATATGTTAATTAAAATATGTCTTTTCATTTAGTTTTATACTGATTATAATGAGTCATTATTAACTAAATTATTATCAAAATCGGTTCATTAGTCTTTGAGATAATTGCGGCCATACATACATACATACATACATACATACATACATACATACATACATACATACATACATACATACATACATACATACATACATACATACATACATACATACATACATACATACATACTAGATATGAGCGCCGCGCCGGCGCGCCGTCGTCGCCGTGAGTTCACACAGCGCGCCGCCGCCGATCGAAACATGCGGCGCGCCGTCGTGCCAAGTTGCAACTTGCTTTCCCGCTCACACGCACTACTATACGCACCCATAACTAGGTTCAGAACCGGGAAATCAAAGATTCTCGGTTCGTTCGGTGAATTCAGCGCTAAACTACATGGCGCGAGATAACTTACAATTCTACCTCCTCTCGCTCGCTGTTGTGTGCGATCGCTCGCTTACTCAGTTTTCGGATTGCAGTGCGCGCAATATTTAACCCACTTGGGGATAGAATTTTCAAAAATGCTGAAATTTATATATTTTGTTTTTTATCGAAAGCTCAAATACCAATTTTTATGGATATAACATGAAAAATGACAGACTTTCATACAAACTTTAATCCATTATTTAACAGTATTTTTTCACAGTAGCTTTCTTTTATGATATAGGCGCACACTCCTCCTTGCGTCAATCCCCTAATACTGTCGTGACTCGTGACCCATCAGGGAATTAATTTCTCACGAACGATGTTGCGCCATCTGTTCCGGCTTTCAGCGACGTGAACCGCTTCGGCAACATTCATGTTGAGAGTTGTCAGATCTGGCCAGTCCAGCGAATTGGACTCCTCTACCTACCTCTCGATCTCTTGCTGTCCATTTTCGGTAAATATAAGTTTTTATAGGTTATCGCCGGGTTTACGGGCGATATGGCCGAAGAAATCAAAGAAGTCTTCGCAGGTCTGGCGTATAATGCTCTCTCCGTAGATGTTAAACAGAATAGGAGATAAAATGCATCCTTGACAAACTCCTTTGCCAAACGAGAAAAGTGTTGATATCGTCTTGTCGGTTCTTACTACCCCCGGACTGAGTATACGCCTTGAAGCACTCTGACCAGATGTTTTGGGACTCCCATTTCCTGGAGAACTGTTCATAGGAGCTTCCAGTTCACACGGTCAAAGGCCTTACTGTAGTCGACGAAACACATAATTACAGAGGTACATTGAATTCAGAAGGTTTTTCAACGTAGGCGCATACTAAGAAAGGATTATTGGAAATTCCACCCCTATGGGGGTTAAATAGGGCATGTAAGTTTGTATGAAAGTCGATCATTTTTCGAGAGATATCCATGGAAATCGGTATCTGAGCTTTCGATAAAAAATAAAAAATATGAGTTTCAGGATTTTTGGAAATTCTATCCGCAAGTGGGTTAAATAGGGGATGAAAGTTTAAATGACAGTCCGTCATCAATTATGACAGATTCAAACTAAGCGCTTTGATTAAGATTTATGTTATGTTATGATAGAGAATTTTGCTCGCTTATATTGTGTTTTTCAACTTTATCAAAGAAAACTAAGTATTTATTCTGCGTGATTGTGATGTATAAATTTTGTTTTTTATATATTTTAAATTTAAGACAAATTCAAGCTAAGCGCTCCTATTTAAATTAACGTTATGTTATTATGGAGAATTGTAACTGCTTATAAAAGTAGTTAATAATAATTATTAACTATTTTTATAGCAGTTATATTCTTTACCTGCATTTAATTATTAAATGCAGGTAAAGAATATAACTGTTTACAAAAAGAAAACAAATTTTGATTAAAAGTGTGATTTGTTGTTGCTAAGAAAGTAAAATGTAAGAATTACCGATTAAATACATTGTTTTTATACCACGTACCTGTATAAGAAGAATTCGCATTTTTTTAAACCTACAATATGGGTTTTATTTAATATTATATTT